>CM060435.1:38420590-39818903 GCA_030545235.1 Helianthus tuberosus | reverse complement strand
AAAATTAGATAGAATTCAAGAAAATGGAACAATGACTTAAAGAACTATAATTTAACACATAATCTAATTGGTCAAATATAAAACATAAAGTGCTAATAACAGTGTTTTATCATCTTAGCCATACATAGCAACAAAAACATCAACTTAATAATTTAAGAAAAAAACCTACAACATCACCATCAAAAAATTCATAATTAGTATCTGATATCAGAACAGACTTAAAATGTGTTTGTTAAACTGATGTAACTTGATTTAATACTATCTTCTGTTGCGAAGACACGTATGTGAAATGCAACATATCACCAAACCTTAAGTTATTGTCAGTCATAAACTTTCGCCAACCTTCCAACGCATAACGTGGCTTCAATTCATTTAACTCCAACTTAACATCATAAACCTGCACAACTCCAACCATGTTTTGAACTTTCAAAGGATGAAGATCAAGAAAAAGACCTGCTCGTCTCGCAACTTCAGCAGGAAGACGCTACATGTATTATGTGGAAAAAAATAATAGTCAGACAAATAAACGTAAATCATTAGTTTATTATAAAAAATGGTATACCAGCCTATAGTCTCCTTTGCGATCAAAATGAAAGAACTCAGGGTCAAGAGGATGTCCAGAATGTTTTTTTGCAGTCTTTGCAATCTTATTTCTACGGTTAAGCTGTTTTTGAACGTTGGCAGCTCTCTTCCCCTTGATGAAAAAGTAAACATATACATGTGAATTAAAGGAATGATCAATATATACACACAAAAAAAAAAAAAAAAAACAGTTTATATAACATATACTAATTAACTGGCAAGTATAGATACCTTAACTTTATGAACAGACGAAGAACATCCAGTATGATCACTTGTGTCGACAGGTAAGGCAGCATTTCCCTTAGTCCTATTCTTGACGACCTCCTTTCTCTCAGAAGTAACTTTAGCTTTCTTCTTAACCTGTTGTCATAGAGTAAATTTAATAACAATAGTAATATAACAATCTTTAAGATGGTAAACTTACATCTTGGGTTTGGTTCAATCGTGAAGACATGCGTCTCTTGGACGTGCATTCGGCATTGGTTGGTAAGTTCTTGTAAATAATACATTATTGAATAAATATAACATCAGTAAACAGCATTACTAATAGTTGTAAAAACATTAAATTCTTATATGTGTTAAATTAAAAATAAATAATTTTAATAATTTAGCAAGTACCTGAGTAACGGTTGTACCTTCACCTACAGAAACAACTTCTTCATCCTCATAGATGTCCTGGTCAACATTAATAAAATAATTAATATAAAGCTAAAAAATTAAAACTTTTATTGCTAATGCTAAATACTTACGTACCTTGAATGCATTTTTAACATAATCAGCCTTCAATATCTCAACTACACTATCATCATCAGATTCAGGTTTCTTCAAAAAGCAAATCTCAATCTCATCTCTATAAACTACTACTTCAAAAACAAAATCATCAATCCTGCTAAACACAAGCAAATCATCCTCAAGTATCCCAACATCGTTGCACATTTCCGGCCATCCTCTAGAAAATACAAAGTGGGTATCAACTTTAGACACCTCAACATTCCAGTACGAACCTTTGTAACAGATTTGAAATTTCCCACTCGGTGGACTGTTTACGTAAAATTGTTCAATGAAGCAGTCTTCAATTACCTGCTTAAAATTAAAAATAATGAATACTAAACGTGAAGTATGTATCTTATGAGAATAAGTGTTAACACGTTAAAGATGCAAAAGAATTGAAGTTAAGATCAATACTCATACCGTAAAACCAAATCTTGCATAACGATTAAAGGTGAAATAAGATTCCCCACACATGCCATTAACATAACATGAAAGTTCAAGTCCAAAATCACCTAACGGTTTGAAAACCAACAAAGTATCCCTCGGCAAATTGAGATCTTTAACAACAATGTCCCAACTGTCAGTTATTATCGGCGTTGAATTTTCTGTTCTGACCCTAACAACCCATTTTTTACCAGACTCATGATATACTTGCAACCTACTTTTTTGCCAACAATCTCCCCACTTTTGATTAGCAAAGAATATAGGTACATCCTGTATATAATTTTTAAATAGTGTAAGAAAATATAAACCATAAAAGAACTGTTAAATATATATCTCAATACAAATAAATTATGTATGTAAAAACATGTCATACCAGTTTCAAAGATTCTGGGTTACGAAGAAACTTAACAAATGTAGTATACATCATAAAACCTGAATCAGTAAAGATGTTAAAAGACTGTAATTAAAAAGCTGGCTTCGAAAATGAACATTAACTTTTTGTATTAACAGAGTATATAGTGAAATTAATCATAGAAACAGAGTATGAGTTAAAATTATTCTGCAAATAATAATTGTTTTAACATGTTCTCAACAAATGATTCAAACACATAAGTAAACCCTTCTTGAATCTTGAATGTATAGCAATAAACATTTAAAATCGTATTAGTAGCAAGATAGGATTTAAATTAACATAGATTAAACAATATAAAGTTCATTACAATAGGAATGTACATACCAGTTGCTGAAGAAAAAATAATCAAACCTCAGGTGATTGAAGTGTAGAAGACGGAGGAAAAGAAAATTGAAACCCTAGAAAATGATTGGGGAGAAGAGATTTTTGAAAGAAGAGATGATAGATGTTTGATGTGTAATGATGATGAAGAAATAGTGACGGTTGTGTTTTTCTCTTCCCATATTTTCAACTGATGAAAAATATTTACACATACACCCCTTTTTAAATTTGTTATTTACATTTACATTGACATACAAGAGTAAAGTACATGATTAGTTGAATTGATTTGGTATTCAAATTAACAAAGACAAATAATTTTTCATATAGCAAAACCATTAACATAACATAAAATTTGAATACTTTGAATCGTGTATTAATAGTAATTAGGTTTTAACATAAGTAAGTTTCATGACCTCAAGAAGCAATGCCGAGGGAAAATTTAGTTTTATCTATTATATGTACCTTTTAACATAAGTAGTTTGACTTTGGTCAAACAGGCTTTGGTCAAACAGTGTTTTATCAAGTAGCTTTTAACAAAAGTAGTTTGAATTTGGTCAAACAGACTTTAGTTAAACAACGTTTTAACATTGCTCAAATAGTGTTTTATCTATTATAATTAGCTTTTAACGTAAGTAGTTTGACTTTGATCAAACAGCGTTTTAACATTCCTCACAATGATTACAAGCTAGTAAAAACTTCTTTGTAAACAACATTAGAAGTCTTATTTGTTGGTTTTCCATCAGCATCGAATATTAGTATTTTAACGCCTTCTCTGGTCTTGACCCTTGATAATGCAACATACAACTGACCATGAGTGAAGACAGGATCTTTCAAATAAAGACCAACCTTTGATAACGATTGTCCTTGACTCTTGTTAATTGTCATAGCAAAACAAACTGATAACGGAAATTGTCTTCGTTGAAATTGAAAAGGTATTTTTTTGTCAGACGGGATCATATTAATCCTTGGAATATAAACTCTTGTGCCAATGTTCCCACCAGATATAACCTCAGCTTCTATAACTCGTTTACCAAGAAAAGTAATTTGAAGCCTTGTACCGTTACATAACCCTTTCTGTTGATCAATGTTTCGAAGAAGCATCACAGGAACACCAACTTTAAGAACTAATCTGTGATTAGGCAAGCCAGAAATCTTAAGAGCATTCAAATTTTCTGTTGAGTATAAGCTTTCTTGAAAAGAATCAAGAATTTGTTCGGTTTGACATATACTATCAGAACTCAGGTACTCTTTCGCATCACCAGGAAATAACGAAAGCAATCGATCATTAATTTCATGAACTACCTCATTTTTGGGTGCTAGAATTGCTCGCTCAGAAAAAAATCCAGCAATCCTAAATTGTTGAATAATTGAAGGATATACAAAGTCAATTAAACTTTGTATTGGGTCACAAATATCGGTGATCAGTAAATCATCTGGTATCTCTATAATGGCGTCACCATCATTATCATCTCCAACGTTTCCTTCACCAATATCAATAAGCCATTTTAAAAATTCTCTGATAGACTTCGTATTCGAACTTTCAGCTCCAATAGTTAGACGCATGTTTTTAGTCAGCCGTAAGAGTCTGCATTTTGGCCATATGTATGAAGAGCTTAAAGACGCACTAACAATTTCTTGTCTAGTACCATTAGGAATAACAGGTAGTATTTGTCTAAAGTCACCACCAAATACAATAACTTTACCACCAAAAGGAATATCCGAACGAATACTCCTACCTTCCGAAAATACGTCGGTCATGGTCCTATCTAAAGCTTCAAAGGCATGTTTGTGTACCATCGGTGCTTCGTCCCATATGATTAATTGGGTTTCCTTTAATAATCTCGCAATATCACTATTTGGCTTAATATTGCACATTGAATCTTCTGTTAGATTAATGGAAATATGGAACCGAGAATGAGCTGTCCTTCCACGGGAAAGTAATAACTAAGCAATACCACTTGAGGCCACATTTAAAACTATTCCATTTCTGCATCGAACAGCTGAAGCCAAAGTCTTCCATTAAAAGGTTTTTCCAGTTCCACCATAACCATAGACAAAAAAAAGGCCTCCTTTACGCCCTACAACTGCTTCCATTATTTCGTCAAAAACCGCTCGTTGTTCATCTGTAAGAGATTGATGCAACCTGTTAAACTCAACTTGTTCTTCATCTAGGTCATGTGACAGCTCTTCATTGATCAGACGATTAGAAGCATCACGTAAGGAATCGTCATCAGGGTACGGCATAGTGGCAAACCTTCGTAATGATGAACCATTGGAAATTAAATAGTTTTCAATTTTCAACAAAGTAAGGTTCTTAATCTGATGTTCAGGAAGCACTAAACCTAGCAAATAAAAAAATTAACATTATTAAATAAAAAATCAAAATGTAGTATGTAAAATAAAAGAAAATAGATCAGAACCTGAAATATTTGTTTCTTTTTGACGTCTATAAACAATATCATCAGCTAAGTATTTCCAAGTATTCTCCCAAACAAATTCTGGCCGAGATAGAGTATTTGTCAAAAGCAGGGTAGCAAATAACGCTCGAAGATACCCAGCATGTCCTTCAAAACTTGCTTCTTTAATGGCCTCAACGTATTCATTGTCATCATCTAAAAGTCCTATCGCATAGCAAGCATCTCTAAAAGTCGGGAATAATTGACCGTTAACTGTACGTATCTCCTCAAATGATCTAGGTCCTTTAACTTTATTCAGTAGTATCCTTAAAAAATAAGGTTCGCCCAAAGCAGGAGATACAGAATGAATCCGGCCAACACACTGGTACAACTTACGTACCTTCCAGCATCTATCTTTAAGTATCCAAACAAATTTGGAAGGAAACTCAACATAAGTCAGCTTTCTAGCATCTTTATTTGACTCGTTCAACTTCATCCATTGCATAAATATTGAAGAAGCAACAGAAGGCTTGCTTAAAACATTATCAATATCGTCATCAGCACCATACACAACATTCTGTTGGCCAGGCAAATGAAAGGGAAGCCTCATAACAGCAGGATACCTATAATGAACCTCATTAGAGAATATTCTCCAGGATGCCTCACAAGCTGAAATATATCTACAATCATAATACTCCTTGATCTCATCTTTTGGCTTTTCTTTGATGGTTGAACTTGTATCACCAGAAACTACCGCAGTAGCCATATCAGGACCTTTGTTGATGTACTTGAACAAATATTTCACTGAACCGGCTTGATTACACCATTCAACATTAATGTGTGCTTGATATCTTTTCAAAAGCCTTTTGTTATAAGGAACAACATTTCTGTTGTCTAATCTAACACCAGATTTTATAACTGTATGACCTGAATCTCTTCTTCTGTATACAGGAAAACCATTTGAATCAATACTTGTATGTGGTGTGAATTTCTTCGGAAAGTTTTTTGAACATCTTTTATCAACCATGCAAGGACAATTCAAATTAGCATTCCCACACGGACCATGAATCATATAATCAGTCACCAGAGAATAAAGTTCAGGATCTTCTTTTTTATCGGGAATCTCAGCAGAAATAAATGGATCTATGTGATCTATGGTTGGAAGTTTGTGATCGACCTTCATGAATAAGCATATATGTGCATGAGGAAGACCACGCTTTTGAAATTCTACTGTATAAACAACTAAATAAAAAGGAAAAATAAACAAAATTTATTAGTTAATAACCTTGATTAAAAAATATACATCAGAGGATAAGATGTGAAAAAAAAATAACTCACCAGCGTTAATCTCACCAAAATACTTGGAATCCTTAAAATCTTTGATTAACGAATCAAGCTTCCTCTTAAACAATCGACACAATATGTCAGGCCTGTCTTCGGCTTTGATGGTTGAATCTTTTAGAAATCTTTTTACTTCAGGCCACTTAGGATTACATGTTATAGTTATGAAGAAATCAGGGTACCCATACCACTTACATAAGGCCATTGCATCGAGGTAATTTTGTTGCATGAATCTTGCACCACCAGTAAATGAAGAAGGAAGTATAACAGGCTTTCCAGTATCTGTTAAAACTTCGTTACCTTTCGATTTATACTTTTGAAGATTCTCAAATGTTTCAGAGCGAAGGTTCGCTTGTTGCCTACGAATGTACTTTAATCTTTCGCTCTCAATCATTGTGTACGCATCAACCAAAAACTGTTGTAACAACCTTCGCCCATTTAAAATTAAGGAAAAGCCATAAGTTCTATCTTGGATCCTATATGAAAAAAATTCTCTCATTGTGCACTTTGGTTTTATTTTCTTTTGTGTGGACATAAAATCTCTATGAGGAATATCAACTCTATAACCATCATCACCATATGGAAAAAGTAAAGGATATTGCAGAGCAAGATACGATGGGTGTAATTCGCTAATACGCTGCAGCATTCCCGACTGCGTCTGGACAACAATATCACGATGGTCTATAGCTTTATCTATGTCTCCGACAACCAAAGCAGCAACTTCAGATGTGGTGGGTAAGTTATATGTCCTGCCGTCTTTTTCTCTTCTATAAATTAGTCGCAGACTAAGGTTGGCATCTGGAGATTGGTGAAAATGGTTTCTGACCATCCTATATGTCTTAACCAACATATTTTGTGAATCTAATAAAGCCCTCAAATACTTTATCATTTCAACATCAAGTTCTTTATCAGCAGGCGATGAAGGTTTGGTTCTTTTGCTGTTAAAAGAAAAAAAAAACAACAAAACGTTAACATAACATAACTATTTTAATGAGCAGTGGATAGAGAATCCGTTATTAGTAATTAAGTGTTAAAGAAAAACAGATTAGTACTAAGTCAAACAGCTGATGTAAAACTTGTAAGCACTGATAGTAATTAAAACACTGATGATACTTAACAACTGATAGTGAACTACATAAGATTAACAACTGCTATTGTAATAAGCAGTGGATAGAGAATCAGTGATTAATAATTAACTTTTAAGGAAGAACGGTTGTAAACAACTGTTGATACAGCTCAAAACTTTTAGAATATGTTGAGAAAAGTAACATTTCAGTGGTTTGGTCTTAAACAGTGGTTTGGTAGGCATGAGTGGTTTGGTCTTGAACATTGGATGGGGTTAGTTTGACTTTGTGTACAAAGGTAATTATATCGAACAGTGTTTTGCCTTATTAAATTGTTATAATCAATGTCATTGTATGAAACTTAACTGGGCAGAGCTTATTGTAGGAAACTTCAGTTTACCTACAACAGCTGATGAATTTAGAATTAATAACGCAAACTACTGTTAAGTCAAACAGCTGATGAAAAAAACTTTTAAGCACTGCTGGTGATTAAAACACTGATGGTTAACAACTGCTGTTGTAGCAATCTCTGGATAGAGAATCAGTGATTAAGGATTAAGTGATGGTACTTAACAACTAATATTGAACTACAAATAGTTAAATTTCTAGATGTTCTTTAATAGAATAAAAATGGAACTTAGAAATCACTCGTACCTGAATAATGCCTGTCTGTTTGTTATTTCATTTTCAGTATCATGTATGTATAGCTGACAAAACTTAGCTTCATTTCCAGCTGGAGGTTTGAGACTCCCTATGCAATGATAGTTTTGGCCACTGATACGATATATAAATGGAGCATTGCCCTTGTTGATATTAGAATCAAGCTTTCCACCCATAGATGTAAAAGAGAACATAGAGTTGTATCGCCTTATGTTCTTTAGGAAGAAGTTGCTTTTTGGATTTGAGGAAGAAAACAAATTTTGATAAGACGGATGTGCATCCTTTAAAGGCGGTAGCTGAACTTTACCATACCCACAACACATACCATAACATAGCTTATTTACAGTTAAACGACCTTTTCCACCTTCCGATGCCCATAACTTTGCACTACAAAGCTGACATGTAAGCACTTGGTCACCATGGTCCAAATAATCCGTTAACAAATGATTGAGAGTTATATTACAGGTAGAAGACAACAAATGTCCTAAAAGAATAAAATAGATTAAAACCTTTAGATATCCCTTTATAAGGATCTTCATCAGTGCACAAGAACACATTTTCTTGATTGGAATCCAAAGAGAGCATACGTACAGGAGTATTATCACGCTTCTTGCGCTCAAGGTTACGTTTACCAGAAGACAGCCGTGTAAGCGTAGAGTTACTACCCAATATCGGCTGATTGTTGCTGCTAATAATGCTAGAAGTAATGGAATATCGACGTTTGCTATCTGCTGGTGTACCTATGTTAATGCCATTATATGAACATCCAATATTAAAACATTGATGTTAAGACCGGTATGTGGTTTAGTAATGTGTTTATCAAAACAAATAATAAAGAAACAAAATACAAACCTGGTGTAGTTGAAATTAAAGAACCAGTAGCATTTCTAACTGCTCGACACGCAATGGAGTACATATGTTGATCCGTAGAATCAGAACATTCAACCATATTTGCATTCTCAGAAAAGATGCTACAAACATTCGTTGATGATGACGATGCATTTAACAATTTCTTATTATCAAGTATTAATTTTCGAAGCTTACGCCTTTCATTAGGTGGAGTAACTAAATAACAGAGAAAGTATAATATGTACGAAACACAACAATCAGTCACCTTAGAAACATAAAACGGAAAAAAGTATACTTATAATCAAATTCAAGAGGTATTACTATTTGTGATATCTGAAAGTGGAGATCTGTTAGAGATATCTGAAACAGGAGTTCTCGTAAGAGGACCTACAAAAAAAGCAAGTAGAATTATGATTTCAATCTGAAACCTGATTTTGATTTGGGTTCTTCTGAGTTAAGAAGTTATAATTACACTTACTACGTAAATTTCGTTGAGATGAATTAGCAGCTGATGATGACCACGCATTCTTTAATTTCTTATTATCAAGTATTAATTTTCGAAGCTTACGCCTTTCATTCGGTGAAATAACTAAAAAACATAGAAAGTATAATATGTTCAAAACACAAGAATCAGCCCACTTAGAAACATAAAACGGAAAAAAGAATACTTATAATTAAATTCAAGAGCTATTACCATTTGTGATATCTGAAAGAGGAGATCTGTTAGAGATATCTGAAACAGAAGTTCTCATAAGAGGACCTACAAAAAAACCAAGTAGAATTATGATTTGAATCTAAAAGCTGATTTTGATTTCGGAAATGATGAGTTAAGAAGTTATAATTTCACTTACTATGTAAATTTCGTTGAGATGAATTAGCTGTTGTAGAAAATGAACGTGAATTCTTTGACATTGTTAATTCTGAAAGAAGGAGAAGCTTTCAAAAGAAGAAAGAGTATTAAGATCAGGAACATTAAAACAATAGAAGAAAACAGTGGTTTTTAAATTTTGAATTACAATATATAATACCTAAGGATTAAACATAACCTCAATAAATTATAATATTGCATTTTATCATTTTGTAATTAAAATTCATTTCATGAAAAGTAAAATAAAATTGTTTCATATTATTGAATTAATTATTCCAAATAATGTATTACATTGATAAAAAACTTAACAACAAATTTTGTAATCTTTGTGGAATGTAAATCGGATGTTCATCGGTTAGGTTTATGGTTTATTTGTATATAATTTTTAAAATAAAATATTACTATCTTTATTTAATAACTATTTAAGTTAAACGGTATTTTCTTCAGTTATCCAAATAAACCAAAGAAAAAAAAAATAAAACATGGATCAATAAAGCAAACAAAAAACCAAATAAAATGGGTTTGAATTTACGCTTCATACTTGGTTACGATTCTTCTAAACAACATTCTTTGAATGACTTAGAGAAAATTTGAAGTATATAAAAAACCTATTGAATGAGATTACTTAAATAAGTAATGGAAGAAACAGGCACAAATTAAATATTTTTTTTAAACTGTAACATATGACGGATACTTACTAAATCTTAGTGGGCAGGTATAACGGTAAAAACCAATAAAGAACAACCACATCCACAGATAATCCTATATAAATTATGAGATAAAATAATAACATTAAAATTGCTTAAAGATAAGAAATGTTTGTAGATAAAAAAGTTGTTAGTTGGGTATATACAATATATATTATAAATTGTTGCTACTATTCATACACATAAGTTTTAAACATAAATATTAACTATTGAACATCTCAATATTTAATTAACAATATACATTATAATAAGCAGATAAGTTTTTAGGAATTCAAAACCACATAATCAGTCTAAAACATAACCCACCAAACACCCAAAAGCAACAAAACGAAAACCATAAGTTCAACATGGCAACAGCATATGAAATCAACACATAAATGTATTTGAAAATACAGAAGACACTATTTCTCAATCTTTGGAATCAAAAGCGTCGAAACACCAGCATCTTCATCCTGAGAGAGTTCATCACTGATGCGGCGCTTTGTCGAGGAGCAACCTAATGCATCATCCACATCGAACACTTCACGAATATTACGTTTTGTTTCATCAGAAGACGGATTCTTAGTGCCTACAAGTGCTTGGGATGCAGGTGTAACATTCTCACCGCAGTATGACAACTCATCCTGATATAAAAAGACAATAAGTACTAACATTTAAAAAAATTTACTACAAATAAGGAAATTCTCATATAACCTTCATAAGGTCAACAGGAGTAGACAAACTGCAGGATTCTGGAACATCCAACGATTCGGACTGCTCATGCTTTAAGTACATAATACATAATAACATAAAATACACACAATGGTATAAATATATTTTAAAAGGATACGTATATCAAATTGAAAGAATGACATAATGAAGATTTAGACCTGGTTAAGATTGAATTTGGCGCAGAGCGCGGCAAGGATCTCATCATCGTTAGTGGCCATTGAAATACCATAGTTTTCAACCTGATGCTCAATGTTATAGTCTTTAACACTTATGATGAAAGCATACCTCTTTCCAATCAATTTGTCAAAGATCTCAGGATATGGGTTCGGTATCTCTCCAGAATTAACAACCTATAATTTTATAAAAATTAATATAATTACAATGAGCAGAATGATTCCATAATTTCAACATACAATTTTATAAAAATTAATTTTAAATTATATATAGTACATGGCCAAATAACTGAATGCATGTATTTGTTACCTGATCTTGAATTGAAACTAAGTCTTTGGCAGTTTTCTTAAGAATCTTGTAAGCTTCAAAATCAAACAGTGTCAAAGACACAGTACCGGAAGAGTCTTGCACCCTGATAGGTATCTTGAACCTATCAAAGTTAAAAACAAATGAAAACATTAGTATTACTAAAAACAAAAGTGTCGTTCATATTAGTATTTAGTATAAGGAAATAAAACTGTAATCTCAAACCGCGGAATAGAATAGATGTCGACTCCTTCACATTTATCATTTGTACACACCAACGATTTTTCATGATCAACACCAGGTAAACCATCCGGATTTTCTTTCGTTACAAATCTTTCCTCCACACCTGACTTACAGTGGTTACAACCATTGTAATACCAAAGTTTATCAGTGCATATAGCTGTGATTGTGCCAACAACCAAAACCTTCTTTGTCTATCAACATCAAACAAAAATAATAACACTTAGAAAAGACTTTTAAAAAACTCAGCATGTAGAGTACTTATAAGAAAATACACACCGTTGATATGGTTCCCAGGAAACCAATAAGCATGAAATCAGGGTTATTAAGAAACTCATCTTCAACACTTGAGATGACGTTTGAACCAACATGATCATTTGATGAAGATGAAGCAGAAATTTTCTCTACATATCTAAACAGATTCATGTGATGAAATTAAAACGTAAAAAATAAATGTAGGTACAAAATAATACTGTTCTATGTTTATATGCATACTAACTATACCTCTTTCTAAAAGAGGATATCTCTTCAATGTCAGTGTCAATAAAAAGTCTGCTTAGCTCAAAGCCGTTTGCAACGCCACGCTTGCCTGAATTTAAAATTAAAACCAAATGTAGATCAATATAAATAGTGTCAAATTTAAAACATATAAGTAAATCTAAAGATAAATCTATAACAATAAAAAAATTAAACTAATTAAGTTAAAATTGTACCTTTGTAAAGGTTGACCATACCAAAATGACAAAGGATAACAACATATTTCTCTCGTTTCTTATCATTCATGTAAGCAAACATGTCAATAGCAAAACCATCCCACAAAGTAACCGGACACTTTTGGCCTCTAAAATATTAACATAAAACATAATAACATCAAGCAACCTTATAATGGTTTAAACGTCAAAATGCAACAACTTAATAAAAAGAACGCACTCAAGGTCTTCAAGTCTAAGATTAAGTCTCTTGCCCTTGCTCCCATCCTTCTTTCACGTATCCTCTAGATTGAAACATACATCCACATAACCAATCCAATCTATAAACAAAAATATATTGTGAAAAGAAAACAACATTAAGAAGTGATAAGAATAAAAAAAACAATAAGACAAAACAATAGATATATATCATGTAGTGATTTACATACCAATAACTGTATTAACTTCAAATTTATTTTTAACAACATCCTTGAGGTTAACGAAATTAAAACGGTATTTCGGTCCAGACCAGTCAAAGCATTTCTCAACAGAAGTATAGAAATAAAGTGATATTTTGTCGTTTCTCTTGGTATACTTAGCAGAGGACTTATTAGTAGCAAGAGAAGGTTTGGTGATAAGAAGACATTCATCCAACTGAAGAAAGTGTTTGAATTTTCCTAGCATCTTATGCAAACAGCTGGCTTGTATCATAGTTCCCTAAGAATATGAAACATCCGATTAAATAAAAAAGGTGTTATATTCATTTGGATATTCATATGTCCAAAAAAATTTTAACACAACTATATACGGTACCATCTCATCCATGAAGATCATATCAAGACGATATATTTCATTTTTATTATCATTCATCATCTTCTTCGAAATGCTAACAATCTTCACTCTAATCGAATAGTTGTTTGAGAATGTATTAAGATCGTTAAGCATGCTAACCTTTGCAACCTCCATTTGAAGACTGTACATAAAAAAAAAGAATAAGCAAAATATAAGTATTGCTAAACGTAATATGATAATACAATAAGCATGGATGTTCTTAAAAAAAATATCAAGGTTGAAATTCAAGCTTACCGATTATCCAATAAAAATTTTAACTGAATGCAGTGGCAAATGTAATTTCAAATGCAGGGAGTGTATATCTTTATATGCTGCTTTATTAAAGTAATAAAATATTAGAAATGATATGCAAAGTAGGCAAAAAAAGAGAAAGAACGTCAATTTTAAATTACCATTTTGTATATTAAGAATTTCAATATTTCAAAATTACTGACTTGATTTCAAAGCAATTTTCATATTGACTTTTCTATATTTTATTTTAAATTTAATTAAGAAACAATAACCGTCAATTTGAAATTCACATTTTGCTTAACTCAAATGTCCAAAGCTCAAGAAATTAGCATTAATTACTAATTTGATTTGCAACAAATAGTCATTAACAATCAAATGTTTGAACCACTTTCAATAATACAATACCCAAACAATCAAGATGAGGAACTTAATAATCATCCAAGTGTATTTTGTGTTACCTTATTTATTAGTATAAAGATGAAACTGTTCAATTAATAGTACAGATCAAACCACTGAAGTGATGTGATAAATACGCTTACATATAAACCACTGTGGTGATAAACACTGTTACATACAAACAATGATGCCATAAAACCGGTTACATATAAAACACTGAGGTGATCACATCTAACAACCTAACAGACTATAAACACTGATGCGAAAAACACTGTTAAATATAAACACTTAAACACTCTTAACATCCAAGTGTATAGGAATTTTATTTTATTAAAATAAAGATGAAACAACTGTTCAATTAATAGTAAAGATCAAACCACTGAAGTAATGTGAAATACAAAACTGTTCCTAAACACTGTTACATATAACCACTGATGCCATAAAAATGGTTACATATAAAACACTGAGGTGATGACATCTAACAACCTAACAGTCTATAAAACACTGATGCGGAAAACACTGTTACATATAAACACTGTTAACATAAACAAATAAAAAGAAACATAGAATAACTAAAGTTGATGCTGAACCACTGTTATGGTTTGACACTGTTATTGGACGTCATAAATTTCAGATTTAATTTCAAAGGTAAAAGTAGTGTAATATGCTGCTTTAATAAAATAATTAAATATTAGAACTGATATGCACTGTAGGAAAAAATAAAAAAAATAAAAAAAGAGAGAGAGAACAAAAAATTTAACTTACCATTTTGCATATTTTGAGTTTCAAAATTACTGATATTGTCAGTAACTACTGACTTGATATGAAAGCAAATGCCATAATGACTTTTTTAAATTTTATTTTAACTTTAATCAACATATAATAACCGTCAATTTGAAATTCAAAATTTGGTTAATCAAATGTCCAAAGCTCAAGAAATCAGCATTAATTACTGATTTGATTTGAAACAAATAGTCATCAAGAATTTTTTTTATTTTTTAATTTAACTTTAAATTTTATCATGAAAATAATGTTGGTGGAACTCTTATGTAATTGGAATGTAAAGATTAGGTAAAATGGTAATTTGATTGTAATTCTAGTTTTCATTTGATAATTTCAATGTATCACTAATTAAGAACATCAAAAATAAAAACGTGAGCACTGACTATTTTTTAGGGAAACCGCTGATGGTCAATATCAGTGAATGTCAACAATGTAAAAGTGAGCAGTGGCTATTTTTTCCGATCAGTAGATACCAACCAGTTTTCGAAACACTGATGTTCGGTCAATCAGTGGTCAACATGGAGATTGAAGAAACACAGGTTGTGTATCCGCAGTGGAATACTTGAACAATCAAATGTTTGAACCAATTTCAAGAATACTATACCCAAACAATCAAGATGAGAAGCTTACTATTCATCAAAGTTTATATGAATTTTATTAGTATAAAGATGAAACAACTGTTCAATTAATAATACAGATCAAACCACTAAATTGAAGTGATAAATAGTGTTACATATAAACACAGTCTTTTAAATTACCATTTTGCATATTTTGAATTTCAAAATTACTGATATTGTCAGTAACTACTGACTTGATTTGAAAGCAAATGCAATAATGACTTTTTTAAATTTTATTTTAACTTTAATCAACATATAATAACCGTCAATTTGTAATTCAAAATTTGCTTAATCAAATGTCCAAAGCTCAAGAAATCAGCATTAATTACTGATTTGATTTGAAACAAATAGTCATCAAGAATTTATTTTTATTTTTTAATTTAACTTTAAATTTTATGATGAAAATAATGTTGGTGGAACTCTTATGTAATTGGTTGTCAACAATGTAAAAGTGAGCAGCGGCTATTTTTTCCGATCAGTGGATACCAACCAGTTTTTGAAACACTGATGTTCGGTCAATCAGTGGTCAACATGGAGATTGAAGAAACACAGGTTGTGTATCCGCAGTGGAATACTTGAACAATCAAATGTTTGAACCAATTTCAAGAATACTATACCCAAACAATCAAGATGAGAAGCTTAATATTCATCAAAGTGTATATGAATTTTTTTAGTATAAAGATGAAACAACTGTTCAATTA
Organism: Helianthus tuberosus; assembly: GCA_030545235.1. Taxonomy (NCBI): domain Eukaryota; kingdom Viridiplantae; phylum Streptophyta; class Magnoliopsida; order Asterales; family Asteraceae; genus Helianthus; species Helianthus tuberosus. Next base: position 39,802,788 of record CM060435.1, on the reverse strand, counting down.
ATAATACAGATCAAACCACTGAACTGATGTGATAAATAGTGTTACATATAAACAAAAGTACTAAACCCTGTTACATATAAAGACTGATACCATAAAAATGGTTTCATATAAAACACTGAGGTGATGACATCTAACAACCTAACAGTCTTTAAAACATTGATGCGGAAAACACTGTTATATATAAACAAAGTCTTTTAAATTACCATTTTACATATTTTGAATTTCAAAATTACTGATATTGTCAGTAACTACTGACTTGATTTGATAGCAAATGCCATAATGACTTTTTTAAATTTTCTTTTAACTTTAATCAACATATAATAACCGTCAAATTGAAATACAAAATTTGCTTTAATCAAATGTCAAAAGATCAAGAAATCAGCATTAAAATAGTGATTTGTTTGAAACAAATTGTCATCAAGAATTTTTTTTAATCTAACTTTAAATTTTTTGATGAGAATAAAGTTGGTGGATTTTTTCCGATCAGTGGATACCAACCAGTTTTCAAAACACTGATGTTTGGTCAATCAGTGGTCAACATGGAGATTGAAGAAACAGTGGTTGTATTTCAGCAGTGGAATATTTTGAACAATCAAATGTTTGAACCAATTTCAAGAATACTATACTCAAACAATCAAGATGAGGTGCTTAATATTCATCCAAGTGTATAGGAATTTTATTAGTACAAAGACGAAACAACTGTTCAATTAATAGTACAGATCAAAACACTGAAGTGATAGTATAAATTCTGTTACATATAAACACTATTAACATAAACAAAGATAGAATAAACACTTTTAACATAAACAAACATAGAAGATGTTTTGTTGATGAAGACCACTGTTGTTGGAGAGTGTTTCACATTTAGTTGATCGGTGGTTGTCTGGACTTTGGTCTTGATCAGTGGTTCTTCATAATTGAACAGTGGATGACGTTCATCAAACTTTATGTACAACCATCCTTATATCCAACACTTGTTAGGCAGATCAGTGATGTGCCATATTAACTTGTTATAACCACTGTCAATGTAGGAAACTTAGCTGGGCAGTGCCTATTGGTGGAAACTTCAGTTTACCTACAAAAACTGATGAATTTAGAATAAATAACGCAAACTATTGTTAAGTCAAATAGCTGATGGAAAACTTTTTAACCACTGCTAGTAATTAAAACACCGATAGTGATTAACAAAACTACGTTTAATTGCTCAAATTGAGATGACGGGAGATCTGCAAAGGATTACAAATGAATCAATGCACCAATAAACAGTAAATCAAAACGTTAGAAAAACCCAAAAAAATAAATCACACCAATTTAAGTTACCTTGGTGATGTCCTAAACTTTTGCACTGGTATCACGAATCAACACACCTGGTATAACCTTTCCCATTTCCAGCTCCTCAACAACCGTCCGGCAGAGGTTGCTTCTAATCAACAAACTCTATAATCCAACAAAAAAGGTCTGGAAAGACAAAGTACAAAACATATCAAAATAAATCTGCTCGTAATCACATGATACAACAAACCAAACATACCAGAGTCACCTATTAAGAGGAGGTTGTACAAAAGCGTTCATCGAGTACGATAAGGAGATCTGTTTCTTCTTCTGAGGATAGAAAAGGGTTCATCATGTTCAGTATGACAAAATAGATAAAACGAAATAAAATTTCTAGATAAAAAAGTAGATCTTACATGATTATTCTCTTCTTCAACCACTGGACGGTACATGATTTAGGGTTTCAAACGAAGATGTATCCAATAGAAGTAACCTCTGCCGTACGTTGTTGAGGAGATGAATATGAGAAGAAGAAGAAGGCTAAACATGAGAGAGGATAAATATCGATCGGAAATAGAACAGAGCAGAGCAGAGAGAGAAAGAAAGCAAGAAGCCCTGAATGAGTAAATGAAGGAGGATATAAATAGAAGAGAGCAGTGGCACTGTTGGGCGGGAAAAAGGGCATTTAGGGGCTCTCTGGTGTTGACACGTGGCCCAAATAACTTTCATTTATTATATATAATAGATTCGTTGTTAAAAAAATATCTATAATTGAGAAAACAATTCCTCACATAATCCAAAACATAATTATAAAAGACAAGATCTTTATAAGCAGGTTAACATGAAGATGCAATGCAACATATGGTTGATGTGTAAAACTTAAATCAAAAGAATTATAGAAAAGTTCCTTTATAGATCTCTGTGGAAGTTATTTAAAAAGTAGTGTTGGTTGTTTGAGATGTTAGCAAATCATTTGTTATTACTTATATTCACAAATGAATATTAAGCATGTTGACCAAATTCTTCATAAGTGAACATGATACGATTTTAAGTGGGTCCATGTCAAGATTTAATAACCGGGTTAACATGAAGACATCACATGGTTGGTATGTTAACCCGTTTAAGTTTAAAAAAAAAACTTTTAAAAAAGTTCCTTTGTAGTTCTTTATGGGAGTTATTTAAAAAGTATCATTAATTGGTCGTTTAAGATGTTACTAAATCACTAGTTATTACTTATATTCACAAATTATATTAAACATGTTGAACAAATTCCCCATTCGAACATTAAGACGCCAAGATTTTAAATGCGTCCATGTTAGGGTTGAACTTCGTTGACACGAAGAAACATATAGACCGCCGTTAACTCACAAAAATGAATTTCATCATCCACCAACCTAACACAATTAACATCCCTAATGATAATCATGTATGTTCTCCGAACCCCCTTGTAATATTTTATACAAGTGGCATAGAAATAATACATAGTTTGGAAAAATTCTAATTATGTGATCATATTTTCAAAACTATATTTTAAAGGCAAATTGGAAAATAATAATCCCATCTTTCTCAAATTGGACGATAATAATTCTAAGTCAGTTATTAGCCAATAATAATCCGACCTCGTCCAATTTTTTTTGTAAAATAGTCTGCCGTTAAAATAAGCTTAACAGAGTTAAATGTTTTTCCGAATTACAAACTGTTAGTGCACTACGTCTATTGACTTCGTCTTGTATCATGTAATAGGATAGAATAGGATATTCAGTGCACAAGGTTCGAGAAACTGAGAAATGTGGTTTAAGTGATGATTTCGCTTGAAGTGAACTTGTTACAAGTTCAAGCGAAATTCACTTAACAGATTTCGCTTGAACATGTTCAGAACACTCTCAAGCGAAATCCTCACCTCTATATATAGGGCACTTGTCATTTCATTCGGTACGCGACTTCCGAAAGTGTAACGAAGTGCTGCCGATTTTCTGTCAGGTTGTAATCATTGTTATTATCAATACAAGCAACAGATTAAAGATTACAAGCTGTTTTCGTGTCCGGATTACTGTTTCTGCCTTTAAACTGGATGTTAAACTCTTCTGAACGACTCAGTCGGGTCAAACAACGATCCAACAAGTGGTATCAGAGCTCAGGAAGAAGAGTTTAGCTTGATATCATCTATTTTCTGACTTCTACACCTTCTTTTTCATTCTGGACGAGATTTAACGGTCAAAATGATCTGAGTTTTTCACCGAACGTGTAAAACAGTATTCTAACAAATCCTTGAAAGTTTCACGGCAAAATTCAAAGTAAAAATGACAAAAACTGGACAGAAACTAGATTTCGCTTGAAAGAGTTCGTAGATTATAGTTGATTTCGCTTCAAAATCAGACAATTTGGCTTGTTTTTGGACTATTTCGCTTGAACATTTGAAGTGAAATAATGTTGAGAGTTTTCTCTTGAATCTGCTGGACGTGTTATTTTGGATTTCGCTTGAATCAGTTGAAGCGAAACTGATCTTGTGGGTTTTCGCTTGAACCAGAATTGGACATAGTTTTCGATTGAACAAGTTGAAGCGAAATTGGATTGCTGAATTCGCTTGAAGTAGTTAGTCAAAAGATTTCGCTTGAAGTCTCATTCTGCTTCAACTTGAGATTTCGCTTGAGTTTCCTAGTTCGATTGAAAAGTGGAATTTTGTGTCGGATCATTTCACGACGATCAAGTGTCAGTCATTTTCAGTTTATTTGATATTTGATTGTACTGATTGGGTTTGTTTGATCAATCTGTCAGGTTTGCATTATGGCTGAGGAATTCTTCAATACGTTTTACAACGCGTTCGCAACCGAATCGTCTGAGGCTACAAATGTTACACCAAAAACCATCACGAAGGCGCTCAATGAAAACATCAAGCATGAAAACTTCTACGGAACAAATTCAAAGCCTCCAACTTTGGATAGTATTGATGATTATACATGGTGGAAGGAACGGTTTATTAACTGGGCTAAAGCATATGCTCATGAAAGCTGGTTCTGCCTGGAGTATGGATATGAAAAACCAAAAGATGATAAAGGCGAAGATCTTGTATTCAAGAAGTTTACTAGAGAAGATAAAGCTGAATTTGGAGCTGAACAGAGAATGATAGCATTGATCCAGTCAGCAATCAAAAATGACATCTTTGCACTGCTAAATCATAATGGGTCATCTAAGTCTGTCTGGGAAGCTTTACAACTTAAAGCTGAGGGGGGTAAACAAATTAAAAAGAACAAAATTGCTTTATTAAAGAAAGAATTTGATCTGTTTGATAACATAAAAGGAGAGTCGGTGAGGCAAATGATTGAGAGATTCTGTCATCTTAAAATTGAATTGGAAAGATTAGAGATAAATAAATCAAGAGAGGAATTGATAGACAAAGTGATTGAAGCGTTACCACGAGCTGATCAGTGGCAAACATTTGTTTTTATTTTGAAAAATGATGCTGTGTATGATAATATTACTCTTGATGCTTTGTTTGAAAAGATTGAAAGTCATGATCTGGAGTTGCAGAAGCAAAACAAGATGACTGATTCTTCACATCAACAGAACGTTGGCTTGTACTACAAAAGCAGTGTGTTTTCTGATAAAGGCGTTGGTTCACCAAAAACAGCATTTAGTGGTGAAAAGATGAAAGAACCACCAACAACGTCAACAAATCATCATTCTGGATATCATTCATCTTCAAAGACAAATTCTGATGAATCTGAAGAAATTCTGTGCAACATTGCTCTTAAACTGAAGAATTCTCCTGCAATGAGCATCAATGCAGCGAAGCAGCAAATGAGTTTTCTTGCATCTGTTTTGGAGTCATATGAAGGTCTAGTAGCTGGCAAAATTGGAAACTCCGAATTGACCAAAGAAGACTACGACCAGATTGATCCAGAAGAGATGGAGCTCATTGACATTCGTTGGTGTTTAGCTAGTTGTATTCGAAGAGCTCAGAGGTATATGGAGATTACCGGGAAACAATCACTTGGAGGTGCTTCAACAAAGCTTGGATTTGACAAATCCAAAGTGACCTGCTTCAAATGCAAGCAAAAGGGTCATTTCAAAAGAGAATGCAGAAATTCTGAAGTTGGTGAAGGAAGTGAACGTCCTTTCAACGATGATTATTATCGAAAGGCGATTTACCATCGAAGCAGAGAAGAACCAAAGTTGATCGAAGATAAGCCGAGAGAAAAATCAAGAGCATATGCAGTAATCTATCCTGATGAAGGATTTGATTGGAGCACAGTTTGTCCAGAAGAAGATCGTTTAGAGAATGTTCGTAAAACAGCTCAAGGGAGAGCTATGACAGAAGAAAGAAAGTTTGTTCTTGTTGCTGAGATTCAAGATGAAAACAAAGACAAAGACATTGCTGAAGTCCATGAAGAAAAAGTTGAGATCAAAGAGAAAACTCGGGAAGAGATCTTAAGTGAGAAGACTTACAGAGAAAGAAATGTGGTTTACAACAGAATGGATGATATGCAGGAGGAGTATGAGATGGCTGTCGGTAGCAAAAGATGGGATAAAAAGAGAGAATGCTACTATAACAGAGAAGGAGAACCGGTTGTTCCCAAGAAAGACATAATCTTCGATGATGTTCTTCTTGCAGTCCCGTTAAGAGCTGAATACTATAGAAGAGTATTGAAAGATGACACATACGCTAAGAGATATGAAAAGGATATCAGATATGCCATGTTATCATGTCTAAGAAAAAGGGACGAATAGAGAATGAAGAAGAATGTTGAAGAAATGGTGAACAATTTGAAGAAAGATGCTGAAGAGGTTAAAGCAGCAACTGTTGAAGTTGAAGCTGTGAAGGAATTAAAAAGTGAAGAAGTTGTTGTGAATGAAGAAGTTGAGAAAGTTGTTACTGAAGAACATCAGTTTGAGGAAGAGGTGAAGAAAGAAGAAAAAGAAGAAAAGAATGAGAATGAGGAAGCTGATAATGTTGGTGATGAAGTCAGTGTTACAGACAAGAAGCAAGATGATGTTGATCAGATGCAGACAAAAACTGCTGAAAACACCAAAGTGCCAATCACTGAGGTAAATCCTGATTCTGAAAACTTGAAATTGATTGATCAGTGCAAGAAATGCATGGAACCGTGCAGAGCTTGTACTGAAAAAGATGAGCAATTTAGAACAAGAGATCTTGAATTCACAAAAATAGAAAACATTTTCAAAGAAAAATGCAAAGAAATGCTAGAAAAAGAAAAAGTTTTTAAAGAAAATGATGAAAAACTTTCAGAAAAATGTAACAAATTAGAGAAAGAAAATGAAGTTTTGAAAGAAAATGTTTTGAAAATGACAAATGAATGTGAACAAAAGGAAATTGCTTGTCAAGAAATGAAAAAGGAATATGACTCAATGAAATTATCATATCACATTACAAAAGAGTCATATGATAAAGTAAAAGACGAAATGAAATATGCTCAATCAAGAATGAATTATCTTTCTGAAACAACTAAAGAGCTTAAACGAATGTATGCTATAAAACAAGATGTTGTTAATTCCTATATTGAGGATGTTGCTAAGTTAAAGCGACAGATTGCTGATTTAGAACAGGATAACAACAAGTTAAAGAGTTACCACGTGTCGTCATATGTGCTTGAACGAATTTTCAATATAAAACCGGGTGATAGTGAGTCTGAGCAAAACAAGAAAGGTATTGGTTCAGAGTTTCATCAAGTTCCACCACCGGGAAAATTTGCATTTTATGATGAAGAAAAGGTCGAAAAAGCTTTCAACATGGTAGACAAATTGCCAGACAACATTGACATAACCTATTCCAAATCTGATGATTCTCATGATTCAGAGGTGGTAGGTAAAGTTGTTGAAAGTGTGTTGAAAGAAGAGTCGGTTGATACAGGTAAATCTGAATCACAGGATGAAGATGAAGGAAATATTCATGATGGATATCTGAAAAACACAAAATCCGAGAAAAGTTTGAATGATGATTCAAAGGGATTGGTTTATACCATGATTGGATCGGACAAATTGTTCTTAGATGTTGTATTCCCGATTCAGAATGTGATTTCAGAAAAGATTGACAAAGTTTTCAAAATGGTTGAGATTGAGAAGTCTGAGATTTCAAAGTTTGTTGGTAAGAGTCATAGAGGTTCGTATAACAAACCTGTTTTCAAAAAGAAGAACATGAAGGCTGGGTTGGGTTATAAGAAGAAACAACATCGAAACAAAAATGAAATGCCGAATTTTCAGACAAAAATGAGTTTTGTTCAAGGAGGCAGTTTAGAAAAAGAAAAAGAACTCAAAATGAGACAGTCTAATGATGAATTCTTTGCTAAAAAGAAAAAGCAACAACCACAGGTTAAAGATGTGTCCATGAGAACATGTTTCAAATGTGATCAAATAGGACATCTTGCACGCAAGTGTCTTAATCTAAAACCTGTGAATGTTGACAAAAAGAAGATTGATGTTGAGAAACAAAAATCTGAGAATGTGAGACAAAGGTCAACCAGATTTGATTCAAAACAAACTTGGAGGTACAACACAAACAAGTTTGTTTCGAACCAAACTTGGAAGTCAAATCCGTATAGGTTTGATTCAATACAGACCTGGAATTCTCACACACCCAGATTCAGAACAACACAAAATTGGAAAACAACTGTTGATATGACAAAACCTCAAGAGTTTTGGAAACCAAGAGTTGTTGTTCAAAATCAAAATGTTCAAAAAGATTCACATTTTTACAAACGTGGTACTCCTAAAGGTCAAAAATGGAGTGAAAAGAAACAAGTTGATTTGGTAAAAGATGAGAAAGTTGAAGTTAAAATTGAGAAAGTTTTTGTGAAAAATGACAAAGAATTTCCAGCATTGAATGAAAATTATTGTTTTGAAATGCCTAAGGTTCAACAGACCTGGGCTAAATTGTTCAAGTAATTCAGTTAGTTGAATGTGCAGGTGCTCACGGAATTCAAAGATTGTGAGAATGGAGGTTGGAGCAGCCTGGCACAACGAGGAGAGGAGGCTGCTGGATCCTGTGTTGGTTAAAACAGGAAGTTTATATGTTTTCTGTATATAAATAAACAATATTTTCAAAATCCTAAAAATTTGAAAATTTGAAAAACCAAAAATATGTTTGTTTTCAATTCTTGTCAAAAACAGGAAAATTAAAAAAAAAATATGTTTTGATTGAATACGCCGAAACCCTCACGGCTGAACAAACATGATTACTTTCATCGGATTGAAAAACGGTTTTCAAACTGTTAAGATCAGTGGGTTGTAAATCATGGGGGTATGTTAGATTTTCTGCAAATCAGTACACTTTTAGCAGAAAATGGATGGCGAGACAAAGCTATCAGTGTTGGTTGTCAAATTTTCTTTAAATGGTTTTGCATTTTAGGGGGAGAAATATTGTCAGAAAATACAAAAACATTTGAAAATTTTGAAAAAGTCAAAAACATGATAAAATTAAAAAATTGAGTTTTTGCGTAAAAAGAGGAAATGATAGTACATCAGTAGACAGTTACAGTATGCTAAAGAAATGGAAAGTTAAATGTGTTAAACGATCTCACCGTGGATGTGTCGGTAGGTTTTTATACATTTAGTAAACTTTTTCGGGATATAAACCTAAATTCAAACACTTGCTTATTTCGTGGGGAACACTACTTGGATATATAGGTAACCCCTGAAATCTCGTTTGAAAGGTCTCATAATCTGATATACTAGGTCTTTATACTCAATGATGTCTGGGGTATTATTCCGGGACTTCTGCTGAACGGTAGTTCTGACCTAGTCCTTGAATAATACTTTCTGCAAATGCTTGAAACATAGCATAAACCCTCAGCATGCCGATGAAACAATAAAATTGATAGTCGCTGCTGTTGTAAGCAAAAAGATCCTCTAAAGGGGACATTCCAAAAAGTCGAAGCTGATATCTTTCTGCGTATACGGAAGTATCGACCTGAGATCCCTCGGCCCTCGCATACCTAATTTATATACAGATATCATTGTAGTATTCTCACCTGTAAGACTGATTATTGGGATTCTGGATAAGGGAGTATATTCAAGAGGTGAGACACATGAATGGGTTAAGTTCTTAAAATACTTAATTCGTATCCTGAATCAGTTGAAATTTGTATGAAAATTTAAGTGGATCAGTATATCGACAATCTAAGTGAATTGTTTAATACTTAATGTGAAAATTAAGCTCAACGGTACTTGTGACTTGTCATAAACTGATATGATCCTCTGACGCATACTCAAACAAAAATATTGTCTGTAAATATGTTTGTACATATTTCGTTACTGCTTTATATTTTCAGTAAATACAAAAAGATTTTGATTTCTGCTTTATTTTCGACAACTGATGTCTGAGAACTGAGTTTTAAAATCTAAGTATGCTGATTGTGTTTCTGAAAATGAAACAAGTTCATTAATTTGAAACTTGAAGTTTTAAAATCAAAAACAGTTTGTGATATCTCCAAGGTCATTAATTTGGACTTGGATGATAAACTGTGAGGGAGTTGGATTCTTTAATACTGCTAAATCTTTACAGTTTGTTGATAGGGGGAGTGGATTAGAGAATTTGATTGAGATTTCAAAATGTTGTTACTTATAAATGTTTGAGAAATTGCAGATGATAGTTCAGACTACGATCCCGGAAGCAAAGTCTAAGGGGGAGTCTGAAGACAAGCTTGAAGCAAAGAGAAGCTTGTAGATGGAAAGCTAGGTGTTGATCCCAAAGCACGGAAGATTGATGTAAGGGGGAGCCTGAAGCTGATAGGAAAAGAGAAGTGATGGATGCGTACAATGTTACAATCTGAGTGAAAAGGCAAAATGATCAAGACTGAAGAAGGTGTTATAACAGAAAATAGTCACTGAAGACTTCGTCAATATTCGAGGGGGAGTCTGTTAGTGCACTACGTCTATTGACTTCGTCTTGTATCATGTAATAGGATAGAATAGGATATTCAGTGCACAAGGTTCGAGAAACTGAGAAATGTGGTTTAAGTGATGATTTCGCTTGAAGTGAACTTGTTACAAGTTCAAGCGAAATTCACTTAACAGGTTTCGCTTGAACATGTTCAGAACACTCTCAAGCGAAATCCTCACCTCTATATAAAGGGCACTTGTCATTTCATTCGGTACGCGACTTCCGAAAGTGTAACGAAGTGCTGCTGATTTTCTGTCAGGTTGTAATCATTGTTATTATCAATACAAGCAACAGATTAAAGATTACAAGCTGTTTTCGTGTCCGGTTTACTGTTTCCGCCTTTAAACTGGATGTAAAACTCTTCTGAACGACTCAGTCGGGTCAAACAACGATCCAACACAAACCGATGTTTTAGGGTTTTTGATCAGAACGATGATACGAGTCGATTGATGTAAAACTTACCTCGAAATTGTGTTCGAAATGGCTTGAATTTTGTTAATTGGAAGTTAAACACCCGAATTGAAGCAACTTTTTCGTGGGTTGGGGGCAGTATTTCGAGGTAAGTTTTACATCAATCGACTCGTATCCTCGTTCTGATCAAAACCCCTAAAACATCGGTTTGTAATTCGGAAAAACACTTAACTCCATTAAGCTTATTTTAACGGCGGACTATTTTACAAAAAAATTGAACAAGGTCGGATTATTATTGGCTAATAACTGACTTGGGATTATTATCGGCCAAGAGCTAAAACAAATATTAAAACATGTATTTAAGTTTAAATATATCTTAAGACATATATTCCACAAGAGCTAAAACAAATATTGTTATAGGTATATAGAGTGTCCATATATAAATTTAGAAAACGTAAGCATGGATGCTAAACTATTATTTTAAAATCCTAAATAATGAATAAAACATGTCTTACAGTATTCTATTAGACTAATGGGTATGGGGTCGGCTAGCCCCGGCTTGGTCCGGCGCCGAGCCCCCACACCGCCCCCCTTAGCCCCGGCCCGACCCAAACGTCTCCCCCACGCCGATTCAGTCGAGGCCCCACATATGCAACTAGCCGTTGCAAACGGCTATTTAAAAAAAAAAAATTCATTTTTCAATTTAAATACCCAATATCTCAACCATTTTTATACATTTCTATCCTTTCTACTCCCATTCTTCTCCAACTATCTTCCCTTTTATAAAAAAACACTCCATATTTTTTATACCTTTTTCTCTAAATCATGAATCCTTTCAACCCAAACAACCCCAACCCGAATAATCAAAACCCGAACCAACCTAACTTTTTTTCGACTCCCGCTTACAATCCGAGTATGGATAATTCGTGGGGTGCTCCGCAATTTCCTTTTTCGGGTTTCCAACAAACACCCAACGCATTCTCACAAATGTCTCAAGTTCAACAACTCCAACAATACCAAGCGCTACAACAAATAATGCAACGCAACTCGTTTGAACAACTCCAATCGCAACCGGTTAACCTTGACGATGATGATGATGAAGTCGTCCCCGAATCGCCACCGCAAGAGCTCAACCGAAAAAAAAACAAGGGGAAGGGGAAGAAGGTTGAAAACGTACCCGAAACCGCGTCAAAAAGCGGTTCGAGAAAACAGGGGAGACCGTGGACGAAAGTAGAGGAGGAGGCGCTAGCAATGGCGTTTACTAAGTCCTCTACTAACCCGATAGTCGGTATGAACGAAAGTTTAAATTTTTTTTTAAAATTTTTAAAAGTTTATATTTTTTATTTTTTATAATGCATTGTTTTTTAAAATTTAGGAAACAATCAAAAGGGTGATAGTTTTTGGAAGAAGGCAACGGCTAGATTTCATGCGATTATGGAGCATAGCTCGGATCGTGATGTAGAAGCCGTCTCGGGCAAGTGGCGTAAAATGAGCAAGGTCATCAATAACTTTAACGCAATTTATAACCAAATTAGGATGAATCCTCCTAGCGGGAGTAACGAGACGGACATTCTTAACCTTGCTATCGCTAAGTGGGACTCTCAAAAAACAAAGCCTTTCCCGCACTTCCGAGCATGGAACGTAGTAAAGAACCAACAAAAATGGACGCCGATTCCAAATGAGGTAGCAACCGCCAAACGGACTAAAACTTCCGAGTCCGGAAGTTATAGTGCGGGAGGCTCCACCGGTCGTTGTCAAATCAACATAAACGACGACCCGGAAGATGACGAGGACGTGTTGCCCATTCACGAGGCGGAACGTCCCACCGGGAGGGACAAAGCAAAAAAAGAGGCGGCCAGAAAGCGCAAAGGGGCCGGCTCGAGTGGAGGGGGCGGCTCAGGTGGAGGGGGCGGCTCGAAGGCATCGGAGAAAATGGACGACTTGATAAACGAATTCCGTGAGTTCAAACAGTTCGCGGCCGAAAAATACACTCACAAGAAAACCGTGTCGGCCGACCAAGCTCGAGCGGAAGATTTTAGGATTATGAGGTTGGATCTCGAATCGGTTCCGGAGGCTGAACGAGTGGTTTATCAGAAGATGAAGGAAGAAGTGATGAAAAAATGGTCGTCGTAGGTTGTTTTTTTATTTTTAGGAAATCTAATTTTTTATTTTTATTTTTCGGTAATTTTTTTTTTAGGAAATGTAATTTTTTTTTATGTTATGAAATGAAATTATTTATGTTGTTTTATGTTGTATTTTTTAATTTTTATAAAGTTTTTATTAAGTTAATAAATTAAAACTTATAAAATTATAAAATAATGAGGTGGGGCCCCATCCCCCACGAGCCTCCATCCCCCTCAAATATGATGGAGGCTCATCCCCCACGAGCCGCCTACGTGACGCCTACGTGGCGGCTCAACCCATCCAAGCCTATCCTAACCATACCCATTTGTCTTACCATTTTAAACCAAACAACTATCAAACACAAGGATATGATGCATGCATGACGCCCTAGGGTATGTTTGAGGCGTCATACAGTCAAGGGTTTCATATAGAGTACTCTTTTATGTATGAACGGGGTTTATATATGAACAGACCAATTTCCACTTTACATCTCTACTCTTGACCAAATACTCTTTGCTTATATTAAATTGTTTGAATTAGTCCCGAAGTTATATATTGTTGTTTTTTATTCTCTGTTTTTATTATGCACCAAAAAGTCAAAAAGTCAAAAAGTCCTAAAAGTTGCTAAATTGGAGACATGTTTTGATTAATTAGTGCTATCATTAATCTTGTGCTAAACACACCAACTTTTTTTTTCTTCTAAAATAGAGATTTATCTCATTCGTGGGTGTGATCATGAACACGAATGTTGCGGATCAAGACAGTCAAATGGTCAGATAAAATGATTAAAATGAGAAAAAAAGGATATGTGCTTACGTCGGAATAAGTTGATGTCGGGCTAGTCCACTTACAACAACAATCATGCCTAGTAAATCCTTCAGATAGCTAGGAGAGTGGGATGAAAACAGATCTTACCTCTATCCTTAATAATGTAGAGACTGCTTCCAGATAGACTCCGACTCTAAATCATACAACAGACAAACAAACAAAGTGTATGGTTCATGCGAGAACCACGACCCCATCCCAAAAGAAAAACCTAACCCCCGATACAATATTTGAGATGATTTTGCCATCACAAATACCTTTTTTCGAGTAATGTGTGTATATTTGTGTGTATGTCATGTATGACACATTCATATACAATTTTTAACAATCTTAATGAAAACATATATGAATCACTTTTAAAAAAAATTAAACCACCAGGACTCGTTCAAATGATATGCTTTCGAGATAACATTTAATACATAAAGATAGAAGAAAAGTTGTCATGATTCCTTTTTTATCTGTATTAAAATTAGGGCTGACAAATCGTATTTTATCGGGTTTAACATGTCTTTAACGACGTGTGTAACACAAGTATTAAACATGAATACAACTCGTTTAATTACGTAGAAGGAATGATGGATCCTAACCTCATAATTATATTTACTTTAGAAGGTAAAAAAACAACGTTGTGTACTTTTTCAGTAAACATGTCTAATCGTGTCTTATAAAGATATCTATTCCCAGCCCTAATTGAAATATTATTTATTTTAACCTGAGATAATTTCACATGTTCTATAATTTACGACTCTAATATTTAGTAACACATGTAGTCATGTATGATTATAATTAAGACATTTAAACTTTTTATATAATGAGCAGCCTAATTAAGCTTTAAAATTACGTAAACAAGTTGAGAGGTGATAGTAACTTAGAATGGACTGAACATGTGGCTATAAATATTATTGTGAATCTTATAGTGGGTAGATGATAATTAGGTGAGTGTCAATTCATGGGTATGTGACTTGTAAAACTGTGACTATTGGAGCTAGCTGCCTAACCTAAATCAATCACACACACACATATTTATATATATTGTTAAATTATAATTGTTTATATCTTTGAATTCTACGTACCTCGTCCAAGCCAAGTTAGTCTTTGGTCAAGGCGATTAATGAACGTGGGAGTAGTAGTAACTTTTGGAGTCATTGGGTGAGCCAAAAATGGCACTTGGATATTTTATGGCAGTGAATTTAAACGATTTAGTATAAACTATATACTAATGGCTTATATCCGCACTTCGTTGTGGGTGCCCTTTTTAAATGGAAATGTAGACGCAATGGTAATAATAACGTGTATGGTGGGAATTTGGTCCATATCAGTTTGCTTCGTTACGATACCAACACTCGCTATAACAACTGAAAGAGAAACGAAAAAAATAAAGTTGTGACAACACTAAAAGAATATCGACACGTGTTTTACGTCGATAAAAAACAATAAAAAAGAATACCGGTACCAGCGTTGTTCAATCGGTACCGGTACGGTTTGTTTCATTACTTGTACAATACCGGCAAATCTATATACTTAATAAACACAATTATTTAAAACATAAAGGTACGATTGAAACTTAAAAAAAAGTAAAAAAAAAACTAAAGGAAGAAAAAAACATAAAAGACACAAAAAAAAGAACCTACAGAAAAAAAGTTAAATTAACTACTATTTTCAAATAAAAACCATGTGGTTAGAATCTATACTTTGTATAAAATAAGAAATCTTAGTGACATAAGAACAGCTGAGGTGGCAGCCGTAGAGGTTGTCCAACAATTTCTTATGTCATTATTGCATCATAAAGCTGAATATATAAAATCACTTTAAAATCGTTTTAAAACACTACCATCAAACCTCTGGCCATATAGATGTATTCATGCATACGAAATTCAAACCTCTATCATCAAAATCTCTGCCTAGATTCAAAATTCAAAATTCTGGCTCTAGATTCAAAATTCAAACCATACACATATACATATATAACACAACTGATTGTCGCTCCACATTCAAATTTCGGTTTATCTCTCTCACTCATATCCGTGACCACTCTCTCAAATGCAGAATTTCTATATTCAGTCGGTTAATCTCCGATTATAGATCTTTGTAGTTCACATAATTGTTCCAACATCGTTGAAAGCATGTTTTTTTTGTAATTTTGAATTTTAAATTTTGAACTGATCTACTCTAATTCTGGTTTTATATTTCAGCCTAATCAGAGTTGTTTGAAATTCATACAATCGTCTGCAGGTTATTTTAGGTTTGTGGATTTTTTTTGTAATTTCTTTTGTTTTGCAGAACTGCTAGCATTTCGAAGATTTTCTGATCCTGTTTCAGCATCTGTGTGATAAACTCTTCTGCATTGTTTATGAAGTCTGATGTAGGAGAGTTGACGACTACATCAAGCAATCCGATGCTGGTCCAGGTTTTTTTGTAATTATTATCACTGATGATGTCGATTTTTCTGTTTAGTTCTTCATCAGCTCTGTTTTCTTCCAGTGACCATCTAGAGAATTGCATTTTAACATCGTTTGTGTCCGATGAAGTGGTAGAAACATGTGTTTGCCATGTAGAGTATTGTGGGTATTTCAGATTTTGATTTGATTTTTGAGAGTACAGGTTTTTAAAAGACAATTGTTGATGTTTTGAATCAAACTCATCATCAGTCTTTTATAGTGTTTAAAATGCATCTTTATGATAAATGAAGAGGTTGATTGTAATTATGATAACCTGTTTTCTTTTATGTCAGAGGTTTAAAATTTGTCATTTCGGTTTCTTGATATTTAATTTTATAGTTTTCCAATGAAAACTTAGTTTTGAAAGGTTTTGCATTAAACGGCTGCTATTTTTGAAGATGAATTTATATGTTTATATTAAATGTACACGTTTTTGCCTCCTGGATTATTAAATGTACGGTGAAATAAAATTTGACCTTTGGGCTGTTAGCTATTTCATTATATAATATCATTGCCAGTTCACCTGTTTTTCATCACGTTTTACTACCAACATATCCTTCTTTCACATCAGTTCAATAATATATAACTTAAAATGTCGCCATACACTTCTGCAGACTCTGATGATTTAAAGCAGCGCTTTATCAAGCAAGTTGAAGATCAAGTATATGAGGATAGGGCTACTCTTCAAGAGCTGAAGAGGTGTTTTGAAGGACTGCATCCTGGTCTATTCACGAGAGACCAGGTTTCCAGAAACCTGATGGCGATGCCTTCAACTTCCATATGTGACCTTTGTGTTTTTAGTAATATAGAGTGTGGTGATAGAGACGTTGAGTTCATGACGATGCTCAAAGATATACATCGAGAAGTTCCGTGCTCGATGGAGTTGAAGCTAACATTTCTTAATTCTTGCTGTTAGATTCTTAAATTTCTTGGTGTTATTGTTAGATTTTAAAGTTTCGTTGTTCAGTACTCGATGTAATTGTTGATCTTTTAATGTCATAAATAAATTTTAATCCTATTAATCTTTGTGGAGCATTTTATTTTTACTAATTTTAGTATGCATAAGTATTATTATATTGTTTTTAATATCGTCTGAGGATTGCAGATCGATATTTATGTAGATGTGAAATTGTCTCTGAGTTTGATTTAGATTATGTTGATGTTGAATTGTGCTTGAACAGTTGTTTGAGTCAATATCTGCTACTGTAAAGGTCTGTCAAAGCTAAAGTTTGCCAAAAGAGAACATCATCTTGAAATCATCGTCTGCTGATGATGAAAGCATTATAATGTCTTCAGAACATCAAAAGTCCATTCTTAAAAATATCTATTTAAAAAAAAAATTCAAAAATCCTTAAAAGTCTGTTGAAAACAACTGTTTTTGAAACATCTGCTTGGCTAAAAATTCATCCACTGTTTAAAGGGATTGTCTGTTCTCATAAGTTCTGTTTAATCTAACGACTGTTGACTTGCCACTATTGCCAACATCTGTTGTTGCCCAATAGAGGTTTCAAAACAACTGTCATCCATTATCACAACAGAGGTTCTGAGGTGGGCAGATGTTAGCCATCAGATCTTTGTAAAATGTCTTCAGAACATCAAAAGTCTATTCTTAAAAAATAGCTATTTTTTTAATTTTTTTTCAAAAATCCTTATAAGTCTGTTGAAAACAACTGTTTGGCTAAAAATTCATCCACTGCTGAAGGGTATTGTCTGTTCTCATAAGTTCTGTTTATTCGATGAAAACTTATTTTTGAAATGTTTTGCATTAAATGGCTGCTGTTTAAATTAAAATTTGTCCTTTTGGTTTCTTGATATTTAATTTTATAGTTTTCCCATGGAAACTTATTTTTGAAATGTTTTGCATTAAATGGCTACTTTTTATATTAAAATATGTCCTTTCGGTTTCTTGATATTTAGTTTTATAGTTTTCCCATGAAAACTTATTTTTGAAATGTTTTGCATTAAATGGCTGCTGATATTTAATTTACATTTTTAAATATGAACTTATATGTTTATATTAAAAGTCTGTTGAAAACAACTGTTTTTGAAACCTCTGTTTGGCTAAAAGTTCATCTACTGCTGAAAGGTATTGTCTGTTCTCATAAGTTCTGTTTAATCTAAATACTGTTGACTTGCCACTGTTGTCAAGATCTGTTGTTGCCCAACAGAGGTTTTCAAACAACTGCCATCCATTATCTCAACAGAGGTTCTGACGTAGACAGATGTTAGCCATCTGATATTTGTAACTTCTGCCACGTCATCATTAAAAATTTTCACTTTATAAAACCATGTTCCATCCCCAAACAGAGCTTTTACTATCATCTCGAATTTATTATTCATCAAAGTAGTTTCCATTTTCTTCTTCAACACTTCTTCGTTAACCTCTCGCAAGTTTCAGTTCCGACCATGGCCTGAGAATGAAAAACCACCATAACTACCTGCCTATTTTTGAGAAAACCGAGAAAAATACTCTCTATCATTCAATGATTGATGTTCTTACATCATCAAAATATAAGGCCATTCTTACTACCGATGCACCCATTTACCAAGAAACACTCCTCGATTTCTGGGCAAATACGAATATTGAAGAACTAAAACAATGAGAAATTCAGTATAACTTCAAAAGTCGGAGGTGAATCGGTTGCCATTACCCCCACTACCATATCAACAACATTTTAGGTAAATGACTTGGCAGGCTAGACATCTTTCATGAAAAATGAGTTTCAAACAGAGCTGATTGAGAGGGGATATGATGGACCATTGAATAAGGCAACTATTTTTAAGCCAAATTTTCCACCACCAATGAAATTCCTGTTCCATACTCTCTTAACCCGTCTCTCAAATAAAACCACTGCTTTTAATGAAATACCTTTGAAAATTCAGTACTTGGGGTATGCAATTTTGACAAATACTGATTTTAACTACTCCCAAGCACTGTTTACTGACTTGGTTACAAATTTGAAAAACATTAAAAATGGGAAAAATGCTGATTTTCTTATGTTTCCTAGACTATTAAGCTAATACATGCAAAAACATGTTTCTCAAAAAGCTTTTGAACAAGGTACAGCTTGTAAAATGAATAGTCTGACATCTGAAACTTTTACTCGTCTTATGGCCAAAGACTCAAATGTTTCTAAAACACAAGCAAAGAGAAATGAGCAAATTTTAGATCAGTCCACATCTGCTCCTCAAAGCTCTGTTGCTGAGCCCACTGCTCTTGGTGATCACAGCACTACAACCACTATTGTGAAACCACCACCAACAAAACCCAAAAAGACCAAAACAAAATCCAAAAAGCCCACCAACACCACAAAAACGGGTCCTCTAGAAGATGAGATCCCAGAGGTTAACCCTGTGACAACACAAATGTTACTAGAAATCACTGTTGCTACTTCCTCACAACATGTGGAAAGATCTAAACCCTTAAACCAAAGTCCTCATGATTCCTCACAAAAGGAACATGTTGTATTCATATGGACACCACAATATGATGCCATACCCTCATTTGAGGGTATGATTGAAAGCCCTTCTCCCGGGGCAATGTCTCTTTCCATAACCATCCCTTTATCTTCTATTCCACCAACCTTTGTAACACTGTTTGAAGATATTGACATTCAGACTCATAGCAGCCCCTCCCACCAACGCATTACTAAGAGTTTAACTTCTATAATAGTTGTGTCTGAACCTGTTCAATTAGCTAACCCACAAACAGTTGAGGAGGCTACACCTCTTGAATTTCATGAAATTCTTGATGGTATTTCAAGTGGAGCAGCTACTACAAATGTCAAATCCACTGATCTACATTTGGACAGTAGTTTGACCAGTCAGACTCCCTTGAAGGCAACAATGCTGAGTTTACCAAGGTAACCACTAGTGTGTTTAAGTTAACCACTGGTGTATTTACTAAGGTAACCACTGACGTAGAGGGAAGTCCCCAGAACCAAGAACAAGGGGCATCTGCTAATGAGAATTTGGAGACTCCTCCTATCTCAAAAGCAGATAGAACCACCTCTGGTGGGAATTCAGATGATCCTGTTAAGTTAGGTGATGAATTAAAATACAAGGATTTGACGGAGAGGATGTTCAATATTGAAACAAGTATTGGTGAAATGAAAGATCTAATGAAACAGTTGGTGGATGCTTCCAAAAGTTAACCTTCTCATCAGTAGTTATCCCAAGAGCTTTGGAACTCAGTTCAACCCATTCTTGCAGTCCAAAGGGAATTGGCTGAAATCAACCACAATTCACACATGGAGTTGAGCAGAGTTATGGTTGATGCAAGATACAAAGACATACAGGCTGATATCAAGGGCATCAAAGAATCCCTTGCGAAGTTAACTGGCACTACCCCTGCACCAATCTTTGAAAAAGATGATGAAGATGATGCCAAAAAGGGGGAGAAGGATTCCATGAAAAACTTTGGCAAACCAACACCAAGGAATCAGCCAAAACAAAATCCAGAGCCTGCCATGAATACTTCTGCAAAATCTTCTAGAAAATCTGACACTGGTAAGAAAAAGGGAATTGATGATACCCTTAACAAACAGACAGATAAGGAGGTTAAAGCAAAGAAGAAGAGAAATGATACAAAAGAAAGTAGACAAGATGTTCTGAGGCAGGAGTTGCAGAAAAAAAGGTGAAGAAAGAAAACAAAGTGCTGAACATTGGAACCTCAACCAGAAGAAAATCTTACAAACACAACAAACCTCCAGTTGCCACATTCCCTAAACCTAAATCACCACCACAAAAACCAATCACTGCTGCTACCAAACCTAAAACCAATGCTGGTTCTAAAAGGTCAAACACTGATACATCCAAACCTAAACCTTCACCACAAAAACCACCTCACAAAAAGCAGAAAACAAATACCTCATCATCACCACCATCTTCCATAGTAACAGATGTTGATGCACCAAAAGCATCATCAGGTGTTAAGACAACAACTATTGAGACACCAGTGGTTTCAACAGTTGTTAGTCAATCCACTGATTCTACTCACTTTGATCCTTCACCATCAACAAAACCACCAACACCACAAAGATTCCCTTCACAAACAACCTTTTCA
This sequence comes from Helianthus tuberosus, assembly GCA_030545235.1. Lineage (NCBI taxonomy): Eukaryota > Viridiplantae > Streptophyta > Magnoliopsida > Asterales > Asteraceae > Helianthus > Helianthus tuberosus. The sequence continues at coordinate 39,781,757 of CM060435.1, read as the reverse complement.
CCCAAAGCATATTCTCCATCTAAAAATCCTCCTCCTTCTCCAAAATCTGTTTATACCAGAAAAAGAAAATTCATGGTGCATGAAGAAGAAAATGAAATACCAGCACCAATTCCCGTATCATCTGCTCCATACATTCCACCTTCATCACTTCCACAAACCAACCCAATCAAACAACCACCCACTGTTCCCACCTCACAAAACATTCCATTGGAAGTTAAATATCCTCTGGAACTTATAACAACCCTCATAGAACCCTTAACATGACCCATAAACGTTCCTTATATACCCCGTATACGAGAAACGAACCCAAAATACCTTTATATTTATAAAAATAAAATAAAAACAAAGACACAAGGGTCTCGCGGGCCGCGACCCGGGACCCCTTTGTCTTTCGCGGGGCGCGAGCCTAGTTGCTTGCTGGGCACCCCTTGCGCCACGTGTCCGGTGATGTGTTGAAGCTAGCCCTTGCTTGATAAGCCTATGGCCGCCTTTAAGACCCTCGCGGGCCGCGAAGGCCTTAGCTATATCTCTCACAGGGCGCGAGAGAACACTCGACCAGCCTATAAATAGAGGCTTCACGCCTCATTTATTCCTCGTTCATTTTCTGAATTCTCTCTCAACTTTCTGTTAGCTGTTATACTCGGGAATAATATCCCTATAAAGCGAAGCTATGCCTCGTTGTAAGTATTATAACCCTGCTTGTTACCTTACACGATCGATCTAGGGCTCCATAAGGCTCTGCCTGACTCAGTTGTTGGAGTTCTGTCTCGTGTTACACCAGATTATCTAGGACTCCGTAATGCATGTCAAGGCTCTGCCTGACTCAGTCATTGGAGTTCTGTCTCGAGTTGTACGGTTAATATGAGTGGGGTTATTCTACTAACACGTGTGCATTGTTTAATTTTAATAGATAATAACCAGGAGATTCACCAGGAAGCTTTAGTTTTACCTAAGTAAATAATGTGAGTACATCTGCTTTCTTTGCCATCTTTTTGTAAACCATTTCTGTGAGTCTAAATATTTTACCAAAACCTCAAATGTTTTAAATTAAACTTAACAGTAATTGAATATTTGTAATTCTACAATTGCTGCCGGTATGTTGGGGTTTTGTATACAAAATGTGAAAGACGTTACCATTGGACATCGAGATAGCCAATGAGTAATATGACCCACAAGTCAGGTGTTGACAGTACTGAATGAGTAATTGAGTAGATATAAACAAATGTAATTGCAGATGCCCTCAATACTGTAAAGTTGTAAAACTGTTTTGATTAAACTGGGATGCACTCGCCAGTATTTCTTGCTGATAAAACCTTTTTTGTGACACCCCGCGAAAACGCTCAACAAAACTAGCTCAGTAACTGCTTGCTAAATTTCGGGAGGAAATTTCTTTCAACTTGGGGATGATGTGACAACCCGTATTTCCGGTGTAAAAACCGCTCATGTTCTTCGATTAATTTATTTACATTTATTTTTACGTCTTGTTTATCACATTGTTTGTGTACTCGAGCACACCTACTTGAACGAGTATACGATATATCTTGCTAACATCTTACACGAAATATATAAATACACATATATTCGAATTTGTAAACCGTAATACGTAACCAAAATTTGTTCACTCGGCACGACCCAAATTTGTAAACCCGCTAGCCCGTGGCCCATACTCGCTCCCTTCCTACTTGCGGCCCAAGCAAACCCAATCCCGCCCCTCTTCACCCACGGCCCAGGTACCCACCAGCCCACTCCCACAAATCTTTGGCCCAACCCCCTATCTCCTAAACCGTACGCATGTGTGTGCTTTTTTATATAGAATGGCATGCAAACCTCTAAGTTCAAAAACCATAGGTCACAACTCAAAAGATACGTGCCTCCATCTCACTCCTTCTCGCTACCTCTCCTTCACTCTTGGAAACGTGCGCAGTAGCCCCCATCTCTTTGTCTCGCTGCTCTCTCCTCCTCTCCCTCTCGCTGCTGTGAATGGGAACCAGGAGCATCCCGGGAACCCTAGCTGCTCGGTTTCAAAATCTAGTCAAGCCATCATCATCTCCTAAGTTTCGGTAACTCATTAATCTCTGATTCGGTTTGTAGTTCTTGATTAACCGTGTTTTTCTTGGCCGCGTTGCGTAATGATCTTGATGAATTGATGATACTAGTAGTTCGAATGACTTAGATTATGTATATATTGATTAGTTCGATTATGGGTTCGGTTGGTTACTTAGGGTTGGAGATCCTTGATGTTTTAAGTGATGATAATCTGATATAACTAACTTACAACCTACTATAAATGTTTGATTGTGTTCTTAAAATCGCTAAAACATGTCAAGTGAACTCGAAAACTTGTTTTATGTCACCAAGAGCTGAAACAGGAAATCTGTCAAACGAATTCAGCCAACTTCAGTTGGCTGTAAATGGGTTGTTATAGATTGAAAAATGGATTTTCTAAAGTCTAAATCATAGGTTTTCGAAAAACGCTTCAAATGGCACTGGAATCACATTTTTCTGTGGTCATTTGCTATTTTTAAAGGCCTGTTTTATACAGAAGCAAAAGCTGCGTTTTTTTTGCAGAAAATACGTGTTACGCTTTTCGTTATAACTTGTAATCTGGATAGAGTTAGGTCATGAATTTCGTACAGTAGCTGAGCACAGATGTTGTCATAAATCTCCTACTAGAATTTCACCAATTGGGCTGACGATGAATTTTGAATGAATTTTTCCGTGGACTGCAGTCAGAAAGTGACGAATCTGACTGAAGCCCAATAAATGATTTTTATTAAATAATTGGTAATGAATTGAGTCCCGATATTTTTACACAAGGTGAAGTGGACCGTTTAGAATGTTCTGTAAATTATTTAGAATTTTTGGAATAAGATACCTATTTTATAAAAATACCCGAAAACAACCCAGTTCTGGATGTTAAAGCTGAAGCATTATAAGTTGTTATTTGCGTGTCTAGATGTCGGTTATGCTATCTGAGAATGGTCAAACTTGTTTAATGTCAACGAAAGTGTTATGTGAAGTGTTTTATGCTTGATCTTGAGTAGTTATATGTGGAATAGGTATATGTGCGTAAATTGTCAAAGTGAATGCATGGTACGTGTTAGATACGTATAGGAGCTTTGTGCCTTACTTGAACACACTAACAAACTGAATGGTAATCGTAATAGGACGTGATTGACCTACTTTGACTTCTAACCATTTTAAGAGACCAACCGAGCAATCGAAGGTGAGTTCACACTTTTCATCAAAGCATTGGATTCCCGGTGGTTTGGGAATGGGTTAAACAATAACTATCCCCCTTGGGTGGGATGCAACCTGCGTATTCTCCTTGGGTAGAATACGTACCTACGTCCTCCTTGGGAAGGGCGACAACCATTATAATACATGTCTTAAGCATACCAGACAACAACTCTATCTTAAGTTCCTCATTTTATATCGACTTAATCGTCGGGTCAATGGCGAATGGGTTATTAGTTAAATAGCGCTATTAGGTTTGACAAGCCTCACACTGTGCCGCAGAGGACGGGCGTGGACTAATATACTTGGGCACTTCGTCAATGATGATAGACATTAACTCAGGGCACTCAACATAACTTCAGTCTGTAGTCGATATGGTAACGGGTCTAGTGGTTTAAAACAGTGGGGTAGCTCACCATGGCATGTTTTTATAAAGAACAAGAAACCTAACAACTTATGGTTTTTGGAACAACACTAAAACGAACAACCAATTGTGAACTCGCCAACTTTTTTTGACACCCTACTGCATGCTTTGCAGGTCGTTAGGTACATGGACGGAGCTTGCAAGAGGAGTGGACGTTGTGGCAAGGAACCAAGTGTTGGGTTCCTAACATTAAAATTTATACTTTTAAATTATTAATGGGTTTTAGACTTTATGCTTCCGCTAACTCTTAAATTTGGTTTTGGACTTTGGTTTTGCGACACTAAACGTTTTGTTTGCAATGGTTTTACTTTACTTTACTTAATGTTCAGTATGATTGGTGGTATGATCCTGGTTAATCACACGCCTCGTGGTAATACTCCGCTTGTGGATTTTGAGGGTGTGACATTTTTAAAACGCGTTTCAGGTAATAAAATGTGAAAGCCTATAGAAGCCAGCTGGAGAGCACTGAAGGCTTGGAAAAGTGGCTATAAAAGTTACCTAAATAAAAAGGAGTTTTGTCTTTCGATAAACTAGGGTTTATCCCTATAAATATATTGTAATGAAAACTTGGGTTTTATCCCATTTGTTTATTATAAAAAGTTTGGTGTTTTTAATTCTGATAAAATATTTCCTAACTACGGTCCTGATGTCTCATTTCCACTGCCAAGTTAATAAACACCGATACCGTCTAACTGGCTTGCGGCACCCGCTCCCGGGCAGGGGTCGGGGGCTGCGACAGAAGGTGGTATCAGAGCTACAACCACTGTTTTAAGCCAATAAAGTGTTCGGCTATGTGTTTTGTGTTATTTGACAAATTGTTAGTTTACAATATGAGTGAGAAAGGTACGTCAGACGCTTATCGTCACTTAGCTAGTTCACCAAAAGACGAAGGAACATCATCTCAGCCAAATCCCTCAGGATACTCAGCAGATACTGAGGAATGTATATTTATTTTTAAGGCACAGTCTGAGGAACCTTTTACTTCTAAAAAGAGATGATGGTTTAATAGGGGAGTACATGAGAGGAGAAAGAGAATGAAGAAATTACAACAACAAAGAGCGATAGTAAAAGCCAATAGGGAAGTGAATGCCCAAACTCAGGAAGCAATCAATAGACCACCATGGGAAGAGGAACTAGATAGACAGTTGGCAGATTTCCATATGCTAGCCACTACCGCAGTAGACTCTAACCAAATAGCTGAACAGCCACTGTTACCCTTATTCCCAGACCAACAGATGTTAGAGCCCAATTAGGAAGACCATTTTCATATCCCAGATGTTGACCCCTATGAGATCCCCAGAATTCCCCCACCAAACCCCATAGTTCAGTATACCGACCTTAACCCTTTAGACCCATTTTGGAACAATGACTGGTGCAAGCAGAGTGTAATAAGAAACCCATACCCTTACGGACGCCCCATACCTCGATACCCTGACCCAGTACCAGCACCATTACCACCCATGAGTGAAGAAAATATGCAGGAACTTTGCCACTGGGGCAATGAGTTAGTTGAAGAAGGAGATATAATTCGTCAAATAGGAGAAAAGCTTATGTGGAAGCATGTCGAGCGTGATATACATGATTGGATACACGATACCTAGAATAATACCTAGATATATGTGTAATTTTGTATTTTGATAAAAAAATAATAAATATAGGGATAGACTAAAATAGATATCGATGCGTAACTACTAGCGTGTTTAATTTTCCAGTTGTAGTTTGTAATCGACATATATATATATATATATATATATATATGAAAAAGAGCAAAAGTTGCAATGCTTGACGATTTTGATCAATCTGTTTGTGTGACTGTTTGTATTAGATTTTATTCTGTGATAATTAATACCTGATAAATGTTCACAATTCAGATGGACAACGAAGTAAATCAGGAAAACTAGAATAATGAGAATAACGGAAACCAAATAGATAACAGTGCCATCCAACATATAGTAGCACAAGGAATTATAGATGCTATGCCTTATATTATTAAGACTGTTAAAGAAGCAGAAAATAATAAATCTGCAAATGGAAGTAAACGCCAACACACTGAACCAAGTCACCGTGTGAACGATAATAATGGACCAATAATCCAAGCTCCAATTCCTAAAAGAAGAAGAACCGTGTCTTACGGTTGTTCTTATAAAGAATTCTTGGCCTGCAAAACAGTAGAATTCTCAGGCAATGAAGGAGCCATTTCAGCTGTCACACCCCGATATTTCCACGTATTACCGGTGGGCCAGTTGGGGAGTATCGTGACGTAGTTGATATCATCATAGTCAAACAACACAAATTTAAATGCACAGCGGAATCAAAAGATAGAATCATTTCAACTTTAATAAATTGTAATATTAAGTATCACAAATAGTTGAAACCGATCCACAGGCGGATCAAAAATAAAAAGGAGACATTGTTCAACAGTTTTATGACATCCAAGCTTGCGAGACTTATTGTGGACGCTAGGAGAAAGCCAGCCTAGTTCGAGTAGTACCTGCACTTAACCTTTTTGGGAAAATACGTCAGTTTACACTGGTAAATACAATTTAACTGACTCATTTTGAAAAGTTTAATAAAAATTGATTTGAATGCACGTGGCACAAAATATCTTTTATAACTTGGGATAATTATTTGAATATAATCTTGTAAAAGAATTACATGTTTCTTATGCATTCAGTAGCCCGGTTTGTGCCGGGTTAAAGATCAATAGACACACCACATTATTGTTTTAGGCACTGACGGGTGTACGCCTACACCCCGTGCTTAGGTCGTGGCCATTTCGTAAAATGATGCCAAGGATATCCGGGACATGGTCATTAACCCTCCAAAGGCTTTAAGCAAACAAAACATTTCCAAACGGAGCATATCAATGGTTTAACCTCTATTCGATTAAAGATTCAATGCCCGACCAAGCGGTATTTTATATACCATACCCCAAGCCCGTATAGGGAAAATAAGTTAAAAGTATTTACCTTTGCTAGTATAAATCACAAATGGCAAGTGCGTGTAGCTTTTACTGGGTCCCCTATTCTGGAACAAAGGTTTATAATAACCTATTAGATTTCTAACGGGTCTTTAATTAAGCTTAAGCTTAGACCGGCTAGTTATAAAGGAAGATACAGTTCAAACGCATGATTAAGCGAAGACCAAAATGGAATGTGATTTAGACCCGACAAGTTTGAAGACTTTTATAATATGGGTAAACTAAACACATTCTGGATTTTGAGACAAAAATGATAAGGTTTGACCCGTTTCGGTCAATTTATGCAAACTACTTACATAAACCGAACCGAACGCGAAAGATGCGAAACGGGTAACCATAAGAGCCATATACAGGTTTCCTAAGTTAACATGCCTTAAATATGTTGTGACATCAGTAAGATATCTTCTATTATGCCCGAAATGGATTTAAACTCAAACTATGCCTCGTAAGGGCATTTTGGTCATTTAAAAGGTTATAAAAGAGTTTAATTAGTAATCTGAGTTACAGGTCTGATTTATTTAGTAAATATACTTAATTTAATAAGTTATAACAGTAGGGTACTAGATATACGTGAAATTTATCTTTTAAAACCAAACTATGCACCTTAGGGGTATTTTGGTAATTTCACTTAGGCTAAAAAGGTCAAAAAATGGAATTCTGAGTTTAAAACTTTAGCTTACTGTTAAAGTATAAAAATATACTTAAAATATCAGTAGGTATCAAACCTTATATGTTTAAAATAGTTTTAATACATACTATGCGTTAAAAACGCTTAAAAAGGCGATTTGGAGTCATTTCTTGGTTCTATATAGAAAACTGATAATTATTATTATTTCAGAAGGTTTAAAATAATTTATTTATAATATAAAATCAGTAGCAAAAGGTTTGGGGTTAAAAAGATTTGTAAAACTCATTTTATAGCCAAAAAGGGCAAAACCAGCATTAACCGAATTAAAGCTACAACCCTATGTTATGCTTAGCCTAAAAATAAATAAAAATCTCCAAAAATCCCAAAATATTATTTTATATCAGTGGGTATAAAGTTTGATATCAAAAATCGGGTTTAGATGGGCTATATGCTAATTATGCCATTTAATTCATAAAAAGTCTTCTAATTACGCTAATGAGCATAACTCCTAATCTAGACCTCAAACTGATATCAAATTTTGGGTACAAGTTTATAAATCAGTAACCAAGGTGTCTACTTTTTTTTATATTTCTAAAAATCACATTTTATGGTGAAAAGGGCATACTAGTCAACATTTAGGCAATTAACGGAAACTTGCATAATAATTAGACAACTAGTGAACCAAGCCGTATAATCGTAGAGGGTTATACTAACATGTAACTAGGTTCAAAAGAAGCTCTAAGGCAATCCTAAACTAGGCTTAAATGGGCCAGAACTGAAATTCAAAGCAAAAGTCAAATTATGCGACTTTCGGTTCCGAACCGGGTCTCTACTGAAAATTGTCGGGTCGAACATGTTTAGACATGTTCTTACATTAATTTCTAAGTTATATTAATGATAAAACAGGTTGTATGAGTTCTACATTGCTAATTATGCATTAATTTGAAAATAAGCATTTTGTTGACTTTTTAATAACAAGTTTGACCCGACAATTGACCTAGTTAGAGTGGGAATCAGAGAGTACCCTTTTAAGGGTTTATTACCCACCTAAATACCTACTTATAGGTACTTTTAATTCGAGATTTGACTGAACAAATATTAATTAATCTCGAAGTCAAACCTTAATTACGATGGTTTGACTTTTAGCGAATTAACTAAGCTAAACTGAATTAGGACGGGTTAAGGACACTTACAAAGGTCCTAAGTATGATTAGGGACTTTAAGAAGACTTGTTGCTAATCAGAGGAGCTCCAGAGAAGTCTTGAAAAATTTTCCAAGTGAGCAAACTGGGAATGTTGCAACTTGTTCTTCTTATATAGTGGCCTTGATGCTTCAAGATCATCACACCTAAGTCTACAGGTGTTCTCTGATGTTCCACATGTGTCCCTATAGTGCCAAAACCAGTTGCCAAGTCACTGATTTCGAAAACCACTCACTTAAGGCGGTGCAACAGGCTGAAAAGGCAGCTGTCCAAAAATTCGCCCAGATGCAGGTCTTACGGACCGTAAGACTTGGAGCTTACGGTCCGTAAGACTTGGAGCTTACGGTCCGTAACCGACTCCCTTACGGACCGTAAGGTTAGACCTTTACGGCCCGTAAGACTTCATCAGAGGACAAAAATTTTGCAACTTTTAGGCTTTGCTCATAAGTCCGAATCTTGTGCTTCTTTTCAGTAGAGGGGACCAAGTTTTCAGCTCTTGCATGCCTTGCATGTACTTACAAAATTTTGGATCCTTGTGGAAGGTTTTTAAATGTCGGAAATACCAAGAATTTACATTGGATCCATGTCTTAGGTTATAATCAATTTATTATTTAGGATAGCCAGATTTATTTACATAATTTAGATGTTGATTAATCATATCATGGTTAGGGATTTATTAATAGGTCGCTCAGAGGTATAAATTAACATGTCGACGTTTTTAAATCCTACCGTACATCTTTATCTGGATCCGTTTCCATAACATGTTTTCATTACATAACACATGTCTTTATTTCACTGGACATGAACTTCCGAGGTGTTACATCCTCACCCCCTTAAAAGAAATCTCGACCTCGAGATTTATTGGAACAAATGAGGGTATTTTTCCTTCATGGTAGACTCTACCTCCCAAGTATATTCGGGACCCCTGCGGGCATCCCATTTGACCTTTACGATATGTGCATGCTTCCTTCGAAGCTTCTTTACCTGTCGATCCTCAATCAACAATGGTTTTTCCACAAATTTCAAACTCTCATCTATATGCACATCCGTATGTGGTATGACTAGCGATTCATCAGCCCGACATTTCTTCAGATTGCAGATGTGGAATACATTGTGAATACCGCTAAGCTCTTTAGGCAAGTTCAACTTGTAAGCCACTGACCCAACACATTCGATAATCTCGAATGGTCCTATATACCGTGGGCTTAACTTACCTTTTTTACCAAATCGCATCACCTCCTTCCAGGGTGATACTTTAAGCAAAAATTTATCACCAACCTCGAATCTTAGAGGTTTACGCTTTAAATCTGCGTAGCTTTTCTGCCTATCCCTGGCAGCTTTCAGGCGGTCGCGAATCTGGACAATCTTGTCCGTTGTTTCAAAGACTAAGTCAGGTCCTGATAATTGAACTTCTCCTACTTCTGCCCAACAAATAGGCGTTCTGCATTTTCTACCATATAATGCCTCAAAAGGGGCAGCCTTAATACTCGTATGGTAGCTATTGTTATAGGAGAACTCGATCAATGGCAGGAGGTTATCCCAACTACCACCTAAATCAATCACTCATGCACGAAGCATGTCTTCCAAAGTTTGGATGGTACGCTCACTTTGCCCGTCCGTCTGTGGATGGTAAGCCGTACTAAAATTTAAGCGCGTGCCCAAAGACTGCTGGAAACTTTTCCAAAAGTGTGATGTATATCTGGTATCTCTGTCCGAGATAATAGACACTGGTACGCCATGTAGAGATACAATCTTATCTACGTACAATTGGGCTAACATGTCAGAGCTATAAGTTTCCTTAATGGGTAGGAAATGTGCTGACTTAGTCAATCTATCAACTATTACCCATATAGTATCATTTCCCTTCCTTGTCTTTGGCAACTTGGTGATGAAATCCATTGTCACCATCTCCCACTTCCATGTGGGAAGTTCTGGCTGTTGTAACAGACCTGACGGCTTCTGATGTTCAGCTTTGACTTGCGCACACGTCAAACATTTAGCTACATAGGCAGCTATAGACTTTTTCAAGCCTATCCACCAATAGTTTGCCTTTAGATCCTGGTACATCTTATCAGCTCCAGGATAAATGGAATATTTAGAACTGTGGGCTTCCTGAAGGATAACATCCCGAAGTCCTCCATAAACTGGAACCCATATTCGTCCATTTAACCTCAGAATTCCGTCCTTGCCATAGGATAACTGCTCCTCAGTCACTCCCAGCTTTTCCTCAGGATAGTTAGCTTCCAACACAACTTCCTTTTGTGCAGCTAACAACCTTTCGTTCAAACTATTCTTTATCTCAATGCTCTTGGCATTGATTCTTATAGGTTTTACTCTTTCTTTCCTGCTTAAGGCATCAACAACCACATTTACCTTGCCTGGATGGTATCTTATCTCACAGTCATAATCATTTAAAGTTTCCATCCATCGTCGTTACCTCATGTTTAAGTCCTTCTGATTAAACAGATGTTGGAGGCTTTTGTTATCAGAATAGATCACACACTTGGTTCCATACAAGTGATGCCTCCACAGTTTTAGTACAAATACTACGGCACCCAACTCCAAGTAATGGGTGGTATAATTCTTCTCATGCACCTTTAACTGTCGTGAAGCATAGGCAATGACTTTGCCTTTCTGCATAAGCACATAACCGATTCCGGTGTGTGATGCATCACAATATACTACAAACTCATCAATTCCATCAGGCAACGTCAATACAGGAGCGTTGCTCAACTTCTGCTTCAAAATATCGAAAGACTCTTGCTGCTTAGGCCCCCAGTCAAACTTGCTTTTCTTGCGGGTGAGTAAAGTCAGGGGTGCTGCAATTCTTGAGAAGTTTTCGATGAATCGCCTATAGTATCCTGCTAAACCTAGGAAGCTACGAATCTCTGTAGGCGTCTTTGGCTCTTGCCAATTCATAACAGCTTCCACCTTAGCGGGATCCACTTAGATACCACGCTCACTAACCACATGTCCAAGGAATTGGACTTCTCGAAGCCAAAATTCACACTTCGTAAATTTGGCATAGAGCTTTTCTTGATGAAGCAGTTTAAGAATGCAACGGAGATGCTTCTCATGGTCAGCTTGGCTTTTCGAGTAAATGAGAATGTCGTCGATGAAAACGATGACAAATTTATCCAAGTAAGGCTTGCAGACGCGATTCATGAGATCCATGAATGCGGCAGGTGCATTAGTGAGCCCAAAAGGCATCACTAGGAACTCGTAATGACCATATCGAGTCCTAAATGCAGTCTTGTGTACATCTTCGTCTTTAACCTTCAATTGATGATAGCCTGACCTCAAATCGACCTTAGAGAAATAGCTTGCCCCTTGTAATTGATCGAACAGATCATCGATCCTGGGCAAAGGATACCTATTCTTGATAGTGACCTTATTAAGTTCACGGTAATCGATGCACATACGCATCGATCCATCCTTCTTCTTGAAAAATAAGATCGGCGCTCCCCAAGGAGACGAACTAGGTCTAATGAAACCTTTGGCTAGCAGATTATCTAACTGCGTCCTCAACTCCTTCATTTCTGTTGGTGCCAACCTATAAGGTGCTCTAGCAACAGCTGCTGCTCCGGGGATGATGTCAATTCTGAATTCCACTTGCCTATCTGGTGGTAAACCAGGTAGTTCTTCAGGGAAAACTTCAGGATATTCAGAAATGACGGGGATGTCTTCTATCTTAGGTTTCGGCTCATCAATAGTAACCTGTGCCATATAAATCACACAACCCTTCTTCAGGCATCTAGATGCCTTGAGCATAGACATTTGCTCAGGCAATCCATATTGGGTATCCCCTTGAATGGTAAGTGGCTCACCAGACGGAGTCTTGATCACCACTTGCTTCTTATTGCAGACGATCTGGGCCTGGTTAAGAGATAACCAGTCCATGCCTAAAACGATGTCGAAACCTGCTAACTTCATAGGAAGTAGGGACAAAGGAAAAGAGTGGTTCCTAATGGATATGAAACATCCATCTAATACGGTTGAGGCGGTTTCTAGGGTGCCATCTGCTAATTCCACCTCATATTTCACACTTAGGGTTTTAACAGGTAAATTCAGTAACTTACAAAACTTATTATCTACAAAAGATTTATCAGCTTCTGAATCAAATAGCACTCTTGCATAAACATCATTTATGAGGAAGGTACCTGTGATCACATTGTCGTCCTGAACAGCTTCCTTTGCATCCATCCTGAAGACCCTAGCATTGGTCTTTTTCCCATCCTCATTTTTCTTGGTGATCTTTGGGCAATTGGACTTGATGTGTCCTTTTTCATTGCAGCTATAGCACGTAGCATCCTTGATCTTCTTATAGTCTAAGGTCTTATGCTCAGAAGACTTGCAAATCCCACATGCCCTTGGCTGTGACTGGGATTTCGACTCGAGTCTGCACCTCCCAAAATGGTGCTTCTTACAAACCTTACACTTGGGCTTTTCTCCAGATTGATGCCCCTCCTTCTTAGATCCAGACCCCTTCTTGTGGTCATTGTTTCCCTTGTGCTTCTTGTCTGACCGTCGTGAAGTGTCATCTTCACGCTTCCTTTTCTTGGCATCCGTGTTCCTCAGCGATCTCTGCCTGACCACGTCCAGTGTGAGGGACAGGGATATGTCAGTGGCAGACCTGAATGTAGCTGGCCGAGAGGCTTTTACACTTGCCTTAATTTCTGGGGCTAAACCCCCAATGAAACGAGCTATTCTTTTGGGTTCCGGGGTCACAAGTTAAGGAACCAGCCTTGACATTGTATTAAAGCTCGTAAGGTAAGCTTGGCAATCCAGATTTTTCATTACCAATGACAGAAAATCTGACTCAATCTTTTCAACCTCATGAAAAGGAAGTACCACAAATGTCTGCTCCTCCAGCGGATGCACAAGTTATAAACTTCATATCTGGTGGATCAGACATTTGTGGTACTTCCTTTTCAGCAGCCAAAAGACATGCCAAGGAAACCAAGATGGATAATGGAGACAGACCCATCCGGACCTCCACTGTCACTAAGGATAAGATCATAACTTTTGATGAGGATGATCGTCTTGATGTTCAGGATCCTCATCATGATGGTCTTGTTATTACCCTGTTTATTTCTAACCATTTTGTTCGCAAGATCCTGATAGATGGAGGAAGCTCAGTAAACATCATCCAGCTTGATGTCCTCAAAAAGATGAATATCCCTGAATCAGACGTTGTTCCAAGATCCTCAGTACTTGTGGGATTCAGCGGAGAAACTAAGAATACATTGGGGGATATCAAACTCCCTATCTATATCGAAGGACTTCATTCTTATAAAAAATTTTGTGTTATAGATTGCTTATCATGTTGTAATGTTATCCTTGGCAGGCCGTGGATACATGACATGAAGGCAGTTCCATCCACGTATCATCAATGCGTAAAGCTTCCTAGTCCGTGGGGAGTGGTGAAAATTGAGAGTGATCAACAAGAAGCTAAAAATTGTTACACATCATCAATGAAGCCAACCTCAAGAACAATGGAGCAATAGCAACTAAAGTATCCTCCAAGAGATGTCTTGGAGGCAAGAGAGCAGGATGTAAAAGAAATCCTCATGGATCCTCATGATCCTGAATCCAAGATCTTTATAGGATCAGGGATCCTTAGTGACATTGAACAGGATCTAGTATCCTTCCTTAAAAGAAGGAAAACTACCTTTGCCTGGAAGCATGAAGACATGACAGGTATATCTGAAGATATAATTACTCATAAACTCGGCATTGACAGGTCATTCAAGCCTATACATCAAAAGAGGAGGAAGTTTGCACCTGAAAGGAATGCTATTATCCAAGAAGAGGTAGATAAAATACTTCGGGCAGGTATGATAAGAGAGGTTAAGTATCCAAGATGGTTAGCCAATGTGGTTGTTGTTCAAAAGAAAAATGGAAAGTGGAGGGTATGTGTCGATTTTACTGATTTAAACAAGGCATGTCCCAAGGATCCTTTCCCATTACCCCACATTGACTCCATGGTGGATGCTACCGCGGGTCATGAGTTGTTGACTTTTATGGATGCTTCATCTGGATTTCAACAAATTCAGATGGAACCATCTGATTAAGAGGATACAGCTTTTATGACCCCAACTGGTATATATTGTTATATTGCTATGCCATTTGGACTAAGGAATACAGGTGCTACTTATCAAAGGCTAGTCAATATGATGTTCAAGGAACAAATTGTACACACTATGGAAGTCTATATAGATGACATGGTGGTTAAATCCAAGAAAGCTGAGGATCACCTTAAAGACTTGGAGGAAGCATTCAATATCCTTGATAAATTTAATATGAAACTGAATCCTTCCAAGTGTCATTTTGGTGTTAAAGAAGGGAAATTCTTAGGCTATATGGTGACAAAGAGGGGCATTGAAGCAAGTCCAGAGCAAATTAAGGCTATTGTGAATATCAAATCTCCTGCCAATGCTAAGGATGTGCAAAGATTGACAGGCAGGATCGCAGCCTTGAACAGGTTCATATCCAAATCCACAGAAAAGTGCAAGGAATTCTATGACATCCTGAGGAAGAACAATAAATTTGAATGGACTGAAAAGCATGAAAATGCCCTCAAAGCTCTTAAGGATTACCTATCCTCAGCCCCTACCTTGATGAAACCAGAGAAAGGGGATGTATTATCCTTATACCTAGCAGTATCCTCAAAAGCAGTAAATGCGGTCCTTGTTAAGGATCACCAAGGTACACAACATCCTGTTTATTATGTAAGTAAGAGTTTACTTGATGCTGAATCCAGGTATTCACATTTAGAGAAACTTATCCTTGCATTAATTATGGCATCTACTAAATTAAGACATTATTTTGAGACTCATGCCATTATTGTTAAGACTAATTTTCCAATTAAGAATGTTCTCAGGAAACCTGAAATGTCAGGAAGGATGGCCAAATGGGCAGTGAAGCTTATTGCTTATGATATAAGATATGAGCCTAGAACTGCCATTAAATCACAGGCCTTAGCTGACTTTGTGGCAGATTTTAGTAGTGACTTGCAAAAGGAAGCTGAGTTAGAGGTCCAACAGCTAGAAGAAACTAAGGATCCTTGGATACTCTTCACTGATGGTGCTTCTAATGTCAAAGGAACAGGGCTTGGAATACTACTAAAATCGCCACAGGGGGACATAATACCCCATTCCATAGCTTGTGAATTTCAAACTACCAACAATGAGGCTGAGTATGAAGCCTTGATAGCTGGTTTGCAAATTGCTAAGCATATGAGGATCAGGTATCTTGAGGTACATGTAGATTCATTATTAATTACTAATCACTTTAATGGATCCTATGCTGTTAAAGGTGAAAAGCTAATCAAATATTTAGAGATAGTCAAAGAATTGGCACTCTCTTTTGTTTCCTTTAGTTTGACACATGTACCAAGGGAAGAGAATGCAGAGGCTGATGCATTAGCCAATCTAGGATCATCCTTGAAGATCCCGGAGGATATCAGGATCCCTATTATCCACATCCTGACACCTGCTATCGAGGATCATGTAGCCATGGAGATAGGAGAGGATTCTGCAATCATCCCTAGTGATGATACTCAATCTCATTCAGGATCATGGATCCTTCCAATCATGAGATACATACAATATGGAGAGATTCCTACAGGAGAAAACCCTAGGGCTTTCAAAATCAAGGTATCTCAATTTACAATATTGAATAATATGTTGTATAAACGATCTCTTGCAGGACCATATCTAAGATGTATTGAGGATCCTGAAATCCAAGAAGTCCTAAAGGATTTCCATGAAGGAGATTGTGGAAACCACACTGGGGGCATGGCATTATTCTCAAGGATCCTGAGGACAGGATACTAATGGCCTACTATGAAGAAGGATGCTGTGGAATATGCCAGGAAGTGTGATCCTTGTCAGAGACATAGTAATATCCTTCATCAACCAGCAGAGCTTTTGCATCCTATATCCTCTTCATGGCCATTTATGAGATGGGGAATTGATATAGTTGGTAAGCTTCCTAAGGCACCTGGTGGAAAAGTATTCATGCTTGCTATGACTGATTACTTCTCCTAGTGGATAGAGGCTGAAGCCTTTGCTCAAGTAAGAGAAAAGGAAGTTATATCCTTTATTAAAAGAAACATTATTACTAGATTTGGTATCCCTTCTGAAATTGTTTGTGATAATGGACCCCGATTTATTGGGAATAGAACTACTAACTTTTGTGACAGCTGGGGGATTAAGATGATAATATCAATACCAGTCCACCCACAAGCTAATGGCCAGGCATAATCATCCAACAAGATCATCATCAACAATTTGAAGAAGAAGCTTGGATCCAAGAAAGGAAAATGGGCAGAAGAACTACCTTATGTACTTTGGGCTGATAGGACAACTCCCAAGAATGCTACTGGCCAAACTCCATTTTCTTTAGTATTTGGAGCAGAATCAGTGATCCCTACAGAGATGGTGGTTCCTACTGCAAGAACAAGCATTCGTGATCCTGAAGAAAATGATGAAAACTTGGTTCAAGACTTGGACACTATAGAAGAACTCAGGGATTTGGCAAGGATAAGGATGGCCAGTTATCAACAAAGAATGGCTGGAGCTTACAACAAAAATGTCAGGATCAGGAAATTCCAAATTGGTGATATGGTGTTAAGAAAAGCATTTCAGAATACCACCAATCCTGCTGATGGAAAGTTGGCACCAAAATGGGAAGGCCCGTACTTGATCAAAGCTGAGGCAGGAAAGGGGGCATATCGATTGCTAACAATGGAAGGTGATCTGCTACCAAGAGCTTGGAATGCTGTCCACTTGAAGAAATACTTCATGTAATAAGGATCCATGATCCTTACCTGACAAGTATCCTGGAAGGATCCTTACAGGACAGAGGATCCTCATTTTGGTAATATTCTAATCTCAAACTATTTCATTCTTTAATTATCTTTTATAAGGATAAGGATCCTGTATCCTTTATCCTCCTTTCACTTGATTATGAGTTTTGAAGGTTCAGGTATCCTTTACAAAGGATTGAATATCCACAGAAGTATCCAGTTATTTGGGCTTGACCCCTGTTTTTTGGGCTTGACCGCAGTTATTTGGGCTTGACCCCAGTTATTTGGGCTTGACCCCAGTTTGGGCCTGTCCCCAGTTTCGCCAGTAGCGCACGATGATCCTGGTATAGTTCATGGCAATGGGACCAGTACTCGCTTTAGGGGCTGACAATTTCATTGTACTGGCTGTATTCAGGATCCTACGTATAATGGTAGATGTACCATACATCCGTTCCTAAGGTTTCTAACGTTTTCACGTTAGCTAAGGTTTTGGCATTTTCATGTCACTAAGTTTGGATAGTCGCCAGTGAGGGCCATACTCCAGTTTACACACGATCCTTTGGGCTTGTCCCCAGTTATCCTTTGGGCTTGTCCCAAGTATATTGGGCTTGTCCCCAGAATTGTTGGGCTTGTCCCCAGTTACTAACTTTTATCTTATATTGGCTTAGTCCCAAGTGGTATCCTATTTCAGGTTTTTGGAGCTAAACGACCAAGGATCCTTGATCCTTATCTTCTACTAAGGTTTGTCTTTTGGTTATCCTGATTATAAGTGTTAAAGGTTAGGATCCTAACTTGGATTCTCAGGTATGATCCTTAATTGGTTTGATTTTATTCATCATTTACATGAGTGATCCTTATCCTTTGACAACTGAACTTGTGATCTTTAAACTACACTAGTTTTCAGAAATTGTTGACTATAGGATATGTGATCCTTGATCATATCCTAAACTTTTTGAGGATATTTATTAAATTTTTTCTATACTTAATAAATTCAGACAAAATATATATCACAACAATTGAAAAGTAAAGTACTCACAAGGATAACAACACGGGATATAGCCAAAAAGTTAAGGTTTTATTTATTCACAAAACGTTAAACCCTTCAAGGTTGTCAAAATTACCTACCCCAAGCATCTACCAGCAATACGTGGCCCGTCCGCTGGGGTAGGTAAAGGGTGTCCATTGTTCATAGGTCTTTGAAGTGCAGGAAATTAAAGATGGCAGGATAACAAGTGGCTTCATCCCCCAAACAGAGGATCCATCCACCACCCATTATCCTACCTATTGTCTAAGGATCCATGATCCATAACCCTAGAAACTATTGGTCAAATACAACCCAAGATTGTTTCAAAACACCATAACCAAAAAACTATTACCAAGTCCTAAAAAATGGGCTCCGGCCGCGTCTAGAAATGTCCATCATCGCCCATTCCTGCAGCTTACACCTTTGCTGCATCACCATCACCTTCACCAGCTCCTCCAGCTCCAGCATCACCCACATGATCCTTAATCCCACTGCTGCCAGCCTCAATTGCTAAGACCTCACCAGCCTCTTCTTCGTCATCCAACTCAGCCAACCTAGCCTTCCAGCCCTCCATGTCCCAGTTGCTCTTGTCAAAGTCAGGATCCTGAGCTTCTTGGGCCATCTGCAACTTGGTTTTGTACATAGCAATGGCAGCAGAGACTTTAGCATCATTGGTGATTTCAGTAGTGATATGAGCCAGGACAAGTTCCCTCTTCACCAGATTGACATCGTTTTCAAGGGAGGCAATCTTCTTATCCTTGGCCAGCATGATCTTTTGGAGGTCCACACACTTTTGCTCAACCTCTTCAATACTCCCTACGTAATCTTGAATTTCAGCAAATTTATGCAAAAGAAAGGATACAATTCAGGATCCCTTACCCTCAGTATGGAAGGATCATGTACAAGAATCACATTTAAGGATCAGTTATTCTTACCTCAGCAACGTATTCCTCGAACTGATGCTGGATCAGAGGCAGACCTTCAAGGGTATCGGCAGTCTTCCTTTTCTTTCCGCTTCTTCCCTTAGAAGTGGTTGCCTTGGGGATCGTGACAGTTGGACTAGCAGCAGGTTTCTTTTTTGAGGATCGGACAACATCAAGGTCAGTGACACTGAAACGAGTGGCAGACTTCGTTAATTTTCCAGCACCTACACATCCAAATCAGATAAGTATCCTTGTTTCATTTCAATTTAAACATTTAGTTACCTACAAAATGGGATACTTACTTGACATTGTGACAGAGCCTGAGGATACTTCTTGAGAATCCTGGGTTTTTGCTTGAAATGTTCTTATTGCAGGATCAAGCCTCCGGAATGTAGCAAGCCTTTCCTTTGTTGCAGGTGTTGTAATAATGTGTGAAACGGTAATAGCTGCAAAATAGAAACAAAAGGATGTTAGTGATCCTCAGCAGAAACAAGGTTATCCTATGATCCTTCTATAAGGATCCTCTATCCTACCATGAGTAACCCATTTTCTTGGAAGATCCTTCCCATCAGGGACGGAATCCCTTCTGACAAAGAAGAATATCCTTTTCCAGTTGGTGTCATTCTTAGTGGTTTTGAAGATGGGCTGTTCTTCAGCGGGTTTATGTTTGAATAGATATCGATGAGATCCATGGCTCACAAGGTCATACATTTCTGCTAACTCCGACATTCCCATATCAATACCTTCATGCTCAATGATTCTTTCAAGGGTATACAAGACCCTCCACATCATTGGCATCGCTTGGATGTAGGAGATGCCGGTGAGAGAGAAGAAAGATTGGGTGAAATCAGGAAAAGGATACGAGTATCCTATCGTAAATGGGGTGACCGGAAAAGCTACCCAGGTTTCAGAAACATAGTCACTCAGGACGGTGGGATCAAAAGTTTTGAAGACGGTGTTCGCCGGAAAACAATGGCGAATCCTGTCTATTTGCGGATCAGTAAAGCAGCATCTATCCTTCGCAGAGCCTTCGATGATCCCTTGGCTCTTCAAAGGACTATCCTTTTTGTGATCCTTAGCCGGTGAAGACCTTAGCATCATCTTGGGCATAATGATGGTGGAGAAGAAGAAACAGAATGAGAATATGAAGAGAGAAAGGAAAGAGAAGTACCTGATCAGATCTTCGAATGAGGATTTAAAGGATGAAACGCACGAATTTAAATGCTTCCTAACCCTTATCTCTAACTTCAATTTATAATCATGATCTTGCAGGATAGTCACTTCAATGACGTCAGATTGGCAACGGCTAGTCAGAAAGTAACGGCTATATATCCGTTGGTTTGTTACGGATAAGAAAGAGAAAATATAACTCGTTTATTTACACTTTACTCCTTATATTTTGGGGGCAATTGTTAGGGGATGATTTTCCAAAGATCAGTGATCCTCAATTACTGTCGTGCTTAGGGATCCTCAATTCTGTTTGAATTAGTGATCCTCAGAGAGTATTGTAGGATCAGGATCCAGGATCATCATAAGGATCCTTACACTAACGATTGTTTGCTTTGAATATGATGTTGTTTTGCAGGAATACGTGTTTGGACTTGGTATTGGCGATATTCCTGGAGCATATTCCTTTTTATTCCGCACGTGCTTAACTAATATGGACGTTATGGAGTTCGTGGAAGACTTGCATGAAATGCGGATAGTTAGTTAGCTTAGATATTTTCTAAATTTAAAAGGGGATAGCGAGCTAGATTAGAACACTTGGCTATTTTTGGCTAAACACACACACTCGTAACTGCTCTCATCAGCTCTTGACACTTTGCTCGGCGATTACACACTTTTTTGCACATTACACTCTAGTGATCCTTGTAACTAGCTCGCTATCATCCAAAGTTGTAATACATTTTCTGTTTAATCTGAGTTGGTGATCGGTAGTTTCCATCACCCGAGGTTTTTTATGCCGGAGATCAACTCTTGATCAAGGGCTTTTTCCTCATATAAATCATTGTGTCACTTGTTCATTACATTCCTGAGTGATCCTTAGTATTGTTCATTGATTCAAGCAACACACCTCACAACAGAAAGTTTGGTTGCATTATCTTAACTTGATTTTTGACCAAAACAGTTCCCATGTCATATTGTACAGTGGAATCTTCCCAGTAGCTTGAATCAACGATCTCCACCAGGCTAAGGCCTCACCTTTGAACGATTGAGATACAAACTTTACCACATCCTTTTCAGCACAACCGCTGATGTCAACTACCGTGTCCATCTCATCCAACCAGGTCATACAATAAATTGCTCCTTTCTCCCCAGTGAAATCCCGGGGTTTGTAGGAAACAAAGTACTTATAGGTACAGGACTTGGTACGAGGTTTATCATCAAACACTATCCTTTTTGATAGAACACTGTTTTGATTAGATGAATGTCGATCATCATCTTTCTTTGGTTCCTCCTTCTTTGAGGGTGGCTTGCTATGAGCCTCCGATTGAGATTTGGGTTTTGAGTGCGGTGTAGATAGCGTCCTACTTAGAGTCCCGCTAGTCTCATTATATTGCCTTTCGATAGCTCTTGTAACAGCATTATCTACTAATGCTTGCAGCTCCGCACCGGTCACATGTATCTTAGTATTTTCATGGTTTTCCACCGGATGACTGTTTCCCTCTTCTGACTAAGTCATGTAGCTTTAATTGCTACATAAAGAAAATAAGGACAAGGTTTATTTAGAAACCTAAACAGTACTATCGTTCTTGACGATTTATTAACCATGGTTTTAATAGCCATTTTATTTAATTTGATAAATATATAATTATTCAGGATTTTTATCATAATCCTAAATTATAACTTAGCAATGACACAAAAGGCCTAGTCACGTGGACAAGTTTGGTTCAGAAGCCCAGATTTTATGGAATCGAGGCATTAAGGTTTGAATCCAAGTTCATTACCTTTCTTGACAGGGAGTTTATAATCTACGACTGTCTTTTGTCTTATATGACAATAATTATAGCCCGTAGGCATTACATCACAATCGGATGTTTAGTTAATAATAAAGAATTGGGATAATTCAACATAAGGGTGACATGTGTGATTTTGCGGACCACATTAGCCAAGAATGTTAACATGTTTGCAGATGTTAACAGAGATTTGAATCTTTTAAAACAGGTCTTACCATATTGGCCAGGTCTTATTATGACATACAAGCTAGGTTTTACCTTTTAAGATTCTTTTTAACATTTAACGTAAAACAGTCCTAAATTGAGATGTTAATGTGGATCTGAATCTAATTATGGAACTACCATCTTGGCCCTGTCTTATGATGACACATGGCTAGGTCTTGTCCTTTTTAGATTTTTCCATTTTTATTATAATGGTAGATCTTTTAGTAGGAATGTTATTTCATTTATTTCACATTTACGTTTATGCATATAATTAATAAAATGAAAATTTAAACTAACCATTCCATCACATAATTTAAAAATAACGAGTCTGCCCTAAAAGGGACTTCTACTGAAATAATATGCCCACGCAGGGGCTTAAACAAACAACATACCCACGCAGGGGTCAAATAAAGACATGCCCACGCAGGGGCAGAATACAAGAAAACATACCCACGCAGGGGTTTAAACAAAGACATGCCCACGCAGGGGCATAATACAAGAAAACATACCCACGCAGGGGTTTAAACAAACAACAGGCCCACGCAGGGGCTCAACTAAAAACAAGGAAATATAACCAACAATTGAAGGATTCAATGGTCCTTCTTGCTCTTTCCTTTTATTAAACCTGCTAATCCTTTAAAGAAACCTTGTCGTTCCCTGCGATCTCTGTGAACCTGACGCTCAACGTGGTCCAATCTTTGAAGAATTTCTTCTCGTTCTGGCGGGGAAAACTGTGGCAGCTGCGACTGCGGCTGATGCTGTTGCGGAGGTCGGAGAGGCGGCGGTTGCTGGTACCCATAAGCTGGGTACCCAACTCCCCAAGGAGCTCCGTAGGGTCCTTCGGGGTTGAGAGCGTTGTAGTTCGCTGCCACCAAATACGGGTCGACCTCAGGATAATTGAAGCTGGTGTGAGCTGGCTGTTCAAAGGGATTATATGTTGCTGGGCCAGTGTACGTGGGAATTGGGTTGTCAAAGCCCAATGGTGGTGGCACGGCAGGTGCAGAGTTCACTTCCGGGTTGGGGTTTGAAGGTCCCCCAAACTGCTGGTCTTCTCGGAGCGGTGGATAGTGGCTGCCACTCGATGGTTGGGGGGTGCTGATATGCACTCCTCTTCCTTGCACGGACATTCGTGCGTTCGTTCTCCTTCGCCTTGGTGGCTCAGGAGGCTGCTGCTAAGGTGGTGGTGGTGGCGGGGTAACTGCCACAAAGCGAGAGTCCCTGGAAGGATCCGATTGCTGCTGCTGAGGCGTTGAGTGGTAAGAGGGCGTGAAATACCACTCAAACTGGTTGAATCTAGCTTGATAACTATCAGGACCACGGTAAGGTGATCCATGAAACGATGATCCATCTGAGATTTCAATAGGATGTGTGGGGGTACCGGTCGGTGGTTCGGTAGGGTCAGTATCCTCATCCATATCCATGGCGTTATCTCCAGAAAAGTGATCTTCCGGTCCCAATGGGTTAACACCCACTGGTTCTTCGAGGTAGTTGGCCGGGTTGAACCGACTACGGAAGATTTGTGACGGGTTATCAAAGGAGTGACGAGAGTTTGACCTCTGAAGTGGGATAAATGAAGGCTGAGGGTTTTCGGGTTCATTTTCTGAATGGGGTCCAAAAGAGTGAAGGTATGAAGGTGACGAAGCTAACGAGACAGACCGTCTTGCTGGCTGCAGATGCGCCTTCCAATCTCCCTGTGGACTGGTGCTAATAGGGACAGGTGAGGTTCGCCTTTGAGAAGGCCCGGCCTCCTGGTCGTGGCCTGCTACAGGTGACTTTCCCTTTCTTCTGAGGAATCCACTACAAGAAAAGTGACCATTGGAGACTAAATTATTGGGGACTGATATATTAGTCTCTAATACGCAATATCTAAGACTGATTTATCAGTCACTAATAATATTAAGGACTGATTTCTATGAGACATATATTAGTTACTAAAAATCAGTCTCTAATATCTTGACACCTTATTTGAGACTAAATTTCAGTTGCAAATATGGTTACGCCTATAGATTTCTAAATGGACACTTATTAGCTACAAAATTTTAGTCTCAAATATGTTCAATCTATAATGAAAAATAGCGCGTATGTGTTGGAGACTAATCTTTAGTCTTTAATATAAATGGAACATATTAGGGACTGACCATTTCAGTCTAAAGTATGAGAGACTAATATATCAGTCTCTAATACACAATATTTAGCACTGAGTTCTCAGTTACTTATAATATTAGGGACTGATTTTTATGGGACTTATGTTCAGTTACTGGTAATTTACGGTCATGCCTACGGGTGGGTGAGTTACTGTGTTTTCCCTGGCAATGATGGTGGACCACTCGGGTTACTATCGGAGTACTCCGTTTGTCTAGTGGGTGCCCTGAGAGTGCTCGGAATTAATCTGTTAGCCATTAAAAAAAAGACATTACCAGGGCAATTCCCCCAAGCCCTCGTTTTCTCCTTTCATTGAATTATCAAAGCCAATTAAAAAATTAAACCTCATTAACTTTTGAATTAATTAATTATTTATTAAATATACATATTTTTTAATAAAGTTGTTAGCTAAATTACTACACGTTTTAAAACGTTTTATTAGTTAAACCCTATTGTCTAATTAACATTTTAACTTTTCAGTGAAATCACTACATGTATGTAATGTAGAATTTTAAATTAAAATATTACATTTTAATTTATAACGTTTTATAAACCTTGAAATAAAATTTTAAAGAGAGTTAAAATTTCCCAAACCTATTCCCGCATCAAATTTCCCCACCCAATCTCCCTCCCCAAGTTTAAAATTTTTCGTTTTCAGAATAGGTCATGTTCCCGCTTCCCCCAAACTAGTTCTCGAGTTGAGGTGTTTTGGTTGTCAGATCTAAGGTGTCTTCAACATCTAGGTTCTTCGCATTCCAACAACCCCTTGACTTGTAGTAGGTTTGCCTCTCTTTCTCTTCTCCTCAGATGAGTTTAACCTCTTTGTCCCTGCACCACCAAAAACCTACGGCTCATCACCACTAACTAGCGGCTAATCAACAACCCCTCGATTTCTCTGTTCAGGTTCTATCAATTAAAATCTTTTTTTTCTTGTATAAGTTTCATCATAAGCCATATCTGGGATTAATATTAATAGCAATCTTTGCAAATTTTTTTACCAATAGCCCTTATTTCAAGATATTTTAATCTGATAGATGATCACCAAGTTTGGCAGGGGTGGCTCTCTGAATTAATTATTTGATATGTATAATTGAGTTATGTGAATTCGTTATTATAAACTATTTAACCATCCTTTTTTTCTTTTTGTAAAACTTGAAAGTGAGACATGAAAGATAAAGGATAAGTACATAGACTAGGCCGATAACCATTTTCTATATCAAGTTTTAGGTTCTGATTCATGCTTCTTCGTGTTTTATTATTGTTTTTATTAAGTATATACATACTGTTGAATGTAAATGTTTTAGGATCAGTTATATGTAAATTTATTAGATTTTGATTTCGGTCATGTTGTTTAAAGGTGCAGGTTTGAAGATGCACGCCAAGTGCTTGATGAAACGCTACAACCAAACTCACTTTTGTTTCACATTATTTTTTACAAGATAAGTGGATATTTATCTTAGTTTTAATTGTGTTGATGTAGAGGAATTGTGTGTCTTCTGATCTGATAGCTTGTTAATATTTAGTTTTCTATTTAGCATAATTATTGTCCATGGAACTCGTAGGATACTGAAAAATCTTGAATGTTTATGAATTGTCCGTCGATAATATTTTTTTACCTTTTAAAGTAATTATATTCTCTCTTTTGTTCTTTCTTTTTTATTATTATAAATACATACATACCAAGGGCGGACCTAAAGAAGGTCCAGGCGTAGCACGGGCTACGGCTCAACTTTTTTCTGGTAGTGTAATTTTTTTTTTTGATTTTTATACTAAGGACAACTCTAAACAACGACGAGGACACACCTCAAATTTTTTTTTACAAACCAATAATAAGCCTAGTTGATGATGATACGAACCCAAATAACTAAATAATAGCACATTAAATTAGCCCAAATAACCAAATAATAGCCCAAACAACTAAATTTTTTTTCGAAATTGAAGCTTATCAAGACGGATTTACGCAATCGAATCGCCCCGGAATTTTTGAACAGTGCTACGGTTTGTGCGGTCGAAAAGAATTTTTTACCTTATTTATTTATTGTTGTTTTTTTAATATTGTATGATTGCACGGTAAAAAAAATATTTGGGATACCCCTGAGTTAATGTTCTAGTTCCGCCACTGATACGTACACTTTTACGTTGTACATGATTAACATGTGTTCTTTAATGAATCCGAGTTTTTTTATTATCTAGTGTCTAAAAGATGAGAGGTTTTTGTGCTGGCTACTAGGGTATCGATTACGTCATTATTGGTGAGCTTTTATGTCTTAAAATTATATGTAGTATTTTATAGTAGATTTCACGATAACCAGGAGTTTAAATGTACGTCTATACCTTCAGCTCATGATAAGCAGGATTTTATATGCACATCTGTACTATCAGACTTGAGAACCGATTAGCTGGTAGAGAAGACATGTTTGGGTGTTTATCTTAACTTCTATTTTGTAGTGATGTTTTGATATTGAATAGATTTGGCTAACTTTTAATTTTGTTCATGTCTACAGATTGCTAAGAAATCTACTATTTTAAACGTTGCGAGATTTGTTGCTATACAAAATGTAAGCATTCAATAGAAGATAATACGATGAAGGTGAAGTTTCGACATGAATAAAGTCCAATAATGCTAATAAAGTTAAACTAAGACCCATCACAAAACATGAAGCATAGAAGCCTGTAGAATCCTACACATTGTCGGATAGGCCAATAGATATACAATAGTTGATGTATTATACTCAATACTATTTTTTTCTATTATTTTTATTTACTTAGTTTTAAGAGAATACTTGATGTATTTGTATTGTATATTAACCTAATATTTGTTTGTTCATAATTTATTGTTTCATGTTTATATAGTTTCGATGAATATATTTTAGTTTGCTTTTAGAGACTGATTTGCAAACTACAAATAAATAAAAATATTGGAAACTGAAATTTTTTATTATATGAGGTTGGTTTTTAGTCTCTAATAAACACATGTTTGAAACTAAAATGGTATTGTATTTGAGATTATCTTTCAGTCTATAAAATAAACATATTAAGGAATGAAATGGTTTGGTATTAATACTAATTTCTAGTCTTTAAAACACCTTATTAGAGACTAAAGTGCCATAGAATCGTGAACCTAATGAAATGTATTGGAGACACAACATACCTGGTTTAAAGGACTAATTATCACTCCCTAAAGAAATGCATTAAGGACTAAAATATCATAGTATTCGAGACTAATTTGTAGTCACTGAAGATATGGATCGGGACTGAATTAACGAGGTACCGGGGGTAAATTGAGGACTGAATTTTTATGTATTAGAGACTGACTGTTAGTCCCTATTGGTGTCATACAATCGGGACTGATTTTTAGTTGCTAAAACCACTATCTAGTACTAGGTATCTAGGACTGGCAAGGGACTGGTAAATCAGTCCCTGATAACCATTAGGGACTGATTTTAATGTATCAGATACTGATTTTTCAGTCCCGAATACTCATTTTTTTTTGTAGTGTTGGCGGCATTTTTAGACCTGTCAACATAAACAATGATAATAACAAAGACAAAAATAAAACAAAATTAGGATTTATCCTATGTTCTTTTTCTAGACTCGAAAATTTGAGGAATGTGTAATTGTGTAACTGAGATTAAACACAAAAGGCTAGTGTTTAATTCACTCAGAGTTGGCTCTGATACCAACCTGTCACACCCCGATATTTCCACGTATTACCGGTGGGCCAGGTGGGGAGTATCGTGACGTAGTTGATATCATCATAGTCAAACAACACAAATTTAAATGCACAGCGGAAGCAAAAGATAGAATCATTTCAACTTTAATAAATTGTAATATTAAGTATCACAAATAGTTGAAACCGATCCACAGGCGGATCAAAAATAAAAAGGAGACATTGTTCAACAGTTTTATGACATCCAAGCTTGCGATACTTATTGTGGACGCTAGGAGAAAGCCGGCCTAGTTCGAGTAGTACCTGCACTTAACCTTTTTGGGAAAATACGTTTGTTTACACTGGAAAATACAATTTAACTGACTCATTTTGAAAAGTTTAATAAAAATTGATTTGAATGCACGTGGCACAAAATATCTTTTATAACTTGGGATAATTATTTGAATATAATCTTGTAAAAGAATGACATGCTTCTTATGCGTTCAGTGGCCCGGTTTGTGCCGGGTTAAAGATCAATAGACACACCATATTATTGTTTTAGGCACTGACGGGTGTACGCCTACACCCCGTGCGTAGGTCGTGGCCATTTTGTAAATTGATGCCAAGGATATCCGGGACATGGTCATTAACCCCCCAAAGGCTTTAAGCAAACAAAACATTTCCAAACGGAGCATATAAATGGTTTAACCTCTATTCGATTAAAGATTCAATGCCCGACCAAGCGGTATTTTATATACCATACCCCAAGCCCGTATAGGGAAAATAAGTTAAAAGTATTTACCTTTGCAAGTATAAATCACAAATGGCAAGGCGTGTAGCTTTTACTGGGTCCCCTATTCTGGAACAAAGGTTTATAATAACCTATTAGATTTCTAACGGGTCTTTAATTAAGCTTAAGCTTAGACCGGCTAGTTATAAAGGAAGATACGGTTCAAACGCATGATTAAGCGAAGACCGAAATGGAATGTGATTTAGACCCGACAAGTTTGAAGACTTGTATAATATGGGTAAACTAAACACATTCTGAATTTTGAGACAAAAATGATAAGGTTTGACCCGTTTCGGTCAATTTATGCAAACTAGTTACATAAACCGAACCGAATGCGAAGGATGCGAAACGGGTAACCATAAGAGCCATATACAGGTTTCCTAAGTTAACA
Organism: Helianthus tuberosus; assembly: GCA_030545235.1. Taxonomy (NCBI): domain Eukaryota; kingdom Viridiplantae; phylum Streptophyta; class Magnoliopsida; order Asterales; family Asteraceae; genus Helianthus; species Helianthus tuberosus. The sequence continues at coordinate 39,752,395 of CM060435.1, read as the reverse complement.
TGCCTTAAATATGTTGTGACATCAGTAAGATATCTTCTATTACGCCCGAAATGGATTTAAACTCAAACTATGCCTCGTACGGGCATTTTGGTCATTTAAAAGGTTATAAAAGAGTTTAATTAGTAATCTGAGTTACAGGTCTGATTTATTTAGTAAATATACTTAATTTAATAAGTTATAACAGTAGGGTACTAGATATATGTGAAATTTATCTTTTAAAAACAAACTATGCACCTTAGGGGTACTTTGGTAATTTCACTTAGGCTAAAAAGGTCAAAAAAATGGAATTCTGAGTTTAAAACTTTAGCTTACTGTTAAAGTATAAAAATATACTTAAAATATCAGTAGGTATCAAACCTTATATGTTTAAAATAGTTTTAATACATACTATGCGTTAAAAACGCTTAAAAAGGCGATTTGGAGTCATTTCTTGGTTCTATATAGAAAGCTGATAATTTTTATTATTCCAGAAGGTTTAAAATAATTTATTTATAATATAAAATCAGTAGCAAAAGGTTTGGGGTTAAAAAGATTTGTAAAACTCATTTTATAGCCACAAAGGGCAAAACCGACATTAACCGAATTAAAGCTACAACCCTATGTTATGCTCAGCCTAAAAATAAATACAAATATCCAAAAATCCCAAAATATTATTTTATATCAATGGGTATAAAGTTTGATATCAAAAATTGGGTTTAGATGGGCTATATGCTAATTATGCCATTTAATTCATAAAAAGTCTTCTAATTACGCTAATGAGCATAACTCCTAATCTAGACCTCAAACTGATATCAAATTTTGGGTACAAGTTTATAAATCAGTAACCAAGGTGTCTACTTTTTTTATATTTCTAAAAATCACATTTTATGGTGAAAAGGGCATACTAGTCAACATTTAGGCAATTAACGGAAACTTGCATAATAATTAGACAACTAGTGAACCAAGCCGTATAATCGCAGAGGGTTATACTAACATGTAACTAGGTTCAAAAGAAGCTCTAAGGCAATCCTAAACTAGGCTTAAATGGGTCAGAACTGAAATTCAAAGCAAAAGTCAAATTATGCGACTTTCGGTTCCGAACCAGGTCTCTACTGAAAATTGTCAGGTCGAACATGTTTAGACATGTTCTTACATTAATTTCTAAGTTATAATAATGATAAAACAGGTTGTATGTGTTCTACATTGCTAATTATGCATTAATTTGAAAATAAGCATTCTGTTGACTTTTTAATAACAAGTTTGACCCGACAATTGACCTAGTTAGAGTGGGAATCAGAGAGTACCCTTTTAAGGGTTTATTACCCACATAAATACTTACTTATAGGTACTTTTAATTCGAGATTTGACTGAACAAATATTAATTAATCTCGAAGTCAAACCTTAATTACGACGGTTTGACTTTTAGCTAATTAACTAAGCTAAACTGAATTAGGAAGGGTTAAGGACACTTACAAAGGTCCTAAGTATGATTAGGGACTTTAGGAAGACTTGTTGCTGATCAGAGGAGCTCCAGAGAAGTCTTGAAAAATTTTCCAAGTGAGCAAAATGGGAATGTTGCAACTTGTTCTTCTTATATAGTGGCCTTGATGCTTCAAGATCATCACACCTAAGTCTACAGGTGTTCTCTGATGTTCCACATGTGTCCCTATAGTGCCAAAACCAGTTGCCAAGTCCCTGATTTCGAAAACCACTCACTTAAGGCGGTGCAACAGGCTGAACAGGAAGCTGTCCAAAAATTCGCCCAGATGCAGGTCTTACGAATCGTAAGACTTGGAGCTTACGGTCCGTAACCGACTCCCTTACGGACCGTAAGGTTAGACCTTTAAGGTCCGTAAGACTTCATCAGAGGACAAAAATTTTGCAACTTTTAGGCTTTGTTCATAAGTCCGAATCTTGTGCTTCTTTTCAGTAGAGGGGACCAAGTTTTCAGCTCTTGCATGCCTTGCATGTACTTACAAAATTTTGGATCCTTGTGGAAGGTTTTAAAATGTCGGAAATACCAAGAATTTACATTGGATCCATGTCTTAGGTTATAATCAATTTATTATTTAGGATAGCCAGATTTATTTACATAATTTAGATGTTGATTAATCATATCATGGTTAGGGATTTATTAATAGGTCGCTCAGAGGTATAAATTAACATGTCGATGTTTTTAAATCCTACCGTACATCTTTATCTGGATCCGTTTCCATAAGACGTTTTCATTACATGACACGTGTCTTTATTTCACTGGACATGAATTTCCGAGGTGTTACATCCTCCCCCCCTTAAAAGAAATCTCGACCTCGAGATTTATTGGAACAAATGAGGGTATTTTTCCTTCATGGTAGACTCTACCTCCCAAGTATATTCGGGACCCCTACGGGCATCCCATTTGACCTTTACGATAGGTACATGCTTCCTTCGAAGCTTCTTTACATGTCGATCCTCAATCGACAATGGTTTTTCCACAAATTTCAAACTCTCATCTATATGCACATCCGTATGTGGTATGACTAGCGATTCATCAGCCTGACATTTCTTCAGATTGCAGATGTGGAATACATTGTGAATACCACTGAGCTCTTCAGGCAAGTTCAACTTGTAAGCCACTGACCCAACACATTCGATAATCTCGAATGGTCCTATATACCTTGGGCTTAACTTACCTTTCTTACCAAATCGCATCACCCCCTTCCAGGGTGATACTTTAAGCAAAACTTTATCACCAACCTCGAATTACGCTTTAAATCTGCGTAACTTTTCTGCCTATCCCTGGCAGCTTTCAGGCGGTCGCGAATCTGGACAATCTTGTCCGTTGTTTCAAAGACTAAGTCGGGTCCTGATAATTGAACTTCTCCTACTTCCGCCCAACAAATAGGCGTTCTGCATTTTCTACCATATAATGCCTCAAAAGGGGCAACCTTAATACTTGTATGGTAGCTATTGTTATAGGAGAACTCGATCAATGGCAGGTGGTTATCCCAACTACCACCTAAATCAATCACACATGCACGAAGCATGTCTTCCAAAGTTTGGATGGTACGCTCACTTTGCCCGTCTGTCTGTGGATGGTAAGCCGTACTAAAATTTAAGCGCGTGCCCAAAGACTGCTGGAAACTTTTCCAAAAGTGTGATGTATATCTGGTATCTCTGTCCGAGATAATAGACACTGGTACGCCATGTAGAGATACAATCTTATCTACGTACAATTGGGCTAACATGTCAGAGCTATAAGTTTCCTTAATGGGTAGGAAATGTACTGACTTAGTCAATCTATCAACTATCACCCATATAGTATCATTTCCCTTCCTTGTCTTTGGCAACTTGGTGATGAAATCCATTGTCACCATCTCCCACTTCCATGTGGGAAGTTCTGGCTGTTGTAACAGACCTGACGGCTTCTGATGTTTAGCTTTGACTTGCACACACGTCAAACATTTAGCTACATAGGCAGCTATAGACTTTTTCAAGCCTATCCACCAATAGTTTGCCTTTAGATCCTGGTACATCTTATCAGCTACAGGATGAACGGGATATTTAGAACTGTGGGCTTCTTGAAGGATAACATCCCGAAGTCCTCCATAAACTGGAACCCATATTCATCCATTTAACCTCAGAATTCCGTCCTTGCCATAGGATAACTGCTCCTCAGTCACTCCCAGATTTTCCTCAGGATAGTTAGCTTCCAACACAACTTCCTTTTGTGCAGCTAACAACCTTTCGTTCAAACTATTCTTTATCTCAATGCTCTTGGCATTGATTCTTATAGGTTTTACTCTTTCTTTCCTGCTTAAGGCATCAGCAACCACATTTGCCTTGCCTGGATGGATATGCTACAATTGTGGAGAAATTGGGCACATCAGACCGAACTGTCCGAAACTAGCTCTAGAAACAACCTACAAAGCTAAGATAGCTGAAGGACCCAAGAATCGTTCTGACAGATGAAGAAGCCAAGATGATTCCAGATGTGATTGCCGGTACGTTTTTAGTTAATGACATTTTTGCCAAAGTATTATTTGACTCTGGTGCAAACCAAAGTTTTATTAATACTTCTTTCTACAAACTTCTCAACCAACCCTTAACCAAACTTCGACAAGACTGTCTGGTGGAAACAGCAAATGAAGAATCCATTAAGATTAGTGAAATCTTGCAGGGGGCAAGAATAGAAATCCTGAACCATCATTTCTTTGCTAACCTTTACCCAATGAATCTAGCCAGATTCGATGTTGTATTAGGAATGGATTGGTTGGTAGCCAATCATGCCAGTATTTTATGTGATCAAAAGTCAGTGCAAGTAAGTACACCAAGTGGTGAAAAGATCACAATCAAAGGAGATAAGCCAACTAGGTCGACAAAATTCATCTCTGTAATGAAAGCTGCAAGTTATGCAAGGAAAGGAGCCATAGTGTATTTGATTTCCCTAATCATTAAAACTAAAGGAAAAGAATTAAAAGATATTCCCATAATATCTAAATTTTCAGACGTTTTTACAGAAGAGTTACCTGGATTACCGCCAGATAGAGAGGTTGAATTTAGAATTCACCTAATACCAGGGACAACACCGATTGCCAAAGCACCATATCAATTAGCACCAACGGAGATGCAGGAACTGAAGAAACAATTGGACGAACTTCTTGACAAAGGTTTTATATAACCTAGTTCATCGCCATGGGGAGCGCCGGTTTTGTTTGTTAAGAAGAAAGATGGATCAATGCGTATGTGCATTGATTACCGAGAATTGAACAACGTTACGATTAAGAATCAGTACCCACTACCGAGAATCGATGATCTGTTCGTTCAACTTCAAGGAGCTCGATTCTTTTCAAATATCGATTTACGCTCAGGATTTCATCAATTGAAAGTACAGGAGGAGGACATTCCTAAAACTGCTTTTAGAACAAGGTAGAGTCATTATGAATTTACCGCCATGCCATTTGGTTTAACCAATGCCCCAGCCGTATTTGTGGACATAATGTACATGATATGTAAACCATACCTGGACAAATTCATAATTGTCTTTATAGATGATATTCTAATTTACTCTAAGAGTAAAGAGGAACATGCAGCGCATCTGTATACACTTCTGACATTATTGAGAAAAGAGAAGCTTTATGCTAAATTCTCAAAATGTGAATTCTGGTTACAAGAAGTGCAATTCCTTGGACATCTGGCTAATCATGAAGGAATTCATGTGGATCCCACAAAGATCGAGGCGATTACAAAATGGAAAGTCCCTGAGTCGCCAACAGAAGTACGAAGTTTTCTTGGATCGGCAGGATATTATAGACGATTTATCTAAGATTTCTCTAGGATAGCCATTCCATTAAGCAAACTGACTTGCAAATCAGTTAAGTTTGAAGGGGGACCAAAACAGGAAGAAGCCTTTAAGATTCCTAAGCAAAGGTTAACTAACGCACCCATACTCGCATTACCAGAAGCAACTGAAGACTTTATAGTCTATTGTGATGCATCTAAGTTAGGATATGGATGTGTGTTGATGCAACGTCAAAAGGTTATATCTTTTGCCTCTAGACAACTTAAGAAACATGAAGAGAATTACACAACCCATGATCTAGAGTTAGGAGCCATAGTTTTTTCCCTTAAGATTTGGAGACACTATTTATATGGAAATAAATTTGTTGTCTTCACCGATCATAAGAGTTTAAGATATATTTTTGGGCAAAAAGAATTAAATATGAAACAGAGACGCTGGATGGAAATTCTTAGTGATTATGATTGTGATATCCAGTATCATGCTGGAAAGGCTAATGTAGTAGCTGATGCTTTAAGTCGAAAGTATCATAAAAAGCCAAAACGAGTACGCTCTCTTAAATTAAATCCGCAGATAGATTTAAATGAGCAAATTAGAGAGGTGCAGGAAACAGCATTCAGGGACGATGCTGAAAGTTTAAAAGGAATGATTAAGGAATTAGAACAAGGATCCGATGGAATTAGGAAATTCCATAAGAAAAGGATGTGAATACCTAAACAAGGAAACTTGCGCCACAGAATTCTAGAAAAAGCTCACAAGTCTAAATATATGATACATCCCGGAAATGATAAGATGTATCAAGATCTAAGAAAGAATTTCTGGTGGATATGAATGAAAAAGGATATAGCCAACTATGTTGCTAAATGTCTGACCTGTTCACAAGTTAAAGCTGAACATCAGAAACCTTCAGGGTTATTACATCAACTAGAAATTCCAATATGGAAATGGGAATTGATAACAATGGACTTTGTTACTAAATTACCCAAGAAACGAAAAGGTAATGATACAATCTGGGTGATTGTTGACAAATTGACTAAATCTGCTCATTTCTTACCAATGAAGGAAGCTTTCATTATGAAACAGTTAGCTAAGTTATATGTGGATGAAATAGTTTCATTACATGGAATTCCTTTATCTATTGTATTTGATAGAGATAGCCGTTTTACTTCTTATTTTTGGACAAGTTTCCAAAAAGCAATAGGAACCAGATTAAATCTAAGCACAACTTATCATCCAAAAACGGACGGACAAAGTGAAAGGACAATACAAACAATGGAAGATATGCTTAGAGCATGTGTAATTGATTTCGGAGGAAATTGGGATGACCATTTACCATTAATAGAATTTTCCTACAATAACAGCTATCATACTAGCATTAATGCTGCACCATTTGAAGCACTTTATGGACGAAAGTGCCGAACTCCAGTTTGTTGGGAAGAAATTGGAGAAAAGCAACTATCTGGACCTGAGATAGTGCAAGAAACAATGGACAAGATAATTCAAGTCAAGGAAAGACTAAAAGCAGCACGAGATCGTCAAACGAGTTATGCAAATAACAGACGAAAACCTTTGGAATTTCTAGTTGGAGATAAGTGACGGGTAGTCCGTTGGACGACCCTTAAGTGCTATAAATGGTATTTTAATCCTATATTTAATTGAGTAATTGTCTAGAGTTAGATGACTACGTTTGCTTGTGTTTTCAGGTACATTCGGAGCTTAAAAGTGTGGAAATGACGCTTTGAATAGGCGCGGCTGGATTGGAGATTGAAAGATGGAGCATAAATGAAGAAACTAATTTATTGGAATTGAATAATTAAGAAGGTAGCATGATAGAGGATGAAATTACGAGAACGTAGGCGAAAACGGGGAAGAAAACGGAGTTGAAACGAAAAAGTTATGAAGAAAACAAAATTGCATGCTGAAGGCTACTGTAGCTTACGGTAGCTACCGTAAATTACGGTAGCCCCCAGCATTTTTCTTCCACCGTAAGGCAGTAGAGACCCACCGTAGCCACTTGAAAGTTACTGCAAGCTACGGTAGCCACCGTAGCTTACGGTAGGCTCAGTGGAAAAGTGTAACTCCTCACTTTTAATGACCATTTGATGAGACTTTTGATTATCCAATCATTTTTTCGGTTTTGGGAGCATGATAGGGGCGATTTTGGCTGTTTTCCTTGTGTTCTTGAAGATTCTAAACATTCGGTTTGTGTTTTTGATTCGTGTGAACATTAAACTTTATGTTATGATGATGCACCGAACTATATAAGGCTAATTTCGTTGGTGATCATCCTCGAATGTAAGGTTTTACTTGTGACAATTATGTTTTGATCTTTAATTCCTAGAGTAATAAACTTTGCATGTGTTGTTTAGTTGATTACGGTGCATGAATGATTATTTGTAAATTGTTGATGTGTGTTTGATCATAGTTCTAAACCATACGTTCTTGGTGCCGTTGACAATCGAGACATCATGGGAGGGATTAGGGTTGGATATATGTAGATTGATCATCGGGTAACAACCTCGCGTTCTAGGAACCCGAGTACTTAGTTCCCTTTCATCACAAATAATTGATCTTACATGAGCCATGTCTATGTGGTTCTTTCCAGTTGAACATAAACGTTAGTTGTCACTTAAAACCTGAAACTCGGGATGATCACTACCCTCTTATCCTGTTACAAAACTTGACTTTGATTTGTATTCTAATTTAGTAATTCTATATAATTAAAACCAGTCAACCCAAACATTGAAAATTTCATTTCTTGCAATTTGGATTAATCTAGTTAGTTAGACATACATTGAGATAGCACATATTCCACAAACTCCTTGTGTTCGATACCCACTTACCGGTAGCTATCTAGTAGTATTTGGATTAAATTTGCGTGAGACTACGATATCACGTCAATAAGGTATTATTAAAAGTTTCTCTATGGAAAGGAATAGTCAGATTCGTTAAAAGAGGAAAGCTAAGCCCCAGGTACGTTGGACCTTTTGAGATTATTAGAAGAATAGGACATGTAGCTTATCAGCTACAACTGCCAGAGGAAATGGTAGGAGCACATGATGTGTTTCATGTATGTAATCTCAAAAAGTGCTTAGCAGACGAATCTTTAGTGATAACTCTTTAGGACATAAAGGTAAATGAGAAACTTAAGTTTATCGAAAAACCCATTCAGATTGAAGATAGAAAGATCAAGAATCTCAAACGCAAGAGACTAGTTCTGGTCAAAGTGAAATGGGATTCCAAGAGAGGACCACTTTTCCCATTTCACTTTGACTAGAACTAATCTCTTGTGTTTGAGATTCTTGATCTTTCTGTCTTCAATTTGTAGTGGTTTCTCTACAAACTTAAGCTTCTCATTTACCTCTATGTCCTTAAGAGGTACTACTAATGATTCATCTGCTAAGCACTTTTTGAGATTACATGCATGAAATACATCATGTATTCCTGCCATTTCCTCTGGCAGTTGTAGCTGATAAGCTACTGGTCCTATTCTTCTAATAATCTCAAAGGGTCCAACATACCTGGGGCTTAGCTTTCCCCTTTTGATGAATCTGACTATTCCTTTCCATGGCGAAACTTTTAATAATACCTTATCTTCTACTTGAAATTCCAATGGTTTTCGCCTGTTATCAGCATAACTCTTTTGTCGATCTCGTGCTACTTTTAGTCTTTCCTTGACTTGAATAATTTTGTCCGTTGTTTCTTGCACTATCTCTGGTCCAAACAATTGCTTTTCTCCAATTTCTGCCCAACAAACTGGGGTTCGGCACTTTCGTCTATAAAGTGCTTCAAATGGTGCAGCATTGATACTGGTATGATAGCTTTTATTGTAGGAAAATTCTATTAATGGTAAATGATCGTCCCAATTTCCTCCGAAATCAATTACACAAGCTCTAAGCATATCTTCCATTGTCTGAATTGTCCTTTCACTTTGTCCATCCGTTTGAGGATGATAAGCTGTGCTTAGGTTTAACTTGGTTCCCATTGCTTTTTGGAAACTAGTCCAAAAATGAGAAGTAAAACAACTATCTCTATCAGACACAATAGATAAAGGAATTCCATGTAATGAAACTATTTCATTTACATATAACTTAGCTAATTGTTACATACTGAAAGTTTCCTTTATCGGTAAGAAATGAGCAGACTTAGTTAATCTGTCTACAATCACCCAGATTGTATCATTACCTTTTCTTGTCTTGGGTAATTTGGTAACAAAGTCCACTGTTATCAATTCCCATTTCCATACAGGCATTTCTAATTGCTGCAATAAACCTGAGGGTTTCTGATGTTCAGCTTTAACTTGTGAACAGGTTAAACAGTTGGCAACATATGCTGCTATATCCTTTTTCATTCCTATCCATCAGAAATTCTTTCTTAAGTCTTGATACATCTTATCACTACCGGGATGTATCGTATACTTAGACTTATGGGCTTATTCTAAAATTCGGTGGCGTAGGTTTCTTTGTTTAGGTATCCAAATTCTTTACTTATGGAATCTCCAAATTCCATCTGTTCCTTGTTCTAATTCCTTAATCATTCCCTTTAATTTCTCAGCATCATCCTTGATTACTGATTCTTGTATTGCTCTAATTTTCTCATTTAAATCTATCTTCAGATTTAATTTGAGAGAACGTACTTTTCTTGGTTTATCATGATACTTTCGACTTAAAGCATCAGCTACTACATTAGCCTTTCCTGCATGATACTGGATACTACAGTCATAATCCCTAAGACTTTCCATCCAGCGTCTTTGTCTCATATTTAACTCTTTTTGCCCAAAAACATATCTTAAACTCTTATGATCGGTGAAAATGGTAAACTTACTACCATAAAGATAATGTCTCCAAATTTTAAGGGCAAAAATTATGGCTTCTAATTCTAGATCGTGGGTTGTATAATTCTCTTCATGGTTCTTAAGTTGTCTAGAGGCATAGGCTATAACATTTTGACGTTGCATTAACACATATCCATAACCTAACTTAGAAGCGTCACAATAGACTACAAAGTCTTCAGTTCCTACTGGTAACGCTAGTATGGGTGCGTTGGTTAATTTTTGCTTAAGGATTCTAAAGGCTTCTTCCTGTTTTGGTCCCTATTCAAACTTAACTGATTTACAGGTCAGTTTTGTTAAAGGAATGGCTATTCTAGAGAAATCGTGGATAAACCGTCTATAATAACCTGCCAGTCCAAGAAAACTTCTCACCTCCGTTGGTGATTCAGGGACTTTCCATTTAGTAATCGCCTCGATCTTTGTGGGATCCACATGAATTCTTTCATGATTAACTAAATGTCCAAGAAATTGTACTTCTTGTAACCAAAATTCACATTTTGAGAATTTAGCATAGAGCTTTTCCTTTCTCAATAATGTAAGAAGTGCATGCAGATGTGCTGCATGTTCCTCTTTACTCTTAGAGTAAATGAGAATATCATCTATAAAGACAATTATGAATTTATCCAGATATGGTTTACATATTCTGTTCATCATGTCCATAAATGCGGCTGGGGCATTGGTTAGACCAAATGGCATGACGGTAAATTCATAATGACCATACCTTGTTCTGAAGGCAGTTTTAGGAATGTCCTCTTCCTGTACTTTCAATTGATGATATCCTGAGCGTAAATCGATCTTAGAAAAGAATCGAGCTCCTTGTAGTTGATCAAACAGATCATCGATTCTCGGTAATGGGTACTGATTTTTAATTGTGACCTTATTCAGTTCTCGGTAATCAATGCACATACGCATTGATCCGTCTTTCTTCTTGACAAACAAGATTGGTGCTCCCCAAGGTGATGAACTTGGTTGTATGAATCCTTTCTCCATAAGTTCATCCAATTGCTTCTTTAGTTACCGCATCTCTGCTGGCGCCAAACGGTAAGGTGCTTTGGCAATCGGTGCTATTCCTGGTAGTAGGTGAATTCGGAATTCAACTTCCCTATCTGGCGGTAGTCCAGGTAGCTCTTCAGGAAAAACATCTGAGAATTGAGATACTACGGGAATATCTTTCAATTCTTTTCCTCTAGTGTTAATGATTATGGAAATCATATACACAAATGATTATTTTCTTGCATAACTTGCTGTTTTCATCACAGAGATGAATTTCATATATCTAGTTGGCTTATCTCCTTTAATCGTGATCTTTTCACCTTTTGGTGAATTTACTTGTATTGACTTTTGATCACATAAAATACTGGCTTTATTGGTTACTAACCAATCCATTCCTAATACAATATCAAATCCGGCTAGGTTCATTGGGTAACGGTTAGCAATAAACTTATGGTTTAAAATTTCTATTCTTGCTCCCTGCAAGATTTCAGTGATCTTAATGGATTCTCCATTTGCCATCTCCACTAGACAATCTTGTTGAAGTTTAGTTAATGGTTGATTAAGAATTTTGCAAAATGAAGTATTAATAAAACTTTGGTTCGCACCAGAGTCAAATAATAGTTTAGCAAAAACATCATTAACTAAAAACGTACCGGCAATCATATCCGGAATCATCTTGGCTTCTTCTGCTGTTAGAACAAAAGCTCTAGCATTCTTAGCAGTCTTGTTGTTCATGGCTGGAGCTAGTTTCGGACAATTTGGTTTAATATGCCCCTTTTTCTCCACAATTGAAGCACACTCCATTACTGGGTTTCTTCCTACAGTCTTCTTCCTTGTGTCCATGTATCTTGCAGAAGTTGTAGTAGGTGGAACATTTTCCCGAATGTTTCTTCTTGCAAGACTTGCAGTAGGGTGCAGAAGTAGAACCTACATTCTTTCCACGGTTGGAATTACCATAGCGAAATTCCTGGGTAAGCTTCTGGACTAGGTTCTTACTCTGGTTTTCTTCTTGTGTACGTACCAATTCATTGGTCAAGGTATTTGCTAGTTCTACAGCTTCTTCTATGGTTTGTGGTCTAGCTGCCTTGACTACATGTCTAATCTCACTGATTAATCCCCAGATGTAACGGGATATTAATACTGGTTATGGTGAGGCTAGGGTTGGCACTATTCTAGCATATTCGACGAATATGGTAGTGTAACCCTTACAGTCTACTCCAGTCATTCTAAGGTTTAAGTACTTGTTAGCAATTTGTTCTTTTTCATTGGGAGGACAAAATTTTCGTTCGACCATGTTCTTAAACTCAGTCCATTCCATATTATAGACTTTGTCACTTCCCCTAGACTGGAGAATAGTATTCCACCATTCTAAGGTTGCATTCTTAAAAAGATTGGAAGCAAACATGATTTTGTCTTCATCTACACATTTGCTTATTTTTAAGATAGCCTCTGTCTTTTCTATCCAGCGTAGAGCTGCAATGGCTCCTTCATTGCCAGAGAATTCTATCGGTTTGCAAGACTAGAATTCTTTGTAAGAACAACCATAAGACATGGTTCTTCTTCTTTTTGGAATAGGCAATTGAAGTAACGGTCCATTGTTTACGCTGTCAGTAGGTGGTCGTTTACTTCCACTATTACTTTTATTATTTTCTGCTTCTTTAACAGTCGGGATAATATATGGCATAGCATTTCTAATTCCTTGTGTTACTATGTGTTGAATGACACTGTTATTTATTTGATTACCACTATTATGGTTTTCCTGATTTTCTTCGTTGTCCATCTGGATTTACAAACAATTATTAGGTATTAATATCGCAGACTAAGATTTAATACCAACAATTGCACAAACAAACACATTGGTCAAAACCGTCGATCATTGTGACATTTACTCTATTTTATATATATGCATCTATTGCAAACTATAACTGGAATTTAAAACATACTACTAGTTATGCATCAGTAGGTATTAGATTATCTATTTTAGTTGGTTTTTTTTCTTCAAGCTACTCGTATTTATATATATATATATATATATATATATATATATATATATATTGTTTCTATTATTTCTAGGGGTTCATCCAATATTGCATATTTCGCTCGTCATACTTCCAAATGAGCTTTTCCCCTATTTGCCTTATTCTCTCTCCTTCATCAACTAACTCTTCACCAAAAGTGCGGAGTTCCTGCATGTTTTCGGTACTCGTTGGTGGTGGTGGTGTGGGTATTGGTTTAGGGTATGGTGGTAAAGGGTCTCCATACGGGTATGGGTTTTCTAGAATTTTACGAACATACTGGTCAGCATCCTAATATGGATCTAGAGGGTCAAGGTTTGGGTATGGTGCTACAGGGTTTGGTATGGGTTCCTCTTGTGGGTAGAGTTCTCGGTAATCCCTATGGTCGTCATTCCACGGATCGTATGCAAAGGGAATGGGTGCTGGGACTCTGGATATCTCATCTGGGTTAAAAGCTGGTATTGGTTCTTCTTGGTTGGGTTCTATTTCAATAGGCTGAGTGGGAAACAGTGGTAGTGGCAGTGGTGCAATGATTTGTTCTAAGTTTGGGTCTGCGGTAGTGGTAGCTAATATGTGAAAGTTGGCCAATCGCCTATTGATTATGTCTTGGGTTTGGGCGTTCATCTCCCTATTTGCTCCTGCTAAAGCCCTTTGTTGCTGTAATTTCCTCATTCTTTTCCTATGCTCGTGTGCTCCCCGACTGAACCATCCTCTCTTTTTGGTAGGGAATGGTTTTACGGATTGCGCTTTAAAGATGAATATCCCCTCTTCGGTGTCAGCTGAGTGCCCCGAAGGAGTAGGCTCGGAGGAAGTTCCTTCATCTCTAGGAGAACTAGACAATAGACGATTAGCGTCCGTTGGTCCTTGATCACTCATACTATGTACTAACAGATTGTCAAATAACACAAAATAATAATATACACGTATGCATATAGTCACATAGATTATTTCCTAACAGAATTGACAATTTCAATGTCAGCAGAACACTTATGAGGCTAAAATCAGTGACTGTAGCTCTGATACCACCTCCTGTCGCAACCCCCGACCCCTTGCCTCGGAAGGCAGGCGGCCGCGAGCTTCGCACATTCGGTGGTATCGGTATTTATTTAATTTGGCAGCGGAATTTACATCAGGAGCGTAGTTAGGAAATAGTTTATCAGAGTAAAATCATTTTATAAATAATAAACACATGGGTAAAACCCAAGTTTCCATTCATAATATGTTTGTAGGGATAAACCCTAATTTATTGAAATAAAACTTCTTCTTCTTTATTTAGGTAACTTGTATTGCCACTTTTCCAAGCCTTCAGTGCTTTCTAGCTGGCTTCTATTTGGTTTTCACATTTTGTTACCTGAAACACGTTTAAAACATTTTTGTCAATGGAAAATACTGGTGAGTGAATCCCAGTTTAATCAAAACAGATTTTATCATTTTACAGTATTGAGGGCAATCCATCAATTACATTTGTTTACATCTACTTTAATTACCACCCACGGTACTGTCAATCTGTAACATCCTAAAAACGGGTTTGGTAATCAAACCGCGTTAATAGTAATGACGGGTAAAATACCGTTAGTGGTAAAAATTAACCCGATAAATATTAGAAATTTAAATAAATAAACTTAATATTAATTGGAAAGAGGATAAATACTTTGAGAAAACAAAGTATATAAAAATGCCCGAGTTAACGGGACTTAAAATATAACGGGTTATAGCTTCCCGAACCCATGAAGTTAACTAGGAATAATTAACCTAGTTAATGAGGTGTAAATAAGTAATAAAACATGGAGTTCTAGTCTCTAATAATTAAAACTAAACTTGAGGGACCAAAACCGTTAAAAAGGAAACACGTTTTATATAATTAAAGAAAAACACACCACACACACAAGGTGTGTGTGGATCGAGCATCAGGGGGCGACCAAAGGGGCTCAAACCCTAAAACTCAACAAAATATTCAAATTGGAGGATCAATCGAAGGCCAAATTCAAAAATTGAATACATATAAACGATCACCAAGTCAAGGGGATCGTAAGGTATGTCGAATTTCTAACATTCGTGAAGTTGTGAAAATTTGTTAACTTTGCATGAGACGATCTATGTATGAATCGTAGAGGTTATGGCTGAATTTGAGATGTATGATTGCTTAGGAACAAGCCCTAAGTGAAGATTTAGAATAAATTGCTATGATTTAGGTGTTTGTTTGAATTACCACACCTAGCTAATTGGGTTTCGATAATATGATGAAGTTAAGGTTAAATTTGTGCTTAGAATCATCATATTGAATAATGAAATCAAGATACTTGAACAAATTGTAAGTTTGAGTAATTGTTCATACGTGACTTGAAAAAGGGTTTTTGTATGATATAAATGGATCGATAATAAAATCATGATATAGATGCTTGAAATCATGTTACCTACTAGTTAGTATGTAAAATTTGATTTCGTTAAGAGTTCGGATGAAATATGCCTAAGTGAGTTCAATGAACCAAATGTGCATTTGAATTTGTTGATAAGTCAATTGACTTTTAAAAAGTCAAACCGACCATGTCACACCCCCAAAATCCACCATGCGGAGTATCACCGCTTGGAGGCGTGACGTGACCAGGATTGAGCCACCAATCATATTGAACAACGTAATTAAGTAAATAAAACCAACCACAATACAACTGGTGACCAAAAGCTAGTTGACCAAGTTCAAATAAAACAGCGGAAGCATTAAAGATAAAACCCAAAACATAAGTTCCATAGTTCGTAAGTTTAAAGTCCAATACGTAAGTTTAATAAGTTCATAAGAATTAATTGTTTAGCACGGGACATAACAGTCCATATCCCACAACGACCTCCTTCTCGTGCAAGCTCCATAAGCATCTAACGACTTGTAAGGCATGTAACAACGAGTCAACAACAAAGTTGAGTGAGTTCACGTTTGGTTATTTAGTTTTAAGTCGTTTCCGAAAACATGGTTTATCTTTTGCTGGCTTACTTGCCGTGGGGGTTACCCCATAGTTGAAAATTTGATTAACCAATTCCTTCGTTATTACCCAAACCATATTCATGATCAGTGGGGGCTTCCCCATGTGAACCACTTGACCGTTACCTTATCGACTACTAACGAAAATAAGTTGTGCCCTACATCAATGTCTATCATCATTGACAGTTTGCCATAGTCCATTAGTACACGCCCGTCCAACTGGCATGGTGTGAGGTTTGTTAAACCTAATAGCGCTATTAACTAATGACCCGCTCGCCATTGGCCTCGGCGATTAAGTCGATATAAAATGAGGGACTTAAATGATAGAGTTTTGTCTAGTAAGTTTTAAGGTTGTTGTCCTACCCAAGGAGGACGAACGTACGTATTCTACCCAAGGAGAATACGCAGGATTTATATTGGCATCCTACCTATGGAGGATGGCGGTACATATCCTACCCAAGGAGGATATGTAGGTTCCGTTTTAATTCTTTAACCCATTCCCAAACCACCGGGAATCCCATGCCTTAGAAAGTGTGTGAACTCACCTTGGTTTGCTCGGTTAGATTAGTTACTCTAATAATCAGAAATCAAGCACGTCCTAATAAGGTACGGATAACCATCAGTTTCTCATGCATAACACGTATCCTACGTACGGTTTATTTACTCATTACTTCTATCACATACCACACAATTCAAATGTCAAGTTATATTGTTAAGTTACATTATTTTACCCTAAAATAATATGACTATCTCACAAAATAAACAAGTATCCACACAAGTGTCCTAATATAAAATATATATTCTAAATATATATTTATCCATTTTACTTGTAAAAATCAACCTCCGATACTTTGTATTTTTGTAACAAAACTCATGGCGAAGTTTATTTTAAAAGACAAAGTTAAAGCATATTTGTAAACACTTGTTTAGAAGAATAATTTCTAAGTGTTGGAATTTTTAGAAAATTTCACCAGAGTTTCCTTTGTAAATGGAGGTGTCCATGCTAATAAGCATATCATTTTCTTTTCCAAAAATCATTCAACAATCAACAACAATTTACCTAGAGCAAACTATTCTATTTACAAACTAACATGAACTTGATGTCTCGTAAAAACGCGTAGTAACTTTGTAGGGTGTTTAGTGGGTTTAGTTACCCTCCAAAGTGTGTTTACTTTTGCTAAAATCTCATTCTCGAGATTTTTAGATGTTCACAACTTGTAAATATAATTTACAAAAATGTTTACTTATAACATCTTCTTGTGTTAAAAGTATTTCTACACTTATGTTGTTATTTAAGATAGTGTTGGTTTAATAAAAACCATGTTCTTCTAAAAATCATCCTTTTAAACTTGGTTCTCTATGAAAATTGTTCACAAGTTTTAGATCTACAAGATCACTAGTTCACTTGGTTTATTATTTTACAAGAAATCATTTTGTCACCAAGTTCATGTCTAAATATGGAGGTGATTCTTTTATGTAAATCACTAATCACCTTCTAACTTGTTAACTTAAGTTTTTAATCTTACTTTAACAAGTTCAACCATGATGTTCAACATCATATTACTAGTAATCATCAAGTAACATCACACATATTCAAAATAACATCATTCTAGCATTATTTCATCTTATGTAAAGCTTATGTTCAAGTTTTAAGTTCATGATCCTTAGTGTTCTTGTAAGAATCAACATAATATTATCTTTAACCACTAAAAATAGGAAGTAACAAGAGTGAAAAAGGATCTTACAACTAGCTTAAAGCTAGGGAAGAAACAAGTGAAAATGTGGAGGATAAAAGCTTGTGAAGGAGGTCCTTCAAGATCCGTGAACACCGAGCTTCTTAATTCACCTCCTTGCACCTTGAGAAGCACTTGAAATGGATGAACAAAATTGAAAATGGTGGGAGTATAAAGAGGGGTGTTTGGCCGAGAGCTTATGGAGAGGGGAGAAGGAGTTTGTGAAGTTGTGATGAATATGATGAAGGTGTATGGAACATATAATCAAGTCTCTTGAGTTTTATCCAATGGGTAAGATGTTCCAACAAGTACCAACATGATCTTTCAACTTCCAAGAAAGGATCATTTAGGGGATTTTAGAAGATTTATAAAAATCTTGGAGTGGGGCCACTAGGGGCCGGTTATGGCACAAGGGGGGGGGGGGGTAAAATGAAAATTACTTGGTAAATAATTCAATTAGTGGAAGGTTAAAGTGTAAGATCTAATGTTTAGTGTGTACCATGTATTTTGTAATGTGTTTAAGTGTTCGGGAACCATAACTAGCTCAGAAAAAGGGAAACAATGTTTCTGGTAATATTTTAGTGTTCCGGGTAATGTCTGGTTGTTCGGTTAGATACCGTTCCGTTAAAGTGCTAAGTTATTCCATATAGTGTCCTATATATATCTTTTTGTAACACTTTTAATTCCCAACACTTAGGAAAGCATACAGGACCATTTAGGGGCTGTTTGGTAGCCTCTGAATGGTCATTAAGAAGCTACCACTTAATGGAATCATTAAGAATTTTACCAATAAGAAGGTAGAAGCATGTGACATGTGATGATTTACCATTCAGGGGTTACCTCTTAACCATTCAGACTTGAGGTTACCTCTTATTCATTCAGAGGTTTTAAACCATTAAGAGGTAGCATCTGAATGGTCATTAAGAGGCTACCAAACAGCCCCTTAGTCAATTTTCTACACAAGACTAGTATGTTAAAAATGCACATGTAAGTAAGACACAGTAATCAGAAAGCAGTTAAGTAATTTAGCACAGTCATCAAGCACTTTAATTAACATTAATGAATCGTACGGATACATGAAATTTTGAGGGTTGTCACAGACCAATGATTAGATCGAATGATAATTTTGATATGGTCGAATGATAAATTCGACATAAAACCCGTTGGATGGAATAGTCGTAAATGATTATGACTAATCTAACCGTCTTACGAATTGTGATGATGATAGTTTGACTCTAGACAAGCTAGATGAAGACTTGGGAAAGAAGCGGGTCAAACGGATCGAGTACGCGGAAAAAGAGCATAACCGGATGCGATGTAAGTGGAACTTACACTTTTTGTAGAATATGTGTTTGTTCTAAAAGTTTCTTAGACGATTAAGATGATATTCATGATATGGCTCCGATACGAAATGATACGGGTCGGAGCATATCTAATAATGAAAAACCATGTTTTATGATAAAGAGGCAAAATGGTAATTTGGTCATGAAGTGACATAAATAAAAATGGGTTTTCGAACGGCTACTTTATAAGTAAGCCTAAATGAGTAAAAAGGGGAAAACGGTGATTTAGTCGCGAACAAATAGGTAAAAGTTGAAATATAAAACAACACTAAGCGACATAAGTCATGTCGGGCTAAATGCGTAAGAAAAAGAGTTTAAGAGGCATAGCAAAAGAGGTGAGAAATCTGAATTTAGTTATTTAATGAAATGGTAAATAGATACCATTCCAATATAAGCACAAAGTGTTTAAATCGTTTAGACCAAACGGGTCAAATGATAATGTAGATACCATTTGACAAATAATGACTAATAAGTGCTTGTCGAGTCTTATGCGCACATGATAAAATGGTTATGATTTAGCGGTGCTATGAATTAGCATATTATGGACGCAAGGTATTAAACGGGTCAATATGTTGATCCGAGCTAGGTACGCATATTTTGTATTGTAGTTAGAAGCGATATCATGGTCAATTATTGACGAAAGCCCTTCGTCGCAAAATGAAGGATTAAAGTTGACCAAAAAGTCATTGAGGGGTAAATAGGGAACAACAACCTTTAAGAGTTGTTTAGAAATAAGCGTTTTGTTTAATTGAGTCCTTGGGATATGTATAAAATGGAGATAGGGTGTAAGCTAAAAGAAGCGTGATTTAAGCTTAAAAGTGTTAAATACCCCGTAACGGGTCAAAATGAGTAGATATGCAAAACGGGTTAAGATTTGCATAAGAACCCGTAATTTGAACCTTGAATATTAGTAAACTGATATAATGTGATTTACATGACATTTTAAAGGTAATTAACAAGTTTGTTTGATTAAATCGTAAACGGGTCAAAAGTGTTGAAAAGGGATTTCAAGTCGAGAGCTTGAAATCTGAATTTTTGAAGTAGTTTAATATCAGGTATTGACTCCATGAGATGGAGAATTAAATTACGAACCCGTAGGAAAAAGAATCGTGTAAAACGGATTAGTAGAATGAAAGTTATGGCATTTTGAAGTTAGATTTTTGGTTAAAACTAGAGCTGGGCATCTGCAGTAGCAAACAAGCAACTTTCTGTCAAAAAGGGGGCTAGGTGTAGCGCGACGCCCCTAGGTGTACGGCGGCGCCCCCCCTAATTTCCTGAATTGTTAAATTTTGTTGTTTTGACCCATATGACTTGTTTAAACATGTTATTAACTACCAAAGCTAAGTTTTATGTTGGTTTTGGTCATAGGTGAATGCCCCGGATGAAGATCAAGCACAATGAAGAACCGAACACACGAGATTAAAGCTTCCGCACAGTGTTACGTCGTAACTTTTAAACGACGAACTCAATTACATTATGTTGTACTATTTTTAAATTGTAAAAGTTTTAGTAAACTCGTATTGTCATATGTATGTGTAATCGCATAAACATGTATTTATACGAAACTTATATAAAATATTGTATAAAACTAGCAAGGGTGTTACAAGTTGGTAATCAGAGCTCATGGTTAAAGAATAAAGTGTGTTCGGTTCGAGGCTTGATCGCAAATCCGGTAAGTACATGTATATTAATAGTTTAGTATGATTAAAGTCTTGTGAACAACACACAGGGGCATCGTGTAATACACGTTACCCAAATTAAATCGATAAAGGACCAATATAGTCAACAAAATTACGTGTGTCGACACGTATAGGTGAAAGCCTTGTATTATAATACGGGCGTTCATTAATGTCGAAATTACTAATTTTTATAAATGTTTTAGTTGAAGGACACTCGCATTCGAAGATAACGGGAGTTTAATAAATTGCGGATCTGACGAAGGAACGGTCCAAAGTATGACAAGCAGAGCATGCTCATCAAGGACCTAAATCGCGTAACGATCGCGAATAAGTTAATGGCAAGGAAAGCCCGTAAGGGCAAGCATTTACCAGGTGCACATTTTAAATTTAATCTCACAAATAGCAATATGCAACAAATATGTAGAGAATAATTGTTGCATATGTCAATTAAAAGCTTGGAAAACCCGAATAGAATACCTATCCGGAATATCGTTTCCAAGAGAAACAAATAGAGGCATTACTTACATTGGGTGTAATGTGAAAATTATAAAAAGGTCATGTATACCAGGTGTTGATCGCTTACTCTGGCCAAGTAAGTAGTGAACGCGTGGTACCATGAACTTCTTATGATGGACATATTTACATCTGATGTAGTAAGGACGGGGTGAATGGGACAAATTAAAAAGTACCGAAATGAAACAAATGATCAAAATACTTGATAATAATGTAAACGCACAGCCGGGTGACGGAAGCGTATTACCTTAGGATAATGAGCCCTAGAGAAGGGACAAAGACCGATGTAAATGATGATATAAATGAATAACCTGACGAAAATTCATGAAAATAAGTCATTCTGGACGAAAGAGCCATGGTTGACAAAATGGGCAAGTAAAACCAAAGTATAGATGATCCGCCGGATTATAAAAACGAAGGTATTGCCCATACGAAAAAGATAATCAAGGTTGTTAACTTTAGTCGTAGTAAAGCAAGGATGACGATGATAATCGTCGCTCAAAATCTATAAGGCCGTCAAGGATGGTCACATAAGGAATAAAAGACATGGTTAAATAAAAGTGATGGATTTCCCTAAGACTACCAAATAAATCGAAGCGAAGTCTTAATGCATACCGGAAGGCTTGCAATGATAACGACTTCGGTAAAACACCTGATTGATGGGTAGGATTTTGAAAGTATGCATAAACCAAGATACGGGAACGCGAAAATAAAAAGTCAAGGACTCGGATTATGAGTCATGACTAAAAGACGATGAGAATTAGTAAACAGAAATTTTGATAACTACGTTCAACTATTTCAAAGTTGGACGGGTCGAATAAAGAACAAAGTTTGACACTCATAAGTGATGAAATTTCACTTAAAATGAGTCAAGTGAGCTAACTAAAGAACAACGCTTGCTAATGTAAGTAAGCGCGAACCGAATAAATAAAAGCGCAAAATATTAATAAACTTATGCAAAGGGTTATAAGCGCTAAAAACATTAAAATAAAAGAACCATAGGTACGGGTTGTAAAGAAGTATAGGTATGAACCGGATGATGGTAAACGTGGAACAAACCGACATGTAGACGACATAAGAAGTCGTAGAGCCAGAAGGTTAATCCAAGAGGAAACAAAGCTAGCATTAGACCACGGTCAAGGTCCATAAAATTCAAGAAATGAAAATGAACGATTCTAAACTTAAAATGGTGAAAAGAACCTACGGGTCAATAGTGTAAGGCATAAAAAACTGGCTACAATTCCCAGTGTAAGATAATAACGATCATGAATGAAACTTAGAACGGAAATTCCTAGACACGAGAAAAAGATGTGAGACAAGAGAGAGCGTAAATTAAAATTTAGTTTTTAGTCAAAAGCAATGTTTAAACAAACATAAGTAGCATAAGGAGGTTTAGAAAATCTTAAACACACATAAAGCCGGAGATTGCAAATTAGTATACCTGGGCGACGGGGTATGAGGTGACAGCGACTAATCAGTCTAGCCGGTAAAACTATTCGAAGTTAAGAAAAATATAATGACAAATACAAAGCGCTTGTTAATTTAAGACAAGCGCGGGATAAACCTGTAAACAGATTGATGAGACTAAGTGGTCAAGTGATAGCTCGGTCAATAAAGATAAAAGAGATAAGCTGAAAGTAACGGCCTGCGAGGCCTTACACATGAAAGACGTACGCGTCAATATAAATGAAAACGTTAAATCGAAAAGAATAGAAGAATGCCTTGAAAACTCGTTTAGTCTAAACATATGAGCTACGTAAATAAGGTTTCGGGGACGAAACCTCTTTAAGGGGGGTAGACTTGTAACATCCCAAAAACGGGTTTGGTAATCAAACCGCGTTAATAGTAATGACGGGTAAAATACCGTTAGTGGTAAAAATTAGTCCGGTAAATATTAGAAATTTAAATAAATAAACTTAATATTAATTGGAAAGAGGATAAATACTTTGAGAAAACAAAGTATATAAAAATGCCCGAGTTAACGGGACTTAAAATATAACGGGTTATAGCTTCCCGAACCCATTAAGTTAACTAGGAATAATTAACCTAGTTAATGAGGTGTAAATAAGTAATAAAACATGAAGTTCTAGTCTCTAATAATTAAAATTAAACTTGAGGGACCAAAACCGTTAAAAAGGAAACAAGTTTTATATAATAAAAAAAAACACACCACACACACAAGATCAGGGAGCGACCAAAGGGGCTCAAACCCTAAAACTCAACAAAATCTTCAAATTGGAGGATCAATCGAAGGCCAAATTCGAAATTGAATACGTATAAACGATCACCAAGTCAAGGGGATCGTAAGGTATGTCGAATTTCTAACATTCGTGAAGTTGTGAAAATTTGTTAACTTTGCATGAGACGATCTATGTATGAATCGTAGAGGTTATGGCTGAATTTGAGATGTATGATTGCTTAGGAACAAATCCTAAGTGAAGATTTAGAATAAATTGCTATGATTTAGGTGTTTGTTTGAATTACCACACCTAGCTAAGTGGGTTTCGATAATATGATGAAGTTAAGGTTAAATTTGTGCTTAGAATCATCATATTGAATAATGAAATCAAGATACTTGAACAAATTGTAAGTTTGAGTAATTGTTCATACGTGACTTGAAAAAGGGTTTTTGGATGATATAAATGGATCGATAATAAAATCACGATATAGATGCTTGAAATCATGTTACCTACTAGTTAGTATGTAAAATTTGATTTCGTTAAGAGTTCGGATAAAATATGCCTAAGTGAGTTCAATGAACTAATGTGCATTTGAATATGTTGATAAGTCAATTGACTTTTAAAAAGTCAAACCGACCAATGATTAGATCGAATGATAATTTTGATATGGTCGAATGATAAATTCGACATAAAACCCGTAGGATGGAATAGTCGTAAATGATTATGACTAATCTAACCGTCTTACGAATTGTGATGATGATAGTTTGACTCTAGACAAGCTAGATGAAGACTTGGGAAAGAAGCGGGTCAAAGGGATCGAGTACGCGGAAAAAGAGCATAACCGGATGCAATGTAAGTGGAACTTACACTTTTTGTAGAATATGTGTTTGTTCTAAAAGTTTCTTAGACGATTAAGATGATATTCATGATATGGCTCCGACACGAAACGATACGATACGGATCGGAGCATATCTAACGATGAAAAACCATGTTTTATGATAAAGAGGCAAAAAGGTAATTTGGTCATGAAGTGACATAAATAAAAATGGGTTTTCGAACAACTATTTTATAAGTAAGCCTAAACGAATAAAAAGGGGAAAACGGTGATTTAGTCGCGAACAAATAGGTAAAAGTTGAAATATAAAACAACACTAAGCGACATAAGTTATGCTGGGCTAAATGCGTAAGAAAAAGGGTTTAAGAGGCATAGCTAAAGAGGTGAGAAATCTGAATTTAGTTATTTAATGAAATGGTAAATAGATACCATTCCAATATAAGCGCAAAGTGTTTAAATCGTTTAGACCAAACGGGTCAAATGGTAATGTAGATACCATTTGACAAATAATGACTAATTAGTGCTTGTCGAGTCTTATGCGCACAGGATAAAATGGTTATGATTTAGCGGTGCTATGAATTAGCATATTATGGACGCAAGGTATTAAACGGGTCAATATGTTGATCCGAGCCAGGTACGCATATTTTGTATTGTGGTTAGAAGCGTTATCATGGTCAATTATTGGCGAAACCCTTCGTCGCAAAATGAAGGATTAAAATTGACAAAAAAGTCATTGAGGGGTAAATAGGGAAAACAACCTTTAAGAGTTGTTTCGAAATAACCGTTTTGTTTAATTGAGTCCTTAGGATATGTATAAAATGGAGATAGGGTGTAAGCAAAAAGAAGCGTGATTTAAGCTTAAAAGTGTTAAATACCCCGTAACGGGTCAAAATGAGTAGATATGCAAAACGGGTTAAGATTTGCATAAGAACCCGTAATTTGAACCTTGAATATTAGTAAACTGATATAATGTGATTTACATGACATTTTAAAGGTAATTAACAAGTTTGTTTGATTAAATCGTAAACGGGTCAAAAGTGTTGAAAAGGGATTTCAAACCGAGAGCTTGAAATCTGAATTTTTGAGGTCGTTTAATATCAGGTATTGATTCCATGAGATGGAGAATTAAATTACGAACGCGTAGGAAAAAGAATCGTGTAAAACAGATTAGTAGAATGAAAGTTATGGCATTTTGAAGTTAGATTTTTGGTTAAAACTAGAGCTGGGCATCTGCAGCAGAAAACAAGCAACTTTCTGTCAAAAAGGGGGCTAGGTGTAGCGCGACGCCCCTAGGTGTACAACAACGCCCCCCCTAATTTCCTGAATTGTTAAATTTTGTTGTTTTGACCCATATGACTTGTTTAAACATGTTATTAACTACCAAAGCTAAGTTTTATGTTGGTTTTGGTCATAGGTGAATACCCCGGATGAAGATCAAGCACAATGAAGAACCGAACACACGAGATTAAAGCTTCCGCACGGCGTTACGTCGTAACTTTTAAACGACGAACTCAATTACATTATGTTGTACTATTTTTAAATTGTAAAAGTTTTAGTAAACTCGTATTGTCATACGTATGTGTAATCGTATAAACATGTATTTATACGAAACTTATATAAAATATTGTATAAAACTAGCAAGGGTGTTACACAATCCTGACTTGTGGTAATGTTACTACTCACAGTGTAGTAACAAATTTTGTATACAAAACCTCAACATACCGACGGTAATTGTAGAATTACAAATACTCAATCACTGTTAATTATAGTGTAAAACAATTGAGATTTTGTAACAACAGTTTACAAAAAGAAGGATTACTCACATTGCTAATTTAGGTATTTCCTTGTGACTTCCTGGTTATAATCTATTAATTTAAACAATGCACACACGTTAGTATAATAACCCAAATTTACATTAGCTATACCCTCCCCGAGACAGAACTCCAACGACTAAGTCTGGCAGAGCCTCGACATGCGTTACGTAGCATTAGATCAATCGGGCAGCGTATCTAATACGTAACCGGGGGTTATAATACTTACAACGAGGCAGAGCTTCACTATTTTTGTGGGTATAATACCCGAGTATTACTTTAGCTCTTCAGAATTTGAGAGAGAAGTTTCGAATTTGAACGATTTCAACTGAAGATCGATCGCCCAATTTATAGGGCCTGACAGACACTCTCTCGTGCCCCGCGAGAGAGTTAGCAATGGCCTTCGCGGCCCGCGAGATAGGTATAGTAGGCTCTAGGGTTGTCGTCTCAGGGGTGTAGGTTCAACACGACATAGACACGTGGCGTCACCGGGTTAAACCTGATGGCCAAGCTGTAGCGGCCCGCGACGGACTAAGGGGAGTCTGTCGCGCCCCGCGAGGACCTCCTGATTTTTGTTTTATTTGATTTTTGTTAAAATTAAGGTATTGCGGGCCCACTTTTCATATACGGGGTGTATTTTAGGGCGTATAGGGGTGTTTTAATAAATTTTAGGAAAGTTGTTATATCTTAAACAAGTACATGTGTTTCCCACAATCAGGGGCAGACCTATAGCTTATTAAGGGGTGGCGTCCGCTACCCCTTGGTCGGAAAAAATTTGGAAAAATTAGTGTAAATTTTGGAAAAATTAGTGTAAATTTTGGAAAAATTTGACGTTTTTTCGATTTCGTTACGGCTTATTTATAAAACGTTACCCCTTGGTCGGAATCCTAGATCCGCCACTGCCCACAATACAACGGTAGAAGCAACAATATATACTGTGGTTGATAACTTACACGCCTAAGGTTGCACCAGATTAATAGTGTTTAAAACTTCTAGAAAGAAAAGAAGAAGAAGACATTTGAACAAAATTGAGAGTACTCCTCTCTAGTTTCTCAAAGATAACGTTTTGCTATTTAGTTTCTTATATGTGATATTGATTTTTTTATATATCTATATTGAAGCTCGATGTTCATTTTATATTCACACAACTATAAACAAAAACTAAATATTTAATTTCTTTTAATCACAAATACTTTAATTAGTATGGACTTATGACAAGTTGAACTACAATGACAACTTGAAAATGCAGCGGGAAGGTTTTAACAATACAAATTCGAGCATTGTATCTTATTCACTGAACTTCATTTTGAATATCTTTTGGTTAGTCAGAAGCTCTCTTATCGTAGAACATAGATAATTCTCAACATATACAAAAACAACTTGATTACGTCATCAAGTAATAGGAGTGTTAAGTGGTTGGCCCTTTTGGGCGGCCACTTTGATTTTTTGTTTTTTTGTTTTTTTATTCATATAATAGTTATCTATAGGTATAGGTGATGCCAAATTACAATTTTATCCCAGGTGTAAAAATACGATTTCGCCCTCGATTCAAAATAAAATTTTGCTTTTGCCCCTTGCTTAAATTTACGATTTTGCCCTCAATTAAAAAATACAATTTTGCCCCCAGTTCAAAATAAAAATATGCTTTTGCCCTCAGCTAGAGTCCTGCCAAGTTACGATTTGGTTCCCAGTTTAAAATTAGGATTTTGCCCCCAGCTAAAAATTACGATTTCTCCCGCAGCTAAAATATTACGATTTTGCCCCCATTTCAAAATAAAAAAATGGTTTTGCCCTCAGTTAAAAATTATTATTTTACCTCCATTTTAAAATTACGATTTTACCTCCGCTAAAAATTGCAAGTTTGTCATCAGTTTTTTTAGTGTTTTATTTTTCTTTGTTGACTTAATTTTGTTTTTATTCATGCCAAACAGCTGCCTAGCACTCGCTAATTGGGCCTGACAAATTATTGTTTTGCCCCCAACTCTAAGTTACACGCTTGTCATCGTTTTAGTTAATTTTTTTTATCATAACTATGGTACTGTTTTCTTTAATTGGTTAACTTGATATGGTATTGTTTTCTTTAATTGGTTAACTTGATGTGTCTTTTTTTATATCGTGTTATAGGTAGCATGTACAACTAACCGACATAAAGGCGTACATGTTATTAACCTAAGAAATATTCGGTTTAGTGCCCCGCAACGCGGGCGGCGCATAACTCTAGCTGCCTAACACTGGCTCATTAGTCCTGAAAAATTACAGTTTTGCCCTCAGCCAAAAACTACGGTCTTATCATCGTTTTTTTTCATAGCAAAATTATAGTAGTCTTTTTTTAATTGATTGAGAATTATTCGTCCATTGCCCCGCAACGCGGACGGGGCATCTACTAGTTAATTACATAATGCATATACAAACATAATTATTTGTGTCTAAAATTAGTGAAAAATAATTATTTAACCGGGCGGTCCAAAAACCGCTTTACCTCCCCTAAAATCGATACTAGTGTTAATAAAAATTGCCAGAACTTCTATACAAACACTACTTTATTTTTATAATGAAAAATATGAAAATATATATGTATTAAAAAATCTGTATGATTATGCTATTAATGATCACACTACAAGTTTCAAAAATACATTTATTATAAGAGTTTGATCGACTTGACAATAATGAAGAATCACAGAAAGAGGATGTTGTTATAAATTTATAAAATAATTCGAAATAACCAAACATAGAGAATATGCATGTTATTGGAATAGTGGGTAGGGTCTTGCTCGTAAATGCAGCACTTTATTAACTTCTTTTCGATGTGTTCATAGTGGGCAACAATAGCTTGTCATATGTACTTTTCATTCCGCTTTTTTTGGTAATCATAAGACGTTTTGTAACTTACTAACACATAAAAGAATTTTGTATATTTTCTTCATGATTCGTATGAATATAAAAAGTTTTTCTTACATATATAATCCGCTAAAAATATTACTTATGTGCGTCGGAAAAATATGTTTCTTTTTAACTTACGTGGATGTAACCTACATATTCTTTTTTATTAGGTCAACTGTATAATAAATTTTTTTATTATATATGACATGATGTTGTAACATGCTAAACATAATGTTTTACATTGAATTGGTGTTTATTTACATCTCTATATACGACATGATGTTGTAACATGCTGAACATAACGTTTTACATTAAACTGATGTTTATTTACATCTCTATAAATTATAGTTATAACTCATCCATGCAAAATTTGGTTGAATCAACCCAAAAAGCTTAGTTAACATTACGAGGGATCAAGAAGGCCCGTTGAATCTCCATTCATTAGAATTTTATTGAATTTATATTTATAATATGTGAAATTTAAAAAAAATATACATGAATTGTGTCCGTTGTAACGTGTAATTGGTAGGGTAGAGAATATTATTTTGAGTTAATTATACAGATTGTCCTTGTAGTTTATTGAATATAACACTTTTAAATACTAACTTATTTTTTAATAGGTTTAGGTTCTATGGCATCTTTGAGTACTAAAGTTAACCGCCGTTAATTTTTTTGTTAAGTCGGTATAAAATGACTAAAATACCCTTATATAGTTTTCTGTTAGTGCTCAAAGATATTACATTCAATAAACCACAAGAACTATCTATGTTAACTCTACAAGTATAAAAACTCATTATATTTGTAAAAAATAATATTATGAAATATGCTACATAAAAATATTTAATACTTATATTTCTAAAATTAATATACATACAATTATCAAAGGTATATTATGAGAAAAAAACACTGTAATAGGGATGTTTAGTTTTTTTAAATAAATTTTTATGTAACTATTTTCAAAAAGAAATATGATATATATAAAACACATGCATATCATCTCAAAACGTTTTTATTCAGCCAATTTGAACAAAAAAATGAGGATGCTTTTGATATCTATCATCACCTCTCACTTTGTCAGAAGTTAGAACATGCATGTCATCAAGGCCTTTCTATTGATGAAGTGTTGCAGGTTCCAAACTTTGCCCGTATATGTCAAGGGTTTTATCGCTTGTGTCATATCTGAATCCAATAATTGATCTATATGTGCTTCATCAACATGGTCACATGTCAAAGGTGAAGACTGAAGGGTTCCATTATATGATTTGATCAAAAGGTTAATTCATTGCCACCTATATATCTGATTACCATTCTTGAGCTAGATTCAAATCTCTCATGGAGGTGTTACATCGTGTATATCAAATGTCAAGACTTTTTATAATGGAATCTTGCAACTTGGTATCCCTTTTTGCAAGAACCAAGCGATTGAGACAAGCGAACTTGCACAATTCAAAATTTTAATATATAGCTTCATAAAAGTGCTAGGTCAATGCATGATAGTTTAAGCTTTAAAGAAGACTGGTTGAAAAATAAGTAACTATAAAAATAATCTGTTTAACCACGTGCGAAAGTTTTATCGGTAACTGATGTGGTGTATAATACACATGTTTTCAACATAATTCCTTGCGTTTAGATTGAGTTTTGTTGCAAATCTATGTGATTCTGATTAGAGATGAGATTTTTTTTCTCAAACACTTATACTTGTATCCTACTAGTACCCCTATCTATACTGATTTTGGCTATAAGGTACATGTATCAGTACCCAATTTCATATAGATTTTGATATTCAATACTTTCGGTATCGGTACAGGTAAAAGATAGTATTGGTACTGTTGCTACAACAAATATGAGACCAAGTATAGTGGAGAGACTGGTTAGGCAAAAGGCTTCACAAGTCTCGTTTTGCCTAACGCAGTTTACGAGTCCCCCTACGTATGCAATACATAGGGGTGGATCACTTCTCTTATCAATTGCTTGGAATTCAAGGCCGGGGATAACTCAACCCAGTATCTATGCATGCAATGTGATAGTTGTATTGAGTGCGAAGAATAGAATGTGCAATGTGCAGATTCTAGAGAGACAGAGAGAGTCAGAGATCTCAGAATGTTTTGTCAAATGACCAGGTATGGTCATTTATAGAGAAGGATAATTCTCAAATAGGAAACATTTGACTAAGTGATCCAAGTATGCAGAGAGGGGGTTGCCCTTTTTGGAGGGTTGAAGGCTTTAACCTGTGGACAAAAGAGTGCTTCTCTTAACGTGTGTACTTTTGCTGCTGAGTGAAGGAGTCACACGTAAAGTGTGATGGGACATGTCACTGTCCTATGCTTTTTGCTGTTCACCGCAGCTGTTCATCTTCCTGAACCCTTTAACCCTTTAGCCCTTTAAGCTATATTTTCTCTTATAATTAGTTTATTAAGTTTGAGCTACCTACGTCATCAGCCCCCCAAATTAGAGGTATTTGTGGTGTAGGCCCAAAGGTTTCTGACTTTTGTGCATTTTTTTTGTTTGACTAGCTTAAGGGCTTCAAGTCTTGAAAGGTTCAGGGCTTCATGTATTGGGCGGCGAAACTGTTGTGAATTTGAATTTGAAAAGACAGTTGATTTGATGGGCCTGGCGGTTTCTTACAGACGTCAGTTAATGAACACTAGGTAAATGATGATAACCGTCAGGCCTATTTATCTTCTCATTTATCAAGAGACAACATACTTTACTAATTTCGCTCATACCTTCGAGTTTCATCACAAAAATTTCCTCCGTTCTTTAGGTTAGTTTCACATTCTCTTTTCACTTTTTTCTTTCGATCATCTTTATCTTGGGTGCGAGGAAAGATCAATCTACAAGTTTTTCTTGTCTTAGACAAGAAGAAGTTGAGGCATTTTGCCTTAAATGGGGGATTGATCAACGGTTTAATCCAGATGCTCTGGGCTTGGACAAATCGATTGACCAATGTCCGAAGGGCTCTGTTGCTTTGTATTGTAAACACTTCGAGTTTTCGAACCATCCTTTTTCCACTTTTGTTCTCAACATATTGGAGTATTATCGCATTTCTTTCGTTCAGTTGCATCCTCAAGGTCTTGCTAGGGTTTTGCATTTCGAAATCCTGTGCAGGCCAGCAGGGTATGACCCATCTCTTTTTTCGTTTCGCCGTTTTTTCTGTTTGGAAAAGAATGGTGATTGGTTTACATTTGAGACTCCCCAAGTTGACGTTTGTCTGATTTCATCCATGGTGACCACTCTTGGTTCATGGAAAGATCGTTTCTTTTGGGTTTCGGAGTATATTATCCTCTTTAAGATGGTTTGGAGGCACCCTGATGCCATCCTTAATGAACTTGAACCCTCTGAAGATGAGTTAGACAGTTGGTTTTTGAAATCTATCAGGGCATGCCCTTCTAGGCTTCGCCCTTTTCATGAACCGTTGTCTGTTTTAATGGGGATTAGCACATTATTGGATAAACCGGACCAAGATCCTGTACTCATGAGGGATGGTCAGGGTATGCATTTTGTTTTTCCCACTTTTTCTTATTTTTATATCATTGTTGTTTATGTTGTTTTTATGTTTTTGTTGCAGTCATGTCTGCTTTGGATTTTCTCAAAAGTGATGACACATCGGCTGTTGTGTTTGCTAATGCTGCTTCTGCTAAGGGTGAAGATGCTGTGGTTAGGGGTTCTGAGCATAGGTTCGAGGGTTCAGATTATGTCAACGTTCCAAATGTGAAGGGTTTTGTCAAGCCTCTTGCTTCAAAGCAGTCTACTCGTCGTTCCACTCGACGTAAAGGTGTTGGGCAACCTTCAACCTCTGAAACAATTGATCTTGGTGATGAGTTGGATGCGGAAGATACGGAGGTTCCTGATGATGGGAAGAAGTGTGAGTTGCCTTTGGTGGAAGGTAAGGATGCCAAGGCAGTAGGTAAAAAGGTTGGAGGGTCAAAGCCTTCAACTAAGGCTATTGAGGGTTCTTCCAGCGTTGATCTGGGGGAGATTTATGTGCCTAACTGAAAGGTTACTGTTTCTGATACCTTCAAGTCTCCTGCCATTTGTGAAGATGTTCTCAACCATTTTTCCCCTCTAGCCGTTTGGGCTTCCTACTCTTCTATGGTTGATGATGAAATGATTACCAAGATGATCATGGCTTCTTGCAACTTTTGTGCCTTGATTCCTGAGGGTATTACCCGTTTTCAGAAAAGGATGCAAGAATATGAAGCTTTTTCGAAGAAGAGGGAAGCCATGAAGGCTAGTATTGCTGCGTTGAAGAAGGATAAGGAAGGGTTTGCTGAGAAGGAGTTGGCTTGGCAGAAGAAAGTGCATGAGTTGACTCAAAGGCATGAGGCTGAGATTAGGAAGTTAAAACAACAAGCTGAAACATCTGTGAAGGAGAAAGATGGGTTGGAAGCTTCTTTGGCTCAGTTGGCTAAGGATAACAAGTGGCTTATTGAGCAAGGCTTCCAACGGGTTGTTACTTACCTTCTTCATTCCTCTGAGTTTAACAGTGCCCTGGGTGATGTCTATTCAAAGCTTCTCATTCATGGAAGACATCAAGGTTATACTGCTGGATATGATGTTGGTGTTGCTAGATCTCCAAAGGATAAATCTTCTCTCTTTCAGCCCAGAGCTTTTGATGTGTTTAAAAACACTGTTATGAATATGGAGCGTTTGACTTACCCTTTCGTGGGTGAGGTATCTGAGTTTTATGTCAAACCTCTTTTTGTTTTGCAGGGCTTGAAACCTCGAGGCTTGAACGAAGATCTCTGCACTGAAATCCTCAAATCCAATTCGAAGAAACATTCTTATTTTGGAGATAGTGAGGATACCTTTTCTGAAGTCGGGGATGCTTCGAAGGATTCAAGCCTCAAAGCCTCTGAGGTGGTTGCTGTTGGGAGAAAGAGAATAAGGCTAAGAAGGCTCATGATGATGGGGGGAAGAAGGATGATGCTTCTAAGAAAGACGATGCAACAAAACCAACCGTTTCTGATGCTACAAAGTAAGGAAAGTATCTTTATTCATAGCTTTCTTAGCATCTTTTGAACAATATTTGTGGTTTATGTATGTTACACATCTTTTTATTCAAGGGAATCGTTTAAGTCCCTTGTTGCTTAAAGCCTTCGAGGCTTCCAGACAATGTTTCATGTTTATGGCCTTGTGTGGCCCTTGGTACTTTTAACTTGGATTATGTTTATGCTATGATTAACTTTTGTTGTATGTTGTGTTGTTGTTTTGCTTATTTCCTTGGGATTTTATTCGTTTAGTTTGTAGATGGTGTGCTTACCTTATGTTATTTATACCTTGAAGGGTTCAGTGCTGCAGTCACTCAGGCTTGTGATATTTTTAACAAGAAGGCATAACACTTATCCTATTTATGACTTTTACTTAGTCTGATTTTGTTTCGTAAGCCATTGCTAAGGCTTAAGGAACATTTGGTGTAGGCTGTTCAAACCTGTCTGTGAGACTTATTTTTTTGAAAAATTTTATAAGTCTCATGGAGTTGTATTGATTTAGGAATTCACCCCTTATATAGGTCCATTCAACCCTTGAACCCATTGAGCGATGTGGCCTGGGAGCTCATCCCCTTACATGACCCTTGTCATGGAGTTTTTTGCTAGGTTCTCAACTTGATTATAGGATAGAAAGCCAAGTTTTAACAATAACTTCATCGTTCATTCATCAAAGTGTGTGGGTAGGGATCAAAAACAACACTTTGCTATCTTTTCCTAACACTTTTTTCTTAGACGTGGAACATTTTAAGGTTTTTGCCATTCCAATGCCGGGGAAGCTTTTTGCCTTGTGAGTCAGCCAACTTGTAGGATCCTCCTTTGTGAGCTTCAAGGATTGTGTACGAGCCTTCCCATTTAGGGCGAAGTTTTCCTTGGCTCTCTTTCTTGCTGGCCTCATTGTTTCGAAGAACGAGATCACCAGGATTGAATCGTTCGTATTTTACCGGGCATTATAGTAAGATTCCATCTTTTGTTTGTATTTTTCTTCCTGTATGGTTGCTTGATCTCGGGCTTCTTCTAGGAGTTCCAAGTTCAACATCGTCTCCTACTTATTTGATTCTAGATCAATGTTGAACGTCCTTTTTGTTGTAACTCCTATCTCTGCCGGGATTACAACTTCAGATCCAAACACCAGACTGTATGGAGTTTTCTTGTGGCTTGTTTTTCAGTGGTTCTGATTGCCCACAACACGTTAGGGAGTTCTTCAAGCCAGAATTTGAGAACAAAACCAGTATATGAATTGGTGATTCTCCCGAATAATTCAATTGGATACAACTCAGAAATTGAGAACAGAACCAGTATATGAATTGGTGATGAATTCGAATGAACCAGCGATGTGACCAAGAAGACTAAATTTGAATTTTAGGATAGGGCTTGGTAATTGCCATTAGGTAATTATCTGCGTTTATTTTAAATTGCTTTAAATTTAGAGCCAAGCTTTTTATCTCCAAAATATATGGCATTTTCCAAAAAAAAAAATTCTAAGACATTTTTAAAGAAAGTTTAATATCTTGAGCCCAGCCATGGGCTCTGCCACTTGGACCCTGCTTCCAAAGGCGCTGCCCCTGGACCTCCGCCAAGAGCCCTTGAAACCCCATTAATTAGGGGCTCCACTCGAACACTTAGAATTATAACAATTCAAACAAGTGTGCACTTCCGTGCCTCCTAACTTGTTTGATGTGTATTACAAATCACTTGGTCACCAAGTACTTGAGTTTACTGTTAAATAACCTTAAGTTTAAGAAAAATACGGAATTACAAAAACTTTCGTTTAAGTTTATAAATTCCTACATGATATAAAGTATCTAGGAATTACATCCTTACTAGTTTAAAACATACATACTAAGGCAACAAGAGTTACAAGTTTCATATTCAACAAAAACAAAATATAATCTTGCAGAAGCATCATAAGTAACGTGTTCGGTTCTTGTTATATGCTTGATCGCCATAAGGAATATCACCTATCACACCTAACATCAAAACCAACTTAGAAGTTAGTTTTGACAACATGTAAGTTTGTATAATCAAGTTCCAATATAAAACAAACGAAACAAAATAAAAACTTAGAACTTTGATCTCTCGAGCCACGCGAGAGATCCATCTGATCCTTTCGCGTGCCGAGGGCGGCCGCGCGTGTCGCGCTAGTATGGTGTTCCCCCGTCGCGTGCCGCGGGGAGGCTGTTTTCCAGCTCTGGACCTGCATTTTCTTCCCAGCTCAATTTTTTTCTCAAAAATTCAACTTCAAATGTTCATAACTTTAAATTTACAAGTCCGTTTTTAGTGATTCTTTTTCCAATGCAACAGTATTCAAAATACGGATCTGTTTATCATAAATACCTGCATCAAAACCCGGTTTATGAATGATTAGTTCATAAATCCATATTTCGATTATTCGACCCGTTAATTATATGTCAAATTTTGCATCATTCAATCTTATATGTTTTCTAAACTTAATTACCCATTCCCGGGGCTTGAATACCTTGGCGTATCACTACCATACCATGGTTTTACGCACGAAATAGAATCATGCTCATTTTCAATGTTTCAAGCATGCCATTTTACGCAGATTTCACAAGTTAAATTTCTAATCGTTTGACCCAATATCAAGGGTTCCTTAAATCAAAACTTAGCGTATCCATTACATGGCTTACGCACTCTATCACTAACACATCATGTGACCTTCAAGTCACTACATAAATCATCGTTTCAAAAACATAGTTTTGACCTGTTTGGTTGTCGAGTGAGGACCTTCACTTCATTGACAACCCAGGCTTATTCCGACCATTATTTTGACCCATTCCTATGATATGCTGAACGGTTCTAACCGCTCTTTCCAAACCGTATCACTTATTTCAATCATGCCTTAACCATTCATTTTAAATGTGTTTGGTTTGCCGAAACGTCGTCACTTCTATGGCTTACCATACATACACAAGCTATCCAATTTGATCCATTTGACCTATCGACTGAACTTCATCACTTTGATGATTCATCAAACGCTTTTATCACGCTACAATATTATTAACAATCTATAACTAACCATTTTTGTACCAAGTGAGGAAACTAATAGTTACATACCTTCAAAGCGCTGCGTATCGCCACCGGCTTGTCCGCTTGACGTCCCGGTTTCCTTGCCTATAGAGTTCAACCAAATATCGTTTAGAACTCTATTCATAACACATTACGCATGATTTTCCATATCATTCGAACATGCGTTTTTATACCAAATTTACTATCTTAGCTTTCTCTTAGGCGTTTTAACAAACACCTTATGGGCATCGTTTTTACATAATCCATTATCAAGTTCATGACTTAACTATTTAGCCAAATTCATATACTTTTTGCAAGTTCATTACTTCTAACATGCATAATAACATCAAATTCACTTCATGTAAACCATTAACACCATTTTTGTGATCACATTCCTAGTATTCTTTATCATTCAACAAAAACCCATTTAACACTTAGATGGGAAACCTTGAATTCCATAATTTGATCATCAATTCAGCAAGTTATTGACTAGAGTTTACTCCTAGTCACAATTTCATCTTCTAATTTCACCCAAACATCAACTAATCAAATTCAGATTTCAATTTCACAATTTATCAAGAAGTTGAGATGAAACCAAATTGTAAATTTTTACATACCTTATGATCATTTCACTGAGATGATCACTAATAGATGCTTGGGTATCGATTTTGAACAGATTTGAGCTTTAAATTTGATCAATTTGCAAGAACTAGGGTTTGAAGGGAGGAACTTGGTCGCCCCCTGTGTTTGTTCGACCCAGACACACACACAAACTGTGTATTTTGGATTTTTAATTTTTGTTTTATAAAACAATTTCTAATTTTAACACTTTTGGCCCCCATACTATTCTCAAGTTTTATTTTAGATATTTTAACCAGATTTTCTTTGTTACTACTAAACTTGTGACTAACTAGGTTATTCATTCCTAGTTAGTTTATTTTTCGTTTATTACATACATTAAATTTTAATATAAAGTTTATATTTTCGGGGTGTTACAAGTCCACCCCCCTTAAAAGGGTTTCGTCCTCGAAACTGGAGTACGCATCGAACAATGTAGGGTAGAGTCGTTGCATTTCTTCTTCGGATTCCCATGTAGTATCTAAACCCTTTCTATGCTCCCACTTGACCTTCACTTGGTTAATTTTCTTGTTTCGTAAACCTTTAACTTTTCGATCCAGGATTTCAATCGGCTTCACCGCATAGTTAAGGCTATTATCCTCTTCGATGTCGTCGTAGTGAATATAAGCCGTTTCTTCGGCCAGTCACTTCCGGAGATGTGACACGTGGAATGTGCTATGGATTCCACTCAATTCTTCTGGTAATTCATGGCGATATGCTACCTTACCAACCCGTCCAATGATTTTAAACGGCCCAATAAACCTCGGACTTAACTTCCCTCTTTTTCTGAACCGGATAACACCCTTCCACGAGGATACTTTAAGCATAACTTTGTCACCCACCTGAAATTCGATCGGTCTTCGTCTTTTGTCAGCATACGACTTTTGTTTGTCTTGAGCCGCTTTCAAATGAGCTCGAACCATATCAATTTTCTCATTAGTGGCTCGAACTATATCTTTATGGGCGAGTTCACGTGGACCCAACTCACCCCAACACACCGGGGTTCTACACTTTCTACCATAAAGCATCTCGTACGGAGCCATGCCGATGCTGGCATGGTAACTGTTGTTATAAAAGAACTCTGCTAACGGTAAGTAAACATCCCAACTACCCCCGAAATCGATATTACATGCCCGTAGCATGTCTTCCAATGTTTGTATTGTTCTTTCGCTCTGTCCATCCGTTTGAGGATAGTACGCGGTGCTAATGAATAGTTTCATCCCCAATTGCTCTTGAAAGTCTCGCCAGAAGTTTGAAGTAGACCGGGTATCCCTATCGGACACAATGGATACCGGTACCCCATGACGTGCCACCATCTCATTAGTATACACTTCTGACATATTTTCTGACGTATAAGTCTCACATATCAGAATAAAGTGAGCACTTTTCGTCAGTCTATCTACAACTACCCATATGGCATCAAATCCTCGGTTCGTCTTCAGTAGTTTGGTCAATAGGTCCACGGTGATTTGTTCCCATTTCTAAACTGGTATATCCAATGGTTGAAGTTTACCGTATGATCTTTGGTGTTCCGCCTTGACTTGTAGACATGTCAAGCATTTCTCCACATACTTAACCACATCTCTTTTCATTCCGGGCCACCAATAATTTAGTTTTAAGTCGTTGTACATCTTGGTCGCCCCCAGATGAATGGAATAACGGGTTTTGTGAGCTTCGTCAAGTAGAAGCTTTTTAACTCCAAACGAGTTAGGAACCCATGTTCTGCCGAATCGGGTTTTCAACCCATCGTTATCATCTATTAACTCTTTCAGTTGGCCGACTATTCTTTCTTTCTTCCAATTTTCTTCTTTCATTGCTTCAACTTGTGCTTCTCGGATTCGCTCGAGTAAACCCGAGGTTACAATAAGCTGCATCAATCGTACCTGTATTGAAGCATAATATGTCTTCCTGCTCAAAGCATTCGCCACTACGTTGGCTTTCCCGGGATGGTAATGTATTTCGCAGTCATAATCTTTCACTGTTTCCAACCATCGTATTTGCCTTATATTCAACTCCTTCTGATCGAAGAAGTATTTTAGACTCTCGTGGTCTATAAATATGTTGCACTTCACCACTTATAAATAATGCCTCCATATTTTTAGCGCAAATTCCACTGCCGCCAATTCAAGATCGTGCGTAGGGTATTTCTTTTCGTGCACCTTCAATTGCCTTGAAGCATAAGCTATAACTTTGCCTCGTTGCATTAAAACGCAACCGAGTCCCAAATGTGATGCATCTGAATAAACCACCATGTCATCGACTCCGTCCGGCAGAGTTAATACCGGAGCGTGAGTCAACTTTTCCTTGAACGTATGGAATGCTTTTTCCTGATCCTCGCCCCATATGAACTTTTCCTCCTTACGAGTTAATTTGGTCAACGGCGTAGCAATCTTGGATAAATCTTGTATGAATCTCCTATAATATTCCGCAAGCCCCAAAAAGCTTCTGATTTCCGTAGGATTCTTCGGAGGGTTCCATTTTGCTACAGCTTCTATTTTTGACGGATCTACTAACACCCCGTCCGCACTAATGATGTGCCCGAGAAATTGCACCTCTCGTAACTAGAAGATGCATTTCGGGAATTTTGCATAAAGCTTTTCTCGTCTAAGCGTTTCTAATACTTCACGTAGACGATACGCATAATCAGCTTCGTTTTTCAAATAAACCAAGATGTCGTCGAGGAACACTATCACCGACTTGTCTAGCATAGGTTTGCAAACCAGGTTCATGAGACCCATGAGAGCCGCGGGTGCATTCGTCAACCCAAAGGACATCACGAGGAACCCGTAATGTCCATACCGTGTACGAAAGGCCGTCTTCGGTACATCTTCTTCTTTGACCTTCAACTGATGATACCCTGATCTAAGGTCAATTTTAGAGAACAAACTAGCGCCTTGTAGCTGGTCAAATAAATAATCCATTCTTGGGAGTGGGTATCAATTTTTCACCATAAGTTTGTTTAACTCCCGGTAATCGATACACATCCGCATACTCACGTTCTTCTTCTTCACGAACAGTACCGGTGCACCCCACGGAGACACACTCGGCCTGATAAACCCCTTGTCATGCAAGTCTTGAATCTGAGACATCAACTCTTGTAGTTCCGATGGCGCGAGCCGATATGGCGCCTTAGCTATGGGTTTTGCACCCGGAACCAACTCGATCCCGAACTCTACTTCCCGTTCAGGCGGTATTCCTTGTAAGTCTTCCGGAAACACGTCTTCATACTCGCGTACCACCGGTACGTCTCGAACCTTTGGCGATTCTTTCTTCGGTTCATTTGCGTATATCATAAACGCTCTGCATCCATGCCTCATAAAATTGTGGGCTTTTAACATTGAATATATCACAGGACTACCTCCTTTTTCGCCATAAACAGTAACGTGTTTTCCACTTGGAGACGTTAGTTTTATCTCCTTATGGAAACACACGACCTTCGCGTGATGTCGGGATAACCAATCCATCCCGACTACTACTTGAAATTCTCCCATTGACATCGGGATCAAGTCTATTGAGTATTCTTCATCGTCGATACTCAACTTGCAATCTTGGCATACATCACACACTATAAAGCTTTTATTATCGCCTATTTCTACTTTTAAAGGCATAGGTAGCTTGGTTAATAAAAATGAAGGATGTCGAATAAATCCATGTGAAATAAAGGATTTATTCGCACCCGTATCAAATAACACACGTGCGGGAATCAAGTTTACAGCAAATATACCTGAGACCACATCGGGTTCTGTCTTTGTTCCGCGGTGGTTAAATGGAAAGATCTGGCCTTTGCCCTTTGCGCCTCTATCTTCACATCCTTCTCCTTCTTTTCCCAACCAACTCTGGGCATTCTGACTTTTTGTGACCCGGTTGGTAGCATTTGTAACAAACTGAAACTTTTCCCGGGCATAGTGAAGCCGTATGCCCTGTTTTCCCGCATATGGGACACGGTTTATCTTTAAAGCGACATTCGCCCTTGTACCCCTTTCCGCATACCTTGCAACTCGGTGATCCGCCCTTCACATTCGTCTTCTTTACTGTTTTAGTTGTTCGTGCCTTCTTTGTAGGGCTCGGGTTAACATAGGGGTGTTCAAAAAACTCGTGGCTCGCAGCTCGCTCGAAACTCGCTCGAAAAAAGCTCGGCTCGAAATTGGCTCGGTTATAAACAAGCCAGCTCGGCTAGTGAGCTCGTGAACTGACTCGATAAGGTTTACATCCTTCATTTTTTTGTCCCACATCGCTTAGAAAACAAAAATTAAGGGAGAATCTCCCCTATAAATGAAGGTAAAGACAATGGAGAAAGTGAATTAGCTATATATACTTGCATATTTAGCCATATGGTTAAATTAAATGGCAATTATGGCCCTTAGGCTATGAACAAATTCATTTTAAGGGCTTTTTAAGTAATAAATTTTGCGGTTCTTTGTTAGTTCGAGCTAAATCGAGCCGAGCAGAGCTAGCTCAAATAGTAATCGAGCCGAGCTCGAGCCTCAAATCTCAGCTCGATTTGAAATTCCAGCTCGAGCTGAGCCAGCTCGAATCGAGTTCGAGCCGAGTTCGAGCTGGGTCTAGCTCGGCTCGACTCGGCTCGGCTCGTTTACAGCCCTAGGTTAACATCTACTGCTCTTCGTTCACCCCGCTCAATCTGCTTTTTCAACTCAATCTCTCGTTCCCGAGCAGTATTTATGATCTCGGTGAGAGTCTCATATTTTGAGGGAGTCATAAACTCCCGATATTCGGCACTCAACATGTTGTAAGAATAATATATCTTCTGCTCTTCATTTTTCACAAGCTCGTCACAAAATCTCAACTTATCAAGAAAGATGCCCATGATCTTGTCTATCGATTCACCCTTTTTCCTCATTTGGATGAATTCTTCTTTGATCTTGTCGATAACCGCCTTGGGACTATGATGTTTAAGGAACGGTGCCTTAAATTCTCCCATGTCATGGCCTTAGCCGCTTCACTTCAAATCTCTTTCTTCTTGTTATCCCACCAGTCTTTCGCTTGACCTCTCAGTTGACCCGTACCATAAGCTACAAAGTCATTCACATCACAGTGGGTTCTTTCAAACACCCCTTCCATGTCACTTAACCATCTCTGACATATTATTGGATCAGACTCCCCATTATAGATTGGCGGTTAGCATGCCATGAACTTGTTATATGAACAAGCCTTTCGTTCTCCCAACTTTTCCTTCGCTTGGTTGGCATTATCTTCCAACCTTTTGATCCGTTCTTCAACTATTATAACCACTGTGTTTTGAATCTTGTCTATAAAACAAGTTAGACTATTTTCGATTGCCTTTCCTACCTCTTCGGTAATCACTTCCCTCATCTCTTCGGTGACTGTCGGCACCGTATCATCGTTACCTCCATCGGCCATCTTGAAACTGAAATGTTTATACCAATTGTTAAACATTTCATTGTATAACATACACTTTATTTACTTTGTTTTAGCCAAGTTCATAACTTGCTTTAACCATTCTCATTTAGTGCACTTTCCGGGTTCAAGTACGTTGACACGCTCTTCCCGTGCACTTCAAGTCACATTCCTTTTCCTAACATTTTAATAAAATCTACTAAAATAATTAATTCTTACCGGATGTTTGATCAAGCTTGAACCGAACACACTTTGTTAACAACCTCAAGCTCTGATTACCAACATGTAAGACCCATCTCATTTTATCATAAATTTACTGTTAAATAACCTTAAGTTTAAGAAAAATACGGAATTACAAAAACTTTCGTTTAAGTTTATAAATTCCTACATGATATAAAGTATCTAGGAATTACATCCTTACTAGTTTAAAACATACATACTAAGGCAACAAGAGTTACACGTTTCATATTTTTTTTTTTTTGGGTAAAGGGTTACCCCGGTGAATTTTATACCAATCAAGCAAACAAAACAAGTGAGAGACTACAAACATCCCTCAATTCTCCAGTATGACATGCCATACAAGAGTGACCACTAGAAAACAAACTACACTACATGCGACCTAAAACCAAACATCTAGGCACATGACACAAAAAACACTACATGCCATACGGACATTAACCACAATCGTCGTCCACTACTAACAAGCCACGCGGAAGCATCCAATCTTGAAGAGCTCGAGTTGCCTGGGGTGTGGCCCGAAACCTCATCGTATGAAGTTTCATACGAACCGTTGTTAAAATAACTTCAATGAGTTGATTTTTATTCCTCCGTTTAGTTGTAAAGAGCCTTCTATTCCTTTCCTCCCACACAAAATAAGCTGTAGCCCCCACTACTAGTTTCGCAATAACATGACTAGCATCCTTTGATCTGACATTACCCAATAGAGACTCAAAAATATCACTCCATTTATTTTGAACATTTTCCATATTCGCTTTGTCCCTAACACCCTCCCAGATCGCCTTCGCATATTGACATTCAAAAAATAGGTGTTCATGGGAATCAGGACCCGAAGTACACAACGAACAGCATAACAGATTCATATTTGCATTACCCGTACTCCATTTACTCATAACATCATGAGTTTTCAATTTTCTATGCACAATAAGCCACATGAGGAACGAGTGCTTCGGGATTGCTTGAGGAAACCACATCAGATTCGACCATTCCACCTCATTTTCTGATCGCCGTATATCATTCCATACCACATAGGTAGAAAATTCAGCTTCCAAACCCATTCGAGTTCTCCACACTAATTTATCTTGCATGTTTGGGACCAGCTGCACATCTCGTAAGTTTATGAGAGCAGGAAACCGGCTCACCCACGAGATCGGCCACATCCAATCACCATTCACATAGATATCTACCAGCTTCGAATTCATATTAAACCCTGCATTTGCAAT
This sequence comes from Helianthus tuberosus, assembly GCA_030545235.1. NCBI lineage: Eukaryota > Viridiplantae > Streptophyta > Magnoliopsida > Asterales > Asteraceae > Helianthus > Helianthus tuberosus. Next base: position 39,707,882 of record CM060435.1, on the reverse strand, counting down.
ACTTCTCGGATTCACAATAGAAATAAGCGGACAAACCTCATCCCAGACATCATACCAAGCTGATGTTTTCTTGCCATCTCCTATAATCCTCCATAAATGGTTTCGGATTAAAGGCCTAAGATTCAGCATCTTTCGCCAACTCCAAGTAATGTTTTGTTGAGGCGGGACCTCCCAAAAACTCCTATCCCGAAGACGATAAGAATGTATCCATTTTACCCATAAAGATTCCCGCAAAGTTAACAAGCTCCAAATATGCACAACCATAAGCGCATTGTTCATGTCAGCTACGCTCCGAATACCCAGGCCACCTTCAGTTTTCGGCAAACATACAGTCCTCCACTTCACCTTGGCCTTTCCCTTAACACTACTGCCTTGCGACCACAAAAACATTCTCATCCGGTCCTCAATATCTTTTATAATACGTTTAGGAAGAATAAAAACGGATGCCCAATAAAGATGCATAGAAGATAATACCGACCTGATCAATTGCAACCTTCCCGCAAATGAAAGACACTTGTTCTTCCAATTCATAATTCTATCATCCATAACCTCCACGAGCTTTTTACAATCTTTATAATGAAGTCTAGAAGAAATTAACGGAACACCCAGATATTTTACCTGAAGCACCCCCTCCTCAAAAGGCATAATAGAGAGAATTCTAGCTTTTACCGTCTCCGATACATTAGAGAAAAAAATGGTGCTTTTAGCCATACTAGGAACCAAACCCGACATGTTTTTAAACAAGATAAGAGACTTCATTATCACTTCAGCCGATCTGTGATCCCCTCTCGCAAACAAGAATAAATCATCCGCGAAACACAAGTTAACAATCTTTTGTTTTTCACATCTATTATGGAATCTGAATTCTGTAGAGATAGAAACCTGTTGTTGGAGAATCATTGTCAGCACTTCCATTACCAACGTGAATAAATACGGGGACATTGGATCACCCTGCCTAAGCCCACGTTTGCCCTTAAAATACCCATATAGGCTTCCATTGATCGACAAAGAGAACGATGTAGTTGCAACACACGCCATAATCCATTTAATCATCATAGAATGGAAGCCGAAACCCATCAATATTTTCTCAATAAAACCCCAATCAACAGTATCATAGGCCTTCTGAATGTCTACTTTAAAAGCACATCTTGGAGGACCAAAATTACGATGATAGTTGTGCATTAACTCCTGAGTTAACAGGATGTTATCTGATATTCTTCTCCCAGGAACAAACGCAGATTGGTTCATGCTAACAACCTCCCCTAACCCTTCCTTGATACGATTAGAAATAATCTTACTAATGCACTTATATAACGTATTACAACACGAGATCGGCCTATAATCAGTAATCAGAGATGGAGTAGTAACCTTGGGAATTAAAGAAATCAGCGTATGATTTAGCTGATTAAGAAGAAAACCATTGCTGAAAAAATCTTTAATCGCCGTACAAACATCTGGACCAACAATGTTCCATGCCTTCTTAAAAAAGATTGACGTATACCCATCAGGCCCCGGAGCCTTATTCCCAGCTATAGAGAACATTGCTGTTTTAATCTCCTCTTCCGTTACTTGTCTAACCATATTATTAGCAGTTTCTGGAATCATTTACAGCTAAAATAGGGGTACCGAAAATGCTAGACTCATTTACAGCTACAATGTGTTCGGAATCATGGGGACGTAGTAGTTTTGCAAGGGCACTAATCGAAGTTCAGGCTGGAAGGGAGTTAGTGAGAAACATTAAGGTGGCAGTTCCGGCGTTGGAAGGTAATGGGCATTCAATTGCTGAGGTTGAAATAGAGTACGATTGGGAACCGTTAAGATGTACGGGGTGTTGTGTTTTTGGCCATGATGACAATTCATGCCCAAAAAAGCCTAAAACTAATGGTCCAGATAATGAGAAGAGGAACATGGGTAAATATCAGGATGCAAATGCTAAAGGCAAAAATAAGATTGGCCAGCAAGGGTTCCATGTAAAAAATCAGAAACCAAAATTGGTGTATCGGCCTGTAACTAATGTTAAGTCGACTGGAGAAGCCTCGTCTTCGGCTCGTGGACCTGTTTTGAAACCTGGTAACGTGGCCAATGTTCATGTACACGTTTCATATTCAACTAAAACAAAATATAATCTTGCGGAAGCTTCATAAGTAACGTGTTTGGTTCTTGTTATATGCTTGATTTCCATCCGGAATATCACCAACAACACCTAACATCAAAACCAGCTTAGAAGTTAGTTTTGACAACATGTAAGTATGTATAATCAAGTTCCAATATCAAACAAACGAAACAAAATAAAAACTTAGAACTTTGATCTCTCCCGCCACGCGAGATATCGTGAGAGATCCTTCTGATCCTTTCGCGTGCCGTGGGCGGCCCCGCGTGTCGCGCCAGTATGGTGTTCCCCCGTCGCGTGCCGCGGGGGAGGCTGTTTTCCAGCAGGTCCGACTCTGGACCTGCATTTTCTGCTCAGCTCAAATTTTTCTCAAAAATTCAACTTCAAATGTTCATAACTTTAGATTTACAAGTCCGTTTTTAGTGATTCTTTTTCCAATGCGACCGTATTCAAAATACGGATCCGTTTATCATAGTTACCCGCATCGAAACCCGGTTTATGAATGATTAGTTCATAATTTCATATTTCGATTATTCGACCCGTTAATTATATGTCAAATTTTGCATCATTCAATCTTATATGTTTTCTAAACTTAATTACCCATTCCCGGGGCTTGACTACCTTGGTGTATCACTACCATACCATGGTTTTACGCAAGAAATAGAATCATGCTCGTTTTCAGTGTTTCAAGCATGCTCACTTTCAATGTTTCAAGCATGTCGTTTTACGCAGATTTCACAAGTTAAATTTCTAATTGTTTGACTCAACATCAAGGGTTCCTTAAATCAAAACTTAGCGTATCCGTTACATGGCTTATGCACTCTATCACTAACACATCATGTGACCTTCAAGTCACTACATAAATCATCATTTTAAAAACACAGTTTTGATCTGTTTGGTTGTCGAGTGAGGACCTTCACTTCATTGACAACCCAGGCTTATTCCGACCATTATTTTGACCCATTTCTATGATAGGCCGAACGGTTCTAACCGCTCTTTCCAACCCGTATCGCTTATTTCAATCATGCCTTAACCATTCATTTTAAATCTGTTTGGTTTGCCGAGTGAACTTCGTCACTTCTATGGCTTACCATACATACACAAGCTATCCAATTTGACCCGTTTGACCTATCGAGTGAATTTCATCACTTCAATGATACATCAAACGCTTTTATCACGCTACAATATTATTAACAATCTATAACTAAACATTTTTGTACCAAATAACGAAACTAATAGTTACGTACCTTCAAAGCGCTCCTTTCAAATGCGTATCACCACCGGCTTGTCTGCTTGACGTCCCGGTTTCCTTGCCTATAGAGTTCAACCAAATATCGTTTAGAACTCTATTCATAACACATTACGCATGATTTGCCATATCATTCAAACATGCGTTTTTATCCCAAATTTACTATCTTAGCTTTCTCTTAGGCGTTTTAAGGAACACCTTATGGGCATCGTTTTTACATAATCCATTATGAAGTTCAAGACTTAGCTATTTAGCCAAATTCATACACTTTTTGCAAGTTCATTACTTCTAACATACATAATAACATCAGATTCACTTCATGTAAACCATTAACACCATTTTTGTGATCACATTCCTAGTATTCTTTATCATTCAACAAAAACCCATTTAACACTTAGATGGGAAACCTTGAATTCCATAATTTGATCATCAATTCAGCAAGTTATTGACTAGAGTTTACTCCTAGTCACATTTTCATCTTCTAATTTCACCCAAACATCAACTAATCAAATTCAGATTTCAATTTCACAATTTATCAAGAAGTTGATATGAAACCAAATTGTGAATTTTTACATACCTTATGATCACTTCACGAGATGATCACTAGTATATGCTTGGGTATCGATTTGGAACATATTTGACCTTTCAATTTGATCAATTTGCAAGAACTAGGGTTTGAAGGGAGGAACTTGGTCGCCCCGTGTGTTTGTTCGATCAAGACACACACACACAAAGTGTGTGTTTGGATTTTTAATTTTTGTTTTATAAAACTATTTCTAATTTTAACACTTTTAGCCCCCATACTATTCTCAAGTTTTATTTTAGATATTTTAACCAGATTTTCTTTGTTACTACTAAACCTGTGACTAACTAGGTTATTCATTCCTAGTTAGTTTATTTTTCGTTTATTACATACATTAAATTTTAATATAAAGTTTATATTTTCGGGGTGTTACATTGCTACGCTCTCTGTTGTAAGGCTAATCATCTTCAATGAGCATCAAGTGCCATGCACTAAACCCGTACAACTAATTTCCATCATACAGAAAACATAGACACCATAAAAGTCTCGGATGAACCAAAAAGTATTCATCTTCATTGACATGAACCCAATAACTAACATTAAATAGTAATCGACACAAAGAAACTTTGGATGAACCTAAAAATCCATCCTCATCGACATAACCTAAATCTCACTTGATGAAACCACAACGAATCTCACAGTCAAATGCCAAAAGACAAAGTGCAAAACAAATCTGGACCAAATTTGACCATGCAAGACCATCGAATGGCCAACAAATAAACAACAATCTTCAATGAATATAGCATATAAAGAATTCTTAGATGAAGAACTAAGCCTCATCATCATAAGCAAAGTGTAAACAACAAATTGTCTAAAAAAACTCCAAAAACAATCATGCAGCAACATCATAACCCAAAAAGGGCAACATCATAGCCAAAGAACACTACCAAAATCGACTCTGGTCGAAATCGTTCGAAAATTGATGGAGTTAGCCAGCTAACGACAATAAAAATCAATCCAATATGTTGGAAACACATTGTTGTAAAAATGTATTGCCGGATTTAACGGGACGGTCGATGGTAGGAGTGACGTTGTGGCGGCGTAACGGTGGCGATCAGAATCACCTGATAAAAGAGAGAGGTCGGGAGGCTTACAAATGAAAACCACAAACTCAAAAGCCTTAAATACTAAAAGAGGGTACAAATCCACAAACACAACTTATAACCCATTAAAGCACAAACAAACCATAAAAACTAGCCTATAACTTGCAATTGTACATTCATGTTGCTAATTCATAGTGTATAAATGTTAAATGAATAGTTTTTTTTTCAATGAGACAGGGGAAAATATATTAGTAAATTTTATCAAGAAGTTAGATATAATAACTTGTTTTTCTTACTGTTCTTGTGTTTAATTTCTGTTAAGAAATATGTCAACATGTATTTTTTTCTCCTTAAAATTAGTTATGTTAGATAATACGTAATAAGTATTTTGTAACTCACAATACTTGTAAATATATTCATAGAAATATTATTGTAGTAAATATATTGACAGAAATATTATTGTAAAAAATAGTAATAAAATGAATGTATCTGTGATATATCTACTTATTTGGAAATAGTAATAAAATGAATGTATGTGTGATGTGTCTACTTATTTGGATGGTGTTGCTACAACAAATATAAGACCAAGAATAGTGGGGAGACTAGTTAGGTAAAAGGGTTCAAAAGTCCCGATTAGCATAACACAGTTCGTGAGGCCCCCCTACGTATGCAATATGTAGAGCCAGACCACTCTTCTATTGATTGCTTTGAACTCAGGATTGAAAGAGATTCAACCCAGAACTGATGCATGCAATGTGATATTAGTTTGATAAGTGAAGAATAGAACGAGTGAAGTACAAGTTCTAGGGAAAGAGAGTAAGATTTCGGAATGTTTGGCTGAATGACCAAGTGTGGTCACTTATAGGGAAAAAGTATGCCAAGAGAGGAAACCTTTGACTAGTGATCCAGTGATGCAGTGGGGGGGTTGCCCTTTTTGGTAGGTTGAAGGCTTCGGACCTGCGGGTAAAAGAATGTTACTTCTCACGTGCTTCTTTTGTGGCTGAGTGGGAGAAGTCACACGTAAAGTGTGATGGGACGTGACACTGTTCCATGCTTTTTGCTATTCACTACAGCTGGTCGTCTTCCGAACCCTAAAACCTTTCAACCCTTTAAGCTATATCGCACTTATAGCTAGTTTATAAAGCTTGAGCTACCCATGTCATCAGCCCCCCAAGTCAGAGGTATTTGTGGTGTAAGCTCAAAGGCTTCTGAATTTTGTGCAATCTTTTTAATGGCTTAAAGGATTCAAGGCTTGAAAGGTTCCAAGCTTCGTTTTTTGGGTGGCGAAACAGCTGAAATTTTGAATTTGAAATGACGGCTGATTTGACGGACGCGACAGTTTTTGCAGACGATAGTTATTAGCCCATAGGTTAATTATGTTAACCGCCAGTCCCTATTTAATTTCTCATTTATCAAGAGAAACAACTTTACAAAATTTCTTCCAAATCTTTCAAGTTTCATCACAGCTTTTCTCCGTTCAGGTTAGTTTTCTCCATCTTTATCGTTTTTTTCTTTCAGTCATCTCTCATGGGTGCCCGGAAGGATCAATCCACAAGTTACTCTAGAAGAGGTTGAGGCATTTTGTGTTCAGTGGGGTATTGATTTAAAGTTTAGCCCGGTGGCTCCGGGTTTGGACAGGCCAATCGACCAATGTCCGGCCGATTCTATCGCATTGTACTGCCGTCATTTTGAATTTTTGAATCTTCGTCATCCTTTTTCTATTTTTGTTCTTAATGTGCTAGAGTATTATCGTGTCTCCTTTGGTCAAATACATCCTTAGGGCCTTGCTAGGGTTTTGCACTTCGAGATTTTGTGCAGGGCTGCAGGTTATGATCCGTCTCTATTAGCCTTTCATCGTTTCTTTCACTTGGTGAAGAATGGTGATTGGTTTACGTTTGAGACATCTCAGGTTGATACTTGTTTGATTTCATCCATGGTAACTACTCTTGGTTCATGGAAAGATCATTTCTTTTGGGTTTAAGAGTCGATTGTTCCTTTCAAAATGATCTGGAGGCATCCTGATGCCGTTCTAATAAACTTGAACCTTCAGATTCTGAGTTGGACAGTTGATTTTTAAAGTCCATCTGGGCATGCCCTTCCAGGCTTTGCTCTTTTCCTGAACTTTGTTGGTTTTAATGGGGATAAGCAAGTTATGGGATAAACCGGACCGGGATCCTGTACTCATGAGAGATGGCATGGTATGCATTTGCTTTTTTGATTTCTTTTTTGTTATTCTTTAAACATTGTTACTTATGTTTTATTTCCTGTTTTGATGATAGTCATGTCTGCCTTGGATTTCCTCAAGAGTGATGATACATCAGATGTTGTGTTTGCTGATGATGCCTCTGCTGAGGGTGAGGATGTTGTGGTTTGAGGCTCTGAGCATAGGTTTGAAGGGTCAGGTAACGTTAGTGTTCCGAATGTTAAGGGTTTTGTGAAAGTTGTTGCTTCGAAGCAATCCACCGGTCGCTCTACTCGTCGTAAGGGTGCTGGACAACCTTCGAGTTCTGAAACAATTGATCTTGCTGATGATTTGGAGGTTGAGGATACGGAGGTTCCTACTGACGGGAAGAAATGGGAGTTGCCCCTGGTGGTGGGTAAGGATACCAAAATGTTGGGTAAAACAGTTGGAGGGTTGAAGCCTTTGGGTAAGGCTATTGAAGGTTCTTCAAACGTTGACTTGGGGGAAATATATGTGCTTGACTGGAAGGTCACTATTTCTGATAGTTTCAAATCCCCGACTATTTGTGAAGATGTTCTTAACCACTTTACCCCCCAGTTGTTCGTGCTTCCCCTCCTCCATGGATGATGATCAGATGATAGCCAAGATATTCATGGCTTCTTGTAACCTCTGTGCCTTGCTTCCTGAAGGCATTTCCTGTTTCCAAAAGTGAATGCAAGAGTATGAGGCCTTCTCAAAGAAAAGGGAGGCCATGAATGTTAACATGGCTGCCTTGAAGAAGGAAACTGAGGGGTTTGCCGAAAAAGAGAAGGCTTGGCAGATGAAGGTTCATGAGCTTACTCAGAGGCATAAAGTTGAGGTTGGTGAACTGAAGCAGCAGGTTGAAGCTTCCTTGAAGGAGAAGGAAGAGTTGGAAGCTTCCTTAGCTCAATTGGCCAAGGACAACAAGTGGCTTATTGAACATGGCTTCCAACGAGTTGTTACTTATCTTCTTCACTCATCCGAGTTTAACAGGGACTTAGGTGATGTTTATTCAAAACTTCTCATTCATGGAAGACATCAAGGCTACATTGATGGATATGATGCCTATGATGCTGGGTCTCCAAAAGATAAGTATTCTCTCTTTCAGCCTAGAGCATTTGATGTTTTTAAGGATATCGTCATGAAGATGGAACGCTTGACCTAGCCTTATGTTGGTGAGGTCTCCAAATGCTATGGCAAACCTCTTTCCATCTTGCAGGGGTTGAAACCCCAAGGCCTCAATGAAGCTGTTTGCAACGAAGTGCTCGAATCCCTCTCCAAGAAACGTCCTTGCTCTGGAGATAGCGAGGAAACTTGTTCTGAAGCTGGAGATGGTTTAAAGGGTTCAAGTCTTGAAGCATCTGAGGTAGCGGGTGCAGCTGGGAGGAAAAAGAGGAAGGCTAAGAAGACTCAGGATGATGGAGGCAAGAAGGATGATGTGGCGAAACATACAGTTTCTGATGCTGCAAAATGAAGAAGGTATTCTAATTCGTAGCTTCTTTAGCACGTTTGAACAATGTTTATGGGTTGTGTGTTTTGAACATCTTTTATTTAAGGGAGCCGTTTAGGTCCCTGGTTGCTTAAAGCCTTGAAGGCTCTTGAATAATATCTTATGTTGGATGTCCCGTGTGGCCTTTGTTACTTTTAACTTTGCTAATGTTTGACATGTTATGTTCTACTTGTGATGTCTTGCATTGTTATGTTGTTTCGTTTATTCCCTTGTGTTTTTATTTGTTTTGTTTGTTGTCTTTGTTGATGGTTTGTGTATCTTATGTTATCTATACCTTGAAGGGTTCAGTGCTGTAGTCACTTAGCCTTAGGATATTTTTAACAAGATGATATAACATTTATCCTATTCATGACTTTTACTTAGCCCGATTTTGGTTCGTAAGCCAATGTTAAGGCTTATGGAACATTTGGTGTAGGCTGCTCAAACCCGTCTATGAGACATATTTTTTTTGAAAATTTTTCTAAGTCTCACGAAGTTGTATTGATTTAGGAACTCACCCCTTATATAGGCCCATTCAATCCTTGAACCTATTGAGCGATGTGGCCTGGGAGCTCAGCCCCTTACATGGCCCTTGTCATGGAGTTTCTTACTAGGTTCTCAACCTGATTATAGGATAGAAAGACAAATTTTGATAAAAACTTCGTCATTTGTTCATTTCAAAATGTTTTGGTTACAAGGGGAACAAGACTACACTTTGGAATTCTTTCTAACACATTAGACTAAACGTGGAACCTTTTGAGGTTTTTGCCATTCCAATGACGGGGAAGTTTTTTGCCTTGTGGATCTGCCAGTGTCACACCCCAACCGATGGCGGAAACATCAGAGTGAGACGAACGAGATTGCTCGAGACTTCATAACATTATTTGCGACAATAATTTAAAGTAAACATATTTCATTTCATTTCAAAGTGTCAAGTTACAATACATCGAATTCAAAATACAACAATTGTTTCAAATACAACAATGATATTTTAAGCAACTACAACATAGTTCAAAATTGATAAAACAACAAAATCTAGAAATTCTAAGTGTCTATCTAGGGAATCCCTACTAAGTTTCATCCATCTCAACATCATCAACCTGTAATATGTTTGAAAATACATGGTTCAATACAAAAATTTGGCGAGTATACAAGTTTAATATATAGCATAAGTATAAAAATGATTGAAACAAATCCACATGACACACCTAGTTATCAAGATTAACGTAAATCTGGCAAGCGAATAACAAGTCAACCCTCGGATTACCGCTAGTATAAATGAATGAATAACTTAACATGACCTCACGTTCACGGGCGGTGCGTTACTCCTATAGCGCTATACATGTTAAGGGGAGGCTCGTACGACGTTAATGACAAGTTTATCACATAAGAATCACCCAGAAACACGAATAAATTATAACATATTATTATGCATGTATTGGATTGTTTATGTGATTACATAAAAGTAAAAGTTATAGTGTAAGTTGAATAAGTAAACATATTGCACCCAAAAGTGTAAAATGAAAAAGGGTGTTCGAGTATACTCACGGTTTGCGAAGAAATTTCCACTTAGTGAGTTTGACAAGTCTTGAGTTGTTAGAACACCGAAGTTACCAATTTTGGTTCTTGAACTTTTTGCCCAAAGTTTAAAATCATGGAGATTTGAGAGAGTTTGGAAGTAATTTGGAGGTGGTGCAAGTGTTTGGAAGGTGTCAGAGTTGGTATTTGTGAGAAGGTTAAGTGGTTGGGGTTTAAATGAATGTGGTTGGGAGTTAGGAGGGGTATTAAATGAGTTGGTTGGAGGTTAGAAGGTGGGTTTGGGGTATTAAATGAGTTGGTTGGAAGTTAGGACATTAAAAAAATGGCTGGGGGATGAAAATTATCAGTTTTAGTCTTTGCACTTGTATTGTTGGTTATTTTATGCTATAAAGGTGCATGCAGGTATATTATAAGTATGATACATGTATGAATCTGATTCTGAGAAAATATAATCTTGATGTATGTCTTGGTTTTAAATTAAAACGTGTATTTTGCAACTGATTACATATTATGCATGTATGATTAAACAAGGTTGATATAATAATATGATTTCCATTATGATTAAAGTCTCGAGATTACAAGGATTGAAATGAAGTAATACTACAAGTTTCTAAAAAAAAAATGTAAATACAACTTTCTAAATATGGAAAGTACAGAAAATGTGGAGCGTTACAGTCTCCCCTACTTTAAGAAATTTCGTCTCCGAAATTTATTTAAGAGGAAGACTTTGGGAAAAGGAATTTTGGTTAAAACGGTTGGCTAAAATCGCAATTTTGAAGTTTAAAGTCTACGTGAAGTTCATGTATAAGTGTGTTAAAAATGCATGGAAATTTGAAGGATGAAAATGGGTAGGTTTGTAAAAGTAGTTTGTTTGACTAAGGTGATTTGAGGCACCCATCGTAAGTAAACATGCATGTGTGTGTAGGAAAGTGAGTTTGACCAAGTTGAATAACTCGATGGGATAAGTATTTTAAAAGGATGTTACCTAAGAAGAAAAGTTTTCGTATAAAATAGAATATATTTTGATAAAAATTCTGGCCTGCACCGTAGGTTGTAAGAAAAGTTTTATTGATTTTAAGGCGTATTAGTAGAATCACATGTTTGTAGAAAATTGCTTATTTGTGGAAAAACTGGAATGGTAGGATTTATGTTTTCAAAAAGGCTTTGATGGTAATGGGTCGACTTAGTAAAGTTTGTGCGTAATAAAGTATGGAGGGTAGCCTTAAAAGTAGAGAAGTGTTTTAAGGGATGGAACGTTTGGCCGATTTATTGTAAATAAGGTTTGGTTAAAATGTCGAAAGAATAATTGGGAATAATCGTGTTACGAGAGTGAATGAACAATTCGGTAGATGAATACAAGGGTATGAATGGTATGTTTATCAGATATAATGCGAATATGAAGCGTTGAGAAATGTTAGTGATAGTTGTAGCCGTTTTGGCTAACGATTTTTTTTTAGGATGAGGTTTTGTCATGGATAATCGGATATCGCGCGGTTAGCAGGGCGCTGTGAGTTACCAAAGTTTGTTTAATCGCGTTTAAATGAGGTCTGGGAAAAACACTGAATTTCTCATGGCACGTTTTATGAAAGTTTGGTAATATGGTAGAAACACTTATATAGGATGTACCAGCGGTGTATCCACCATGTTCAATTCATGTTACGTCCGTTTCGTTATTTGGTGTCATGTTACTTTCTGTGTCTTACGATACACAGTAGAAGACTCTATGGTTTTCATGCGTCTACCACTATAATCCCGTGTGCACCCACGATTATGTTGGTCATTGCATGATCTGCATAGTTTGTACTAGTAGTGTATAAGTCAGGGTATTCAGTAACATTAAAAGTTAGTATGTGTGTGTGTGATAGCGTATGAAAATTAAGCATGTAAGTATGATTTTAATTAAGTATGTATGTGACCAACGTAAGAGAACCACTCGGGTTATGCTCATGTATAGGTTCAAATGTATGAGTATGAGTATGAATGATGACAATTTGCGTATATAGTATAAATTGAAGCATAATGAGTTTAAGCATATATGATAATCTTGAAATTTTTGAGTGTGCAAAAACGAAGTGTAATGATAATATGCGTGAGATTGTCATGAAACATTGATTATAACATGTACGAAGATATGCATGTGTAATTGTTTGAGCTAATCGTTGAGTTTATTGTTGGGAGGGGAGAGTTAGATTTGTGAATGTCAAAACAATATAAAGTATCCATTTGTTATGCGAGATGTAAGAAGAAAATGCTACTTTTTTTTTAAAAAAGAAATGGATTTACGTGTGTCGAAGATTTTCTGCTCCTATGAAGTTTCCTTACCCATGTGTTTGGAATTAGAATTGTGTATTAGTGGTGTCTGAAAGATTTTTGAAAACAGTGGGTTTTCATCATTTAAAGTATTTTGTACTAAACTATGAAGAGTTGTATTTCAGAAATTTTCATGAAACTTTAGTCTTTGAAAAGAATTTAACAAAATGAACTTATAGATAGTCGAACTTCGTTAGTATAGTCGTGTAGGTGTGGCGTTATATAACAACACGCAAGAAACACCCTAAACGCTCCTAAATACACCCCGAATACAAGAAACGGACCTGAATAACACCTATACTAATAAATAACAAATAAAAACAAAAATAACAGTCTGTCGCAGAGCGCGACAGACTCTCCTTCAGCTGTCGCGGGGAGCAACCGAGTAACAGACGACGAAACCACAGCGTGCCACGTGGCATGACACGCGTCGAGACTTGCCATGACTTAGCAAACCCAAAATCGCCTCTAGGTCTCTGGCGGGGCGCGACGGCCCCTCCTGTCTCCGTCGCGGGGCGCGAGAAACCCGACGAACAGCCCTATATATAAAAGGCATCGGCATTTCATTTCCGTTGTTCAAATCTCGAAATTCTCTCTCAATTTCTCTATAGTAGAAGTAATTTCCGGGCATAATACCCCCTAATTAGCGAAGCTCTGCCTCGTTGTAAGTATTATAACCCCTGGTTACGTATTAGTTACGCTGCCCGATTGATCTAGTGCTCCGTAACGCCTGTCGAGGCTCTGCCTGAAGTAGTCGTTGGAGTTCTCTCTTGGGGAATGTATAACTAATGTAAATATTGGGTTATTATACTAACGCGTGTGCATTGTTTAATTTATTAGATTATAACCAGGAAGTCACAGGGAAAAACCTAAAATAGCAATGTGAGTTAATTCTCTTTTCGTAAACCCTTTTTGTGAGTAATCCTCCTTTTCACAAAGTGTTTTTACAAAACCTCAATTATTTTATATGATAATTAACAGTGATTGAGTATTTGTAATTCTACAATTATCGCCGGTATGTTGGGGTTTTGTATACAAAATTTGTTGCTACACTGTGAGTGGTCACATGACCACAAGTCGGGTTGACAGTGCCGTGGGTCATAATTAAGGTAGAAATATAATCAAATGTAATTGCGCGATCGCCCTCAATACTGTAAAATGATAAAAACCTGTTTTGATTAAACTGGGATTCACTCACCAGTATTTCTTGCTGATAAAATATTTTAAACACGTGTTTCAAGTAACTTAGTGTGAAGCCTACAAAAGCCAGCTGGAGAGCACTGAAGGCTTAGAAAAGTGGCTATAAAAGTTACCTAAGTAAAAAGGAGAATTGTTTTCAATATCTAGGGTTTATCCCTATAAAAATATTATGAATAAAAACTTGGATTTTACCCATGTGTTTATTATTATAAAAATATGGTGTTTTACTCTGATAAACTATTTCCTAACTACGGTCCTGATGAAAATTTCTGCTGCTAAATTGATAAACACCAATACCATTTGCTCTGAGTCTCGCGGCTCCCGCTCCCGGGGATGGGGTCGGGGGCTGTGACAGAAGGTGGTATCAAAGCTATGCCACTGATTTAAGACCTTTAGGTGTTCTTCTAATACCTAAATCTTAAACATTTGTGTTAGGAAATTAATATCTTATGTATTATCCTGTGAACATAAAATCTTAATATGATTATTATGATTTTTATGTCATTTAACAAATTTTGTATTCCTAATATGTGTTACCCCGATCTATATCTTATAGTTAGGATATATTTAAAAAGTATATATATATAGGGCAATGCTAGACAGAAAACCCTCATTTCTTAGAAAACTCTGGAAACCCAAATCTCCGCCCATTTTTACCCAACCTCCTGACATTTTTTTTTTGAAAAAAATAACACATGTAATATACATGTTTTAGAGTGTTTTGGGCCAAAAAAAACAAAAAAGCGCCGAAGGGATTTTTTTTAAAAAAATAAACAAATTTCAGCAATGTCCGGTTGCCTAACATGTGTTAGGCACAAAAGACAGAAATTGCTGAAATTTTTTTTTTTAAATTATCCCTTCGGCGCTTTTTTGATTTTTTTGGCCCAAAACTCTTAAAAACATGTATATTACATGTGTTATTTTTTTCAAAAAAAAATGTCAGGAGGTTGGGTTTTCTAGGGTTTTTTTATATAGATAGGGTTTTCTATATAGCCCTACCCTATATATATATATATATATATATATATATATATATTATTAATGTTATGCCTTGTTAAATTTTGTGATATATTATATGTATCATATCCATATATATATATATATATGTATATATATGTATATATATATGCGTGTGTGTGTGTGTAGGAACATAATACAATATGAATTTTACAATATTATAATAATATGATATTAACATTTATATCTTAATGTTAATGTAAGGTAACACAATTCAGGTGTGATACTTCAAAAATGTCATAATTTAAATATTTAGATAATATGTATTATACCTAAATGATTTTATGTCAGAATGTGTAACCCCTATTTGTATCTTACAATATGTTATGCTATAAATATATAAAAGGAATATATTCATAATATATTAAACCTTGTAATAGATATCATACCCATATATTAATGTGAATACAATTCAATATAAATTATAACAATATTATGATATTGATAATTTTAATCAAGGATATAATATAACACCTTTAGGTATGATGTCACTGAAATATTATTCGATGCAAGTAGTACGTTTTATGATATAGCCCAAAATTCTACTCAACTTAAATATATATTTTTGTCAAAGTTTTGACAAAACTTATAAGTATATTAATTTTGTAATATTTTAGCATACTTAAAACATATTTATTGTTTAAACACAATATTACAATAGAATTTTCATAATGATACTATGAAAATATTATATATTATTACATATGCTTTTGTTATATGATATAAGCACATGTACCTATATATATACACATGAAAAGGGCGTGAAGAATATACAAGTATTCTATATTTCATAAATAAATTTCATACGTAAAATAAAAATATATACAAAAATATTTGGTACTGTATAACTGTATAATTTAAAATATATGTACGTAATACGTGTATATCAAAAGGGAATAACTTAAGAATTTTAATAGTTTAACTCATTTCTTAGACCATATTTAATATGTATGTATATTCTGATATAAGAGTAATATTTCATTTCTTAATACAATAAGGATCAAATTTAGAAACGCCAAACTTTGTATTATCTATTATGATTCTTTAAATAAAATTGATGCAGTAAGAATCGAGTCCTAATATTTTCAACCAATATGGTTCAACCCTCTGGTTAAAATTATTCCAAGGAATCCATAAGGATTATATATTTTTATTCAATTTAGTTATTCACCCTTTTATTTCAAACTAGTATGTTCAACAGAGATTCATTTCAATTACTATTGTTATTATAAAGTTATGAGAATCGGCAGAATAATTAATACCATTAGTTATATGATTAAACTCTTATAATTTGGTATTATATATATATATATATATATATATATATATATTACGGGAAATTTGAAAAATTATACGTATACATGTACAGGATAAAAATTTCTTGATAATATATACCATATAATAATCAAATGTCTTCTGTAGAAAAGAAAATTTTTGTATGTAACAAAAGAAACATGTCTACATGTTTACCTAGAAATTATTCAAATGATTTTCCAAACCATTAACCATAATTAACCCAAAAGAAACCCTAAGGACACCCAGGTTAACACCAAGGGAAAAATAGTAGAATCAATGACTGGAAATCTCAGGATTTTATATAAACCTTTAATTCTAGCCACAGTTACAACCACAGTTTCCACCAAACATCCCGAATATTTATCCAATCATGAGCCCTGAGAATATAAGCTAAGTTGAGAAAATATAAAACCATTCTTAGTAAACCACCGAGCCTATAATTTAGAATAAAAGCTCGTCTATAACTATGATAAAAGGGAATAGCACATAATATATTATATATACACACTTTCCTTATATTTTGATAAAATATATAGTGAAAAGAAAATGTTAAAATATAATATGTATATATATATATATATATATATATCAACACATCATACTAATAGGTATGATTATACTTGTGCTAAATATATGAGCGACAAAATGTGCCTGTATAATTGCTTAGTTCTGTGATAATTATATCGGAATATGTTTGCAATTCAGATGTCAAAGGAAATAACCTGTAATCAAGAAATTCAGGCTACTAATGAAAACTATTTGGACAAGAGCACTATAGAAAACATAATAGCTTAAGGAATATCGAATGCCATACCTTCGATCATTAAAGCTATTAAAATTTCTATGCCTATAAACGAAAGTCCTACTTTACGTTGTAAGCATACCCATCACTTCAAACCTAACCCTATTAACAATGGAGGTCATGATATTTGTATGAAAACTCCATCTTCCAAACGAAAGAAAATCACAACCTATAGCTATTCTTATAAGGAATTTCGCTCTGACAAAACCGATGAGAACCAAGAAGTGGGATCGTCAATCACGCAACCTACCTGCAACAACTATAATCAGAAGAGTTCAAAAAGACACCATTCTAAGAAGACACACCGCTGTAGTTTTTGCAAGAAGGCTGGACATGCAGAGGAAGAATGTAGAAGGAAAACTAACGTCTGTTTCAACTGCGGAGATCCAGGTCATATCAGTCCCTACTGCCCGAAATTATCCAAGTCTCCCGACAACAAGGCTATGAAGCTAAGGAGAACGCATAAATATTTACGACATCAGAGGCAACAACAACTTCTAAAATAAGCACCTTACGTTTGACCGTACTAAAGTATTAGTTGACTCCTGGTTCCGAACAAAGTTGTATAATAAAAGGTCTTTATTTTTCTCATTTGTGTCATCTCTTGACAAATTCATATGTTGCACAAGCATTGCTTGTTACGTATTTGATTCCACATCAAAAGATTATCTATTCACGAGTTCGAATATTATATCGTGATACTCATTTTAAATCTTGATAAATTGCATTATTGCAAAAACGTTGACTTTTGATATCAAGTCAACAGATTTGTTGGAAAATTCCTTTTCTTTTCAAAATCACTTATCGGGTTTTCATTGTAACCATTTCTTGTTAATACATATATTCATTATTGTAATATGTCCCAAACCAAGCTCAATTACTTGAACTTGTTCACAATATACAATCAATTCCAGATTCCATATGATGAATTGAGATCATCATATTCGAGGTAATCTCAATCAACTATTCATTTGTTTGAACCATAGTAAACTTTTTTAAAATCTTCAACTCCTACAAATCATTTGTTAAATCACGACACCTTGCGATGGCGATTTCTTTGAAACTTGGACTCATTTCATTTTCACACCTGAGGTACGAATTTATCTATCTTCTGTTGATTCATCATCCTATGATAAATCTTAACATAACTATGTGTTAGGATAAGGGTACATAAATTCATATTATATTCCAATGTGCCTCCAACATTTCTTTTATCTTTGATCAATCCTACGATATTCAATTGTTCCTCCATTTGAACATCCTATCTTTTGAATATCCAGATTCACTTCACTGAATCTTTCAGTTAATTTCGAGAACGGTGAATTCATTCGCTCACCTTAATCATTGAATTCTTTCAATCATTACAAACACCTCGCGGTGTCTGTATAAATTTGTAGCTTGTGCTAATAGTAAACCCTAATCATATCAATTCATACGTCATTCGGTTGACTTATCATCCAAGTAGTCTTAATACAATTATGTATTAAGACAATGATACACTAAATTCTATTCTATTTTCGGTGTATCTCTGCCATTTGAATAAATGTCACTGATTTCTGGTATGATCATTGACAAATCATTTTTCATACTTCTATTTTCAAATTCAGATTATTGATTCAGAATTTCCCTCAATTAATGATCAAAGAAAGTTCACTTCTGACATTGAATCTTACTGTTTCTAAAAAGTCATTACATTTCGAATTATATGCCTATCAAATCTCTCTATTTGATTTGTGAAACATAACTATGACACCTTCAGTTAACATCAATTCCTGGAATTAATCAAAACATTTATGTTTCTCATTGTCCTTAGAAAATTCTCACTAAGGATTCGTCTGCTAAGAGTTTTTGTAAGATTTCATACATACATCATTTCTGTTAGTTGTAGCTGATGAGCTACGGGTCCTATTCGTTTAATAAATGGTCCAACATGTCTGGAACTTGACTTCCCTCTTTTAACGAATCTGACTACCCCTTTCATAGAGAAACTTTTAACAAAACCACTAGAAAGGTTTTCATCTGTTCTGATAATCTCGTATTTAAATTATCTTGTCTATTGTTTCTTACACTATCTCGAATCCAGATAAGTTGCTTTTCTCCAAATTTCTACTCAACAGACAGAGGTTTGGAACTTCCGTCCACTAAATGTTGTCAAACACGCTTTGTCACTGTTTTTACTAACTACAAGATTTGATATAACTCCAAGGAGATATCACAGCTTAAATCTCGAGGACGAGATTTAAAACAAGGTGGGGGAGAATATAACAACCCTCACGAAACACCCTAAACGCTCCAAAATACACCCCGAATACAAGAAACGAACCCGAATAACACCTATACTAATAAATAACAAATAAAAACAAAAATAACAGTCTCTCGCGGGGCGCGACAGACTCTCCTTCAGCTATCGCGGGGCGCGACCGAGTAACATATGGTGAAACCACAGCGGGCCACGTGGCATGACACGCCTTCGAGACCTGCCGTGACCCAGCAAACCCTAAACTGCGTCTAGATCTCTGGCGGGGCGCGACGGCCCCTCCTGTCTCCATCACGGGGCGCGAGAAACCCTACGAACAACCCTATATATAGAAGGCATCGGCATTTCATTTCCGTCGTTCAAATCTCGAAATTCTCTCTCAATTTCTCTATAGTATAAGTAATTTCCAGGCATAATACCCCCTAATTAGCAAAGCTCTGCCTCGTTGTAAGTATTATAACCCCCGGTTACGTATTAACTACGCTGCTCGATTGATCTAGTGCTCCGTAACGCCTGTCGAGGCTCTGCCCGACGTAGTCGTTGGAGTTCTGTCTCGGGGAAGGTATAACTAATGTAAATATTGGGTTATTATACTAACGCATGTGCATTGTTTAATTTATTAGATTATAACCAGGAAGACACATGGAAAACATAAAATAGCAAAGTGAGTTAATTCTCTTTTCGTAAACCCTTTTTGTGAGTAATCCTCCTTTTCACAAAGTGTTTTTACAAAACCTCAATTATTTTATATGATAATTAATAGTGATTGAGTATTTGTAATTCTACAATTATCATCGGTATGTTGGGGTTTTGTATACAAAATTTGATACTACACTGTGAGTAGTAATGATGCGTGTTGTGTGTTATATATTTTTATGTATATTTTAAGCCCTTTTTAACACTTTAGTCAAGTTTTAAATTTATAAAACATGATATTTTACTAACTGTTAGGATCTGAGTTTGGATTGATTGTGTTTTACGTTTGATTTAAGAAGAAAGATGAACAAGTAGTGCAGCGTAATTAAGATGGAAATAAACTTTGCGCACAATTAAACAGGAGAAATGCTTTCAACATACAAGTTTAACATTGAACCGAATGCTTGAATTTATTACAAGATTCAATTACAATATGCATGCATGTAACAAACCCCCCTCAGCCTGAGCACACGGTTTTTGTTCGTATAGGAAGAAAGTGATGAAGAGCTAATAGAACAGTACAGGGTACTGTTCTATTTATAGGCACGGACAAACCACTGTGGCATTTTTGCTGACGTCACCATGAAAGTGACATCTAACCTCCTAACAAACTCTAATAACTGATCTAATACAAACACTGCTATGCTAACTACTGAATACAATACATTACATAAGAAAAGCTAAACTACTGCTTTATCCTTCCACTGTTGTGACTCCAGCAGTACTTGATAACTTTAGCAGTGCTTGACCCATAGCAGTAGATTGATCAACAGGGCTTTAGTCTTCATTAGTCTTTAACATGATCAGCAGTTGTAAGTCAGCAGTTAATGTAAAGGATCAGTGGATGGAGGTCATCAGATGTTGAAACCACTTTCAAGGGGAGAGAATATAAACATAACATCTGCTTATTTTGGATCCACTGCTCTGATCCAGTTTTGGCTTTAATCAACTGTTCCTTTGATAGGGTTCAATCCCAACAATCTCCCCCTGGAACAGATGATGCCAAAACCCTTCATTATTGTGGAACTTTATTGCCTCATCAACAGTTCCCTTATTTTCCCTTTGAGTTGTAACTCAAAGTCTAGGGCATCTGTATCATCTTCATCCCTGCACAGTGGAAGATCAAGGAGATCCTGCAGATCTTCAACACTTAGGCCTAGTGCTTGTTCCCTTGATATTTTCTTCACTTCTCCACTGGACTTGATCACAGTCAGTACATGGGTTTGTTTATCAGTTTTCCACTTTAGTACTTTTGAGTCCATTGGGTTTCTTGGGAGATTTTTATTAGATGAGGAATTGGGAGATAGTGGCCTAGTGATGACAGACTGAGCAGTGCTTTGAGCTTTAGCAAGTTCAGGAATATCAGCCATCATTTGTTTGAAAAGCATTTTTACAACTTCATTACCAGCAGCTATTTCCTCTGATGTTTCTACATCCATCTGTTTTTGCCTTATTCTTTGATAAAGAATGGCACCAGGTGGAGCAGTGGCTTTCCTGACTTGCAGCTTTGGTGGTCTTATTGAAACCTCTGCTTCAGGATAGTCAGGTTTTTGTGGAACCTTTGGATCTTTCTTCCTTAGTTCCTCCAACTTTTTGTAAGTGACGCTGACTTTGTCTTCTTTCCACCTCATCACTTGGTTTCTTGACCCAAAATCAGTAGTGATCAATTCCTCTTTCATTCTCTTCAGCTCCAGTACCTTATCAGGTACATTTTTCTTATATTTTGCCCAATCAGGAGGAGTATGTTTAACGTTGTTTTTGATCATGTCTTGGATCCTGGCTGCTTCACTTTCAAGCTCAGGAATTGTCCATTCTTTGTACATGTATTTTTATCCCTTGTATTTCTTGTAAGCCATGATGTTTTCAATATAGTCTTTTCTCAAGGATTCATCTGCTCTTTCTGATATTTGTTGATATACATTCTTTGCAAACTGCTCCAAAGATCTGACTTGTGTATGCAGAAATTGATAATGCCTTTGAATTTCTTAGTCAGATTTTCCTTTTGAGTTTCTTTTAGAGATATCCTCTGCTTGTTGAGCCTTAACTTTCAAGTATTCTTCAATGTTGTTAGGCCTAGAATATCCTTCAACTGATGGCAAACTCCTTTTAGCAGGGTCATCCTAAAGTAAAAGGATTTGATCTCTTCTCTGACTGCTACAAGCTCTAGAGGATATTGGACACCTGCAGGAGTAATGTTAGTGATTGGCTTTTGAACTTGAGCTGAAGAGAGAGGGACAGGGTTTGGAATAGAAACAAGTGCCAAAGGTTGTGAAGATGTTGATGGTGGTGGAGAATCATCATCTTTCAGAATTAACCTTCTCCTTTTTGGTTGAGGAGAGGCTGATGTTGTTTTGGATGTGTCACACCCCAACCGATGGCGGAATCATCGGGGCACGGCACTAGGCCAATCAGATTGCTCAAGAGAATCCATAACAACTAAATTACGATAGTATTTAATGTGTTCATTATCCCATACTAATAAACAAGTACAATCACATAAGCTGTCACGGATTTCATGTTCTCCCAAACAATACAAATCCGACAACCTAGATTTTAGGTGTGTTTCTAGACTTCCTAGCTTGATTTGATGTAGACTGCGACTAAACCTGCAACATACGTTAAAATAATGTCAATACAAAAGTATTGGCGAGCATACAGGTTTGATATGTAATAATGTAATAGATAAAAGCTGCAAATTTCCACATACATAAACGTAATACACGACATATATACTCACAAAACTGATACTACCAGCTAAGTCCTCGAGCTGCGATTGCGATTGCTAAACTAGACCCCGTCGGGCGCAATAGTACTATACTAGTCATGGTGGGACGTCGCGAGTATAAGTCGTAGCACATATGTAACTAGCATCACGTATAACTATGCACGTAAGTCATTCGCAAGTGATAAGTAGTTTAATCATTTGATGTAATTTGATTTGATAGCAATGTGTGTTACACCCAAAAGTGCGAAAGCAAAAAGGGTTCAAGTATACTCACAGCGGTTGAATTAGTGGATTGAAGGGAGCGCTTAGAGTGGATAATAGCCTGAATAGTTATTGATAGCATAACGATAAGCGACGCGTAAAACGAAGCAAGCGTCAGTGGTTCGAACAACAGTTCGATCAGATAGTACTCCGATCGGACAGCCGGTCGTTCGAGTGACAGTCCGCTCGGATGGTCATCCGATTGGGTGGCCTTTCGAGTGGACTGTTACTTCCTTTGGGAAGGATGTGTTTATGTATGATGGCTTGACTTTTAAAGTTTTCGTTGTAGCATTTTGAAAACAGAGAAGTATCTCTACCTTTCAGGTCGGTCGATTCGAACGGTCGGTCGATCGGGTGACAACCCGATCGGGTGGCTGTTCGATCGGACGGTGATCCGATTGGCAAGACACTCTGGTTGGTGATGAGTTCACAGCAGGCTGGTCGCTCGATCGGGTGGCAATCCGATCGGGTGACAATCAGTTGAAACTGATGTGTGATGAGGATTTATAAAACGTTTAAGTCTTGAGGATCCAAAGTCAGCCGATCGGATGGTCGTTCGATCAGACGGCAATCCGATCGGACGGCAATCCGTTCGTCGTTCAAATCTTTGAATGTTTGAAAATTGTCTAAGTCTTGATACCAAGTGCATTCGGATCGGTCAGTGGGTGGGTCGGTCGGGTGGCAGTCCGATCGAACGGTAGGCCGATCGGATGACAATTCATCCCGCAGCCTGATCATTCACAACTTGTTTATTTTGTTAAGTTTCTGCAAATTGATCGAGACGGTACGACTACAAGTTAAACAATGGAAACTCCATCGAGTCCAAGTCGTTGGATCGGAGGGGAATCACCCCGTCCGATCAGTTAACTGTTCTCGATGATTGTTCGTGTTCAACATGATAAGCTGGTTATCTCGTTAATAGGAACCAGTTCTCAAACCGACACTTCACTAGAGACAGAGTAGAAGGTCTGTACGAGCTCTGTTGCTACCGGTTTTGAGTGAAAAGTTAAGAAAGTTGAAGAAAAGTTTTAGGAAACTTAGATTCGGCTTAGATTTAGGTGAGATTAGTGTTTATACACCATGGAATCTATCAGATCTGGACTGTTCTTGATGAGATGAGGTTACACTTCATTGTTCCTAAGAACTCCATGATGACATCACCTTCGAACGGCTCAAATCCAAAGATTTAACGGTGAAAAAGTGAGATTCGAAAGAGAAAATGATGGAGAAGTGCATGTAGATCATAGAAGTACAAGATTTAGGTCGAAAACTTACAAGATTCGCGAGGAATCGAGAGGAAAAGCCCCAAAAGCGTGTTGGTCGAGTGAGAGCTGTCACATCAGTGTTCAAGTGATGTGACAAGTGATATTTATAGGCGAAGTGGAAGGAAGAGGAGAAGTGCAACGGATCGGATGGCTGTCCGATCAGGTGGCTGTCCGATCGGGTGGTAATCCGATCGGGTGGTAATCCGATCGGGTGGCCACTCGATCGATCAGTCACTCGATCGGTGGTCTCCAGCGTGTTGCGTTTCAATGTTTCATCTCGTTCGTTAAGCGTTCCGATAGTTTGGTCACACCTTTTCATACCCATATTCATATTTTTAGTATAATTAGTCACATAGGGTCGTATAAATATCCATATTTCAAAGTTGCGATACAATAACCGGGTTTCGTTTCGAATATGCGTTACTTTGCGACGCATCACGGCCATCGAGGAGGGTAGAATAGGTTCTCACTCAACGTCATCGTGAGCGTTAGTGTGTGTGATGCGATGTGTTATAGCGATAAAGAATGTGTATCATGTGAAAATACTGCGAAATAGCGATGTATGCGTATCATGTATCCGAATCTCTGGTGCTAGGCGTAACGAGTATAATCAAGTAGTAACAACGCATGAACGTGCGGGTTGTTACAAGATGGTTCAGTGGTGGTGATTTGAGTGGTGGTTATTGTAGTGGAAGGTGATTGACAAACAGTCGTTGAAACAACTGGTGCTTCAACCACTGTTGTCATTACAACAGATATTACAACAGATGTTGTAACATCTTATGTCTTCTGCTTTTTAGCAGGAGGTGAAGGTGGTGTTGATGTGGTGTGTGTTGAAATGGTGGCAATTGTTTGGCTAGCAGTTGTTGAAACCACTGAAGTATCAACAGTTGTTGATACAGCAGGAGTCTTAACAACTGCTGGTTTGGAAGATGGATTGTTGGAGCTTTTGGAAGATTTGGGAGTGTGCTTTGTGGGTCTGGATGGTGTCTGTTTGGGTTGCCTCACTTTTCTAGTGGGCTGCTTCTTTTTGGGCTCAGGGCTTTCAGATTTTGGATTTTCCTGATCAGCCTTAGGCTTAGACGTACCCTGCTTATTCAGCTCCATAAAAGCTCTCTTCTCCTGTGCAAATCTTGCTTTATCCTTAGCCTCCTTATCCTTTTTCACATCAGCTTTTGCCTTAGCAATTGCATCAGTGGTGACATGAATTTTCTTAGAACCATCTGGCAAGGGTATGTCTGTAAGCTTGCAAGAGTTGTGTGGTGCAATGTAGAGACCATCATCATAACCCTTTTTCTTCCACTGCTTTATTTTCTCCCCCTTTTTGGCATCAACTGGTGGTGGTTCATCCACCAGAATAATAGAGGGAGCAGCAGTGCCAGTGGTTTTCAACAGGTGAGCCTTGATAGCTTTAATGTCTGCTTGAGTATCCATAAACCTTGCATCCATGGCATTTCTGATCTTTTGAATCTGAATCTCATGTTGCTGATTAGCTAATTCTCTTTGATGCTGGAGTAGTGGTTGAAATAAATTCCATAGCTCATTTATAGCAGGTGCAGGTTGTCCAGGTGCTTGAGCTGGAGCAGCAGTGGTTGGTACCTTTTGAACTTTCAACAACTGTTGCAGCACATCTTTAATTTCTGCAACAGATGTATCAAGTTTATCAATTCTACCCGTCAATTCTTGGTACATTAAACCATCACCCAACTTAATGGGATCATCTGATTTCCCACTAACAGTGGTTGTAACAGTGGTTGACTCAGGAAATGTATCCCATAAATCATCCACTGATGCCCCTTTTGTCTTGGTTCTGGGGACTTCTTCCTTCAAAATAAGAGACACTTTTTAGTGAACCAGTAAAAACCGGATACACAAATGTTCCCAGAGAAGGAATTGCCTTCAAGGAAGTCTGATTAATGAAACCACTGTCCAAATGCAAACCAGTGGGTTCAGCACTTGTAGTGGCTGCTTCACTTAAACTACCACCAAGAGTTACTTGTAACTCAAGGGGTGTAACCTCCTCAGGTCTTGTTGGTGGGTTCGCAATGAGTGATACATCAGACCCAGTCACTTGTTGAGGCATATTCTCATGAACAGGTGATTGAGAAGGACTGGTTTGTGTCTGGTTCAAATCAAGAGCATCCAACAATAATTTTATTTGTGGGGGAATTGTGGAGGTGAGGTTGGGTGTAGAAAGCGAATTTGCCCCGGGCATTGGGTTGTGGATGATGGATTCGAGTGATTCCAGAGCATCATATTGTGGTGTCCCTATATGTACAACACTGTTCTTTTTTAGAAGAAGCAGGAGGAGTTTGAGGCATGGGTTGAGATATTTCGACCATCTGTTGTGAGGAAGTAGCAGCAGTGGTTTCTTATGACTTTTGTACTGTCACTGGCAGTTGCTTTGGTATCTCATCCTCCAGAGTTGCCTTTGATTTGGGTTTGGGGGGTTTTTGAGTTTTCTTTTGTCTTGGCTTTCTGGTGGTTTTAGGTGTAGGTTTCACAGCAGTTGTTTTGCTGCTGTGATCACCTAGAGCAGTAGGCTCAGCAGTAGATAACTGAGGAGCAGTGGTAGCTGCTAAAATCTGCTCAGGGACCCTTGCTTTTGTTTTGGAAGGTGTTGATAATCTTGTAAAGGTTTCAGTTGTTAAACTGTTTATTTGAAAAGATTCACCTTGTTGAAGCAAATGAGCATCCTCCTTTCCAAATTTCTTTTGAAAGTAAAAACTTAGAAATCTTGGAAATAGTAGGAATGGTTTTTTATCAACATTTTTAACCAAATCATTAAAGATCACATGGGAGTAGTTAAAATTTTCGTTTTGTAGAATAGCATAACCCAGGTATTGTATCTTTAATGGTATTTCATTAAAAGCAGTTGTTTTATTTGAAACACACATCAAGAGGGTATAAAATAAAAATCTTGTTGCAGGAGGAAAACTACCTTTTTGTAAGGTATCCTTTTTCATTTCCTCGGCATACCCCCTCTCAATAAAATCAGTTTTATACTCGATTTTAGGAAAAGAAGTTTTACCATGCTGATCATCGAGTTCGAATACTTCTGAAATGGATTGTGGTGTGATGCTAATTTGTTTACCCTTTATCGAGGAATTGATGGCTATGGCTGTTTTACCTTGAAGTTCAAGGGTGACATTCTTCCAAAATTCTCTTTGGGTTGCCAGGAAGATCGGAGCATCAGCAGTCAACAAAGTTTTGTACTTTGATGCTGACATAGTATCAATAATGGAATCGTAGATATCGATGTTACCGGGTTTTGTGAGTAGACCCAGATAGTTGTAGGAGCTTTGTACGGAATTTCAATGGGTTTGGGTCCGTTTCAGCGTCTTTTTGAGAAGACGAGGAATGTGATTTTGGAGAAGAAGACATGAGTGGTTTGTAAGATGATGAAGACGAAGATGAATTTGAGAGAAGAAGATGGAAGCTGCTTTGAGAAAGGAATTTTTGAATTCGATTCGACAGTAAAACCCTGTTTGGGGTTTTGATCAGGGTTTTATAAGGAAAAAGTGAATGCTGACGTGGCAGCGGTTACAAAAGATCTGACCGCTATGTACTATCCACGTGCCAACCCCTGACAAATGATGGAGGACAGTTGTTTTATGAAACCACTGTTGAAGGAATAACAGTGGGTGTAATGGTAATAATTAAAGCAGTGGGTGATTTTAACTATCAGTGGATAGCATATCAGTTGATAAAAACACTGATTTTGAACAACAGTGCTTACCAAGGAAATGAGAGAATAGGGGTTGACTTTCAGCAGTGGACAGCCTTTAGTAGAACAGATGTTTGAACAAAACAGTGGTTATGGCAGACTTTTAAGGATTTAATGAAAAATTCATTTTTAACTATTTTTAAGGATGAATTTTTGATTTTCTGAAAACATTTTAATGCTTTTATTCATAGAAAAACAAGAATTTGCTTGTTATTCCATGTTTAGCATGCCAATCCTAGAGATCAAGCTTTCAAAGGTGTATGTGTCTAATGCTTTTGTTAGCACATCTGCCAGATGATCCTTAGTTGGAACATGATGCAGAGAAATCAAACCTTTTTCATAGCAATCCCTCACAAAGTGATGTCTGATATCAATGTGCTTGGTGGTTGAATGGGAGATTGGATTTTTGATGATATTTTCTGCTGCCTGACTGTCCAACATGAGGGGTGTCTTTAGGGCAGTGATACCAAAATCCAGCAATTGATTTTGAAGCCAAAGCAGTTGGGCTGTACAGCTTGCAGTAGCTATATATTCTGCCTCAGCAGTGGATGTGGAAACAGCTGCTTGGTTTTTGCTTTGCCAAGACACTAAGCAACTGCCTAGGAATTGGCACCCTCCTGAAGTGGACTTCCTTGTCTTGTCATATCCAGCAAAGTCACTATCTGAGAAACCTGAAAGCTTGATATTTCCATTAGCTGGATACCAGATACCAAGTGTGGGAGCACCTTTGAGGTATCTGAATATCCTTTTTACAGCAATAAGATTGGACTTTCTAGGGGTTGATTAGGATCTTGCACAAACACATGTTGCAAACATGATGTCTGGCCTAGATGCAGTTAGGTACAATAAAGACCCAATCATGCTTCTATATAGAGTTTGATCAACCAAATCATCCTTTTCATCAGACATGACAATTTTATTGGTTGCAATGGGTGTACTGCATGGCTTACAATCATCCATCTCAAATTTCTTTAAAAGTTCTTTGGCATATTTGCCTTGATGGATTAAAGTGCCATTTTGCAGTTGCCTTACTTAGAGACCAAGAAAGCACTGGAGTTCACCCATTGCACTCATTTCAAACTCAGCTGTCATGAGTTTCCTAAACTCTTCACACATTTTGTTACATGTGCTTCCAAAGATGATGTCATCCACATAAATCTGGACAATCATCAAATCCTTTCCTCTCCATTTTAAAAACAATGTTTTATCTATTTTACCTCTTGTGAAACCAATGGATAATAGGAAAGTGGAAAGAGTTTCATACCAGGCTCTTGGTGCTTGTTTCAGGCCATACAAAGCTTTATTTAGCTTGTAGACACGATTTGGATTAAATGGATCCTCAAAGCCTGGAGGTTGACAAACATAAACCTCTTCTTGAATCTTACCATAGAGGAATGTACATTAGATATCCATTTGATATAACTTGATGTTGTGGTTGACAGCAAAGGCCAGAAATAGTCTGATAACTTCAAGTCTTGCTACAGGGGCAAATGTTTCATCATAGTCAATGCCTTCTTCCTGTCTGAACCCTTGAACCACAAGCCTGGCTTTATTCTTGACAACAATACCCCTTTCATCAGTTTTATTTTTGAAGACCCATTTTGTGCTAATAGGACTCACACCCTCTGGAAATGGTACAAGCTCCCAAACTTGTTGTCTCCTAAACTGTTGGAGCTCCTCTTTCATGGCTTCTACCCAGCTGTTGTCTTTTAGTGCCTCTTGGTACTTGACTGGCTGATGGAGAGATAGGAAACCAGCAAAAAGACAAATGTTTTGGGATTGACTTCTTGTGAGCACCCCTTCATTGATGATGCCAATGATTTGGTCAGGTGGATGATATTTCAAGAAGATAAGATCTCCTTGGTATGGAACAATGGCATTAAGTGGGGAAGGCTGCAGATGTGAATCATCTGAGCTACCCACTGCTGGTGACTTTGATGATCCAGCAGTGGTTTCAAAAGGTGGTGGAATAGGAGGTAATGGTGTGGACATATGCTGACTTTGATCCACTGTTTGAGGACTTTTATCAATAGTGTTTGATGATGTGGAAGCAGGGGTTGATGGGCTACTTTGGTCAACAATTGTTGAGGTAGCAGTGGTTGAACTTTGACAGTTGTTTTGAACATCTGCTGCTCTTCCATTTGATGCAGACTTTTGTTGTGGAATGATGATTTCATATCCATAGTCTGATGATGAGTTTTCTGATGGACCTGCATTGTTAGGCTTGACAGCAACACTTTCAAATGTGAATTTATCAAGATCAAATAAATCTGCAGGATTTGCTTGGATTTTCATTGATGAAAGTTCATTGAACTTTACATTCAAAGTCTCTTCCACTGTCTTAGTCCTTGTGTTAAACACTTTATAGGCCTTAGCAGTGGTTGAGTATCCCAGATGATAACCACAATCAATTTTGGCTGCAAACTTTGAGATAGAATCTTTTAAGTTTAAAATGAAACATGGGCAGCCAAAAACTTTGAAATATGAAATCAATGGCTTTATTTTATACAGCAGTTCATAGGCAGTCTTTTGATGCCTGGGGTTGATTAAAACTCTGTTTTGGACATAGCAAGCAGTGTTTACTGCCTCTGCCCAAAAAGTTAATAGCAAACCTGAATCAGCAAGCATGGTTCTGGCAACCTCAATCAAAGTCCTGTTCTTTCTCTCAACAACCCCATTTTGTTCTGGTGTCCTTGGAATGCTGTACTGCCTTACAATTCCTTTTGACACACAGAAATCATCTAACTCCTTATTTCTGAACTCTGTGCCATTGTCACTTCTGAAGATTTTTACTGGTAAGTCAAACTGCTTTTCAACCAGTTTCACAAAGTCTTGCAGAATGCCTGTAGTCTCATCTTTTGAGTGTAAAAAGTAAGTCCATGTAAACCTAGAAAAGTCATCAACAATAACCACACAATATATCTTTTTCTTAAGATTCATGACTTTAACTGGGCCAAACAAATCCATATGAAGCATTTGCAAACATTTGGGGGTTTTGGACTCTTCAATTGATTTGTATGAGCTTTTATGTTGTTTACCTTTTAGGCAGGAAACACAGTGCTCAGGACAGGTGAACAGTTTTTGAGGTAAACCTCTTACTAACCCCTGTTTTGAAATAGTAGTGATTGTCTTGAGATTTGTGTGCCCCAATCTCCTGTGCCATAATTCTGTCTCTTTGTTTGAGACAGCTGAGAACAGACAGGCATCAGTCATGGGGCTCTCTTTTGACATATCAACAACATAAACATTGCCACTTCTTTGAGCAACAAGTTGAGTTTTTCCATTTTTTATTATTGCTTCAATCTTTTCAACCATTTCTGGTCCAACAATCCTACAACAATCCTTTGTGAAGAAAGAGCCATAGCCCTTATCACTCATTTGAGAGACACTCAGGAGGTTGAATTTTAGATTGTCTATTTGATTGACATTTTCAAACTTAACTTTACCAGACTGCATAGTACCAGACCCCAGAACCTTCCCTTTACTATTATTGCCAAAGGATATATCACCCCCTCCATGAATTTTGAAATCTTTGAGAAGGGCTCTACATCCTGTCATGTGCCTGGAGCCTCCACTATCTACATACCAAAGACTATCTAAGCATGCAGAAGCTCCCTTGGCAGCAGCCATCATGGCACAATCACATTGATGATTACTTTCTTCATCAGCTCTCTCTTCTTTCTCACCTTCCTTCTTCTTTTCTTTTTCTTCTTTTTCTTCTTTGGACCAGGGGTCAAACAGTGGTTCAATCAGGGTTTCTGAATTTTCTTCCAGCAGTAGTTCACCAGCAACTGCAGTAACCACTGCTTCAGCCACTTCATCCACTGATTCAGCACTTAGTTGTTCTCCTTCAGCTTCTACCCCTTCTAGTATTGACTCTAATGCCATCAGACAAAATGCATCATTAAAAGTATCATTAGAAGCATAGAGTGCAAAATTTTCATCACCAAGCTCATCAGGCATACTGCTCCAGTCAACAAAGCCTTAGGTGAAAAAGCTTTGTTGATCTGGTTGAACCACTGCTGGAGCAGCTTGTTGAGGTGCAACAGGTTACACTTGTGCCTGAGGGATAGGGGCTTGAACATACTGAATTTGTGGAACAGTGGTTTGAACATAATGCACAGGCACAGGGGTTGCAGCATAGTGAGCAGTGTTAACATTGGTTACAGGGGTATATTGGGCATAGTGCACAGTGCTTTGGTGTTGTGGTCTAGAGTTTGAGCTGGGATGAGTTATAATTGGACCAGTGGTTTGACTCCTGCATTCCCTAGCAAAATGACCTAGCCTATTGCACTTATAACATTTGATTTTTGACTTATCCAAGTCCACTTTTAAATTCGTGTGTAACCCTGGGAATTTTCTCCCTGTTCTTTTATAGAATTTGCTTGTTCTCACACTAAGCAAAGCCAATTGATGCAAAATGTCCATTTCTTCTAAGTCAGTGGGATCAAAGTGCTGCAAATCATTGAGTTCAAAGCACAAATTATCAGAGTTCTGGCTTTCTCCATTTGCTGTGAAAGCAAAGTTGGATGAGTGAGGATCAGAGTTGAAATTACATCCAGCAGTTATGTCAATAAAATGATCATAACTCTGATCCTTACTGCTGCCAGACTCTTCTTGACCCAGAAGAGTTGTGTTGCCAAATGAGTAATCATCTGTAATTTTGCCAGACTCTTGCAACTTCTTTTTCTGGTTTAACTCCCTTTCATAGTTCAGGAGTCTACCATGAAGTTGGGTCAGTGTTAGATCTTTGAACTCAACAGAATTTCTAGTCACAAAGGCAATTGTATCCCATTTTTCAGGTAGTGATCTAAGAAACCTGCTATTTTGTGTAGAGTTAAGAAATTCAACCTTAACAAGTCTTAGCTCACTAATGAGACAACTGAATCGCTCAAACTGTTGAGTCAATGACTCACCCTTAATGTGACAAAAGGTTTCATACTGCTGGTTCAGAATTTCCCTATTATTTTCAATTACTTCTTCAGTTCCCCCAAATTGTTCCTTAAATGCATCCAATAATTCCTTGGCACTGTTACAATGTAACAGCCCAGCATAAATTTCATTGGGTAATGCAGATGCAATGGTGCTGAATGCTTTGGCATCCAGTTCGAACTTTTGGAAATCAGTTTCAGTATAGTTTTCATATTTTTTAGGTTCGAACTTCTTTGAATCCTCAGCACTCGGCACCATTGGAACATGTGGTCCAAAAACAACAGACCTCCAACATCCAGCATTCTGTTGAGCAATGATGTGACCCATCCTTCTCTCCCAAATGTTGTATTCATTACGTTTAAGCATGGGTGGTTTGAAAAGTGAACCGATGTTATTCTTATCATCTTGTGATTGTGACGTCATCCTGGTTGTTTTACAGGCACTGATTAATCAACTTTGAACGTGATTAAACCTTACTCTGTTTTTCAACAAAACGAACAACTATCAGTATCAACGATTTTGAGCTGAACTATTTATGTCAAAATGATTGTTAAATCAAATTTGATTGTCCGAGCTCTGATACCAATTGTTAGGATCTGAGTTTGGATTGATTGTGTTTTACGTTTGAATTAAAATGAAAGATGAACAAGTAATGCAGCGGAATATAAATTGAAACAAACTTTGCACACAATCAAACAGGAGAATTGCTTTTAACACACATTTTCACATATAACCGAATGATTGAATTTATTTCAACTACGATTACAATGCATGCATGTAACAAACTCCCCCCAGCCTGAGCTCACAGTATTTGTTCGTACAGGAAGAAAAGTGATGAAGAGCTAATAGAACAGTACATGGTACTGTTCTATTTATAGGCACGGACAAACCACTGTGGCATCTTTGCTGACGTCACCATGAAAGTGACATCTAACCTCCTAACAAACTCTAACAACTGATCTAATACAAATACTGCTATGCTAACTACTGATTACAATACATTACATAAGAAAAGCTAAACTACTGCTTTATCCTTCCACTGTTGTGACTCCAGCAGTATTTGATAACTTAAGCAGTGCTTGACCCATAGCAGTAGATTGATCAATCAGGGCTTTAGTCTTCATCAGTCTTTAACATGATCAGCAGTTGTAAGTCAGCAGTTGATGTAAAGGATCAGTGGATGTAGGTCATCAGATGTTGAAACCACTTTCAAGGGGAGAGAAATGTAAACATAACATCTGCTTATTTTGGATCCACTGCTCTGATCCGGTTTTGGCTTTAATCAACTGTTCCTCTGGTAGGGTTCAATCCCAACACTAACACTAAACGCACATATGGGCAAGTGCACCCATCGTGAGCGTAGTATAACGTTGGTAAGATACCGAGGTCGTCCAAGGACACAAGAGCTTTTAGTACCGGTTTATCCTCAACGTCTAATCAAATCAAAAGTTTAGAAAAAGTTTTAAACATGAAAATAAAAACTAAAAATGCTGAAAATAAAATAAAAATAAAAACAGATAGACAAGATGAATCACTTGGATCTGACTCACCTTTAGTGTAGCCTTTGATGATTTCCGCACTTTTGCACTTTTTAAGAGATTATCTTAGTTATAGTAGTAGGCCCCTCTTTTGAAGGTGACGTTACCCTCAACCCGGTAGTTTGAGTCAGCAAGGATACAATCCTAAAGGGTTGGAATATTGAAAGGTAATTAATTAAGTTATTAATGCGTAATGTGGTAGGCCCCTCTTTTGAAGGTGACGTTACCCTCGGCTAAGTGGTTTGAGTCAGCAGGGATACAATCCCAAGTAGCCGGGTTAATGTATTAATGGTAGTTTACATATGAGGGGATCAAGCCATTCTCACCCCCGCCATCCAATACAAGTGTGTATTGAAGGAGGTCCTAGTAAGCTTGACCCAGGTCCTTGCAGGATCTATACACTGAACAAGGCAAGAACCTTACCAAACCATTCCCTTAATCCCCGACCAGGTAGCCAACATATCTCTATATAGACCATAGAGATATGAATGGTGTAAATCTTTTATTTTATATAAACAGTAAAATAATGCCAAGACACCACGGACAAATGATAAGGAAGTTTCACCTTCAACATAAGAAAATAGTTATTAAATTCATTAATACAAAACCAAATAAAAAGTGAAAAAAGATTAAAAATCAAAAGTATTACACTAAATGCTTGTCTTCAGCAAGTGATGTAAGAGACTTAGGCAAACATGGCCTTTGATTGTCAAGAACTCTTACTATCAATCTTGGATCCCGAGACTACTACACACACTCTATGATGGATGATGGTGGTGGATGTGGGTTGTAGTGGTGGTGGAGTGTGGGTGAAGTGGGAGAGAGGTGGTTTGCCAAGGGATGCCTTTGAAGTAAACCAAGCACCTCTATTTATAGCCTGCACAGAAGCCCGGACACGCCCCCGTGTCCATTGGGCACGGCCCCGTGTCCATACACTTTCTCTTTCTTCATTAATTGCAATTTGTCAGCATTAGCTCCACACGCCCCCGTGTCCGCTAGGCACGACCCTCTGTACATAAGCGTATCTGTACTATCAAGATTTGCTTGGATTCTGTGAATCTTAGCGTTGACCACGACCATGTTGAGCTGGGCACACCCCTGTCTCGGGAATAGAAGCTTCTAAAGCTTTGTATTTTCTGCAGACAACTGGCCACGCCCCCGTGTCCGCTGGGCACGGGGCGTGTTCAGCCTTCTTTTTTCTTGTTTTTGCTTGGGAAGATGCTGTCGAGGGGTCGGGCATGCCACGTTTGTTCCTTTTCTTGTATTTTTGTTAGATTTTGCTGCATATTTGTTTCTTTTGTTCGTTTACGCTCATTTAATCCTGAAAATACAAAAGGAAGACAAAAGCACACTTTTTCCAACATTAGTACAAAAAGGGGTTAGTTTTATGCCTCATTTAATGTAATTTATATGTTGCATTTTACACACATTAAGTAACATGACCACAAGTCGGGTTGACAGTGCCGTGGGTGGTAATTAAGGTAGAAATATAAACAAATGTAATTGCGTGATCGCCCTCAATGCTGTAAAATGATAAAACCTGTTTTGAATAAACTGTGATTCACTCACCAGTATTTCTTGCTGATAAAATATTTTAAACACGTGTTTCAGGTAACTTAGTGTGAAGCCCATGAAAGCCAGCTGGAGAGCACTGAAGGCTTAGAAAAGTGGCTATAAAAGTTACCTAATTAAAAAGGAGAATTGTTTTCAATATCTAGGGTTTATCCCTATAAAAATATTATGAATAAAAACTTGGGTTTTACCCATGTGTTTATTATTATAAAAATGTGGTATTTTACTCTGATAAACTATTTCCTAACTACGGTCCTGATGAAAATTTCCGCTGCTAAATTGATAAACACCGATACCATCTGCTCTGAGTCTCACGGCTCCCGCTCCCGGGGATGGGATCGGGGGCTGTGACACGTTACTATGTCTAACGTATGTATTGGGAGTTAGTTTGGGCATTAAGATGATTGTGGTAGATTGATCGAACGGTAGGTTGTTGGTAAAGTGTCGGGTTCTGACTACATACCTAGATGTATGATGCTTGGTGTTTAACAGTATAGTGTACGAGTGGGTTACCGGTCATGGGCCTTGGAAGCTTTCTTTAGGTATGGTTCGTATCGAGTTTCTTGGTATCTGAGTATAGATGATGGTTTTAAGAGTTCATCATTGTTCTACGGTATAGAGGGATTTTCTGGTAGGAGAGCTAGTTCTAAATTAGGATATGTTGTTGAAAATTGAAGTCTCGAGGGTGTATGGATAGGCTATTTGCATTTGTTGGTTAGGTTGACTATGGACCGATCATGTTTATCAATTAATCGGGGTTGACGAAGCGATATCTATAAGTTTTGTACGTATATGAGTGAAAGTTTTATTGGTTCTCTATTGGGAACAAAACGTCTTTAGTGTAATAGTATAATGGGAGCGTGTTTTAGTGATTGGACAAAATATGAAAATCATGGGCAAGAGACTTATTAGATCAACTAGGTTGATAGGCAGAATTTCATAAGATTTTGAAAATCAGGTAATAAAGCATTTAAGGTATGATTAGTAATTTTGTGCATGTGATTTACGTAAAATAGAGTGTAGGTTTGAGATTTTTGCATAAGTAGAAATTTTGACAAAATGACAAGTTTTAAGTGATCGTGTGATTGCCATGATAAAGTTCCTTTGGAAAAGAAGAGTTGGTAACGATCACCGAGGTAAGGAAATCACCCCTATCTCGTTGGTGAAGTCGTTGGGAGAAGAACAGGGAGCGGAGCTAATCATCAAGGTAACAGAATCACTCCTATCTTGATGATATGCTCCCATTTTTTGGGAATGTGAGTAGTGTATTCCTTGTTGATGATGTTTTGAAATCATGCATATAAATAACGTATATGTATATGAAAAGGATTACTATGTTGTGTGTGTAACCATCGTTAAAATAATTTGGATTTTTGAAAAGAAAAAGTTTGGATCGTGTTAAGCATAAAATTGATATTAGTAAAATGGAGGTTTGATTAAAACTTGGATTGTTCCGAAATGGAACTTTGACTAAATGAAAGTGGTCAAAAGCTCTTTTGAGTTGGGGAAGCATGCTTTAGCCTAATAGGTAGAATACTCTCGCCGAAATTCCAGTTAACGGTATTCATCATTTCGGTTACTACATGTGCCTAATCAATCGAAAGTTCGAGACTTGGCGGGATTTTGAAAATCGAGGAATGGGACTAGTTGACAAGATGAAGGTTTCACTTCTAACTTGACAACATCGTACCCTAAGTGTGGTTAGTACTCATTGGGTCAAGAAAGTTAATTCCGACATGTTGACGAGGGTCCACTAGATTTGAAATGGAAATTCTCCATCAAGGTGAGTATTTCACTCTAAACTTGATAGCGAAGTTCGTGCAAAAATGAATGAGCGGATTGAGAGTCGTTCACCAAATTGTGGGTTTCACGCCTATTTTGGTGAAGTCGTCTCGTTTGTATAATATGAGTGTTTTCATGTTTTAACATAATCGTGTAAAGTTGCCTTAGGAAAGACATATGTTTTGAAATAGGAAAATAAATATGAGCACATAAAATATGTTTCGAGAATTTAAAACAGAAATCAAGTATGGTCAAGTATGGTGCTTAACTATAGACTAGGTCAAAAGCATGGCAATTTTCCAAATTTCCTATAGTTATGGATCTGATACCAATCTGTCACACCCCAACGATGGCGGAAACATCAGAGTGAGACGAACGAGATTGCTCGAGACTTCATAACACTATTTGCGACAATAATTTAAAGTAAACATATTTCATTTCATTTCAAAGTGTCAAGTTACGATACATCGAATTCAAAATACAACAATTGTTTCAATTACAACAATGATATTTTAAGCAACTACAACATAGTTCAAAATTGATACAACAACAAAATCTAGAAATTCTAAGTGTGTATATAGGGAATCCCTACTTAGTTTCATCCATCTCGACATCATCAACCTGCAATATGTTTGAAAATACATGGTTCAATACAAAAGTATTGGCGAGTATACAAGTTTAGTACATAGCATAAATATAAAAATGATTGAAAAAAATCCACATGACACACCTAGTTATTAAGATTAACGTAAAACTGGCATGCGAATAACAAGTCAACCTTATAGTTACCGCAACTATAATTGAATGAATAACTTAACATGACCTCATGTTCACGGGTGGTGCGTTACTCCTATAGCGCTATACATGTTAAAGGGAGGCTCGTACGAAGTTAATGACAAGTTTATCACATAAGAATCACCCAGAAACACGAATCAAGTATAACATATTAGTATGCATGTATTGGATTGTTTGTGTGATTGCATAAAAGTATAAGTGATGGTGTAAGTTGAATAAGTAAACATATTGCACCCAAAAGTGTAAAATGAAAAAGGGTGTTCGAGTATACTCACGGTTTGCGAAGAAATTTCCACTTAGTGAGTTTGACAAGTCTTGAGTTGTTGGAACACCGAAGTTACCAATTTTGGTTCTTGAACTTTTTGCCCAAAGTTGAAAACCTTGGAGATTTGAGAGAGTTCATAAGTAAATTGGAGGTGGTGAAAGTGTTTGGAAGGTGTTAGAGTTGGTATTTATAAAAAGGTTAAGTAGTTGGGGTTTAAATGAGTGTGGTTGGGGTTTAAATGATGGTGGTTGGGAGTTAGGAAAGGTATTAAATGAGTTGGTT
Organism: Helianthus tuberosus; assembly: GCA_030545235.1. NCBI lineage: Eukaryota > Viridiplantae > Streptophyta > Magnoliopsida > Asterales > Asteraceae > Helianthus > Helianthus tuberosus. The sequence continues at coordinate 39,668,944 of CM060435.1, read as the reverse complement.
GGAGGTTAGAAGGTGGGTTTGGGATATTAAATAAGTTAGTTGGAGGTTAGGACATTAAAGAAAGTGGTTGGGGAGATGAAAATTTTCATTTTTAGTCCTTGCACTTGTATTGTTGGTAATTTTATGCTATAAAGGTGTATGCAGGTATATTATAAGTATGATACATGTATGAATCTGATTCCAAGAAAATATAATCTCGATGTATGTCTCGTTTTTAAATTAAAACGTGTATTTCACGATTGATTACATATTATGCATGTATGATTAAAAAAGGTTGATATAAAAATACGATTTGAATTATGATCAAAATCTCGAGATTATAAGGATTGAAATGAAGTAAGAATACAAGTTTCTAAAAATAAAAATGTAAATACAACTTTCTAAATATGGAAAGTACAGAAAAAGCGGAGCGTTACAGCCAGCTTATACGAGCCCCCTTTGCGGGCATCGAGGATAGTGTACGGCCCTTCCCACTTAGGGCCAAGCTTTCCTTGGCTTTCTTTTTTACTGGCCTTGTTGTTTCAAAGGATAAGATTACTAGGCTTGAACCTTTCATACATTACCCGTGCATTGTAATAAGATTCCATTTTCTGCTTGTATTTTGCTTCTTATGTGGCTACTTAGTCGCAGGCTTCTTCAAGGAGTTCCAAGTTCAACATCCTCTCTTGCTTGTTTGATCTAGATCAATGTTGAACGTCCTCTTTGTTGTAACTCCTATTTCCGCCGGGATTACAGCCTCTGATCCAAACACTAGGCTGTATGGTGTTTTCTTATGACTCGTCTTCTCAGTTGTTCAAATTGCCCATAGAACATTGGGAAGTTATTCGAGACAATTATTGTCGTACCTTCCCAAACAAGTTTTAATCCCTTCAACAATGTTGCAGATTTTTCTTTCAACTTGACCATTGGACTGTGGGTAAGCCACCGAGCTGAACACTTGGGTTATTATGAAATCCTTGCACCAGGAGCTAAAAGGCTTTTCGGCAAATTGCTTCCCCTTATCCATGACTAGCACTCCTGGCAGCCCAAATCGACAGAGTATTTTTTCCCATACGAAATCATTGACTTGTATTCCTGATATTTCTGCCAATGGCTTCACTTCCGGCCACTTGGTGAAGTAGTCCACGGCCACCAATAAGAACTTGACGCCTCCTTTGGCCGGTGGGAATGGACCAACAATATCCATTTTCCACTTGTGGAATGGCAAGGCTGAGGAGATGGGAACCAGGTTGTGTTTTGGGCTCTTGGGCACTGGAGCATGTATCTGGCAAGTTTCACACTTTCGCAGCTGTTCGGATGCATCCCGATGCATGGAAGGCCAAAAATATCCAAGGTTCATTAGCTTGGAAACCACTAATCTTGGGCCGTAATGAGCCCCACATATTCCTTCGTGAACTTCTTTAATCAGATATTGCCTTTGCTCAGGGCCAACGCAGGGAAGTAGTGGTGCAAGGTATCCCTTTTTGTAGAGGATATCTCCTTGTAACACATATTGCCTTGATTTGATCCGAACCCTTTTAGCTTCCGTCTGATCACTTGCAACTCACCATTCGTTAGGAATTTGACTAAAGGGGTCATCCAATTTGGCCCTTCTTCTGTAATCACATCTTGCACTTTGAGTTCTTGAATGGACGATGTTTTCAACACTTCAACCAACACTTTCTTCGTGAGATGGGCAAAGGTAAGGGATGCAAGCTTACTTAGTACATCGGCTTTCTTGTTTTGTGATCTTGGGACTTGTTTAATGGTGCAATATTGGAATGTGCCCATGAGTTCCTTTGCCTTCTCTCGATACTTCTTCATGTTGGGTTCTTTAGCTATGTAGCTATCATTCACTTGACTTGAAACAAGCAAGGAGTCTTTGAAGACTTGAAGCTTTTGAATGTCCATATTTTTTGCTAGCTTGAGTCCTACAATCAGTGCTTCATATTCGGCTTCATTGTTGGTTGTCTGAAATTCAAGCTGGAGAGCATATTTAAATTCCAATTCCTCAGGATTGATCAGGACCACCCCTGCCCCTGACCCTTCAAGGATGGAAGCTCCATCGGTAAAAAGCTTCAAGGTATCAGGGTCAGAAGGTTTAGTGGAGGCAGTGTTAACTTCCGCTGTTGTTTCCTTTGGAATTTCCAAAATGAAGTCAGCCAAGATTTGGGCTTTCACAACGTAGGTGATGTTGTGTTCACCTAGTTCCAGTGCCCACTTGGCTAACCGTCCAGAAGTTTCAGGCTTTTCAAGCACACTTTTAATGGGTTGGTCAGTGACCACTTGTATTGGGTGTGCTTGAATGTATTTTCGAAGCCTTCTGGCTGTTTTTACCAAGGCTAGAGCAAGTTTTTCCAATGGGAAATACTTGGTCTCTATCAGCTTTAAAGTTTTACTGAAGAAGTAAACGTGTACCTGAGCCTTGTTTCGTTCGATGGTCAGGACCGCACTGATAGCTTCCTCAGCAACTGAAAGATAGACAGAGATTAGTTCCTTTGTTTCTGGAGCATCAATGTCTGGTAATAGAGCTAAGTACTCATTCATTTGGTTAAAGGCTTCTTCAGCTTCTTCAGTCCACCTGAAGTTCTTCTTGTTTGTACACCCTTGAAGGGTTTTAAAGAAGGGAATGGACTTCTCAGCCAACTTGGACGTAAAACTCTTCAAGGCTGCAAGCTTCCCGTTCAAGCTTTCAACCTCCTTCTTGCTTTGTGGGGATCTTGTATCAAGGATGGCTTTAACCTTGTTGGGGTTAGCCTTTATGCTTTGCTTTCCCACGATATGCCCCAAGAACTTGCCTTCCTCAAAACCAAATGAGCACTTTACAGGATTGAGCTTCATGTTAATCTTTCTAAGATTTCGGAATGTCTCTTGTATATCATCGAGCATTTGACCTTCAGTTTTGCTCTTGATCACTAAGTCATCAACGTAAGCCTCCATGTTTTTGCCTATTTGCCCAGCAGATGCTTTGTCTACCAAGCGCTGGTAGGTTGCCCCCGCATTCTTCAAGTCAAAAGGCAACTTTTGGTAACAAAAAATACCTTTGTCAGTATGGAAGGCTATCTTTTCTTCATCATTTTTCTTCATCTGGATTTGATGATAAGCTTTATAAGCATCCAAGAAGTATTTAAAAGGGAAGCATGTGAGCGAATCGACTTTCAAATCAATTTCAAGTAAAGGATAGCAATCCTCCGGACATGCTTTGTTTAGATACTTGAAGTCGGTACACATCCTCCAGGATCCATCAGGCTTTTTGACCATCACCGGGTTGGCTATTAAGGTATGGTATTTTACTTCTCGGAGAATTCTAGCATGTACAAGCCCTTCAACCTCTTTGCATGCCGCAAGGCTTCTGTCTGGGGCCAAACTTCTTTTTTGCTGAACAACAGGTTTCACATTGGACAAGATTTTGAGCTCATGCTCAGCGATATCTCAAGGGATACCGATCATGTCTTCGGGATACCATGCAAAGATTTCCATGTTGTGTAAAAGCAGCTTCTTGAGATACTAGAGAGTGTCTTCTATGAGGTTGGTATCTACCCTTATCCTTTGTTGGGGATATTTTGGGTTAATGATCCAGCCTTGTTCCTCCTCTTCATTTTTGGTGAACTTTCCCCTCCAACCAGGAAGGCTTCCTGGGTAGGTTGAAGGGTTGCGATCCCTCTTTCGATTAGGAACTTGACTGTGCCTTGGCCAACTGAAACTGTCATGCCAAACTCACTTTGCCTAAGCCTTCTTATGATGACATCATAGTTAGAAGGCATGTTGATTACCACAAAAGTAAGTGGTTTGGTCCTTTCCATTTTTCCTTCACTAAAGCAAACATCAAGTGTTAATTAGCCCAAAGGCTTGATAGGAACATCAGTGATACCTTTAATAGAGGACTCAGCTGGCTGAAGCCTTGAACGTTCATCGTTGCTGAGTCGGTTGAAGCATTTCTCAAACATGATCTCGGTCGTTGCCCCTATATCGATGTAAGCTTTGCTTGTTTTGATGGTTCCCACAGCGGCTTCTACCACCAAAGGGTTTGAGAATAAGCCCCTTTTAGGTGGAGGGAAGCATACACATTGAAGCTCCCAAGCCTCCAAGTGTGGCCGTTTGTGGGGAGCTTTTCCATCAAGGTTCACCACGTTCACATATTTACCTTTTCCTTTAGCCATTTTGTTTCTTACCCCTTTGACCAAATGGGTAAGTTCTCCGGACTTAACAGCTTACTCAATTCTTTTCTTGAGTTGGAAAAAATCGTTGGTATGATGGCCTTTCTCTTCATGAAATTCACAGTACTGAGTGGAGTTTTTATTTCTTTTGCTCTTTGGCAAAGCTCGGGGTGGTCGGAAGCTATGTTTTACCTCTTCAGTGGCAAGGATCTCTTGTGAGGTTTTGGTTAAGGCTTTGAAGTTCAGCGTCTTTTCCCTGCTTGGAGGGTTACTGGCTTCAGACCTTCTCGGATTTCTGCTTCTGGAACGCTTGTCATAGGAATCATAGTTGCTTATTTTTCTATTGGGGTTGTTACTCCTCCAACTGGGACGCCTTTTTCTTTGTTCCTTTATATCGACGGCTTCCTCCCCCCGGATGTGAGCTTCAGCCCTCTCAAGGGCCTCTTCAAGGGTCTTGGGTAGACATTTGTTAAAGTATCTAGTGAGGTACTTGAGGTGATAGCATTCATGAAGCATGCCACTCTTATCTTCTCGTCAGCACCTACGTATGTTAACCCTTATTTCTTGTATCTTTCGATGAAATCTCTAAGGCTTTCATCATCCTTTGCTTATTTGGAAAATCACTGTTGCATCCTTGACGTACCTCCGTTGCTGCGAAAAGTTAGCCAAGAAACATTTGCTCAAGTCATCAAAGGTTTGAATGCTTCTATCAGGTAGGTCGTTGAACCAAATACGGGCAGACCCTACAAGGGTTTACATGAACATCAGTCAACACTCGGCACTAGACCACTTTTCAATCCTTGCAGCCCCAGTAAAGATTTGGAGGTGGTCTTCAGGATCTTCGGTTCCATCATAGATTCTTATGTGGGATGACATCTTAATCCGGGTTTGAAAATCATAGTCGGCAATTTTTTTTTTGGAAAAAACAAGACAAATTGCTAGGCTTGTATGGTTTGGCAAGATCTTCTTCTGCTCTTGAGGCCAGATTGTTGTTTGTATTCCCTTGAGTGGTCAACACTTGGTTGATAAAGTGCTGCCAAGGGGAATGTGCCATCATTTGAGCCATCATTTGTGGCATCAGGTTGAATCCTTGAAAGTTTTCGGGTGTAGCCATGTAGTTCATTCCCATGGGGTACTCATGGCTACGCTTCGAGCCAAGGGGAGAACAAACAAGGCTTGCTCCAATGTTGTGGACACAAGAGGGGGAAAACTTGAAGCTGGTAACTGTAATAATTAATCCAAAGTTATCTCATGACCCAACGGTCTACCAGTTGTAACCGGTTGGGAGGTGAACAAAGGAGAAATGGTTGGATCTGGTCTCGCGACAGCGTATGGACTTGGATTCGGTGGAAGGTGACTAGGACCAGCTTCGTTTCGGGATGTGGTAGGTTGTGAGCTTACAAAAGGAGGCAGAGGTGGCCCGGGTAGCAATAAGGGCTCAGGCTCGTCATAATCCAGCATGATTCTTACTCCTTTATCTCTTTCTCGGCTCACATACTGGTTGAGAAGAGATCTCAACTGTAGAAAGTTGCTTGCTACCCCATCAGGTGTCAAATCGATGCGTGTTGGTGTACTCGTTGCACCGATTTGAGGAGAAGGAACCCTTGAACGAGATGGGGTTGGCGTCTGAAAGGAAGAGAAGTCAGGATACATGGCTCCTGTTGGAGTACTTCCCGGAGTTAAGAATGAGGTGGGTATAGCCGGTGGAGTTTGGCTAGCACTAGGTGTTGAAGTACGAGGTACTTGGTTTACCTTACCCGGGGATTCACTTTCAGAAATAATAAATTTGACGAAGTTGAAGCTACACTACTGGTCTTCAAAGATAAACTTAGTGGCATAGCTCCACGGTGGGCGCCAACTTGTTACTACAACAAATATAAGACCAAGAATAGTGGGGAGACTAGTTAGGCAAAAGGGTTCAAGAGTCCCGATTAGCCTAACGCAGGTCGCGGGGTCCCCCTAGGTATGCAATACATAGGGTCAGATCACCCTTCTATTGATTGCTTTGAATTCAGGATTGAAAGAGATTCAACCAAGAACTGACGCATGCAATGTGATCGTATTTTGATAAGTGAAGAATAGAACACGTAAAGTACAAGTTCTAGGGAGAGAGAGAGAGAAAGAGTAAGATTTCGTATTTTTTTGCTGAATAACCAAGTGTGGTCATTTATAAGGAAAGAGTGTGCCAAGAGAGGAAACCTTTGACTAGTGATCCGGTGATGCAGTGAGGGGGTTGTCCTTTTTGGTAGGTTGAAGGCTTTGGACCTGCGGGTAAAAGAATGTTACTTCTCACGTGCTTCTTTTGCGGCTGAGTGGGAGAAGTCACACGTAAAGTGTGATGGGACGTGACACTGTTCCATGCTTTTTGCTGTTTACTACCGCTGATCATCTTCCGCACCCTTTAACCTTTTAAACATTTAAGCTATATCGCACTTTTTGCTAGTTTATTAAGCTTGACCTACGAACGTCGTCAACAGATGGAATGATATTAGTTGAGAGATAGCGTGCAGGAATGATACACAAAAATCAGTATTATATAACTCTTAAAAACAAAGGTCAGTGCTACAGTAGCACCAACACGTGTCATCATCTGAACAACATATAACTAAAGGAGCACAAGGTACAACATGGTGAACTACAAGATTTCTGTGATTGGTAGACAACCCAGGGATCGCAAAGTACAACGGGATGCACATGAGAAAAGCAATGCTGGAGAGAGAGTGAGACCGAGAGAAAGAGGAAGCCAACCGGCGACGATGATGACGATGGTAAAACATCCAACAGAGATCCGGTGGGATAAGAAGCGAGGAAGGAGGAGATGTAATCAGTTGCATTTGATGAAATCGAGATAGTCGGTGTGTGGTGGCCGGCGACCGGAAATAGAGAGTAGATGAATAGGGTTATGTAGATCTTAATTCTTAATTTGTGGTGGTTGTCGGGGTCACCGGAGAAACATCCATCTCAATTTGTGGTGGTTGTCGGGGAGTTTCGGTGAAGAAAAGAACGAGTTATTGTGGTTAGGTGAGATGAGAGACAGAATGTGTGAGGAATTGAGAAAAATGAAGTTTGAAAGAGAGCATAAAGAAGATTATCTGATTATTAAATAAAAAATTACTTTAATAGTTTAATTACATTTTTTACCTTTTTATTCTACATCAATCAATAAACTGAAAAACACTGGCAAAAAAATAAAATAAAATGAAAAACCTTTTGTTATATAAATAGGATATTATTTTATATGAACATAATTTAATTTTAATGCTGCTACATCGAGGTGATACTTTTATCAAATTTGCTAGATCAATATCAAATTAAGACATCAGATTGTTAATGAGGTTTTAAATGTATATAAGTTATTTGATTTGATTTGTATGTACTTCTTTTCATCTTCAAATAAAAAATGTATGTTCAGCTTCAAATAAAATAGGTACTGCTTAAGAAGATCGGAAAAAACAACAAACTGAATGCACGTAGAAACCAGCTTGGTCATATTACGACTATATTCTTTTGCTTTTTCTTTCGCTTACTATGACGTGTGCCGGTATTATAACGACCTAAGCCAAACCGAAAGAACTCCCACCGTGTCCTCACGCCAACGCGCAGGTTGAATACGCGAGTATATATTTGAAAAGAAAGGTCGGTGGCAAAGCCACCTACCCATTCCACCCCTAAACTTTGCTATAATAGCAAAAGTAACCCTCTAACTTCGTAAATGTCATTTTGACCCCTTCAAATTTATAAATTTTCGCGTTTACCTTAAAACTAATTTCTTTTGTTTTTATTTTTATGTATGTTTCGGTATACATTCGAGTTCACCTACGTTTGAGTCGGGTCAATTATAAGATGTTTTATTTTTATGTAAGTTTTGAGTTGGACTACGTTTTGACGTAAATTTTGTTTGGAAACAAATAGGGTCAAATATAATACATTTTCATTCGACAATATAAATTTGAGTTATTATACGTTAACGTAAATTTAGTTTGGAAATGAGTCAGGTCAATTGTAGTCTATACTTTATCGCGACACATACGATGCCACCACACGTGTTTATTTTATGTACGTTGTGAGTTAGTCTATGTTTCGACCTAAATTTTTTTTGGAAACAACTCGAGTTAAATATAATAAATTTTCATTTAACTATATGAATTAGGGTGATTGTATAAAAAAACTAGTTTTACTTAATTTAAAAGGTGAAACATGGCGTTTCTTCATTCCTATCACAAACAACCAAACATAGGTTGCATTAACTTTATATCACCGTCTTATTTTTTTGTCGTTCAAAAATGACATGCTACTGAAAGAACCTGTTAACAACTCAAAATTATTCGTAGTCGTCACATTATGAGGGTACCATACTAGCGTATAGTGTCTATATATTAATATATATTTAATAAAATTATATAAGAAAGGATAAAAAAAGAAAATTGGATCTATGTTAATACAATGATATATTTATAAAATTAGCATCAATAAAGAAACTATTCAATATTTATTGAACACGGAGTTATATTTAGAGTTAAATGCTTGGTTGGTCACTGTGGTTTGCAAAAATTGCAGATGTGGTCCCAATGGTTTACTAATTACACGCGTGGTCCCTGTGGTTTTCAAAAATGCACTCGGTTGGTCCCTAGCCCTAACATCAGTTAAATTTCTCAGTTAACTATGTGTGAAATGACTATATTACCCTTAGAACAATTAAAAGAAATAAAAAAATATATAAAAAACACCATCATCTCCTCCAATCCCCACCAGTAACCACCCACCACCACCGTCACCCACCTTCAGGAATGCCACGAGTTCTAAGTCCTCTCCACCACCAGCCACCATCTGACTCCACACCACGACACCACCAAGACTTCACCCCCATCAGCAACCATCCTAACTGACATCACCACTATCAGCCACAATCACTATCGGAGATCAGAAAACCACCACCAACACCATCCATCACTAACCGGACGGCTGTGTCGTTGCCGGAATTGCGTGCCAGTGACGTATACCAGTGTGATTTCTTATGGAAATCACATAAATCTGTAACCGATACCTCGGTGACCTCTCCTTCCACACTTTAGCTCGATCCGGACTCAACCGCTGATGCTGCTGCCCATATTTCCTCACTCTTCCCTCCATCAAAACCCTAATTATACTCAACTAACAACAATTCACAATTCCGTATCACCGATTATCCGATAATCGAGTTCGCAACACTAAGAAATCTGCATCAATTAACAACAATTCACAAATCCCAGATCTGCAAACTCAAACAAACCCCTTCCCTTCCATCGCCGGCCAATAATAAAACCTGCAACCTCAAAACCGTCGGATCGGAGACCTACAATTCCGACTGTGTTGGGAGACCCAAACCGGAGCCCAACTCGAGACCTGAACAGCCAGAACCAAGCCGCCGCCGCCGCGAATGGCGTCGCCCCTTCTCTTGCCTCGTCTCTGATTCTCTCTCTCAGCTCTGAACTGCCGGGACCGACTCTGATCACCGGAGAAGAGAGGGGAAATGGGGTGTTTGGCTGTGGATGTGTGAGAGAAAGAGGAGGACGGTGGTTATGGGGGTTCGCCGGAGGAACCTGTTGCCGGAGATCGCCGGAAATCGGACTCCCTTGACCTGTTGCCGGAGATCGCCGGACCGACTCTGATCACCGGAGAAGCAGAGGTCTGATGAATGAGACAGGGTTCACTACCCTTTTATAGTTAGGCAAGGGTATTTTGGTCATTTAACATGGACTTAACTAAGAAATTTAACTGATGTTAGGGCTAGGGACCAACCGAGTGCATTTTTGAAAACCACAGGGACCACGCGTGTAATTAGTAAACCATTGGGACCACATCTGCAATTTTTGCAAACCACAGGGACCAACCAAGCATTTAACTCTTATATTTATAATAAATTGTTTTTGGCACAAAAATTATGGGTTAACATTTTTAACTTAATATCGGTACCGTGCTGATCAACCAAACATCGATATCGGCATTATTTTTATGGTTTTCATTCTCGATATAAGTTATATCCGGTTAGATTACAATCGTACACATATAAAATACTTATGAAAAATGATACTACCAAACATCGATACCGGCATTATTTTTATAGTTTTCATTCTTGATATAAGTTATTTCCGGTTAGATTACAATCGTACACATATAAAATATGTATAAAAAATTGGTGGCATCGCACAAAACAACCAATATTTAGTTACAAACTCAAAACAAAAAATAAAAAACTAAATATCAGTTATTCACTTATTTGGGTTGAGCATTATAAATATTATATTTAATTTAAATTTATTTAAAGACCTTTAATTTGTAAAGGTTTTGTGCGTGACCGCGATTTTATGCAATCAGAAATCGAAACTACCCTAATTTACACGTGGCATGTACGGTCAAGTGCCGGTGCCAACAAGGGACACGTTGAACCCCCTGTTGTTTATCTTGACGTTTTTTGTAAACCTTTGACTGTTGTTATCGTTGACATATTCCTTAAACATTAAAGTCAAAAGTATGAATAAAAAATTTAATTGAATAATATCCCTTCTATGTTCATTCTTAAAAAATATATGTATATACTTTAATACATTTTAGAACCAATAATTCTCTGCGAACCAATAATGTCTTAAGTTACGTCAACATGTCATTTGATCAGAGATATTTTTGAAAGAAATTTAAGTAAAAATTATAAAAATCTGTAACTACCTTATATATATTTATTGTTATAAATGTGATGAATAACACGGTTATGTAATATACTAAGCATCTACATGCATCTGATTAGCGCTGCTTACAAGGGTTTATTATAATGACAAAAGCGAAATGTCTACCCGATTGTTGGTTTCATGTGGCTATTGTGACATAAAAATCACAATAGTGCTGAAAATGAAATGATCCATATGGCCTACAAATGTGTATAAAAATAAATATGTTTAAGGGTGAGAATGAGGCACGTAATAAAATAAAAAGAAACGAGTCTAAATTATGCATCTAGCATTAATAGAGTTGGTTGACTTTACCAATATATTTTTTTTCTTTTATTTAAGTTTTAATATATATTCATTTTGGTGTGCATGATATATATATTTAGAAGTTTGGTGGTTTTTTTTGGTGTTTTGTTAGTTGTTGACCCATTTAATACTTCAAACAAACTATGATGATTATGTGTAGGAAAAAGAAAAAAGAAGGAAGAAAGAATCAATTTCCTTGAGCTGATTACGGCATAACCTCATCAACTAGTAGAATTATCATTATGAATATACGATTAGAATAGTCGACCTAGTTTCTCTTGATGTTAATGGTTAATTTTTTTTTGAACGGCCGACAAAAATATTTTATTCATTGTAGCAAGACGCTACCCACCAAATTTACAAATGTTCAACACCAAAGACAATAATCAGTTACATTATAACTAATTACCAAGATTAAAACGACACCAATCCTCCCAAGATAAAGTCGCCATTCTTGATCTACTCTTGACCCAAAGATATGCCATCGCTTTAATCTCTTCCAGAATCTTCGTAGTGTTTGGAACAATTTGTCTGAAAACGGCCTCATTCCTATTTTTCCATAAGCTCCAAAACGTCACCAACACGACTGCATGTAATGCTTTCTTCCTGCTTCTTGAGCCCGAACTTGATTCATGCAAGGAGAGAAGGTCGTTTATACCGAAAGCAAAAATTGGAGGAATCCTACACCACCCTGCTAAATTCTGCCAAATCATCTGAGTAAACTGACACGACACGAAGATATGTTCACACGTTTCGGGACAGTCTCCGCATAAGGTACACATCTGATCCAAAACCTGCACGTTCCGAACTGATAGCGCATGTTTGGTCGGTAGCCGCTCCATCTCTGCTCGCCAAGCTACTATACCCACTTTTTTCGGAACCCAACTGTTCCACTCAAATATTCTAACAGGCCTTATACGGTTAATCGAACTCAGACATTCCTTAATGCTAGCAACAGAAAAAATACCATTCGGTTCAAGCTTCCAATTCCATCCATCAGTTCCGGTTGTCAAGACTGATCCATCAATCAGATTTCTAAGCTGTTGTAGTTGAACCGCTTCAACCCCATCCGATATGGGCCTGACCCAGGCCCAATTGTAAACAAAACCAAACTGCCCAGCATTCATTCTATCAGCAACAACACACATTTTATCTTTTTCAAGTTTAAATAATACTGGAAATTGAAGATAAAAAGGTAATGACCCTGCCCAACAATCCAGCCAGAATGAGACGTTTTTACCACTATGTAGAACTGCTGAGATCGCTTGTTTCAAGTCTATATCGGCTAAAAGTAAAGGTTGCTGAATACTAATAATGTTTTTCCAAGGCCCTGCAATAGAAGCTTTACCTGGAGTATCATTCCATACCCTTGAATTATGATGAATCACCCAGATTACTCTTCGCCACAAAGCTTTTTTTTCTGATTTAAACCGCCACCACCATTTTGCTAACATAGCCAAATTCGCGTCTCTAAGTGAGCCGAAACCCAAACCCCCGAACTCAACCGGAGCAATTGTTTTTTCCCACGCCACCCAATTCATTTTTGCTTTTTCTTCCGAGCCTCCCCAAAAGAAAACCCTTCTAATCTTATCCAACGAATCAATAACTTTCAACGGGGCCTTAAACAATGAAAAGTAATATGTTGGAAGCGAGTTCAACACCGATTTGATAAGTGTTATTCTCCCACCATAGGATAACGTTTTTGCTTTCCATAACGAAAGTCTATTCTTGAATATTTCAACAACCGGTTTCCAATTTCGAGCAAGATTCATATTGGCCCCAACTAATAAACCGAGATGTTTAAACGGGAATGTACCTTGTTTGTAATTCAATAAAGAAGCCATTATTTGAACCTCACTCTCTTCCACCCCAATCCCATATATACTACACTTAGCAAGGTTTATTTTTAACCCTGAGACTAAGTAAAAGCACCGCATCATTCTTCGTAGATTGATAACATTTGACTCGGACCATTCGCCAATGAACATCACGTCATCTGCATAAATCAAATGAGACAACAAAGGACCACTTGTGGAAACATTAATCCCCTTAAACAGACCAAGAGAGGTAGCCCGTTTCATCAAACTTGTTAGAGCTTCCATGACAATAACAAATAAAAAAGGAGATAGAGGATCTCCCTGACGAAGCCCACGTGAACAGTCAAATTCTCTAGTCGGTGAACCATTTACCAATACAGAAGCTCTAGCCGAATGTAAAGTAGCCATCACCCATGTTCTCCATCTACTCGGGAAGTTCATTTGCTCCATAATCGAATTAAGAAATGCCCAATTAACAGAGTCATACGCCTTATTAATGTCAACTTTAAAGTACATACCACTTTTCTTGTTCTTCTTTAGCCAACTAAACAACTCATTAAGAATTAATGGGCCGTCCGTGATATTTCTACCAGCCAAAAATGCCGATTGTTGTTCCGAGATCAAATTACCCATCACCCCCTTTAACCGATTTACTAGTACTTTAGAAATCACCTTGCTAATTACACCATTCAAACTGATTGGCCGAAAATTTGCTGGGCCAACCGGGTCTTTTACCTTAGGTATCAACGCAATAAAGGAGGACGAACAACACTTACTCAAAGAGCCCTCCTCAAAGAATTTATTGAACAGTTTAATGAAATTTTCTTTGAGGCCCGACCAACACCTCTTAATAAACTTAAAGTTGAAACCATCCGGACCAGGAGCTCGATCACCTTCGCAATCCCACACTGCTTCTTTAATCTCCTCCACGGAAAAAGGCCGCTCCAGCATAGATGCCTCATGATCAGAAATAGTAGCCAGGTTTGGGCATACCAATTCCGGTCTAATAGGCATTGGTTCCGTAAACTGGAGACGGAAGAACTCATACAAGGACTCTTTAATAATCAATGGATTTGTAACCCAATCACCATCTATCATTAACCCGTTCAATCTACTCGAACTGATATTAGAATTGACAATATGATGAAAAAAAGAGGAATTTTCATCACCATCTATAGCCCACCTTGACCTGGATTTCTGTCGGATATCTAACTGTTTCATTCTGTCCCATTCTGCCAAATAACTTTTACATTCCATTCTTTCAGCCAACTCTTCATCAAGAAGCGATCTTTCCTCCGCCAGGCTTTCAATACTAGCCAACCTGCTCTTTTGCCTACCATATAACCCATCCCTTCTTACCTTAGCATCATGTAACCAGGACTTTATATTGTTTTTTAGCCACCGAAGCTTAATGGCTAAAGCAAGATCTTCAGGTCCCGAAAAAGAAAATGATCCACACTTATGTAAGACATAATCCAAAAAACCGGGGTATTCAAACCAAGAATTAAAGAACCGAAACGGAATATGTCCAAAATCTGACTGGACAGTAGATAAAACAATTGGCCTATGGTCCGATGCTTCACGATCTAAAGCAATCACTGATGCGTTAGGCCAATTCTCCATAAAACCTAGACAAACTAGGAATCGATCCAGCTTGCTAAGTTTCCTTCCATTGTCTGAAATATAAGTAAAATTGCCCCCACCCATATTATATTCCACCAAACCAGCCGAGAGGATGAACTGATTAAAAGTATCAGCATTTGCTTCAATAAACTCAGAATTCATCCGTTCACTAGCGTTTCGTACCTCATTAAAATCTCCCATAATAACCCACAGTCCTTGTATCGAGTTCCTAATCCCCAAAATTTCCAACCAGACGGCCCTCCTACTAACCGCATCATTTGGCGCATAAACGTTAATCAAATTAATTCTACACCCAGTTTGTACTAGATTACCCGAGACCACTATAAAGTTTCTATTATGAATTAAATTAACACACCTGAACACTGTTGGGCACCACAGACAAGCGAGACCACCCGATCTTCCTTGCGAGTTCACTGCAGCCATTTTGTACTCGGCCCTACCCCAGAACTGATTGAACATAAAAGTCTCTGAATCCTGTAATTTAGTTTCTTGAATAGCGAGAAAATGAATTCCGTAACTGGTCTTGAGTCCTCGAATCCAATCTGACTTTCTGTTGTTCCGCACCCCCCTTAAGTTAATAGATAAACAATTCATCTCAAACTATTTTGCTCTCCTTCATCTATAATGACCTGCTCAACGGCAGACTCAAAATCATTTAGGTTGACCCCAATTAGCGATCCCACCTGAATCGTAGCCGCAACTTCATCTCTAATGGGAAATACTGAAGCACCAGCAGCTGGAACTTGCCTCGACGTTTGCGATCCACCCCCAGGCTCCGAATCAGGTGCCCTACTTGCATGGTCTTCACCGTTTACCACCGGATCAATATTAACCTCCTTATCTATATCAGAAGCTGCCCTAACAGGTGTATTCAAGTCCAACTGTATCACATTAGAGCTAATCGGATCACAAAAAATTCTCTGACTAGGGCCTTGGACCGACCCAATCGATGGTGGGCTACGCTCATCACGATTTCTTTTTCCCAGGTTCAAATTAGGAGTTGGGCCAACCCCCACTTTCTCATTAAAAGGCCCATGGCTATTTTCCACAGGATTAATTGAATTAGGCCCACCATCCCTTTGAAGTTTAGAATTTTGATCCCCACAAATTCCTACTTTTACCACATTAATATTACTGTCATCATTTGCCACCATATTATGGTTCCCATGCATACTATCGATAATTCCACCTTCATTTATTTCAGCCGGCCCTTGATCTTCCGGTGATTTTTGGCCTACCTGTGACTGTTCAACCTCCACCGGAATATTCTCAGTCCGGGCAATCCTTACCTCGTCTACCACATCCGTCGCCGGGTTCTGCTTAATCTCACCATCCTCTAAGTCATCCATATCCACCGAACCTTCATCAGAATCTGACTCCATCTCTGAATCCGAAGCCTTAGAGCTCACCGAATTTGCAGGAACATTATTTAGATCCGGAACTTCATAAACGCGGATAACAATACTTTTATTAATCCATTTGATCACAACATTTTCATCAATTCTGGACAATTGGGAAGTAAGAACCATAACCCTGCCGGAAGAGTTATCTTCATCCTGCCAGGAAAACGACGACGGTTGCATTATATCCCCGAACAATCCTCCAATATCATCGAACAGTTCATTGTCACGGATAAGAAACGGGACCCCGGAAATGTTTAAACTCACAAGGCGACTGAAGGGAACATCATCCCCGTCCCAAAGATGATATTTTGAAAAGATCGCATCAAAGAACTTAGAGTGTAGGTCCATACAATTCTTGGCAGATTTATTATCATTGAAAGTTAAAATAAAAGTCACCCCACCAACAAATGACAAACCAACTTCGGACAATCCTTCTTCTTCTAGAGCCAATCTAACCATACTCAGAGTCATGACACTTTTAGTATACCCAAGAACCGATCGTCCAATACAATGTAATGGATATATTGAACCTTTACCTTTAACCGTGACAACCTTTGCACCATTGTTATTCTCCCCACTTTTTCCCCTAACCAAGTCAGCAAAGGACCTCCCCTCTTGAACGAACGACGGCCCAGACGGGTTTTGACCAGATGTGTGATTCTTTCTGTAACTTTGTCCTCCCGGATTTTGCCCACCATTAGCATTGCCACCACCATAATCGTAGGCATTGTCATTCCTCGAGTAGTCCTGATTCCGTTCTTTCGGCCTCCATTCACACCGACCTAGCAATTCCGGGTCATATTTGATCTTGTTATGGTCTTTGTCATACTTGGCCAATGAAACAGTAACTTTTAGGCCAAACATCTTCACTGTGTTCATGGAAGCTAGAGTCTCCTTCATGTTCTCTACACCAACATAACGGACAAAACCAAAACACTTTCCTTTAGTATCCCGTTTCCGAGCCACATAAACATCCGAGACATAGCCGAATGGTTGAAAGGATCTCCAAAGGATGTTTCTCGTTACCCGGTCTGATAAATTCTGGACTAAGAAAGACCATTCCACACCATCGCCTTTGCTTTTCCGATTTTTCCGGTACTGAACATTTGACCATGGGCCACCATTATCAGCATATTCACCCCCCCACTCGTTCTGGGACGCCATTGATGAAACCACAAGAACCTAAAGCAGCGAATGGATGTCACAAGAACCCAAATAGGGAGCACGGTTAGATCTAGATGGCCACCCAGGACCGATCGATTAAACCCCACACTCTATGCAGATTCAGGCAAGCATCGTCGAGCAAGACTTTACGAATTCCGGGCGGCGGGATTCAGAGGAGCGAGAGAGTTTTTTGTCCCCTGTTTTATGTTAATGGTTAATGAAATAGGAAATCTCATGTGAAACATAATCTCATAGCTTTTTACAATTTAAGTCATCATAGAAAAATCATTTGTTGAAGTAAATACTATGAGACCACTTGATAGGAATTAATAGGCCGGCTGCAGCTAGGATGAATTAATTGGTAACTTAAAAAAAATGCTACTTGTGTAACAGTTTTGAAAATTAAATATGTAGCCAAGTGCCAAGGTGAGGCTAGCTTTTTGGAGAGAAGATACATGTCTCTTTGAGAGAAAGTCACATGTTTAAATTTTGATCAATGTTTTAAAAACCGTTTTTTAAGTCATATCGAGTTGGACTTTAAAATTGTTCAACCGGTTGAACCGGATTGTATCGGACGGTTAAACCGAGTTACTACTTAACCCTATAAATTCTATAAAATACAAATTCATCTAAAAAAATCCAATCTCAACTAATATTTATGTAACATATCATAGTTTTATCTAAAAACAACTATTTTTATTGTAAACTATTAAGTATTTTAAGAATATTTTTATTAGTTATAAACAATATTGCATTGTACGAGGTGAGTAACAATTTCAACAACAATGAAATATTAGAATAGAAGACACTAGGTTAATTACCGGAAATATGAAAGATTAATATTACCTTAATATTATATTTTATTAAAATTAAGAAATCAAATCTTAAGATAATGAAAATCGGTACAACGGTTTGAACCGGTAGAACCGGATTTACCGCCGGTACATAAGACATACCGTATTCGGGTTTTACCGGCCTTTATCGTACCGGACTCGTGTCCGATATCCGGTTTAACCGGTATAACCTGCCGGTTCATACCGATATTTAAAACATTGATTTTGATAAAGGAGATAATTAAGGGCTATTTGGGTTAAAAAAAAAAGTTAACATTAGCCATCAAAAAAATTATGTAGCTAAGTTAGGGTGGGAGGGGTGCTCACTGATGATACCCTCACCAACCAATCTAATGGTGTCACCTCAACTACCCACACATCACAACCCGGAAGCTACTCCATCGGCGACGGTGTTCCCACCTAGAAGCACACACCTCTTCATATCTTTTTTTCTACTCACCACACACCTCTTCATGTCTCTCTATCCTCTCCTTTCTTCAATAAGTAGTCCACGATTTCCCCACCCGATTTGAGGACCTGATTAGCTGAAGGAGATGTACCCGATCGGGTACAGGTACTCGGGCAAGGGTACTCAAGACGCCACACCCACCCTTACTTTGGAGAAAATATTTCTTCGTCGATTTGTGAAGAACTGTTCATTCATACGATAAGCAATCGAGTACCTGGCAATGTCTTTTTAAGTCAAATTTTATCGCAAAAACATGGCCAACTAGCAAGACATTATATAACAAATAGATTAGGGTTACAAACTTTGGAAACAAGTTAACTCTATATATAACAAATAGATAAGGGTTACAGAGACGCCCTGCTTGCGGTATGCGTGTATAATGTATATATGTGTGGGCCCTCGGGGGACAAAGTGAAAGTGCACTAATTTTAACGTTATTTTACTAATTTCGTGAAAATAGCATTAAGCGAGGGACGGTTAATCATGCATTATGTGGTGGTGTTGATAGCCGAAAGACAAGGGGGTACATGCACTAATCGGCTTTTGTTCCAATTATTGAGTGTTATGTGCCTTATGTACAAGGCTTGATGCAAAACTACTATTGAGTCGGGGGTATCACCGGAAGCAACCTCTCTATTTCTACGGTGTAGATGTGAGGTTGTCTACATCTTACCCTCCTCATACCCTACCTTAGCTTTGCTATTAGTAGAATTTACTGAGTATGATGATGATGATGATGATGATGATGATGATGATAAGGATTGTAGACTGTAGAAAGAAGTTAACTGTCATATGGCAACCTGTAAAAAAAATAGAGTCGATTGCCCTTTCCCTGGTCTGAAGTCTCCACATTCCCAACAAAAACAATATGGTGTAAGAGTGTTTTACATTACATTCTTGATTTATATCCGCTTTAAGAATTAGAAAAACCGTATATTATTAAATAATACTTAAAGCTAAGATGTTTATTTAAGGGCAAAAATTATCTCCACACATTGGTTGGCTATCTACACACTTAAGGTTTACCTACACTGCGTATAGGTCTATACGCTGCGTATAGGGTTACCTCTATACGCTGCGTATAGAGCTATACTCATCGTATATAAACAATGGCTTTCAGAGCCTTATCAACCATTGCACAGAAAACAAGAGTTTATATACGCTGCGTATAGAGCTATAATCAGCGTATATAAAGCTCCATTTTAGTATTTTTTTTTGTGTATTCCTTTGTTTATCTATAAAAAAAGAAAATTATTTATAAAAAACCAATATTATTGGTAAATAATACAAATATAAATTATAAATATTAAAAATAAAACAAATATTATGAATTCTAAAAATTAAAAATAATACAAATATTATGAATTACAAGACCAACAGGGAACCTATACGAGACTTATACTATAAACTATACGATACAATACCATACGATACGATATAACACTCGTATAGGCCTATAGGTGTGGTTTAGGTCCCGTATTGACCTCGTATAAGCCTAAGTGTGATATCGTATCGTATAAGTGTGGTTTAGGTCCCGTATTGACCTCGTATAAGCCTATAAGTGTGACATCGTATTGTATATGTGTAGTATAGGTCACGTATTGACCTCGTATAAGCCTATAAGTGTGATATCGTATCGTATAGGTGTAGTATTGGTCACGTGTTGACCTCGTATAAGCCTATAAGTGTGATATCGTATCGTATAGGTGTAGTATAGGTCACGTATTAACCTCGTATAAGCCTATAAGTGTGATATCATATCGTATAACGTAGTATAGGTCCCGTATTGACCTCGTATAAGCCTATAAGTGTGATATCTTATCGTATAGGTGTAGTATAGGTCACATATTGACCTCGTATAAGCCTATAAGTGTGATATCGTATCGTATAGGCCTATACAGGACCTAAACCACACCTATATGGCCTATATGGGACCTAAACACACTAACCACACCTATACGTGAATCACACTTATAGTGTAACACCTCGAAAATTCACGTCCTATAATAAGTTGACACGTGTCACATGTTTGAACGTGTGAAAGAATGTTCTGAAAGGACTAAAGTTGACAATCATGAAAAGTATGTGAATATACGGGTTCTAAATGTCAACAGTGAATAAATATATTGTACATTAACCCTACATGATGTTTATAACATCAAACGAATAAATCATGGATCATGCGAAGCAAAAAGTGAGAGATTACAAACTACAGGGGTTAAATGTGTCAACATGTTTAAGTTATACCTCTGAGTGACCTTTTGACAAACCCGAAGCTTTGTAACTGTTAATTATGCTCACTAGAATGCACGATATAAATTTCATAAAGTTTCGTTATCGTATGAGAAAGTTATGATCAAATTCGTGTGCGAGGGGTTAAAGCGTTAACGTTGAAAGTTATGACTTTTCGGGTTAACCAGAAGTGACCAGGGACTTGGCAAAGTGGGTACAAATCTTAAAGCCCTTGTAGGTAAATAAAAAGGGGTCAAATTGCAAATATTAAGCTTAGTTGACCTTTCGAAGAGCCAAGGGACAAAGATGCGGAAACTAGAAAATGATAATTCTGATTTCAAGGCCCAAGCGGGCCGCGTAAGAGTGGTTAACATCTTACGCGGGCCGCGTTAACCGCCCAGATACAGAAACATCGAACAGCAGCCTGAAAATGCGCTCAAACCGACTTTAATCGATGTTTCACTTCATGTGCGACCCCTAGGCAACCCCTAGAACACTAGGGACACTTGTGGGAGAGTTGTGGTCAGCTATAGACTTGTGTGTCAACATTTTGTGGTGATTAAATCACTATAAAAGGGCCATGAGTTGCAACCAAGTTCTTCACACCTTCATCTGCACATTGGAGCATTTCTGGAGCTAAGGACTTCTCTCTAAGCTTCCAATTTCGTGCATAGGACTTCAGTAAGTTTGCTAATCCTTCCTTAGTTAAGTTTTTGCTTAGTTATAGCTTAAAAGTCAAACCGTCGTAATTAACGGTTGACTTTAAGATTAATCACTAATGGTCCAGTGATTAGTCGAATCAAAAGTAGTTATAAGTTGGTAATTATGTGGGTAATAAACCCTCAAAAGGGTTCCCCCTGATTCCCACTCTAACTAGGTCAAATGTCGGGTCAAACTTGTTAATAAAAAGTCAACAGGATACTTAGTTTCTAATTTATGCATGATTAGCAATGTGGAACACATACAACCTGTTTGATCATTAATATAATGTGGTAATTAGTGTAAGAACATGTCTAAACATGTTCAACCCGATAATTTCCTGTTTAGACCCGGTTCGGAACCGAAAGTCGCAAAGCTTTGACTTTTGTTTGACTTCAGTTCTGACCCGTTATGGTATGTTTTAGAAATACCTTAGGGCTTCATTTGGACCAGGTTACATGCTAGTATAACCCTCTGTGATTATACACCATGGTTCATTAGTTAACCAATTAATACGCATGATTCCGTTAATTGCTCATATGTTGACCATTATGCCCTTTTCACCTTAAAATGTGATTTTTGCAAATGTAAAAGAGTAGAAACCTTAATTACTGATATATAAACTTGCACCCAAAATTTGACATCAGTTTGAGGTGTAGATTAAGAGTTATGCTCGTTAGCGTAAAATGAAAGCTTTATGTTAATTAAACGGCGTAATTAGCGTATAGCCTACTTAAACTTACTTTTTGATATCAAACTCTTTACCCACTGATGTAATATATTATTTGGGGATTTTTGAAGATTTTTAATTAATTTTAGGCTGAGCGTAACTTATAGTCGTAGGCTTAATCCGGTAATTGTCGGTTTTGCCCTTAAGGGCTATAAAATGAGTTTTACATATCTAATGGACTCCAAACCTTTTGCTACTGATCACATATGATAAATAAATTATTTTAAACCTTCTGGAATAATAAAAATATCAGCTTTAAGTATCGAACCCGGAAATGGCTTCTAATCGCCTTTTTAAGCGTTTTTAACGCATAGTATGTACTAAAACTATTTTAAACATACAAGGGTTGATACCTACTGATATTTGAGGCAAATTATAACATTTTAACAGTAAGCAAAAGTTGTTTAACTCAGACTTCAGTTTTGAGCTTTACGGTGTAACACCCTTAAATTTAACTAGAATTTTTCACTAGTTTATATCAAAAGATAATAATTTAACATAAGTTTCAGAAGTATCATAAGCCTTAGTCGACAAATGACTAAGTTAGAACGTACAAAAATTGTTTGAGAATTTGTTTACAACCCAAGAACAATGATTAAGTAAGATTTAAAACATAGCGGAAGCTTCAAAAGTCGTGTTCGGTTCTTCGACGTTTCTTGACCATCATCCGTAAGATCCATCTAAACACCTAGGGTCAAAACCATTAATACATTAGTTTTGACTAGATACATAAGACTTAAACATATGATCCCACATCAATTTAAAATAAACAAAAAAATAGATTTTCTGGTTCCACCGTAAATTACGGTGTTACCGTAATTTACGGTGAGTATTGGAGATCCTTGGTCCACCGTAAACCAGTAGCGAACTACCGTAAAACTCATGACTTCTACCGTAAATTACGGTATTACCGTAATTTACGGTGGATACTGGAAATTCATGTTCTTGTTTGGTTTGTTCATTTTACTCAAACCAAATTCACGGATTTCGCTTTTCTAAGAAACCAATACATCAAATTTTCTTATTTCTAATATATATACGTTAATCAATATCAAAGAATAATCCGACATATTTCAAGGTATTAACCATGCTTCACTTGATTATTCGACCCGTTTGGCTCGTCTAAGGAAATCCTCCTCTATGACGACTACTAACGGGTTCCAACCAGTATTTGACCTATCTTTAGATATAGCGACATTCATCGCTTAATTCCAACTCGACTTTTATACAACAAAGAATTACAATGTACTAGACAACCAAATTTAACTCAAATGTAACAAACCAAGTTACATACCTTAGCGCACGCCCTTCAACCGTGAGTCCCCACCGGCTTGTCCACTTGACGTTCCGGTATCTTGTCCTATAGAGTTCAATTCAATACATGTTTAGAACTCTTTTCATATCATAATTCGCATAATACACCGAACATCATGATTATGCGTTTAAACTCGAAATTTCAGTTTTTAAGCCTTCATAGAGGCATTTCAACAAACACTTTATAAGCAGATTTTTACATGATTAAACATCACATCTTTAGTTTATTCATTTAACCCTATTTTCATATAAATCAACCAATTTACATGAATGTTAGCTTCTATTTGCTGAAATCACTTCTAGATTGCTAATTTACACAAAATCAACAATCTATTTCCTAGTGTTCATTCAAGTACACATAATTCACAAATCACCTACAATGGTGTTCTTAGGTTTCACAAAATTTCTTATGATTTCAACTTATTTTGATCTAGGGTTTGTCCCTAAACACTATAGTTGTTCCTTGATCAACATAACACATACATGCAAGCTTAATTTCAGATTTTTCCCAATTCATGAGAATTTCTAGTTGCGAGAAATCCTTAAATTTTACATACCTTGTAATCCTCTTGTGATGAGGATCACGATTCTATGCTCGGATTTTCGTTTGGACCAGATTTGCTCCTTCAATTTGTGGATTTTAGTAGAATTCTAGGGTTGATTGAAGGTGGGTGTCGCCCCTGATGGTTCTGGTCGACCAGGGATTTCAAGTGGGGGTTAAGTTTGTGTTTTATTTGTTTATTAGGATTAAAGTTTCAATTTTAACAACTTAAACCCCTCCACTTTGATCAACATTGATTTTAGTGAATTTTAACTCTACTTTATGGTTATTTCTAGACTTTTAACTAATTAGATTAAAATTCCTAGTTAGTAAATTCTCGTTTATTTAAACCTTACTAATTCCAGTTTAAGGTTTTACATTTTTTTCGGGGTGTTACAAGTCCACCCCCCTTAAAAAGGGTTTCGTCCTCGAAACCGTAATACGTACCAAATAAAGTAGGGTGAAGACGTCGCATCTCCTCTTCGGACTCCCATGTAGTGTCCGAACCCTTCCTATGCTCCCATTTGACTTTGACTTGGTCAATTTGTTTGTTTCGTAAACGTTTGACCTTTCTGTCTAAAATTTCAACCGGTCTTACCGCATAATTTAGACTATTATCCACTTCGATATCATCGTAATGGATATAGGTCGTTTCGTCTGCTAGGCACTTTCTTAATTGCGATACGTGAAACGTGCCATGGATCCCACTTAGCTCTTCCGGTAATTCAAGACGGTAAGCTACCTTGCCAACTCTCCCAATAATTTTAAATGGCCCGATAAACCTTGGGCTTAACTTCCCCCTTTTTCTGAATCTAATAACGCCTTTCCATGGGGACACTTTTAGCATGACCATGTCACCGACTTGAAATTCAATTGGCCTTTTCCTTTTATCAACATACGCCTTTTGCCTGTCTTGAGCCGCTTTCAAGTGTGCCCGAACTTTATCGATCTTTTCGTTCGTGGCTCGTACTATATCTTGGTGGGCGAGTTCACGTGGACCCACTTCACCCCAACAAACCGGGGTTCGACACTTCCTACCGTAAAGCATTTCGTATGGTGCCATTTTAATACTAGATTGGTAACTGTTGTTATACGAAAACTCGACTAACGGTAGGTGAACATCCCAACTGCCTCCAAAGTCGATTATACACGCCCGTAGCATGTCTCCCAATATTTGTATCGTTCTTTCACTTTGTCCATCCGTTGAGGATGGTACGCAGTGCTAATGAACAATTTGGTCCCCATTTGTTCTTGGAAATCACGCCAAAAATTCGAAGTAAACCGGGTATCCCTATCGGACACGATGGACACCGGCACTTCATGACGTGCTATGATTTCATTGGTATAGACTTCTGACATCTTTTCTGACGTATAAGTCTCACGAATCGGAATGAAGTGAGCACTTTTCGTCAATCTATCCACCACTACCCATATGGCATCAAAACCACGATTCGTCTTAGGCAACTTGGTTAACAGGTCCATTGTAATATGTTCCCATTTCCAAACCGGAATTTCTAACGGTTGGAGTTTTCCGTATGGTTTCTGGTGCTCAGCCTTGACTTGTAAACATGTCAAGCATTTTTCCACATATTTCGCCACGTCCCTCTTCATTCCGGGCCACCAATAGTTTTGTTTCAAATCATTGTACATCTTGGTCGCACCCGGATGAATTGAATAACGGGATTTATGAGCTTCATTAAGTAGAAGCGCCTTCACTCCACAGGTATGCGGGACCCATATCCTTCCGGATCGAGTCTTTAATCCGTGATTCCCATCCGACAAATCTTTCAGTTGACCAACTATTCTTTCTTTCTTCCAATTCTCTTCCTTTATTGCTTCTAATTGCGCCTCTCGAATACGTTCAAGTATACCCGAAGTTACCACGAGTTGCATTGATCGTACTCGTATCGGGACATAATCCGCTTTTCTGCTCAGAGCGTCCGCTACCACATTTGCTTTTCCGGGGTGATAATGTATCTCACAATCATAGTCTTTCACCGTTTCCAGCCATCGCCTTTGTCGCATATTTAACTCCTTCTGATCAAAGAAGTATTTCAAGCTCTTGTGATCGGTGAATATGGTGCACTTTACCCCATACAAGTAATGCCTCCATATTTTTAATGCAAACACTACCGCTGCCAATTCGAGATCGTGCGTGGGGTATTTCTTCTCGTGTATCTTCAATTGTCTCGAGGCATAGGCTATTACCTTGCCCCGTTGCATCAACACGCAACCGAGCCCCGATAATGAAGCATCCGAATAAACCACCATGTCTTCGACTCCGTCTGGCAATGTCAGTACTGGAGCTTGGGTTAGCTTTTCTTTTAGCGTTTGAAACGCTTTTTCTTGATCAATTCCCCAAATAAACTTTGCTTTCTTTTGAGTTAACTTGGTTAGCGGTGACGCAATTTTAGAGAAATCTTGAATGAATCTCCTATAGTACCCCGCAAGCCCCAAAAAGCTTCTGATTTCTGAAGGGTTCTTCGGGGGATTCCATTTTGACACTGCCTCTATTTTTTACGGATCCACCAATACTCCGTCGGCATTTATGACATGGCCTAAAAATTGAACCTCTCGTAACCAAAAGGCACATTTAGAGAATTTTGCATATAACTTCTCTTGCCTAAGTGTCTCTAACACTTCTTGTAAGTGGTGTGCGTGTTCAGCTTCATTTTTCGAGTACACCAAGATGTCATCGATAAACACGATGACCGACTTATCCAACATTGGCTTGCAAACCCGGTTCATGAGGTCCATGAAAGCAGCGGGTGCGTTTGTTAGCCCGAACGACATCACGAGGAATTCGTAATGTCCGTACCTCGTGCGGAAAGCCGTCTTCGGCACATCTTCTTCTTTGACCTTTAGTTGGTGATACCCCGATCTAAGGTCAATTTTGGAAAACCAATTCGCACCTTGTAGTTGGTCGAATAAATCATCTATCCTCGGGAGCGGGTATCGGTTCTTTACCGTGAGTGTGTTTAACTCCCGGTAATCAATACACATACGCATGCTCCCGTCTTTCTTCCTCACGAACAATACCGGTGCGCCCCAAGGAGACACACTCGGCCTTATGAATCCCTTGTCAAGCAGGTCTTGGATTTGGGACATCAACTCTTGTAGTTCCGACGGTGCAAGTCGGTACGGGGCTTTTGCTACAGGTTTCGCGCCCGGAATCAATTCGATCCCGAACTCTACTTCCCGTTCAGGCGGTATCCCCGGTAAATCTTCCGGAAAAACATCTTCATAATCTCGTACTACCGGCACATCTCCAATCTTTCGTGATTCTTTCTCGGTCTCATTTGCATAAATTATGAATGCCTTGCATCCTCGCTTCATTAGCCTGTGAGCTTTCAACATCGAGCATACTATGGGGTTGCCTCCTTTTTCGCCATAAATGGTGACGTGTTTCCCGCTCGGAGATGTTAGTTTTATCTCTTTACGGAAACACACGACCTTTGCATGGTGTCGAGATAGCCAATCCATCCCAACGACTACTTGAAATTCTCCCATCGACATAGGGATTAAATTTATCGAATATTCTTCATCGTCAATGCTCAGTTTACAATTTTCACATACATCACAAACAATAAAGCTTTTGTTATTACCTATCTCTACTTCTAAAGGCACAGGTAATTTTGTTAGAATAAATGAAGGATGTCGAATAAGTCCA
Organism: Helianthus tuberosus; assembly: GCA_030545235.1. Lineage (NCBI taxonomy): Eukaryota > Viridiplantae > Streptophyta > Magnoliopsida > Asterales > Asteraceae > Helianthus > Helianthus tuberosus. The sequence continues at coordinate 39,641,285 of CM060435.1, read as the reverse complement.
TATGAAACAAAGGATTTATTCGCACCCGTATCAAATAACACGTGTGCAGGAATTGAATTTACAGCAAATATACCTGAGACCACGTCAGGTTCAACCTTTGCATCTGCGGCAGTTAATTGAAAAGATCTTGCTTTTGCTTTCGGGGCTTCACTTTTTGATTCTTGCTCATTCTTCTTTTCAACCAGTTCCGGGCATTCCGACTTCTTGTGACCCGTTCGATAACAGTTGTAACAAACCGTCACTTTCTCCGGGCATGATATAGCCATATGTCCCGTTTTCTTGCATATGGGACAAGGCTTATCCTTGTAACGACATTCGCCTTTATGACCTTTCCCGCAGATTCTACAACTTGGCGACCCGCCTTTCGTCTCAGATTTCTTCGCATTTTCGTTTGTTCGTGCCTTCTTAGTAGGGCTTGGATTCGCATCATGTGCCCTTCGTTCACCCCGTTCTATGCTCTTTTTCAATTCAATCTCCCTTTCCCGAGCAGCATTGACAATCTCGGTAAGGGTCTCGTATTTTGAAGGGGTTATGAACTCTCTATACTCCGCACTTAGCATGTTATGGTAGTAATAGACTTTTTGTTCTTCGTTTGTCACCAAATCATCACAGAACTTTATCTTGTCCATAAACATTCCCGTGATCTTGTCTATGGATTCACCCTTGTGTCTGAGTTGCATAAACTCTTCCTTGATTTTATTTATGACCGCTTTGGGACTATGGTGTTTAAGAAACGGCGTCTTAAACTCTTCCCATGTCATGGTCTTAGGCGCTTCACTTCCAATCTCCTTCTTTTTGTTATCCCACCAATCTTTCGCTTGACTTCTTAATTGACCCGTACCATAAGCTACGTAGTCGTTTTCATCACAATGAGATCTCTCGAATACTCCTTCGATATCACTTAGCCATCGTTGGCACACAATTGGATCAACCTCTCCATTATATAATGGTGGTTTACATGCCATGAATTCCTTGTATGAACAAGGCTTTCGTCCACCATGCTTTTCCTTTGCTGAATTGGAATCATCTTCCAATTTCTTGATTCTTTCTTCTATTATTGATAAAACTGTATTTTGAATTTTATCAATAAAGCCCGACAAACTGTTTTCGATCGCCTTTCCAACCTCCTCGGCAATCACTTCCTTCATTTGTTCGGTGACTCTTGGCACCGCATTATCATTACCTCCTTCAGCCATCTCTATTTCTGAAATGTTTACATAGATTGTTAAACATTTCATTTATAACACATGCTTTACTTGTTTTGATTTAATCAAGTTCATAACTTGATTCAATCATTCTTGTTTCAATTCAATCAAGTTCGTAACTTGATTTAATCATTCTTGTTTCAATTCAATCAAGTCCGTGACTTGATTTAATACTTCTTGTTTCATGCATTTCTTGTTTTTGAGTGAGCTTACACACTCTTTTCATGCATATTTGTTCATTTTTCATTTTATACATAGTACATAATTTATTAACAAAATAAGTTAATTCTTACCGGACGATCGATCAAGCTTGAACCGAACACTTATTGACAACCTTGAGCTCTGATTACCAACTTGTAACACCCTTAAATTTAACTAGAATTTTTCACTAGTTTATATCAAAAGATAATAATTTAACATAAGTTTCAGAAGTATCATAAGCCTTAGTCGACAAATGACTAAGTTAGAACGTACAAAAATTGTTTGAGAATTTGTTTACAACCCAAGAACAATGATTAAGTAAGATTTAAAACATAGCGGAAGCTTCAAAAGTCGTGTTCGGTTCTTCGACGTTTCTTGACCATCATCCGTAAGATCCATCTAAACACCTAGGGTCAAAACCATTAATACATTAGTTTTGACTAGATACATAAGACTTAAACATATGATCCCACATCAATTTAAAATAAACAAAAAAATAGATTTTCTGGTTCCACCGTAAATTACGGTGTTACCGTAATTTACGGTGAGTATTGGAGATCCTTGGTCCACCGTAAACCAGTAGCGAACTACCGTAAAACTCATGACTTCTACCGTAAATTACGGTATTACCGTAATTTACGGTGGATACTGGAAATTCATGTTCTTGTTTGGTTTGTTCATTTTACTCAAACCAAATTCACGGATTTCGCTTTTCTAAGAAACCAATACATCAAATTTTCTTATTTCTAATATATATACGTTAATCAATATCAAAGAATAATCCGACATATTTCAAGGTATTAACCATGCTTCACTTGATTATTCGACCCGTTTGGCTCGTCTAAGGAAATCCTCCTCTATGACGACTACTAACGGGTTCCAACCAGTATTTGACCTATCTTTAGATATAGCGACATTCATCGCTTAATTCCAACTCGACTTTTATACAACAAAGAATTACAATGTACTAGACAACCAAATTTAACTCAAATGTAACAAACCAAGTTACATACCTTAGCGCACGCCCTTCAACCGTGAGTCCCCACCGGCTTGTCCACTTGACGTTCCGGTATCTTGTCCTATAGAGTTCAATTCAATACATGTTTAGAACTCTTTTCATATCATAATTCGCATAATACACCGAACATCATGATTATGCGTTTAAACTCGAAATTTCAGTTTTTAAGCCTTCATAGAGGCATTTCAACAAACACTTTATAAGCAGATTTTTACATGATTAAACATCACATCTTTAGTTTATTCATTTAACCCTATTTTCATATAAATCAACCAATTTACATGAATGTTAGCTTCTATTTGCTGAAATCACTTCTAGATTGCTAATTTACACAAAATCAACAATCTATTTCCTAGTGTTCATTCAAGTACACATAATTCACAAATCACCTACAATGGTGTTCTTAGGTTTCACAAAATTTCTTATGATTTCAACTTATTTTGATCTAGGGTTTGTCCCTAAACACTATAGTTGTTCCTTGATCAACATAACACATACATGCAAGCTTAATTTCAGATTTTTCCCAATTCATGAGAATTTCTAGTTGCGAGAAATCCTTAAATTTTACATACCTTGTAATCCTCTTGTGATGAGGATCACGATTCTATGCTCGGATTTTCGTTTGGACCAGATTTGCTCCTTCAATTTGTGGATTTTAGTAGAATTCTAGGGTTGATTGAAGGTGGGTGTCGCCCCTGATGGTTCTGGTCGACCAGGGATTTCAAGTGGGGGTTAAGTTTGTGTTTTATTTGTTTATTAGGATTAAAGTTTCAATTTTAACAACTTAAACCCCTCCACTTTGATCAACATTGATTTTAGTGAATTTTAACTCTACTTTATGGTTATTTCTAGACTTTTAACTAATTAGATTAAAATTCCTAGTTAGTAAATTCTCGTTTATTTAAACCTTACTAATTCCAGTTTAAGGTTTTACATTTTTTTCGGGGTGTTACAAGTCCACCCCCCTTAAAAAGGGTTTCGTCCTCGAAACCGTAATACGTACCAAATAAAGTAGGGTGAAGACGTCGCATCTCCTCTTCGGACTCCCATGTAGTGTCCGAACCCTTCCTATGCTCCCATTTGACTTTGACTTGGTCAATTTGTTTGTTTCGTAAACGTTTGACCTTTCTGTCTAAAATTTCAACCGGTCTTACCGCATAATTTAGACTATTATCCACTTCGATATCATCGTAATGGATATAGGTCGTTTCGTCTGCTAGGCACTTTCTTAATTGCGATACGTGAAACGTGCCATGGATCCCACTTAGCTCTTCCGGTAATTCAAGACGGTAAGCTACCTTGCCAACTCTCCCAATAATTTTAAATGGCCCGATAAACCTTGGGCTTAACTTCCCCCTTTTTCTGAATCTAATAACGCCTTTCCATGGGGACACTTTTAGCATGACCATGTCACCGACTTGAAATTCAATTGGCCTTTTCCTTTTATCAACATACGCCTTTTGCCTGTCTTGAGCCGCTTTCAAGTGTGCCCGAACTTTATCGATCTTTTCGTTCGTGGCTCGTACTATATCTTGGTGGGCGAGTTCACGTGGACCCACTTCACCCCAACAAACCGGGGTTCGACACTTCCTACCGTAAAGCATTTCGTATGGTGCCATTTTAATACTAGATTGGTAACTGTTGTTATACGAAAACTCGACTAACGGTAGGTGAACATCCCAACTGCCTCCAAAGTCGATTATACACGCCCATAGCATGTCTCCCAATATTTGTATCGTTCTTTCACTTTGTCCATCCGTTGAGGATGGTACGCAGTGCTAATGAACAATTTGGTCCCCATTTGTTCTTGGAAATCACGCCAAAAATTCGAAGTAAACCGGGTATCCCTATCGGACACGATGGACACCGGCACTTCATGACGTGCTATGATTTCATTGGTATAGACTTCTGACATCTTTTCTGACGTATAAGTCTCACGAATCGGAATGAAGTGAGCACTTTTCGTCAATCTATCCACCACTACCCATATGGCATCAAAACCACGATTCGTCTTAGGCAACTTGGTTAACAGGTCCATTGTAATATGTTCCCATTTCCAAACCGGAATTTCTAACGGTTGGAGTTTTCCGTATGGTTTCTGGTGCTCAGCCTTGACTTGTAAACATGTCAAGCATTTTTCCACATATTTCGCCACGTCCCTCTTCATTCCGGGCCACCAATAGTTTTGTTTCAAATCATTGTACATCTTGGTCGCACCCGGATGAATTGAATAACGGGATTTATGAGCTTCATTAAGTAGAAGCGCCTTCACTCCACAGGTATGCGGGACCCATATCCTTCCGGATCGAGTCTTTAATCCGTGATTCCCATCCGACAAATCTTTCAGTTGACCAACTATTCTTTCTTTCTTCCAATTCTCTTCCTTTATTGCTTCTAATTGCGCCTCTCGAATACGTTCAAGTATACCCGAAGTTACCACGAGTTGCATTGATCGTACTCGTATCGGGACATAATCCGCTTTTCTGCTCAGAGCGTCCGCTACCACATTTGCTTTTCCGGGGTGATAATGTATCTCACAATCATAGTCTTTCACCGTTTCCAGCCATCGCCTTTGTCGCATATTTAACTCCTTCTGATCAAAGAAGTATTTCAAGCTCTTGTGATCGGTGAATATGGTGCACTTTACCCCATACAAGTAATGCCTCCATATTTTTAATGCAAACACTACCGCTGCCAATTCGAGATCGTGCGTGGGGTATTTCTTCTCGTGTATCTTCAATTGTCTCGAGGCATAGGCTATTACCTTGCCCCGTTGCATCAACACGCAACCGAGCCCCGATAATGAAGCATCCGAATAAACCACCATGTCTTCGACTCCGTCTGGCAATGTCAGTACTGGAGCTTGGGTTAGCTTTTCTTTTAGCGTTTGAAACGCTTTTTCTTGATCAATTCCCCAAATAAACTTTGCTTTCTTTTGAGTTAACTTGGTTAGCGGTGACGCAATTTTAGAGAAATCTTGAATGAATCTCCTATAGTACCCCGCAAGCCCCAAAAAGCTTCTGATTTCTGAAGGGTTCTTCGGGGGATTCCATTTTGACACTGCCTCTATTTTTTACGGATCCACCAATACTCCGTCGGCATTTATGACATGGCCTAAAAATTGAACCTCTCGTAACCAAAAGGCACATTTAGAGAATTTTGCATATAACTTCTCTTGCCTAAGTGTCTCTAACACTTCTTGTAAGTGGTGTGCGTGTTCAGCTTCATTTTTCGAGTACACCAAGATGTCATCGATAAACACGATGACCGACTTATCCAACATTGGCTTGCAAACCCGGTTCATGAGGTCCATGAAAGCAGCGGGTGCGTTTGTTAGCCCGAACGACATCACGAGGAATTCGTAATGTCCGTACCTCGTGCGGAAAGCCGTCTTCGGCACATCTTCTTCTTTGACCTTTAGTTGGTGATACCCCGATCTAAGGTCAATTTTGGAAAACCAATTCGCACCTTGTAGTTGGTCGAATAAATCATCTATCCTCGGGAGCGGGTATCGGTTCTTTACCGTGAGTGTGTTTAACTCCCGGTAATCAATACACATACGCATGCTCCCGTCTTTCTTCCTCACGAACAATACCGGTGCGCCCCAAGGAGACACACTCGGCCTTATGAATCCCTTGTCAAGCAGGTCTTGGATTTGGGACATCAACTCTTGTAGTTCCGACGGTGCAAGTCGGTACGGGGCTTTTGCTACAGGTTTCGCGCCCGGAATCAATTCGATCCCGAACTCTACTTCCCGTTCAGGCGGTATCCCCGGTAAATCTTCCGGAAAAACATCTTCATAATCTCGTACTACCGGCACATCTCCAATCTTTCGTGATTCTTTCTCGGTCTCATTTGCATAAATTATGAATGCCTTGCATCCTCGCTTCATTAGCCTGTGAGCTTTCAACATCGAGCATACTATGGGGTTGCCTCCTTTTTCGCCATAAATGGTGACGTGTTTCCCGCTCGGAGATGTTAGTTTTATCTCTTTACGGAAACACACGACCTTTGCATGGTGTCGAGATAGCCAATCCATCCCAACGACTACTTGAAATTCTCCCATCGACATAGGGATTAAATTTATCGAATATTCTTCATCGTCAATGCTCAGTTTACAATTTTCACATACATCACAAACAATAAAGCTTTTGTTATTACCTATCTCTACTTCTAAAGGCACAGGTAATTTTGTTAGAATAAATGAAGGATGTCGAATAAGTCCATATGAAACAAAGGATTTATTCGCACCCGTATCAAATAACACGTGTGCAGGAATTGAATTTACAGCAAATATACCTGAGACCACGTCAGGTTCAACCTTTGCATCTGCGGCAGTTAATTGAAAAGATCTTGCTTTTGCTTTCGGGGCTTCACTTTTTGATTCTTGCTCATTCTTCTTTTCAACCAGTTCCGGGCATTCCGACTTCTTGTGACCCGTTCGATAACAGTTGTAACAAACCGTCACTTTCTCCGGGCATGATATAGCCATATGTCCCGTTTTCTTGCATATGGGACAAGGCTTATCCTTGTAACGACATTCGCCTTTATGACCTTTCCCGCAGATTCTACAACTTGGCGACCCGCCTTTCGTCTCAGATTTCTTCGCATTTTCGTTTGTTCGTGCCTTCTTAGTAGGGCTTGGATTCGCATCATGTGCCCTTCGTTCACCCCGTTCTATGCTCTTTTTCAATTCAATCTCCCTTTCCCGAGCAGCATTGACAATCTCGGTAAGGGTCTCGTATTTTGAAGGGGTTATGAACTCTCTATACTCCGCACTTAGCATGTTATGGTAGTAATAGACTTTTTGTTCTTCGTTTGTCACCAAATCATCACAGAACTTTATCTTGTCCATAAACATTCCCGTGATCTTGTCTATGGATTCACCCTTGTGTCTGAGTTGCATAAACTCTTCCTTGATTTTATTTATGACCGCTTTGGGACTATGGTGTTTAAGAAACGGCGTCTTAAACTCTTCCCATGTCATGGTCTTAGGCGCTTCACTTCCAATCTCCTTCTTTTTGTTATCCCACCAATCTTTCGCTTGACTTCTTAATTGACCCGTACCATAAGCTACGTAGTCGTTTTCATCACAATGAGATCTCTCGAATACTCCTTCGATATCACTTAGCCATCGTTGGCACACAATTGGATCAACCTCTCCATTATATAATGGTGGTTTACATGCCATGAATTCCTTGTATGAACAAGGCTTTCGTCCACCATGCTTTTCCTTTGCTGAATTGGAATCATCTTCCAATTTCTTGATTCTTTCTTCTATTATTGATAAAACTGTATTTTGAATTTTATCAATAAAGCCCGACAAACTGTTTTCGATCGCCTTTCCAACCTCCTCGGCAATCACTTCCTTCATTTGTTCGGTGACTCTTGGCACCGCATTATCATTACCTCCTTCAGCCATCTCTATTTCTGAAATGTTTACATAGATTGTTAAACATTTCATTTATAACACATGCTTTACTTGTTTTGATTTAATCAAGTTCATAACTTGATTCAATCATTCTTGTTTCAATTCAATCAAGTTCGTAACTTGATTTAATCATTCTTGTTTCAATTCAATCAAGTCCGTGACTTGATTTAATACTTCTTGTTTCATGCATTTCTTGTTTTTGAGTGAGCTTACACACTCTTTTCATGCATATTTGTTCATTTTTCATTTTATACATAGTACATAATTTATTAACAAAATAAGTTAATTCTTACCGGACGATCGATCAAGCTTGAACCGAACACTTATTGACAACCTTGAGCTCTGATTACCAACTTGTAACACCCTTAAATTTAACTAGAATTTTTCACTAGTTTATATCAAAAGATAATAATTTAACATAAGTTTCAGAAGTATCATAAGCCTTAGTCGACAAATGACTAAGTTAGAACGTACAAAAATTGTTTGAGAATTTGTTTACAACCCAAGAACAATGATTAAGTAAGATTTAAAACATAGCGGAAGCTTCAAAAGTCGTGTTCGGTTCTTCGACGTTTCTTGACCATCATCCGTAAGATCCATCTAAACACCTAGGGTCAAAACCATTAATACATTAGTTTTGACTAGATACATAAGACTTAAACATATGATCCCACATCAATTTAAAATAAACAAAAAAATAGATTTTCTGGTTCCACCGTAAATTACGGTGTTACCGTAATTTACGGTGAGTATTGGAGATCCTTGGTCCACCGTAAACCAGTAGCGAACTACCGTAAAACTCATGACTTCTACCGTAAATTACGGTATTACCGTAATTTACGGTGGATACTGGAAATTCATGTTCTTGTTTGGTTTGTTCATTTTACTCAAACCAAATTCACGGATTTCGCTTTTCTAAGAAACCAATACATCAAATTTTCTTATTTCTAATATATATACGTTAATCAATATCAAAGAATAATCCGACATATTTCAAGGTATTAACCATGCTTCACTTGATTATTCGACCCGTTTGGCTCGTCTAAGGAAATCCTCCTCTATGACGACTACTAACGGGTTCCAACCAGTATTTGACCTATCTTTAGATATAGCGACATTCATCGCTTAATTCCAACTCGACTTTTATACAACAAAGAATTACAATGTACTAGACAACCAAATTTAACTCAAATGTAACAAACCAAGTTACATACCTTAGCGCACGCCCTTCAACCGTGAGTCCCCACCGGCTTGTCCACTTGACGTTCCGGTATCTTGTCCTATAGAGTTCAATTCAATACATGTTTAGAACTCTTTTCATATCATAATTCGCATAATACACCGAACATCATGATTATGCGTTTAAACTCGAAATTTCAGTTTTTAAGCCTTCATAGAGGCATTTCAACAAACACTTTATAAGCAGATTTTTACATGATTAAACATCACATCTTTAGTTTATTCATTTAACCCTATTTTCATATAAATCAACCAATTTACATGAATGTTAGCTTCTATTTGCTGAAATCACTTCTAGATTGCTAATTTACACAAAATCAACAATCTATTTCCTAGTGTTCATTCAAGTACACATAATTCACAAATCACCTACAATGGTGTTCTTAGGTTTCACAAAATTTCTTATGATTTCAACTTATTTTGATCTAGGGTTTGTCCCTAAACACTATAGTTGTTCCTTGATCAACATAACACATACATGCAAGCTTAATTTCAGATTTTTCCCAATTCATGAGAATTTCTAGTTGCGAGAAATCCTTAAATTTTACATACCTTGTAATCCTCTTGTGATGAGGATCACGATTCTATGCTCGGATTTTCGTTTGGACCAGATTTGCTCCTTCAATTTGTGGATTTTAGTAGAATTCTAGGGTTGATTGAAGGTGGGTGTCGCCCCTGATGGTTCTGGTCGACCAGGGATTTCAAGTGGGGGTTAAGTTTGTGTTTTATTTGTTTATTAGGATTAAAGTTTCAATTTTAACAACTTAAACCCCTCCACTTTGATCAACATTGATTTTAGTGAATTTTAACTCTACTTTATGGTTATTTCTAGACTTTTAACTAATTAGGTTAAAATTCCTAGTTAGTAAATTCTCGTTTATTTAAACCTTACTAATTCCAGTTTAAGGTTTTACATTTTTTTCGGGGTGTTACATACGGCTTATATGAAATTACCAAAATACCCATACGGTGCATAGTTTGGTTATAATTAATAAATTTCACATATATACAATACCTTACTGTTATAAATCAGTAAACTAAGTATTTTGCTGATTACATCAGACCTGTAACTCAGGTAAATACTTAAACTCTTTTATAACCTTTTAAATGACCAAACTACCCCTACGGGGCATAGTTTGTGTTTAAATTCGTTTCAGGCATAACAAAAGACAACTTACTGATGTCACAACATATTTGAAGTATATTAACTTAGGAAACCTGTAAATGGCTCATTTGAATACCCGTTACGCTTATTACGCATTCGGTTCGGTTTATGTAACTAGTTTACATAAATTAGCCTAAACGGGTCAAACCTTATCGGTTTTTTCTCGAAATCCAGAGTGTGTATGAAATACCCATATTAAGCAAGTCTCCGAACTTGTCGGGTCTAAATCACATTCTATCCGGTCTTCGCCTAATCGTGCGTACGAACCGTATCTTTAAAACTAACCGGTCTAAGCTTAAGCTTAACTAAAGACCCGTTAGGATTCTAATAGGTTATTATATACCTTTGTTCCAGAATAGGAGACCAGTAAAAGCTACGTGCATTTTGCTTATTGTGATTATTACATTGCTCAGGTAAATACTTTTAACTTATTTTCCCTATATGGGCTTGGGTTACGGTATATAAAATACCGCTTGGTCGGGCATCAAATCTTCCATCGTTTGGTGGTTAATTGAATAATTTGATCGGCCCGTTTAAACAGTTTTGTTTACTTAAAAGCCTTTGGGGGGTTAATGACCATGTCCCGGATATCCTTGGCATCATTTTACGAAATGGCCACGACCTAAGCGCGGAGTGTAGGCGTACACTCGTCAGTGCATAAAAAGTTGATGTGGTGTGTCTATTGATCTTTAACCCGGTACGTCCGGGATACTGAACGCATAAGGAACATGTAATTCGTTCACAAGATTATATATTTAAATAATTCTCCCAAGTTATAAAATGTTTATGCCACGTGCATCCAAATCAATTTTCAATCATTTTCTAAAATGAGTCAGTTGATTGTATTTACCAGTGTAAACTGACGTATTTTCCCAAAAAGATTAAATGCAGGTACTAAGCGTAATTGGCTGGGATTTCTCCTTAGCATCAATAGAAGTCTCGCAAGCTTAAGATGCCTACAGTCTGTTGAACTATTATTTGTTTTTGATCCTTCTGTGGACAAACATTCAACTGTTGTGATACACGATATTACAATAGGCCTATAGGTGTGGTTTAGGTCCCGTGTTGACCTCGTATAAGCCTATAAGTGTGATATCGTATCGTATAGGTGTAGTATAGGTCACGTGTTGACCTCGTGTATGCCTATAATTGTGATATCGTATCGTATAGGTGTAGTATTGGTCACGTGTTGACCTCGTATAAGCCTATAAGTGTGATATCGTATCGTATAGGTGTAGTATAGGTCACGTATTGACCTCGTATAAGCCTATAAGTGTGATATCGTATCGTATAACGTAGTATAGGTCCCGTATTGACCTCATATAAGCCTATAAGTGTGATATCTTATCGTATAGGTGTAGTATAGGTCACATATTGACCTCGTATAAGCCTATAAGTGTGATATCCTATCGTATAGGCCTATACAGGACCTAAACCACACCTATATGGCCTATACGGGACCTAAACACACTAACCACACCTATACGTGAATCACACTTATAGGCTTATACGAGGTCAATACGTGACCTATACTACACCTATACGATACGATATCTCACTTATAGGCTTGTACGAGGTCAATACGTGACCTATACTACGCTATACGATGCGATATCACACTTATAGGCTTATACAAGTTCAATACGTGACCTATACTACGCTATACTATACGATACGATATCACACTTATAGGCTTATACGAGGTCAATACGTGACCTATACTACACCTATACGATACGATATCACACTTATAGGCTTATACGAGGTCAATACGTGACCTATACTACACCTATACGATTCGATATCACACTTATAGGCATATACGAGGTCGATACGTATTTATTTAAAATAGAAATATTTAATTTTTTATTTATTTAAAATAGAAAACTCTTTTTTTTATAAAATTTACTAAAACCATTAATGTATAAATTTTTATAAAAAACCCTTTATATACGCTTCGTATAGATTTTACCCCTGCATTGGGGGCTATACGCAGCCAAAAATAGGGGTAACATTGTCTTTTTTGACCCTTTATATACGCTGCGTATAGGTCTATACGCAGCGTATTTAAACTTTGTGAAAAAATGATCCCTCAAACCTACCAAAATGACCCAAAAAAATCTAATGGTTTATATACGCTGCGTATAGACCTATACGTAGCGTATATAACCCTTGTTTTCTGTGCAATGATTACTGATAAGGCTCTGAAATCTACAGTTTATATACGCTGAGTATAGCTCTATACGCAGCGTATAAAGGTAACCCTATACTCTGCGTATAGGTCTATACGCAGCGTAGGTAAAGGTAGGGTTTGGTGTGTAAATAGCCATGTTGGTGTGCAAATAGGTAGACCCTTATTTAATGGCAAATGATACAATATTGTTTCGATAAATAGAAATAGAAATCAGTGTGAACTCTTGAGTAGCAGTACTGTTGGTAATCTAAATATTATATCAAATTTTTATTTGTATCTTTATTCTTTTAATTGATACTATTATATATCATGTTATTTCATAACAATAGATATTTAAAAAAATTTGAGTCTGAGATAATAGTAGTAGTAATAATAATAATAATAATAATAATAATAATAATAATAATAATAATAATAATGGTAAGGGATCTTGTACATTAATTCAGAAGTGTGAGAAGTGTATTATAACACTATATAACACCATATAAACAACCTATAACACTATGTAACACCATATAACACTATATAACACTATATAACAAATATAACACTGTATTTTGTCTGTTAGCATGTCTATGATAGATGTATAGTGTTATATAGTGTTATATAATGTTACATAGTGTTATATGGTATTACATGGTGTTACATAGTGTTATACGGTGTTTATATGGTGTTATATAGTGTTATAATACACTTCTCACATTTCTGAATTAATGTACAATATCTCTACCATAATAATAATAATAATAATAATAATAAAAAGGGTAAATTACTTTTTGAGTCCCTATGTTTTATGGGTTTTAACTAGTTGAGTCCAAAAGCAAAAAGTTTAACGACCTGAGTCCCCATAAGCATTTTCTTTAACCATTTGAGTCCAAATTTCTAACCCAGTTAGAATTTTGTTGTTAAGTTTTGTTAAATGACCAAAATACCCTCTACATCTTCCCTGTCAAAACCCCATCCCCTCCCATGTATCCTTTTAATAGAAGCTTCTTCTTCATCAATCACACACCCATTAAACCTTCATTCTCTGTCTAGATTTTCCCCTTAGAAACCTTCATTCTACAAATCAATGGAAGCTTCTTCTTCATCAATCACATACCCATTAAACCTCAACCACAAGCCCTCATCTTCCTTTAACAAACCCCCATCTCTTCGATTCTTACTGGGTGTCAACAAGACTGTTACTTTGCGCCGTTTTCATCCACACAGCCGCCGGACCGCTGTTGCTCCGCCCAGTTACTTCACCAGTAAGGTGGGTATTCATCCTTTTCAACTGGGTATTTTTATAAATTAGCAAATTATTGGAATCTTGTTATTTTGTTCAAATTCTCTACTGGAACAAGATCATGGAGCCCTTTCCAATTCGTTCCAGTTCAATCTGAAACGATGTTTACGAAATGGAGCGACAAATTGAATATGGCGAAGTAGTTGATTTATTTTGTATGGACATTGGGTACGGATCAGTTAAGATCTGAAGAGGCTGTGTGGAAGCTTGAAGTTGAAGATGATTTTGTTTGACTTCTGGTCACAAACGCTGTACGGATCGATGAAGATGGGTACGGTTCGATTAAGATCTGAAGAAGCCTCTTTACTCCGTTCTCGATTGTGAGTTTTTTTTATTTTGATTTGGTTGAGCTAGGGTTTCGTCGTGACTGTTTTTTGGGTGATTTGGAAATAGAGAATTGGGGATATGTTTGGTTTAAGATTTGTTTTCGATCGTCTGTGTGTGATTTTGATGGTTGGAAACATAGAATCAGGGGTTTGTTTTGCATCCTTTCTTGATCTGGATGGTGGGGCAGTGGTGGAGATGGTGGTGGTGGTGTTTATAGAGAGAAGAGTGTGTGAGAAAATGTGTGCAGGTGTGTGTTTTATAATATATATTATGTAATTTCTTTTTATATATATTATATATTAAAACTTTATGCATTAAAGACTTGTTCCTTATACTCATATGCATATAAGACTTGTACTTTGTGTGTAAATGACTAAATTACCCTTGTAGCTAACAGACTTGGTGGATGGTGTTAGAAATTTGGACTCAAATGGTTAAAGAAAATGCTTATAGGGACTCAGGTCGTTAAACTTTTTGCTTTTGGACTCAACTAGTTAAAACCAATAAAACACAGGGACTCAAAAAGTAATTTACCCCAATAATAATAATAATAATAATTAAATAACGTAAGATTAAATCTATTCACAAGATTCTTCCTTAATATGCACATGGAAAATTGCTTTACCACCAACATCTGAATTGCGAACAAGGAAAGTTGCTTTACCACCAACTTCTAGACAATCTACAAGAAGACCCATGAACATATAATCCAATCACTTTAATTAATAAACCTAAAATAATATTTATCATATACATATAATTTGAAAAAATAAATAAGAAGAAGAAGAAAAGTATGTATAAAGTCCCAAAATGGGCGACACCGATAAAAGGTATATATTTATGTGTGTGGTCGATCTAATATATATCCCCAAAATGGATCGCAAAGTTTTAACATTCAACTTCCATCCATTTGCTTGTGAAAAAGACATCCTTGGCATCTTTATGTATGGTCCAATTTTGAAAAATTCAACTTCAATATAACAATTAATTTGGAAAAAGAAAACAACCTTTGAACCCCTTAAAGTGACAAACAAAAAAGCGAGCTTTTAACAGCGTAAATGTTAAACTACTTTTTTTCCCTTAAATTAAAGGAGAAATACCATAATAAACTTTCGACTTGTGTATCATTTTTAAAAGTTGTTTATTTTTTTATTTTTTATAGTCTGATTACATCTCTTGATGTAATTAATAGCTAAACCACAAAAGTTAGCTACTAAAGGATATGTTGCAAATGTTCAATATAATTTGTTGTAAAAAGTGTGCTGAATATGAATGAAAATAAGGAAACTCATATATTTGTATCATAGGTCCTGAAAATCAAATTCATACAACTTATTGTTGTATAATTAAATATATTAGCAAATAAATAATTAGTTAGTTTAACATAATTTATCATTTGATATTGTGAAGCAAATTGTCTAAATTGTTAAGGGAGATAATATATTATATATAATCTCTTTTACCATTGATGTTCTAGAAATTTTGATTAGATTATAGTACTTCTCACCATTATTCACATATACATAATTATATATGTTATGAGCATTCAAAAAGAAAATGACAAAACAAAGTCTTAGGGTCTAACAAGTAACAATACTCATCTTTGTCAAACATTTCTTTTACATAGTGGGGTTAGAAACCCTCATACAAATCTTCTCTCTCTCCATTAAACACACAAACATTGTCAAAGCATAAATAAAGACCCATCACCTATTATTTGTCAAACCTCCCTCCTCTTTCTTTGTATATTTCTACTAATTTGATCTCAATCTTCAGCCATGTCTGAAGACAGAAGAGATCTCTACTACCATGATCCATTTCATGATGATCAAAGAACCAATGAGACTCTTTTCTCATTCTTTGGCCCTAATTCCACCGTTAGAGATGATTCTTCACCACCTAATCATCAAAGATTTGATCCTGACTACATGGGTCCAACTCCTTTTCTCACTGGATCTACTGATTACAACACTTTTGGTTACTCATCTTCATCATCACAGCAACTTTTTTCTTTCCAAGATGATCAAAAGCCGGTTATGGATACCGGAAACAACTTGCTTGG
Organism: Helianthus tuberosus; assembly: GCA_030545235.1. Classification (NCBI taxonomy): domain Eukaryota; kingdom Viridiplantae; phylum Streptophyta; class Magnoliopsida; order Asterales; family Asteraceae; genus Helianthus; species Helianthus tuberosus. Next base: position 39,625,155 of record CM060435.1, on the reverse strand, counting down.
TGTGATTGAGACTACTCCTGTTACACCCAACTCTTCTTCGATTCGTTCGTCATCTACTGATGATGAGCATGAGCTTAAAGAAGGTAAGAAAGAGAATCAATCGAAAGACATAGCGGAAAATGGAGGAGACGGCTCTAAGAAAGTGTAAGTTTGTATGATGCACGAATCATGATTGTATATAGTAGTATATTGATTTTAACCCAGTTATTGTCAACATATAGGGTTAAGCAAAACAAGAAAGAAGAAAAGAAGAAAAGAGAGCCTCGGTTCGCCTTTATGACAAAGAGTGATATCGATCATCTTGAAGACGGATATCGATGGAGGAAATATGGACAGAAAGCCGTCAAGAATAGTCCTTATCCCAGGTACATATCATCTACGTACATTTATATGTACATAGTATTTGTAAAATTTTATATATGCGTAAAAAAAGATGTTTTTTAGACTCGGGTCTTAGGTTTGTCTTCTTCTCATCCTCCTCTCTGGACCCTAATTTATGTGTGAATTTCTATGATCACAAAGTCTACGTACATGGTTTATTAGATCCTGATTGGCTGATATTATTAAAGCTGACGAGTAAATCTTGAAATGGTCCATAATATAATTAAAAAATGAAACCCTATATTCTCTCCAGCTATCAGTTTTGTGTTTTTCCTATAGAGTCATTGGTTCAAGTGGGAAAATGAAACTTAGTTTCCCATTTTGTTGTGGGCACAAAATGCATATTTTTAATCAGGAATTTTATGTAAAGAACAAGTCTTGATTTTTGTTACAGGAGCTACTATCGATGCACGACTCAAAAATGTACAGTTAAGAAGCGTGTGGAAAGATCATATCAAGATCCATCAACTGTAATCACCACATATGAAGGGCAACATAACCACCACTTGCCAGCAACACTGAGAGGAAGTGTTGGTGGTGGAATGCTGTATCCGCCGTCTATGATGGCGGCACAAGGCGCGATGATGACGATGGCCAGCGGATCAAACTTCCCTCATGAGTTTCGTTTCTACAACTCTATCAGTGGTGGTGGCGATGGCAGCAGCGGCGCTGGAGGTGGTGGTTCGATCTACCAGCAAACCAGTCTAACCCCAATTCAGCAACTTCAGATTCCTGATTATGGCCTTTTACAAGATATGGTCCCATCCATGACTTTTAAACAAGAACCCTGAGTTCGACCGGACCCCTACCTCCCCCAAGAGAATATCTGACCTTTTGTTGACTTTCACCATTTTATTCATGTGTAGGGTAATGTTTTTGCATCATACTGATAAACATCTACTTGCTTATATGTAATTATATATACTTTTAGTGCATCCATCATCTATATAGAAACTGTTATTCTTCTACAAGTGCTACTTGTGTTTATATTATGCCTTCTATATTTTGCTATAAAAGTGATGTCATGTTTAAAAGTGTTTCCATATATAAAAACTTAATATACATACAAGGAATATTCCAGTTGATTTACTAACTTAGGAATTCAATTGAGGAATTGATCTATCATTGTAGACTTGAAGAGGTTAGTTTTAAGTTCTAATGATAATATTTTTTTTAATTATTGTATTAGATTTTTATTATATGACCAACCTAACCCTCCTTGAACCGTCGAATTGACTCGGAAATTTTTATGTTCGGTTCTATAAAATTGGAGTATCCAAAAACAATGACTCGATTGGAATAAATTCTTGGATACACCGTTGATCATGATAAATTCTTGGATACACCCTTGATCATGATAAATTCTTGGATACACCCTTGATTATGCATTTATGCCATACTAGGAGCATTCACATTTGGACGTAGCCATGCAACACCCCTTCAATTTTAGCATTTCCTTTTGTTCAGTTATTTTAATTCTGTAGTTAATTTATAAGAGTCTTATAGTGGTAGTAGTTGCCTCCTAAGTTAGCTCAAGTAGTTGTTATTTCTTTTATGTTTGTATGCCTTTTAATGGCTTTGTGAGTTTGAGTTTAAGCATGAATGTTTTTTTTTCTAAAAGTTCTTCTAGTTTCTTATCTATTTTCTTTGAATCAACGGGTAAACGATTCTATTTGTAACAATTGGTATCAGAGCCGTCGTGATCCCTATGAACCATGGTCGCTCAAACTCTATCTGAATGCGAGTTGTTGGATCAAATCGAGTCAAGTATTGCTCAGTTAATCAATATTCTCAAAAACCGACCTCGGTTCCCAACCCCATCCACCACAACACCACCACCGGCCACTGTCGCCTCACCACCACCATAGTTGTCATCAAACCTCCCCCACCAACCGTTGTGGCACCACCACCAAAACCTACCACACCATTAGTCACACCGCCACCGAAACCCGTCCCCTCCTCACCGTGTACACCCGTTCCTTATCTATCGATGTTTCCTTCTCTGTCCTTTGTGCAATTTTTGGAGAAGAGAAAATGCGCACAGAGTGTTTTTTATTTCTTCATGGACATCATGCAAGATTGGAGATTGGGGGCTCAAGACAACATGCAACATGCAACCCACATAGCCATGCAACACCCTTCTAATTTTAGCATTTCCTTGTGTTCAGTTATTTGAATTATATAGTTAATTCGTAAGTCTTGTTGTTGTAGTGGTAGTAGTACCCTCCTAGTTTAGCTCAAGTAGTTATTTCTTTTCTGTTTGTAAATGGCTTTGTGAGTTTGAGTTTAAGCATGAATGAAAATATTATAAATTGAGTCTAATTTTTTTTAAAAGTTCTTCCCTTTTCTTATCTATTTTCTTTGGATTAATTGATTAACGATTTGATTCGTAACATTAGGTGTCCAACTTTTTCTTCATCTCCAAAATTTAGAGATTTCCTTTATTTTGCATCTCCATCGGAATCTCCATCTACATCTCCATAATTTAGAGTTTCATGAAATAATGATTCTCTATATATAGAGATCCACCATATCTATAATTTTTTGTGAGTATCTAAGAAAGTGAAAGATAATAAAATAATTATTTGCGAGTGAAATAAAGAGGGAGAATGGGATGCGTTAGGTTAAACAAATTTTATAGAAAGATGATAGAGTTAATTACACAAATGGGTCCTGTGGTTTATAGCTAGTTTCGCCTTTGGATACTAACTTTTTTTTTAACATGTTTAGGTCTCATGGTTTCAATTTTGTAACACCTTTGGGTACTAACACCAAAATTAGTTAATTAATGACCAAAATGCCCTTGCTTTTTTTTTTAAGATTATCAATGTAACACATTTGGGTACTAACATCTAATTTTATTTAAGATTACAAAATCTATTTTTTTTTCATCTTTTTATTATATCTCTTAATTAACATAAAGTCTATTTATTTTTTTATTTTCATATTTTTATTAAATTTCTTATTTAACATAAAATCTACTAGTTACACCAGTAAAATCTACTAGCAATATAGTTTTATGTAAATTAAATATTTTACTCGTTTTAAATAATGTAAACCTTACTCGTTTTCAATTTTGGATAGATATGATAGATAATAATAAATATAGAAACTGTATAAGTTCTAAAATAGTAAAATGTAAATGAATAAAAAAACGAGTTAAAAAAAGGCTTAATTTTTTTTCATGAAAGATATTTATTTTTATCAAATCATATCTATCCAAAATTGAAAACGAGTAAGGTTTACATTATTTTATGTTAAATAAAAAATTTAATAAAAATATGAAAATCTACTAACTATATAGTTTTATGTAAATTAAATTTTTTAGTCGTTTTAAATAATGTAAACTTTACTCGTTTTCAATTTTGGATAGATATGATTGATAATAATAAATATCATTCATGAAAAAAAAAATTAAGCCTTTTTTAACTCGTTTTTTTGTTCATTTACATTTTACTATTTTAGAACTTATACAGTTTCTATATTTATTATTATCTATCCTATCTATCCAAAATTGAAAACGAGTAAGGTTTACATTATTTAAAACGAGTAAAATATTTAATTTACATAAAACTATATTGCTAGTAGATTTTACTGGTGTAACTAGTAGATTTTATGTTAAATAAGAAATTTAATAAAAAATATGAAAATAAAAAAATAAATAGACTTTATGTTAATTAAGAGATATAATAAAAAGATGAAAAAAAAATAGATTTTGTAATCTTAAATAAAATTAGGTGTTAGTACCCAAATGTGTTACATTGATAATCTTAAAAAAAAGCAAGGGCATTTTGGTCATTAATTAACTAATTTTGGTGTTAGTATCCAAAGGTGTTACAAAATTGAAACCATGAGACCTAAACATGTTAAAAAAAAAGTTAGTACCCAAAGGCGAAACTAGCTATAAACCACAGGACCCATTTGTGTAATTAACTCAAGATGATATTTAATTAACTTTTTAGATAGAGGGATGGAGATTATACTGTGAATGCTCTTAACCCTAAATGACGATGACTGCCCTAATTGACCATCAATTACCAATGTTCATCCTGATTGACCAGTAATTACCTAAATAAACTAGTAACGGCTCTATATACCCCTAACTAACCATCAATTGTCAAAATTTCGAGATCAAAATTGCGGTTAACGATTGTGGCGACGATAAGGCCCCGAGGCCAGACGGTATAAACATGAGATTTATAAAGCGCTTTTAGCATTTTTTTTAGTCGGACTTGAAAAATACTATGGATAATTTTTTTGAGGATGTGGTGTTTAGTAGAGGTTGTAGCTCGTCTTTTATTACTCTGGTGCTGAAGATTAAGGACCCGGTTGAGCTTAAAGATTATCGCCCCATTAGTCTCATCCGTATAATTAGTAAGTTGGTGTCTAAAGTTTTGGCCAATCGCCTGAAAAGGGTCATGGGTTCAGTTATCTCATAATCCCAGTCGGGTTTTCTGGAAGGTAATTATATCCTAGACGGTCCTCTCATTATTAATGAGTTGTATTCTTGGGGGAAAAGAGCAAGAAAAAGATGTTTTTTTCTTCTAAAAATCGACTTTGAGAAAGCCTATGACAACGTTAATTGGCGCATCTTGATTTCGATAATGTCGCAAATGGGTTTTCCGGCTAGATGGTGCAAGTGGAATAACGGTATCCTGGAATCGGCTCGATCCTCGGTTTTGTAAATGGGTCCCCCACCTTTAAGTTTCAGTGTTCTAAAGGAATCCGTTAAGGGGATCCGATCTCCCCTTTCTTGTTTATAATGGTGATGGAAGCTTTTTGTATAGTGGTCAAGGCTAGGGACATGGGTGAGTTTATGGGCCTCCAAACTCCGAGTGGAGGGCCGGTTATGTCCCATCTTTTTTTCGCGGACGACGCCATGATTATGGGAGAGTGGTCTTCAGCTAATATCACTAATGTGGTCCGTATTCTTCGGGTTTTTCATATGGTTTCGGGTCTCAAAATCAGCCTCGCTAAATCTAATTTATTTGCGTTAGGCGTGGCTGGTAGGGAGGTTAAGTCTATCGCTGCCCTTATCGGTTGCAAAGAAGGTGTCTTCCCTTTTAAGTATCTCGGGTTGACAGTTGGTGCTAATATGAACTGGGTCACTAATTGGAAACCGGTGTACGAGATCTTCGATGCCAGACTCGCTAGGTGGAGGGCGTCTCTTTTGTCGATTGGAGGGAGAATTATGCTTATCAAATCGGTCCTTAAAAGTCTGCCTAGCTATTACTTCTCTCTCTACAAGGCCTCGACTCAGGTTATCAAAGATCTGGAGTCAAGGATTAGGAATTTCTTATGGGGTGGAAATGATTCGGTTAAGAGGCTTCGTTGGGTTACTTGGGAAAGGGTTTACCTCCCGATAGCTGAAGGAGGTCTCGGCATTAGTCGTCTTAAAACATTAACGCCGCGCTTCTATCCAAATGGGGGTGGCGTTGAAAAGATAAATTATGGTCGAAAGTTATTAGTGCGATCCACTCGTCCAGGTCTAAGTGGGACTTTTTTCCTACTAAGAAATCGCTTGGTGGGGTCTGGTGCAATATTTCCAAAGTATTGTCTAATGCTAAGATTGATGGTATATCTCTGAGGAATTTTTTTAAAGGATCTGTGGGTAATGGGAGAGATATTGCCTTTTGGTTAGATCCATGGCTATGTAATGAACCGCTAAAAAACAAGTTCTCGGAATTGTTTAGTATTGAAGCTGAGAAAGATTGCAAGATGAGGGATCGGTTACGTGATCAGAGTGAGGGGTCGGCTTTTGTGTGGCAGTGGAAAAGGCAGATAAAGGTCGAGGCTGAGGTTGATGAATTGCTCAATCTTTGTGGCTTATTATTCGATTGCAAGCTGAGTACTAACAAAGACGACTAGTCGTGGATTGGGGCGGTAGAGGAAAGTTTTAGCGTGGGAACGGTTAAGAGGATTCTTGATAAAAACAGGTCAAGTAATGCGGCTTACGTCCCGGGGTGGTGTAAAGAGCTCCCGATTAAAGTTAATGTGTTCATTTGGAGGTCCGAGTTGTATAAAATCGCGACATTATCGGTGCTTAAGAAACGGAACATCGGAGCTGCTAATAATTCTTGTTTGTTATGCGGGGAGGGTGAGGAGACTGTTGATCATCTTTTCACTTCTTGTTTCATTCCTAGCAGGATTTGGGCCTTTATAAGTTTGTGGTATAAGATCCCTCCCCTTATGGTGTTTTCATTTCGGGACTTGCTTGAGGTTCATGAGTATGCTGGTATAAAGGGGCTGAAAAAAGACATCGTGAAATGTATTATAAGGGTGGGATGTTGGTGTATTTGGAGGGCTAGGAACGGAGTGGTTTTCAACAACAAAACGGCCAAGTTGGAAGATATCAAGTGCGAGATAAAGTCGATGGGGTTTTTATGGTTAAAAAGTAGAATGAAATCCTTCGCTGTTTCTTTGGAGAAGTGGTGTAAATTTGCATTTATGTAATTGTTTTTTTCGGTTGGTTGCCGCCGTGGTTTGAAGTTAGCCTTGTGCTAACGAAGTTTTCATTTAAAAAAAATCAATTGTCAAAATTGAGTGACATTGACATGCATAGACTCTCCTTGACCATCACATGAAATCATTAATCCTAATAGACTATCGTTAATCATGATTGACCATTCTGCGGCAAATATGAAATATTTTTTTTGGATTTCAGGCTAGTGGGTATGGGGATCGTCCCCCTAGTCTCTGGCTCGTCCCCCTCGTCCCACACCGCCCCCCTCTCCCTCGTCACGTCCCCAACGTCCGCTGCAAGACGGCAGCGACGAGCTGCAATGGTGGGGCCCCTTTGTTCTTCACTCCCTCTCTCCCTTATTTTATGTATTAGTCTTTTATTATTGGGTAGTCCCCCACACCCTTGGGTAGTCCCCTTTGGATAGTCCTTCATCGGATGTGACGTGATGCCTACGTGGCGGATAGTCCCCAAAGGGACTACCCAAACCATACCCTATGGTCTAAATGGGATCTATCGATAATCACCAACGAATTTTCCTGGGATATTTCGACAACGGTTAAAATATATTTTTTTGGACCTTGTGAAATTTGTGGGTGATTACTGACATTTTTCTTTTTCGACAAATATTTTAAAACTATTTTTTTCTTTCTTTAGGCTGTTGGGTGTGGTTCACGCCACATAGACTCCATGTAATATAGTGGGCTTAAAAGTCCTTCCGTTTAATTTGAATGCAATGGTTTAAAGCCCCTATCATGATTACTTAATTATTTGTTTTTTTATTTTGTAATTTTTTAATTTATATACCATATTTAGAACAAAATTAAAAAGAACATAATTTCAATAAAATAAATAAAAATATTACAAACTACTTACAAATAAAAAAAGGCCAATTGGATTTTAACACCTTTAACTTTGAAGAGTTGGCCGATAACACCCGCAACTAACACTTTGATCTGTGACACCCAAAACTTTTACTTTCGTTTGTCATTTCACCACTCAGTTAAAAACTCAGTAACTGAGTTAGTTTCTTATCCTACATGGCATCCTACATGGCTTCATTAATCCTACATGGTGACCTACGTGGCTAACACATGTTATAAGAAGCAAAACACTGAACTTCATTGCATTGTTCTGTTCGTTTTGGAGGGAAAGATCAAGGGCGACTACAGACGACGTGACCTAGCTTCTCAATCTATCAAGTTTAAACTCCGATCAAGGTACAATTTCACATGATTATGCAATGGTTGAAACGATTGATGTCATGCTTTGGTATGGTGGTTACATTGAGTTAGGTTTTGGTCTTCCACAGTATGTTGGGGGTGCACATAGGTTAATTAAAGTTGATATAGATCACATTTCATACTTTGAGCTAGCAGATTATGCACTGGAAACGAAATGCTATAAATCAAGGAACTTTCATATGTATGGGTTGGATGCGGATGATGGTGGGATTAGGCATTTTCGTGATGATAGAGATGTGTTGGAGTTGGTTAGGAAGGTTTTTAGTTGGAGTGAAACATATATGGAAGTATTTGTTCAAGATCGTCAATTGGGTGCCAATGAAGCCCACTCCAGTTCTAGGCCAAGTAAACCTGTTACCCAGCCCAGTAACCCTGTTACCCAGCCCAGTAAACCTGAAGCCCAATCCAGTAAACTAAAAGCCCAATCTTCTAGGGTTTCCCCTGGATGCAGCTCTAACTCAATAGCTAAGCAAGCAGACGAGGACAGTGAAGATAGTGAGTTCAGTGTGGAAGATGAAGACTCAAATTCTGATGATGAAGATTATGATGAACTAGTTGAGGAAGCTGCGGATGATGTACTAGGGTTAGAGTCAGACAGAGAGGATGTTGAGTGGATACAGTCACAACATGCAGTTAGAGAGGCAACCAAGATAGATTTGGAAGCCAAAAAAAAAGTGCTTGATGAGGTAGTACATGAAAGACAAACAGAGGGTAATTTGCATGAAACAGAGGGTGATTTGCATGAAACTGAACATCCAAGGGTAGATGGAAACAGTAGTTATGAGGAATCTGACGGGGACATTTTAACACCTGGTGATAGTGAGGATGATGATATCAGGGGCAAGAAGTACAAGGAAGCAGCCCCATCTGTAGGTGAACATACAAATTGGAAGAAATTTAGTTGGAAGGTGGGAATAAGGTTTGCATCAAGGGAGGCCTTTAAAGAGGCAGTGAGGCAGTACTCAGTAGCTAATGGTAGGAACTTGTACCTTGCAAAGAGTGAAAAGACAGCTAACTGTGGCCGTATTGTTGTCAATTGTGTTAAAGGTTGTTCATTCTTTATACATTGTTCACTTCATAAAGGGAAAGAGTGTTACTTGGTAAAAAGAGTGAAGAATATACATAACTGCCAAAGAAACATGGTAAAGAATAGACAGCTAACTGCAATGTTCATAGCTAATGAGTTCCTGCAAGTGTTTAAATCCAAGCCCAACTGGTCGGCTAAGGAAATCATATTGGCTGTGAAACAAAAGTATAAACTCATAATCACCAAGTGGCTGGCCTACAAGGCTAAATCATGTGCCCACAAGAAACTTCATGGATCAATGAGGGATCATTATAGCAAAATTGGTGCATACATGGATATCTTGCAAAAAGTAAACCCAACATCAACTTTTGTGCTTGTTACTGCACCACCAGGTTTCATTAACTTAGATCCCACAGCCACATGTGAAACTTTTTTCAGACTCTTTGTGTGTTTTGATGGTGTGAAAAGAGGATTTCTAGCTGGATGTAGGAAGGTCTTGTGTCTAGATGGTTGTTTTCTAAAGACCTTCCTAGGAGGGATGTTGTTAACTGCAGTTGGCAGAGATGCTAATGATCAGATGTATCCATTGGCATGGGCAGTTGTAGATGGTGAAAATAACGATAGCTGGGAATGGTTTATGGAAGAGCTCAGGAAGTGTTTGGGTGTAAGTGATGGTGGTGAGGCATGGACATTCATCTCAGATCAACAAAAGGTAGTAGCCATTGTCAAATTTTACAATGAACAATTATCTTGTGCTATAATATCTAAGGTTAATAATCATTTATCTGCAGGGTCTGTTAAATGCTGTGGCACTTATTTGGCCAAGAGCAGAGCATAGAAACTGTGCAAGGCACATCTATGCGAATTGGCACAAGAATTTTAAGGATGAGGAGCTCAAGGAGTTGTATTGGAAAGCTGCAAGAGCATACTGTGAACCTGATTACCTCCAAGCCATTGATGAAATGAGGGCCATAAACCCTGATGCAGTAGAGGGAATCTTAAAGCAGGATGCCAAGAGTTTTAACAGGTGCTACTTGAAAACTCACACTAAATGTGATGTCATAGTAAACAACATGGCAGAAACATTTAATGGTTATATCATAACTGTCTATTCTTTACCATGTTTCTTTGGCAGTTGTTTAATGTCATATTATATACATGCTAGAGGACATTAGGGTTCAAATCATGAGTAGGTTAGTCATCAAAAGAACTGAAATGGAAGCCAAAGATGTGCTCATTTGCCCCAATATCCAGGAGAAACTTGATTTCTCAAAAGATGCAGCCTTTAGGTGTGAGGTATACCACTCATCTTATCAGGTTTTTCAAGTTAGAGATGTTGATGATGTTACAGTTGACTTGGTAAATAAGACCTGCACATGTAGAAAGTGGAAATTAAGGGGGTATCCTTGTAAGCATGTGTGTGCTGTGGCTGGATTTTTGCATAAGAATGCTGAGGATTATGTTGACCCATGTTACCACAAAGAAACATACATGAGAACTTATGAAAACTCAATCCCACCATTGCCTAGTGAAAAGTTTTGGCCCAAGGTTGATTATCCATTGGATCCACCTCCAATCAAAAAGGCACCTGGTAGGCCTAAGAAAAACAGAAAGAGGGACCCTCATGAGGATCCCAAGAAACCAGGCAAACTAACTAAGCATGGGGTGCTAATGACATGTGGGATTTGTGGAGAAAGGGGTCACAACAAGAGAAGATGCACAGTTAAAGGTGAACTCAATAGATTCAGTTGGTTTATTGATTATATGATTGTTTCCTAAATTTGTTTAATGTTAACAGATTCTCAAAATGCGGCAGCAATCGGAAGGAAAAGGGGAAGGCCAACTAAAAGAGGAAGGCCAAGTAAAAGGGGAAGAGCAACGGAGAAGGCTGCAGTTAGTTAATATGTTATGAATGGTTAATGGTTAATCTTTTGTTGGTTGTGTAATGACTATGTAAACTTATGACTGCTGTGTTGAATGTTTTGGATGGTTAAACTTATGACTGTTGTGCTGAATGTGTAATGGTTAATCTTTTGTTTTGAATGGTTAAACTGGTTAAACTCATTTTGCAGTTAACTTATGTCTGCACATGTATGGTCACAGGGGTATAATGGTCATTCTGCAGTTAACTTATGTCTGCAGTTAACTTAAACTCATACTGCAGTTAACTTAAAGTCATTCTGCAGTTAACTTATGTCTGCACACTTGTTTTGGTCTGCATATATGGTAACAGGGGTATAATGGTCATTCTGCATACTATGCACACTTGTTTTGGTTTGCACATGTGGTTTCAAATGGTCTGCATGGTCTGCACACTTGTTTTAGTCTGCATATATATGGTCACAGGGGTATATGGTCATTCTGCATATATATGGTCACAGGGGTATATGGTCATTCTGCATATATATGGTCACAGGGGTATATGGTCAAATGGTCTGCATGTGCTGTATTGTTTTGGTCTGCACATGTGGTTTCAAATGGTCAAATGGTCTGCACACTTATTGTTTTGGTCTGCACATGTGGTTTCAAATGGTTTGATGGTCTGCACACTTGTTTTGGTAGTTGTTTACTTGTTACAAAGTCAAAGTCTCTTTTGGTCTGCAAATGGTCTAATGGTCTGCACATATGGTACAAATAAAGACATCAAAGCCCAACTTCACTAAATTCATTCATGTCAAAGAACTTACAATAAAAAACAAGTTACATTCGATACACTATGTAAAACAACATGGCAATGATAACAAACAAACTAAACACAAACTGCTGCTTCAACATGAATTCTTTCGCACAAATTTGTCGTTTCAACATATTGTTCTCTTGAGATAGCAAGTTGTTCCGCAATTGCAAATTATATTCATTCCCGGTCACAGCATCACTTCTTGTAACTGCACTTGAGCTGCAAGTTGAATGAACTTCGAATAATTTGTCGAAATCTTTTTTCCACATAAAGAACTTGCAGTCGTCTCGCTACAAACCAACATCATGTCGTCAGTTCAAAAACAAGTTAAATTCAATACATGGATACACAAGACTTACCGGCCATTGTGAGCAACCGTAAAATTCAGCACCACATCGAACACTTCTCCTTCCTGCTACGCGAATAACAGCTCTGATATCGTGATGACAATACAACTTCCCATCCATGTCCACCTTGAATATTTTAGGGATTCGGTTGGTATTACATGAAGAGTTGGAAGAAGTAGACATGTCGATCAGCCAATAAGTTGAAGGTTTGCTCTGATATCGTGATGAGCAAATTAGGGTTTGGATTTGGGTCGATTCATGCGTATGGCCTTAATTGAGGGTTTCCCTTGTTTGTGCAGGGTTTAAATCGAAGAAGAAGATGGCTTTTATACCATGAATGTGCCACATCTGCAATTATAGTCCACGTCATATAGTCCACGTAGGATTAAGGATGCCACCTAGGATTGAACACTAACTCAGTTACTGAGTTTTTAACTGAGTGGTGAAATGACACACGAAATTAAAAGTTTCGGGTGTCACAGATCAAAGTGTTAGTTGCGGGTGTTATCGGCCAATTCTTCAAAGTTAATGGTGTTAAAATCCAATTGGCCATAAAAAAACTACAAAGTTAATTAAAAAACAACCAGCTTAAAAATAAAAATAGAAACCTACTAAAATCTATATACATTTTGCTCAGATTTTTACCTTACGAACCTTTATAAAAACTCGGTCCTCCGCCAGTAGGTTGAAAAAGTCTTTCTCGAGAAACTTTATATCTTTCTCGATTTGTTTTCCATTTTAAGTTCATTCTCCTTTTCCTTGATCGAGAGAAGCCGAGTGATTCTATCGTCGTACTCGTCAAACCTTTATGGGCCATCCAATAGCGCTAAGGAGGAGGTGTCTCGTGCTCGTGCTGCTGCCTTGCTTCTATCCCTACCCTTTGGTCGTGGCAACTCTTGAGGTTCCTCGAAATGCAATTTATCCAAGTCGTCGATTAAGTTAATAGTAGTACGAGCATCAGACTTAAATGGTTCGCTGGTTGTTGTTGATTTAGACCGTTTTGACCTATGGGTCGTTGGGTCAAACAGTGGTACAAGATGCCACTTTGGAGATTTGCGTAGAAACTCCCATGAAGGTATTATCGGATGGCCATGATACATTCTATATTCGGTGTGGGTGGCGGTCATGATGTCCACGTCGCTTGAACCGCTCTTCTTGTGTGATTGTTGACAAGGCTATTGTGTATGTTGTTGAAGTTGTTAATCTTGGTGCGCATTGCGGTCCACTTTCCCGAAAACGACTCGGTCGTATGATATTCACCACAACTCATTGCGGCGAAAAACTTTTCACGTATACGCCTCCAAAAGATGACTATATCTTGGTTAGTTGCTATAAATTGAATAAAGAATTTAGTAGCAACAAAATAAAAATATATTTATAAAAAGTTAATGGAGTAAAAAATTACAAACAATCGGATCCTCCGACACATCGAGCCATGCTTGTGGCAATGCAAGTTCTTCGGTAGGCGTCCACCCCTCGATCGTTTGAGAAGCACGTTTGATATTCTCGCCCTTCTTACGGTACCTTCTCGATCGTCCACCTTTTGAGGAAGTGGGTTGGGTGTCGAGTATGTTTTGGGTTTCGGGTATGTTTTGGGTTTGGGGTATATTTTGTGTTTGCGGAAAAATGGTAGTGCAGAATAGTATCCAAAAAACCGGGAAGCGGTGGTGGCGTTGTCGGATGAGGGTAGGTTGGGGTGGTAGGTGGCATTGGATAATACCCAATCTCACGCGTCCGTGGGTCTCTTCGGTATCGTTCTTCTTTCTCGTTGTTTGCTGAATTGCTCCAAAACGGGATTGTTTGGTTCCCACGCGTTTTGATTGTTAAGAAACATTGTGTGAGTATTAAAGAATGTATAAAATTTATGGAGAATATATGGTAGAAATGGTATGGTTTGAGTAAAAATGGTAAGATATATATATTGTGAAAATTTAAAAACAAAAGTTTATTTTTTATTAAATTACCATTGCCAAACGGTAAAGTGTATGGGGAGCACCAAAATAGAGCCATTGGCGCTCATTACCTTGCTAGTGATTGATCAATCCCCCCCCCCCCCTGACGGACGGGAAATGGGGGAGGGGTGCTATAAGGCGGTATCAACGGTGATGTGACCAGGGACGGTATACCACACCCACTGATCTTAGAGATTTTGTAGGATCGTCATTAGTTATATACGTGTGCGTAAAGAGAACGATTTTGTTCTTGTATGTTGACCAAGTTAGGGTGTAGATGATCATAAAATTTACTAAGACACCAAACAAATAAATTTGATGTTTATACTTTTTTTATAAGTTATGAGTTAAATGTCATTTTAGTCCTTGTGGTTTTGGTCATTTTATCAGTTTAGTTAAAAGGTTTGAAACCTTGTCATTTTAGTCTAAATAGTTTCAAGTGTTGCCATTTTAGTCCACTGGGTTAACTCCATTAATTTTTTATGTTAGCTAGAAGGGTAATTCGATCATTTTATATAGTCGAATTGCCCTTCTAGTTAATAGAATTACATTTAAAATGACTGAAATGCCCTTATAGTTAACAAAATAAAGGGACAGAGTTAACCTAGTGGACTAAAATGGCAACGTTTAAAACTATTTGGACTAAAATGACAATATTTCAAACCTTTGGACTAAGCTGGCAAAATAACTAAAACCACGAAAACTAAAATGGTATTTAACTCTAAATTTATTGTATACCCTAGATGGGACCTTACCTTAATCGGCTGCTAGTATAACTGTGTCTATGAAAATTAATCGGCTGCTAGTATAACTGTGTCTATGAAAACTTCAATTTTCATAAACATATCATGAAAAGTGGTGTTAGTGTGAGTCTCCGGCAGATTGTTTCTAACTTATTTTTTTCTAAGTGGTAATGTTTTGTAGCAATGGGAATGTAAAACATGGTGTCATTTTTAATTGCATCAAATTTGCTTGATCATCATGTTAGGTTATTTGGTCTAGGTACTTCTTTCACAGTGTTGCGATTGTTAGATTGTCTAGTAAATCGATAAAACCACGATCGATACTCTAACCCGCTCTTAATAAAGTTTAATTAACATTAGCTAGATAGTCTTGGCCATCAAAGCGTGCAACCGTTTCGCTTGGAGTGTTGGGAAGCTTAGCTTATCACTTTCTAGTAAGGTACGTACTAGCTTGGGGCTCATGTAGCCCATTATTAATTATGTTTTCGATTGAAACAAATAATCCATTGGCTCATTTAGCAAATAAATACATCTATTTATGAATAATTATTAATCTATATCATATCCCCACTTAGTTACTACACTAGGTTGGGGTTAGTAGGTAACGTGGACGTTACTAACATCTTCATTGAAGTTCATGTGGGGTGAATAAATTTGACGTGTTTATCATGCATTATAAAAAACCTCATGTGAACTTTCCATTTCCAAGATATATAAGAATAGTATGAAAAAAAAAATAAGTGATTGCAATGAATAGTTTTTAACTCATTTTACGTTATGTCATTTAGTCCTCCTCACCTTGTTAAAATTTTCAGTTAAGTATGCCATGTGCCTTGCACATGAGGGTAGATTGGTACTTTTATTAGTGTTTTTAAACTATATTTAAACAAATTAATATCTCTCTCTACAGAATCTGAAAACCCAATCTATTTTTCTTCCTTCTTCTCCACCTATCACCACACCCCCACACACCCCGCACACATCATCGTCACGGCCACTACACACCACCACCACCATGATCGGCACTCCTATCAAGTTTGCAATTGTAACACCTCGTAAAAACGTGTCTAATGATGTCTTGACACGTATAATAAACCCTAATAAAGTCAAACGTTGACTATGAGGGGCTAATTTCGTCAAAAACGAAAACTATGATTGTGGAAGGACCAAAAATATCAACATACCAAACTTGTGCCTCTGATTGACCTCATATGATGTTCGTATTCTTTATTGAATAAATTGTCGGACACAAGAACCCGTTTGTGCTTAAAAAACCATAAATTTACAAACCACAGGGGTTAAAAGTGTCAACATGTTAATTCATACCTCTGAATGACCTTTTTACGATCCCGAGGCTTTGTAGAAGCTTTTTATATTCTCACGATTGTCAGATAAAGATTTCATGGAGTTTCGATGCAAATAAACAATTTAAATTGCAAATATCAAGAAGATGGGTTAAAAGCGTCAACATGTTCAAATTAACCTCTCAGTGACCTTTTAACAAACCCGAAGCATCGTAATGTTCAATATTACTCTCGAGAATGCCTAATATGGATAACATAGGGCTTTGGCGGGATAAAATGATAATGCGCGCAAGTTGTGCTTTAAAGGAGCCGAAAGCGTCAAACTATAAAACTACGTCTTTGAGCGACCATTTAAGCGAACTAGAGTAAACTGGAATGTCGTAATATCCCATCATACTCTTGGGAATGCTTATTATTGATCTTGAAAGGCTTTTATGCCATTTCGCATTCAAACGCACAAGTTCGCAAATTAAAGGGTTATAAGCGTCAACCGGTGTCTTCAGGTGATCTTTTGACGAACCCGAAGTTTAACGGTGTTTGTTATACTTCCATGAACACCTACAATCTAACATAGAGGGGCCATAAGTGCTGAAAATAAAAGTTATATTAGGTTTAAAGGTTCAGGGGCTGAAATTGCCAAACTTTAAACAAGTTTGGATGATATGGGTGGTGGTCGCGTGCCGCGACAGGACCCCCTGTCCACTGTCGCGTTCCGCGAGGACTGCATCTGTGCAGAAACTAGTTTTGGGCTGTTTTGTTTTTCCTTGGCCACACACATTATCCATACTCACATAAAATGATTCTATGGGTTCTTAGATGGTATTACAACCTGGTATTACACTTGTTATGATCTTGTGAAGATCTTAAACACTTGTCAAGATCTCATTCAATTCTAAAAAAAACTATATAAAGGGGTGTTTCACCCACACTTTCAAGTTCAATCTTGCTATCTCTCAATCCTAGAGGATCCTGATCACTTTGGAACCTCTTTTGAGTTCTATTCAGTCCATAGGACCATTTGTAAGTGTCCTTTCGTGACTAGTTTATTTTATTTGGCTTTTAGAGCCGAAAAGTCAAGCGTTTTCGATAAACGCTTTGACTACTAGCTAGACCATAATCGGTCAAGCCATTGTTCACAACGAACATGGCTACGTGATCGTAATTAGGTAGGTAATAATCCCTAAAAAGGGCACCTCCTAATTATCACGTTTACTTAGTCAATTGTCAGGTCAAAGTAATGAATAGAAAAGTCAAACAAGTCAGTTTTTATAAAATGATTCATAACTGATAATGTAGAAGCTATAAAATACGTTTTATCACTTAAATAACTTGGTAAATAATATAAGAACATGTTTAGACATGTTCAACCCGACAATTCTAAGTAGTAGGCTCGGTTCGCAACCGAAAGTCGCAAAAGTAGACTTTTGCTTTGACTTTCAGTTCTGACCCGAATTAGCTTAGTTTAGTTATGCCTTAGGGTTCCTTTGTGACCATGTTATATGTTAGAATAATCCTCTGAGGTTATACTTCATGGTCCCTTAGAAATCATAGTACATTGCATGTTTCCGTTATTTGCTTAAAAGTTGACCATATGCCCTTATGTTATAAAAATGAGATTTTTGAAAATGTGAGAGGACAAAAAGCTTTATTACTGAAATATAAGTATGTCCACAAAATTTGACATCAGTTTCTGGTCTCAAACTAAAGTTATGCAAGATAGCGTAAAATGAAACTTTTTGTTAATTAAATGACATTTTTAGCATAAATCATATTTAAACCCAAATTTTGGCACCAAACTCGTTACCTACCATTTTGATATAATTTTTAGGGAATTTTGGAAATTTTTCTCAAATTTTATACTGACCATAACATAGAGTTCTTGCATGAACTCGGTAATTGATGATAATGCTCTTTTCATTAATAAAATGAGTTTTACACATCATTTACATGTCAAGCCTTTTCCTACTGACGTTATATATTAAATAGAATATCTTAAGCATTCAAGACTGATAAAAATCTCATAATTTTATAAACATCTTAAATATCGTCAAATACCGACTTTTATGCGAATTCGGCGCATAGTATGGTTTAAAACCATATTTAGCACCTAAGACATGATACTTATTGATTTCATAAATAAATTTTAATATCGTAATAGTAAGTATAAGTCTTGAACTCAGATTTCCAATTTGGTCCTTAAAACATATGTGAAATGACCAAAATGCCCCTCCGGTGCATAGTTTTGCCATAAATGGTAACCCTCACATATGTATGATATTTTACTGATGTAACATGATAAAATAATTATTTTTACTGATTATTTTAGACCAGAACCTCAGTTTGCTATTTAACCTCTTTTATAAACTTTAAAACGACCAAAATACCCCTACGGGGCTTAAATTGGTTTTGAATTCGTTTTGGGCATAATTGAAGATATCCTACTTATATCACAACATATTTTAAGCATAATAACTTATGGAACTTGTACTTGACTCATTCGGTCACCCGTTATGCTTATACGTGTTCGGTACGGTTTATGTAACTAGTTTGCATAAATTAACCGAAACGGGCCAACCCTTATCATTTTTATTTCAAAATCCAGAATGTATTTAGTTTACCCATTTTATACAAGTCTTCATACTTGTTGGGTCTAAATCACATTCCAATCCGGTCATCGCTTAATCTCGTGTTTCGTACCGTAAACTTTTCTTTAAAACTAACCGGTCTAGGTTACAACTTAAATAAGACCCGTTAGGAATCTAATAGGATATTAAAACCTTCGTTCCAGATTAGGAGCCCAGTAAAAGCTACCTACACTTGCTGATTAGAATATACGGCTGAGTATAATTTACATTTTAGCTCAGGTAAATACTTTTAACTTATTTTCCCTTATACGGGCTTGGGGTACGGTAAATTATTACCGCTTGGTCGGGTATTGAATATTTAATCGATTAGTGGTTAAATCATTGAGATAACCCGTTTTAATCTGTCTTGTTTGATACAAAGCATTTGGGGGTTAATGACCGTGTTCTGTATATCCTTGGCATCATTTAAATCCAAATGGCCACGACCTAAGCACGGGGTGTAGGCATACACCTGATAGTTGCAATACGGATTCTTTTCCCCAAAAAGGGAATTAAGATACAAAATATAACCACACGTGAGGATAACTCCTTGTGGACTATATTAGTGGTGTGTTGATTAATCATGACTCGGCTCTTCTATCCCGGGCCCTGAATGTACGACAAACATGTAAATCTGTATACAATATTATTTTATATAATTGTCCCAAGTTATAAAAGAATATTTGTGCCTTGTGCATCTAAATCAATTTTCTTAAACGTTTTCAAAAGAGTCAGTTAATCGTATTTACCATTTGAAGGGGTAAGGTCCCAAAAACCTCGCTTTGAATACTTGGGACCATACCACAACCTCATCTTTTAACCATCTTTAGACCTTGCGCGGCCGCGCACTGGTCCTACAAAGAGAACTTAGAAGAAAAACAACAAGCAACACCTGCGCGTCAAAAGGGAACTAATGAATCCTTGCTCCTCTCTCCATAACAGACAGGGATAAAAATCCCAGTAAGCACTCCCGCATAAATAATATCCAGACTTGGATATTATTTGCTGCACTGATACCACACGATAAGGAACCACACAGGATTACAGTTGTAACCTTCTGGAAAAACCTATCGTGCACCACTAGACGGTTATAACCGTCTGGCCATGTGTCGTCATCCCAGGCTCCCTTAGAGTCACAATGATGGCATGGAATTGAAGGAGAAATCTTCACTTGCCCACTTTCCACATGGCAATACCCCAGACATTGATCAAAGATCGCGATCCATGTGCTCCCACATCCGATTAAGAGATTAACGGAAGGAAAAATAACCGCATACGGAGTCAGCATTTTCCGTCAATATTTCAATAACAGGTTTTCCTGCCCAAACTTTGGCTATAAGTAGAAGGATAATTCAGGTATAATCTCCAAGTTACATTCACTTCACATATACTTCTTCTTCTTTTTTTACCGATACTTACTCTCACGCCGGAGGGTGGTCATGGAGAGAACCTCCATTCTCCCCGTGGCGAGGCTGACGGTGTTTGTTTTGCAGTTGTCGAGAAGAGAAGAAGATCTGTCCCCTTGAACCGAACGAGAAGAAACCAACCCTTTTATGCAGAACCTAACCCCCTGGTTTATCTGATTCTGGTCATTTAACCAGTGTTTCTTAATTGGCACCCACCGATTTCTCAGTTTCATCCTTTTTTTCTCGTTTCGATTCACTTTGTCATTTCCATTATTTAAATGGAAGAAACTTCGACCCATCGTCAAACCGGCCCTCGGCCGAATTTCGTTAACAATACCCAGGTTGAGGGGATTGTCGAAGAGGTTTCGGATGACAATGAAGTGCAGTACACTGATAATCATCTGAATGACCCTGTCACCCCAGGGGTACAGCCTGAGATCCCTATAAGATCAATTCTACCCCCAGGAGAGACTCCTATCTCCTGGTATGTCAGATCTCAGGGAGCATTGAACGCTGTGTATACACAACTCTGTGCATAAAGTGCTTCTCTCACTCAATCACGAAGGCCTGTATCCCGTACTCGAGCTCCATCAGTACCTCGTTTTTCTCAGCATGATGGACCATCACGGGTCCAAGAAGAAGACACAGAGGTGTACTCTAGATCTCCAGCAAGGCACGAGTACACTCAATCTGAAAATCGAAGAAGAGAATATCATAATGAGTCCCACTCTCATAGAAGGCCATCGGTTCACTCCAGGTTGGGCCCTTCACGGGACACGCACACCAGGGAGTATGATAGAACATACCATGAAGGAGATAGTGCAAGTGTGTTTAGTCGGCTACAACCAAATTACAACAAATGTAAACCCCATGCGGTTTACAATCCTGAAGCTGAACACGATTATAATCTGATATATCGCCCGGCAGAAGCCGCAGAAAATTCCAAATTCATCAGCGAAATTTCTCTTGCTCCACTAGAAAAGGCGAAGCTCCCATCTAACGCAGGCAAGTTTAATGGTATGACGGACCCAGATGACCATCTTCGGGTCTTCACAAGCGCAGGATTGGTGGGAGGCTGGACTCTACGGATGTGGTGTCACCTCTTTATTCAAACCCTCACAGGCGTCGCAAGGCTCTGGTTTGACAACCTGCCTGTAGGGAAGATCACATCATGGGTAGAATTGCGGGAGAAGTTTTTGGTACACTTCAGTCAGCAAAGGCGGTCCATCCGCGATACGGCGGACGTAAAGAATATCTGGCAACGCGATGACGAAAGTTTAGAAGATTTCATTACACGTTACAATAAAGAAGTGCTCGAGATAGGAGACGTTCATGGCACCTAATCAGAGCCCAATTTAAGTATGCCGTCAGATGTGATGACATGATAAAAGTCTTGTCTGGAACGGAGGGACTCCCAAAAAGCTGGGAGAAATTAATGGCGGCAGCTAAGGTTTATGCCCAAACTGAGAAAAATCTCAGCACCAACAGACCGCCACCACCACACAGTCTGACACACCCCGATATTTCCACGTATTACTGGTGGGCCCGGTAGGGAGTATCGTGACGTAGTTGATATCATCATAGTCAATTTATCACAGTTCAATGCACAGCGGAAGTCTAAAAGTAATAATATTACAAACCGAATGAAAGTAACATAAGTATTACAAACGGAATGTAAAGGATCCACAGGCGGATCAAAACGAAGGAAATATTGTTCAACAGATTTTAAAGTGATAAAGCTTGCAACTCTTTATTTATTCACTCAGGAGTAGCCAGCCTATTTCGCATAGTACCTGCACTTAACCTTTTGGAAAATACGTCAGTTTACACTAGTAAATACAATTAACCGACTCTTTTGAAAATGTTTAAGAAAATTGATTTAAATGCACAAGGCACAAATAATCTTTTATAACTTGGGACAATTATAAAAATAATCTTGTATACAGTTTTATATGTTTGTCGTCCGTCATGGCCGGTTAGAAGAGCCGGACAAGATTAGCTGACACGCCACAAGTATAATGCCCACAAGGAAAACTCCTTATTGTGGGATACCATTTATACATACGCAACTGTCAGGTGTATGCCTACACCCCGTGCTTAAGTCGTGGCCATTTCAATGAATGAGCCGAGGATATCCAGGACATGGTCATTAACCCCCCAAGGCATTGCACCAAACAAAACAGATTAAAACGGGTTATGTAAATATATTAATCACAATTCGATTTAAATAACTACATACCCGACCAAGCGGTATTATTATAATACCGTATCCCAAACCCGTATAACGGAAAATAAGTTAAAGTATTTACCTGAGCAAAATATACAAATTTATCTCAGCCGTATAACAATCAGCAAGTGCAAATATCTTTTACTGGGCTCCTAAATCTGGAACGAAGGTTTTAATAACCTATTAGATTCCTAACGGGTCTTACTTAAGTTTAAACTTAGACCAGTTAGTTTTAAAGAAAGATATACGGTTCAAAACGCAAGATTAAGCGAAGACCGGATTGGAATGTGATTTAGACCCGACAAGGATGAAGACTTGTATAATATGGGTAAACTAATCACATTCTGGATTATGAAGTGAAAATGATAAGGTTTGACCAGTTTCGGTCAATTTATGCAAACTAGTCACATAAACCGTACCGAACGTGAAATATGCATAACGGGTAACCAAATGAGTCATGTACAGGTTTCACAAGTTAATATGCCTTAAATATATTGTGATATCAGTATGATACCTTCCATTATGCCCAAAACGAATTTAAAATCAATTTAAGCCCCGTAGGGGTATTTTGGTCATTTTAAAGATTATAAAAGAGGTTAAATGACTATCTGAGGTTCTGGTCTAAAATGATCAGTAGAAATATTTATTTTAGTAGGCTATATCAGTAAGATATAGCATATATGTGAAATTTATCATTTATGGCCAAACTATGCACCGTAGGGGCATTTTGATCATTTCACATAAGCTTTAAGGGTCAAATTTGGAAATCTGATTTCAAAATTTTTACTTACTGTGAAAGTATAAAATTTGTTCATAACATCAATAGGTAACAAGTCTTAGGTGCCTAATATGGTTTTAAACCATACTATGCGCCTAAATCGCATAAAAGTCGGTATTTGACGATATTCGGGTTGAATGAGGAAATCTGAGATTTTGAACAGCCTTTTCTATTTAAAATAACTTATTTAATATATAAAATCAGTAGAAAAAGGTTTGATATGTAAAGGATGTGTAAAACTTATTTTATTAGCAAAAAGGGCATTATCGTCAATTACCGAATCAATGCAAGAACCCTATGTTATGATCAGTTTAAAAATCAACAAAAATCTTCAAAAATCCCTAAGTATTATATTACATCAGTGGGTAGAAAGTTTGGTGTCAAAATTCGGGTTTAAATGGGTTTTATGCTAAAATGTCGTTTAAATAAATAAAAAGCTTTCAATTTACGATATTGGGCATAACTCCTAATTTAGACCACAAACTGATGTCAAATTTTTTAGGACATGCTTATAAATCAGTAATAAAGGTTTTTATCCTCTCACATTTTCAAAAATCTCGTTTTAATATCAAAAGGGCATAATGGTCAACTTTTAAGCAATTAACGGAAACATGCAATGAACTAGGATTTCTAAGGAAGCAAGTTGTATAACCTCAGAGGGTTATACTAACCTATATTATGGTCCTAAAGGAACCCTAAGGCATATCTAAAACAAGCTAAATCGGGTCAGAACTGAAAGTCAAAGCAAAAGTCTACTTTTGCGACTTTCGGTTCCGAACGGAGTCTAAACTCAGAATTGTCGGGTTGAACATGCTTAGACATGTTCTTACATCATTTACCAAGTTATTTTATTGTTTAAACATGTTCCATAACTTCTACATTATCAGTTATGAATTTATTTGCAAAAATAGTTTCTGTTGACTTTTTAATATTAAGTTTGACCCGACAATTGACCATGTTAGAGTGAGAATCAGTAGGTTCCCTTTTAAGGGTTTATTACCTACATAATTACCAACTCATAGCCACTTTCAATTCGAATAATGGCTGGACCATTAGTGATTAATCACTAAGTCAAAGCTTAATTACGATGCCTTTGACTTTTGGTCATTAGACTAATAAAACTTGAACTTAAGGAGCTAAGAACACTTACAATGGTCCTTAGCACGAATTAGGAGCTGAGGAAAACTTGTTTGAACTCCAGAAAGCTCTAGAGAGAGTGTTGTGAATAAATTTTGTGAATGTGCAAATGAACTAGCAAACAAAGGCCCTTATATAGGATTTCAAACTTCACAAGATCATTCCACATAACCCTACAACTGATTTCTGATGATCCCAGGTGTCCCCTATGCATGAAAATCTGTTGGCTCAGTCCCTGGAATCGAAAACAAGCATGCAAAGGAAGTGGAACTGGCTGTACTTGCAGCTGTCCACTTTTTCTGCATCTGGCACTCTTACGCGGCCCGCGTAAGAGTTGGCCTAAGGGCTATACGGCCCGCGTGAAGGCCTATCTCCGGTAAACGGTTTTGAAACTCTGCAATTTCAGTCCCTGGTCCATATAAACTTTATTTATCTTTCATTTATTGCATTTTGGACCCCCAAAGTTAACTTTTAAGGACCTTAGGTCATTAACTAACTCCGTTAAGCTCCCTGTTAGTCATACGATCACCCGAAATGTCTTGTATTCAATGCAACTCCACAAAATTAATATAGGTTATTCTTGAGAGCACAATATACAATTATTAGAATGTTCTTGGGATAGTTAAAAGGTCACTTAGAGGTTACTTTTAACATGTTGACACTTTTAACCCCTATGTTTCATAAGATCCTTATTTTGAGCACAAACGACTTTCCAAGTTCGATAATTTATTCGTTAAAGAATACGAACATCGTGTGAGGTCAATCAGAGGCACAAGAATGGCATGTTGACACTTTGGATCCCTTTTATTAACATATTTACATTGTTTGACAATTTTAGTCCCTCCAGATCAATCCATTACACGTTTAAAGTCCATGACACGTGTCTTCATTATATTGGTTGTGATTTTACGAGGTGTTACATCCTCACCCCCTTAAAAGAAATCTCGACCTCGAGATTTACTGAAATAAATAAGGGTACTTCTGTTTCATTGTGGATTCAACCTCCCACGTGTACTCAGGACCTCTACGGGCATCCCATTTAACCTTTACAATCGGTACATGCTTCCTTCGAAGCTTCTTAACTTGTCGGTCCTTGATCGACAAAGGTTTTTCAGCAAACTTTAAGCTCTCATCGATATGCACATCCTTATGTGACATGGCTAGCGATTCATCTGCTAAACATTTCTTTAAGTTGCAAATGTGAAATACATTATGGATTCCACTGAGCTCTTCAGGCAGGTTTAGCTTGTAAGCCACTGTTCCGACATATTTGATGATCTCGAATGGTCCTATGTATCTTGGGCTTAGCTTGCCTTTCTTGCCAAATCACATCACTCCTTTCCAGGGTGATACCTTAAGTAGCACTTTGTCACCTACCTCGAATTTTAGAGGTTTACGCCTTTTATCTGCGTAGCTTTTCTGCCTATCCCTGGCAGCTTTGAGACGATCACGTATCTGCACGATCTTATCTGTCATCTCCAGGACTATATCAGGTCCTGTTAGTTGGACGTCTCCAACTTCCGCCCAACAAACTTGCGTCCTGCACTTTCTTCCATACAAAGCATCAAAAGGTGCAGCTTGAATACTCGAATGATAGCTATTATTGTACAAAAATTCAATCAATGGAAGATGATCATCCCAACTTCCACCTAAATCAATAACACAAGCCCTTAACATATCCTCCAGCGTTTGAATTGTACGTTCACTTTGACCATCCGTCTGAGGATGATATGCAGTGCTGAAGTTTAATCGAGTGCCTAGGGATTGCTGAAATATTTTCCAAAAATGTGATGTATATCTCGTATCCCTATCAGAGTTGATAGATACTGGCACTCCGTGGAGAGATACAATCTCATCCACATACAGCTGAGCTAACTTATCTGAGTTGTGTGTTTCCTTAATAGGTAAGAAGTGGGCATACTTGGTCAGTCTATCTACTATAACCCAAATAGTATCATTTCCTCGCTTTGTTTTCGGTAACTTAGTGATAAAATCCATAGTTACCATTTCCCACTTCCAGGTGGGAAGTTCAGGCTGTTGTAGCAAACCTGACGGCTTCTGATGTTCTGCTTTAACTTACGCGCACGTCAAATATTTGGCCACATAAGCGGCTATAGATTTCTTCAAACCTATCCACCAATAACTTGCCTTTAAATCCTGGTACATCTTATCACTGCCAGGATGAACAGAATACTTGGAAGTATGGGCTTCTTGAAGGATAACGTCCCTGAGTCCTCCATAAATTGGAACTCATATCCGTCCATTCAATCTTAGAATTCCATCCTTGCCATATGATAACTGTTCAGCAGTTACTCCCAACTTTTCATTCGGATAGTTAGCTTCTAATACAGCTTCCTTCTGAGCGGCTAACAATCTTTCATTTAAACTGTTCTTCAATTCAATGCTCTTGGCATTGATTCTAATGGGCTTAACCCTTTCCTTTCTGCTCAAGGCATCGGCTACCACATTCGCCTTGCCTGGATGGTATCAGATTTCACAATCATAATCATTTAGTGTCTCCATCCATCGAGGCTGTCTCATGTTCAGATCCTTCTGGTTAAATAGATGCTAAAGGCTCTTATGATCAGAATAGATCACACACTTGGTACCATATAAATAATGTCTCCAAAGTTTTAGTGCAAACACAACGGCACCTAATTCCAAGTCATGGGTGGTGTAATTCTTTTCGTGCACCTTTAATTGTCGGGAAGCATAGGCAATAACCTTGTCTTTTTGCATTAGCACACATCCCATACTTGTGTGCGATGCGTCACAATAAACCACAAATTCTTCAATTCCTTCAGGCAATGTCAACACAGGTGCATTGCTTAACTTCTGTTTAAGAATATCAAAGGATTCTTGTTGCTTAGGACCCCAATCAAACTTGATATTCTTGCGAGTTAATGAAGTTAGGGGTGCAGCAATCCTTGAAATTTTTTCAATAAAACGCCTGTAATATCCTGCCAGACCCAAGAAGCTGCGAATCTCTGTGGGCGTCTTTGGTTCTTGCCAATTCATGATGGCTTTAATCTTAGCAGGATCCACCTGGATACCACGCTCACTCACAACATGTCCAAGAAATTGGACTTCACGAAGCCAAAACTCACATTTTGAAAACTTGGCGTAGAGCTTCTCTTGCCGAAGAAGTTTAAGAATACATCGAAGTTGTTTTTCATGATCAGCCTCATTCTTCGAATAAATAAGAATGTCATCAATGAAGACAATGACAAACTTGTCCACGTAGGGTTTCAAAACGCGATTCATGAGGTCCATGAACGCTGCTGGTGCATTAGTGAGCCCGAAAGGCATCACCAAGAACTCGTAGTGACCATAACGAGTTCTAAATGCAGTCTTATGCACATCTTCATCTCTGACCTTCAGCTGATGGTAACCTGACCTTAAATCAATCTTGGAGAAGTAACTTGCCCCTTGCAGTTGATCGAACAAATCGTCAATCCAGGGTAATGGATATCTGTTCTTGATTGTAACCTTGTTTAGCTCGCGATAATCAATGCATAAACGCATTGATCCATCCTTTTTCTTCACAAACAGAATCGGTGCTCCCCAAGGAGATGAGCTAGGCCTAATAAAACCTTTTGCCAACAAATCATCCAGTTGAGTCCTCAACTCTTTCATCTCAGTCGGTGCTAACCTGTATGGTGCTCTTGCAACAGGTGCTGCCCTAGGGATAATGTCAATTCTGAACTCCACTTGCGTATCTGGAGGTAAACCAGGTAGTTCTTCAGGGAATACATCTGGATATTCAGAAATGATAGGGATGTCTTCGATCTTGGGCTTTGGTTCATCAATAGTCACTTGTGCCATGTAAATGACACAACCCTTCTTCAAACACCTTGATGCCTTAAGCATAGACACTTGCTTAGGCAACCCATACTAGGTATATCCCTGAATTGTTAACGGCTCACCATAAGGAGTTTTAATAACCACTTACTTCTTGTCACAAACGATCTGAGCTTGGTTATGAGATAACCAATCCATTCCTATTACTATGTCGAATTCAGCTAGTTTCAAAGGAAGTAAAGACAACTGAAAAGAGTGGTTCCTAATGGATATAAAACATCCATCTAACATGGTTGAAGCAGTTTCTATGGTACCATCGGCCAATTCTACTTCATATTTTGTGCTTAGGGTTTTAACAGGAAAATTTAATAACTTACAAAAATTTTTATCCACAAACGACTTATCTGCACCTGAATCAAACAATGCCCTTGCATAAACATCATTGATAAGAAAGGTACCTGTTATCACGCTGTCATTCTGAATCGCTTCTTGTGCATTCATTTGAAAGACCCGAGCATTGGTCTTCTTACCTTCTTCAGGTTTCTTTGCATATTTTGGGCAGTTAGTCTTAATATGCCCCTCCTCGTTGCAACCATAACAGGTCGCGTCCTTCAACTTCTTGCAATCCAAAGTCTTATGTTCTTTGGACTTACAGATCCCACATCCAATCGGATTTGATTGCGACTGCGACTTTGATTCAAACCTGCATTTTCCAAAATGACGCTTCTGGCAGGTTTTGCATTTAGGCTTCTCATCTGTTTGCTGGTTACCCTTGTTAGACCCAGAATTCTTCTTGTGGTCTAAATTCCCCCTATGCTTCTTATTAGAATGACGTGAGTTATCATCCTCACGTTTCCTTTTTCCTTCATCGGAACTCTTAAACGATCTCTGCTTAACCGCATCGAGAGTAAGGGATAACGACAAATCAGCCACTGACCTAAAAGTAGTAGGTCTTGATGCTTTTACACTTGCCTTAATCTCCGGAGCTAAACCTCTAATAAAACGGGCTATACGTTTTGGTTCCGGTGTGACCAAGTATGGAACCAATTGTGACATGGTATTGAAACTGGTAAGGTATGCCTGACAGACTAAGTTCTTCATTACCAAGGTCAAGAAGTCAATCTCAATCTTCTCAACTTCGTGTTGAGGGCAGAAATTTTCTTTGATGAGGGCAACAAACTAATCCCAAGTCAGATTATATAACGGGGTCTTCCCTGTAGCTTGGATCAGTGACCTCCACCAAGCTTGAGCTTCTCCTTTATACGATTGTGACACAAAATTCACAATGTCCTGTTCGGCACAACCACTGTGTCCATCTCATCTAGCCACGTCATGCAATCGATGGCTCCTTTCTCTCTTGTGAAATCCCTAGGCTTGCAGGAGACAAAATACTTATAAGAACAAGCCTTAACACATGGCTCCTGATTGAGCACGATCTTCTTAGATGGAACACTCCTCTGATTCGATGATTGATGAGATTCGCTCTTGCGAGCTATATGAGTCTTAGAGGGTGGTTTTGAATGTGGTACGGACTGAGTTCTGACGCGGGTACCACTTGATTCATTAAACTATCTGTCAAGAGCTCGAGTAACGGCATTAACTATTAATGCCTGCAGTTCTGTACCAGCTACATTAACTCTGGTAGTGTCATTATTCTCTCTCGGGTGGCTATTAACCTCATCTGATCCAGCCATGTAGCTTGATCACTACATAAAATATTGACAATGATTCATTCATGGCAATTCATTAACCATGGTAATTATAAACCATATTGGTTAATTTTAATTTATTTAAATTATAATTTATCCTGGTTATAATTTATTTAGGACAATAGGGTGGCATACAAAAGGCCTAGTCACAAGGACAATTTTAAATTATAAGCCATGATCTTATAGGACCGAGGCATTTAGGTTTTAACGTAGTTCATTACCTTTCTTGACAGTGAGTCATAGACTACAACCGTCTTTTGTCTTATATGACAATGAATATGGCCCGTAGGCCCTACATCACAAATGGATGTTTAAAGAGATACTAAAGGGAATTGGAAGAATCCAATATAAGAATGACTTATGTGATTTTATCGAATCACATTTGCCAGGAGTGTTAACATGTTTTCAGATGTTAACAAGGAATTGAATCTTAAAAAGGAACTACCATCATGGCCCTATCTTAATATGACACGTAGGCTAGGTTTTGCCTTTAAGATTTTCTTTTATATTTATTGGCAGATCAATATAAAATGAAATGTTTTATGTTTATTTCATA
Organism: Helianthus tuberosus; assembly: GCA_030545235.1. Lineage (NCBI taxonomy): Eukaryota > Viridiplantae > Streptophyta > Magnoliopsida > Asterales > Asteraceae > Helianthus > Helianthus tuberosus. The sequence goes on along the minus strand of CM060435.1, from coordinate 39,594,782 downwards.
TAATATATTTATACATATAATGACTAAATGAAATTTTTGAATAAAAAACGTTCCACTAAATTAAGAAGGAGTACATAGGTGCCCTAAACGAGACTTTTACATAAATAACTTGCCCACGCAGGGGCTAAAATGAAAATACAAGTCCTCGCAGGGACTGGATACATAAATAGATGTCCACACTGGGATTTAATTGAAAATTAAAAAATACAAAACAAACAAATAAGGATTTTCAATAATCCCTTTTGTTCTTCCCCTTGATTAAATCAGCCAAACCCTTAAGTAGACCCCGACGGCTCCTACGTTCCCTCTGAACATCCCGTTCCACCTGATTCAACCTTTGAATGATCTCCTGCTGCTGCGGTGGTTGGACAAGTGGCGGCTGCGGCTGCTGCTGCGGCTGAGGCTGAAGAAGTGGTGGGTATTGATATCCATAAGCTGGGTATCCAGTCTGGTAGGAAGCTCCGTAGGGCCCTTCAGGATGAAGAGCATTGTAGTTTGCCGCTACGAGATACGGGTCAGCATCAGGGGCGTTGTAGTAATTGTAGCCAGAGTGGCCTGGCTGCTCAAAAAGGGTTATACGCTGCTGCACCAGTGTAAGAAGGTATTGGGTTATCAAAACCCACATGTGGTGGTGGTGGTGGTGCGATTAGCGCAGAGTCCACCTCAGAAACTGGGTTTGAAGGCCCTCCCATCTGCGGGTCTTCATACAGTGGCGGGTAGTGACTGCCACTGGAGTGTTGGGGGGTGCTGAGGTGAAATCCCCCTTGCACGGACATCCGTGCACCTGATATTCTCCGCCTCGATGGCTCCGGAGGCGGTTGCTGCTCTGGCGGCGGCGGTGGCGGTGGCGTAACTGCCTGGAAACGCGAATCCTCGGAGGGATCCTGCTGCTGCTGTTGAGGTAGGTTGAAAGGAGGAGTAAACTCCCAAGGGTATGTGGCCCACCTTTCTGCAAAGCTGTCTGGGCCCCGATATGGTGAACCGTGAAAGGACAATCTATCTGAAATCTCTATGGGATGCGTGGGCGTCCCAGTTGGGGGCTCGGCGGGATCGGGGTCATCATCCATTTCCATATCCTGCATCTCAGGATAATGGTCTACGGGTCCAAGAGGGTTTGGACCCTCTGGTTCTTGAACCTGGTTTACCGGATTGAACCGGCTCTGGAAGTACGGGGTCGGGTCCTGAAAGGCGTGGTGAGAACCCGACCGCTGCAACGGCAAGTAGGAATGGCGGGAATGATCGGACTCGTTGCCTTGATGGAGCCCGAAGGAATCATGGTACGAAGGTGAGGAGCTAAGCGAGACAGAATGCCTCGCAAGCTCTAAGTAGGTCCTCCAGTCTTCTTGAGGACTAGTGCTCATGGTTACCGAAGGAGTTCGCCGGTGTGATGGCCCGACCTCATGGTCGTGACTAGTGAAGATTGGGGCTTTACCGCCTCTTCCTCTTCATCTAATACGCGGTGGCATCTTTTGTTCGTGCCAACACAAACAAAAGAACCAACAAAGGAAAACAATAAAGGACAAAATAAAAGATTAGGATTAGTCCTAAGTCCTTTGCCTAGACTCGAAAGTCAAGGAATGTGCAACTGTGTCATTGAGATTAAACACAAAAGGCTAGTGTTTAATTCACTCAATGTTGGCTCTGATACCAACCTGTCACACCCCGATATTTCCAAGTATTACCGGTGGGCCCGGTGGGGAGTATCGTGACATAGTTGATATCATCATAGTCAATTTATCATAGTTCAATGCACAGGGGAAGTCTAAAAGTAATAATATTACAAACCGAATGAAAGTAACATAAGTATTACAAACGGAATGTAAAAGGATCCACAGGCGGATCAAAACGAAGGAAATATTGTTCAACAGATTTTAAAGTGATAAAGCTTGCAAGACTCTTTATTTATTCACTCAGGAGTAGCCAGCCTATTTCGCATAGTACCTGCACATAACCTTTTGGAAAATACGTCAGTTTACACTAGTAAATACAATTAACCGACTCTTTTGAAAATGTTTAAGAAAATTGATTTATATGCACAAGGCACAAATAATCTTTTATAACTTGGGACAATTATAAAAATAATCTTGTATACAGTTTTATATGTTTGTCGTCCGTCAGGGCCGGTTAGAAGAGCCGGGCAAGATTAGCTGACACACCACAAGTATAATGCCCACAAGGAAAACTCCTTATTGTGGGATACCATTTATACATACGCAACTGTCAGGTGTATGCCTACACCCCGTGCTTAAGTCGTGGCCATTTCAACGAATGAGCCGAGGATATCCAGGACATGGTCATTAACCCCCCAAAGGCATTGCACTAAACAAAACAGATTAAAACAGGTTATGTAAATATATTAATCACAGTCCGATTTAAATAACTACATACCCGACCAAGTGGTATTATCATAATACCGTATCCCAAGCCCGTATAACGGAAAATAAGTTAAAGTATTTACCCGAGCAAAATATACAAATTTATCTCAGCCGTATAACAATCAGCAAGTGCAAATATCTTTTACTGGGCTCCTAAATCTGGAACGAAGGTTTTAATAACCTATTAGATTCCTAACGGTCTTACTTAAGTTTAAACTTAGACCGGTTAGTTTTAAAGAAAGATATACGGTTCAAAACGCAAGATTAAGCGAAGACCGGATTAGAATGTGATTTAGACCTGACAAGTATGAAGACTTGTATAATATGGGTAAACTAATCACATTCTGGATTTTGAAGTGAAAATGATAAGGTTTGACCAGTTTCGGTCAATTTATGCAAACTAGTCACATAAACCGATCGAACGTAAAAAATGCATAACGGGTAACCAAATGAGTCATGTACAGGTTTCACAAGTTATTATGCCTTAAATATGTTGTGATATCAGTAGGATACCTTCCATTATGCACAAAACGAATTTAAAATCAATTTAAGCCCCGTAGGGGTATTTTGGTTATTTTAAAGATTATAAAAGAGGTTAAATGACTATCTGAGGTTCTGGTCTAAAATGATCAGTAGAAATATTTATTTTAGTAGGTTATATCAGTAAGATATAGCATATATGTGAAATTTATCATTTATGGCCAAACTATGCACCGTAGGGGCATTTTGATCATTTCACATAAGCTTTAAGGGTCAAATTTGGAAATCTGATTTCAAAACTTTTACTTACTATGAAAGTATAAAATTTGTTCATAACATCAGTAGGTAACAAGTCTTAGGTGCCTAATATGGTTTTAAACCATACTATGCCCCTAAATCGCATAAAAGTCGGTATTTGATGATATTCGGGTTGAATGAGGAAATTTGAGATTTTGAACAGCCTTTATTGTTTAAGATAACTTATTTAATATATAAAATCAGTAGAAAAGGTTTGGTATGTTAAGGATGTGTAAAACTTATTTTATTAGCAAAAAGGGCATTATCGTCAATTACCGAATCAATGCAAGAACCCTATGTTATGATCAGTTTAAAAATCAACAAAAATCTTCAAAAATCCCTAAGTATTATATTACATTAGTGGGTAGAAAGTTTGGTGTCAAAATTCGGGTTTAAATGGGTTTTATGCTAAAATGTCGTTTAAATAAATAAAAAGTTTTCAATTTACGATATTGAGCATAACTCCTAATTTAGACCACAAACTGATGTGAAATTTTTTAGGACATGCTTATAAATCAGTAATAAAGGTTTTTATCCTCTCACATTTTCAAAAATCTCGTTTTAATATCAAAAGGGCATAATGGTCAACTTTTAAGCAATTAACGGAAACATGCAATGAACTAGGATTTCTAAGGAAGCAAGTTGTATAACCTCAGAGGGTTATACTAACCTATATTATGGTCCTAAAGGAACCCTAAGGCATATCTAAAACAAGCTAAATCGGGTCAGAACTGAAAGTCAAAGCAAAAGTCTACTTTTGCGACTTTCGGTTCCGAACGGAGCCTAAACTCAGAATTGTCGGGTTGAACATGCTTAGACATGTTCTTACATCATTTACCAAGTTATTTTATTGTTTAAACATGTTCCATAACTTCTACATTATCAGTTATGAATTTATTTGCAAAAATAGTTTCTGTTGACTTTTTAATATTAAGTTTGACCCGACAATTGACCATGTTAGAGTGAGAATCAGTAGGTTCCCTTTTAAGGGTTTATTACCTACATAATTACCAACTCATAGCCACTTTCAATTTGAATAATGGCTGGACCATTAGTGATTAATCACTAAGTCAAAGCTTAATTACGATGGCTTTGACTTTTGGTCATTAGACTAATAAAACTTGAACTTAAGGAGCTAAGAACACTTACATTGGTCCTTAGCACGAATTAGGAGTTGAGGAAAACTTGTTTGAACTCCAGAAAGCTCCAGAGAGAGTGTTGTGAATAAATTTTATGAATGTGCAATTGAACTAGCAAACAAAGGCCCTTATATAGGATTTCAAACTTCACAAGATCATTCCACATAACCCTACAACTGATTTCTGATGATCCCAGGTGTCCCCTATGCATGAAAATCTGTTGGCTCAGTCCCTGGAATAAAAAACAAGCATGCAAACGCGGTGGAACTGGTTGTACATGCAGCTATCCACTTTTTCTGCATCTGGCACTCTTACGCGCTCGCATAAGAGTTGGCCTAAGGGCTACGCGGCCCGTGTGAAGGCCTATCTCCGGTAAACAGTTTTGCAACTTTGCAATTTCAGTCCCTGGTCCATACAAACTTTATTTATCTTTCATTTATTGCATTTTGGACCCCCAAAGTTAACTTTTAAGGACCTTAGGTCATTAACAAACTCCGTTAAGCTCCCGGTTAGTCATACGATCACCCGAAATGTCTTGTATTCAACGCAACTCCACAAAATTAATATACGTTATTCTTGAGAGCACAATATACAATTATTACAATGTTCTTGGGATCGTAAAAGGTCACTCGGATGTTACTTTTAACATGTTGACACTTTTAACCCCTATGTTTCATAAGATCCTTATTTTGAGCACAAACGACTTTCCAAGTTCGATAATTTATTCGTTAAAGAAAACGAACGTTGTGTGAGGTCAATCAGAGGCACAAGAATGGCATGTTGACACTTTGGATCCCTTTAATTAACATATTTACATTGTTTGACAATTTTAGTCCCTCCAGATCAATCCATTACACGTTTAAAGTCCATGACACGTGTCTTCATTATATTGGTCGTGATTTTACGAGGTGTTACACAGTCGCCCAACAGACTTAGGCCCGAGCAGCGGGAAAAAGTTTAAAAAGGTTGGCGCGACTCGAGTTCAAGAAATTATTCATCTGAAGATGCACGAGCTACCATCAACAAGCTCGCTGTACAAAGAGAAGCTAAACAAGAAAACAGAGTGAGACAGTGGACTCCCCTGACCAAAACCCCATTGGAGGTACTGAGTACGGAAGACTACCAGTTCAAGGCACCTCCACCTATGAAGAACAAGCGCGGTCAAGACCCAAGTCAATACTGTGACTATCACAAAGACAACGGTTATACTACCAACAACTGTATCTCCCTGCGCACTTAAATCGAAAAGGCGCTTAAAAGCGGTGAGCTCCCTCACCTGTTACAAAATGTGCGTAAGGAGATAAAACAAGTTACTCGTGGCGAGGAGGGCCCGAGTAAAAAGGCGAAGAATTAAGCAGCAGTTCTATAGTCTCCTTGCAAATTGGACAAGCTCTATAGTTTATCAATTCTCAGCAAGGACTATAGTGTAAGTTAAGTCCCATGTAATTATTTTAAAATAGACTTTCTACGGCCTATGCCCCTTATCCATGAATAAAAAACAAAGTTTCTATTATTCTTGTGTTTTTCTTACAAAGTGCATGCAATTCCTTTTGGTAAGCGCAAAAACATTATGGTAGATATAATACAAGTCTCATGAGCGGTCAGCGATTACACACATCGCGCAAGACCTTACGTTCATACATGAGCTTTATACCACCTTTATTCGCCTTACCTATTCAAAGTAATTGTACTCATGCAAAATATTGTAAATTAAAACACATATCATATCAAGCTTCCGGCGCACAAAACGCCTTAGAAAGTTACCAAATATACACGGCAGTGTATCAATCAAGGTTACTTGCGCAGCAGCGCATTAACAGAATAGGGATCCAAATCCCGAAACCTACAAATTGTTCATACAAACACAAAAGGAAGCCTACGCTAGGTCTTCATCATTTTCTCCATCTGGGAAGATTTCTTTCAATTGCGCCACATGGTCCTCAGATTACAACGCAACATTAATCAGATCCATAACCGGAAGCTGCAAGTTATTAAACTCTGTCTTCGCGGCAGCAAGGGTAGCATCTGTATTTACGCCATGGGTAGCAGACTTGCTAGTATCCCAATCAACTTTCAAAGCGTTAACCACATGATGCGAGCATTCAGCATACCCTTGGGCATATCCATCATTTCGTGCAGCAACAACCAGGTGCACAACCGTCTTATCTAGCTCCTCGGAATTTAAAACTGATTTAGCAACCTATAATACAAAGAAGTAAATAAGAAAAAGCGCAAGACAGCTCCATAGAGTTACAAAGGGAAGAAGAAACTCACACAAGCGATTCCGCGCTCTTTCAGCCATAGCATGTCGCTTTTCAACGGTTCAAGCTCGCTCTCCGTTGTCGCCCGCGCAGTTTCAGAAGTTTCTAACTTCTCTTCGGTTTCAGCAAGACGGTGGGAAGTTTCAGCCTTCTCAGTATGCGCAAGCTCTAGATCTTTCTTGAGTTGTTCCTGATCAGATAGCAAAGCAATAGACGGAACGTCCTTCAAATCTTGATACCAACTTTCATCAACGGGAGTCTGAATAGTCTCAGTGGGGATATCCTCTTTTCCCCTGAACTTCATCTTCATCGGAATAACTCCTACTTTAATAAAAAAGAATTTTTGCTTCCAGTCATGGAACGATTTTGGGGGATGCAGCAAGATCTTCTTTGCAGACGCTCTTTACACAAAGGAATAGAACCCCTGGGAGTAATGCATTTGATGGAACACCCGAAATCGAGGAACAGTTGGTTCAATGTGCATCGTACGACACACAAATTCGAAGTGACGAACCCTAACCATACCAATAGGGTGCATCTGGGAGATGTGAAACTTGTAATGCTCGAGAATTTCAAGAAAGAATTTCGTTGCAGGCAGTCGGAAATTGCCTGCAGAGAAGAAGTCCCAGAATAGGGTTATGTACCCGGCCGGAGCGTCCGCCGCCGTCTGACCCTCGTCAGGATATCGAGCACCCCAATTCTCCGGAAATTTGAAATTCCGAATCAAACCATCAAACGTCGCCCTAGACGACTTCCACGGTGGAAGTTCGGCAGCCATCTCTTCAATAGAATCTTCGTGATGATCTCCGATTGACATAAGAAAAAGAAATTGCAAGTTCTTTCTAATAACTGACAGAGAAGACGAAGAAAAAAGGGGTTTTCAAGAGAATAATGATTAACGAAAATAGGCGACTAAAAACACTTATATACTCACCGGCATAAATAGCATAGATAACTGTGATAGCACCTTTTTTGGGATAACACGATTACCCAAGCGTCAGGAGCGAGTGGGAAGGAACACAAACGCGAGTTCACGCGCGCGTGTGAGACACGGTGGGTAACGTACAGCTGACAACGACAGCCTGTCATACGTCAACAGTCATTACTGTACCTTTTCGTGCAAAAGTCAAGATTTTCAAAATTAAAATCATGAACAAGAGTATCTTCTCCTAGAAGATTCTCCATTTTCGCGCCAAAAAACTATACAGCAAAAAGCAACTCTCTCGCTCATAGTCCAGTGCTCCACTTATTTGCATAAGAGCAACACTAGACTGGGGGGACTTGAAGGGGTAAGGTCCCAAAAACCTCGCTTTGAATACTTGGGACCATACCACAACCTCATCTTTTAACCCTCTTTATACCTTGCGCGGCTGAGCACTGGTCCTACAAAGAGAACTTAGAAGAAAAACAGCAAGCAACACCTGCGCGCCAAAAGGGAACTAATGAATCCTTGCACCTCTCTCCTTAACAGACAGGGATAAAACTCCCAGTAAGCACTCCCGCATAAACAATATCCAGACTTGGATATTATTTGCTGCACTGATACCACACGATAAGGAACCACACAGGATTACAGCTGTAACCAGTGTTGTAAAAGTCGGATTCCAAGGCCGAGTACTCGGCGAGTACTCGATCCTCGGAACCCCTCCGAGGCGACTTCCTCCTAGGCGGACTCAATTAGTCGGCCTCGGTCAAACTCGGTCAAACTCGGCGCCTAGTCGGCCTAGTCGGCGCCTAGTCGGCCTAGTTGGCGCCTAGTCGGACGTAGTCGGAAAGAGTCGGCCTAGTTGGTCTAGGCGGTCAACGTGGTTTGTTGACTTTTAATTAGTCAAAATCGGTCAAAATCGGTCAACATCGGCCTACTCGGCCTTGTACTCAGACTACTCGACCTTGTACTCGGACTACTCGACCTTGTACTCAGACTAGTCGGACTTGTATTCAGAATATTTAAACTTTAAACATGCTTCATTTTAAATTATACTCAGTTGACATGAATTATACTTATTTTAACATATGTATAATATATAACAATTAATTTTATTTATGGTTACCATGTCCGCGTACTCCCCGAGTACTCTCCGAGTACTCCGATTACTCCCAACTCCCCAGTCGGGCGACTAGGGACCGCCTAGCGACTTTTATAACACTGGCTGTAACCTTCTGGAAAAACCTATCGTGCACCACTAGACGGTTATAACCGTCTGGCCACGTGTCGTCATCCCAGGCTCCCTTAGAGTCACGATGGTGGCATGGAATTGAAGGAGAAATCTTCACTTGCCCACTTTCCACGTGGCAATACCCCAGACGTTGATCAAAGATCGCGATCCGTGTACTCCCACATCCGATTAAGAGATTAACGGAGGGAAAAATAACCGCTTACTGAGTCAGCATTTTCCGTCAATATTTCAATAACAGGTTTTCCCGCCCAAACTTCGGCTATAAATAGAAGGATAATTCAGGTATAATCTCCAAGTTACATTCACTTCACATACACTTCTTCTTCTTTATATACCGATACTTACTCTCACGCCGGAGGGTGGTCACGGAGAGAACCTCCATTCTCCCCGTGGCGAGGCTGACGGTGTTTGTTTTGCAGTTGTCGAGAAGAGAAGAAGATCTGTCCCCCTGAACCGAACGAGGAGAAACCAACCCTTTTATGCAGAACCTAACCTCCTGGTTTATCTGATTCCGGTCATTTAACTAGTGTTTCTTCACCAGTGTAAACTGACGTATTTTCAAAAGACTAAGTGACAGGTACTATACGTAATTGGCTGGAAGCTCCTTGGTGTCAATGAAGGATCTTGCAAATCCTTAGGACGCCCTAAAGTCTGCTAAACTTCATTTTGTACTTTTTAATATGATCCGCCTGTGGATTTAATATTGCAAGCTCGGATGTAATTATCTTTTCAATATTTTCTGACAATTGGGTTTGTAATAATATTTTATATTCCAAGACTTCCGCTGTGCTATTCTGTGTATGTTTGACTATGACGATATCAATCTTACGTCACGATACTCCCCACCGGCCCCACCGGGCTGAGCTGTAAATATCGGGGTGTGACAGCAATATGATTGTCGTATCCCCACCAACCTCCAACAACCACCACTAGCACCATCTCCACAGCCACCACCACCGTATTCACAACCACCATCGCCTGAAACCTCCACAGCCGTCAATTTTTGTAATAGTTTTTCAATTGCGAACAAAAACCCTAACCATCCGCTAATTTCTCCACTACACAAAAACCCTACCCCCCCCCCCCCCACAACCCATCGGAAAACGACCGGTGTCGGAGGCTGAAACTGAAAGTAGTGATTTGAAAAGGGTTAAGAAGAATACGGTGGAGATGACGTCACCGGATGCGAATAATGGTGGTGAAAAGAAGCAGTTTTTTTCAGGGGGTGTAAAGTGAAGACGATGAAATTGGTTATGTAGATGAAAAGGGTAAAGACCTTGTTGCAGATGTTAATGATTTTCATGAATTTGTGAACAAATCACCTCTGCATCTTTTTTAGTTTGCATTCTTATGTGCATCGATGATTCTTAGCCACTTCTTTTTTGGTTAATAAATTAAAAAATCTAAAACCCATCAGATTGTTAGGAGCAGAATCATCTAGACAGTCCTAAAAAAATTGTCTAGTTTAACCTTGTAAATTATTGATTTTGCACAAAGTCCCTGGCTACAGGAAGAGAGAAGATACTCTATTAAAGAGAGCATATGATATAACTTACAAAGTGTGAATGGGGTGGGTGTAGGTTTTGGTGAGTGGGGTGAGTGGGTTGAATTTAATAACTCTTAGTGATGATGGGGTAGGTTATAAGGTGTCTTCCATGGTTGTGATGGTGGATGGATGGTGGTCGTTGGCGGCCGTGACGGTGGATAGACGGTGGTAGGTCGATTAGTGGTGGTGGATACAGTGGTGGTGGTGGGGCTTGGATAGGAGGTTTGAAGTTTGGAACACTATTTGGGAAGGAAAGTGAAATAGAGGTTTATAAGATGGGAGGAATAAAAGGTAAAAGGACATAAATGGCCTCACATGCTAAGCACATGATCAGAGTTAACTTAAATTTCTAACATGGTTTGGGGTAAAGGACGAAACATGCAACGGGTTTTCCAAATAAAGGATTGTGACTGTAATTATTGAAATTAAAGGTCATCCATTGCAACCCGCTGTAAACATAAAGGACAAAAAGTGTAATTTACCCTTAAAAAATAATAATGTATATTTAAATTTAACCGCAAATAGACTTATTGTATATGCTAGAGGTATAAAAAAATTGAAAACTAAAAACTGAAAAAACCTGAAAATTGAATTGTATCCGTAACAAGAAAGAACCAAACCAGACTATGAAGTCAGTTTTTGGTTCCCAATCAAATCCAAAATGTGAATTCGGTTTTTGGTTTCACAAACTTTGCTTATTCGGATAACCAAACCGAATAATAACCGGTTTAGCTAGATAACCAAACCAAAAAAATGCTTTGATACGTTTTGTTAGACACATTTCTAATTTCGGATTGGTCAATTTTTGGTTAGGGCAAAGAAAGTCAAAACCGAATAAAGAAACAAATAAACAAAGTAATTAACTGATATATGTAATGATGAACACCCCTAATATATAGTACAATGTCAGGCCCTTAAAATCCAATAGTTTGTTGAAAATTTCTTGTAAGGCCCTAAATCCAACTAACCCAGTAGACCTCACAGTTGGATTTAGACATCAAATCATAGTTCTTAAATCGATAGTATACATAAGCAGCTGGAATACATCAAAAGATCCAATAGAACAAGCATCAAAGTTTAGACAAAATAAGCTAGGTTAACTACAATCTCTAGGATGCCAGACTTCAGAGTAGGTAGCCTTTAATCCATGCCGAGGAACATCCTATCCTGCTACAATACCAATCAACCTGACATGCATGCTAAAAGTATGCCACACTGAGTGAGATATAGATTAGGTTAAAAACGTCAAGATATCGTTTTGAATAATACATATAGAAAGTCGTATTAAATCGTACTAGATATCAATCATGCACATTAACATCAATAATCAACTTAAACACATAGTTGTGAAATGTCACTAGCAACAAATGATAGCCATCACCCATTTACCCTCATTCATTTAACATTTAACTTCAATTAAATTACATTAATCGGATAACATCAATTGAAAAACACGTAATAGCTAACTGTCACATCGTAAGGTTTTAAATCATGAACATTTAGGATAGCATACATATCAGCATAAAATTGTAAGAAGGATGACATCAAGAACTCACCCGGGAGTTAGCTTTTCGCTTCTAGCAACGTACAATCTAACCCTTGAACGCTTAGTAAACCTGTCAAAGTCACATAAACCATTTCAACTTGTATTTCCCAAGACTTAGGAAACATTAGGCTTTTCGTGGGTAAACATGTCAAGGAAATGTAACTTTTCGCTCAACAAAAGTTTCGTTCCCATATAGTACATTTCATTAATCATGACTTTTTGTTCGGCAAATACAACTTGCTATTCTATTTTTTTTATTATAACATTTTGTGAACAAATCATTTCATTGAAGGGTTCAGTGAAATGTACCTGAAAACCCTAGAGATGCAAACAATAGCGGTTATGATCAAACACGACTTTGTTTAGCATCAGGTCCCAGACTTTTACATTGGAAATGCATTCTAATCAACCCATAACATCATTCCATGCATCAAATATCAATAAGATAATAACTTTTACGTGATTTCATACCAATTTTCGTCAAAACCTTTAGATTGAGCTTGAACCCCTTTGAAACCGATTGCAACAGCTTTCATTCACGCACCACGATGGAAACATCCTTTCCAAATTAAGGTTTCTCATGTACAATTTATCAGTTTGCCCTTATGGGCCATGTCACTTTCTTTCCCTTTTTACCTCTTACTTGGGCTTTCATTCTATACATATATTTAAGTCTATTTCATACTTGTTATTTATTAGAAATTGGGGTGTTACACTTCTACTTAAAGAATCTAGCCTAGCTGGTTATGCGCCTGTCCTCCTATAAAAAGGGTCTCATGTTCAACCCAACATCCAATTTTTTTTCCAGTTTTCCTTCCGGCCTAGGGAAACTCCTAGCAATTCTATTATAAAACTTTTTTAATTTAATACTTAAAAGTGCAAGTTGGTCTAGGAGATCAAATTCTTCCTGATCAAATGGATCCATGGGTTTCTAATCATACATTACGAAAGCATAATTGTGGTTATCAACATGTGATATGTTAATTTGAGAGTTGAAGCAAGTATTTATAACAACATAGTGATCATAACTTTGTTCATTACTTCTGTTGGGTAAGTATGGCTCATTTTGACTCATCAGGGTTGTGTTACCATATGTGTAATCATCAGCTATTCTTCTTGAAAACACCAGCTTTTGTTTTTGGTCAAGCTCTCTCTCATATGTGAGGAGTTTGACATGAAGTTGTGTCAGAGTCATCTCCTTGAATCCAATTAAGTTTCTCAACACATAAGCAACTGTATCCAATTTATCAGGGGGAGATCTCATAAATCTGTGACTCAGAGCAGAATTTGTTTAAGTTCGATCTACAAGCCTTAGCTCACTGATCAGGCAATTAAACCGCTCAAATTGTTGAGTCAGAGATTATCCCTTGATATGAGCGAGTGTCTCATACTGCTTATTTAAAATCTCTTTGTTATTCTCTTAAATCTCATTTATACCACTGAATTGTTAATAAAAAAGCAACCCACAACTCCTTGGTATTCTCACAATGGAGCACTGCAGCGTAGATTTCATTGGGTATGACCATGGCCAGTATCCCGAATGCCTTAGCATCGAGCTCCAAATTTTGGAAATCTTGCTCATAGTAATTAGCAGGTTTCTTAGGAACATTTACATCTGGTCGTTTGGTACTCGGAACAGATGGAGCATGAGGGTCATATACAATTGATCTCTAACAACCAGTGTTATGTTGTGACAAGTGGTGACCTATTCTTCATTTCCATATATTGAATTCATGAAAAACGAGCATTGGAGGCTTGTTTGTCGATCCGGTATTATGAGGATCATGAGTGAGTGACATCTTTGAATTCTATTGAGTTTTTCTCAGAAAACAGGGTATCTGAAAAAATTAATGATCTAATTGGTCTAATTCTTCTCAATGTCCTTTGATCACTCAATCAGTTATCAATTTGAGCTAGTTTATCTTCTAAATCAACGGTGAAGTCAATTTAGAGAAACTTTGCTCTGATACCAATTGTTGGATCAGAGAGTGTGTGTAGTGTGTGTTTTCCTGATAAAACAGTTGAATCAATCTAGAAATTCAATCAAACACTAATAAGCAAACCCATCATTCTAACATAGCTGGATTTGGGAATGATTGTAGAATGAAAATCAAAAGGTACAAATTTACTCCCCCTGACCAGGTGAACACTCTCTCACTAAGTTCTTATGCGCTCGGGCTCTAAGTGTTAACAATTACAATGTACAAGAAGAACCATATATAGGAGGAAGAATTGCTGGTGACGTCACCATGAAAGCAACCCCTAACAACTCATTAAATGAGTGTAATTGCCGGTAGTTGACTCAATTGCTAGATAGTTACACTATTACATTAGAACTACTACTTTTGTTGTATAAGTGAGAGCACAGTTGGATTCTATGGAACAACTGGCCAGCTTTTCTATAAATCCAGCACTTCTGGTCTTTGACTTGTTAACCTCATCTTCAATCTTAAGTCTTGACTATTGACTTGTTGACTAGCTCTTTTGCATTCCAACATTTTTGTTCTCTTTACATTGAAGAAAACAGTTGTTTTGTAACAGCAATTGGGTAGTTATTCTTGGAAGCCTTCAAAAGGGGATAAATGTTGGACCAAGTGATTATATATTGACTTATTTCATCAGTCAGGGATGAGGGATGATGGTTCCCCTGGTTTTTTCTTTCATCGTCAGCAGATCTTCATAACCCAACAATATACATTACATACATATAAGTTTTGTCTTAAATAAATAATAACATTATAATTTTTATATAGTTTTATTTATTTCCTTAGCAAAATATAAATAATCTTATAGAATACATATTCCAAAAGATTTTTTTTTCACATAATGAACGTCCTACTAGGGATGGCAAAAAAGTTCGAGCCCGACGGGTATACTCGAAACCCGAAACATACGGGTTCGATACCCAAAGCCCGACAAATTTGGGTACGGGTATGGGATTTAGTGATACCCACCCAATACCCGAATAATACCTAAAAATTATATTATTTTAAATTTAATTTTTCATTCATAGATATTGCTCTGTTATTTATTTTCATGACTTTAACATACACACATAAGATTGTATGTTTGGTTATGATTTTTATGCAGATTAAAATATTTAGTAGTTTTGGGATTTTCTAAAGACAATTCAAGTTGTTCAGGAGATTACATGGGTCCTGGTTAATGCTACTATTTTTCATGTGTGGTGTTTAATTAAACACAAAATACATAAACCGACATTATGTGTTCTAAAGTAGTTGTGCCTTAATTAGTTAATTATGTAGATATATGTTTCAAATTTGCATTTGAATATGATATGTGTGTATGTTATTGGTCATATTTTCCTTTGTTATAGTTTTTAAAACAGTAAATTATATAAACATTAGAGTAAAAAATGCACATGAGAGTTTCACTGGTATTTTTAATAAATTAATGAGTAGGGGGAGGTTCGTTTGAGAAAAAAAAGAACAAATGGTACAATTGTAAAACATTAAATAGTTTTTATTCTCATCTCATTTATTATTATCTAATTAGTTATAAAGACTATCATCCTCCACACTAAAATTTTTACTTACACGTATCAAAATTTATCCTACACGTTTTGAAATTTATCCTACACATATTGAAAGTTATCCTACCCAGCTCATAATTCATCCTACACATCTCGTAATTTATCTGACACTTTAAATTAATTTTTTTCTTCTTTGAAAAAATATAATTTTTGAAAATAAGTTACAAACTGAATGTAGTTAGCTAATAAAAAGTAAAACTACCAATTAATAATTTATCTAAGTTTACCAATATACACTTACACTAATATTAAATACAAAAGTAAAATGAAGTAGTCTTATTGGTGGGAATTTCTTTTTTTATTCTTACAAAAAAATTCTTATCATTTGAACTCTCCACTATATACCTGATACCCACGGGTATACCCGAAGGGTAATTACCATACAAATATCCGAGGTGTAACGAGCTGGGTATGGGACAAAGAATTACAACCGGGTACGGGCTTGGGATTACCTAACCCGTCCGAAACCGGCCCATTGCCATTCCTACGTCCTACTAAAATAAGTCCCAAACAGATAAAGGTTAAGGGAAAATAAAAATATAAATAATTTTTTTTTGGGTATATAGTTTGGGTAATCGGGTATATGGTTTTGGGTAATCGGGTTGGATTTCACCTAATCTCATACATGCAATGTTGTAAGAATCGCTAGACGCTAGTCGTCGGTGGTGTACCGACTAGCGACTAATGGGGATTAATCGCATTGGGATTTTAATATATATTTTTTAGTTATATATGTACACAAACATTTTTAAATGTAGCTTTTTAAAGTAAACATGTTTTAACCCCTCACTGACCCATATTTTTAAGTAATTGGAGGAAGGTTAGTTGGAAATTTGGTCAGGATCTAGCCAAAATTTGGCCAGAATAGGACCGTCATTGACCGCCTAGCGATTAATTGCCTAGTAATCGGTGAACCTCCGATTAGTGATTAATCCACGATTAATCGGAGACTAGTCGGGATTTCTACAACTATGCATACCAGTCTCTTACCCGTAAAATTTCTTTTTAAAACTAACCTCATGTCCGTCGGACTTCGGATATACCATGCCCAGATCGTCGGGTTTTGAATATACCAGTCTCATACGTTTTGGATTTCAGTAATAGAATATAACTTATGTAAATATAGATAGGATTATGTTATTGATTCTGTAATTATCTCTTCCCTAAATTATGGGATTGTATCTTCTATATATATTGAGATATCAATGAGAGAGGAAATCAATTGAACCATAACATTCTTCATGGTATCAAGAGCCTAAACCCTAAATCTACCTCTCTCCATTTTTTCTCTCATGTTCGCCGCCGGACTTCCTTCTTCTCGGTCGGCGATGTCGTCTTCTCCCATCCATCCCGCAGTCACCGTAAACAACATCAAAAACTTTATCCCCTTGATCCTTGACAGCCAAACCGAACACTACAATACATGGGCCGAATTATTCGTCCTCCATTGCAAAGCATACGATGTGTTCGATCACCTACAACCTCGTGAAACCGCCACCTCTTAATCCACCGCCAAAGACTCATCCGACAAAGATAAAGCACCATCTACCAAACCCACCTATCTTGAGTCGTGGGAACGGATCGATTCCATTGTTCTACAATGGATCTACGGTACCATCTCTCAAGATCTCATGCACACCATCATGATCACTAACACCACCGCCTACGACGCATGGTGTCGCCTCAAGAACCTATTCCTTGACAACCAAGCCGCTTGCACAATAACCATCCAAAATAAATTCTTCAACACAAAACTTGAGCAATTTTCCACTATAGCCGACTACTGCCAACACATGAAGCTCCTCCATGATCAACTTACCAGCCTTGGGTCCACCATCTCTGAAAACCAACTGGTTCTACAAATTCTTACTGGGTTAAATGATCATTATGAGAGTATCTCACTTATTCTTCAATAGACGCAGCCCCTACCAAATTTTTACAACACTTGATCTCGCCTATGCCAAGTTGAAGACCGGAAAAATGCTCAAGCTAAGTTAGCGGCTCAAACCGCCGGCACTGCTCTCCACGCCACCACTGATCATGCCAGCTGTGCTCCTGCTGACAACCGAAACTCAAGTCGGTCCGATACCCCGTCTGATAGCGGGCGCGGCCGAGGCCGTGGACGCGGTCGCTCATCCTATGGTCGCGGTCGGTATTACCAGAACAACTGTAAGTCCCGATTAACCGGATCTTTCAATGATATCAAACAATCACCAAGTTTGTGCGGAATCCAAACTTGGTGAGATTCAAGAAAAACACAAAAATATGAAATACGAACCGAATACGAAGAACACACCGAATCACTTTCAACACTTGCACACGATTCTATTACTATCAAAGCAAAATCGTCTAGTACAAGTGCTCACAACCAAATCGCCTCCCACTCTCTGTTTCTCTAGAATTTCTGTAACTAGGAGGTTCAAACCTAAAAACAAGTTGAAAACTTGTTTATATACATGGACAAGCCCACTTCCCTACATGGGCTTCCCTTGGGCCTGCTTGGCCCACATGGCCTAAAGCTTGGCCCAAATGACCTATAAAAGTCCACAACCTAACATAAACTAACCCGGTAAGACCCAGTTCATAACCATAGCTCGTTGTATTAATTTGATGCGTCAGTCTCACACTTTAGGGCCTAACAATCTCCCCCTAGACTGATGCCATCAAATTGTCTTCATAGCATGAATTCAGCAACGTCTTCAACGAAGTCTATGGTCATCACTATGTTGCAGATGTTGTGGAAGTTCTTGACTTCTGAACTCTCAGCACTGGGTCTCTTTCTTCAGCTTTTGTGGTTAGCTTCATATCAGGATCTTGATCAGCTTTGCTTGAAAATCTTGTTAAAAAGAATGTGAGAGGAGGATTCTCAACAACTCTTTTCTTCTTCAATCTTTTTCTTTCAAGCAGGTTCACAGGTACTTCTTCAAATGTACTTTCATTGTCAGACGGCGTTTCGTATCCGGTTCTTCTGACTCAGGTACATCTTGTTGTTGTGCTGCTTCAGACTTCTTCAGCAACTAACAGCATCTCAATCTTCATCAACCCCTATTCTTGAATGAAATCAAGTTCTGCACATACTCACAAACTCATAAGCAAACATTTCTTATGCAATAGGGAGAGTACCATATGAACACTAGGTACATCCAAGAACTTGTACTCGGATTTCACAATTTAAATTCTTTCAACTTTTGATGATCAGTCAAATCTTCAAGAACGGTTACATTTTTTTAATTTTAAGAAAAACAATTAAAAACTCTATTTTTGGATTTTTGGTTTTATAGAAAAGCAAGACACTATTTTTGTATTTTTGAATTTTTCCAATTTTTTTAATTTTTTTTTAAATTGAGAACTAAAAAAAACAAATAAAAACTCAAAATATAAACAACTACCATAATATACAATTACAATTGCAATGGGATCAAAATTCGTTCTCAGGCAGACTAAGGAACACTTTTCAGTACGAGCCTAATCAAACTGGTCTATGCGATTGCCAATATATTTGTCCACTTAAACTTTAACGCTCAACTTTCAATTTTTCAACTTCGTGATATGCTTTAGGTAATATTATACTATTATACCCGTGTGACCCATTCCAAGGCATACCCCCGCGATCAAGGTAAGCACAACTATTCATCGTAGCAGGTGAGTATACTGGTGTCATCCTTTAAGATATCCTGACTGTGTCTAGGTCTGCATATAATCTGTTTTATCATGTTTTGATTTATTAACAATGAACACCCAAATAAATACTAATCAAATCCTGGAAATATAAACAGCACACTCTATCATGCAAGTATCTTCCCTACCACATATTTCACAAGTCCAATCCAGATTTCTGAAATCTTAACTGGGAATAGGTTGAGAAGAGAACAGAATAGATCTTTTGCAGAGATGGTATAATATACAGATCAAATGAGTTTTTCTCAATTTGATATAGGTTTCTAGGGTTTCTTTTGGGCACTTGAGGGCCTCTTTCGGGTGTATTAGATCTATAGCGCGACAACGTACAGCTAGGTCAGCATGTATCTGGATGCAGCAGAAGCTGTCATTGCCTAGCACCTCCAGGTCAGCATATATCTGGATGCAGCAGAGGAGGTACACGACTTTTTCAGAGAAGATTTCAGAATCAGATCAAAATTGTGTGTATCGGGATAACATACAGACATTCAAACAGAAATGAGCTAATTCCAAGTGACTTTCTTTCCTGGGTTCATGTACAATTTTAATTCTGATCAGAAAGACAGCCAAGATATCCCCGGATGATTCAACAATATAAAGACCCGAAACCTCAGTTGTTGGCTATCTATCAATGCAAGATTTAAGACCATAAAATCATACGCCGTTGGTATGTTACCCACATGGTACATAGTTCGTTATGTTTATAACACTTAGTATCTTTTATCATGTTGAGCGTCAAGCCTATCGACATATCGCAGTAGATCCTAGTCTTTTCAGCTATGACACCTTACATGTGTTAGTCAAACCCTTTAACACACATTTATTTCACTTCCCATATCATGCAATCTTTCTTTTTGGCTTTTTCATTTTTCTAATGTTTTTGTATTTTTCTCATTTTCTCCCCCTAAAACAATACATATTTACAGCAAACTCTTTTTGTATTTTCTCCTCTTAAACTCTATATCTATCTATATGTTCCTCTCCCCCCCTAAATTTGTGCATAAATCTTGTATTTTTGCGCAAATTTACCATTTACTAGAGAAAGGACACTGTATATACAAAGTATAAACTAAGAAAAAGAGAGAAAAATATTTTTGCTTAACCGTTCTGTCATCAGATTGAAGACTAATCAAATTCAAATCAAAGTACTGAATTTAAACGGTACCTTTTGCTGATCATTTCTTACTTCTCTAATCTCCTCTAAAGGAAACATATCATCTGTAAAAAAAAATTTGAACTTTTTGCAACAGAGAAATGTTACCCGTTTTTATCTCTGGAACAACCGCTATCAACATTCCAGAGATTGTCAACAGCTCCTCCTTAGTTGTTCCTGAAAAGTAAGGAGATTAGTAAGACATTGGTACCCAGGCCATCGTGGTCCTGGGATTTCCTGAAGCATCAAAATAAGATACTTCCTTCAAACACAAGTCCCCTTTCGTTTCAAAAATTGGAGATGTAGCTGCTTTTTGTTTTGCTCTCCAAATTTGTTTAGGCTTTTCTAGTTTCTTAGATGCCTTTAGCAAAACAGTTGACTTATCAACCTTGTTATTTTTCGAAATTTGTGTAGGTTTCAAAGCTTGTTTTCTTTTTGCTTTAGCAGCATTCCAATCCCCATCAGAAGGTTTAACCTTGGGATTCACATTCTTCATTGCCTTAGGTGAAGATACCTTCATTGGCTTAGAATGGTAGTTGTCCTTTGGTGTAACCCTCCGATTTTGCATATAATATGGTACGTAGGGACGATGTGTGCAGTTCCGAGCTATGTGACCAGCAATGCCGCAATTGAAGCATGTTTGTCTCTTCATGTAGAAAGCATTCTGATCAGCTGGATTTGCTCTTGCAGACCCTGAAGGACAAACCGGTCCTCTTCGTGTTGGATGCGCCTGCACATGACTTTCAGACGAAGACGAATTTGGGTGCTTATATTTGCTGTTTGCAGAACTCTTGTTGCTATGAGCACCATTCTTCGTCTTCTCTCCCTGATTGAATCTTTCATTCACCTTGTCACGAGCCTTATGAGGATTATTGCTGCCTTGTCCTTGATGAGCAGACTTCTTATACCCTCGATTTTGATCTACTCGTTTAGGCTCCTTTTGCGTGTTGTGAACCGGCTCACAAACATCAGCACAAGAGTGAGTATTGGCATTTTGTTGCACGTTTGGACGATGAACACAATTTCTAGCAATGTGTCCAGGAATTCCACAGTTGAAACATGTCTGTCGCTTCAATGTATGGAGATTCTGAGATCCAGCAGCAGTAGCTAATCTGATGGGTTTAGATTGCTTTGATTGCTTTGCTTGTGTTCCATGTGCCTTTTCTGAGTTCTTCTGTACCAACGATGTATGATTTCGCGAGCTCCCTTCATCATGTTTCTCTTCTTCTGTATCACCAGACGAAACTGGTTGTTTCGGAGTCGACACACCTGCATCAGGGGAAACACTAGACAAAATGTTAAAGGATTTGAACAAATCAGCATAATCATATAGCCAATCTGGACCAACTCTAGCATCCGTAGTATTTTCTTCGAGCCATTCAATGTTGCACGACTCAACGACTTTCTTGGTTACTTTATTGTACACTCTATAGGAGGATCCTTTAGCATATCCAATAAAGAAACATTCATCCCCTTTGACCTCAAACTTCCCATTAGTGTCCATGAGCAACAAGACACACGGACAACCAAAGTTACGGAAGTGTGAGACCGAGAGTTTACGTCCTTCCAGAATCTCGTATGGAGTTTTCATATGACGTTTGTTTACTAAAGCATGATTCTGGATGTAACAAGCCGTGCTAACTGCTTCGGCCCAGAAGAAACTAGGAAGCTTCGAGTCGGCCAGCATGGTTCGTGCCGCCTCTATAAGAGTACGATTTCGTCTCTCAGCCACTCCATTTTGTTGTGGAGTTCGTGGTGCACTGTACTGTCGTTCGATTCCTTTTTCTGCACAGAATGTATCTAAGGTGATATTCTTGAATTCTGTCCCATTGTCTGATCGAATTGCTTTCACCCTTGTAGTAGCTTGATTTTCAACTAGAGTGACAAATTGTTTGATCAAACTCGCAACCTCGTTCTTGTGACTAAGAAAGTATACCCATGTGTAACGAGAATAGTCATCTACGATCACAAGATAATACGCCTTCTTGTCAATGCTCACCACATTTACAGGACCAAAAAGATCCATGTGTAGTAATTCAAGCACGACTTTTGTAGAAGGTGTAGACTTGGATTTATGAGGCTTTTGATGAGCCTTTCCTTTTGCGCAAGTAACACACTTTTCTACCAGCATGAAGTCTTTGATTGGTAAATCACGGACCATTTGACCTTTAGAAGACGATTCAGTTTCTGTTTTAACTTCTTTTTCAGAAACATTTTCTAGTGACTGTTCATTTATAGTGACCACATCTTCTTTTTCAAAATCTGGTTCAGATTCAGTTTCAATTTTGGAACAAGTTGAAATTTCATCAACACATGTTTCTTCAACATATGTATCATGTGAATCTTCTTGAGATTTGCTTTCAGCTACAGTTTCCAATGGGGTCCCACTAGATTCAACATTAGGGACACCCACTGAGACAGATTCAGAAGAAGAATCAGGATACTCTTGATTTTCTTGAGAAGGAGTTTCAGTGGTTTCACTGAATGTGTCCTGAGGGACCTCACCTGTAACACTGTCAACAACTGAAATATTAGAAACATCACAATCACGTGCATTAACTGAAACACAATCATCACCACAATTATTGTTCAAAGATTCAACACAAACATCATCAGTTTTGCCCCAAACATCAGGCTCACTTGACGACACATAAGCACAAAACGATGCTAACAACGACCGACCAAAAGCAATATCAGATTCAGTTTGTTCAAAATAATTTTCAGAAATATTAGTATGAACAACTGATTCACTCCCAAGAACATCTTCACATTTTACTTGAGATACTTTATCTGCACATGAAGACGAAATGTTATGATCAATAGAGCCTTTAGAAACAAAATTTATTGGAGCAGACTTCTGTTTCTCAATTGGTCTGGTATTAAATGATGACTTATTGTTTTTGGGACCATAAGTCATTCGACTTTCATTTATCATCTCCTCCTCAGTCATAGGTAAGTAAGTATAATTATCATTATAAGGAGGAGGAGCCTTATTAAAACCCAAACCACGCCCTTTATTTTCCTTGTATGCGAGCTGTTGATCACATAAGTTTTTGACTAATTTGCTGGAAGAATCAAATTTCTTAATGTTGAGTTCATTTATTTGATATCTATCTCTGATATCTTCCAGTTCTTTAGTCAAAATGCATACTTTCTCCTGAGCTTCTAAGAAATGGGCTGTTTTTACACTTACATCATCTTTGAGTTTGATGATGTCTTTTTGCTGAGCTTCAATTTTATCTTTATAAAGCTTTTCATTCTTTGATAAAGTAAAATTTTTATTTTTTATGTCTTGATAATCTTGTATTAGCTCAGCGTTGTGTAAATGATATGCCTCAACCCTTTCTCTACATTCAGGAGTGCAAAAGACAGAAAGTATCTCTTCTCTGGTAATTTCTTGAGCCACTGGTTTGTGAAACACGAATGCCATAATTTCAGTGGATGGTTGATACTTTTGTTCTTCTCCTCAAAACACAAACCAAACGAGAATCCTGTGTACTCGCTAACTCAAACCCTTTCCACGCGAATGAACCCGCTTTATGAACCGCACCTCAAAACCTTTCAAAAATTGTCACAAACCAAACAAACAATCCTTCCCTTTTTTTTTTTTAATTTTTTTATTTATATATAAAATAAACCTTTTTTTTTTATTTAATTAGAAAACTATACTAATAGTTATTATTATTATTATTATTAATATTATTATTGATATTATTAATAAAACCTAAAAAATATTAAAACAAAGAAATGACAGTATGTCTTCCTCGTATGAACAAAACACCCAAAACCCTATTTTTTTAAAAGATAAGCCGTCGTCACAACAACTACTACCCGACGATTATGATGGACAGAGGTGGTACAACTATGACCGGAGTCGGAGTTGCACGATGACTATGACCGGACAGAGGTGGTACGATGAGTGAATGACGGTGATGAAGATGGTGGCGGTGCTCGGAGATAGTTGCAGGTTTTGGTGTGAAGATGATGAACGTCGTTGCGACTCAGATGATCAATGACTCGTGACCTTTGATGATTGCGACTCGAAATCAGATGATAATCTGATATGAAGATGAACGTGGAGATTGCGACTCGAAACCAAAACGAGATGACTCGAGATCTCGGTTGCGACTCGGAACCGTGGATGGTTGCGAGTCGAAACCAAAGCAGGATGAGCCGAAACTGTGAGATGAAAGACTCGAAACCGAGAAAGAGAAGATGTTGGATCAAATGTACGGCGGTGGTCGGAGTTTGAACGGAGACGAAGATGATCAGAGGATGATGAACTTAATAACGATGAAGGTGGTGACTACCGGAGAAGGTTGATGACCGTGATGTGTGGATCAGTGACTACGACGAAGAAGTTGCAGGTGGTGGTCCTCGGAAGCCGGAGAAGATGACTCGAAACCAAGTATTCGCTGATGGTTGCGACTCGTAATCGAGGTTGCGAGTCGAAATCGTGAAACCGTGAAGAGTCGAGACCAAAGTTAATGATATGTGGCGGTGACTCGAAACCGTGAATGATATGTTGTCGGTTGCGACTCGGAGGTGTGCGGATCACAGTTGTAAAACAAATTTCCGAAAATTTTGAAATATTGAGATCCTTTCCTTTTTTTTTTTTTTTTAAGTATGCGACAAAAACTCTTTCCAATTTTTTTAAAAAAATTGTTTAATCTTTTAACAGTTTCTGAAAAGATCAAGAAAGCAGATATCTATTATTTTCTTGAATCTTGAGGAACAATCATGCAAGACCCGAAGAACACAATGAACATGAAACCAAAAATTTCAAGTTTTTTTTTTTTAAAACAACAGATTGCCCAAACTCGATCCAAAACCCAAAAAAAACAATGATTAAAAGCGAAATATGAACTTGAAACACTTTTAAACATCAGAAACTTCGTACCAAAACAGATTCGAAAAACACAAATCCGAGCCGAAAATTTTAGTTTTTCAAAATCTTGAATCTTTGATATCACACCGAGCCTAGAAACAGGTTCTGAAGGCTCTGATACCACTTGTAAGTCCCGATTAACCGGATCTTTCAATGATATCAAACAATCACCAAGTTTGTGCGGAATCCAAACTTGGTGAGATTCAAGAAAAACACAAAAATATGAAATACGAACCGAATACGAAGAACACACCGAATCACTTTCAACACTTGCACACGATTCTATTACTATCAAAGCAAAATCGTCTAGTACAAGTGCTCACAACCAAATCGCCTCCCACTCTCTGTTTCTCTAGAATTTCTGTAACTAGGAGGTTCAAACCTAAAAACAAGTTGAAAACTTGTTTATATACATGGACAAGCCCACTTCCCTACATGGGCTTCCCTTGGGCCTGCTTGGCCCACATGGCCTAAAGCTTGGCCCAAATGACCTATAAAAGTCCACAACCTAACATAAACTAACCCGGTAAGACCCAGTTCATAACCATAGCTCGTTGTATTAATTTGATGCGTCAGTCTCACACTTTAGGGCCTAACAACAACCAGTACCCGCCACCTCCATGGGCCGGACACCCATCACACTTCTGGCCGTCACCCTCATGGGCCGGAAACCCAACACAGTCGAACTCCTCCTCTTGGGCCAAGTGGACTCCTCCCCCATGCCCATACTCGTCTAACCCCAACCACTCGGCCCAACATCAACCACAGTCTACGGCCCAAGGAATCTTAGGCCCAAAACCGAGCAACCAAACGGCGGCCCAGTCATACTCTACAGGCTACTCTCCGACCGACATCGCGCAGGCACTTTACAACTTGGCTCTCAACAACAATGATTCGTCTTGGACTATGGACATGGGTGCGTCAGGTACTATGCCTCCTCAATCTGATAAGTTCCCCTCTATTTTTAATTCTGGCATTATTCGCAACATTATTGTTGGCAATGGCAAAACCATTCCGGTTCTTGGACAAGGCAACATAACACTTCCACCACCTTTCCCACCATTTAAACTCAACAACGTTTTATACGCACCTAATCTTGTTAAAAACCTTATTTTTGTACGTCGTTTTACAACTGATAACCAATTGTCTGTTGAATTTGACCCATATGGTTTTACTGTGAAGGACCTCCAGACCAAGAAACCTATCATACGGTGCAATAGCTCGGGGGATCTCTACACTCTCAGTACGTCCAACATCACCAACCTCACCACTGCTTCCACTTATGCAGCTATATCTCAAGACATTTGGCATCAAAGGCTCGGTCACCCAGGCCCAGCTATTTTACAAAATTTAAAAACTACTCAATCTATTTCTTGTGGTTCCTTGAATAATAAAGTTTGCACTGCTTGTATTTTTGGAAAACATACTAGACTTCCTTTTGTTGCTTCTAATACAAGTACTTTTATGCCATTTGATCTTGTTTATAGTGATGTTTGGACATCCCCTATTCTTTCTAATGGGGGACACCGTTACTATGTTTTATTCTTAGACGATTATACCAATTTTCTATGGACTTACCCTATAGCCCACAAATCCGATGTTTTTGCCATGTTCACTAAATTTAACACCTTCATTCAAACCCAATTTGGCACCAAAATTAAACAATTCCAATGTGATAACGGACGAGAATATGCAAACAACCAATTCCATAATTTTTGCAATATGAATGGAATGCACTTCGGATTCTCTTGTCCTCACACCTCATCACAGAATGGTATGGCCGATCGAAAATTCGCACCATAAATAACCTTATGCGTACCATTTTGGCACACTCCTCTACCCCGAACATCTATTGGCATCATGCCCTTGAAATCGCAACTTACCTACTAAATATCATCCTAACCAAAATACATCAGTTTCAGACCCCCACCCAACGCCTATATCATTGCTTACCATCCTACGATCACCTTTTGGTGTTCGGGTGCATATGTTACCCTCTTATTCCACACACAACCATACACAAACTAGCCTACCACTCCTACCCATGCGTATTTCTCGGTTATCCATCGAATTACCGAGGATACAAATGCCTTGACCTCAAAACTCGAACCATTACCATTAACCGCCATGTTCTCTTTGATGAAACCATTTTTCCATTCTCTAAATCACACAAACAAACCCCTCACACCTACACTTTCCTTGACGATCCCGTACACCCATACCTTCAACTTTCCCAAACCATACCACCTACGGATCCATCCTATCCCTCGGCCCACACGCAGACCAACCCCTCGGCCCACTTTTTGCCTCAGCCCACACCATCACCTCTCCGTTCCTGTCCTCAGCCCACAACCTCACCGCCCATTTCACCTGCGGCCCAATCCAGTTTAACCCACATCCCAGCCGACCCAATGACCCCACCCCACCCCTCGTCTCCACACACCATGGCCCAAAGCTCAACTCACCAATCCCAAACCTAGTCCAATCCCGAACCCAATTCCAAACCCACTCCTGAACTGTCATCACCCAGCCCAATCCCGAACCCACCAGCACCACCCACTCGCACAATGCACACTCGTGCCATGTCGGGTATCTCTAAACCGAAACAGTTTTTTACACTTTCCGTATCCACCATCGCTCATGTCCCTAAATCCCCCAATGATGCCTTGTCTAACACGGAATGGTATAACGCCATGCAAAACGAATTTAATGCGTTAATTAAAAACAAGACTTGGGAACTTGTCCCGAGACGTCCTGACATGCATATTATTCGTAGCATGTGGCTTTTTCGTCACAAATACAGGTCCGATGGTACATTGGAAAGATACAAGGCACGTCTTGTGTGTGATGGCAGAAATCAAGAGATCATTATTGATTGTGGCGAGACATTCAGCCCGGTTGTTAAACCGGCTACGATTCAGACTGTTTTGACATTGGCCTTAACGCAGTCTTGGTCTATTCATCAGTTGGATGTCACTAACGCTTTCTTACATGGAAATTTAACAGAGACTGTGTATATGTTTCAGCCAATGGGCTTCCGCCACCGAGACTATCTCGACCATGTGTGTCTTCTCAAGAAGTCACTTTACGGACTTAAACAAGCACCAAGGGCGTGGTACCAAACGTTTACTGATTTTGTTACTTCTATGGGGTTCTTGCAGAGTCGATGTGATAATTCTCTCTTCACATATCATCATGGGGGTGACATTGCGTATTTACTAATTTATGTCGATTATATTATTCTCACCACCTCTTCTGATTCTCTCCAATTGAAACTAATGGGCAGCCTTGCGGCTGAATTTGCAATGAAAGATCTTGGACCTCTTAGTTACTACTTGGGTATTACGGTTTCTCGCACCGGTCATAAAATGTTCCTCTCGCAACAATCTTATGCTTTGGATATTGTCAACCGTGCGGGTATGTCTACCTGTAACCCGGTCGCAACTCCTGTTGATACAAAACCGAAGCTTGGTGCTTCATCTGGTGTTCCGTTTGACAACCCCACTTTATACTGAAGCCTTGCGGGTGCACTTCAGTATCTCACCTTTACTAGGCCCGACATCAGTTATGCCGTTCAACAAATTTGTATTCACATGCATAATCCTAGCATCGAGCATTGGAATGCTTTGAAGCGTATTATTCGCTATATACACGGAACAACGGAATATGGTCTCACTCTCTCCTCGTGTCCTAATATTTCTTTACGGGCCTATACTGATGCTGATTGGGCGGGGTGTCCAGATACCCGACGCTCTACCTCAGGATATTGCGTTTACATGGGACAAAACCTGTTATCTTGGTCCTCCAAATGGTAGTCGACCATCTCTCGCTCTAGTGCCAAAGCCGAATACCGTGCGGTTGCAAATGTTGTTGCTGAAATTTGTTGACTTCGCAACCTTCTACTCGAGTTGCGTCGACCTCTATGCACGGCTACTTTGGTGTATTGCGACAATATCAGCGCCATCTATTTATCTAGTAATCCGGTTCAGCAACAACGCAATAAACACATAGAGCTCGACATTCATTTTGTGCGTGAGCATGTTCAATGTGGTACAATTCGGATACTTCATACCCCCACTCGGCTTCAGATTGCTCACATCTTCACCAAAGGATTACCTAGAGTATTATTTAACGATTTCCGCTACAGTCTCAACATTTGCCCACCTCTTGCTTCGACTGCGGGGGTGTAATAGAATATAATTTATGTAAATATAAATAGGATTATGTTATTGATTTTGTTATTATCTCTTCCCTAAATTATGGGATTGTATCTTGTATATATATTGAGATATCAATGAGAGAGGAAATCAATTGAGCCATAACATTCTTCATTCAGATATAACTGTTGGGCTCATGGTTCTTTTTTTCCATCCCTAAACAACACTCAGATCCAAAGAAAATTAATACAACCTTCAACGAACCAAACCAGATACAACCCTAAATACTTAGCATGTTTAAAACACTGAAGAGGTAATGCAAACCAAATAAAAAAAAGATACAAAACAAAGATAAACCAAATAAAAATAATAAAAATAATCTTTAAATCCAATATTTTAGATAAATCATCGTTTCAGTAGTTAAATCTTGATGCTCCTGCATCACTGGGCTTATTACAAATAGATTAAACAAAGATACTTGCAATCTGATAATAATATTCATTCAAAATTAACAACAATAATAAATAATTGAGTTAAATGCTTGGTTGGTCCCCGTGGTTTGCAAAAAATTCACACTTGGTCCCAGTGGTTTACTAATTACACTCGTGGTCCCCAAAACTTGTCAAAAGTGCACTCCCTTGGTCCCCAGCCCTAACTTAAGTTAAATTTCTCTGTTAAAACCCCTCATGTGCTTAGCACGTGAGGGTAATTTGGTCTTTTCACCTCGAGCCCATTATAAAAACCACCTTATCTTCCTCTTTTCCCTCAATAATAACGACCGTCTTCTTCATGGAACCCTAGATTTCCTCCTGTCTCCCACGTTTCTCCTGGAACCATAGAAGATGGCAACCTGTCGATGTGGAAAGTTAGCCATTGTTTGAACATCATGGACCGACAACAACCCAGGACGTCGATTCTATTCATGTCCATCACCGGTAAGCAATAGCTTTCATTAATCAATGTTGTATTTGGTTTGAATTTTTTAATTGTTTGATGTGACAGGATGTCACGTGTCCTGGATTTGTTGGTTGGGTTGACCCGCCAATGTGCCCACAAGTTGTTCGCATCATTCCAGGGCTACTTCGAGCAAGAAACAGGGCGGATCAAGAAAGGGATGAACTTCGGACTGAACTAAGATGGAAGAACAAGCTGATTTTAGTACTGTTGTTTCTGTTAGGGTTACAGTTTGCAATGTTGTTAGCTTGAGTGTAATGTTAATGTGAATTATGTAATTTGACCAAATACTACTTGAATGAAATTGGTCGATTTTGGGTGTTCAAAGGTATTGTGTGTGTGCCAAACAATACGAATGACAATTGTTAATAAAACGCAAAAGCGATACGGATGACCATTGTTAATAAAGTGCAAAAGCGATACGGATGACCATTGTTAATAAAGCGCAAATGTAATACGGGTGACCAATGTATAATAAAGCGCAAAAGCAATAAAAATGACCATTTAATACCTAACAAACCTAATAAAGACACAACAAACCTAATTAATAAAAACAAAACAACCATAATAAACACACTCAACTGCCAAAGCTATTTATTACCCTGCCATAGCTGATTTTTCAAGAAACCATAATAAAGACACTCAACAACCATAATAAAGACAACCAAAATGGACATAAGCATACGGCTGATTAACATGTCAAACATAATAGACAACCAAAATGGTGGCATAAACATAAGCCACAATAGTTAAACATGTCAAACATAATAGACAACCAAAAGTTACTAAGTATTGTTTATAGCATACGGCTGATTAACATAACCAAAAGATAATATAAATGCAGCCCTTCAAAAGCATCCAACCTATTCTTCAGCTGCAGAACCACCAGCAGCTACCTCATCATTTGCAGAACCACCTTCAGTTGCCTTTCCTTTCTTTGGCTCCTTACAGCTTCTTGAATTATGCCCCTTCACATTGCATTTCTTACAGGTTACAGTCCCACCCTTTCTTGTCAGCTTACCTTTCTTCTCCATGGCATCTTCAACCTCCACTTGGTCTCTTCTCCTCTTTTTCTTTGGCCTGCCAGCATGTTTGTGGTGAAGTGGAGGGGTCAATGTTGTTGGAACTGGTGATATTGGCCAGAGTTTGGGACCATTGATGGGACCAACCTTGTAGGCATAAGCCTTTTTCCAAGTATCCAGATAGTAGCATGGATGGACCCAATCCTCAGGTGGCCCAACATGTTGTTTGTGTGCAGCCATATCCCAGTTAACAGCTACAGCATGCTTACATGGTATTCCAGAAATTTCCCACCTCCTACATGTGCAAACCTTTTGTTCGACATTCACAACATACTGCCCAAAAGTCCCTTGTACCTGCCACCTACTATCACCGCACCATTTCACAGTGCATTGGGCTGCAGCCTTCTTGATCTCATCTAAAATCTCTATTATCTTTGGTGTGAGGGGGCCCTTATACTGATGTTGCACCTTCATCACATTGACTATTCTCTTCATCAAATACTCCCTAAGATATTCCAAGCATGAAATGATTGGCTTTTCCCTCCCTTCAACAGTTTTGGCATTTAAAACTTCGCACATGTTGTTCAGTAGAACATCAGATTATGCCCAACCTACACATTGATAACCAATAAAGCAATGTTTAAAGTGATAAATAAATTTGTACTTAATTTGAGATGTGGTCTAGTGTTTGTGTATATTACCTGTGAAGTGAGATCTAGACCAATGCTTTGGTGGAATTTGTGCCAACCAGTTGTATGCTTCCTCATTGAACTTCTTCAACTCTTCCATTTTTTCCCTAAACTCAGGTACTATTACACAAGAACATGAGTCAATAAAGGCATAACAATCTTTACCTAACTAATGAATCAACAAGTTACCTGTTCTGGCAGTTGCACATACCCATAAGCAATCTTTAAAGCCTTTGCCCCTCCATTTTAACTTCATATTTTGGTGAATATGCCTAAGGCAGAACCTGTGTTCTGCAGCAGGGAATACCTTTTCAAGTGCAGGAATAAGGCCCTAAAATTAACACCCAAAATAGTAAACATGTTAAAATTTAAACCAATAAATCAACATAATTATAAACAGTGGATCAGAAATTGCATAGGCTAACCTTTTGTCTATCAGAAATGAAGGTAAACCTTGAGTTGTTTTGTAATGCTAGATCATCTTTGAGACATTCTAGATACCATGTCCAGGAATCCTTGTTCTCTGCTTCTGCAATTGCATAGGCCAGTGGATAGAGTCCATTGTTGGAATCCAAGCCTACTGCAACTAATACCTGACCCTGTTGTGAACCCTTCAAGAAATCCCCATCTAAGCATAGTATATCCCTCCCACATTCCTTGAAACCTAGCTTCAGTGGACCCAAGCAGATGTAAATTCTCTTGAACACCCTTGTTAGAGAAGTTGGGTTAGGTTCAGACTCAACTTCAATGTGCACTGTTGTGTATGGATTTGCACTTTGAAGCTCCATTATGTAATCCCTTAACCTTGAATATTGTTCCTTGTTGTCACCTTGAATTTCTTTAGAAGCAAGAGACTTTGCCCTAAATGCTTTCATCCTTGAAACCCTTAGTTCATACTTCCTTGCCAGCTCTTCTTGGATGGTCCTCACAGAGATGTCTTTGTTACATTCAACCAATCTCTTCACAGCGGGCTCCTTAGCCATGAACTTTGCTGTGAGGTGATGGCTTTCTCTAGTTTGCAGACAGGTGTGTTCCGGCTTGTGAGTTTTCACTGTCCAAGTTTCCACTTCATCTTTCTCTTTAGCAACATACAACATAAATGGACAAACTACTTTGTCTAATCTTTCTTTTCTTTTTCTATAGAATATGGCATTGGCAGTGAGTACCTTTTTTGACTTTTGAAACCCACTGAAAGATTCCCTGGACCTAGGCCCAACAGTAGGTTCATTGGGCTTGGGCCCAACAGATTTTCCCTTATTGCCCTTCTTGGGTACTTGTTTCACAAACCCATCACCTTTCTTGTAAACTGGGACGTTCCCTTCACATACTACTCTAATCCTAGCCTTGTCATTTCTCAAAAATGACAACTCCCTTTTGGTAAGAACGGCATGCCTCCTAACTTATTCTTTAACCTCCTTTGCAGATCCAAATTGTTGACCCAAGTAAAACCCTGCTTCATGCATCCTACTCTTTCCCTGTTCAAACAGTTAAGAGTCTCAACAGTTACTAAATATTTTAACAAATGTTTACGTAAATACTAAACAGTTAAGTAAACAAATGCTAACCTTTTGTTTTTTCCTGATTTCCCTTAGCTTTTGGCTCCTTCTTGTTTCAAAATCTTCCATTGATTCATCAGTTAAGCTATCAAATGATTCATAGCTAAGGTTGTCATCAATTTCATTTTCATAATCCACTTCATTTCTAACATCATCATCAATGCCAGAATTACGGCTGCCCACATATTCTTCATCCTCATCTACAAAAACATTGAAGTCCCTCATATCAACTTCCATTTCTTCCACCTCATAATCATTGTCAACTATGTAGTCACTGTCTTCTAAATCACCACCCTCATTCTCACTTTGATGAGAACAGTCAGCCTCACTACCACCCTCATCCTCACTACCACCCTCATCCTCAGCCTCCCTATTACCCTCATTCTCATTCGTACAATTTACCTCACCCTCATTATCCTTATGACCCTTGTTTGGGAATTCTCTAGAAAAATCAATGTCATCAAAGTTAAAACCATCTACACATGTACCCTCTTTTGCATTATCAGTATCAATCCCTATATTATCATTGTTACCTACTGGATTATCATTGTTACCTACTGGATTATCATTGTTAACTACTGGATTATCATTTTTACCTACAGCATTATCATTGTTACCTACTGCATTATCAGTCTCAATCTCTATATTACTTGTATTCTTATTAGCACTAGAAGATCCTTCAACATACTCAAGCATCAATCTCCTTCTAGGTACCAACTTTTTCTTGTTTTGTCTAACACCAACAATCTCCTGGTTTTCCTCTGCTAATTCCTCAATAACAACCCTAGATCCCTCAGGTGATTTCAAATAAGTATCAACCATAGATGTTCCATGTTCAATGTAAAAGTTGATTAACTTATTTTCACCCACATATTTTGACAAGTTACGAACATCAGCATCACACCTTAAAGCTACCAAACCAGTATCTAAATCTCTACCTGGTATTTGAAAATGATAATAACGGGGCACCTTTTCTTTCAACAACTTTAGTTCTTGCATCATCCAATCAACTTCATGAACAGAAAACTCATCAATGTCGATGTAATCCACATACGCTGACCTTCCTTGTAGATACCTTCTGCTTGGAAACCTCCTAAAAGATCCACCATAAAAGATTTTTGCAGAAAACAAACTAGGGTTTCCTTCTGTTCAAAAATCATAACAAAAAAACAGGCAAAACACTATCAGACACTTCAAAATCGCTAAATGTTTGAACTTTAGCACAATCAGACAAAAAAACTTACTGTAATCACGATCTGGAGTGAAATCATCATACTCGTCCCTAATGTACCAACCCATTCTGTTCGATCAATCCTATACGGCTGATTATCTCTTCAATCGCCTGGATTTTGCAGAGAAAGTGAAGAGACGGGGAGGGTTTCTTGGAGTTAGTGTGAGAGAGATGAGAAGAAATGGGAGGGAAAACCATAAATATCAACTGACATCCAGGGACTATACTGTGCAATTGCAAAAGTAGACATCAAATCGAGGTGAAAAGACCAAATTACCCTCACGTGCTAAGCACATGAAGGGTTTTAACAGAGAAATTTAACTTAAGTTAGGGCTGGGGACCAAGCGAGTGCACTTTTGACAAGTTTTGGGACCACGAGTGTAATTAGTAAACTACTGGGACCAAGTGTGAAATTTTTGCAAACCACAGGGACCAACCAAGCATTTAACTCTAAATAATTTTGAACAAATATTTAACGAAATAGACTAAACAAAGAGATTTGAAATCTAAAAATCAACAATAATAAATAATTTTGAACAAATATTTAAATCAAATAATAAGAATGCATATGCAATGAACGAACATAATAGAACGTAAATGAAAGTAGACTAATAAACGTAAATAAACAAACATACATGACCAAATATAAATGAATGAACGAACGTAAATTGAACGGATATAAACAAATGAGTAGAAATTTGTGTTCGATCATGTTCTTTCATTTGTTAATTGAAAGAGCATAATCGAACTTCCCAGTAAATAGTTCACTAAACTAGGGGCGTGCCCATAGTGGTTTGGATCAGTTTTGAGCCACAACTAAACCATAACCGAAATGTTTAGCTATTGAAGAATGTTAACCATTTAGTTTTTGGTTATTCGGTTTTTGGTTATTCGGTTTGAGGCTCTTGGAATGACGTCTACTCCAAATCTGGTGATCACATCATTGGCGTTGTGTGCCCAAGGTGTTACAATTTTCTTTGTTGCCCCTGAATGATAACCGTAAATTTTGCTGACTTATGCTATACTACATTAAAGCTTAGTAAAAGCTCTAAAAATTTGCATCTTTTGCAGTCCAAATTAATTTCATTTATGGTTAATGGTCCATAAGAGAAAACCTAACAAGTTACATGGTGCATCTTTTCTCCCATTCTTTGTTACCTTATTTATTAACTTTAAAGTCTCTATTTCTTTGTGTATCCTTGCTTCACTGATGGAAATAAGGGTACTTTTGTTATTTTTTGTTTTAGGCTAATTAAAGAAGTAAATAAACAACTAATCAGAATCATTCTCCGGCTTTGATGATAACTCATGATTTGCTAATTTTTTATTAATTTATTTATTTTTTTGAACGACAAATTTCCACTAGAATCTTCGTGCCACTAGCAGAACCACCCGAATCTTCGTGCTACCAGCAGAACACCCGATCATATCCATCTCCAATAGGCAATAATGTCTATACACCAATTCAGGAGGAAACCCAATAAATCTGGGAAAATCTCCTAAGCCTTATCACACTCCTAATATGTTACTAGGCTATAATGTCATGGGCTCATGCTTTGCTTATTAAATTAAAATTACCACGAATTTACTGTCCATGTTTTACGCATCTTCCACACTCCCACCATCTCCACATCGGTATGTTCATGAGGTTATTTGTCCCTTATCATTCTCCCTCATTTGATAATGTCAAGAACTTGTTCTTTGAGTTCATATTAAAATTTGATGCTTTTGTTAAAGTGTTGTGTTTCTTTGCGTCTATATTTTTATACCACTACTTATTCTTTTACTTTTTTTTATCCATTTTAAATTATGTTGACCTCTTGATCATGCCTTGAACTTATGTCCTTTTTCGCTTCAGAATTTGTGGCTTGACTTCTTAACTCTCCAGAAGGTTATTTGTCTCTCATTAAACATTTGAGTTAAGTTCCGTAAAAATAAAATAAACGCACGAAACGTACGAATTGAAAGAAAAGTCAAAAAGTGGCGGTGGCATGTTGATAATTATCAGCAACTTCAAAATTACTCTAATAGAGTAATTTTGAGCTTCTGTAGAGTAATTTTGTAAAAGTTCATTTACAGTAATTTTGGTCGTGTAGGGTAATTATCAAAATTGTAGGGTAATTATCAAAATTACACTAACCTCCCCCCACCCCCCAAAAACCTAAACCATCCACCCCCAAAAACCTAAAAAAACCTAAACCCCCGACCCCCAAAAACCTAACCCCCCCCCCCCCCCCCAAACTAAAAGCTAAAAACTAAACCATAAAGTTAAAGGGATAACTTCGTAGAAATGTAACCAACTTTGACAAGTGTTTCAATTAAGTCATTGAAACTTTTTTTGTCTCTATAAAATAACTCAAGTTTCATTTGATGTTCTAATACTATGTAATCATCAGGTTAACAGGTTAGTAATGATGATGTGTCAGGTTTTATTATCTTTTTTTAATTTTTAATATGATGTGGAAAACAAAAATTAATGACATGGATTTTTCACTAAAAAAATTGAAAAATTATTTTTTATTCTAAAATTAATAAAATATAAAATGTTACGATTGAGATTCTTTTAAGAAAAAAAAATTGTACTTTTTGAATGAGTAACAAAAACATTTTTTTTTATTTTAAAAATCGTATTGGTATTTTTTGTGATTTATACTAAACTAATAAGACTATAAAATATTATGATGAATGAAAAATAAATAATAAACCAAAACTTTCAATACCATCGTATATGTTCGTCACAAAAAGATAACTAAAAACGTAGGCAACATCGTCCAAAATTCATGTCACAAAAAGATAACTCAAAAAAAAAACACGAAATCATGTTAGACTTTCTTCGTTTCACCAAGCTTTTTAGGTCTACCTTTTGGCCTTTTCACCTTTGGTGGGGGGTCTTTTTTCTCGTTTTTGCAAGACCTAACATTATGCCCCGTTTCATAACAATTTTGAGAAGACATTTTTCTTCCAATTCCAACCTTCGGGTTCTTTTTCTCTTTCTCATCAGCGCTTCTTTTCCTCTTTACTGCTGGTCTACCCGGCATTCGTCTCTCTTTTGGAGGTAAAGGTTTTATATCATCAGTTTTGGGCCAAAATGTACTTCCTCTTAGTGGTTTGATTGGATATTTGTAAGCTTCTCTGAACATGTCCTTTTTAAGCCAAGAACTAACAAAAGTTTCTGGGTCCTTGTTAACGAAGGACAACGTTGCCACTGTATGAACACAAGGTATGCCTGACAACTGCCATAATCTACAACTACAAGTTTTTTCATCAAGGTTCACCACGCACGCATATTTTTCACTTCTAACTTCAAATACGGTGTTATCACTTGGAAATACCTTCCAAAACCTACCGAAAAGTTTAAAAAATTAATAAAAAAATACCAAAAATGTAAAAATAATAATCACTTTTGTTGTACCTTTGATCCTTTTTGATGTCTTCTAACTTTTTTTCTGATTTTCGGACAGACATCACGTTTTAATCTTCCAGCTTTTTTCGCCATTAAAAATATTCTTTCCATCACAAATGTTCGGATTTCTTCTAGCATAGTAATTATAGGTTTACGTCGTGCTGATAGAATGCGCGAGTTGAAGCTTTCGCTCATGCCATTTTCGTACGCATCACATGCCTTATTAAGCTCAAAAAAAGCCTTTGACCAAGTAACCGGATTCCTTTCCATTAGATGGGTATATGCCCCTTTGTTAATGTTTTTCAATTCTTCCATTTTCTTCTCAAAATATTCCTTGGTTGTTGCCTTTGCAGCTTTCCAAAATAAATTTGTAAATTGTTCTCCGCGATATTTTTTTCTTATAGTTAGCATAAATATGCCTTACACATTGTCTATGCTCAGCATAAGGAAACACGTCCTTCACAGCTTCTATAATTCCCCAATGAAAATAATAACAATATAAAATAGTTTGATTATGATATCCCTTGTTAAACAAAAAAGTAAAACTAACAAAACTGTATATAAATAGTAATCACATACCTTGTGTTGATCTCAAATGAGAGTTAGTCCAAGTCCACTTTCCATTTCAATGTCATCCCTCACTAGATTAAGAAACCATTTCCAGTTTTCCTTATTCTCAACGGACACAACAGCCCATGCCAAAGGAAAAATATGGTTATTGGCATCTCTTCCCATAGCCGTTAGTAGTTGGCCACTGTTTTTTAGAAAGCACCCATCTAAACCAAGAACTTTTCTGCATCCATTTATCCATCCATCTTTGACACCCTTAAAACAAATATAATAACTACTGAAGTAAACTTCTCCATTCTCCATTTCAATACAATCATCCTTTTCGCTATCACTGTCATAACAAAGTAGATTCAAAAAAGGGTCCTTTTCGATTTGATCATCTTCATGTTGTAATGTTGTTTGAGACCCAACTTCCGTACTATTTATTGCTGAATATAAATAGCAAAAAAATATACAAATTAGTTAAATAACTAAAAAAATACATTATATTGTAGAAAGCCAGGCGCCAATCGATGGGTCATTAAGTCAGTTTATAGGAGTGTGCAAGGAATTTTTTAAAAATTTCATGCATTTTTTGATCGATGGGTCATCTGTTTTGTACATTAAAAGTGACTGCTTTATAATGATTTCCCTGGCTTCACTGGCTAGTACATGCATGCAATGCTATATGCTCTCTTTAAGTGACACAAGGCTTAACCAGACCAATATGGTTGACCGACTCGTGCTGCATGCAATGCTATATTTTAATGTAAATTATTATATTTCTCTAACTCTAAAGTTTATATTAAATAAAGTATATCTAAATCATTAAACTAGGAAAAAAAAATGTTTCAGTTTTGATATTTCTCTTAACTCGTGCTGCATGCAATGCTCTTTTCAACATGAAAGGGTAGAGCCGGTCATATTGAAGAAACAATTACAAGAGTTGCTATCTAGAATAAAAGTCATCTGTGCTATTGAACAACCAAAACGAACCACTAATATCGAATTCACTAGAATCCAACTAAAACCCAACAATCATAAGACAAGAATCTTAAATTTGATCAAAACGAAAACGAAAGCAATCTTACACGGCGAATCGTGAATCTGATCATCATAGGTTGAAGGTCGGTCGTCGTTGCCGCTCGTCATGTCGTCTAGGGTTTTGGGAGGAATGAAACATTCGTAGGTTTTTATGATCTGATCATAATATGTTTTTATTTTATAAATTCCACCTAATATAAATAATATCCACATAAGCATTAAAAAAATAAAAAGAAAAACATGGTAACCTGATAACCTGGTAATTACATAGTATTAGAACACAAAATTAAAGTTTAGTGACTTTAGAGGGACACAAAAAGTTTGGATGACTTAATTGAGACACTTGACAAAGTTCGTTACATTTTAGCGGCGTTTTCCCAAAGTTAAACCCCATTACTAAATGCTAACAAAATTACATTACAAGACATTTTTCAAAATTACTCTACAGAAGTCAAAATTACTCTACTAGAGTAATTTGATAATTACCCTACATTTCCCAAAATTACTCTACAGATGCTCAAAATTACTCTACTAGAGTAATTTTGAAGTTGCTGATAATTACCAGATTGCCACCGCCACTTTTTGCTTTTTTGAAGTTGCTGATAATTACCAGATTGCCACCGCCACTTTTTTCTTTTTCCCTCAATTCATACGTTTCGTACGTTAATATTATTTTTATTTGATCCTTTACCTAAACATTTAACATTTGGAATAAAAGTTTTGTGTGAAATTGTTTACTTTTATTGGTCACGTGTTCTTGATTTTGATAAGTGACCGAACTTGCTACTTTTTTTTTTTGAAAGATTGAACATTATTCAATAATATTACAAAGTTATATTCAAACCATGTGTTGCACGGTGTCTTTCTTTTGGTTCTACGACGGGTAAGATCAAATAAAAAGTTGATTTTGCCTAAGTAGGATGAGAAGTAATCTTAACCATTAATTTTTCAAATCAATGGTTAAGATGAAAGTGTAAGAGAAAGGATGAGTGCAAGGGTATTTTGGGAAAATCTTATTTATGAACTTTCTCTCTCCACATGCAAGTCACATGCATATTCCACCCCCATTTTTTAAACGTTCATAACTTTTTTATACGACATTATTTTTTCATAAAAATTTCACCATAAAATCGAGCGTCTTTGTATCTTTAATTTGAGTATCATATTGCTATAGAAAATATGAAAACTAAAAAAACCCACTAAAATGTGTTGTATTTCTATGTTGTATAACATTTTTTTGTGCTGGATTTTTGTACTAAATTTTTGTGCCAATTTTTTTGTGCTGGATTTTTTTATCTTAAATTTTTTTTTCTCAATTTTTTGTGCTGAATTTTTTTGTACTACATTTTTTTGCTGAATTTTTTCGTGCCATATTTTTTTGTACTATATTTTTTTGTGCTATATTTTTTTGTACTAGATTTTTTGTGCTAGATTTTTTTGTACTAGATTTATTTTGTTGTATTTTTAAAAAACAAGAGGGGTGCCACATGTCATTTTCACTCCTATTTATAAGGACCAAAATGCCCTTCATTCCTACTTATTAGGAGTGCCACATGTCATCATCACAATCCTTCTTAAGCTACTTAGGCAAAATTCACTTTTTAGTGGATTCTTCCCCCTCTGTCGTAAGCACACAAAACGTTGGAATTATTTTAATATTATCGAAGAAGATCCAACATTGCTACCGAGCATTTTTTAATGTTTGATGAATAAAATAATAGATTTGAAAAATATATGGAGTGAGATCGTCTTTTGAAGTTTGAACGATTGTTCAGGACATCAGGCCTCAATTAATCTCTAAAAAACTGGGCCTAAATCCGTTAACTATTTGGGCCAGTTTGGTCCAATGTATTTCTAGTCTAGTTCCTTTGGGCCTAAT
Source organism: Helianthus tuberosus (assembly GCA_030545235.1). Taxonomy (NCBI): domain Eukaryota; kingdom Viridiplantae; phylum Streptophyta; class Magnoliopsida; order Asterales; family Asteraceae; genus Helianthus; species Helianthus tuberosus. Next base: position 39,553,205 of record CM060435.1, on the reverse strand, counting down.
AATAGTTTTGTAGAAAAGATCTAATTACGGTTTAATTTATAGTTTATAACAAGCTTTATATGGGGAAATGGACTGTATCACCCTAAACTATGCAAAATTGGCCGATAACACACCCAACTTTCAAGTTGGCTCCCACCACCCCCAACTTAACATTTAGGTTGCTTTGTCACCCCTTCGTTAAATAATCACTAACTCAGTTTGTTTTTTAATCCTACGTGGTTGTGAGGTGGACAGGCTACGTGGACTCACCATCATCTATCTCTATAAACATAAATAAAAACCCTAAATCACTTGCCAGTTCAACCCAAACACAAATTACAGAGAAAATCAATCGGAACTCCTACCACCACAACCACCTCCGTCACACACAACCCAACCGTCGTCGCCTCCTTTCAGATTGGAACGACGAACCCGAAAGAGAGATAGATGGGAGAGAGGACATCACCGTTACTAGCCAAGATTGAAGCACAATCTCACTGGAGATTTGGACCAAGCCGTCGCCGCCTCCGGTCTGTTCTCGTTCGATGATAAAGAAGAACTGGAGATTTGGACTTGAGAAGCCATGGTATGTTCTTGTTTTTATTGTCACGACCCCGACCCGGTTTTACCCGTTTCAGGAGCCGCGGGACAGAAATCCCGTGGTATTTATTTAATTGAGTTTAACAGCGGAAGTTTATCATCAGGATCGTTTAAAGCTAAAATTTTCCCGATTTATTTTATTTCACAATTCGGGATAAAACCCCGATAATTTACAATATTATGTTTTTTACTACGAAATCGTGATATTACAAAACTTATTTCTTTATTTTATAATGAGTCACTATCTTAAGCTTGAAATGCTTCCCCAGCACTTTTCCTGAATTACAACAGATCACCTGAAACATGTTTGAAAAAGGTTTTGTCAGCGGGAAATACTGAGTGAATCATTCTATTTACTAAAACGACACATTTGTTATAATTTACAGTATTAAGAGCGATTACAATGTTTCTATTATCAAACCAATTACCCACGGTATTTGTCACTCGACCGAATCTGTGACTATGGTCATATCCCCCAATTGGTTGCCCCAATGGTGACGATTATCAAGTAATGTATACAAAACCCCACATACCGGCTGTAACTTGGTGATTACAAAGACTTAATCCCCGTAATTATAACTTTGAAATAAACATGTTTTTGTAAATAGATTTAATAAAAAGAGAGAATGACTCACATTGTTGATTAACTACGGACAGAGTCTAGTCTATGAATTAGCCTTGATAACCTAATTTAAATAACAATGCACACAAAACTGGGTTAGTAATCAATCCAGCATTTACGATAACTCACGAGATCAAATTCTCACAACGAACGACAAAGTATAACCCTAATGTGGGCGGCACTTAAACATCCATTGGATATATTGATCGTCGGAAAATGAATCGTAGCAGCGATTGTGCTAATACCCTGTTTTGCAGCAGAATTTCGAGACCCGGGGGTGAAATTTGGAGTATACAGTTCGTATCTCAGTGTATTTTGTGAATTCTTTCGACGTTGGATGTTCAAATTTCGAATGCCACTGTCCTCTATTTATAGCTGAAAATTTGACTAGCTTACGCACCGTAACATTCCCAGTGTTACGGTCCGTAAGAGTCCTTGCGCACCGTAAGACCCATATTGTTACGGTGCGTAAGGCATAAAACTAGCCTATAGGGTAGCCACGATTGGGACTAGCTCAGCTGACTCTACAATTTCACATTTCAGTTATGTGACCACGCTGATTTGAGGATAATCGTCCATTAGGGTTTATCCCCCCTTTAGTTTTAGGGGCCCTAATCCTGATTCCGATTATTCTGAAAATTTTAGGGTTTGATCAGAATCACTTAGGTTTCTCAATTAGGGTTTCCTAATGATCAATTAAAGTAATAATTAGGACTTTTTAGTGAGAGTTGTTACATTCTCCCACTTTACTTTGACTAAAACTAGTCGTTTGTGTTTGAGAAACTTGATCTTTCGATCCTCAATTTGAAGAGGTTTCTCAACAAATTTCAGCTTTTCGTTTACTTCTATATCTCGAAGAGGTACTACCAGTGATTCATCTGATAAACATTTCTTGAGATTGGATACATGAAATACATCATGTACTCCTGCTAATTCTTCTGGTAGTCGTAAACGATAAGCGACTGGTCCTATACGTTGGATTACTGAAAATGGTCCTACGTACCTTGGACTTAATTTTCCTTTCTTTCCGAATCTGACTACTCCTTTCCAAGGAGAAACTTTCAATAATACTTTGTCTCCAACTTGGAATTCAAGTGGCTTGCATCTATTGTCTGCATAACTCTTCTGGCGATCTCGAGCCGTTTTCAGCCTTTCCTTGATTTGAGTAATCTTATCAGTTGTTTCTTGCACTATTTCAGGACCTGATAATTGACTTTCTCCTATTTCTGCCCAACAAACTGGAGTTCTACATTTTCTTCCATATAATGCTTCAAATGGAGCAGTATCAATGCTGGAGTGATAACTATTATTATAGGAGAATTCAATTAATGGTAAATGATCATCCCAACTTCCACCAAAATCTATTACACATGCTCGGAGCATGTCTTCTAGAGTTTGGATTGTCCTTTCACTTTGTCCATCTGTTTGGGGATGATATGCAGTGCTCAAATTTAATCGAGTTCCCATAGCTTGCTGGAAACTTTTCCAGAAATGGGAAGTAAAACGACTATCCCTATCCGAAACAATGGAGAGTGGAACTCCATGTAGGGATACAACTTCATCTACATACAATTTAGCCAGTCTTTCCATGCTAAAGGTTTCTTTCATAGGTAGAAAGTGAGCTGATTTGGTTAATCGATCCACAATTACCCAAATCGCATCATTACCTTTTCTGGTTTTGGGTAACTTAGTAACAAAATCCATTGTTATAAGTTCCCATTTCCACACTGGCATCTCTAACTGTTGTAGTAGTCCTGAAGGTTTCTGATGTTCTGCCTTAACTTGTGAACAAGTAAGACATTTAGAAACATATCTTGCTATGTCCTTTTTCATTCCTATCCACCAAAAGTTCTTTCTTAAATCTTGATACATTTTATTGTTTCCTGGATGCATAGTGTACCTAGATTTATGAGCTTCTTCTAAAATCTTAGGTCTTAAGTCTCCCTACTTAGGTACCCAAATTCTATTTTTGTGTAATCTCCAAATTCTATCTGCTCCTTGTTCTAATTCCCTGATTCTTCCTTTCATTCCTTCAGCATCATCCTTGATTGCTGTAGTTTGAACATTCTTCAATTGTTCCATTAAATCTATTTGTAGATTTAATCTGAGAGCACGAACTCGTCGTTGTTTCTCATAATACTTACGACTTAAGGCATCTGCAACTACATTCGCCTTTCCTTCGTGATACTGAATATCACAGTCGTAGTCACTTAGGATTTCCATCCATCTCCTTTGCCTCATGTTTAACTCTTTTTGCCCAAATATATATCTTAAACTTTTGTGGTCTGTGTAGACAGTAAATTTACTTCCGTAAAGATAATGTCTCCAAATCTTAAGGGCAAAAATTACGGCTCCTAATTCTAAATCATGAGTCGTATAGTTTTCTTTGTGCTTTTTCAATTGCCTTGATGCGTACGCAATTACCTTCTTGCGTTGCATAAGCACACATCCAAATCCTAATTTTGAAGCATCACAATATACTTCAAAATCTTCAGTTCCTTCTGGTAAGGCTAAGATTGGTGCATGGGTTAATTTCTGTTTCAAAATTCTAAAAGCTTCTTCTTGTTTGGGTCCCCATTCAAACTTAGTGGCTTTACAGGTTAGCTTAGTTAATGGTACAACTATTTTGGAAAAATCCTTAATAAACCGTCTATAATACCCAGCTAATCCTATAAAACTTCTAATTTCCATTGCGGATTGTGGAACCTTCCAATTGGTAATTGCCTCTATCTTAGCAGGATCTACATGAATACCTTCATGATTTACCATATGTCCTAAAAATTGCACTTCCTTTAGCCAAAATTCGCATTTCGAGAATTTGGCGTACAACTTTTCTTTTCTTAACAAAGTTAAGAGTGCATGAAGATGTTCACAATGCTCTGTCTGACTTTTGGAATAAATAAGTATATCGTCTATGAAGACAATTACAAATTTATCCAAGTATGGTTTACAGATCCTATTCATCATGTCCATGAATGCAGCAGGTGCATTTGTTAACCCGAAGGGCATAACTGTAAACTCGTAATGACCATACCTAGTTCTGAAAGCAGTTTTAGGTATGTCTTCTTCTTGTACCTTCAATTGATGATATCCGGAGCGTAAATCTATCTTAGAAAAATATCTAGCCCCCTGAAGTTGATCAAAAAGATCATCAATCCTAGGTAATGGGTATCGATTCTTAATTGTAACCTTATTCAATTCCCTATAATCGATACACATTCTCATTGAACCATCCTTTTTCTTCACAAACAACACTGGCGCTCCCCAAAGGGATGAGCTAGGTTGTATGAATCCTTTACTTAGTAATTCATCTAATTGCTTTTTCAGTTCTAACATTTCTGTGGGTGCTAACCGATAAGGTGCCTTGGCTATCGGTGTAGTTCCTGGAATTAGATGAATCCTAAATTCTACTTCCCTGTCTGGAGGTAATCCTGGTAAATCTTCTGGAAATACATCAGGATATTCTGAGACTACTGGTATTTCCTTAAGATCTTTACCTTTAGTGCTAATAATTACAGAAATCATATACACTATTCTTTGTTTTCATTCATAATTAGCAACTTTCATTACTGATATGAACTTCATGGGCTTACGTGGTTTATCTCCTGTAATCCTAATCACTTCTCCGGTGGGTGATTGAATTTCTATGGAATTCTGATCACAAAGGATTCTAGCATGGTTGGCTACTAACCAATCCATTCCTAATACAACATCAAATTCAGCTAAATTCATCGGCAATAGTTTTACAGAGAATTTATGTCCTAAAAGTTCTATGTTTCCTTCTTGCAAAACTTTATCTATTTTAACTGAATTTCTGTCTGCTGTTTCAACTGTAAAAATCTGCCTAATATTGGTTAAAGGTAAACTAAGAGCTTGGCAGAATGAAGTATTTATAAAACTTTGGTTTGCACCAGAGTCAAATAATACTTTTGCGTACACGTTTTGAACTAAGAACGTACCCGCTATCACATCCGGAATGAGTTCTGCTTCTTGAGTGGTCAACTGAAATGCCCTGGCATTCTTCTTAGTAGTTCCTTCGGTCGCCTTGGGTTTGTTATCTACTGGTTTAATCAATTTAGGACATTCTGTTTTATAATGCCCCGCTTCTCCACAGTTAAAACAGATTACGGTCTTCTTTTTGCAGTTTTCTTCACGATGTCCTACAGTTTTGCAAAAATTGCAAGTGATATCGCATCTTCCATAATGTTTCTTTTTGCATTTTCTGCAGAATGACGGAGCTGGAGATTGCCCTGTTCCTTTTCTCTTGAAGCTGTTATTATTACCCACACGAAATCCTTGGGTAATTTTCTGAGCTAGTTCCTTTTTCCTATCTTCATCTCTTGTGCGCACCAGTTCATCGGTTAGAGTGTTAGCTAATTCTACCGCATCGTCAATAGTGCGAGGTCTCGCAGCTTTAACAATATTGCGGATTTTGCTAATTAGCCCCCAAATATAGCGAGAAATGAGTACCGGTTCTGGCGAAGCCAGTGTTGGTACCACTCTAGCATATTCAAAGAATGTCGAGGTATAGCCGCGACAATCTACACCCATCATCCGATGAGTTAGAAACTTATTCGCCATCTGTTCCTTTTCATACTCAGGACAGAATTTTCTTTCCACCAAACCCTTAAATTCTTCCCAAGTCATAGCATAAGCTATTACTCTTCCTTTTGATTGTAACACAGTGTTCCACCATTCGAGTGCTCCTTCTTTGAAGAGATTTGATGTGTACATGACCTGATCATCTTTACCACATTTACTTATTGCAATGGCTGCTTCGGTTTTCTCTAACCAACGCAGTGATGCAGTTGCTCCTTCATTGCCTGCAAATTCAGTGGGTTTACAAGCAAGGAATTCTTTGAAAGTGCAACCAGGCGTTGCAGTTTTCATTTTCTTGAGTAATGGAGCTTGATGTGGTTCCTTATTATGATTAACATGATTATTGCCTCCATTTACACTATTACTGAAGTTATCTTCAGTAATCTGTTTACTAGGAACAATTTGTTGCGGTTCGATTGGATTCTTTATAGCAGCAACGAATGCTGGAATAGCATTGGCTATCCCTTGAGCAACAATGTTTTCGATATCTTGCCGAGACATATATTGATCTCTTGAATGTGGCTCAGACTGATTAACTTCATTTATAGGTTCATTACCACTGTTTGCCATCTGATAATGTATATATAAATTTTTATTAGTATCTGCTAAATAACAAATAATCAGAAAATTTTATAATACAAGTATAGTCAAAACAATCGATTTCTCGATTTCATTTTATATCTAGTATAGTATGCATCATTACACACCAATATCTTACAGAGTTTTATTCGTTATTTACAGACTAACTTTACTATTACTATTATACAACTACCATTTTACCATCGTACTATCTCTCGTCACTTGCCGTTCTAAAAACGCAGTTCCCTCTCATCGTACTTCCAGGCAATTTGTCCCCCTATTTCCCTGATTCTAGTTCCCGCATCAAACAACTCTTCACCAAAGTGGCGAAGTTCAACCATGTTTTCATTACTCATGGGTGGATTAGGTAGGGGTTCTGGATCGAATTGTGGAAGAAAGGAATAAGGATCGTTGACAATATTTTGAAATTGCCAATCGTTCGTCCACCATTCGTCCATTCCTATGGGTTAGGAGTGGACTATTGGGTCTGGAATTGCTGGTTCCCAATTCATAGGGAGTTGGTTTTCAAGAGGATAATTAAAAATATTATTATTATTAGTATTGACAGGCTGAATAGTTTCACAGCTTGCCAATAGGAAATCTATCTCATCTTGAAAAGTCCTTTCCTGGTTTGGATTGGAGCTCTCTCCGATTTCTATCTGAGTTGGTTTAGAGCCTTGCCCAACTTCCATTACTATTTCTTTAGGACCTTCCTCCATCTGCATTCCTATCTCCTTAACCTCTTCCTTGTTTTCAATTTCCATTTCCTGCTGCTTAGGACTTTCTCCGGTTATAATTTTTTTTCCCTTTTTCAAAGGATTATTTATTTTGGGAAGTTTTGTAGCTGGCTTTTTCTTACGTATACGACTTCCCCACACGTAATTCTTTCTTTTCTTTCGTTTTGGCTTGTTCACAGGTGGAGTACTGAATTCTACAGGTTGTTCTATATCAGGAAAGTATCCAGTAAATTCTTTGGAAACTTCGATATTCACCGGGTAAAGATTAAGGTTCTGAAAGGCTTTAGATATCCCACTCATGCTGATGTAGCATATATGCAAAATGCATAAAATACTAAGTTAAAATTCATAAATAACCGTTTAATTTATTACATACTGTGTACTAATTTATTACAAAGATAACTGAAAAACACATTTAGGGTTTGAAATTTTATTTATTGCACAGGGTTTCTAGATTGTAAGGGTAAGGTACTAAATTTTAAAATATCTAAAGATTTATATTTTCTGCTACTGTGGCTAGCATATATAAATTTGCCCATTTTTCATCTAGCTTATCTTCCCAAGGTGATTTATCAATTAATTCCTGGGTTTCCCGTTTAATCTTCTTTTCTCGGATTTTCTCTTTACTTTTCTTAATAATCATCTCCCTCCTTCTAGAAGAAAGTGATTCCTCATATTGTGCCTTTCGCACAAATATTCCTTCTTCAGGAATTTCAGCCTGATTCGAGGATTTGGTTCGGGATGAACTTCCCTTCTCATTGGATGATCTATCTAATTTAAGATAGATACTTGACAGCTTTTGCTTACCCATACTGTAACTAACAAATAATCAGTTAATAACACAAATAATCACATAATAGTAATCAGGAAAAATTAAGTATTTCTAGATACTTAATTAGCTTAACCCAGTGGCTCTGATACCACCTTTGTCTGTCACGACCCCGACCCGGTTTTACCCGTTTCAGGAGCCGCGGGACAGAAATCCCGTGGTATTTATTTAATTGAGTTTAACAGCGGAAGTTTATCATCAGGATCGTTTAAAGCTAAAATTTTCCCGATTTATTTTATTTCACAATTCGGGATAAAACCCCGATAATTTACAATATTCTGTTTTTTACTACGAAATCGTGATATTACAAAACTTATTTCTTTATTTTATAATGAGCCACTATCTTAAGCTTGAAATGCTTCCCCAGCACTTTTCCTGAATTACAACAGATCACCTGAAACATGTTTGAAAAAGGTTTTGTCAGCAGGAAATACTGAGTGAATCATTCTATTTACTAAAATGACACATTTGTTATAATTTACAGTATTAAGAGCGATTACAATGTTTCTATTATCAAACCAATTACCCACGGTATTTGTCACTCGACCGAATCTGTGACTATGGTCATATCCCCCAATTGGCTGCCCCAATGGTGACGATTATCAAGTAATGTATACAAAACCCCACATACCGGCTGTAACTTGGTGATTACAAAGACTTAATCCCCGTAATTATAACTTTGAAATAAACATGTTTTTGTAAATAGATTTAATAAAAAGAGAGAATGACTCACATTGCTGATTAACTACGGACAGAGTCTAGTCTATGAATTAGCCTTGATAACCTAATTTAAATAACAATGCACACAAAACTGGGTTAGTAATCAATCCAGCATTTACGATAACTCACGAGATCAAATTCTCACAACGAACGACAAAGTGCGATACTTCATCCATCGAATTAACGACGAACGACAAAGTATAACCCTAATGTGGGCGGCACTTAAACATCCATTGGATATATTGATCGTCGAAAAATGAATCGTAGCAGCGATTGTGCTAATACCCTGTTTTGCAGCAGAATTTCGAGACCCGGGGGTGAAATTTGGAGTATACAGTTCGTATCTCAGTGTATTTTGTGAATTCTTTCGACGTTGGATGTTCAAATTTCGAATGCCACTGTCCTCTATTTATAGCTGAAAATTTGACTAGCTTACGCACCGTAACATTCCCAGTGTTACGGTCCGTAAGAGTCCTTGCGCACCGTAAGACCCATATTGTTACGGTGCGTAAGGCATAAAACTAGCCTATAGGGTAGCCACGATTGGGACTAGCTCAACTGACTCTACAATTTCACATTTCAGTTATGTGACAACGCTGATTTGAGGATAATCGTCCATTAGGGTTTATCCCCCCTTTAGTTTTAGGGGCCCTAATCCTGATTCCGATTATTCTGAAAATTTTAGGGTTTGATCAGAATCACTTAGGTTTCTCAATTAGGGTTTCCTAATGATCAATTAAAGTAATAATTAGGAATTTTTAGTGAGAGTTGTTACATTTATCATTGCCGATGAGATCTAAAACGAGAATAGACCATCGGTTTACCATCTTAGTGTCGTATTCAATGGCTTGTTCGGTGTAAAAGGTGCCATTTTTTCCTGTGATTCCTTGACAGATGACGCGTGTGTTCTTGTCGACGAAGACGGCCGGTGGCGGAGGAGCTGTGGCGAACGAACGCGACTGAGAGATCGGATTCGAAGACAATGATGATACAGAGGATGTGCGAGATGTGAGTTTTGAAGAGAGATTAGCGATGAATCTGGTTGTTTGACTAGACATCTTGGGTGCAGCTTTGAACATCTGTTTGGCGAAGACGATGATGATTTGAAAGTTGGGGTAATCAGACCTTGAAACCTGAGCGATCTTGCCGTCGCCGTCTTGCCGGAGCCATGGATTCCGACCGTCTCCTTCAAGGTAGAGAGAGAAGGAGTATTAAAGATATTGTTTTATAAAGTGACTGTATGTGTTGTGTTTTATATATATATATTTATAGTAACTTTAATTAAAAAATGCCACGTCACCTTGCCACATCAGATAAAAAGCCACATCAGCAAAATAAACAAACTCAGTTAGTGATTTTAACGAAAGGGTGACAGTGACACCAAGTTGTCGAGTAGAGGGTGGTGAGAGCCAACTTGAAAGTTAGGCGTGGTATCGGCCAATTTTGCATAGTTTAGGGTGATACAGTCCATTTCCCTGCTTTATATAATCAATGTAAAGTTGTGGTGGTAGTCATGAAACTAGTTTGAACCCGGTCAAGCCTAAACTGAACCGGTTACAACCTGGTTATATAAATAGGGTGTTTTTGATTTATACTCTTTTGTTTTCTACCGTATGTAGTAGAATGGGGTGTTCTGAAACTGGCGTATCTAGGGTGTTTTTGGTTGAACATTAAAATCGGATAACCGAGCGAGTGGTATTAATTAAAAGATAAAATCGTGCATCAATGATGAGATGAGGATACAACTACGAAAAGAGCGAGTAGTGCGCATCAATTATATAACAATGAATCAAACCAGAATGTTTCACTGATTTTAAAATTAGTTTGTCATAATATATGAAAGTAATTGTATCAATTCCTCTAATATAAGTTATGTACATGAATGTTTTAGGAACTTATATTGCAATCATGTAATCTGTCCTCTATTTCTATTACACCCAACTCTTCCTTTTTGGCCGTGGAAAGTTTGTAAACTCCTATATGATTATACCTCTGTTTTCTCGATCTCTTTTGACAAATTCTCAAAAGAAATTAATAATAATTAATACATTACATAGTAGTCCTCTTCATAGAGAATTCTCTATATATTCTCTATATATTAAAATTCTCTATATATTAAAATTCTAACAGAATGAATAGTAACATCATAAGGGTATAAGCAAATGGTACTGGGTCCCAGTACCGGTATCTAATTTATCAAACCGGGTATATTCGGTACCGACTTTTGACATTTTCGATATTGGTTCGGCCCCGGTATTCAACGGTTTTTACCCTCAAATACCGGTACCGTACCAGTACCAACCGGTACCGAACCGTATGGTATCAGGTACCGGTACCGGTATCAAATTTATCAAACCGGGTATATTCGGTACCGACTTTTGACATTTTTGGTATCGGTTCGGCACCGGTATTCAGCGGTTTTTACCCTCAAATACTGGTACCGTACCAGTACCAACCGGTACCGAACCGTACCAGGTATATTCGGTACCGGTACCCACTTTAGGGGATTTTTGGTAACGGTATTTTCGGTACCGGTTGGTACCGAGCTCATCAAATCTTGTAGCAACGCAAATAATTGCAGCGTTTAGATTACTTGTCATGCACAATCCAATTGTCACACCCCAACCAATGGCGGAAATATCGGGATGAGACGAAGTGTGAAGATTGCTAGAGACATCATAACGCTATTTATGACAATATTTAATAAATTGATTTCATTTCATAGAGTAAATTGTCAACATTACAAGAAATTCAAATACAACAAGTTCAAAGGAAATACATGACAACATAATCAAAATTGATACAACATATTAAACCTAAACGTCTATATGTGTATCTAGGCATCAACACTACTTCCTTTCATAGCATCGTCATCATCAACCTGTAACATGTTTAAAATACAATTCAATGCAAAAGCAAAGGCGAGTATACAAGTTTGGTACGTACAGGGACGGCCCTGGGGGTGGGCGGGGAGGACCACCGGCCAGGGCCCGATATTTTGGAGGGCACACTATTTTTAGAAAAAAGCCGATATGTATACGTAAAAATTTCTTTTTTACCAGGGTATACCTATACAAACACCAACATAAGTCCACTTACAAAATTATTCTTATGCTTTAGATTAGTTATTAGCCTATTGACATTATGTTTAGACCCTTATTGAGCCCAATACCCAATTTCGTTAAGGCCTAAGGGCACATTTTTTGGAGCTCGAACAGGGTACACGAATTCTCAAGGCCGGCCCTGGGTACGTACATAACAAAAGATAAGTTTTAAACAATTCCTCATAGCAAGCATGTGATTCAAGATAAACAATAAATTTGGCATGTGTCAAACATATCAAACCAATAATGAAACGGAAGATGCTCATGACATAACCACAAGTCTACGGGCGGGTCGTTAATCCTATAGCGCTATATATGTCATGGTTTGGCTCGTACGAAGTTAATGATAAGTCTAACACATAATGTCCTCAACCCAAGTTTAAAGTATCAAGTAATCAAATAAGCATGCGTGTAATAGGAATGTTTATGTATTATGATAAAGTTTGTGTGTAAGTTTATAAATAACATGTTACACCCCAAAAAGTGGTAAACGAAAATGGGGTTCAAGTATACTCACAATATTGCAATTTCTTCCGATTATCCAAGTGTAGACGAATGTATAAGGGTTAAGGTTCAAGGTATGGTTAGGGTCGAGATTCGGGATTAAGATTCAAAGAATAACAAAGTAAGTATTATGAAAATAATCTCTATGGTATTAGCACTTGTCTTTGACACTATAGTAATCCTTATGGATTGTATGTGATTTCATAGGTTCAAGACCTATTAGAATCGTGACAAGGAACTATACACATAGTGATAAACTTATTAACTTGGTAGAGGATTATATAATCACTATCAAGGGTTCGGTTTTATTATAGCCATAATATATTCATAATAGTATAGTTAGTCATGTAGGAGGCGGGAGGTTGAACCTTCCACTTTGGTACCTCTTGATGTTATATAAGTCAAGTAGGAGGTGGGAGGTGAAATCCTCCACTTTGGTACCTCGTATATTATGTTAACATTTAGGTCATGGAGGAGGTAGGAAGACGAATCTTCCATTTAGGGACCTCTTGAATATGTACAAGAAATGATACAACTAAACTAAGTAAAACATCAAGTGATGTGTGGACTTGTATGTAGGTTAGCCTAGGCTAAACAAGTAGTCACACTAACTTCAAGCTCAAGACTTGACACCACTTGTGAGTTAAGAACTCGATTAAAACAGAAAGTTTAGAGTGTTTAGACACTCATATTAAGTGTAAAACAACCTTGGTTTGGCTTTACTAATCATACAATGGATTAGGAGCATATGAACACAAGTTTGTTTGATGTATACAAGAGTTTAAGAAAGTTTAAAACACAACAGAAAGTTTATGGACATTTTTAGGGCATTTCCAGGTCTGATTTCTCCAAGGAGAGATCAAGGAATCAAACCCAATGATTATCCAAGCAAGTAGGAAGAAGAATCAAGTGATTTGGTTGAGTTTTGAGCAAGTTATGCTCACTTTTGTAAAGGTGTATGAATCTGCCCGAATTTCTGATTTGCAAGAACTTGAGAGTGATTTTGGAGAGATTAGAGAGTTGTGAAAGTGGAAAAAGGCTTGGAGAAGGCATGGTACTTATAGGGGAGGAGTTAGGGTTGATTGGAGGTGTTTAATGGAGGTTTGGAGGTGATTGGTGGGGTTAAAGAGTTGGGATTTCGTGCAAATTCGCGAGCTGTTTGAATTTTCTGCCCGCCAGACCCCCTTACGGACCGTAAGGGATGAGGCTTACGGTCCGTAAGCCTTTGTCAGGAACAAAAATCTTTATTTCTTTGATTTTAATGATTTGCAACATGTCTAGATGTTATATATTACGTATTTTATGATCATTTTAGGGTATTTAAGCATACTTAACATGTACTAAAGGTAACACAAGTATCAAATGAATAAGATTAAGTATAAGACTCGTATGTAAGTATCGTACGAAGTATGTATGTTACGTATTAGTAGGTTTATTACACGTTTACAAATGTTACGGATATGTAACTAATTGTTTCACAATTAAAAGTATGATTATGTATAAAGTAGGTATAACATGTAATTAACAAAGTACGAGTTTCATTTATGAATCAAGTCCCGTATTTTACATTTGATTAAGAAAAAAGGATGATTACGAGAATGCAAGTTTTCCAAAAGTAGAATTTCAAGCAATGGTTTCTAAATATAGTAAGTATGAAAACACCAATGAATAGTAACATCATCAAGGGGATGAGCAAATGGTATCGGGTACCGGTACTGGTATCAAATTTACCAAACCGGGTATATTTTTGGTACTGGATCGGTACCAACTTTTGACATTTTTGGTATCAGTTCGGCATCGGTATTCACCGGTTTTTACCCTCAAATACCGGTATCGTACCAGGTATAATCGGTACCGGTACCCACTTTCGGGATTCTCGGTAACGGTATTTTCGGTACCGGTTGGTACTGAGCTCATCAAATCCTGTAGCAACGTAGCTAGGGCCGGCCCAACCATTTTAGAGGCCTAAAGCAAGTTTCAAAATTGGGGCCCTTCTTGCCTATTTTTTTCTTATCCAAAAATAATGAAAGACAACGAGATTCGAACCCGCCCCCTTAAGGTACACAGATGACATGCATGCCAACTGGGCTACAACCTTTTAATGAAAAGGCTCATCCCCATATAATATATAATTTTTTTTAAATCTTGAGGCCCTATAGATTTGGTGGCCCAAGGCGCAAATCTCAAAATACTTAGGCTTGGGCCGGCCCTGAACGTAGCAACGCAGGTAATTGCACCGTTTAGATTACTTTTCATACACACTGTAAGTAAACTGTATTTCGTTTGAATGAGGTTTTATATATACAACAACTTATTTTGTTTTCTTTTTTTGTCTTTTTCTATAATTAATGAATTGTAGTATGTAAAATTAACTTGGATATTTAGATTATTGATGAGCAAATCGTATTAAATCTTGTAATTAAACCGGTATCGTATCAGTACCAAATTTACTATACCAATCATTTTCGGTACCAATTTGGTACCCACCTTTTGGCGTTTTCAGAATCCGTTATTTTCGGTTCGACACCGGTCTAACATCATACCTGTATTTACTGATTTTTACCTTCAAATACCATACCGTATCATACCAAACATTTTCGGTGCCGGTACCTAATTTCGATGATTTTCCGGATCGGTACTTTCGGTGTCGTTACCGGTACCGAGCTCATCCATATTTTAACGTTTTAGTACCGTAATAACTAAACTAAAAACAACTGAATTTCCAACGTGTAGGACGTGTGGGTCCTATTATTATATATTAGATTATTTAAAATCGTTTTTCTAGGACGGAGTGACTATCATTACCACGTCATTTTTATTTATGTTTTGATAGTCGGTATCTGCTTGCCGTTGCCGACACGCGTTTTGAAGACATTAGGTCCCCGCCGCAACGCGCGGGCGGAAAATCAACTAGTTCTAATAATTTCTAATCAAACTAATACCTAAAATATTAAATAGGACAATCAAAAAACAACTAACATGACAACTAATATGGGTTTATAGTAATAAAAATGGGTTTTCTAATGCAATTTATCGTAATCAATCACTAATTTATATAAAAAAAATACTTATCTTCGTTTATGACATTACTAATAATTTGACTCGTGCGCGTAGCTGCACGCGTACATTGCAAACATAGAACGAATTAGTCCAAACGTTATGTGATGCGTTAACAGTATAAAAACGTGTGTTTTGACATATCCTATTTAACTCAATAGTATTATGGTTGGATCAAAATGTAAACAAATCTATACTATACAATCTTAACGTATTTACATGTGACCCGACTCATACATAGGAAACGTACAAAAGAACATAATAAAGGGTTGAAATTTTACCCCTAGCGCGTTGCAGTGGGGTCGAAACATAGAGTAACACGAATTTATACCGTTGAATGAGAAAATATTATATTTGACCCCATTTGACATTTTCATATTTAAGGGCATGTTTGCATTAGTTACGCGCGTAGGCACAATGACATAAACATGTTTAAGCACAGAAAAGATACATAAACGGAATATATTAAGTTATGACGGATCATTTACCCCCCATCGGAATTATACCGACACGTAACGTGTTAAATTATGTTCGTTTACATTCGTGAACTCTTCGTTTTGGTTTTAAACGAACAAACATAAACAAATACCACCATGCTCATTTTCTTAATAAACAAACACAAACAAAAAATATGCTATTTTACAAAAAAAAAAAAAAAAAAAAAAAAAAAAAAACATGACCATGACCAATTTCAAAACATGACACCCAAAATCATCTCAAACCAAGATCCAATGCAAAATTTCTGCAACCCTCGATTGCAAACCGACCGATCTGAAAGCATCTGATAATTCTTAAATTGCTGATAAACATCAAACAAAAACGTTCAATGACAAAGTTACTATCAACAACCTTCAGATCCCTCAAACCCCATTCCCAAAATCCAAAATCACCCGCAACCAATCTTCCAATTTCATCACCATCACCCTCAAAATCAAACCCTAATTGGTCCGTATATCTCATCCTCTCAACCAATCCTCCAATCAAAACTTACGTCGGCGTCACCAACAATTTTTCCCGCCGGTATCTCTTTCTCCCCATCTCTGTTTTCTGTTTATACATGTTTGAATTTTTGTTAAATTTAAGTAATTTGTGAATTAGGGTTGTTTTCTTGTTGGAACTGTGTGAATGATTAGTTTATAGCTTAATTATCACAAATGTTGTTTTAATTGTGATGGTCAAAATTTGGTCAACTGTGATTGTTCATAACTACACCAAAATTTCTGCATATGAGATTGTGTTGCAAGTAATGAAATGATATCAGAGTATTATTATTTTCGGCAAAGAATACGCCATCAAATAGATTAATTATGACAAAAGAAAGAGATTATGAATGTGCTACATGATCAATCTAATGGACAAAGTTGACAACTTTGTGTTGAATATATTAGCTAAAGAAATCAATGAAGAAGATGAAAATACATATGTAACATGTTTAAGAGGCAGGCTATGTGTCTTATGCATAGTTGTCAATAGCGATCGTAGCGATCGCTATAGCGCGCTACGTAGCGTATAGGTATAGTGTCGCTATTAGGGTTGTAGCAATGCATAGCAAGAGTAGCAACACTTTAATTTTTACTTTTTTTTTTATTTTTTTAATATAAATAGCAATTAAATATAGCTATAAAATAGCTGGATTTTAGGTTTTTGTTAAATATACATGTAAAATAGCATATATACCAGGGTATTTTGATATAATATACATATAAAAAAATTTTAAATTTTTTTCTAGTGTATCGCTATTTATAAAATAGCCGCCCGCTATTATCGCTATTTGTCGCTATTCGCCATTAACAACTATGCTTATGTAACAATTGACTTTTGAAATTGATCACTTAATTGTTTGGATGATGATATTAACTAATAAGCGTGCCCATCACGTTGCCTGACCCTTCTGTTTGTAAAGTTTGTACACTAAATTATCCAAATTACCCTTTTACTAAATAGGGGTAATGGAATAGATGCCAATGATTATAGAATTTGTTGATAAAAAAATGTTAACCTGTTGTCTATGTTCATGTCGTTGGATTCACATTAGTTACTTTATAGTTTGTAAAGTGATTAATGAATGCATAATGATGTTCTGGTTTTCACATGCTCATCATGGTACGTGCTTAAGATAGTCATTTTACAAGTATACAGAACCAACATGAGGTTTTGATGTGTGGTCTGTTGGAAGTATTGATAAATGATACATGTAGATATGCAATATCACAATTTTGACCCATTGACTTGTATTATTATTAATGAAATATATACTATTTGTAATCAAATATTTATATTTGACACACCCATTACACATAACAAGTTTAAAAGTTTTGGAACAAAAGTGTTTCGGATCAACTACATGCGAAAAGTTACCCGCTTTGACCCGTTACCCAACCAACCTACCAGACCAATCCATATTGCCTCATGTAGGGAGAACATATTTTTTCTTGACTGTCATTAAACGATATACGATATACCATTTTATGTCCTAAATGGTGAGAACTTCTAACATTTTAATTTTTTTTATATGGAATGCTTTAATATCATTGATGTAAAAGAGTAACAGACACAATTGCTTCATTTTAAGTAACATGGTTAACATCTAATTAGAAGATATTTTCATAATTTTATTCAGCTGTCTTGTTACCCTATATTTTTTTTACACTTGAGACTTGATTTCCCTTTTTGCAGCTTGAAACAACATAATGGTGAAGTAAATGGTGGTGCAAAAGCTACACAAGCTGGAAGACCATGGATTTGCGCATGCATTGTTCGAGGTTTTGAAAGTAAAAGTGAAGGTAAACATATGTATTTGCAGCACCAATTTGCTCATACGTCAACTCTATAAAATGTACACGCGCTTGGACTCGATTTTGTTGTGCCTTTGCTTACGGGTTTATCATCACAACAATTAGACGAAATTGATTTGAATTATATTATATGTGTGACGGGTCAAATGGGTAAATAAAAAGACATGAAAAAGGGGTTGAAGAGGTTGAAAGTTAATATGTGGGATAACTAAATTACAGAACAGGGCAAGTGTTCTATGTTGGCAATACTACTACTAAATGTGGTGTGTCAAACCATTTTCTGATATTATATCTGCACACGCATGGGATGTATTTATCCATAATAGACAGCATTTAAATTTTAGTTTAGTATCATTCTGCAGCATGCAAGTTTGAGTTTAAATGGAAGCGCATGTCATCTAAAATGACGCGTAAAAAGAACTTGAAGGAGGATGGAGGGCTTCATTTACTGCAGCATAGAAATGCAGCACTGCAGAAAGTAAAAGGTTCATTTGATTGCATTCACTTAGAATTTGACTGGAAGTTACAACTTCTGTAATCTCTCTGCCTGTTTTCTTCTTTCTGTTTTTATTATTTATATGTAAATATTTTATACACAAATATTGATTAAGAACATAAATGTATACAACAATTTAACTATGTGGCTTCTTAAATTGACCAAAACTGATGTAAATTTACCAAAAAAGGTGATTTTTAGTTATTTTTTAATCTTAAAAAGTAATGTTTAAAAAGAGAAGCCGGGTCAGAATGGGCGGAAGGTCTTCATCCAGAATCCAGATTAGTCATCAATGAATTTTCTCATGTCACGAACAACTTCCGAATAGCTGCAACCGAAGCAGGTTTGGACGGGACGTCAAGATTCACCAAGCAAACAGACACTGAATCGACCAATTCATGAAACCATTGGTCCCTTCAAATATGGTAGAAGTCTTGAGAACCGTTTCTGGTTAGCGTTTGAAGTCATGCAAGCCATCTCTGACGAGATAGGATCTGGTGTCTTAAATCCTCACTCGTCAGGCGTTTTTATGGCCGATTCATTGAGTCAGCTCGGAATAGCTTCCAAACAACAGAGATGGGAGTTGAAACATAAAACCAAAACGGAAGAAAAATGGCGGTGTAAGCTTTGAAACTTATGGGTATGGTGTTGCTGTTATCTTCTTCAGTCGATCTGTTAATGCCTTTGCTGTCTCAAGTAAGTTTGATTCAGTTGTAAGTTTACCGATTTATACATTTAGTAGGTTTTCCTAGCAAAGTCTCCCCACCTGAATACTAGTTATCTGTTCTTTGTGGGCTTGGGTTTTCTATTAATTATTATGATAAACAGTTCTTTAGTGATAAAAAACAAAGTGGCCTAATTAAAAAGCCCAAAAACAACCATATATTAATTCACATATTGTTAAACATCAAATCTCAATACTTTCACTTTCCGGGGACAAAGTTTGTAGCATAAGACCACGCGTTGTTTGCAACGGGGTCCGCAAGGTGGTCAGCGAGGTTCTCCAATGGTCCCTTTCCGGTCACGATGGCTTGAACAAAGAACCCGAACATAGAGAACATGGCTAGTCTACCGTTCTTGATCTCCTTCACCTTCAATTCAGCAAAAGCCTCTGGGTCATCAGCAAGGCCCAATGGGTCAAAGCTACCACCTGGGTAAAGTGGGTCAACAACCTCGCCCAAAGGCCCACCAGCAATTCTGTAACCCTCAACCGCACCCATCAATATCACCTGTGTGGCCCAAATGGCTAAGATGCTTTGTGCATGGATCAAACTTGGGTTTCCCAAGTAATCAAGCCCACCTTCACTAAAGATTTGGGCTCCAGCCTTGAACCATACGGCCTCACCGAACTTAACACCGTTGCGGGCCAAGAGCTCTGGGAAGACACATCCAAGAGCCCCGAGCATGGCCCATCTGCAGTGGATGACCTCAAGCTCACGGTTCTTGGCAAATGTCTCTGGGTCAGCAGAAAGCCCGGCAGTGTCCCAACCGTAGTCACCCGGGAATTCACCGGTGAGGTATGATGGGGCCTCACCGGAGAATGGGCCCAAGTACTTGACACGGTCAGGACCGTACCATGGGCTTCCTGATGGTGCAACCTTCTTGGGTGCCGCGGTTTTCCTCATTGAAACCCGCCCGGTTCCAAGAAGCTCAGAACCAGATGGAGCCGCTTTCACGGCTTGTCCGGCAAATGGAGATGAGAGAGCCATGGTTGAGGAAGCCATTGGTGAAGGTTGTAAGAAGATGTTTTGATATTTAGTTGTGAAGATGGAGAGATTTTTGGAGTTTATTTATAGGGTGAAAGGGCTAAGCCTTTGTTATCTTGAAACATCTGTATCTCCATTGTGATTGGTCACATAAGATCTTTCATTTTTAAATTACAAAATTTAGTTTAAAAAAATATTTAAAAATGAAATTGCTATATCTTAATTTTAATTTCTATTGAAATCTGAATACCATTAAAAGAATCCAAGTTGAGAGAAGATGGCAAGGAATCAATTCTTTAAGCTTAATTATTTATCATTTATATTTGTGGAATTAATTCTTTAAACTTATTTATTTATCATTTTTTTTATATCAAGAATACAGATTTTTATTGATAAATATATTTTGTTTCAATTTTGTAGTGTTTTTATATATTTGTGGCTGGCTATTTAGTATTTATACGTGGCAGCTTTGTACTCCACAAGTCTGATATTCCACCAACTAGATGCTATGGGGCTTGAGTTGGGCGTGCGTTGGCTGAAAACGCCCAAGCTACCACCCCAGGGGCTTGGGTTGGGGCGTGGGTTTGGGCGTGACCCTTGGGGCTTGGGTTTGAAGCCGGGCGTGGGGCGGGCTAGCAAGGTGACATGGCAGGCTCTCAATGGCCAAACCAAACTAGCCATTTCACATGCCCCCAACCCAAGCCCCCAACCCAAGCCCCACCATACCCCATGGGCGTGGGTTTGGGTTTGTTTTCTACGTGTCAACTCATGCCCCCCAAACCCACGCCCACCATACCCCATAGAGATAGTAAATATCATCTGTTTTGGGCCACAATTAATTCTCATGCAAGAACAGCTTGTACATTGCGCTACATTTGTTATTTTGTTTAGTGCTTCACCAACTAGTAAATGACTAAGGAGTATCATGTGTGTACTTGTACCTTTTCCTTCGTATTCATCAAGTTATTCTACAAAGCCTTCTAATTGTAAGAAGTGTAAGAAGGATTTATAGAGTGACAAGTGTCCAATAACCTAAAACTAAACCCACTACATCACCACAAAAAACCTAAACACCCCCCCCCCCACCCAAAAACCTAACCCCCCCCCCCCCCCAAAACCTAAAAAAAAAATATAAAAAAACTAAACACCCACCCCCACCACCACCCAAAAACCTAAACCCCCACCCCCCACCCCCTCGGCAAAAAAAAAAAAAAAAAAAGCTTTTTTTTTTTTTTGGGGGGGTGGGTGATGTGGGGGGTGGGGGTGGGGGTTTTTGGTGGTGGTGGATGTTTAAGTTTTTTTTTTTTTTTAGTGGGTTTTTTTGTGTAGTGGGTTTTTTTAGGTTATTGGACACTTGTCACTCTATAAATCCTTCTTACAATTAGGATCCTTTGTATTTGATCCTAATCCATGTCTAAATAACAAAACTAATAGAAATGCGTTTAAGTCAGAAAACCTAAATAATCTAGATAGCTAGCTAAGTTAAGTTAGATGCGAGTGGATATCATATCTATGAAAAGCATGTGATTAGTATTGTATATTTTATTTAATTATGAATTATAAAATTCAAATATTTGATTGAGGCTTGTTGAATTAAACTAAGCCAAACGAAATTCCAATGAAATTAAGAAACAAACAACAAAACACTAGAGGGCTTAAAGTTTAAGAAGATGAACATGCGGTCACTTTTGGTTTCAAATTTGGTTACTTAGTTGCAAAACTTAATCGGTAATAATAATGTTTAATCGATTACATAGACATAGTTTGCATTGATCATTCCACTTACCTAGAGCATCCTTGTACTTATACACCAATCGTCTGGTCCTTAGCTAAACTATCTATGGTGTACTGGACACGATTAGGCGAAATACTATAATCCATATGTCGAATCAACGCAAAATTCATCACAACAAAATGAATACTAATCAAAGGCCTATGATTAACATCTGTTTAAATCCTTAAACATAATTATCATTCAACAAGTGGAATTGAACTTGTTAACTTGATGCTAGATATACATATTCGAAACATAAATAAAACCTACATTGACAGATTAGTTATGTTTAAACACGAATTATAGCAATGCAAACCAACTGGACATCTACTACATATCTAGAGTCTATCTTGTGTAAGGCACTAAGGCCCCACAAACCAGGTACCTCACAGCTAGACATCATCGCACCGTTTTAACTCAAAGACTTATTAGGTTTACAAATACGCAACAGAAGGATTTTAGATAAGAACGGTGTTTAGTTAAAATACATTTGCTAGTAATCAGTTTAAATATGAAAAAAAAAAACATAAATAAACACACGACAATGCCTAGCCACAACCTGAGAAGCTTCACACGCGCACCAAGAGCTCAACATACTCCAAACACTAACCCACAATCAATCTACCATGCACGTAAAAGTCAGCTACACTAAGAGAGTTCTAACAGTTAAGTTTAAGCAGTAAAGTGACACTGAAACACTTTACGTAGCATGCCATCAGTTAGGCCATATGTAATGGTTAATGCCTCCTAAGAGGCATTTTCCGTCACATCAATATTATAATGCCCCTTAAAAAATGTGTAATAGTTAACCCCTCTTAATGCCCTCATTCCATCATTACTTTCCAATTTTGTTATTCTTATTGGGTATTATACTAGAAATGTACCTTCCTCTTCATGCTCATATAAAGCCGATGCACATAGGGTAGTGTTGAGGGCATTATCAAGCCAATTCACACCCCTATAATACACATTATTCATGATCTCATTGGTTTTGTCTTGAATATTGCTGTAGCCACATAACAATTACTTATCTGGATAGAGAATCTCCATAGAAACAAAATAATATACACATGTCTTCTTTTAATTGGTCTTTAGCAATTTTCGTTCGTGTCGATCGAAGATATCACTCACCAATCAAAATCAAGAAAGAGATATTGAAGATAAAAACCTTTAAAAAAAAATAAAACCCATATTTGGCTATTTATACCACTTTGTTAACCTCATAAAACTCAAGCAGTCAACCTTCCTTAAGTACAAATTTTCTCATCAGTCTAACCCTCTCATTCAATGGCTGCTTCATCCATGGCTCTCTCATCTTCTTTCGCCGGACAAGCTGTGAAAGCGACTCCATCAGGTTCCGAGCTTCTTGGAACTGGGCGGGTTTCAATGAGGAAAACCGCGGCACCCAAGAAAGTTGCACCATCAGGAAGCCCATGGTACGGTCCTGACCGTGTCAAGTACTTGGGCCCATTCTCCGGTGAGGCCCCATCATACCTCACTGGAGAATTCCCAGGTGACTACGGTTGGGACACTGCCGGGCTTTCTGCTGACCCAGAGACATTTGCGAAGAACCGTGAGCTTGAGGTCATCCACTGCAGATGGGCCATGCTCGGGGCTCTTGGGTGTGTCTTCCCAGAGCTCTTGGCCCGCAACGGTGTTAAGTTTGGTGAGGCCGTATGGTTCAAGGCTGGAGCCCAAATCTTTAGCGAAGGTGGGCTTGATTACTTGGGAAACCCAAGTTTGATCCATGCACAAAGCATCTTGGCCATTTGGGCCACACAGGTGATCTTGATGGGTGCGGTTGAGGGATATAGAATTGCTGGTGGGCCTTTGGGCGAGGTTGTTGACCCACTTTACCCGGGTGGTAGCTTCGACCCATTGGGCCTTGCTGATGATCCAGAGGCTTTTGCTGAGTTGAAAGTGAAGGAGATCAAGAATGGTAGATTAGCAATGTTCTCTATGTTTGGGTTCTTTGTTCAAGCCATTGTGACAGGAAAGGGACCATTGGAGAACCTCGCTGACCACCTTGCGGACCCTGTTGCCAACAACGCATGGTCTTACGCTACAAACTTTGTCCCCGGAAAGTGATATATTTGACATATGCTTGAGTTTGCTATATTGAAAAATGTATTCAAAGGGTTTGATAAAAGTTGTGTGTATTAATGTTGAATATTTATATTATTTCTCATTTTTAACGGCAAAAGTTTGTCATTTTCTGTTATTTATACTTCTATTTTGGTATCTAACTATTACCATGCAATGCAACCTATAAAAGATTTAAAATACAAGAAAGTGTTTGGTTAAAAAAAAGAACATACAACCTTTTAGATTTTTGAGTAGCTACGTGTGCTCAAAAAGCATTTCAACCTGAATTACAAAAAGTTACATATCCGCTGCTACTACTACTACTAAATTTAGACTTTGGCATGATATGTTACAGGAAACTTTCAAAGTGAAAAACACTTGAAAATGGATAGATGCAAGATATACTAATTATAGTCTGGGAAATTCTTCTTTATTTTGCAAAGCCTAACTACTGTTTCTATCATGTTGATCCTCTGAGATTATGAATCAGAGGTTCAAACTTAAAAAGGGAATAACTAGTTGGGAACTTCTAGCCCCATAATGCCCTTTTACTTGCTAGGCAGCTACATGTCGGATAATGCCAAGGGAGAGGCTTGAATTTCACCCATCACTACACATGGTCTTATAAGCAAGTCACAAGTAACGATGACGTGATTAGGAAAATCACATGCATCACATGATTTACAGTTAAAATCATTAGAATAACTAACACATAAATCACTACACTTGTGGTTTATTTGAAATTGGTGGCCAAGTGATATCGGCCTAGACGGGCTTTTCGTGCATACAAATCACGTCAATAAACATCAAATTGATTAAAAATCACATGCAATATTTATTTATAATTTTTTAAGAAAATAATTAACGAGTTAATTACTGTTTTCGTCCCTGTGGTTTGTCAAAAATCACTATTTTAGTCCATTAGTTTAAAAACTGCGATTTCAGTCTCTGTGGTTTCACTTTCGTAACCATTTCAATCCATTTATTCTGTTAGCACAGGGACTGAAATGGTTACGAAAGTGAAACCACAGGGACTGAAATCGCAATTTTTAAACTAATGGACTGAAATAGTGATTTTTGACAAACCATAGGGACGAAAACCGTAATTAACTCATAATTAACAGATATTTTGACAGTGATCTTTAGGACCAATTGAATATGGCCACCACCAGTACTTTTACTTTTTTTTCTTTCCTTACCAACTGATAATGGCTTTTGTGTTTTATCTGTACTAAATATATACATTTTCTCAGAGACCAACAGAAACTTTATTGTGTAACCATCTCCAAATTAACCTTTTACTGACCATTGTTGTGTGTCACTAAAACCACTTTTATTCATCTGTGTAATCACAACCTACATTGAAACTTGTATGGAACTGATCCACAAGTTAAGAGGACTCATGGTAGTTGGATGGAGGCAAACATGTTAGAAAAGAACACAACTTAAAAAGGGAATAACTTGTTGTTTTAACAACAACAACAACGGTTAGGCTAGTTCCAACAGATGAAGTCGCTACATAACGAGATCCCCAAATCGCTCTGTACTTGGCATGTTTAAAAACATCCATAACTGGTTACACTATACCATGTTTGTTTAATACCCGAATACAGGCATAATACCGGTTCTAGTATTGGAACCGGTTTTTTCTGCACCTCTAGTTAAGGGACTTTATGTAACGGACTTGTTGGGCGCGTTGGATCATATGGCAAACTCCATAAGCGGTTTTTCCTAATTGTTATGTCTGAATTCCATGCCCCAATTTCAAAGTAAACTATTTTTTTCTACTATTTTCAAGTTTTAACATATTAATTTTTATGTAAAAACGTGTGAATATTTGATTTGAGTAATTTACACGCTTATTTAGTAAGTCAATTTAAAAAATTATGCAGGCGAACTCAGAGTATTATTAAACTTGACTCGACCTGACATATTTAGATGTACCTTGTTACATAGGAAATAGGTATAATGGTTTAAAATGGAAAATTTATGAATTTAAATCGTTTGTATGCATAAAACTTATGTCGTCAAATAAAGCCTACAATTGAATATGACTGTCAAATAACAAACCTAGGCAGCTACGCTAACACATATTATAGAAGATATCCTTAAAGCATATGCAAACGGTAAATTTTAGAGCTATAAGACGACAATCATAGAAGAGAGGGAGGGGAGGGTGAGGGTGCGGTTCGTGGCCACGTACTACCCACGGGAGGAGAATGTAGAGTTGGGGTGGAGAGATTTTTGGGGTGGTTCATGAGGATAGAGGGGCTGTTTGGCAACATCTGAATGGTTAAGTGCTGAACCAATAAGAGGTCTGAATCATTAATTGCTGAATCAGTAAGAAGTTTGAACCATTAAGAGCCAGTATAATGTTTAACCGTTCAGAGGCAAATGTCTGACCAATTCAGATTAGAGGTCTTAGCCATTCAGACTCTGTATAAAACTTAACCATTCAGAGGCAAATGCCTGAACCATTTAGACATCTGCTCGTTCGTGAAACAAACAGTTTGAAGCATTAAGTGTTGAACCAGTAAGAGGTCTAAACCATTAAAAGCCTTATTAAGAGATAAATAAACAGCCCCAGAGTTTTGTTGATCCTCTTCATTTACAGTCTGCATTACTTTTGTAAAATAGAAGACGACTTCACTAGAGTAACACATTTTGTGAAACTGCTTTTTAGTGAAAACATGTTTCCAAACTCTCTATACAACAACTAAGACATAATCAAATTATATCATCATCATAAAATAATTATATAAAAAGTTAAATTCGTCCATTTATAAATTAAATTTTTCAATAAAGAGATAATGACAATCTCGCATGTTTTTTAATCTCTTCTCGCATGTGTCATCGTCTTCACTCTTCTTAATTAATATTATTATTCTAAATTAAGTAATAAAGATAACTGATGTGTTGCCCTCGGGTAAATCTATTTTCATACGTCTCTAACAGTCCACAATATGTGGCGGTCGAAAGAGATACAAGATAGTGCGTAATTGTTACAAAATCAATTTCAAATAAATAATAACGGTATAATATTTTTACATTTTGCTTTAACAATTACACATTTCGCGCTCTCTCTTACCTTCATTATATTTAAGAAATGCTATTTGGAAATGTGTTATGTGGCATAAACGTATCACACATTTTCTTATTTATAAATGGTAACAAACAAATTAGAAAAAAGTGTTGTTGAATAACGTGTTATTTTAAATATTGTGTAGTTTTTAGTATATGTATTTTTTTTAGGAATTTACGAAAATAGCCAAGAATCATGTTAACTTACCAAATTGGCTAACTCATGCGTCCTTGGAACGAGGCATCACGGTTCCAAATGCACGGGATGCGTCTGAAAACTTAAAGCGTCTGAGATGAAGATGGGATGCGTCTGAAAGATGGGATGCGTCTTGGAGCGGGATGCGTCCTTCAAGCACGTGATGCGTCTTTGGAGCAAAACCCAATAAAAAATGGACACGTGGCCACGGGATGCGTCCTTGGAGCGAGGCATCATGCACGGGATGTGTCGGCCATGTTTCTGACAATGTTTTCCGGCGAGTTTTCCTGAATATTATTTTCCGGCAAGTTACGTAGGATACAAGATGATAAAATGTTGGTTAAAGAAACTATAACTTGGTTCACTGCGATGCTGAATGTTCCTGAGGCATTTGTTGTGTTTGAGGCTACCACAAATCCACCACATACTAGTTGGACTGTAGCATCTGTGAACAAGGAAATAAGTGGGTGGTGGTGCGGAGGACGACGATGTGGAGGTAGGAAGTGGTGGGTTTTGAGAGGGTGAGTTTTGAGGGTGAGAGCCGATGAGGTTCCTCATGGTTTTATTGAGAATGATTGTGGGTATGCATGCCTTTATAAAAAAGCTGCAAACAAGAAAATGCTACAAGCCTCAATTATTGAAATGTCAGTTGTCCATTTTCTATTGGGTTTCAGTGACACTCTGCAAAAAAAATGCATCAAATACTTGAGGAGTCCGTGTATGGACGCTTCACGTGGCTATTTTCGTAATTGGTGTGAGTCAATGGCTATTTTCGTAAATAGCTCGTATTTTTATCTCTATCATTTAGTCAAAACGTTAAGCTCATATAATATACGAATATAAGAAATGTACTAATTTTTGTAAATGTTTATTTAGTGCCAGTTTTTTTTTTTTTTTTTTTCAAAAAGTCTATTGAGTTTTATAACTATATAAAACTTATAATTATTATGTTGTCTTCGGCCTTATATTAGCAATGGTTACTGAGGAGGAGACAATTTCAACCAACTACGACCACAACAGTGATGAAAACAAACCTCAGCAACGTTAAAAAAAGATTAGTGAATCGAGCCTTGCTTGAAGCTCGTTAAAAAAGCTCACTTGAATTCAGCTCATTTGTAAAAAAGCCGAGCCGGCTCAACTTGGTTCGCAAACGACCACACCACAGCCTAGACAAAACTGCCATTGACTCGCTCATGAGCTGGCTAGCTTGTTGGTTTGCTCGTTTGGCTGTTTAAATTAAATTCCAAATTTAATGTATGTAAACCATCACCCAAGTTTTAAATTCTCTAATTTATAAATTCTGCATTATCTGTATATTAAAAATATTTTTCGTTTATATATATTCATAACAAATAATTGTTTAACAAAATATAAACTATATACTTTTATAACATAAAGAGTAAACTGCAATTTTACCCCCTGGGGTTAGGGGTCATGAACACCCTTACCCCCCTAAGGAAATAATTGCAATTTTACCCCCCACTGTTCACTGTTATGTCGCAATTCTACCCCCCGGCTTCAATTTTGTTGACTGGTCAACATAAACATTGGAGGGTCAAAGGGTATAATAGTAATTTCAACTTAATTGTACCTTATATATTAAAATAACCCCTTAACTCAACCTTATATCACAACCTTACCCCCTAAGTTTCCTATTCTTCACTTCCGGCGAATTCACCTTCCCTCCGGCTTCATCCCCGGCGACCTCTCTTCACCGGCGACCTCCATTCCCTCCGGCGACCTCCACTCCATCTTCTTCACCACACGAGCAGAGGATGACTGAACAGAATGCCATGATGCATCCAGCTCCACCGGCTGAGCCAGGGCCGACGACCACACCACCGGCCACCGTCGATCCAGCTGTGGTCCCGAGATCCTCCCTTTTCTCGCGGTTTTCAGGTATAATCAAACAACTATTTTGATTGTGGGGTAAAATCAAACAACTAGTAATGGATGTTTGTGTATTTGCAGTGGACATGAGGATTCATGTTTCACTACGATCGATTGTGGTCTCATTGGTTTTCAAGATGCGAGGCCGCCCATTCCTGCATTTCCAGTTTCCCTCTCAGCAGGAAATGGTTGTGTAGGATCTTTTGGGTTAATATGTAGTGTAGGATACTTAAACTCTAATCTTCTAGGATCTTTTGGGTTAATGTGTAGGATCTTTTGCTTGATCATAGAACAGGTTATGTTTGATCATAGAACACATTGACTGTTAAGTTGGTTATATTTGACTGTTAAGTGGGTTAATGTTTGATCACGACATAATGTGGGTTAATGTGGGTTATATTTGACTGTTAAGTTGCTGCTGTTTGGTTTGATCATAGAACAGAACAGAACAGAACACATTGACTGATGCAGAGGTGCTGATGCATTTGCATTTGCGTTACAGAAGGCCTTTAACATGCCAGTTTTAATGCTATTGATATATCAATACTTCTGATGCATTTGGCAATGGTTCTGATGCATTTGCATTTGCATTACAGAATTGCATCACCACCAGTAATGATGTATCACCACCAGTAATGATGTATATGAATTGCAAACTTACACTCTAGACACTTTATTTAAGATGAAAAAGCCATTCAATCTGTCATGGCACTTGGTGCATTCACCATCACTTTCAGTCCCTTGCACTTGGTGCAATCACCAGAAACACTTGTTATGCTTAACCCATAGTTATAGATATATGTGTTGTTTGACTTATGAAAGTCAAACAGGCTTCTACAAATGCATATGGGTCAATAGGTGTATGTGCAATTTGACTTATGAAAGTCAAACATGCTTGTACAAATGCTTATGGCTCAACACTAAGAAACAAAGGAAACCAAGATTTGTCATTTCTAAATTTCGACATTACAAACTTGTTTGAATTCTGTTTGACTTGACAGTGAACCTGTCAAATGCTGAAGGTTCTTCATGGTTTTTGAATTGACAGTGAACCTGTTTAACTTGACACAATGGTTATGATTTTTGCTGACAGTGAACCTAGTTGGACATGTGATTGGACATGTGAACCTGGTTCTGGATGTGTATGGGCTTCAGCCAGGTTCATGGAGATGGGACTGTAGCGAAGGGTGGTCAACGGTGGCTGAGTGGCTTGAATTCTGTTACAAGCCTGTTTATATGGTGGTGGAATCGAATATGGATGGTGGCGGGAAAGGTTTTGGAAGTTGCAGGGGGTAATTTTGCTTCTAAACATAAATTATAGGGGGTTATAAGAAAGGGTATTTTAGTACTTTACCCCAAGTCAACAAATCAGCCAACATATTTGATTCCAGGGGGTAAACATGCGACATAACAGCAAACGTTCGGGGGTAAAATAAAAGGGTAAAATAGTCATTTCACCCCCAAGTCAACAGACCAGTCAACAAAATTGAAGCCGGGTGGTAGAATTGCGACATAACAGTGAACAGTGGGGGGGGGGGGGGGGTAAAATTGCAATTATTTCCTTAGGGGGGGGGGGGGGGGGTAAGGGTGCCAATGACCCCTAACCTCAGGGGGTAAAATTACAGTTTACTCTAACATAAATAAGTTGATTGTTGGCTCGAACTGTTTACAAATCGGACTTGAGCTCAACATATTTGTAATTTCGGAATAAAATTCCAGTAACTAAAAGTACAAAGAAAACATATTCCTTTCCTTACCAACTATTACAATACTTGATCGAGATCAAAATTGAACACAATCATGACACAAACATCTGTACTATACATAGCGATTGACCTTCTGACGGACGGAAAATGGGATCACAAGCGTGAGACGTTTGAGCCAATGGGGAAGTACGATACAGGAATCGGAGCTCCGCGTGATTTGGGTTTCGACACTTCTTGTTTCGGCTTCTTCAGATCTTCTTCTTCTTCAGAAACTCGTGGAGGGACATAGCAGCAAAAAACTTTAGAGAAGAAGCTAGCCATGATAAGATGAAGATATTGATCGACTGAGAGAGAAATGAAAGCTCAACTTGCTTTTGAATTTACGTGGAGGAGAGCTTATATATACAATAAATATATATTAAAAAAGTTGGATGATGTATCCCATGATTCATTGATTCTTGTCATGTGTTTTGACTAGTAAACTCAGATTAAGCGTGCAGAGCAAGTATGAATTTATGATAATATCATAATATTTTTTTCCTGAACGGCAACGTTCAATTATGCAACCTTTGGTTGCATCCCCGTATTGGGGGACCCACCACCCTATTCCGGCTAATTATGTTGTTTTGATCGGGTTTGTACGAGTGGTTAACAAGGGGTGACCCCCACCTATGTGTAAACCCGCCGGCTCCAAGGCCTGAACACACGACCAAAGGCCGATTCCAAACCTTATCATTGCTTGGTGTTCGCTGGACGATGCGGCGAGAATTCGGTATATTTATATCTATGATTGACATATCAAAACACGCGGCAAAGTCATTTTGAATACTATTTTTTTTATTTTAAATATAACTTTGTTTTCAATAAAATTTATATCGGAATGCTTTGAGGAAAAAATTATAGTTGTGTATTTAGAATTTTCTATAAAAGTTATCAAGAAAATTTAATAGAAAAAAAATCATTTAATAAATAAAATACTATTAGAAATTTAAATAGATAAAAAATATATCTTATTTACAGTATAAGAGGTGAAATTCAAATATTAAATATTATTAAAAAATACATGGTTAAAGAAATACATTATTTATATTTTAAGAAGTGAAATTGAAACTTAGAGTTACAAATTGCGAAGTTACTTACCATTTATAGGTTTTATTGTTTTAAATTGTTATAAGTGAAATTGAAACTTAAAGTGACAAATTGTGAAGTTACTTACCATTTATAGGTTTTAAATTGTTATGTATACGATTCTTTCATGTCATGTCTTATAATATAACATTTTTTCCTCCTAACAATATTAATTTTCTTAATTAACAACATCCATATTATACTTGTGATAATTGTTTTGATATTAGCAACTTTAAAGTCTGTAAACTATTTGAGTCTAGCCAAGCTTAACTTAACTTGTCTAACTTAAGAGGCTTTAGTTCGGCTTTTTTCAAACCTAAACGCTTAGAGTTTGACTTATTGGTTAGGTTACCACACATGCTCAATTAACATAATAATTTTTTTGAATGGTAAACTTGGAACCACAAGATCATATCTATCTCCACCAGACAATAATATATATACACCAATTGCAGAGGAAACCCAATAAATATGGGAAAAACTCCTTGTGGGAATCGATAATTTGTTTATTATTATGTTAAGTTTTATGTAAATATCTAACTGTTCTTATATTTATTTTAAAATTATAATAATAAAAATATATAGATTTTACAGTATAGAAATACAATCATATTTATATAATTAATCTCAGGGGTTAGGATCAAATACAAAGGATAAAATAAATAAGAAGGGTAAGAATGATTCTAGTCCATTGATCTTAGATTTGAAGGGTTGAGATTAGTTGTAGGGAAAAGAAGATAATAGAAGGGCATATAGGGAATCCTATATTTATGGATTTTCTCTCTCCACATGCAAGGCACATGCCAATTCCCCCATCGATTTAAAACGTCCATAACTTTTTCATACGACATTTTTTTTTTAAAAAAATTCACCATAATAACGAGCGTTTTTTTATCTTTAATATGAGTACCATATTATCATATAAAAATAAAATAAAAAAAATCATCTTTACTGGGTTTTTTTTGCATTGTGTTAAAGGTTCAGGTCATTGTGTCTTTTAACTGGGTTTTGGTCAGTAGAGTTTCTATACATTGTGTTATTATCAATACCTATAACACAATGTTAATTTGGGTTCTATCCATTGCGTTTTTATAAGAACCTATAACACAATAAATGACACAATGAAGATGGTATTATATCTGGGTTTTCTATAAGTTGTGTTATTAGTTCAGGTCATTGTGTTTAATATGTTATTCATTGTGTTTTAATATGTTGTCCATTGTGTTTTAATAATTTGTTCAGATTTTTTATTATCTTTGTTCATTGTGTTTTAGTTTGTTGTGTATTGTGTTTTTAGTTTGTTTTTCATTGTGTCTTCATCTGCTCTCCATTGTGTCTTTTATCTGTTGTCATTAATTGTGTCTTTTATCTGTTGTCATCAATTGTGTTTTTATTTAGTATGATACTTATTGTGTTATATGTTATCGCCATTGTGTTATACGTTATAGTCATTGTGTTTTAGTATGTAGTCCATTGTGTCTTTATCTGTTGTCATTGATTGTGTTTTTGATCTACTTTACATTGTGTTTTACATCATGTCCATTGTGTTATTATCAAAACCTATAACACAATGTTGATTTGGGTTCTATCCATTGCGTTTTTATAAGAACCTATAACACAATATATGACACAATGAAAATGGTGTTATATCTGGGTTTTCTATAAATTGTGTTATTAGTTCAGGTCATTGTGTTTAATATGTTATTCATTGTGTTTTAATATGTTGTCCATTGTGTTTTAATAATTTGTTCAATTTTTTTTATTATCTTTGTTCACTGTGTTTTAGTTTGTTGTGTAATGTGTTTTTAGTTTGTTGTGTATTGTGTTTTTAGTTTGTTTTCCATTGTGTCTTCATCTGCTCTCCATTGTGTCTTTTATCTGCTGTCATTAATTGTGTCTTTTATCTGTTGTCATCAACTGTGTTTTTATTTAGTCTGATACTTATTGTGTTATATGTTATCGCCATTATGTTATACGTTATGGTCATTGTGTTTAGTATGTTGTCTATTGTGTCTTTATCTGTTGTCATTGATTGTGTTTTTGATCTACTTTACATTATATCCATTGTGTAATATGCAACTGTGTTTTTGAATTTTTTTTTGAAAATATAACAATATGGTACTCTCATATTAAAGATAAAAAAACGCTCGATTTTATGATATAATTTTTTTTAAAAACAAATGATGTATAAAAAAGTTACGGACGTTTAAAAATTGGGGGGGGGGGGATAACATGTGACTTGCATGTGCATATTCTCTTTCCTCTTGTAGACAAAATTATCCTTTCCATTTAATTACTCCTAGGACACTTGTCACTATCTGGAGGCTTCTTACCCTTCTTATTTTTAAATTCTTTGTATTATAACTCAACCCTTAATCTCAGTACATAAAGTTGGGATCAATCTATTTTACTAAATACGCTTTAGCTTTAGTTAAAGGTTCGTTTTAACTCAACTCGATTCAAACATTTATGTCTCCTCCAACAAATATGTATTAATTTTTATGAAATTTAGTTCAAACTTATAAAAAAAGAGTTAAATGTCATTTTAGTTCTTGTAATTTGGGTCATTTTGCCAGTTTAGTTCAAAGGTTTCTTTTTTCGCCTGTGGGTCCAAAAAGGTTTCACCATTGTCATTTTAGTCCACTGGGTTAACTTCATCCATTTTTTCTGTT
Organism: Helianthus tuberosus; assembly: GCA_030545235.1. Lineage (NCBI taxonomy): Eukaryota > Viridiplantae > Streptophyta > Magnoliopsida > Asterales > Asteraceae > Helianthus > Helianthus tuberosus. The sequence goes on along the minus strand of CM060435.1, from coordinate 39,518,346 downwards.
AGCAAGAAGAGCAATTCGGTCATTTTATATGTAATTCTATTAACTAGAAGGGCAATTTGGCCATATAAAATGGCCGAAGTGCCCTTCTCGTTAACTAAAAAATGGATGAAGTTAACTCAATGGATTAAAATAGCAACGGTAAAACCTTTTTAGACCCACAAACGAAAAATAAAACTTTTGAACTAAATTGTTAAAATGATTCAAACTACAGGGACTAAATTGGCATTTAACTCTAAAATAAAAGTCCACTCGGTAAGTATGAAGAATTATTGGATATTTGAACGGGTTGGGTCCCTTTGAATTGAGCTTGCTCTGCAAGAATGGTATTCTTAACAAGGGGGTGTGGTCGTGTAGGCCCCACACCTATTGCAATTTGTTGTTTAACGAAATATTTAAATTAAACTTAACTAGGGTCATTGCCCGACGCGCGTTGCGCGATTTACATTGTGGTTAGCATATATGATTATAAAGCATTAAAACGTTTTTTTCTTTTGGATTTCTTGCGTCACATGTTTGGTTTCTAGGTTTAATCTTTGTGCTAAAATCTTTATCATGCTTCATTTCTAGGTTTTGTTAGTGGTGCCTTTTTCAGATCAGCTAAGTGTATTACTTCCTTTGAAACTTAAAAGAGTAAAAAAAAAAAAAAAAACTACAATAAAATCATATCTAAAAAATGAAATTAGATCATCAATGTCTATTTGTACATCCAACTTCTCTGTTATATCACATAGATCACATAAGATATTGCCACATAATGCGATTTCTTATAAACCTGGCAATCAACAATGTTAGTAGAATTTTGACCCGTTTCAACTTAGTTTTGCTTATGTATGGTTTGATTCATCTTTCTTTGTATAATGTTTTCTTGAAATTGTGTCTAATAACTGAACTAACTACTCAATTTAATTAAGTAACTTGTGCAACCTACATGTATATATCACCTATGGATTCAAGAATTTCGAAAACATTTCCACTAATCTAACCATATAATAAGACCCTTAAACATAAATTACAAACCCAACATGGAACAGAAGCGAACAACATATTACAAACACAAATCATAACTTCAGAGATCATGTTTCAAAAGAAAATAGGTTGATTTCGTGTACCTGGGTCGCACAGAGACGGGCATAAAGAAACAAACAGCAGCGATTCATTCACTTATGCGCCCCAGTTCCATTGCAGGGGAAGCATGACTATGCGTTCTCTCATTTTCCTATAGTAGTTACTGCCTTTTTTAGACATAGCTTTTGTTCTAATTAACTTTCCATAACCTGCTTTGCACCCAAAATGGTTGATCCATGATCTTAAGAAAAGCCAATTCCCAAACACTTCAATTCAAGACAATCATTGTAACTGTTAAATTCTTAAAGAACACAACTTTATGTCAAACCAACTTACTGAACATAGAAACAAATTTTTAAACACAGCTTCAAATAATAATTTCCTTTCAAATTTTAGTAGTTAAGGATTAAAAAAAAAAGGATAAAAATGAAAGATCGTGTTTTTACATTGACGTAATGATTTATAGCATGATTTGTAAAATATATATATTCAAAATAAACTTTTCAAATTTATATATAGAAAATGGGAAGTTAATACGGACATGATAAATAATAAGTAAAGAACATGAATGAAAAGAAAGGTAAGCACACCTTTCTTTCACCCAACTTTGTAGTCTCTTCAACCTCTGCAACTAAACGCTCCAACCGGTGAAAAATGATGTTGAATGGTATTGTTTTTATAAGGAAAAGTTGTATTTTTTTATAACGGCTAGTTTTTTAACGGTCAAATTCCACTCAATCACCACTCAATCAATCGGTGACTATACACCGAATACCCCCACTCACCGAACACCTTCATCCCCACGGTATGGTTCACCGATCGGTGAATCCTATCCCCGATTGGGGTCACCGAAGCCATACCGCCCGCCCTAATATTATAGATTATATGCATTTTTTTAATGATATGTAATAACAATTTATACCGTGGTAAAAAAAATTAAGTCCAAACTTTTTGTCCCAAATAATGCCCAATAATATTTTTGAGCAAATTCTAACCAGGCCCAAATTCACGATTAACCGACCCATAACCGACCAATGGTGAGCTCCAGTTATAACCATCAAAACCGATCAACCATAACCGAACGGTTACGATTATGGTTTCCCATTAACCGACATCTCGGTTATGGTTTTAGGCCAAAACCGACCCATAATTTGCACAATATAAACTAATTTGCACACCCAAAATCAAACAAATCATGCATAAACTGAAGCTCAAATTAATCAAAACAGATTAAAAAAAAATACAGAGATGAAATAGGTACCGTGTATAGCATACGAGAAGCAATGTGAGCTCCAGTTGGATATTGTTCCAGCTCAATCTGCAAATTAAAAACATTCACACAAACAAACAAAAATAAATTATTTTTTGCAATAATTTAAAAGGGGAAAAGCATAGAGAACAACTAAATATGTGAAGCAGATTCAAAGTGTATGAATCTAGTACCTTTGGATTCTCGAATTGTTGAAGATTCCCTAATAAACTTTCTAATTGTTTAAGCTTCATCTTGTTCAGCTACAACTAAACGCTCCAACCCTATTCATCATTGACCCACCACCGCCACCTCCAACGCAACAACCATCGTCGCCGCCGCCACCGCCACCGGCACGTCAAAGCTTATCGTAGTCGTTGGATTAAAGCTAGCACGCCTCTGTGTGTGTGTGTGTAAAAACAGTTCGACACGTCGTATCCGCCGTTTAGCGATGGTGGTGCGACCGGAGACGATGATGGTCTCTGTTGAGAAGTGGGGGTTTTGTCGAAATTGTTGTGGGGGAAAGGGTTAAAGGAGTGTGAGGAGTTGTCCGGTGGCCGGATTTGGTGGTGCCGGAGATGGATGGTGGAGCGTTGATGGTGAGGGTTTCTTAGATGAGAAAGGGTGGAGACTGGAGAGGATGAGAAAGAAACGATGGGGTGCACTGTGTTGAGGGTATTTGTATGATGAAATTACCAAATTGCCCTAATACTATTCATAAGGTTGCTCTTTTAATATACAGGATAATTTTGTCTTTGTGTGTACCAGGAACCCACATCTATTGGCAGGTGCTATTCTAGTTTTCTTGTAGAGACACGTGGTACCGAAAACATAAATGTACAATAACACCCAACAAAATAGCGTATATTTTTTTTAAAGGTGGTGGAGAGCCTGCTCGTCTCCCACTCTCCCATTGCAACACAATACTTAGACCATGTGTAGTGATTTAGACAAATAATACCCCTACCATGGGGCGTTTTGTGACACGTGGCAGTCCAGTCAGCATGAGGCATTATTGGGGGTTATTGCAAAAGTGGCGTAGTGGGAATAATGCCCAAAAACGCCCATGCAATCATTTCACAATTATTATTTTTTTTAAACTTTAAATACTTCATTAAATTAAAAAAATACAATACTAGAAATAAAAAAAAAAAAAAATCCGACTAAATTAAAAAAAAAACACTAGTTTTCGTCTTCGCTTTCTTCACCCTCGCCAACTTCGTCTTCCTCGTCCTCCGTTTCTTCCTCACCCTCAGGTGGTACATACCGAACCGACCATGCGTGGTGTACCAAATCAACCATTAACTGGGAATGGTACGGTTCGTAACGCAACTCTCGCGCATTATTCACTCTTTCTTCCATTGACGCCTGTGGATGGTCCTCTTGAACGGCTACTGGCACATAATTCTGGCATATCGCCTTTCCTTCGTCTTCTAAAATCATGTTGTGCATGATTATACAAGCGTACATAGCATCTCTCATTTTTTGCTTGCTCCATGCACGACAAGGATTTCTCAAATATTGCCAGCGTTGTTTAAGAACCCCAAAGCATCTCTCAATGTCTTTTCGTGAAGACTCTTGAACATTTTTAAAGTATGCTCTTTTTTCATCAATAGGATCACTAAACGTCTTCACGAAAATCGAATACCTATGATAAATTTCGTCGCTCAAATAATATCCATGAGGGTAGTAGTTTTCATTTGCGTAAAACGACGCTTTTGGAGCTTTGCCAGAAATCCACTCCTCTAACAACGGAGATTGTTCAAAAACATTGATATCATTGCATGACCCGACCATGCCAAAGTAAGCCGACCAAACCCAAAGGTCCTGTGAAGCAACCGCCTGAAGAATAACAGTGGGTCCTTTTTGATCACCCCATGTGTATTGGCCTCGCCATGCGGTCGGGCAGTTATCCCAACGCCAATGCATGCAATCTATGCTCCCGATCATACCAGGTAAACCATGCTCTGCCGAATGTACCTCGTAGATCTTTTGAAGGTCGTCCCATGTGGGCGTTCTAAGATAACGCGCACCATACACATCAATAATACCTTTATAAAAAAACATACACAAACATAAGCTTCAAAAAAAAAAAAATTGTAAACATTATAGTAAAGTATAGGAATTGTACCGCGACAAAAATGCTCCAAGGTGTCTCGTCGTTGATGTCGGTTGTGTTTCCATAAGCAAGGATTCGTAACGCCGACGTACACTTTTGGATACCGGTAAATCCAAGTGCCCCTCTCGCATCCGCTTTTTGTTTAAAATAATCGTAGTTGGCTTCCAAGTCGTTGACTATGCGTAGAAACAACCGCTTACTCATTCGGAAACGACGCCTAAACATTTGGTTCGAAAATGTCGGCGCCTCATCAAAATAATCTTTCATCAAACGATCGTGTGCCGTGCGTCGGTCTCGTTCAATATAACCTCTTTTAATTTTTTCTGGTTGGGGGCGACGACAATGCTTCACATATCTCACCGCTAGTTGACAAGCACTCGTAACCGCCTCTTGCTCAACCTCCTCATCGGTGGAATCATCACCATCCGCAAAAAACTCTTTGTAGTAAAAATTTACCATGGATGAAGAACTAGGGGAATCCATCAAGTTTTTTTATAAAATGGTAGTGTTTTTTAGAGAGTTTTTGAGAGAGTTTTGGTTAATTTTGAATGAGTTTATATATATATATATATATATATAGAGAGAGAAAAAGTATATCGTACATTACGGCTTAACGTACTTCACGTACGACAACGTGCGTGATTTGTTCTATAACATGCGTGATTAATGTTTTCAATATGCGTGATTATTGTGTTTCAACATGCGTGATTTTGGATTTTTGAGTTATAATGTGCGTGATTTTAAAATGAACGTGCGTAATTACCTGTCGTACGTGATGTACGTTAAGCCGTAATGTACGTTAACCTTCCTCTATATATATATATAGGTAAAAGGTTTAAAAAATAAATAAATAAAGAAGTAGTCGTTACATAGCCTTTGGAGGATTATGATTGGCCGGTCAACATGTGCAAAGCGTTTTATATAAAACGCCAAAGTGATTTTTTTTTCAAAAACCACGCCAAACAACGCCCCATGTAATGGGGGTGCGGCATTTTTAGCCTTTTTTTTGAATTTAAAAAAAAAACCGCCCCACTACGGGTGGTCTTATCATAACAACTTATTTTTCAAATTAAAGAAAACTAGGTTGTTTCCATCTATGCGTCGTGTCGGAGAACTAACTTGTTATAAAAAGCAAAAATAACTAAAATAACTAAGAATAGTTGTTTCCATCTACAATTATTATTATTATTATTATTTTTTTGAAAGGTGAACTTCGATAAAACCAACCAAGGCGAACTTCTCCAAGTTAGAGAAGAACCGCCCAAAAAAACGTTACATCACAGAAAATTAAAATTACACCAATTTCGCCAATCAATCGATCCCTCTTTATGTCTACTCCTATACCAAAGATATCCCAAGGTTTTGACGTCCGCAACAATTTGGGCCACGTTCGAATCTTTTCCATTAAAGATTTTATCATTCCTCGCCTTCCACATAATCCAACACGCCACAATAATAACTCCATAAATCCTCTCCTTCTTAGCATTCGACTCGGCCAAATACGAGACCAACTTAATTACATCCAAAACCGAGAAGACAAAAAATTGAGGAATTTTGCACCATTTTGCTAGCGCATTCCAAACCCCACAAGCCACCCGACAACCGGAGAACAAATGGTCTACTGATTCTTCTGTTTCCCCACAAAAAATGCATAAGCCATCCCCCACTTGAACATTCTGTCTTTGAAGAGCGCTTTGAGTAGGAAGTCTATCCAAACTCGCCCTCCACATAAAGATATTACATTTATTTGGTATCCATTTACACCAGCTATAAACATAAGTATCTTCTTGTCACACCCCAACCGATGGCGGAATCATCGGGGCGCGGCACTGAGCGAAACAGATTGTCCAGAAGTTTCCATAACAACTATCATTACCATTCAATTTAAGTTAACATGTCCCATACCATGTCTCAAACAGTAAAACAAGTTATTACAGACAAAAACTAAACAAATATTCTGTTCCGACAACTCAGATTTATACATAACAATTTATTTGTTGGTTTCTAGGACTCCGGTTCCTAGCTTCGATTTCATCACAGCACAAAAAGCAAACATGCAACCTAAGCACCTGTCACATACGTTAAAATAAAGTCAATACATAAAATGTAAAGGTGAGCATACAAGTTTGATAATAGCATATAAAGTTCGAATTCGTTTACGCATAACCAGCACGTACACATAGAGAAATGAAGCACGTTAGTTATCGACACAGATCCATCGATACCAATGACTGCGGGTTGACTGCCCGAGGCAGTTCGCAATACATGATTACCACTGTAATCCATGCAAGTAAAAGATCCTTAACAACCCCCGTGTGAACGGGTGCTGAGTCCAAACTATAGTACTATCGTTGCTAAGGCAGGTAGACAGCATTCCATGTGTAAACATAACAAACAAGCATTCATAAGCCACGTATAACATGCAATGATGGTTAGGCGTTAAAATAGCTTGAGTAGTGTGATAGTTGTAGTTTGAATAGTCGTAACGTATGTAACACCCAAAAGTGCTAAAGCAAAAAGGGTTCGAGTATACTCACAGTGATATGGATTGAAGGGAGCGCTTTACAGCGAGTACGATTAGCCTGAATAGATTCGATAACATAACGATAAGTGACGCGTAAAACAGTACAAGTGAGAGTGGGTAGGATGACGGATCGTGCGGATCAGCTATCCGTGAATAGAAGTCATCCGTGCGCATGACCTACCCGTACGGATGGTGATGCGTGCGGATGGTGATGCGTGCGGACGGTGTTCCATCCGGATAGGTCATCCGTGCGTGTGACTGTCCGTGCGGGTGGCAACCCGTGCGGACTAGTTATACGTGCGGACGACTTACCCGTACGGTTAGATTGCTTGTGTGGATAAATGTCCAAGTGGATTGTTTCTTCCTAAGATGTGTTTGTGTATGATGGCTTGTGCTTTAGAGTTTTCGTTGTAGCATTTTGAAAACACCAAAGTGTTTCTACCTTTCAAGCCGGCCGCGCGGACGGCGGTCCGTGCGTATGGAGTCCGTGCGGGCAGCCAGTGCGCGCGGGCAGAGACAATCCGTCCGGATAGCCTGTCCGTGCGTACGGCTTGGCCGTGCGGATGAAGTTTGTTTGCTTTTCATTTTAAGGCCTTAGTATCTCATGATCCGAAGAGTAATCCATTCAGAGGTCGTCCGTTCGGATTGCTCGTTCGTCGATACCTAAACCTTTGTTTGGAAAGTGGGTCCCAAGGGTAGTCCGTGCGGATGACAACCCGTTCGTATGACCCGTACGTGCGTATGGGATGTACGTGCGTATGGCTCGTCCGTGCGGACAGCCAGTCCGTGCGGACAACTGGTCTGGTTGTCCCGTTCGTCTACACTTGGTTTCTGTCGTCGTTTATCGAGACGTTCTGATCACGTGGCAACCACTTGGAGTTGTGTTCCTACCCGCGTGACTAGGCCGGTCAGGAACCACCCTAACTCGGCCTGTCAGCGACTCAGAACGGTCATCCCGGTTAACCCCGAAATCAGTTGTCTATGGGTAGGAATCCAGATTCGGAACTAGGGCATCACCATTTACGAGTAAAACACTAGGACTGATCGGATTCGTACCGGTTTTAAGAGTAAAAGAAGGAGAGAACTTAGGTTTATTTCTTTCAACTCTTTTATCCTTAGAAAAGTTTAAATCTAGGTGAAATTATTGTAAAAACTTGTAGAAATCGTTTAGATCTGGGATATTCTTGGTGGAATGAAGCCAAGCATGAAGTTATTATGAACTTCATGATGACGTCACCCGTGAATACCTCAAATCCGGATGATTTCATGGTTAAAATCGAAGATTCGAAAGATAGAAGTGTGTAGAATCGTGTAGTGATTAAAGATGTACAAGGATTGGTGCAAGATCTTACCTGGATCGAGAGAAATCTGAGAAAAGGTGAAGAATGCGTGTGGTTCGGACGTCACTTGCCAAAAGTGGAAAAAGTGGAGAGTGACCCGTGTATTTATAGGATGCCAAAAAGGGAAAGGGGTGAGCCGTGCGCATGGCACGCACCCGGGTAGGTTATCCGCGCGGACTGGCCATCCGTGCGGACTGGCAATCCGTGCGGATTGCCCATCCGTGCGGGTTGGCCATCCGTGCGGATGCCACCTCCTTGGGTGAGCTCGATGCGATGTTGATTCGGCTCTGATTTGCGAGCGGTTCGATCGGGTTTCCTAATTAAATTACTTTCAGTCCCAACTACTTCTTATAGGGTTCGACTTGGAATTCGGGTTCGGGTTCGTCTATGTTCTAGTTAGATTTCGAGTTCGATTGAGTTCGCTTGATTATTCCAACATAAAATAACATAAAATAAACATGCACAAGTAACACGTAAGGCACACACACACGTATAACTGACGAGTAAAATACATAGCTCGGGTTACGATGTGATGTCGATTTGATTAGCATAGCTTGATTAACTTTATCGCATTGTTACTTCCTATCGTTCACAGTCGTAGGTCGATTGAAATACGATTAGCATGATTTGATTATCGCAATGTACGACATTTACTCCACATAATCTAAATATCATACAGACAATTCTACGAGTCACGTCGCGCGAAATCGGTCGTTGACTTTGACCTTGACTTTGACTTTCACTCGTGAAAACACGGGGTGTTACAGCCTCCCCTTGTTTAGGAAATTTCGTCCCGAAATTAAGCCGGAAGCTGTAACTAATTCGTGGCTCACGTGTGAGAGTCCTTTGTTTGGAGCATTGAGAATCGTTAACTTAACCAGGATTTTACGGTTAAAGTTGTTTGAGAGAAATCTTTTTCAAAATATTTCTTTCAAACCTTGATCATTGTAGGTTCTGGTTCGAATTCGTTTCGATTGCGATCCGACTCGTACGATGTGCGGAATCCGTGAACGATCGTGACCAAACACACAAGAACGTACAATTGACGTGATTCTATTGATTGATATGAAATCGTACAAACACCTGAATCACGATGTCACTTTCTCTCTCTAGACTTTAACACTTTTATTTATAGGCAAGGATTATAAGGGATTTCTCCTCATTTACATATATGCCACCTTGCCTTTCTTAGCTGGACGTTGTTCCTTCATTAAACAGCTGTGGGTACTTTGCCTTCATATCGCTTTCGAGTTCCCACGTGAACTCCGCGCCTTGTTTGCCTTCCCACCGGACCTTCACAATAGGAATGCGTGAGCGCCTGAGTTCTTTGGTTTGGCGATCCATGATTTCGACAGGCTTTTCCACGAAGTGTAATGTTTCGTTCACTCGTAAATCATCTAGAGGAACATGTAGATCGGGTTCGTAGATGCTCTTTCGGAGGTTTGACACGTGGAAGATCGGATGGACATTGTTAAGTTCTTCCGGTAGTTCGAGTCTGTAGGCGACTTTTCCGATTCTTTCCAGAATCTTAAAAGGTCCCACATATCGAGGCGCAAGTTTCCCCTTTTTGCCGAATCGGACTACACCCTTCCAAGGTGATACCTTTAGGAGTACGTAGTCACCAACGCCATACTCACGGTGTTTGCGCTTTTTATCGGCGAGAAGCTTCTGTCTATCTCGAGCCTTCGCTAGATTGTCCCGAATTTGGAAAATTTTGTCTGTCGTTTCTTGTAGCAGCTCTGGACCAGTTAGTTGCGAGTGACCGATCTCGTGCCACACAATAGGCGATCGACATCTTCTTCCGTATAAGGCCTCGAAAGGTGCCATCTGGATGCTAGCCTGGTAGCTGTTGTTGTACGAGAATTCGACTAACGGAAGGTGTCTATCCCAATTACCACCGAAGTCTAGAACACACGAACGGAGCATGTCTTCAAGCGTACGAATCGTTCTTTCAGTTTGACCGTCGGTTTGTGGGTGAAACGCAGTACTTAGATTAAGCGTTGTACCGAGTGCCGTTTGAAACGTTCCCCACAATCGCGAAGTGAATCGAGCATCACGATCAGAGATGATGTCACGAGGCGTCCCATGTCGACAAATGATCTCGTCGGTGTAGATTCGGGCTAATCGTTCCACCTTGTAGTCTTCTCGTATCGGCAGAAAGTGGGCTGATTTGGTCAAACGGTCAATAACAACCCAGATGCTGTCGTGACCTGATGACGTGGTTGGAAGCTTGGTTACGAAATCCATAGCTATGCTGTCCCACTTCCACATGGGAATTGGAGGTTGTTAGAGCAAGCCAGAGGGTCGTTGATGTTCAGCCTTGACTCTAGCACTGGTTAGGCATCTCCCGACGTAGAGTGCGATATCCCGTTTCATGCCCGGCCACCAGTACCTATATCGTAGGTCATGGTACATTTTGTCAGCACCAGGATGAATAGAGTATCGGGATTTGTGGGCTTCGTCCATGATGATCTGTCGCAGGTTAGTTCGCTTGGGAATCCAGATTTTGTCTAAGAAGTGGAATATCCCGTTTGATTTGCTCACAAGTTGGGCACCATCGTGGTAGATTCTTTCTTTCTTCAAGGTGCGCTCGTTGAAACATGCATGCTGGGCGTCGCGAATGAGAGCTTCGAGATTGTGCTGGGCTTGAACATTTCGGGTGCTAAGCAAATAACTTCGTCTGCTAAGCGCGTCGGCAACAACATTTGCCTTGCCTGGGTGATAACGAATCTCGCAGTCGTAGTCGTTGAGAAGTTCTACCCATCGGCGTTGACGCATATTCAGTTCCCTCTGATTAAAGATGTGCTGTAGGCTCTTATGATCGGTGAAGATCGTACACTTGGTACCATACAGGTAGTGTCGCCAGATCTTTAATGCAAAAACAACTGCGCCTAGCTCGAGGTCGTGGGTTGTATAGTTCTTCTCGTGGATTTTGAGCTGACGAGATGCGTAAGCTATAACCTTGTCTCGTTGCATCAAGACACACCCGAGACCAAGGTTGGAAGCATCACAGTAGACAATGAAATTATCGTTTCCGTCGGGTAGTGTCAGAACAGGAGCATTGCAAAGCATGTACTTGAGGGCTCGAAAGGCAGACTCTTGTTTGGTTCCCCAGAAGAAGGGCTGATCCTTATGAGTGAGAGAGGTAAGTGGTACAGCAATCTTCGAGAATCCTTCGATGAATCGTCGATAATAGCCCGCTAGCCCGAGAAAGGAGCGGAGTTCAGTCGGGTTCTTAGGCGTAACCCAGCTCTTAACAGCTTCAATCTTCGCAGGATCGACGTGAATACCCTGACTATTCACGATGTGACCCAGAAACTGGACCTCCTCCAACCAAAACTCGCATTTGGAGAATTTGGCGTAGAGTTGGTTCCCCTGGAGTAACTCGAGAACCAAACGTAGATGTTGCGCGTGTTCGGCTCTCGTTTTGGAATAGATCAAGACATCGTCGATGAACACGATGACGAAACGGTCAAGATACGGTTTACTCACTCGATTCATCAGATCCATGAAAACTGCTGGTGCATTGGTTAGGCCAAAAGGCATGACAACGAATTCGTAATGGCCGTAACGAGTGCGAAAGGCGGTTTTGGGTATATCCTCCTCTTGTATACGCAGCTGATGGTATCCGGAACGTAGATCGATCTTCGAGAAACACGTAGCGCCTTGTAGCTGATCAAACAAGTCGTCGATTCGAGGCAGAGGATAGCGGTTCTTGATAGTCAACTTATTCAATTCCCGGTAGTCGATGCACATCCGGAACGCCCCATCCTTCTTTTTGACGAAAAGGACTGGCGCGCCCCACGGAGAGGTGCTCGGGCGAATAAAGCCTTTTTCAAGCAATTCCTGGAGTTGGGTTGAGAGTTCGCGCATTTCGGACGGCGCGAGTCGATAAGGAGCTCTGGCGATAGGATTAGCTCCAGGAATAAGGTCAATGCGGAAATCGATATCACGCTTTGGAGGTAGCCCGGGAAGATCCTCTGGAAAAACCTGAGGAAATTCTCGAACCACTGGAACGTCCTTTACTTTCTTCTTCTCTTTCTTTTCCTGCTCCGCTGCTACGACATGGGCCAAGAAAGCCCTGTATTCCTTACGGAGATACTTGCTGGCTTGTAGGCATGACATAAGCTTGAGACCATTTGAAGTAGTATCACCATAAACGCACAATGAATCTCCGTTGGCGAGCGAAAAACGAATCATTTTATCGAAGCACACGACTTCGGCATGGTTTTCGCGAAGAAAGTCCATGCCTATTATGACATCGAAGCTTCCTAGTTGCATTGGAATGAGATCGATTGAGAATATGTGATTGTTGAGTTCGAGAGTGCAATCACGAATAACAGAGTTTACAACGACGGTTCTTCCGGTAGCGACTTCAACTTCGAATGCAGAGGAGAGTCGGGAACGTTTACGACTAAGGAGTTTCTCAAACTCGAGTGACACAAAGCAATTATCGGCTCCAGTATCAAACAAACATGAAGCATAAATACCATTCACAAGGAACGTACCATTGACCACATTGTTGTCGGCCTGGGCTTGACGCACGTTGAGGTTGAAAGTTCTGGCTCGTGCGGCCTGTTGCTGCTGCTGTTGTTGCTGTTGTGGCTGCTGGGGTTCTTGTTTCACCACCCTGTTTGGGCACACGTTGGCGAAATGGTTCGGGTCGCCACATGTGAAGCATGCTCTGGCTTTGACTGCGGGTGCCGGAGGAGCTTGTTGACCCTGTGGGGCAGCGAGTAGAGCTTGATTGGCAGGAGCTTGACGAATACGGCAGTTGGCAGTAAAGTGGCCGTAGACGTTGCAATGAGCACATAAGCGGCATTGAATAGCAGTTGGATGGTGGTAGGTGCAAGTAGGGCAGAGTGGGTGTGGTCCAGTATATGCACTCTTCGCAGGCGGTGCATTGGCCACAGGCGCCACTACTTGACGCTGTTGAGCAGGTACAGCTTGGATCGGTGCAGCAAAAATCGCACAGTTCTTGTTGGTGGAGCTGTTCTTTCTCTTGTTCTTTCGCTTGTTGTTTGACGACGTGGGTTCAGCAGCTGGTGCAGTTGCAGTGGCTTGGTGCAGATGCTTGGAGGTCTTATCCCACACCCCAGCCTTGACCCTTTTGTCATTGATCTCAGCGGCCAGCAGATAGGTTTCTTCGATCGTGGTAGTCTTAGCCGCTTGCACGAAATCGGCGACGCAGTCGGGCAAAGCTCGGATGTACTTCTTGATGGTCATATCAGGAGTCTTGACCTGGTCAGGACAGATAATGCTGAGCTGTTTGAAGCGAGCAGTGAGGCCAGCATTGTCTCCCTCCTTCTGATGTATGTGCCAAAATTCATCTTCAAGCTTTTGACGCTCGTGAGGAGGGCAGAATTCCTCCAGCATGACTTCTTTGAGCTCATCCCACGACAAACCTTACGCGGCATCATTCCCTCTCTTGTTCCTCTCGGCCGTCCACCAGTCCAAGGCACGGGACTGGAAGACGCCGGTAGCGTTCAGAGTTCGAAGGTCATCAGGGCAACCACTTTGTCGTAGAGTAACCTCGATAGAGTCAAACCAGTGGAATAGAGCAGTAGGACCTCCTTCGCCTGTGAATTCTTTCGGCCCACATGATTTGAATTGTTTGAAGCTGAAAGGTCTCGCGGCAGCTTTGGGACCCTCAGTCCTCGATTCCTCGGATGACTTGCTGGCATTCTCGTAGACATCGCTCACAGCCTTTGCTACCGCTTTCGCGACGATGGAAGCAAGGCGTCTGTCTCTCTTTTCCTGACGAGAGAGTTGATGACGGGATCCAGACGACATTGTCTGCAATAGACACCGCCATGGAACTCAACATATGTATTCGAATTCTCACCTCACACGTCTAGGATTACTAAAGCTCAGTAATACGTACTATGTAAACGCATATAGCCACAATTTCATAGAATTGCACGAAACCACATAGACATATAGTGCACATAATCACAGTATTCCTAATCACATAAGCACAATCAGCAAGAATCACATAAACTTAGTCACTAAAAGCACTTACGAGCGTACAAGGTATTCTAACTGCTCTACTGTCGATTCACTAGCGATGAGTTGTGGGTTTTGTGTTTTAGCAGAAGCAATAGTGTTGGGTCGGAACCAGTAGTAACTTAAAACGTTAACAATTAACAAGAAAAGCATAAAATCTCATAAAGATCGATAAATCGATAGTAGATTGTCTGCGGCTAATAGACTTCGACTAACCAAAGTAGCTCGACTATTCGCAAGGATCCTGCACAACGACCTCCAGGACTATGCCTTTGCCTCGATTCTTGGGCACTGGCGCAATTCCCATTGGTTAGGTTGTGTCTTTAGACCGTTGGAGTCCATCGATCTTTGGTGGAGTTTTGTATAAAAGCGGGACGAGTCGTCAAGGTTAGGGATTCACCCCTATCTTGCAACTTCCGTCCTCGTTTTTGATAAAAGTTGAGGAGATTATTAATCAAAATATGGATTTCACTCCTGATTTGGTATAATTCTCCTCATTTGTAGCTAAAAACGCAAGCTGTTTAGGCAACTTTAGTCGAGAGTTTGCGGTTTTCACACCTATTCTCGGCCTTATCGCCTGTTCACAACTTGAAAATTTGAGTGCAATGATAGAAAAGAGTGAGTGATAGTGACGAGTTTACGCATACGCGTGAGTTGGTCTGTTGATTCTTAACTATAGTCTAGGTCTCTAAGACTTCGACCCGGACTAGGTCGAGTCTTGCCTAATTCCCTATAGTTATGGCTCTGATACCAATCTGTCACACCCCAACCGATGGCGGAATCATCGGGGCGCGGCACTGAGCGAAACAGATTGTCCAGAAGTTTCCATAACAACTATCATTACCATTCAATTTAAGTTAACATGTCCAATACCATGTCTCAAACAGTAAAACAAGTTATTACAGACAAAAACTAAACAAATATTCTGTTCCGACAACTCAGATTTATACATAACAATTTATTTGTTGGTTTCTAGGACTCCGGTTCCTAGCTTCGATTTCATCACAACACAAAAAGCAAACATGCAACCTAAGCACCTGTCACATACGTTAAAATAAAGTCAATACATAAAATGTAAAGGTGAGCATACAAGTTTGATAATAGCATATAAAGTTCGAATTCGTTTACGCATAACCAGCACGTACACATAGAGAAATGAAGCACGTTAGTTATCGACACAGATCCATCGATACCAATGACTGCGGGTTGACTGCCCGAGGCAGTTCGCAATACATGATTACCACTGTAATCCATGCAAGTAAAAGATCCTTAACAACCCCCGTGTGAACGGGTGCTGAGTCCAAACTATAGTACTATCGTTGCTAAGGCAGGTAGACAGCATTCCATGTGTAAACATAACAAACAAGCATTCATAAGCCACGTATAACATGCAATGATGGTTAGGCGTTAAAATAGCTTGAGTAGTGTGATAGTTGTAGTTTGAATAGTCGTAACGTATGTAACACCCAAAAGTGCTAAAGCAAAAAGGGTTCGAGTATACTCACAGTGATATGGATTGAAGGGAGCGCTTTACAGCGAGTACGATTAGCCTGAATAGATTCGATAACATAACGATAAGTGACGCGTAAAACAGTACAAGTGAGAGTGGGTAGGATGACGGATCGTGCGGATCAGCTATCCGTGAATAGAAGTCATCCGTGCGCATGACCTACCCGTACAGATGGTGATGCGTGCGGATGGTGATGCGTGCGGACGGTGTTCCATCCGGATAGGTCATCCGTGCGTGTGACTGTCCGTGCGGGTGGCAACCCGTGCGGACTAGTTATACGTGCGGACGACTTACCCGTACGGTTAGATTGCTTGTGTAGATAAATGTCCAAGTGGATTGTTTCTTCCTAAGATGTGTTTGTGTATGATGGCTTGTGCTTTAGAGTTTTCGTTGTAGCATTTTGAAAACACCAAAGTGTTTCTACCTTTCAAGCCGGCCGCGCGGACGGCGGTCCGTGCGTATGGAGTCCGTGCGGGCAGCCAGTGCGCGCGGGCAGAGACAATCCGTCCGGATAGCCTGTCCATGCGTACGGCTTGGCCGTGCGGATGAAGTTTGTTTGCTTTTCATTTTAAGGCCTTAGTATCTCATGATCCGAAGAGTAATCCATTCAGAGGTCGTCCGTTCGGATTGCTCGTTCGTCGATACCCAAACCTTTGTTTGGAAAGTGGGTCCCAAGGGTAGTCCGTGCGGATGACAACCCGTGCGTATGACCCGTACGTGCGTATGGGCTGTACGTGCGTATGGCTCGTCCGTGCGGACAGCTAGTCCGTGCGAACAACTGGTCTGGTTGTCCCGTTCGTCTACACTTGGTTTCTGTCGTCGTTTATCGAGACGTTCTGATCACGTGGCAACCACTTGGAGTTGTGTTCCTACCCGCGTGACTAGGCCGGTCAGGAACCACCCTAACTCGGCCTGTCGGCGACTCAGAACGGTCATCCCGGTTAACCCCGAAATCAGTTGTCTATGGGTAGGAATCCAGATTCGGAACTAGGGCATCACCATTTACGAGTAAAACACTAGGACTGATCGGATTCGTACCGGTTTTAAGAGTAAAAGAAGGAGAGAACTTAGGTTTATTTCTTTCAACTCTTTTATCCTTAGAAAAGTTTAAATCTAGGTGAAATTATTGTAAAAACTTGTAGAAATCGTTTAGATCTGGGATATTCTTGGTGGAATGAAGCCAAGCATGAAGTTATTATGAACTTCATGATGACGTCACCCGTGAATACCTCAAATCCGGATGATTTCATGGTTAAAATCGAAGATTCGAAAGATAGAAGTGTGTAGAATCGTGTAGTGATTAAAGATGTACAAGGATTGGTGCAAGATCTTACCTGGATCGAGAGAAATCTGAGATAAGGTGAAGAATGCGTGTGGTTCGGACGTCACTTGCCAAAAGTGGAAAAAGTGGAGAGTGACCCGTGTATTTATAGGATGCCAAAAAGGGAAAGGGGTGAGCCGTGCGCATGGCACGCACCCGGGTAGGTTATCCGCGCGGACTGGCCATCCGTGCGGACTGGCAATCCGTGCGGATTGCCCATCCGTGCGGGTTGGCCATCCGTGCGGATGCCACCTCCTTGGGTGAGCTCGATGCGATGTTGATTCGGCTCTGATTTGCGAGCGGTTCGATCGGGTTTCCTAATTAAATTACTTTCAGTCCCAACTACTTCTTATAGGGTTCGACTTGGAATTCGGGTTCGGGTTCGTCTATGTTCTAGTTAGATTTCGAGTTCGATTGAGTTCGCTTGATTATTCCAACATAAAATAACATAAAATAAACATGCACAAGTAACACGTAAGGCACACACACACGTATAACTGACGAGTAAAATACATAGCTCGGGTTACGATGTGATGTCGATTTGATTAGCATAGCTTGATTAACTTTATCGCATTGTTACTTCCAATCGTTCACAGTCGTAGGTCGATTGAAATACGATTAGCATGATTTGATTATCGCAATGTACGACATTTACTCCACATAATCTAAATATCATACAGACAATTCTACGAGTCACGTCGCGCGAAATCGGTCGTTGACTTTGACCTTGACTTTGACTTTCACTCGTGAAAACACGGGGTGTTACACTTCTCTAGGTTCATTACCTTTCAACCATTTTCTAGCTTCCTTAACCGAGTATCATCCCGCCGACCCTTGGTACCAAACCCATGTGTCTTCATTTCCATTTAGTCGCACACTCGAAACCAAACGATGACAAGCTATTAATTCTTCAACTTCAACAATAGTGGCCGGTTATTTATTCCACCTCCATTGAACAATACAATTTTGGTTATCCAAAGAAAATCTATCCACTACCGAACACCATTTATTTGACTCTAAGCGAAACAATGTGGGAAACAAGCTCTTCAGCGGTTCGTTCGATATCCAAGGATCAACCCAAAACTTAACTTTTTCGCCATTACCCACAACTCCACGAATCGTACCAAAAAAACTATTACCTTGAATCTTCAATCGATACCCATGCTTCACTAATCTAGACCACGTACCCGGGAACCGACTACTACAATGAAACATTTCCCATCTTCGATTTGATCCATGAACCGCATCAATTGTGACAACTGGCACCAAACCGGTAATTTCCGTACAATTTAATTATTATTTAATATCTGCAATTATGTGCTTAAATGTCAACATTGTCTGATTTCATGCTATACAGGTGAATTCATGCACGTTTTATACTTCAAATATGGCTTTATGCATTACTATTAGCGTTGCGTCTGAAAGACTAGTAAAGTCACCGGTAAGACACATTGTGTCAGCAATTCTGCAGAAAGCAGTCAGACAGTAGAATTGGGGCCTAGAAGTAGGTCCGACGTCTAAAAATACATTAAAACCCAAGTATGGATACAGGGGTTAACATATAGACTTTCCGGAAGCTAAAATATGCACTAAAAAGCACCCGGAACACACTTTAAATACTGAATTTTACATATTTCAGCAAGATTCAGCATTGTAACAAGTTAGTAACATGCAAAAATATGACTAAATGGTCCTGAATGTTTTCCTAAGTGTCGGGAATTAAAAGTGTCACAAAAGGGTACTTAAAGATCACTAAATGAAATAGTTTGACACTTTAACGAACCAGTATCTAACCAAACAACCGGACATTACCCGAAACACCAAAATTATGCTAGAAGCATTGTTTTAATGTTTCTGAGCTAGTTATGATCCCCGAACACCCTAACACACTATATAACACATCATACACTTAAACACTAACTAAATCTCTTGAAATCTAATTAGATTACTTAACTATCCATCAAACTTACACTTTACCCCCCCCCCCCATGTAAGTGGACGGTCACGTGGTCGCCCCACCATTGATCTTGTGTAATCTTCTCTTGATCTTCCTTAGATTTGATGAAAGATCTTGCTTAGTACTTTTGGAACACATTACCCATTGGACTAACCCTAAACTTGGTTATAAGAGTAACATACGAGATCATAACATCATTCATCTCTCACCCACTAACACACACTCCATCTCCTTCTCTCCCCTCCATTCTCGGTCGAACTCCAAGCACCACACCGCCACCATTTTCATCCAACTTCAATCCATTCCAAGGTTTACACAAGGTGCTAGAAGGTGTTTAAGGAAGTGTGGAGCTTGTGGATCTTGAAGGACCTCTCCCGATTGCTTTTATCCATCACTTTTGTCATCCTCAACTTCTTGTGTTCTTCCCTAGCCCTTGTGCTAGTTGTAAGCTTCTTATCACTTGATTTTACTTCATATTTTGTTGGTTAAAAGATGATGAGCATTGTTAATCACAAGAACACTAAAGAACATGATCATGATACTTTAACATAAGCTTATAAACATTTGAATACTTGTTGATTTGTGTTTATTTGCTTCTTGTTGATTGATTACTAGTGTTAGTAAAGTTAGACATCATAAGAAACCTACTAGATTGTGATTAAACACATGATCTAGTAAGTTAAGGTGGTGATCTTGTGAAAGACCAAGATCATCATGCTTTATGTCTTCATGAACTTGAATGATGAAATTGGTTTTCATATGTAAAGATGATTTAAACAAAATACAAATCTTGTAAATAGATGATTACAAAAATAATTTTCTTAAGAAACCAAGTTTATTTATAAGATTTACAAAGTCATGGTTTCTAAGTAAACTCATCACATTTTTAGTCTTAAATCAAGACTAGGAACATGATTCTAACAAGAAAAATACAAAAGAAATATTTTTAGAAAAATCATCTTACAAGTTGTAAATAACTAAATCTTTCAAGAATGTGATTTAGAAACAAATAAATATGTTTTTAAGGGTAACTAAACCTACTAAATACACTACCAAGTTACTAAAAGTTTTTACAAAAACTTCAAGTTCATGATGTAGTGTAATTTACTTGATTTTGGCACTCGGTAAGTGTTGAATGAGTTGTTGATCGTTGTTAATTGGTTTTGATGATTGAAAAGAAAATAAACACATGTTTTGAAAACATGGGAAACCTCCATTTTTAGGAGAAACCATGTCAAAATTTTTATAAAATTTTGACACTTAGAAAAATATAAGTTTTGGTGAAAGTTATTCCCAAAAGATTCACCTAAAAATATTTACCAAGGTTTCCCTAATTTTTGGTGTAAATTTCAAGATTAAGAAATGATGATTTCTTCAAGATAAAAACTGATACTAAGTATGTATATTTTTGAGAAAAATATATATATTTATTGGTCACCAAATTTTGTGCTAAGTGTATGTAATATGTATTGTATGTAATAGTGTATTAGGACTTGAAAATACACTAAATACTCCTAAGGAGTAAAAATACGAAAATACACATACAACATGCTTAGAAAAATACAAGAACATATATTCATGAAAATATATTTCTTAGAAGATTATGTAACTTGGACAAGTTACGAACTTAAAATGTCTTTTTGGACGAAAATATATAACTCGGGTGAAAAATTGTAACACCCCGTGTTTTCAAGAAGTCAAAGTCAAGGTCAAAGTCAACGGCCGATTTCGCGCAACTTAACTTATAGAAATTTCTTTATTTTGATTGTATTATGTGGAGTAAGTGTCGTTAATTACAATAATCGAAGAACGACTGTGAACTATAGGAAGTAACAATGCGATAACGTTAACTAAACGATAATCAAACTATGCTAATCAAATCGACAATCGAATCGTAAACCGAACTACGCATATTAGTTATTGTTATACGTGTGTGTGTGCCCTATGTGTTACTTGTGCATGTTCATTTAAGTTATATGTGGTAATCAATAGAAACGCAAACGAACTCGAAATGCAATAGAACTCAATCGACATCAAACCCGAACCCGAATCACAATCGAACTATGTAATTAGTGGAGAAGAGATAGTGCTAGATATGAGTGGTTGGGATTAAAAGTACTTTGACTAGGAAACTCTATCGCATTCGCATCACTCGCAATCGAAATCGAAACGTAAAAAATCGTCGCGTCAAACATTCGAACCAAGTGCCATCCGGTCGGATATAGCCACTTGGGGCATGAGTCAGGTGCCATCCGACCGAGATGTCATCCGACCAGACAACACTTTCCCCTTTTGTTTACTATTTGAGACATGGTATGGGACATGTTATTTAAATTGAATGGTAATGATAATTGTTATGGGAACTTCTGGACAATCTGTTTCGCTCAGTGCCATGCCCCGATGATTCTGCCATCGGTTGGGGTGTGACAGATTGGTATCAGAGCCATAACTATAGGGAATTAGGCAAGGCAAGACACGACCTAGTTTGGGTCAATGTCTTAGATACCTAGTCTATAGTTATGAACCAACAGACCGACTTGTGCATATCCATTAGGGATTATGTACGAGCTTATCTCTCGATATTCTCGCTTATGCTACACTATCACTGCACTCGAATTTTCAACTATGAAAGAGTAACTAAGTCGAGATTAGGTGTGAAAACCGCAAACTCTCGACTAAAGATGTTAATCAACCCACGTTTTATTTACAAACGGGGAGAATTATGCCAAATCAGGAGTGAAATCCATATTTTGATGAATAATCTCCTCTATTTTGTTAAAACAGGGATAAAGTTGTTAAGCTAGGGGTGAAACCCTAACCTTGACTACTTGTTCCGCTCATTTTACAAAACTCTCAACAAAGTTTTAATGAATTTCAAGGACTCGAGTGCTTAAACAACCGAAAGGATGTTTGCCATTCACCGCATGACAGTGATAGAGCACAGCCTATTGGGTCAACAAGGACTTGTTGTGCATCCTTGTGAATAGTCGAATCACTTTGGGTAGTCGAAGTCTAATAGCCGCAGACAATCTATATCTCGAGATTTATGTGTTTAGATTCTGAGCCCGCGACTGCTGACTCTGATGATTCGTCGATTTTATGTGCTTGTATGTATGTTTACCTGTTTAGGTGTTTAAATTTTGGAGATTTACTTGATTTTTGCTTTCACTTCAATCGACACACGCGACTCGCACTGCATCTCTATCTCAATACGCTGACAAATCGCTGAACTATAGACTACTTTATGCTACGTTATACGCTTATACTACACTACACGACTCGACATGCTAAACGCGAACGCTATATTCGAACGCTCGCGAACTGTGAATGATAGGTTTCTGTAATCTGACTGCCTCTTGTGCTTAAATGCTTCTGTGGTTTACGTGCTTCTGTGATTCTGTGCTCTATATGCTTACGTGACTGTGTGAATCTGTGCTCATATGAATCTGTGACTGATTGACTATGTGTTTATGCGCCTACGAAATTGTATGTGTTCCTGAGCTTTAGTAAGTACTAGACGTGTGGGGTGAGATTCGAATACAATGTGTTGAGTCCTGTGACGATGTCTGTTGCAGACAATGTCATCTGGATCCCGTCACACACTTTCTCGTCAAGAAAAGAGAGACAAACGCCTTGCTGCTATCATCGCCAAGCAGGTAGCAAAAGCCGTAAGTGATGTCTACGAGAACGTCAGCAAATCATCTGAGGAGTCGAGAACCGAAGCTCCTAAAGCTGCTACCAAGACTACTTTCAATTTCAAGCAATTCAAGTCGTGTGGGCCAAAAGAATTCACTGGCGAGGGAGGTCCTACTGCGCTATTCCAATGGTTCGATTCCATTGAGGTCACTCTACGACAGAGTGGTTGCCCTGATGACCTCCGTACTCTGAATGCTACCGGCGTTTTCCAGTCCCATGCACTAGACTGGTGGATGGCCGAGAGGAACAAGTGAGGGAACGATGCAGCCTACGGTCTGTCGTGGGACGAGCTCAAAGAAGTCATGCTAGAGGAATTCTGCCCTCCTCACGAACGTCAGAAGCTAGAAGATAAATTTTGGCACATACATCAACATGAAGGTGACAATGCTGCGCTCACTGCTCGCTTCAAACAGCTCAGCATCATTTGTCCCGACCAAGTCAAGACTCCGGAGATCACAATCAAGAAGTCTATCCGAGCTTTGCCCGACTGCGTCGCAGATTTCGTGCAAGCGGCTAAGACTAAGACGATCGAAGAAACTTATCTGCTGGCTGCTGAAATCAACGACAAGCGGGTCAAGGCTGGTGTCTGGGATAAAACTTCGAAGCACCTGCATCAAGCTACCACCACCGCACCAACTGCTGAAACCACCTCATCGAGCAACAAGAGAAAGAACAAGAGAAAGAACAGCTCCAGCAACAAGAACTGTGCGATCATTGCTGCACCGATTCAAGTTGTACCAGCCCAACAGTGTCAAGTAGCGGTGCCTGTGGCAAATGCACCGTCTGCAAAGCGTGCATACACTAGGCCACACCCGCTCTGCCCTACTTGTACCTACCACCACCCGACTGCCATTGCTTGCCGTTTCTGTGCTCATTGCAATATGTACGGCCATTTTACTACCAACAGCCGTGTTCGACAAGCTCCTGCTCATCAAGCTCTACTCACCGCCCCTCAGGGTCAACAAGCTCCTCCGGCACCCGCGGTCAACGCCAGAGCCTGCTTCGCATGTGGCGATCCTAACCATTTCACCAACACGTGCCCAAACAGGGTTGCGAAACAAGAGCCCCAGCAGCACCACCACCACCAGCAGCAGCAATAACAGGCCGCACGCGCAAGAACTTTCAACATCAACGTGCATCAAGCCCAAGCCAACAACAACGTGGTCAATGATACGTTCCTTGTGAATGGTATTTATGCTTCATGTTTGTTTGATACTGGAGCCCATAATTGCTTTGTGTCGTTCGAATTCGAGAAACTCCTTAGTCGTAAGCGCTCTCAACTCTCCTTGACGTTCGATGTTGAAGTCGCTACCGGAAGAACTGTCGCTGTCAATTCTGTTCTTCGTGATTGTACTCTTGAGCTCAACAATCACATCTTTCCAATCGACCTTATTCCGATGCAACTCGGAAGTTTCGATGTCATAGTAGGCATGGACTTTCTTCGCGAAAACCATGCTGAAGTTGTGTGCTTCGACAAGATGATCCGATTCTCGCTTGCGAATGGTGATTTATTGTGTGTCTATGGTGAAACTACTTCGAAAGGTCTCAAGCTCATGTCATGTGTTCAAGCTAGCAAGTATCTCCGCAAGGAATACATGGCTTTCTTGGCTAACATTGTAGTAATGGAGAAGGAAGAGAAAGAGAAGAAGGAAGTGAAAGACGTTCCTGTGGTTCGAGAATTTCCTAATGTTTTTCCAGAGGATCTTCCCGGACTACCACCAAGTCGTGATATCGACTTTCGTATCGACCTCATTCCTGGAGCCAACCCTATTGCCAAAGCTCCCTACCGACTCGCGCCGTCAGAAATGCGCTAACTTTCAAACCAACTCCAGGAATTACTTGAGAAAGGCTTCATTCGCCCGAACACCTCTCCTTGGGGCGCGCTGGTCCTTTTCGTCAAAAAGAAGGATGGGTCATTCAGGATGTGCATCGATTATCGGGAATTGAATAAGCTAACTATCAAAAACCGCTATCCCCTACCTCGCATCGATGATTTGTTTGACCAACTACAAGGTGCTACATGCTTCTCGAAGATCGATCTACGCTCAGGATATCACCAACTACGTATTCAAGAGGAGGATATACCCAAAACCGCGTTTCGCACTCGATACGGCCACTACGAATTCTTTGTCATGCCCTTTGGCTTAACCAACGCACCTGCGGTTTTCATGGATCTGATGAATCGCGTGTGTAAGCCATATCTGGACCGTTTCGTCATCGTGTTTATCGACGATGTCTTGATCTATTCCAAGTCGAAAGCCGAACACGCGCAACATCTACGTTTGGTTCTCGAGTTACTCCAAGGGAACCAACTCTACGCCAAGTTCTCCAAATGTGAATTCTGGCTGGAGGAGGTTTAGTTTCTGGGTCACATCGTTAATAGTCAAGGTATTCATGTCGATCCCGCGAAGATTGAAGCCGTTAAGAGTTAGATTACACCCAAGAACTCATCTGAAGTCCGTTCTTTTCTCGGACTGGCGGGCTATTATCGACGATTTATCGAAGGATTCTAAAAGATCGCAGTACCACTTACCGCTCTCACACATAAAGACAAACCTTTTGTTTGGGGAACCAAACAGGAGTCTGCCTTCCGAACCCTTAAGCACATGCTTTGCAACGCTCCCGTTCTCACATTGCCCGACGGAAACAATGATTTTATTGTCTATTGTGATGCTTCCAACCTTGGTCTTGGTTATGTCCTTATGCAGCGGGACAAGGTTATAGCTTACGTATCTCGTCAGCTCAAAATCCACGAGAAGAACTATACAACCCATGACCTCGAGCTAGGCGCAGTTGTTTTTGCGTTAAAGATTTGGCGACACTACCTGTATGGTACCAAGTGTACGATCTTCACCGATCATAGGAGCCTACAGCATATCTTTAATCAGAAGGAACTTAATATGCGTCAACGCCGATGGGTAGAACTTCTCAACGATTACGACTGTGAGATTCGTTATCACCCAGGTAAGGCAAATGTTGTAGCTGACGCACTCAGCAAACGGAGCTATCTGCTTAGCACCCGTAATGTTCTAGCCCAATACGATCTCGAATCCCTCATCCGCGAAGTTCAGCACGCGTGTTTTAACGAACGTACTCTGAAGAAAGAAAGAATCTACCACGATGGAGCCCAACTTGTGAGCAAGTCGAATGGGATATTCCACTTTCTGGACCGAATTTGGGTTCCCAAACGGACCAATTTGCGACAGATCTTGATGGACGAAGCCCACAAATCCCGGTATTCTATTCATCCCGGTGCTGAAAAAATGTACCAGGACCTTCGTTATAAGTACTGGTGGCCGGGCATGAAAAAGGATATTGCTCTCTATGTTGGAAAATGCCTGACCTGTGCGAGAGTCAAGGCAGAACATCAAATACCCTCTGGCTTACTCGAACAACCACCGATCCCCATGTGGAAGTGGGAGAGTATAGCTATGGACTTTATAACAAAGCTACCGCACACGTCATCAGGTCACGACAGCATTTGGGTTGTGGTTGACCGTTTGACTAAATCAGCTCACTTTTTGCCAATACGGGAAGACTACAAGGTAGAACGATTAGCCCGAATCTACACCGACGAGATCATTTGTAATCATGGGACGCCTCGCGACATCATCTCTGATCGTGATGCTCGGTTTACCTCGCGACTGTGGGAAACGTTTCAAACGGCGCTCGGTACATCGCTAAATCTAAGTACCGCTTTCCACCCTCAAACCGATGGTCAGACTGAAAGAACGATTCGTACTCTTGAAGACATGCTCCGTTCATGTGTCATAGACTTCGGTGGTAATTGGGATAAATACCTGCCGTTAGTCGAATTCTCGTATAACAACAGCTATCATTCTAGCATTCAAATGGCACCATTCGAGGCTTTATACGAAAGAAGATGTCGATCGCCTATTGTGTGGCACGAGATCGGTCACTCGCAATTAACCGGTCCTGAGCTATTACAAGAAACGACAGACCGAATTTTCCAAATTCGAGACAACCTGGTAAAAGCTCAGAATCGACAGAAAAGTTATGCCGATAGACGACGCAAGCCCCTTGAATTTGACGTTGGCGACTACGTACTCCTAAAGGTATCACCTTGGAAGGGTGTGGTCCGATTCGGCAAGAAAGGAAAGCTCGCGCCTCGATATGTTGGACCTTTTAAGATTCTGGAAAGGATCAGTAAAGTCGCCTACAGACTCGAGCTACCGGAGGAACTTAGTAACGTCCACCCGACTTTCCACGTGACAAACCTTCGAAAGTGCCTAGCCGACCACGACTTACATGTTCCTCTTGATGACCTGCAAGTGAACGAAACATTACACTTCGTGGAGAAGCCTGTCAAAATCATGGACCGCCAGACCAAGCAACTCAGGCGCTCGCACATTCCTATTGTGAAAGTCTGATGGGAAGGCAAACGAGGCGCCGAGTTCACTTGGGAACTCGAAAGCGACATGAAGGCGAAGTACCCGCAGTTATTTAAGGAGAAAGTCTAGAAAGAGAAAGTCCTCAAAAGTGATTCACGGTGTTGTCTGTTACGGCTTCGGCCTAATTTCGGGACGAAATTCCCTAAACAAGGGGAGGCTGTAACACCCCGTGTTTTCAAGAAGTCAAAGTCAAGGTCAAAGTCAACGGCCGATTTCGCGCAACTTGACTTATAGAAATTTCTTTATTTTGATTGTATTACGTGGAGTAAGTGTCGTTAATTAAAATAATCGAAGAACGACTGTGAAATATTGGAAGTAACAATGCGATAAAGTTAACTAAACGATAATCAAACTATGCTAATCAAATCGACAATCGAATCGCAAACCGAACTACGCATATTAGTTATTGTTATACGTGTGTGTGTGCCCTATGTGTTACTTGTGCATGTTTATTTAAGTTATATGTGGTAATCAATAGAAACGCAAACGAACTCGAAATGCAATCGAACTCAATCGACATCGAACCCGAATCACAATCGAACTATGATAATTAGTGGAGAAGAGATAGTGCTAGATATGAGTGGTTGGGATTAATAGTAATTTGACTAGGAAACTCTATCGCATTCGCATCACTCGCAATCGAAATCGAAACGTCAAAAATCGTCGCGTCAAACATTCGAACCAAGTGCCATCTGGCCGGATAGCCATCCGACTGGATAGACACTTGGGGCATGAGCCAGGTGCCATCCGACCTAGATGTCATCCGACCAGATAGTCATTCGGGCGGTGTGCCATCTGACCGGACAACACTTTCCCCTTTTGGAATCCTATAAATACCCATGTCACTCTCAAACCTTTCTACTTTTGGAAACATCTGTCCGACCAGCTCGTGCTCCTCACCTTTTCTTCGATTTCTCTCAATCCCGGTAAGATCTCGTCCTAAATCTTGTACTTTCTTGATCTACACGCACCGCTACACCTTTCTATCTTTTAAATCTTAACTTTTAACCGTGAAATCACTGGATTTCGGGTGTTCTAGGATGACGTCATCATGTGTTCTTGAAGAACTTCATGTTTTGACTTCAATCCACCAAGAACAACCTAGATCTAACCGATTTCCACACAAATACACAAAGATCCTATAGAGGTCTTAACATAAACATAGTGGAAAAGGATTGAAAGACGGTTTCTAACTTTCTTTCAACTCTTTTACACTCAATGCACTCAAAACCGATAGAATCGGACCTTGTTCTAGTCTCCTACTCACACTTAGTGTTGTACTAGTTCAAGATCTGGATTCTACTCACGAGACCACCGATTTCGGGTTAAACAAGAACAACCGTCTTGAGCCGGTAACCGGCCGAACAAGGGTGATTCCTGGTAGGTTTGGTCACGCGGGTCAAAATGGAGTTCTATTGGTTAACACGTTGTCAACACGTCTCGATAAAACGACAAACAATTAAAACGACCAAGTGTAGGACGAACGGAACAATCGGAACGGAATGCTGTCCGACCGGACTACCGTCCGACTGGATGACCATCCGAACGGATTGCTGTCCGAACGGATAACACCTTGGGTCCCACACCTCATTAACTCTAACTGAAGTTTGAGTATCGAACGAATTGCCATCCGATCGGACTACCATCCGACCGGATTAATCTTCGGATCATGAGATACTAGGACTTTAAAGACTTAAACAATTTTCAACATGTTCATTAACAGGGTTGCCACCCCACCCGGTCGAATGGACATCCGACCGAGTGACTCTTCTGTTATGAAATGTTTCCACAAAGTAACCTCGTCACTAAGGTCGCCGTCCAACCGGATTACCGTCCGACCGGATGACAATCTGAATGGATTGTTATCCGTACGATTGACTGTCCGATCGACCAACTTGAAGGATAGAGATACTTCAATGTTTTCAAAATGCTACAACGAAAACTTCAAAGGACAAGCCATCATACACAAACACATTCATCACGTAGGAAGAAACAATCCACTCGAACAGTCATCCGACCGGACTACCATCTGACCGGATGACCATCTGAACGGGTTGTTATCCGCAAGATTAGCCGTTCGATCGGATTACCATCCGACCGAACTGCTATCCGACCCATTCACACTTTGTATCATTTTACGCGTCACTTATCGTTATGCTATCAATCCATTCAGGCTAACTTTACTCGCTAAGCGCTCCCTTCAATCCATCAACCGTTGTGAGTATACTCAATCCCTTTTTGCTTTATGCACTTTTGGGTGTTACATACGTTACAACTATTCAAATCACATCAAACACACTACTCAATACTATTTGAACGCTAACCGTTAATGCATGTTATACGTGGCTTATGAATGCTTGTTTGTTATGTTTACACATGGAATGTTGTCTACCTGCCTTAGCAACGATAATACTATAGTTTGGACTCAGCACCCGTTCACACGGGGGTTGTTAAGGACAATTACTTGCATGGATTACGGTGGTAATCATGTATTGCGAACTGCATTTGGCAGTCAACCCGCAGTCATTGGTATTGATGGATCTATGTCGATAACTAACGTGCTTCATTTCACTATGTGTACGTGCTGGTTATGCGTAAACGAATTCGAACTTTATATGCTATTACCAAACTTGTATGCTCACCTTTACACTATGTGTATTGACTTTTACTTTAACGTATGTGACAGGTGCTTAGGAAGTTTACATGCTTAGCTTGCTGTGAACTTGAGGCTAGGAAAGGTCTAGGATGCTCTCTGTGCTGTGATGAAATCGAAGCTAGGAAAAGAGGTCCTAGAAACCAATAAATAAACTACCTATGTATAAATCTGAGTTGTCGCAACAGAACTACGTGACCAGATTTTGTCTGTAATAATTTGTTTACTGCTTAAGACATGGTATGGGACATGTTATTTAAATTGAATGGTAATGATAATTGTTATGGAAACTTCTGGACAATCTGTTTCCCTCAGTGCCATGCCCCGATGATTCCGCCATCGGTTGGGGTGTGACAAAAATACAAGATACTTATATTTATCTTTGAGAAAATAATATAAGTAAGATACATAGTTAAAAATATAAATTATTTTTAACAACAAAGAGCACATACATAAAAGATGGTGACTTGTACTTGTGCCATACAAGTCTAGTGACTGACGTTAATAAAACACGTATAGGTCACGACGCTATAAATACAACCGGTGAAGTTTACGGCGCAAGAAACGCAAAGTTGTGAGTTCATGTCCCCTCTTTTAAACTTTTACATGCTTTTTAAACTTGGGGAAAATACATGTGTTATGGTATGTTGGATACAAAAACTAAGGAATGATACTTTAGATCATGTCAAGAATAGGGTGTCATAAGCACCATTAATCGTTTACACACCATGACCGCGGAACAAAAGGTTAGATCTAATGGGTTTCAGGCAGCCACACTCTTGGTGATACTAGTACCAAGTAGTGCTTTTGTGTCTCTAGTCGTGAATCGACAACGAAAAATGCCTATGGTTTGGATGCTTCCTATGTCGTGTCACATGTTAATGGCCTTGCAAACCATTAGCGATCTCGATTTCCTTATATTTACAGAAATACTTGTTTCATACAAATTACATACGATGTTTTTATTCAAGTATACAAACGTTCAATACAAAAACTGCATGAATTCACATCAACATTATGTTGACGATTTTCCAAACACTCACATGTATTTCAGGTAACTAAAGTGGATGTGCGCGCGGTCTTACTCTTGCTCTTGGATGTTGTTTATGTTGTTAGCTATGTTGTGTCAAGACTCCTATGCCTCTTTTGCGGGATTTGGTTGTTATATCCCACCTCATGTGGTGATATAATAATTAAAATCTTGTTGTTTGTGGATGAAATAAAGTTGTAAACTTTTTAAAACAATTATTGGTCGTGTGATGTAAACACTTATCTTAACCATGTTTTGAATGTTTAATGTCAATGGCATTTGGAGTTATTTTATGAGCATGTAGTATGTTTACCATTCGTATGCAATGAGAACCTTTCAAGATCACACCTCGTGATTCCGCCTAAGAAAGGGGTGTGACAGATTAGTATCAGAGCTGCGATTGTAGTGAACCAGGATTCCTTCTCGAGTCTAGACTACAATCTTTTGGATCCTTTCATGAAAACAATTTTTCAAAAAGTTTTCATTGAATAAAAACGTTCCGCGACATCCACTACCTGAAACTGTTTTCGAAGAGTCAAGTAAGGACACTACGAGACTTTGGGTGCACTGGAGCAGCACTTGTCTTTGACTAGAAATTACTTGCAACTATGTGTGATAATTAATATATACATATACTAGAAATAGAATATCTCAGGTACTCGTGACTTTACCTGAAAACAATGGCCTATCTGAAGGAAGTGATCCGACGATGAAACGAACAGTGCGGACTGTGCAAGGACTTACGTAATTATGGATGCATACATAATTATGGAATTCAGTGCACAGAAACCACAGCAAGTCTTGTCACGTATCAAACGATATTCCCTCAATACAAGAAAAGGTCAAACGTGAATACCCTCACCCCTCCCCCAGCCTATTAAATACTCTGTTGGAGTAATAATTTAGGGTATAAAGACAAGAACCGCCAATGTGAAGTAAGATATTTTGTCCTTTACATATAGTAAACTTGTACTTTGGGGAGATGTAACCCTTATACATTTTGTTTACTTCGCAAACAATGATGTAACAAGTTGTTCTGATATGTGTAAAGACTCGATGAATATCTTATGACACGCTAGTATTTATCTATTTATACATGCTTGTTGCTATATGAATTGATTTATACGTTGGGCGGATTGTTTGATGTCACTTATGTGGGTATATGTCTGTGTATATATACTATTACTGTCTTGTATGATGATATCAAACAAATGTCTAACCCTGTTTTGTTATGTTCTGTCAGATCATGGCACCTAGGAGAGCTGTGAACAATCAGGATTCCGATCAACCCCTTCTCCTCTTCTGCCGAGGACCGCTGAAGAACTGAACGCCCAACTGGAGGAAAGGATCTCCGCAGCTCTCGCCTAATACGAGGCGAACCGCACCAAATAAAGTGGAGAACCAAGCAATGCTAGACGTAATGGACAGGGAGATTCATCTGGAGGAAACACGACTCAAGGTTGCACCTTCAAGCAGTTTCTCGACTGCAAGCCACTGAACTACGACGACACTGGAGGTGCAGTGGCGTTTGTACGCTGGACGGAGAAGACTGATTCCACTATCCGCATGAGCAAGTGTACCGCGGATCAACAAGTCACTTTTGTTACTGGGTTGTTTATTGATGAAGCTTTGAATTGGTGGAATTTGCAAGTCCAGACTCTGGGTAATGATGCTGCGTACGGCATGACATGGGATGAGCTAAAGGAATGAATGAGAGAGAAGTATTGCTATCGTGCCGAACTCCAAAGGTTGGAGACTGAGTTCTGGCACTTGACCATGGAAGGTGCTGATATTACTGGTTATACCCGAAGGTTCCACGATTTGTCAAGAGTGATCCCCTACAAGGTGACTCCCGAATTGAAGCGCGTTGAACGCTAAATCTGGGGATTGGCTCCAGAATTTCGCAGCATGGTAACTTCTGCTAAACCTGAAACGATCACTCAGGCTGTAACTCTGGCTGTCAGCCTTACTGAAGATGCTGTTCGTATGAAGAAGTTATCACTGAACCCAACTGAAAAGACCGAGACGCATGCTGAGTCGTCTGGTGATAAGAAAAGGAAGCATGCGAGCCTGAATCAAGCAACACGTAACAACAAGGGTTCCAACAATAAGAAACGAGACCCCAACCCGCCTCAGGAGGCGAAAACTCTTGCAACCATGAATGACTCTCCTGCCAGAGGATAGCTGGGCACTCTGCCCATCTGCAACCAGTGCAAGCGTCATCACGAAGGAGTTTGTCGCGTTCCAAAATGCGACAAGTGTGGAAAACTGGGTCACCATACTGAGAACTGTTGGGGAAAAGGAAATGGAAGTGGTAATAGAAACGGGAGTGGAAACCGCAACGGTGCTGGTAATAGAAACGGTGGTGGAAATGGCAATGGCAATGGTAACCGGAATGGTAACGGAGCTGGGCATAACCAAGGATGCTATGGTTGTGGAAGCAAGGATTATTTCATGAAAGATTGCCCAAGGGGGAACAATGCTCAGGCTAGAGCATTTGTGATTGGAGCAAGGAACGCACGCGAGGACCCTAATGTGGTCATCGGTACGTTTCTCGTTAACAATCACTTTGCATCCATACTATTTGACACTGGTGCCGATTATAACTTCATGTCTGTGGAATTTAAACGTATGCTTGGAATAAAATCTAGTAGATTAGATATTCCTTATTCCATAGAACTAGCCAATGGTAAACTTGTTGAATAGGGCGAAGTTGTTAGGGGTTGCTCATTAGAACTTGGTGAGCAAAGATTTAGCATCGATCTCTTACCTATTCAATTGGGTAGCTTCGATGTAGTGGTCGGAATGGACTGGTTGTCCAAGAACAAGGCTGAAGTTGTTTGTCACGAGAAAATCATTCGCATCCCTTTGGCGAATGATGAAACTCTCATCGTGCATGGAGAAAAACGAGACGCGCCTCTGCGAATCATCAGTTGTATGAAGGCGCAGAAGTGCTTAAGGAAAGGATGTGTTGCTTTCCTGGCGCACGTTGTAGATAAGAAGACTGAGGAGCCGAAACTCGAAGACATTCCTGTGGTGAAGGAATTCCCTGATGTTTTTCCCGAAGATCTGCTAGGACTACCTCCGCAACGACAAGTCGAATTCCATATAGACTTGGTTCCAGTAGCCGCTCCTGTAGCCAAGGCACCCTATCGGCTTGCACCATCCGAGATGCAAGAATTATCTACACAACTCCAGGAGTTATTGGATAAAGGATTCATAAGGCCAAGCTTCTCGCCCTGGGGAGCTCCAGTATTGTTCGTGAAGAAGAAGGATGGAACACTGCGGATGTGTATCGATTACAGAGAACTGAACAAGCTCACTGTCAAGAATTGGTACCCACTACCGAGGATTGATGACTTATTTGATCAGTTGCAAGGATCGAGCTATTATTCCAAGATCGACCTTCGATATGGATACCATCAGTTGAGAATCCAAGAGGAAAGCGTACCAAAGACTGCATTCAGAACATGTTATGGGCATTACGAATTCCTTGTGATGCCATTCGGATTGACAAACGCACCAGCGGTATTTATGGATCTGATGAACCGCGTATGCAAACCATATCTCGATAAATTCATGATTGTATTTATCGATGATATCCTGATTTACTCGCAAACGAGAGAAGAGCAAGAGCAACACCTCAGAACCATTCTGGAACTACTGAAGAAAGAGAAACTTTATGCAAAGTTCTCAAAGTGCGAATTCTGGATTCACGAAGTACAGTTCCTTGGTCACGTTGTGAACGAGAAGGGCATTCATGTAGACCCCGCCAAGATAGAAGCAATAAAGAATTGGGAAGCCCCCAAAACCCCAACTGAAGTTCTACAATTTTTGGGCTTAGCGGGCTATTACCGAAGATTTATCGAAAATTTCTCCAAGATAACTCAACCGCTAACAACCCTTACGCAGAAAGATAAAAAGTACGACTGGGGTAATAAACAGGAAGAAGCCTTCCAACTGCTAAAAAATAAGCTATGCGATGCACCGATACTATCCTTACCCGAAGGCACTGAAGACTTCGTGGTATACTGCGACGCTTCGCGTCAAGGTTTAGGCTGCGTGCTCATGCAACGCCAAAAAGTCATCGCTTACGCTTCAAGATAGTTGAAGGTGCATGAAAGGAATTATACCTCGCACGATTTGGAGCTAGGCGCGGTGGTATTCGCTTTGAAGATCTGGCGACACTATTTAAACGGTATTCGATGTACAATATTCACAGATCACAAAAGCCTACACCACATATTTGATCAGAAGAAATTAAATATGCGTCAGCGACGTTGGGTCGAGCTGCTGAACGATTATGACTGTGAAATTAAGTACCATCCTGGAAAGGCAAACGTTGTAGCAGACGCGTTAAGTCGAA
The DNA here is from genome assembly GCA_030545235.1 of Helianthus tuberosus. Taxonomy (NCBI): domain Eukaryota; kingdom Viridiplantae; phylum Streptophyta; class Magnoliopsida; order Asterales; family Asteraceae; genus Helianthus; species Helianthus tuberosus. The sequence continues at coordinate 39,483,098 of CM060435.1, read as the reverse complement.
AAGAAAGGATTAAGACCCTAAGAGTTCGAGCATTGGAAATGACTATTCGGTCGAACCTCACTGCACGCATTCATGACGCACAATAAGAAGCCCTTAAGGGGGAGAATCGTAGAGCTGAATATCTACGAGGTATGCAAAAGAATTTGGTGCCAAACAAAGAGGGAACCTTATACTTTAAGGGACGTATTTGGGTTCCTCTCTATGGCGGTATTCGAGAAGTCATCCTTAATGAAGCTCACAAGTCGAGATACTCGATCCATCCAGGATCGGACAAAATGTATCAAGACTTGAAGGAATACTATTGGTGGCCGAGGCTTAAAAGCAATGTGGCTATCTATGTTGGAAAATGCCTAACCTGTGCTAAGGTTAAGGCTGAATATCAGAAACCGTCCGGACTACTGCAACAACCAGAGATACCCATGTGGAAGTGGGAGCAAATCTCAATGGACTTCATAACAAAATTACCCAGGACCCATAGGGGGCATGATATGATATGGGTGATAGTTGATCGATTGACAAAATCTGCGCATTTCCTACCGATCCGAGAGAAGGATAGCACTGGAAAGCTTGCTGAGCTGTACCTGAAAGAAATCGTGACACGTCATGGGGTGCCTATCTCAATTATTTCAGACAGAGATGGACGTTTTGTCTCGAGGATCTGGCAATCCTTCCAGGAGGCCATTGGATCTCAACTAGATCTAAGCACGGCCTTCCATCCGCAAACAGACGGCCAGAGCGAACGAACCATACAAACGCTAAAAGATATGCTTCGCGTATGTGTTATGGACCTAGTGGCAGCTGGGATACTCATCTACCCTTAGTTGAGTTTTCCTACAATAACAGTTATCATACGAGCATAAAAGCCACACCGTTCGAAGCTCTATATGGCCGCAAGTGCCACTCGCCATTATGTTGGGCAGACGCTGGAGACAAACGAATGGTTGGTCCTAAACTTGTTCAAGAGACAACTGACAAAATCATGCAGATCCGAGAGCGCATTAAGACGGCTTGAGATCGACAAAAGAGCTACGCTGATCGAAGACGAAAACCATTAGAGTTCAAGGTGGGAGACAAAGTTTTGTTGAAGGTCTCACCTTGGAAGGGCGTAGTAAGATTCGGAAAACGTGGAAAGCTGAATCCATGATACATCGGACCATTCAAGGTTTTGGAAAGAATTGGTACCGTGGCTTACAAGTTGGAATTACCGGAAGAACTTAACAGAGTACATGATACGTTTCATGTGTCCAACCTCAAGAAGAGTCCAACCCAAGAAATAGTGATCATCCCTGCGGATGAAGTGCATATCGACGACACACTCCGATTTACAGAACAACCCGTTGAGGGTACAGACTGGAAAGTCAACAAGACCCGAAGGAGTAGTGTCAAACTTGTCAAAGTACGTTGGAACTCTAGGCACGGACCCGAGTACACGTGGGAACGTGAAGACCAGTTTAAAGACAAGTACCCCCACCTGTTCAAGAAAACTCCTGCGAGAGTTAGCTCAGCCTGAATTTCGGGACGAAATTCTTTTAACGGGGGGAGACTGTGACAACTGGCACCAAACCGGTAATTTCCGTATAATTTAATTATTATTTAATATCTGCAATTATGTGCTTAAATGTCAACATTGTCTGATTTCATGCTATACATGTGAATTCATGCACGTTTTATACTTCAAATATGGCTTTATGCATTACTATTAGCGTTGCGTCAGAAAGACTAGTAAACTCACCGGTAAGACACATTGTGTCAGCAATTCTGCAGAAAGCAGTCAGACAGTAGAATTGGGGCCTAGAAGTAGGTCCGACGTCTAAAAATACATTAAAACCCAAGTATGGATACAAGGGTTAACATATAGACTTTCTGGAAGCTAAAATATGCACTAAAAAGCACCCAAACACACTTTAAATACTGAATTTTACATATTTCGGCATATTTCAGCAAGATTCAAAATTGTAACAAGTTAGAAACATGCAAAAATATGACTAAATGGTCCTGAATGCTTTCCTAAGTGTCGGGAATTAAAGGTGTCACAAAAGGGTACTTAAAGATCACTAAACGGAATAGTTTGACACTTTAACGAACCGGTATCTAACCAAACAACCGGACATTACCCGAAACACCAAAATTATGCTAGAAGCATTGTTTTAATGTTTCTGAGCTAGTTATGATCCCCGAACACCCTAACACACTATATAACACATCTTACACTTAAACACTAACTAAATCTCTTGAAATCTAATTAGATTACTTAACTATCCATCAAACTTACACTTTACCCCCCCCATGTAAGTGGACGGTCACATGGTGGCCCACCTTTGATCTTGTGTAATCTTCTCTTGATCTCCTTGATCTTCCTTAGATTTGATGAAAGATCTTGCTTAGTACTTTTGGAACACATTACCCATTGGACTAACCCTAAACTTGGTTATAAGAGTAACATAGGAGATCGTAACATCATTCATCTCTCACCCACTAACACACACTCCATCTCCTTCTCTCCCCTCCATTCTTGGCCGAACTCCAAGCACCACACCACCACCATTTTCATCCAACTTCAATCCATTCCAAGGTTTACACAAGGTGCTAGAAGGTGTTTAAGGAAGTGTGGAGCTTGTGGATCTTGAAGGACCTCTCCCGATTGCTTTTATCCATCACTTTTGTCATCCTCAACTTCTTGTGTTCTTCCCTAGCCCTTGTGCTAGTTGTAAGCTTCTTATCACTTGATTTTACTTCATATTTTGTTGGTTAAAAGATGATGAGCATTGTTAATCACAAGAACACTAAAGAACATGATCATGATACTTTAACATAAGCTTATAAACATTTGAATACTTGTTGATTTGTGTTTATTTGCTTCTTGTTGATTGATTACTAGTGTTAGTAAAGTTAGACATCATAAGAAACCTACTAGATTGTGATTAAACACATGATCTAGTAAGTTAAGGTGGTGATCTTGTGAAAGACCAAGATCATCATGCTTTATGTCTTCATGAACTTGAATGATGAAATTGGTTTTCATATGTAAAGATGATTTAAACAAAATACAAATCTTGTAAATAGATGATTACAAAAATAATTTTCTCAAGAAACCAAGTTTATTTATAAGATTTACAAAGTCATGGTTTCTAAGTAAACTCATCACATTTTTAGTGTTAAATCAAGACTAGGAACATGATTGTAACAAGAAAAATACAAAAGAAATATTTTTAGAAAAATCATCTTACAAGTTGTAAATAACTAAATCTTTCAAGAATGTGATTTAGAAACAAATAAATATGTTTTTAAGGGTAACTAAACCTACTAAATACACTACCAAGTTACTAAAAGTTTTTACAAAAACTTCAAGTTCATGATGTAGTGTAATTTACTTGATTTTGGCACTCGGTAAGTGTTGAATGAGTTGTTGATCGTTGTTAACTGGTTTTGATGATTGAAAAGAAAATAAACACATGTTTTGAAAACATGGGTAACCTCCATTTTTAGGGGAAACCATGTCAAAATTTTTATAAAATTTTGACACTTAGAAAAATATAAGTTTTGGTGAAACTTATTCCCAAAAGATTCACCTAAAAATATTTACCAAGGTTTCCCTAATTTTTGGGGTAAATTTCAAGATTAAGAAATGATGATTTCTTCAAGATAAAAAGTGATACTAAGTATGTATATTTTTGAGAAAAATATATATATTTATTGGTCACCAAATTTTGTGCTAAGTGTATGTAATATGTATTGTATGTAATAGTGTATTAGGACTTGAAAATACACTAAATACTCCTAAGGAGTAAAAATACAAAAATACACATACACCATGCTTAGAAAAATACAAGAACATATATTCATGAAAATATATTTCTTAGAAGATTATGTAACTTGGACAAGTTACGAACTTAAAATGTCTTTTTGGACGAAAATATATAACTCGGGTGAAAAATACAAGATATTTATATTTATTTTTGAGAAAATAATATAAGTAAGATACATAGTTAAAAATATAAATTATTTTTAACAACAAAGAGCACATACATAAAAGATGGTGACTTGTACTTGTGCGATATAAGTCTAGTGACTGACGTTAATAAAACACGTATAGGTCACAATGCTATAAATACAACCGGTGAAGTTTACGGCGCAGGATGTAAACAAAGTTGTAAACTTTTTAAAACAATTATTGGTCGTGTGATGTAAACACTTATCTTAACCATGTTTTGAATGTTTAATGTCAATGGCATTTGGAGTTATTTTATGAGCATGTAGTATGTTTACCATTCGTATGGAATGAGAACCTTTCAAGATCACACCTCGTGCTTCCGCCTAAGAAAGGGGTGTGACATCAATAACCTTCCTCCATAACGCCTTGTGCTCTATGCGATATCTCCACAACCATTTCAACACCAAAGCAATGTTACATTCCTCCAACTTGGAAATGCCCAACCCCCCCTCTTGTTTATCTTTCGTAACCTTGCTCCAAGCAACCTAATGAATTTTATTCTTTCCGTTACCGCCTCCCTAAAGAAATCGCTTAATAATAGACTCAAGCTTATTAATCACCGCGACCGGAGCTTTGTATAAAGAAAAATAGTACGTAAGAAGGCTTTCAAGAACCGATTTTATCAGAATAACCCTACCGGCCATGGATAAAACACTAGCTTTCCATCTCGATAACCTTTTGTTAAAAACTTCGACTAGCGGGTCCCAATTAGAGATTCGGTTCATATTGGCCCCCACAAGAATACCCAAATATTTAAACGGAGTCGTTCCCAGTTTACAACCCAAACCGCCAGCAAATAAATTAACCTCCTCCATACCCTTGCTAATACCAAATAAACACGATTTACTCAAGTTGATACGAAGGCCAGAACATAAGTGAAATATACGGAGGATCCTCTTCAAAGCTCGAAAGTTAAACTCCGACCATTCTCCCATAACCATCGCGTCATCAGCATAAAGAAGAAGAGAAATAATTGGACCACCATTCGGCAAAGTCACACCATCAAACATACCATGATCGCATGCTTTCCTAATCAAACAAGATAAACCCTCCATAACAATAAGAAATAAAAAAGGCGAAAGAGGGTCACCTTGACGCACGCCTTTACCGCAACCAAACTCAAACGTAGGGGATCCATTAACCAAAACAGAAGACCGTGCCGACATTAAAACTCCCTTAATCCACCTGCACCAAACCTCCGGAAATTGACAATTATTTGGTTAACAATAGTTGTTTCAGCTTTTATTTCGCTCCCACTATCAACATGTTTGATTAGTTGTTCGCTTTCAATCAGTTTTTTTGTCTTGGTCAACAGTTTAGACCGTTTGTTTCGTCCGATCAGCAACCTGGTCAAACCAGTTGTTTCAATTAGTGTCAATGAATTAAATGACAGTTTTGATCAACCCACTTTTTCCAGTCTAATTAAAGATTAAAACTCGTTTATTAAAAGATTAAATAAGATTAATCACTATTACTACGCGTGTATATATGGAAATGGTGGTTCATACTTGAAGTGTTGATGAAGAGCACACTTTTGAGTCTTTAAATTCTTTTGGAAACTTGAGAGGAGTACTCTCAAAAACTCTTTGCAACGTCATCTTTTTCCACAAGGCAATAACACCATATAACCCAGTGGAATCTCAGGAACGAGAGTCATTTATGGCAGTACAACTACTATTTCAATTGTTGTAAATATCCTGGAAAAACACGTGGTCGTCTAAGAAGAGGCGTAAAATCTTTTTTAAGAGATCCGTATCTAACACGATCCTCAACCAAAAACCGTCAATATTTAGTGTGCTAATTGTTGCAGTTAAGGAGCATGGTTAAAGATGTTGTATATTTGGTCTAGAACAAGTAATTCGAAGAAATAACAAACCTGGAACCCGAATTGAAATTGCAAAGTTTGTGATAAAACCTGGATTAATCTCTGAATCGTATGAGAACTATCAGATAAATCTATTTACGGGTTACACGCAATGATTTATCAGATTAGACAGAGATCACTCTTGTTAGAATAGGGATTTGATGAATATGTAATGTTTAATTGTGAAGAGCACAAAAAAGTAATGTAAGTCTCCTTATCTTTTATGCGTACCCCTTGTTCTTTTCCATCGAGTGTTTTTGAAGTCTACCCATACTTCATAATATGGCCTCAATTTAAAAAAAAAAAAAAGAATTTATGGATTCTTTGTTTGTCCCAAAATCAGTTTGTGGCCCATCATCAAGACATAATGGTAAAATAATAGTATTGGGCTTTAACCATTCTATTCTATTATCCTATATATTAAAAAACAAACCTTGTGAATAGTTCCTTCACCATTCAAAGCTTGCCACGTTGCAAATCTTTTGTTTTTTTTTTCATTTTTGTTTTTTTTTTCATTTAAAATGAATAGTACCTTCTCCATTTAAACCTTGCCACGTGGCAAGTTTTTTTTCCCATTTATCCATCTTTTATCAAAATACCGGTACGGTCCTGTTCGGTCTCGGTACATGAAGGTAAAAACCGGCACCAGCCTGGTACAGAAAACATCAAATGTAGGTACCGAATTGATATTGAAAATTTTTAGTTCGGGAAATTCGGTACTTCTAACCAATACCATTTGCTCATCCCTGATCACGGGTACCGTACAAACACCAACGGTATCGTACAATTTTTTTTATTGATTTTCTTCAACTTTAGTGTTTTTTTAGTTTAAGGGCTAGGGATGAGCTCGGTGCCAACCGATACTAAATTGGTACTGGTACCGAAAATACCGGTTACGGTACAGGTATATGAAGGTAAAAACTGGTAGCAAACCGGTACTAGGAACGCCAAAAGTTAAAACCGAATTGACTTAAAATCTTTCGGTTCGGGAAATTTGGTACCGTTACCCAATACCATTTGCTCATCTCTGACAACGGGTTTCATACGAACAACATCACTACCATAAAACTTTTTTTGTTGATTTTCTTTCGGTTATACTATTTGCTCATCCCTGATCACGGGTACCGTACAAACACCAACGGTATCGTGCAACTTTTTTTTATTGATTTTCTTCAATTTTTAGTGTTTTCTTTTTTTTAGTTTAAGGGCTAGGGATGAGCTCGGTGTCAACCGATACTAAATTGGTACTGGCATCGAAAATACCGGTTACGGTACAGGTATATGAAGGTAAAAACTGGTAGCAAACCGGTACCAGGAAAGCAAAAGGTTGCTACCGAATTGACTTAAAATCTTTCGGTTCGGGAAATTCGGTACCGGTACCCAATACCATTTGCTCATCTCTGACCACGGGTTTCATACGAACAACATCATTACCATAAAACTTTTTTTGTTGATTTTCTTTCGGTTATCTTATACTGTTTTTTTTTCTATATTTTCTTTTTATTCTTGTCAGCGGTTCTGTGCGTAACGCGCTCGTAGTGATTTCAAAACACATGTAAACACAGACTAAATGACAAAAGAAGTTCGCCGCAACGCGGCCATAGTAATAAACCTAGTTGGTATTTATTAACATAACAATTGTTAATTACAGTTATTTACTAATAGGCTTTTAACAAAACATTATATTAATTAATATAAAATATGCTAAGCCTAAACTATTATTTGATTAATCAAACTAAAAATTAACTAACAGGCCCAAATAACATTCGTGTTAAACGAGCCCGCACTCTCGCGTCACCTAACTTGTTTAATCGCTGACGTTATTTTCTCGATCAACAAGTTAATCAAATACCCTAAAATCCGTTAATTAAAGTATTTCTCTAAAATCAATTATTAATATTACTCTTTTTACATAACAATTAATCAATACTATATTTTTTATCTTATAATCATGCAATTCCCATTACTTTCACACAAATTCATCAAATAAGTAACATGAATAACTAATGAGGAATGAAACTTTTTATAGAATTCTAGAACTACTATCATGTTTCAAACTGATAATTAGTGCTCGTTAAGTTAGTAAATTAATATTGTAACGATACGATGTACTTTTACAGTAAGCGTACATATAATATTGTAAATTAAACTTTTAATTCACTTATTTAACATAAAAAAAATACAATTATACTATTGTTTTTCAGTATATTACCTTTTCCAGTTTATAAATGTATATATGATTAGTTGCCATGCCATCAATTATAGGTCCTGCCTTGGATCATTTTTTAGCCACATAAATGCAACTAACTAGTTATCCGGATAGAAAATCTCCATAGAAACAAAATAATATACACATGTCTTCTTTTAATTGGTCTTTAGCAAATTTTGTTCTTAGCGATCGAAAATTTCACCCACCAATCAAAATCAAGAAAGAGGTATTGAAGATAAAAACCTTGAAAAATATTAAAACCCATATTTGGCTATTTATACCACTTTGTAAGACTCCTAAAACTCAAGCAGTCAACCTTCCTTAAGCACAAATTTTCTCATCAGTCTAACCCTCTCATTCAATGGCTGCTTCATCAATGGCTCTTTCATCTTCGTTTGTTGGACAAGCCTTGAAAGCGACTCCATCAGGTTCCGAGCTTCTTGGAACTGGGCGGGTTTCAATGAGGAAAACCGCGGCACCCAAGAAAGTTGCACCATCAGGAAGCCCATGGTACGGTCCTGACCGTGTCAAGTACTTGGGCCCATTCTCCGGTGAGGCCCCATCATACCTCACTGGAGAATTCCCAGGTGACTACGGTTGGGACACTGCTGGGTTTTCTGCTGACCCAGAGACATTTGGCAAGAACCGTGAGCTTGAGGTCATCCACTGCAGATGGGCCATGCTTGGGGCTCTTGGGTGTGTCTTCCCAGAGCTCTTGGCCCGCAACGGTGTTAAGTTTGGTGAGGCCGTATGGTTCAAGGCTGGAGCCCAAATCTTTAGCGAAGGTGGGCTTGATTACTTGGGAAACCCAAGTTTGATCCATGCACAAAGCATCTTGGCCATTTGGGCCACACAAGTGATCTTGATGGGTGCGGTTGAGGGATATAGAATTGCTGGTGGGCCTTTGGGCGAGGTTGTTGACCCACTTTACCCGGGTGGTAGCTTCGACCCACTGGGCCTTGCTGATGATCCAGAGGCTTTTGCTGAGTTGAAGGTGAAGGAGATCAAGAATGGTAGACTAGCCATGTTCTCTATGTTTGGGTTCTTTGTTCAAGCCATTGTGACCGGAAAGGGACCATTGGAGAACCTCGCTGACCACCTTGCGGACCCTGTTGCGAACAACGCGTGGTCTTATGCTACAAACTTTGTCCCCGGAAAGTGATATATTTGACATATGCTTGAGTTTGCTATATTCAAAAATGTATTCAAAGGGTTTGATAAAAGTTGTGTGTATTAATGTTGAATATTTATATTATCTCTTATTTTAACGGCAAAAGTTTGTCATTTTCAGTTACTTATACAGTACTTCTATTTTGATATCTAACTATTATCATGCAATGCAACTTATAAAAGATTAAATATATTCAAAATACAAGCAAATGTTTGGTTAAAAAAATGAACATACAACCTCAGGTTTTTGAGTAGCTACGTGTGTTCAAAAAGCATTTCAACAAGAATTACAAAAAGTTATACCCCCTACAAAGTGAAAAACACTTGAAAATTGATAGATGCAAGATATACTAATTATAGTCTAGGAAAGTCTTCTTTATTTTGCAAAGCCTAACTACTGTTTCTATCATGTTGATCCTCTGAGAAGATGAATCAGAGGTGCAATCCATTGCCAAACTGAAAACTGACACCAAAGCTTCGTGTTTTGTATATAAATGCTCGTTGATCAGATTTTCGTCAACAACTTCAAAAACTGAACGTTTTGCTGCTTCAATAACCCAACCTCGCAAAGTTACCTCACCGCTAAACATTGCTTCTGTGGGCTTTTTCCTAGTGAATGTTTCCAGCAACAGAATGCCAAAACTATAGACATCACCTCCTGTCGATACTATTCCTTCCATCCCATATTCTATGCACAATGAGATACCATATATTAAATGTTGTTGATTGATCTAAATCTACCAATCATGCAATGTTCCATTTTAGGAAACTTTTCATCATTCGTGCTTGTGGACATTTTACTACATGCCTTAGTTAAGAGTATCAATGGAAATAATGGGTAGGACTGTATGAGTTAAGAAAAATACAATCCTGTTTGGGAAGTATACAATTGAAAAGGAGGAACCTTTAAAAATTTTTTGTTAAAAGATTATATTGAACACTACAACAAATGTATAGTATGCCATAAAGAGTGTAGAATTGGTCCATTGCTGTAGTGTAAGAACTTATAAGAAACAAGTAAGCAACTAAAAGAGCCTTACCAGGAGCCATGTATCCGATTGTGCCTAAAGTTGCAGTTCTTAGCATGAAGTCCTCTTCACCAAAGATTTTGGCAATACCAAAATCACAGACTCTTGCATTCATATCTCCATCAAGGAGGACGTTGCTCGGCTTCAAATCACAATGAATAATAGGCCTGGTTTGACCGTGATGTAAATATTCCAGGGCCGATGCAACATCTATCATTATTTGTAGTCGTTGTACAAGATTCAGATGATTGTTATGTGAGTACAACCACTGCTCAAGGTTCCCATTTGACATGTATTCCATTACTAAGCATCTAAAATCAATGTTTGTGCAACTGCTAATGATTCTAATGAGATTCCTATGACGAATATTGCGTAGTACTTCACATTCAACATTGAAACTCTTGACTGCATGCTCCGTAATCAGATTAAAAACCTTTACCGCTATAGTTACTCCATCCGAGAGTTCCCCTTTATATACTGAACCATAAGCCCCATTTCCAATCAAGTTGCTTACATCAAAAGATTTTGTTGCTCTTACAAGTTCGTAATAAGATATTCTTGTCCATTCATGAAGTAATGGCTGCTCACCTTTTGTTCGGATGTGTTTTCTGTGTCTTCTTAACAAATATGCAGCGAAAGCTAATGCTATTATTGATGCAATGATGGGTAATACATACTTGAGAGCAGAGAAAGCCCGCGATTCATGTTGTTTGCTTCTACATGACAAGACTTGCAGTTTTGGTGCACCACATAGATCTTTATTATGCATAAATGAGGAAGCAGTGAAGTTAGTAAAGAGTCCCCCACTTGGAATTTCTCCTTGTAGCCAATTGTAAGAAAGATTTAAGAGTTGTAGATGCCTGAGTGCCTCTAAGGATCTAGGAATCAAGCCAGATAGATTATTTTGAGACAGATCCAAAAGCTCCAAACTTACTAATGTGCCAAGCGACTCAGGAATTGAACCTTGTATTTTGTTGTGAGCCAAGGAGAGTTTGTTTAGCATTTGGTACCCACCAATGCTACTTGGAATATCACCTGACATTCTATTAAACGACAAGTCCAACCCATTAAGAGGAGAATTAGAGCTTCCAATACGTGATGGTAAATTTCCAACTAAGAGGTTAGAGGACAAATTTAAAACCAAAAGAGATTTGTGCGTCCACAATGTCGGTGGTATGGTGGAGGTGAATGTATTCGAGTCCAAGAATAACCACGCAAGTGAATCGATATCTCCCAAGCATGGTGGTATGATTCCTGAAAGCCGGTTGTGGCTCAAATACAACTCCCCTAGGTTTTTCATGTCACAAAAATGTTGTGAAATCCCGCCTTGTAATTTATTCTTTTCAAGAAACAACTGGCCAATATTTTTTAACTTCCCAAGTGTTGTTGGGATGTTTCCTTCTAACTCATTGTTGTCCAAACCTAACATTTGTAAATTAGTCAAGTTGCCGATTCCACTTGGAATATTGCCTTTGATCCCGCACTCATGTGCTTGAAATGTTTGCAGATTTGTAGACCAGTTACCAATTGAAGCTGGAAGGAAGGTCTTCAATGGATTTTGTGCAAAGGACAATATTCGCAACTTTCTAGCAATCGCCAATGATGACAAAAAATTTAGTTCTGAGCCATCAGTGGTGAAATGATTTCCTCCACACACAAAAGTTTCCAAATGTTCTAATTTACCAATTGTGGTTGGTATGGAGCCGGTAAAGGAGTTGGAAACGATAGATATTTGAGAAAGTCTGGAAGCATTGATGATTGAGCTAGGCAGAGTTCCTTGGAACTTGTTGTAGCTTAGGAATAGCCCTTGAAGATTAGGAAGCCTGAAGCCCAAGTCTATAGGGAGAGCCCCTGAAAATGAATTGTTAGTCAGATGCAACTTCTTTAGTGTTGAGATGTTGAATTGAAAGCTTCCAGTAAAGCGATTATCTGTTAGATCCAGCTCCTCAAAGTGATCAAGGTAGCCAATTTCATTTGGAACACTTCCTGTCCCAATAACGGTAACATATAAGTCGAATTAATTAGAATATATCAGCTTAATGTAAAGCTAATTAAAAGAATGCAACCATGGATTGCTTGATTTCATAATGCTCATATAATTAGAGGTGACACAACAATGTACAACCATTTTGATGGAAATCCATCAAATACCTTTGATATGTAATAGAGCCTTAGGTTAGCATAAATCATGAGAGAGTGGCTTACACAAGTAGCAGAAATAAATTGGCTTTTTATGGACACATTAAAGCATTGGTTGCATTTTCTGGAAATTGATCATGATCCATGTATACTTTGTGTAGTGTAATACAAAGTAAATAAGTTCTATGGAAATAGTTAAATGATTTAGCTAGTAAAATTTATAGTCAAACATGAAGGCACAAATCATAAGATCGACTTGCCTGTAAACATATTACGTTCAAGATAGAGCCATTTCATCTGCGTTAAATTACCAACTTCTGGAGGAATGTTTCCTGTGAAGTGGTTAAATGATAGAATAAGCTTTCGGATTCCTCTCATTTTCCAGAAGCCATGTGGAACAGGTCCTGTAAACAAATTATTGGCAAGAACTAGTTCTTCAAGATTTGGAAGATTGGTGTACATATTTTGTGATGAAAATCCAGACAAGCTATTGTTACGGAGATCGATTGATTTGAGGAAGGACATGTTGAATATGACTTGAGGAACATTGCCAACTAAATTCGCCTTTTGTATGTTTAATTTCTCCAACCTCTTCAGGTTCCCTAACTCTACTGGAATTGAACCTGTCAACATTAAATAAGTACAACCGGTCATAATATCATAGTTGTTGGAGCTATAGGTTTTTGTTTTAGCAAAAGTTAACTTCTTTTTATTCAACATATAGGTAATCATATTATGATATTTAGCATGTTTGTCCTCACTACTTTTTGTCATCAATAGTACACTAATATTATATTAGTAAATTTTTTTTTTTTTTTTTTTTTGTGTTTCCCTCAGTCACACTTTATGTTATATGAATTACTATAGTATTTACATGTCAAAATGGGTTTTTCCTTTTTTTTTTGGCGATGGGTTCTCAGGGAGCGGCATCTCTATCTCGGGTAAGGTTTGCTCTCCTCTCACCCTTCCTTTCCTGGACCCTACATTAGCTTGCTATGAGTGGGATTCAACTTGGTATCTTGCCCTGTTTATAGTTAGCATGTTTGTAGGAATATGTATGAGTTCATATAAAATATATGAGTTCTCCCAAAATAAACTGTTGGTTAATTTAAAAACAATTCTATGTGTTGGTGACAAAATCATACCTTGTAAGTCATTCTCACCAAGAAATAACTCCTTTAAAAGGGTCAAATTCCCTATTTCCCTCGGTATGCTGCCGTTGAAATTGTTTGTTGACATGGATAGATACCGAAGTTGCCGACACTTGTTGATGCTTGATGGAATTGGCCCTGTGAATTTATTCCCTGATATAAAGAACAACCTAAGCTTGACAAGCTGATCACACATATCATCTGGCAGAGTCCCAGAAAAACTATTGAATGACAATTGAATCCGTCTAATAGAAGACTGATTGAAAAGTGTTTGTGGCACCAGCCCACTTAACTGGTTATTATTCAACACCAAATCTTGCAGCTCAGAAAGATTACCAATTTCTTCTGGGATATTTCCATTCAGTGAATTGTAACTTAAGTTCAGGCTCTTCAGACTTGGCATTTTATCAAGAAATAAAGGTGAGAGAGTGCCTGTGAGATTGTTGTGTCCCATGTACACTCGCTCTAGATGGCGTAACTGCATCATTTCCGGAGGTATCGGACCATGGAAACTGTTGTTGCTAAGGTCAAGTGAGGTGAGGAATGCTACCAATTTGTGGAGGGATTCTTCCAACAAGACCCATGTCGGAAAGATCCAAAGCGATTACCCTTTGAGTCTTAATACTGGAGCCACAAGAAACGCCTGTCCATGTACAGATGGAGGCGTTTGGGGTCCATTTTTTGGATAAAAGGCCAGAAGGGTCCACAGTGATTTGAGCTCTGATTGCATCAAGGGCATGCTGATCTTCAGAAGCAGAAACCGAGTAAAAGTTCAGAATCATGAGTGCAATTGTAAGTTTAAAAGTAAAGATAGTCATCCTCTCCATAGTTGTTAGTGTGAAGTGTTGCATGAGTTTGTTATGTATATGTAGTTGTTATTTAATTCTTGCAAAAATTCAGTTCAAGTATAAATGATGTGTAGATATGAGTTACCACCCAACTACATTCAGCAATTAGGAAATTCTAAATAGACTGCGCATTTATAAATAACATAATAAGTTGAGGGGGACACATGAAGTTATTAAATGCAGTTGAATTCAATCCATCTTAGGTTCTTGATGCAAAGACCTTCTGTTTGTGCTGACACAACATGAGGAAATCCTGTTGGATATATTTAGCTTCTAAACAAATTCAAAGAATGGATATCCATTTGTTGGCCGTTGGGTGTTTTCTAGTTTTGCTGCTATAAAAATGTCCCAAAAAAAATTGGAAAAGATAAAATTTTGTTACATTGACAAGTATTAAAAATGTCCCCAAAAAATTGGAAAAGATAAAATTTTGTTACATTGAGAAGTATAGATATCATTTGCAGCAAATACCTTATAGAGACGAGATTTTTTAAGGTTTTAGTGACGACATGTTGTCTCTACAGGCCTTTTTCACCTATAGAGACGACATATTGTCTCTATAAAGTTTGTCTTTACAGCCTCTTCCCTATAGGCCACAAAAGTCGTCCCTATAGGTGTCATTGCTATAGAAGACTTTGTAGAGACGACATGTCGTCCCTACAAGTTTGTGCAAAACAAAATTAAAAAAACAAAAAAACATTTAAGCTCTATAGAGACGCCTTGTCGTTTCTACAAGTTTTTCTTCATAAAAAATAAAAAAATATATTCATCTATAGAGACGACTTATTGTCTCTATAAGTTTTTTTTTTTAAATTTAAAAAACATTTTAAGCCAATAGAGACGACTTATCGTTTTCATAGGTTTTTCTTTATAAAAAATAAAGAAAGATTTTTACCTATAGAGACTCGTCTCTATAGGTTTTTCTATAAAAGAAACATAAAAGATTTTCACCTATTAGGTTCCCTAGGGACATGGTGTGATGATAAGGTGTCTCTCCTCTGTCCTATAGATAAACCACAAACAAAAAAACTAACTGATTATAACACATTAATTTATGTTCTCTAGGGACATGGTGTGATTATAAGGTGTTTCCCCATTTGTTCAAGAGGTGGAGGGTTCAAATTTTACAAGCTGCAAATATAAGAGTATTTAAAAGTAGGTTAGCTTGTTATTAAAAAAAAAAATAACACATTAACTTATCTAATTTTCATAGTTATAAAAGGATAGTGATTTAATGTTATATTCATGCTTACAAGTGTAATCTTTTATGGAATATTAGCGTGACATGCTTATAATTTTTTCATAATCGCATCTAATATCTTTTACATTTTCAGTTAATTTTTGACACCAGTGTTCGCAAGTGAAATATTGAAAAAATTGTATATTAAATTGGTTTATGATTTCGTACACAAAGCAATAAAAAGAAAAACTAATATAGATGGATACATAGAAAAGAAAGGAAATACTATCACAAAATATTTGGTTGACCCTTTGACAAAGCAACGGTCATACCACCTATTGCATGACTGTCAAGAATCTCCTAATTAAGGAAAAGACTTAATCCCTATTTATTTAATTAAATTATTTTATTTTCTCACAGTTCCTCTCAAGTTAAGTTGTGGGGTCTCCAATACTCAACTTGTCAAGACAGTGGCTGAAGATTCTTCCGTTGACGGCTTTTGTTAACATATCTGCTAACTGGTCTTTTGATGGAACAAAAATAAGCTTGATGATCCCTGCTTCAAGTTTTTCTTTGATAAAGTGCCAGTCAACTTCCACATGCTTCGTACGATTGTGTTGTACAGGATTTTCTGAAATTTGTATTGCTGCCTTGTTATCACACATGATGCTACTAGCGAAGGGTTTGAGAAAAACCGATCTCGGTTAGAAGTTTTCGTACCCATAAGACCTCCACTAGGCCTCTTGCAATCCCTCGAAATTCGGCTTCAACGCTTGACAAAGCTACCACTTTTTGTTTTTTGCTTCTCCATGTAACTAAGTTACCACCGACTAGAATGAAGTATCCAGACATTGATCTTCGATTTCCTTTGTCTCATGCCCAATCTGAATCCGTATATGCCTGGATCTTAAGATGTTTGTTTGGTTGAAAGAGAACCCCATAACTACTTGTGCCTTTGAGGTATCTCATAATCCTTGATACTGCTTCCATATGACTCACTTGAGGTTGGTACATAAATTGGCTAACAACCCCAACTGCATATGCAATATCAAGGCGAGTATGCGAGAGATATATGAGTTTACCAACCGAGCGTTAATATCTTTCCTTGTCAGCTAATTCTGCTTCTTCTTCCATGTGGAGTTTATGATTCGCGGTCATGGGGTGTCAGCATGTCACACCCCAATTTTCGGTTTATACGGAAGCGTGTTGCGAGGTGTGGCCAGAGCGGCAATCGTTACAATCAATCGAGTAAACAACGTATTTAAACCATAGAAGGATGTTCATCCATACATTTGTTTTGAAACCATAATTTACAATACATACATCTTGTTCCGAATTAAAACAACTACAACTTTAACAATATTGTTCAAAGTTTAAAACAGTTCTACATAACATGATAACTGAAAACAGGTGACATCTCAAAAGTTTGCTTTCTTGGTAACAACACGAACATATTTTTCCAAAGTCGTCCACTAATCTCCTGTAATACATGTTAGTTTTGAAAACGTAAACAAAAGTTTAGTGAATTCATGTTATTTAGTTTTTGAATCAAATGAGTCTCCAAACATTTGAAATAGAAAAATTCGTTTTGTATAGTATGATGAAAAATCGTGTGATCATTAGTGTTTTGCAATGACACTAATATGTATGCCAGAATAGGAGGCAACTAAACCTTGACAATTTATCGTGTGTGTCAACGACACTAGTTTGGACACAAAGTCACTCTTAACGATCGTGGTTATCGTTGCCGTTAAGAGTGGGGCTTGCCAAAACCCAAATAGATCTATTCGTTTGTTCCTCGGTACTTGTTTATTCATTAATGGTCCCTTTATTTTAAACACCTATCCGCATGTGATCAAAATAGTTTCATTGTATCATCATACTAATTGTAACATGTATACATCCCTGAAAGTTTAAAACTATAAACATTCGAAGTAAAATGGGAAACATGAACTCACAGATTTGTGTTCCGTGCAAATCTCTATTCGATTCCAAGTTCATCGTTTGTTTCTCGACCTACAAGTGTTCTAATCTTGTATTTCGTTTTTAGTTTCTCATAGTCATTTGCTTTCATTGTGTGTGTTTTCGTATATATATATATATATATATATATATATATATATATATATATATATTCCATTTTAGTTTGTGTTTGAATGGGCTTAATTTATTTATTAGATTTTAAGTCCATTTTGTGTATTTAGTGTATATGGGCATAGCGCATATAACTTTTTTTAAAGTGAGTCAAGCCCAAATTGATTTGTAAGAGTGGGCCTTAACCCAAAACATTTTTTTTATAAAAGTGGACATAGCCCAATTTATTTTATAAAAGTGGACTTAGCCCAAATAAGTTATGTAAAAATGGGCCTAGCCCAAACTAGTTTCTAAAAAATGGATCTTAGTCCATAATAGTTTATAAATATTGGATTTTTAGTCCAAGTATTTTTGTAGAGTAGGCTTTAGCCCAATTTTGACTAAAAAGATATTTTAGTCCATTGTTTTGTAAAAGTGGGCCTAGCCCAATTTTATTTGTGAGAAATGGACTTTAGCTCAATTTAATTTATGGACTCCTTCTTTTAAATTTACAAGAATTGGGCTTAGTCAATAATAAATAATAATACTTGTATTTTTATAAAAATCTAGTTTTTTATATAAAAATTGTTACTTATGCCATATATGAATTCCTTTTAATGCATAAGCTTTTTAAAGTGTGTGACGGCTCATATTTTGTTATAATTGTTTACTACGTGTCGGCTTGATTTAATCGTGTCGGCTTGATTTAATCGTGTCGTTTGTCCCATTCGTGTCGTCCGTCTCGTTTATGTCGTTTGTTTCGTTTGTGCCATTTTATTTTGTCCAAATGTCCATATTGTCCAAAGTGTCCGAATTTGTCCGTTTGTATGTTTATGTCCAAGGATGGACATTACAAGTTATAGTCTTGTTTTTCAAGTGTTAATATATATTTTGTAATTTTTGTAGATGTGTGTAAATTTTGTATTTGTTCCTACTTGAACTAAACACATAATGTACATATCAAAATATATATTTATGATACTTGATGAATCTTTTTGAAAGTATATATTTTTATCTAAAATATATACTTGTCACTTTTTGTTTAGAAATCTTTTATAAAACATGGATTTATAACTTTGTCCAAAAATTCGTTTAACCATGTTCAAAGACTTCAAATAGTTTCATAGTTACAAATTTCCTTGTTTTAACAACTTCTTGAACATAACAAGATTTATAAAAATTTCGCCATACTTTTGTTTGAAATATGAAATTTTCCCAAGTTTATACAAAACTTGTGTTCAATTTATTTTAACATAAAACATCATCAAGTGTCAATATCCATCAAAATTTGTCAACAAAACAACCATGAACATGATATAGTTCTTAACTTTCCCAAAAAGGAAACTTTATTCTTAGTTTTTGCCACAAATTTGTAGAACAAGATTTTATTTAAAATTCTTGTTTTAGATGACTCATATAGTCATTTGAAGCACAAATATGTGTTCAAAATTTTTCCTACTAACATATTTCATACTTTTGGTTCTTTCCAGAAATGAAAACTTTATTCAATAAATTTTTCAAAAATTTATTTTCTTAGATTTAAATGATTTCTCATACTTTACTAGTATATATGTTAATCATTTAAATCATCACACTCATGTTCATCACCTTTGTTGATGAATCTTGGTTGATCCAACATGCATGTATGTAGATCATATTTTTAAACAAAAATGTCGAGGACCAACCGATGGAGATAGAAAACCCTGAAAACCAAGTAGAGATGCATGATTTCAACTCGGAGGAAATACCTAGGATACCAGCACCAAACCCCTTAGACCCAAATTACGACCCCTGGTGGGATGACGTTAGGGATTATGTGCGACGCTACCCGATACATGAAGACATGCCCATGCCAAACATAGGAGCCTACCCAGGTTTGGATCCTTTAGATCCCTATTACCACGATGAATACATTAGGGAGATTTTAGAAGATCCTTACCGATTCTAGGCCCCTACACCTCCATACCAGGAACCCGCACCCCAGATTCCGAACCCAGTCCTAAAACCCGCACCCCCAATGAGTGCAGAAAACGTACAAGAACTTAGGACATTTGGTGAGGAAATTTTAGAGAGTAGCGAAAGGATGAGACAGGTGGGAGAGCGACTCGTCTGGAAATACGACGAGCGTAATATGGATTTCTGGATGAATCCATATCCGTAGATGTGATGATGGAGACGGTAATAGTAATAATAATAATATAATAAAATAAATAATAAAATAATAACAAAATATGTGTGTACAGATGCCTACTTTTATTAGTGTAATTTTATTTCAGTTGGTATTGTAATTTTTATTTCAGTACTGGTGTGTAATAGATGCATAGTATATGAATAGAGTAAAGTCGCAATGATCGACGCTTTTGACCAAAATGCGTGTCATGTGATTGACTATATTAAATATTATTTTGTGATATTAATATGTGGTAAATGTTTAAAATTCAGATGGTCGACGAAGGAAATCAAGGAAATCTGAATAATGATAACCAGAGTAACATTAACTTGGTTAATGAGAATCCGAGCATCAATAACAATGGAAACCAAATGGATAATAGTGTTATCCAACACATAGTGGCACAAGAAATTATAGATGCAATGCCATTTATTATTCAAACGGTTCAAGAAGTGAATAATAAAAGTAAGCATAGCAGTAAGCGACCAACTGAACCAGAACACAGCGTGAACAATGGCCCTGTACTTCAAGTGCCCATTCCTAAAAGAAGAGGAACCATGCCTTATGGTTGTTTTTACAAAGAATTCTGGTCCTGCAAACCAATAGAATTCTCAGGCAATGAAGGACCCATTGCAACTCTACGCTGGATAGAAAAGACTGAGGCTGTTTTAAAAATAAGCAAGTGTGCGGAAGAGGACAAGATAATGTTTGCTTCTAATCTATTTAAGAATTTAGCCTTAGAATGGTGGAACACTATCCTCCAGTCTAGAGCAAGTGACAGGATATACAACATGGAATGGGAGGAATTTAAAAATACGGTAGAAAGGAAATTATGCCCTCCCAATGAAAAGGAACAAATAGCAAATAAGTTTCTGAACTTAAGAATGACCGGGGTAGATAGTAAGGGTTATACTACCACATTCTTTGAATATGCTAGAATAGTACCAACCCTTGCATCACCAGAGCCGGTATTAATCTCCCGTTACATCTGGGGATTAATTGGAGAGATTAGACACGTAGTCAAGGCAGCTAGACCCCAAACCATAGAAGAAGCTGTAGAATTAGCCAACACCTTGACAGATGAGTTAATCCGTACTAGGGAAGAAGACCAGAGGAGAAACCTAACCCAAAGACTTACCCAAGAATTCCGTTCTGCGAATTTCAACCGTAGGAATATGGGTTCTACCTCTACACCATTCTGCAGGGTCTGCAGGAAAAAGCATTCGGGAAAATGCTCCACTCTTTGCAATTTCCGCAAGATGCCAGGACACAAGGAAGAAGATTGCAGGAGAAAATCCAGTAACGGACTATGCTTCAACTGTGGAGAAAAAGGTCACATCAAGCCGAATTGTCCGAAACTAGCTCCAGCTGCGAACAACAGGAACACTAAAAATGCTAGAGCATTCGTTTTAACTGCAGAAGAAGCCAAGATGATTCCAGACGTGATAGCTGGTACGTTTTTAGTTAATGATGTTTTTGCTAAAGTATTATTTGACTCTGGTGCAAACAAAAGTTTTATTAATACTTCGTTTTGCAAACTTCTAAATCAGTCATTAACTAAACTACCACAAGAATGTCTAGTTGAGACAGCAAATGGAGAAACGATTAGGATTTCTGAAATCTTGCAGGAAACAAGAATAGAGTTTTTAAATCAAAAGTTTATAGCAAACCTGTATCCCATGAATCTGGTAGGATTTGATGTCGTTTTAGGAATGGATTGGTTAACAGCCAATAAAGCCAGTATTTTATGTGATCAAAAGTCAATTCAAGTAAATTCACCAAAGGGTGAAAAGATCACAAGTGAAGGGGATAAACCATCTAGACCCACAAAATTCATCTCTGTGATGAAAACTGCAAGTTATATAAGAAAAGGATCTATAGTGTATTTGATTTCTATAATCACCATGGTTGCAAAAGTCGTTAGGCGCTCCCTAGTCGGTTGACCGGGGAGTTGAGAGTACTCGGCATAGGCGGAGAGTACTCGGGAAGTACTCGGACATGTTAAATTATAAAGAAATTAGTTTTCGGAAATTAAATATATGTCTAATAACATAAATTTACTAATATTTATAACAAAATACGTGAAAATGATATTCATTATTTAATATGATAGTCATATAAATTGTGTTTTATTATTTTTTAAGTCAAACTCGGCCCGAATTGACATACTAGATCCGATTTTGGCCGAGTTTGACCGCGTCTGATCGATTCCGAGCAATTAGGCGGAGTTAGAGAAAGTCGCCTCGGCAGCCTACCTTGTAGCGACTACTCGGGGAGTACTCAGCCTTGGAAACCTTGTTTTACAACCATGATAATCACTAACACTAAAGGAAAAGAACTAAAAGGCATTCCAGTAGTGTCTCAGTTTTCAGATGTATTTCCAGAAGAATTACCAGGACTACCACCAGACAGAGAAGTTGAATTCAGAATTCATCTATTGCCAGGAACAGCACCGATTGCCAAAGCACCCTACCGTTTGGCACCCGCAGAAATGCAGGAATTAAAGAAACAATTTGACGAACTATTGGAGAAAGGATTTATACAGCCAAGCTCGTCGCCATGGGGAGCACCGATTTTATTCGTCAAAAAGAAGGACGGATCAATGCGTATGTGCATTGACTACCGTGAATTGAACAAGGTCACAATTAAGAATCGGTATCCATTACCAAGAATAGATGATCTGTTTGATCAATTGCAAGGAGCTCGATTTTTCTCCAAAATCGATTTAAGATCAGGATATCATCAATTAAAGGTACAGGAAGAGGACATTCCTAAAACTGCATTTAGAACCAGGTATGGTCATTATGAATTTACTGTCATGCCATTTGGTTTAACCAATGCCCCAGCCGCATTTATGGACATGATGAACCGAATATGTAAGCCATATTTGGATAAATTCATAATTGTCTTTATAGATGATATTCTAATTTACTCTAGAAGTAAAGAGGAACATGCAAAGCATTTGCACGCACTTCTAAGTCTATTAAGAAAGGAAAAGCTTTATGCTAAGTTTTCAAAGTGCGAATTTTGGTTAGAACAGGTACAGTTTCTTGGACACTTAGTCAATCATGAAGGAATTCATGTATATCCAACAAAAATCGAGGCGATTACTAAATGGAAAACCCCTGAGTCACCAACCGAGGTTAGAAGTTTCTTAGGATTGGCCGGTTATTATAGAAGATTTATTCGAGATTTTTCTAGAATAGCCATTCCTTTAAATAAGTTAACCTGTAAATCCATTAAGTTTGAATGGGGAATAAAGCAAGAAGAAGCATTTGGAATTCTTAAGCATAGATTAACCCATGCACCCATATTAGCGTTACCAGAAGGAACTGAAGATTTTGTAGTATATTGTGACGCTTCTAAGTTAGGTTATGGATATGTGTTAATGCAATGCCAAAAGGTAATAGCTTATGCATCTAGACAACTTAAGAATCATGAAGAGAATTATTCAACTCATGATCTAGAATTAGGAGCAATAATTTTTGCTTTGAAAATTTGGAGACATTATCTTTATGGTAGTAAGTTTACCATATTCACTGATCATAAAAGTTTAAGATATGTTTTTGGGCAAAAGGAATTGAATATGAGACAAAGACGCTGGATGGAAATGCTTAGTGATTATGATTGTGATATCCAGTATCATGAACGAAAAGCAAATGTAGTGGCAGATGCTTTAAGCCGAAAGTATCACGAAAAGCCAAAAAGGGTACGTTCTCTTAAATTAAATCTACAAGTAGATTTAAATGATCAAATTAGAAAAGCACAAGAATCAGTAATCAAGGATGATACTGAAAAATTAAAAGGAATGATTAAGTTATTAAAACAATGAACAGATGGAATTTGGAGATTCCATGAAAAGAGAATGTGGATACCTAAATTAGGAAACCTACGTCATCGTATATTAGAAGAAGCCCATAAGTCTAAGTATACGATGCATCCAGGCAGTGATAAGATGTACCAGGATTTAAGGAAAAATTTCTGGTGGATAGGAATGAAGAAGGATATAGCAGCCTATGTTTCTAAATGTTTAACTTGTTCTCAAGTTAAAGCTGAACATCAGAAACCCTCAGGATTGCTACAACAATTAGAAATGCCAGTATGAAAATGGGAATTGATAACAATGGATTTTGTTACTAAATTACCCAAAACAAGAAAAAGCAATGATACAATCTGGGTGATTGTAGATAGGCTAACCAAGTCAGCTCATTTCTTACCAATGAAAGAAACTTTCAGTATGGAACAGTTAGCTAAATTGTATGTAAATGAAATTATTTCATTACATGGAATACCATTATCAATTGTTTCTGTTAGGGATAGCCGTTTTACCTCTCATTTTTGGTCAAGTTTCCAAAAGGCAATGGGAACTAAGTTGAATCTAAGCACAGCTTATCATCCTCAAACAGACGGACAAAGCGAAAGGACGATTCAGACAATGGAAGACATGCTTAGAGCGTGTGTAATTGATTTCGGGGGGTAATTGGGACGATCACTTACCTTTAATAGAATTTTCTTACAATAATAGTTATCATACAAGTATCAATGCTGCACCATTCGAAGCACTTTATGGACGAAAGTGCCGAACCCCAGTCTGTTGGGCAGAAATTGGGGAGAAGCAACTATCTGGACTTGAGATAGTGCAAGAAACAACAGACAAAATCATTCAAGTCAAAGAACGACTAAAAGCAGCACGTGACAGATAAAAGAGTTATGCTGATAACAGACGAAAACCATTGGAATTTCAAGTAGGAGATAAAGTATTATTAAAAGTCTTTCCTTGGAAAGGAGTAGTAAGATTCATCAAACGGGGAAAGCTAAATCCCAGGTATGTTGGACCTTTTGAGATTATTAGAAGAATAGGACCTATAGCCTATCAGCTACAACTGCCAGAGGAAATGGTAGGAATACATGATGTCTTTCATGTGTCAAATCTCAAGAAATGCTTAGCTGATGAATCACTTGTAGTACCTCTTAAGGATATAGAGGTAAATGAACAACTCAAATTTGTGGAAATGCCTCTACAAATTGAAGACAGAAAAGTCAAGCACCTCAAAAACAAGAGACTAGTTCTGGTCAAAGTGAAGTGGGACTCCAAAAGAGGACCTGAATACACATGGGAGCTTGAATCAGAAATGCAAAGAATATATCCACACTTGTTCCAGTAGATCTCGAGGATGAGCTCTAAAACAAGGTGGGGAGGATATAACGACTCTAAACCGACACCCTTGAATATTTTCCGACACCCTAATATATTTTAAAATATCCCAATATGTCCAACATTACACCCCATACATGAAAACGGACCCCGAATACCCTTAATATTATTAAAAATAATTAAAAATCTAATTTTTGGGTTGAGGCGAGCCGCGTAAGCCACACCTCAACATTTACGCGGGCCGCGACAACTTAAAACCTGGCACGATCCTGGGCCGCCACCTGGCCCAACACCCGGCAAGCCTAGTCGATGACCCAGACAAGCTACGCCGTTGACTGGGTTTGACGCGGGCCGCGTAGGCCCTTATCTACATTTACGCGGGCCGCGTAAAAGTTGAAATGAGGCACTATATATAGAGGCCATCGGATCTTCAGTCGAATTCGTTCAAAAACGTTTTCTTTCTCTAAATTCTTAATTGTAGGCTTAATCTACGGGTATAATACCCCCTAAATAGCGAAGTTCTGCTCCGTTGTAAGTATCGTAACCCCTAGATACGTATTAGATACGCTGCCTGATTGATCTAGGGTTCCGTAACGGCTGTCGTGGTTCTGCCTGACGTAGTCGTTGGAATGCCGTCTCGGGGAGGGTATTACTAATGTTAAAATGGGTTATTATACTAACACGTATGCTTCTGTGTAAATTATAGATAATTCTCAAGAAACCCTTACAGAAAATCTAAGACAGCAATGTGAGTTTATCTGTTTTTTGTTAACTATTTTTACAAAACCTCACATGATTAATTATATATTAAGCAGTTATTGAGTATTTGTAAGAATACAATTATCATGAGTATGTTGGGGTTTTGTATACAAAATTTGTTACCACCTGGTCAAGGAGTAACATTTCCACAAGTCGGGTCTGACAGTACCATGGATGTTAATTGGTATAACTTGGAAACAAATATAATTGCGAGATCGCCCTCAATACTGTACAGTGGGTTTTTATTATAACTTGATTAAACTGTGATTCATTCACCAGTATTTCCCACTGACAAATGTTTTTAAAACGCGTTTCAGGTAACAAATTGTGAAAGCCAAATAGAAGCCAGCTAGATAGCACTGAAGGCTTGGAATAGTGGCAATAAAGTTACCTAAAATAAAATAGATGTTTTTAATAAATAAAATAGGATTTATTCCTATGAAAACGTGTGTACTACGAACTTGGGTTTTATCCCATATGTTTAATATTATGAAAATGTGGTATTTTACTCTGATCAAATATTTCCTAACTACGTTCCTGATGAAAATTACGCTGCCAAATTAGACAATACGTGATACCACCGAAACTGGCTCGCGGCCGCTCGTTCCCGGGGATTAGGGATCGGGGGTTGCGACAACACAATCATTTGGACATGCATGTATTCTTTAAACCTCTAATTCTATTGGACACATCAATTTCTTAGCTCGGTATATGGATATGGGTAACTCGTTGTCTTTGGGAAGCATGTCATGTAATAACTCTAATAGACATGTAAAACTCTTATCGCTCCAACTGTAGTTTGTCTTTAAGTTTAAGAGCTTTGACAAGGCGCTGAGCTTAGCAAACTTTTTACAACCAACATATAATGGTTTTTTTTCATCATCAAATAATTGTTGTAGTTTTTCTTGATAATTGTCACAAGAATTGGTTTCCAAATCATTGCACATGCCATTTAAATTATCATTGGCCGCGTCTAAATAATCATCGTCATCACTAATGTGCGGGCCCTCGTTCTCGTCGTTATAATTAGCTTCTAAATTAATCGAAGATGTGCTACGGTTAGCAAGTGACTCACCATGTTTGGACCAACAAGTATAATTCAACATAAATCCATTTTTCAGCAAATGATACTCGATTTCATTTGTTTCTGGAAATTCGGTAATATTTTTACATTCCGTACAAGGACACGGGATGGTTTTTTTTCCCTTTGTTCACACGATCCTCTTGAGCAGTCTTAAGAAAACTTTGCAAGCCGATCACAAACTCTTGGTTAGTATGTCTGATTTCGTACATCCAATAATTACGATCCATCTGAACTGAATAATTGAATAAAAAAGCAGTCCGAAAGGGACAATCCAAAATTAATCTCTAATAGAATAATTTCAGACGGGTATATACTAAAGAGTTTTTATATTAAATGAATGTATGTAAATAATAATTTAAATTAAATTAAAAACATATAATTCTAATAAACATACCTTGTTGAAGATCCAGGTAAAAGAATGAAGAAGTCCTCAAGTAGAAGAATGTATTAATGTAAATGATGAATGCGAATCCTTATTGAAGTTGAAGAAATTAGTTGGAATGAATATAATATAAACATGATCAGTATATTTTTAAATTTCAAAAAGAAATTATGGGATATCCAACGTTCGTATAGGTGGGCAGGGAATTCTTTGACTTTTTCTAACCCAATTAACTCTCTACCTTTCTCTAATTAATCTCTTCTAATTAATTTGAAAATTCAGGTTCATGGATAATTTTGGACTTTTATGTATGATGGTAAATTAATATTATCACCATAATATTAAATTTTCTAAAAGGGACGGTTGTAACTAGGGTAAAAAAAGACGGTTTAATTTATTAACAAAAAAAAAGATGATTTAGATAAAAAGACGGTTGAAATTTTAATAAAAAAGGACGGTTATGTGTAATATGGAAAATGAAAATATGATAAAAGGACGGTTTTTATACAAACCGTCTTAAAAGCATTTTGATGACCGTCTCTTTTGAGCATTTTTGTACTAGTGATTATATACATATCCCCTATGTATAGGATACATCTGAATATGTTAGGTCGAGTCAAGTTTACTAATCTAAATTTGACTGCATTTTTGTGAAATTAACTTACTAAATAAGCGTGTAAATAACTCAACGTGTTTTTTTTTTTACTTTGAAACAGGGGCTCCATATGATGGCATATATATTACGAAAAAAACCGCCTATGGCGTTTGCCACATGATCCGGCCCATCAAGTGCATCACATAGTACTAGAACCGGTATTATGCTCGGAACTAGGTATTAAATAAACAATGTATGGTGGAACCAGTTATGGAACGTTTTGAACCCGGGGAGTACACATCGGTTTAGGGATCTTGGGTGTATGCATAGATATGGAAGTAACCGGTTATTCTGAATACGATATGAAACTAACAATGACGTACCGTTGCAAAAATCCGTTTTTTGAAATAATTGTTTTTTGTCCATTTTGATGTTTTTACACTTTATGCCCCCATGTGTTAATATAACTAGATACTGGGAGTGTTGGTTTAATCATAATACTAAAAAACGCTCTTTATTTTTGTAAACCTAAAAAACACTCTCGAATGGCTTCGAAAGTGGGCAATCGTCTGTTGGTGTCAATTCTTCATCAACTAGCTTAACCTTTGTAGCTAACCGTTGTAGTTGTTAAAGCAACAAAGAGGACACTTGCTGTTTGGAAACATTTTTTATTTGTGTGAAATGTCAAGCCCTGAGTAAAGAGCACAATGCAAGAAACGTGGTGCGTGTTTAAAAAACGAGTCAAACTCGACTTTGAAAAACCTATAGAAACTTTTTGTAAGGCGCCAAAAAACATTACGGCTCGAGGTTAAGCAACAATGTCAAATGATGGAAATGTTTGAAATTTTGAATTAAATGCGGTTCGGGAGAGCATGACCAAGTTCGTGACTAAAGCGACTTTGTTGTTCCACCATTTCTAAGATCTGCACTTGAAAAATCTCATCCAAAGAACTCTCTAGTTGCGTTATAATCACATAAGTTGTGCTACCCTTAGACATGCTTGTCTTAATATGTGGAAAGATTCTAAAAAAAGATTTTATTGGAGCATTTAAAAACTTACAAACCCATGTAAATCTAAATTATTTAACTTGTAATGTTTGGTCGGCCTCACATAGTTTATCGGATTCGTAACTTTGTGTTACCGCTCATTGAGTAAATGAACACGTGACAAAGGATGAAGCATACAATGGTGCTTTCTTTGTTTTGGTATCCGAATATCGGAGAAATTTATTTCAAATTTTTGTTTATGTAATAAACTCGTTTAAAATAGAAAACAAAGTTTTTAGTATATCGTTTGATAACACCTCAAATAATACTACCCTAGTTTCACAATTAAATCTAAAATATAAACCAATTTGGATGATGTTTCTTTCCATTATCTATATATTGCACCCTTCATGAACTTGGTTGTACAAGACACATCTTATCAAATTGAGTAAATTTATGAATACTTGATTACATATCACATGACATTTCTTTTTCTAAAAGTAAACAAAGATATACTAGAGATATCAGATTGTATCCCCACCTAATATCGGTTATAAATCCAAAACTGGTTCCATTTGGAACGAGTTTCGACCCATGTTAACCATTCCCATAACCAACTTGGAGTGGGAACTAATTCTCAAAACTACTTCGTTTTTTGTGCATCTCTGTCAGTAACTCTACACATAGCTAAGTTATGCCTTTTTAAGTTGTGCTCTTTTATAATACTTATACCTTCATCTAACTGCCATGAGTCCGATTACTTGCGGATCAATTCCATACAAGTTTCAAACTTTAAATGTATGTTGTGATTACACAAATAAACATTTTTCACTACAAAAGGGGTTTTAGTGACACACAACAAGGGTCAATAAATGGCTAATTTGGAGATGTTACACAATAAAACTTCTTTTTCTCAGAAAACATGTATTATTTTAGTAGAATTATTAATACATATAAATGTATTAGTTAGACATGTTTTAAATTTATAAAAACGGAAATCACCTAGAACCAAACTACACATATAATAGGCAAGTGTACCTATCGTATACGTAGTATAGTAGTGGCAAGAACCAAATATCGATCCTAAGGACAAAGTGACTCCTAATAATCTATTGTTTATCAATATCTAACCGAAGTAAGAATGATTTGTGAAGAGACTAATGATTGCAAGTAAACACAAATTGTGGATTTAGAGAAATCAGATTATAGAATTAATCGTTTAGACTTTGACTCATTTTGACTGTATTGGTTATTGGTTTTAATTGGTTATGAAGACTATTTTACTCTAGTTCAAATAGCGTGTGAATTGCTAAAATGGATTAGGGCCAACTAAGGTTAATCTCATAAAACTAGGGAATCAATGCTATAAACATACACCAAGACCTAATCTTGTGAAGCAAGTTTAGTTACCATCCTTTATGACTTAATAGTTTCTTATATTGTTTTAGAAACTAGGGGGAACACCCGTGCGATGCACGACATGCATAATAGTTATTGTTTTTTCCTGGAACGACGACTGATATAGATAGTGCGTGACACGGTACGAAAGTGCGAATATAGTATAGATTTTTAAAACAAAAACCGGTTTTTTTTAAAGTTAGCCGTTTGACCATGGTTATTTTGACCAAAGTCCACTCCTCGTTCGGCGCTTTGTGGTAGCACTACCAGTCAAAAAAGGCCCAAAACGCCCGAGGGTACAGTGTTCCCCCGCGTTTTTAAGACGCTTTGAGAGAGGTTTGCGCCCCACCACATGTGGTCTCACAAAACTTCAAATCTATGGACGTGTGGTTTCTCAACCCTCTTCAAAAGACGTCACAGTTTTCAAATTTTTTTATTTTTATTTTTTCTTTTTCATTGTTTTAGATGGTGTAAAATAGATGTTAAATATATATATTATACTACATACACATATACATATAAATTCAGTTTTGACATCTAAAAGTCAAATTGCAGGTTTTGTTCCCTTTTATAGATAAGAAAGCAGTTTATTATTTATTACTAAAATGTTGTATTAACTTTATTCTGCAACATATTCTTTATAAACTATGCTTACCTTGACATAACCTAATAGCTATATTTCCTTATTAGAAGTCTCTGATAATTGAAAATTAGTACATATTATTACCTTGCTGGTGAACACATTTACTCTATGTTTAGGGAACAATTTGATTAGGTTGCTGATACTGAATTGAATATCACACCAAATTACAATAGCAGTTTATATTGCTACTATTCACCCAAATCAAGCACCTTAAATAAGTCAGTGTTTCTCTATATTCAAAAAACGAACTATAACTGACGATTATTAAATTGCAACAGTCAATTCAATCCAAATACTGCAATAGAAACATAAAATCTACCACAATTCGTTGGTTAATCACGTATAGTTCTTAATCGATTAGAATCAGAAAAAAGGAAATTGACTCACCGTAACTTAAAATCAGGAAGAAGGCGAACAAAGGGGCGGATTTTTTCGAAATCAATGACCCCTGTCTTTCATTGTTATTCCTTGAATGAGGTAAGCAAGACCCCATACTACACACTGCATACACATACATAAAAATTGGGTTCTATATTATTTGTATAAACACCGATTGGAAACCCTCACATTGCATTTGATGAAACCCTAATCAATATAAACACACACACTAACACTCACGAATCGAATCGAATTTATAAAAGGAAAAATTCGGGCTGTTTTTACCTCTTGCTGCTCCAAATCTTCATTACCATACATTATCTTCATCTTAGAGATATAGATATTGCACTTAAAGGTTGCTGGAGAGTCGGAGGATGATGTGTAATTAAAGGAGCAAGTAAATGACCCATTTTGATTCCAATTGAAGTTGCCGACTGATGGAGAGCCTGTGCAGGAGATCAATCGAAGATATATGTCTGAGAATTGTGTGCCAAATCAATGAAGATCTTCAATTGGGGAGAAGTTAATTACGATTCCAATTGAGTTGCCGACTGATGGAGAGCCTGATGGCGAGCCTGTGCAGGAGATCAATCGAAGATATATGTCTGAGAGTTGTGTGCCTAATCGATGAAGATCTTCAATTGGGGAGAAGTTAATTATGGATTGGAGAGCATATATTGAGAGGCGAAGGATGAATATCACGAACTCCAAAGTCCCCACAAACGCCAGTTAAACAACCCTTTCACTTCCGGAAGTCCTCTTCTCGCCGTTGCATCCGTCTCCGGCGACTCCTCCACTACCTCATGTTTTTCCTTTGCACATTATTCAACTAATGAGACGTCGTACGGAGGCGAAACCGAAACCTCTGGCGGAGGATTTAAAGCTTTTCCGGCGAACCTCCAATGACTCGCCTTCTCTTTCTTCTGGTTAGGTTTACGGCCGCGGCAGTTAACCTGTTCACTACTGGTAAGGTTTTCTTCAAATGCTTCAATTACTTGATGAATTAGCTCTCGGTTAACAAACGTGTCCCACCGGAACCAGTAGTTCGTGTAACAATCGAAGCAATCACAGTCGAATACCGGAGATTTGTGTGCGGCCGGTGCTTTCTTCTTATTGTTATTATCAGATGATCTAGGGTTTGTGGAATTATTTTTGACACAAATGATTAAAGTAATGTAACTATTAATTTGCATTAGGGAGAAGTTATTTTTGACACTTAGATTAGTTTAGTTAAACCATAAGGTTAACCGAAATTATGGTTCATGTATGGTTATGGTGTGTGGGCGCATGGCGTAATCGCATTAACCAAACAAATTATACATAACAAACTTACATAAATTTTAACTATTCTGATTAGGCTTTCATAAGAAATAACAAACTTATTTCCTTAGTTAACCATTTAAAATGAATAAATTATTTAGTAATAAAACAGAGTTATAAACTAAAATACTAAATTTATCAACAATAATACGTACAACTTTTATAACAACTTAAACTCTATTCAATTTATGACATTCTAAAACTAAATTAAATATACAGAAAAAAAAACAACTTTGAATTATTTATACATATAAATGTATTATATGGGCCTTCTTCCCCTCTACTCAACAACTTTGAAGTACTTCTTAGCCTTTGATTACCTGGTCATGATTCATAGATTAGAAAAAATATAAGCCAAGAAGATCTCAACCATCAAAATACGATCCAAGGGCTAAAAAGTGGTTCCTAATTATGCAATGGTTATCATTTGAACCTTATTCCATGAGACTTGAGGTAAGATGCAAGGAGCATTCTTTTGAGTTTTAAACCATCTGCAATTAAGTTCATTATTTAATCATTATTGTTGCAATTATTAGGTATTATAGATAATAATACCCCATGAAATTACCTTTTAGTAATTTTCGTTTCTAATTGGTTAGCATCTTTTAAGTTTTAAAACCATTTATAGTTATAATTAAATTCATAATAACGTTGATTAAGTTTTTTTATATTTAATTATTATTATTTTTATTTTTATTTCATATGATGTTCATCAACTATGTGATAAAATTGCAAAAAAGGTTGTAACCTTATTTGTATGATGTTTAGCAATTACTAAACCAAATAATAATGACTTAATTATAAAATTCAATCAAGTAATCGGTTACGGAGAACTTGAAACGGAAAAGCAATGTAAATATGAGGAAGGTGATGATGTTCAACTAAGTCAAATGATTTAATTCTTTATCAAGTATTTAACAATACTTAATTTATAAAGTTATCAATTTAATTGTATTTATCAATTTATACTCATGTAGAAAGACTAATTTGTCCCTTTACTAACTTCATTGAGTTGTTGTACTATAAGCATAATATGTTGCAATTATTTAAATTTGGTTGGAACCCTTGTGAAATGTTTTATACGATAGTATAGATAAACGCAATCAATTTAAATCTTTTGCGCGGGTTGAAAACATCCGAGCCCTTAAAGTTTGCTGCCCAATCCTGTCAAACAATACCTCCTCAAATATTTCCTCTGCATCTATATTGCCTATATATAGTATCAATTAAATCACACAAAAGCATCATATGTTTAAAAAAAATTGTAAAGTAGAAATTAAAAAAGGAAATACCAATAGGCCAAATAAATGTCTATCTCCAAATGAATAACTTTTCTCGTACCCACCCTTTTACACCTCCATATACATGAAGCTGCAAAAAAGGAAAAAGACTATAAATTTATGAACAATTAAACAATACATTGGTAAATGGTTCCAGATACTATAGTCATGCAAGGGTACCTTGATGAAGTATGAAGTGTCTGTCTTTTTGTATCCAATAACCTGTGTGTATACTTTATATGTAATATAAAATCATAATTTGAAAAAAAAAACCACTAAATCACCACAAACATAATAAAACATCAATATAAAATCATAGATTATGTAAAAGAAAACTGTTATCCCATTTGAATATTTTAAGAAACAAACCAAAGTTTTTTCGAAAAAAATGTTGAAATGGGTATAAAAGAACACACCTTTCCACCAAGATAAATAAATTTCATATCAACTTATCTCTTTCTTATCTCTTTCTTTTCGACTCTAACTCGCACAATAGTAGACAAAGGAGTTGATGTTGAGTGAAATGGTGAATTTATAGCAATGATAGGAGATTCCTTAATCGATCAAATTTATTACATATTGATTGAAATTGGACCTTTGGAGTGCTTTTGCGGTTTATCCCAATAGGTTTCGTTTATTAATTGCATTTAAGTACCGAACTTATTATTGTATTATTATAATTAATTGTGATTATATTCTCATTTAATTATTGTTTTATTTTTTAATATTAATGTAGAAAGACCATTTCACCCCTTACTAACATCATTAAGTTGTTGTACCATAAGTATAAAAGATTGTAATTACTTAAATTTGGTTGGTATCCTTATAAAATGCTTTATAATATAGTATAGATAGATAGATATAGATATAGATAATTATTTTTTTTTATTTTTTAATATTAATGTAGAAAGACCATTTCACCCCTTACTAACATTATTAAGTTGTTGTACCATAAGTATAAAAGATTGTAATTACTTAAATTTGGTTGGTATCCTTATGAAATGCTTTATAATATAGTATAGATTAGGTTCTAGCATTAATGTACTGTACTATATGTTAATATGGTGTTTCATGCATTGCTTTGTTGCAAATTGTGTTGTTTTATTTGTAAATTATTATTATTATTTATAATAATCTAATTAATTTAGCCAAAATCTTGTTAATAATATATTAGAATATATATATATATATATATATATATAGTTATTTTAATACTTTTATTATTTTAATATTATAATAATAATTCCTTTTTTTTACTGTTTAACTTTAATTTAATGATTTTTTAGTATCACGGGGTGGGATAAGTTTGGTGTCAACCGGTACTGGTATCGAAAATACCGGTACGGTCTTGTTTGGTATCGGTACAAATAGTAATTTTAATATTTTAATAATATATATAGTTTTTTAAATATTTTTATTATTTTAATATTATAATAATAATTCTTTTCTTTACTTTTTAACTTTAATTTAATGATATTTTTATGATACTTATGATCTTTCGGTTTAAATTTTATCTTAATCTATTAAATTCTGATACTAATATCATGGATAAGTTCTTAATATTTGATATCATTTGGATCCCTTTACCTATTTTTTTTATTATATGTTTTCTTTGAAAATATATTGTTGTGTTTTTATTACGAATTATATTTGAGCTACTTTTAATATATTAGTTACTTCGAAATTTAAATTTATGGTTACCTTGTCAAAGATCATTTTATAGAATAATCATAAGTTTGGAATAATTATCTTTAAACCAATTATTAAAACAAATTAAGATCAAAGTTAACTTTAAACTAATCTACCTTTATCTATAATATATTCTTTAGTATAATGTGTTATTGATTGATATTAATTTTAATGATTATTGATATATAATTATTTTATTTTATTTTTTATCTTATCTCTTATTTATTTAATGTAAATTAAATGCAATTAATAGGATTTTTATAGGATGATGCATTTAAAACAACCATAAATTTTGGTTTTAAAATAGAACATATAACTAAACTTTAGAATATATATAGATAGTAGATTAACTAAGAGTTTCTTATATTGTTTTAGCAATAATAGATTAACCAACCGAGCGAATTACTATATATGTTATTCAATTTAAAGCAAACCCTTAACTAGTTTCCAGATCCTTTTATTCGGACCCTTCCCATAGGTAGCTCACTAGTTTTACCAGTTATATCACTAATTTATCTATTATCGGTTAAGGATTCAAGCATTAGATTATAAGTGCACATTTATAACCTAAAGATAATACGAGTTGAATCTAACATGCATAACTTTATAGAAAGATCAACAAGACCACACAAATCAGATCAACAACCAATAATAACAAGTAAAATCACGCAATCATACGTAAAAGCCAATGTATCAATCAAACCGGAACAAGAATCATCTTAGCCTAAATGGCTTACAAAAGTTTAGCCTAGCTGTCACACCCCGATATTTCCATGTATTACCGGTGGGCCCGGTGGGGAGTATCGTGACGTAGTTGATATCATCATAGTCAACAACACAATTTAAATGCACAGCGGAAGCAAAAGATAAATATATTACAATCCGATAAAGAGTAATATCAAGTATTACAAATACGGTTGTAAAAGATCCACATGCGGATCAAAAGATAAAAAGAAACTTTGTTCAACAGACTTTAAGGCATCTAAGCTTGCGAGACTTTTATTTGATGCTAGGAGAGGCCAGCCTATTCCGATTAGTACCTGCACTTAGCCTTTTTGGGAAAATACGTCAGTTTACACTGGTAAATACAATTTAACTGACTCATTTTGAAAAACGTTTAAGAAAATTGATTTGAATGCACAAGGCACAAAACTTTTTATAACTTGGGATAATTATTTATATATAAACTTGTAAAAGAATTACATGTTCGTTATACGTTCAGTAGCCCGGATTGACGCCGGGTTAAAGATTAATAGACACACCACATGACATAGTCCCGCGGCGGGTTATTCCCGTAACCGGCGGTTATACCTCATTATTTATATATATGCACTGTCGGGTGTACGCCTACACCCCGTGCTTAGGTCGTGGCCATTTCTTAAAATGATGCCAAGGATATCCGGGACATGGTCATTAACCCCCCAAAGGCTTTAAGAAAACAAAACAATTTAAACGGGACATTTCAATAAATTAACCTTCATACAATTAAAAATTCAATGCCCGACCAAGCGGTATTTAATATACCGTACCCCAAGCCCGTATAGGGAAAATAAGTTAAAAGTATTTACCTGAGCTAAATATAAATTCAATCCCAGCCGTATATCAAATCAGCAAGTACAGATAGCTTTTACTGGGCTCCTAAATCTGGAATGAAGGTTTTTAATAACCTATTAGATTCCTAACGGGTCTTAATTAAGCCTAAACTTAGACCGGTTAGTTTTAAAAGAAGATACGGTTCAAAACGCATGATTAAGCGAGAACCGGATTAGAATGTGGTTTAGACCTGACAAGCTTGTATACTTGTGTAATAAGGGTAAACTAAATACATTCTGGATTTTGAGATAAAAATGATAGGGTTTGACCCGTTTCGGCTAATTTATGCAAACTAGTTACATACTCCGATCCGAACGCGAAAAGTGCGTAACGGGTAACCAAAAGAGTCATGAACAGGTTTCCTAAGTTAATATGCCTTTAATATGTTGTGATATCAGTAGGATACCTTCCATTATGCCCAAAACGAATTTAAAACCAATTTATGCCCCGTAGGGGTATTTTGGTCATTTTAAAGGTTATAAGAGAGGATAAATATTAATCTGAGTTCCAGGTCTGATATAATCAGTAAAAATACTTAATTTAATAAGTTATAACAGTAGGGTATAGCATATATGTGAAATTTACTATTTATAACCAAACTATGCACCGTAGGGGCATTTTGGTAATTTCACATAAGCTTAAAAGGTCAAAATTAGAGAATCTGAGTTTAAAACTTTTCTTTACTGTTAAAATATATAAATTTACTTAGAACATCAGTAGGTATTAAGTTTCATATCCCAAAAATAGTTTTAACTCATACTATGCGCTTAAAACGCGTAAAAGTCGGTTTTAAGCGATTTTCGGGTTTAATAATGAAAGCTAATAATTTTATTATTCCAGAAGAATCAAAATATTTTATTTATCATATAAGATCAGTAGAAAATGGTTTGGTACCAGAATGATTTGTAAAACTCATTTTATAGGCCAAAAGGGCAAAACCCACAATTACCGAATTAAGCTTAGAACCCTATGTTATGCTCAGCCTAAAAATAAATAAAAATCTTCAAAAATACCAAAATCTTATTTTATATCAGTAGGTAAAAATTTTGGTATCAAAAATTGGGTTTTGATAGGATATACGCTAATTATGCCGTTTAATTAATAAAAAGCTTTTCATTTACGCTAATGAGCATAACTCCTAATCTAGACCTCAAACTGATGTCAAATTTTAGGGACAAGTTTATAAATCAGTAATGAAAGTTTCTATCCTCTCACATTTTCAAAAATTTTGTTTTAAGGTTAAAAGGGCATAATAGTCAATATTTAGGCATTTAACGGAAACATGCATATGAATCGGATAACTAAGGAACCAAGTTGTATAACCTCAGAGGGTTACACTAACCTATAACCTGGTCCTAAAGGAATCCTAAGGCATATCTAAACTAAGCTAAATCGGGTCAGAACTGAAAGTCAAAGCAAAAGTCAACTTTTGCGACTTTCGGTTCCGAACCGAGCCTATACTTTAGAATTGTCGGGTTGAACATGCTTAGACATGTTCAACTAATATTTACCAAGTTATTAAAGTGGGAAAACTGATTTTATGACTTTTATATTAATAGTTATGAAT
The DNA here is from genome assembly GCA_030545235.1 of Helianthus tuberosus. Classification (NCBI taxonomy): domain Eukaryota; kingdom Viridiplantae; phylum Streptophyta; class Magnoliopsida; order Asterales; family Asteraceae; genus Helianthus; species Helianthus tuberosus. The sequence continues at coordinate 39,444,445 of CM060435.1, read as the reverse complement.
TTTATTTAAAACTAACCCGTTTGACTTTTATTTGACCCGACAATTTAACTAAGTAAACGTGGTAATTAGGAGGTGCCCTTTTGAGGGTTTAATACCTACCTAATTACGGTCACGTAGCCATGTTCGTTGGGAACAATGGCTCAACCGTTTAAAAGTCAAAGTGTTTATCGAAACGCTTGACTTTTCAGCTATAAACGCTAAACAAAGAACTAAGCACGAAGGAACACTTACAAAGGGTCCAAAGGACAGAAGGAGGTTCTCAAGAAGCTCACGATCCTCCAAGAATTCAGAGAGCAAGATCAGAAATGATATGAGGTGCAAATGAGAGCCAAGATCAAGGGGTATTTATAGGATTTTGAGGACCATTAAGATCGTTCCTCGATAAACGAGCCTTGATCTGGACCGTACACTTCATACCCATTGTTTTGGCAATCTATGGGCGCCCAAAACAACCCATATGATGAAGAAAAACCACTTGCAACACCTGGAAACAGCTGGAACAGGCTGTAACTGACTTTTGCAGCACTGATGAAGTCACACAGCCCGCGTAAGAGTTCAAGAGGGCTTACGCGGCCCGCCTAGCTTTCCCAGATCAGCAAACAACTTTAAAAGTTTATATAAATGGTCCCTGCATGCTTCTAAGGCCCTTTCTGATGCGTTTGAGGCCCGTTAAACCATTTTTAAGGCTCTACAATGATGCCTAAACACAGGGGATAAGAAACATGCTCAAAAACATGTCGGATGTCGGTTCATTTGGCCGTACGGTCGCGTTGTTCGACTATTACGACGAAACACGAACGGATGCGAAAAATGATCCAAACTACGCGACGAATGGAATTTTATCATGCCGAACACTAAAATAAAATATTTTAGTGGTTACATAAATTTTTGGGTGTCCGGAGATATCCAGAATGTAAGATATGCGCGAAAATGCAAACTTGTGCACTTTTGACACTTTTAGTCCCTGCATGTCTTAAAAGTTTATTTTTGCGCACAAAACACCTCTAAGAGTATATCTAAGCTATATAAAGAATAAATAGGGTATGATTAACTCATGTTCATATTCCGGAAGGTCCGTTACCATACGAATTGACATACTTTTTGCAGTTTGACGCAAATAGTCCTTTAATCGCACAAAGTAGCGCGAAATGTCGTTTGATGATATCCAAGCCTTCCATGGCCCATATTGGTCATTCCCAAGCATATACTTAAATATTAATACAATCCCGTTCGCTTAAATGGTCACCGAAAGGCGTAGATTTAAAAGTTGACGCTTTAGGTCCCTCTATTGCGCAAACTTGCGCATCTCATCATTTAATAGAATTGAAGCCTCATCTAATCCATATTAGGCATTCTTGAAAGTATTATTAAACATCACGATGCTTTGGGTTTGCTAAAAGGTCATTCAGAGGTATAATTAAACATATTGACACTTTCAGTCCCTCTAACTTGCAAAGTTGCACGTAACCTTACTTATAGGCATAAAAACCTTAGATGGCCAATAATTGGCATTCCCGAGAGTATAATCAAATATCATGAAGCTCCCGATTGGTTAAAAGGTCACTCAGAGGTAAGAATTAAGATGTTGACGCTTTTAACCCTTCATTGTGCAAACTTTCAATAAATTCCGCAAACGGCTACACTTGATCGACAAGTGGCTCATTTGTGAATATAAATATCGTGAGAGGTTATTTAGTAACTTATTTTAGGTATACAAACACTTCCAGTCCTTTCATAATCAAAGTTTTCAATTTTTCAAAAAATTAGTCCCTTAAATTCAATGTTTGACTTCATTAGGGTTTATTACACGTGTCAATACATCATTGGACGTGATTTTACGAGGTGTTACATCCTCACCCCCTTAAAAGAAATCTCAACCTTGAGATTTGCTAAAATGCTGGAAGTTCTTTTTGTCGCATAATGGACTTAACTTCTATAGCATATCCGGAGCCTTTCCAAGCTCCCAAGTTGACCTCTATAATAGGTACAATTATCCTTGTTGGAGCTTCTTAACCTGTCGATCCTTAATCGATATAGGTTGCTCAGCATATCATCAATATGCATATTATTATGTGATAGTGCTTCTCGACTTATTAGTGAAACACATCCTTAAGTCATTAGTGTGCAATGTATTGCGAGCTCCGCCAAGCTCCTTAAATAGGTTTTAGCTTATAAGCTATGATACATTTGATTCCCTCGCATGATTCTATATATTCAGAGTTTAATTAGTCTGATAATTAACAAATTGGCACACCCTCCCAGGGTGATATCTTTTGTTAAACCTTCTTTCTCAACAAGAACTCAAGAGGGTTGCTACGCTCATTAATCCTTGATTTTCTGCCGAATACTGACATTCTTACAGATGATTATGGATTCGTATGATCTTATTCGTTGTTTCCAAGGCAACTTTCAGATCCTGATAATTGGACTTACTAATCTTCTGTCTAACATTAGATGTTTAACATTCCATCTATACAAGGTTTCCAAAGGAGCAGCCTTGATACTTATATGACAACTATTATAGAAAAACTTATTTTAAGGTGAGATGGTTATTCCAACCACTGTTTGAAACTAATCTTAAGGAATAACTAATCCTCGCCGTTAGTCGAACAAATCGACGATCCTGGGTAGCTAATGGCGATTCTTAATTGTTGCCTAAATAGGGTTGCGGTAATCAATGCATAAGCAAAAATGAGCCGTCTTTCTTAATTAAACCGAATTCTCAGAATATTGAGTTAGGCTATATGAATCCTCTATTTTAAAACTTACTTAATCAGGGTTTCGATTCTTCCAATGATGGTACTAGCCGTTTTGGAGATTTCATAATAATACAACCCTAAATGGGATATAAATCTTAACTCTACTTCCCTCTCAGGAGGTAAACCGGGTAATCTTTGGAGAAGATAACCAAGCTACAAGGAGGTTACATAGATTTTCCATATCTCGGGCTCCAGTTCATCCATCATTGCTTGTGTCAAATAAGTGACACATTTATGTTACAAGTCCACGAATTCCTTAATCAGGAACATTTACTTGGACAATTCCATTCTGGATATCTTCTTTGAATACCATTAGTTGACTTTAGTGCCATATGACCATCGGGATATCTTTGTGGTCCCATGCATTAAACCTCCATACTGATCAGGCATGGAAGAAATCTATGGAACATATTAAGATACACCAATCCTCCTATGGCGCTTTTATCATACCGTCTGGTATTCGCAATCGATAGAGATCAAAGAGATATCAACTATGTATGCTGGTGCACTTCCTCTAGAGAGAGAATACTTCTAAAATTCTACGCCCGAAGGCTTCTGACAGGAACAGAAAAAATGGTTCTTATGCTTTCGCCTGTAAGTTTTACCTTACACTTAATATCTGGGGTTCTTACGGGAGAGTTTCTAAAGGTTTGCTAAACTTATGGTCTTATGAGAGACTTAGCAGCACCTGACACCAAACGTAACTCCTAGTAATAAAATTACAATAAGGGATTTATCTGGTGTCATTAATGTGAGCTGCCTCTAATCCTTCATCAGGAGGGTTAAACGCCTCCATTCTTAATCCTTTTAAACTTAGCTGTGAAATCTTTGACAAATTTTAGGGCAGTCTTAGCTTGACTCGTTATTTCTTAATGTATATAACGTGAGTAGCTGAGGTACATCCATAATGGATTTATAATGAGCAGGCTTTGAAACTTTAATGTACCCTCTTATTGCCGTTGCTAACCACCAATAATTATTGCATTATGCTTAGATTTTTGGGGTAGACTGAATAGGGCACTATCTCAACCCATGAATTAAAATTTGTAACATATTGTCGACAGTCTAGAACTTTTATGGTGAGGGTCATAAAATTCTTATTCCATCTTTTCCATTTCGCGAAGCGGATAATAGGTTTTTCTAATAAGGTCCTTAAAACTTGGACCATCCCAAAATGTATAAGAGGATCTTTCTTGTGGACTTCATTAATGTCTTCACTAATCAACGGTATTGCCATCGAATGACTGAGATGTATACCTCATCATGTCCTTTCCAGCATGACCGCTGATACACCTAATGGTTTCTACTTTATTCAACAATTTCCTGCAATCGATGACCCCTTTTTACTATTGGAGTCTCTTGACTTCCAAGAGACGAAGTACTTTTAAGTATATCCTAAGAGAAATGGGCTCCTTGCCACATATGATTTTGTTTGGGTTATTCTTCGCATTTGAAGTTTGAATAAAGCTCTTTTCATGAGCAGCGACATGTGTTTTAGGGCGAGCAGCATCTGGCTTCTTGAACCTTTTCATGACTTTTCTCATAGCCTTTCCAATAGCTGCGTTAATTACAGTTTTGGAGATTAACTCCATTAACATTGAGGTTCACATTGGATGCACCATTAACATTTGTCGCATCTCCAGCATCGCGACTGTTGTTTGTCTCTTCTGAGTTTTCCATACTCGAATCTTTGGTATTAAATACCATATTCAACAAGTGCTAAGGCAAACCATACCTAGTGTCTCCTTGAATTGTCAAAGGCTCACCATAAGGAGTCTTGATAACTACTTGCTTCTTATCACGCACAATATGGGCTTGATTTTTAAGACGACCAAATCATTCCTATCACTATATCGAGTCCCTCTTATTTTAATGGAAACAAGGACAGCGGAAAAGAATGATTCCTAATGGATATAAAACATCCATCTAATATTGCTGAAGCAGTCTTTGAGGTACTATCGGCCAATTCTACTTTATACTTAACGCTTAGAGTTTTAACAGGCAGATTTAATGCTTTACAAAATCTATTGTCTACGAAAGACTTATCTGAACCTGAATCAAATAATACTCTAGCATGAGCGTTATTGATAAAGAAAGTACCTGTTGTGACATTGTCATCCTGAATAGCCTCTTGAGCATCCATTTGAGAGCTTCCAGCTTTGGTCTTCTTAGCCTCCCCAGGCTTCTTGGTTTTATTTGGGCAATTTGTCTTGATGTGCCCTGTTTCATTGCAACCATAGCAGGTTGCGTCCTTTATGTCTTGGCACTCCAAGGTCTTGTGCCCTTCCTTATTACAAATCCCACAAGGCCAAGCTTGTGACTCCAAAGTGCATTTCCCTTTAGTTGCCTTCTTTGGGCAGCGGGTCTTTATGTGCTCCTTCTCGCCACAACCATAGCATGTGGCGTCCCCCAAGTCCTTGCATTCATGGGTCTTGTGATCCATCTCTTTACAGATGACACATCCCCTGGTCTGCTCATAGAAACATTTTCCGAAGTGTTTCTTCCCGCAGGTTTTACATTTGGGTTTTGCCTCCTTTGACTTGGACTGGTTATAGCTTGAACCGGTCTTACCCTTTTTGTAACCCTTATTTGGGGTATTATCGCACTTTCACTTATGATCCTCTAATACTCGATTCACAGCTTTGTTTACGGCTGTATCTATCATAGCCTGTAACTCGGTGCCCGTTAAGTCCAGTCTTGCATTATCATTCTGATCAACTGGATGATTGTGAGCTTCAGATGAGTCAACCATGGTGAAGCTTTGAAGGCTACAAACCAAGTAGTTTAATTATAGAGAATTGTCGAATTTCATGATTAAATAGCCATGGTGCAAATAAACCATATAGGCCAATAGATAGTATTTAACTTGATTGATTATGTTTTGCCTAGTTGTTTAGATAAACCATCCTTGGCGTTTAAACGGAATATAATCCTTCATATTTATTAGACAGGGGACATAAGTCACGACTGTCAATGTCGTACTGACATTTTATATATAGCACAAGGGCTTGTTCTAAAGGACTTTTTGATGGCATAGATGCCTTGTCACTAGGGAAATTTTAAAACATAATCGATGATTCCTTTGGATCGGAAAATTTCATAGTTCATTGACTTGACAAGAAGTTATGAAATAAACTATCTTTTTCATGTATACATCTTTGCCCGAAGGTATTCATCCTAACGGATGTTTTGATGTGTTCATCATGTTCGACGTTTATTAGCCATGATTCCTCTTGATCATTTACGCTAAATAAGGGGTTTGGAAAATTCCTAATATGAAGATGACAAGTGTGATTTTATCGCATCACTGTTGTCAGGAGTGTTAACATATTTTCAGATGTTAACAAGGATCTGAATTTCTTTTAAACAAGTCTTACCATCATAGCTAGGTCTTTAATGACATTCAAGCTAGGTTATACCTTTTAAGATTTTCTTTTAACATGTATACTGGCAGGAAAAGAATGATATTTATTTTATTCAGGATTTCCTTTATAATTATCCTAGATTTAATTAAAATATAACTATGGCACAAAAAGGCCAAGTCACAAGGGCAACTTTAAATTATAAACCATGATTTTGTAGAATCAAGGTATTTAGGCTTGAACGTTGTTCATTGCCTTTTCTTGACAGGGAGTTGTAGGCTACGACTGTCGTTTGTCTTATATGACAATGAATATGGCACGTAAGCATTACATCCCTAATGGATGCTTAATTCACAAAATAAGAAAGGATTTCGGGAGAATCCAGTATAAGGATGATTTATGCGATTTTATCGAATCACATTTGCCAGGAATGTTAACAAGGATTTGAATCTTTTGAATAGGTTCTACCATCTTGGCCTTGTCTGAAATGATATATAGGCTAGGTTGTACCTTTAAGATTCTTTTTTTTATATTTAACGCAGAACAATCCTAAATTGATATGTTAATAAGGATCTGAATCTAATTGAGGAACTGCCATCTTGGCCCTGTTCTTAAAATGACACATGGGCTAGGTCTTGTCCTTTTTAGATTTTGCCATTTTATTATAATGGTAGATCTTATAAAAGGAATGTTATTATTTCATATTTTATGTTCATATGCAGTGATGAATAAATTTAGATAAAACATTCCAATGATTTTTAAAAGAGGTACAGAATTGCCCTAAACGGGACTTAAAAGGAATGATGTTGTCCATGAAGGGACTGAAAGATAAGTACACCCTTATAGGGACTTACTAAGGAAACAAACTTCAGCAAAAGGAGTTTCTTCTTCATTTTATTTCTGAATGTTTTCTCCTTGGTTGCACGTTTATCCTAGTCGCAGTACAAAGCTCCGCTTTCCTAGGCTTCGGATGGGGAGGATTTCCATTACGGCTTCTTTGCTTGGCGACGTATAAAATATATAGAATTGAAAGCAAAATTTCTCCGTATAGAGATGAGAGTATTCCTATGTTAAGTCTAGACACAGAAGGTCAAGGAATGTGCTACTGTGTCATTGAGATTAAACACAAAAGGCTAGTGTTTAATTCACTCAATGTTGGCTCTGATACCAACCTGTCACACCCTGATATTTCCACGTATTACCGGTGGGCCCGGTGGGGAGTATCGTGACGTAGTTGATATCATCATAGTCAACAACACAATTTAAATGCACAGCGGAAGCAAAAGATAAATATATTACAATCCGATAAAGAGTAATATCAAGTATTACAAATACGGTTGTAAAAGATCCACAGGCGGATCAAAAGATAAAAAGAAACTTTGTTCAACAGACTTTAAGGCATCTAAGCTTGCGAGACTTTTATTTGATGCTAGGAGAGGCCAGCCTATTCCGATTAGTACCTGCACTTAGCCTTTTTGGGAAAATACGTTAGTTTACACTGGTAAATACAATTTAACTGACTCATTTTGAAAACGTTTAAGAAAATTGATTTCAATGCACAAGGCACAAACCTTTTTATAACTTGGGATAATTATTTATATATAAACTTGTAAAAGAATTACATGTTCGTTATACGTTCAGTAGCCCAGATTGACGTCGGGTTAAAGATTAATAGACACACCACATGATATAGTCCCGCGGCGGGTTATTCCCGTAACCGGCGGTTATACCTCATTATTTATATATATGCACTGTCGGGTGTACGCCTACACCCCGTGCTTAGGTCATGGCAATTTCTTAAAATGATGCCAAGGATATCCCGGACATGGTCATTAACCCCCCAAAGGCTTTAAACAAACAAAACAATTTAAACGAGACATTACAATAAATTAACCTTCATACAATTAAAAATTCAATGCCCGACCAAGCGGTATTTTATATACCGTACCCCAAGCCCATATAGGGAAAATAAGTTAAAAGTATTTACCTGAGCTAAATATAAATTCAATCTCAGCCGTATATCAAATCAGCAAGTACAGATAGCTTTTACTGGGCTCCTAAATCTGGAACGAAGGTTTTTAATAACCTATTAGATTCCTAACGGGTCTTAATTAAGCCTAAACTTAGACCGGTTAGTTTTAAAAGAATATACGGTTCAAAACGCATGATTAAGCGAGAACCGGATTAGAATGTGGTTTAGACCCGACAAGCTTGTATACTTGTGTAATAAGGGTAAACTAAACACATTCTGGATTTTGAGGCAAAAATGATAGGGTTTGACCCGTTTCGGCTAATTTATGTAAACTAGTTACACACGCCGATCCGAACGCGAAAAGTGCGTAACGGGTAACCAAAAGAGTCATGAACAGGTTTCCTAAGTTAATTTTCCTTTAATATGTTGTGATATCAATAGGATACCTTCCATTATGCCCAAAACGAATTTAAAACCAATTTATGCCCCGTAGGGGTATTTTGGTCATTTTAAAGGTTATAAGAGAGGTTAAATATTAATCTAAGTTCCAGGTCTGATACAATCAGTAAAAATACTTAATTTAATAAGTTATAACAGTAGGGTATAGAATATATGTGAAATTTACTATTTATAACCAAAGTATGCACCGTAGGGGCATTTTGGTCATTTCACTTAAGCTTAAAAGGTCAAAATTAGAGAATCTGAGTTTAAAACTTTTCTTTACTGTTAAAATATATAAATTTACTTAGAACATCAGTAGGTATTAAGTTTCATATGCCAAAAATAGTTTTAACTCATACAATTCGCTTAAAACGCGTAAAAGTCGGTTTTAAGCGATTTTCGGGTTTAATAATGAAAGCTGATAATTTTATTATTCCAGAAGACACAAAATATTTTATTTATCATATAGATCAGTACAAAAAGGTTTGGTACCAAAATGATTTGTAAAACTCATTTTATAGGCCAAAAGGGCAAAACCGACAATTACCGAATTAAGCTTAGAACCCTATGTTATGTTCAGCCTAAAAATAAATAAAAATCTTCAAAAATCCCAAAATATTATTTTATATCAGCAGGTAAAAAGTTTGGTATCAAAAATTGGGTTTTGATAGGATATACGCTAATTATGCCGTTTAATTAATAAAAAGCTTTTCATTTACGCTAATGAGCATAACTCCTAATCTAGACCTCAAACTGATGTCGAATTTTAGGGACAAGTTTATAAATCAGTAATGAAGGTTTCTATCCTCTCACATTTTCCAAAATTTCGTTTTAAGGTTAAAAGGGCATAATAGTCAATATTTAGGCATTTAACGGAAACATGCATATGAATCGGATAACTAAGGAACCAAGTTGTATAACCTCAGAGGGTTACACTAACCTATAACCTGGTCCTATAGGAATCCTAAGGCATATCTAAACTAAGCTAAATCGGGTCAGAACTGAAAGTCAAAGCAAAAGTCAACTTTTGCGACTTTCGGTTCTGAACCGAGCCTATACTTTAGAATTGTCGGGTTGAACATGCTTAGACATGTTCAACTAATATTTACCAAGTTATTAAAGTGGGAAAACTGATTTTATGACTTTTATATTAATAGTTATGAATTTTATTTAAAACTAACTCGTTTGACTTTTATTTGACCCGACAATTTAACTAAGTAAACGTGGTAATTAGGAGGTGCCCTTTTGAGGGTTTAATACATACCTAATTACGGTCATGTAGCCATGTTCATTGCGAACAATGGCTCAACCATTTAAAATTCAAAGCGTTTATCGAAATGCTTGACTTTTCGGCTATAAACGCTAAACAAAGAACTAAGCACGAAGGAACACTTACAATGGGTCCAAAGGACAGAAGGAGGTTCTCAAGAAGCTCAAGATCCTCCAAGAATTCAGAGAGCAAGATCAGAAATGATATGAGGTGCAAATGAGAGCCAAGATCAAGGGGTATTTATAGTATTTTGAGGACCATTAAGATCGTTCCTCGATAAACGAGCCTTGATCTGGACCGTACACTTCATATCCATTGTTTTGGAAATCTATGGGCGCCCAAAACAACCCATAGGATGAAGAAAAACCACTTGCAACACCTGGAAACAACTGAAACAGGCTGTAACTGACTTTTGCAGCTCTGATGAAGTCACACGGCCCACGTAAGAGTTCAAGAGGGCTTACGCGGCCCGCCTAGCTTTCCCAGATCAGCAAACAACTTTAAAAGTTTACATAAATGGCTCCTGCATGTTTCTAAGGCCCTTTCTGATGCGTTTGAGGCCCGTTAAACCATTTTTAAGGCTCTACAATGATGCCTAAACATAGGAGATAAGAAACATGCTCAAAAACATGTCGGATGTCGGTTCGTTTGGCCGTACGGTCGAGTTGTTCGACTAATTACGACGAAACACGAACGGATGCGAAAAACGATCCAAACTACGCGACGAATGGAATTTTATCATGCCGAACACTAAAATAAAATATTTTAGTGGTTACATAAATTTTTGGGTGTCCGGAGATATCCAGAATGTAAGATATGCGCGAAAATGCAAACTTGTGCACTTTTGACACTTTTAGTCCCTGCATGTCTTAAAAGTTTATTTTTGCGCACAAAACACCTCTAAGCCTATATCTAAGCTATATAAAGAATAAATAGGGTATGATTAACTCATGGTCATATTCCGGAAGATCCGTTACCATACGAATTGACATACTTTTGCAGTTTGACGCAAATAGTCCTTTAATCGCACAAAGTAGCGCGAAATGTCGTTTGATGATATCCAAGCCTTCCATCGCCCATATTGGTGATTCCCAAGCATATAATTAAATATTACTACACTCCCGTTTGCTTAAATGGTCACCGAAAGGCGTAGATTCAAAAGTTGACGCTTTAGGTCCCTCTATTGCGCAAACTTGCGCATCTCATCTTTTAATAGCATTGAAGCCTCATCTAATCCATATTAGGCATTCTTGAAAGTATTATTAAACATCACGATGCTTTGGGTTCGCTAAAAGGTCATTAAGAGTTATAATTAAACATATTGACACTTTCAGTCTCTCTAACTTGCAAAGTTGCGCGTAACCTTACTTATAGGCATAAAAACCTTAGATGGCCAATAATGGCATTCCCGAGAGTATAATCAAATAACATGAAGCTCCCGATTGGTAAAAAGGTCACTCAGAGGTAAGAATTAACATGTTGACGCTTTTAACCCTTCATTGTACAAACTTTCAATAAATTCCGCAAACGGCTACACTTGATCGACAAGTGGCTCATTTGTGAATATAAATATCATGAGAGGTTATTTAGTAACTTATTTTAGGTATAAAAACACTTCCAGTCCTTTTATAATCAAAGTTTTCGATTTTTCAAAAAATTAGTCCCTTAAATTCAATGTTTGACTTCATTAGGGTTTATTACACGTGTCAATACATCATTGGACGTGATTTTACGAGGTGTTACACTAGCATAGTTATGCAAAACAAACCAAAACTAGATCTAAAAGAAGTCATGGATGTGATAACTAGAAACGAAAGCAAACCGAATCGATGTGCGCAATTAGATGCGAGTCGAATGGATAAATCTTCAACTCTTCAGCTTCTAGACCTCCAAATCTTCAATTTAACTTCTAAACCACTTTCTCAACCTCTTTTTCACAATTTGTAAGGTTTCCTGCCGTCATAAACCTTAAATATGCGAAATTAGGGGTTTTGCGCGTCTGGGCCCACTTTGCAGTCGCTTACGGCCCATACCCATTTTGATGCGTACGGTTCGTAAACAACCCAATCAAGGGTTACAAAGCCCAAATTTGGATCCGGCTCGTCGAAATAGTCAAGATTCGTTTATTACACGTGTAAGGACTCTCAAAAATGTCCCAAAATAAACCCACAAGTAAAAACCAGGACCCCTGAAACCATACCGTGCATGAAAAATCAAGAAAAGCAAATTTATGGTCCACAGGCGGGCCGCGTAAAGGTAAGCTTAACCTTACGCGGGCCGCGTCAACTCTAAGGTTGACCGGATAAGCGTCCAGATCCACGTGTCATCCATGTGGCACACCTACTCGTGACCCAGCAAGCCTACACGAAGACTAGACCTCCTCGCGGGCCGCGTAAAGATCAAGCCAAGGTTCACGCGGGCCGCGTGAGACCCAAATTTCAGCTATAAATAGCTTGGATCAGGAGCTTTCATTCTGTGTCGAAACCAACTTTCAAAAACGAATTCTCACTGCTCAAAAGTCGTAATTACTTTTATTATAGCGAGGCGCTGCTACGATACAGGGTATTAACTCGATCGCTGCTACGATTCAATGTCTGATCGATTGAAAGTATCCAATGGATGTTTAAGTGCTTCCCACATTAGGGTTATGCTTTGTCATTCGTCGTGAATTTGATGGATGTTTAAGTATCGCACTTTGTCATTCACTGTGAGGGTTTAATCTCGTGAGTTATCGTAAATGTTGTATTAGTTACTGACCTAGTTCGTGTGCATTGTTATTTAATTAGGGTACAAGGCTAATCAGTAGGCTAAACTCTGCCCGTATAAATCTGCAATGTGAGTCATTCTCTTTTTATCAAAAAGTATTTTACAATACTCCATTTTCAAATGTTATAATTACAGGGATTAAGTCATGGTTATCTTAATCACTGGCTAGTGGGGTATTGTGTACATTACTAATTTCTCACGGTTAGGCTAATAAATCCTAACAGTGATAAACGTCACTACTTGGGGAAAGACCCAATAGTGGTATGACCATCGTCACCAGGTGACACGGCGCCAGATAAAAATAAGATAGAAGCCATTGTAATTGCTCTTATGCTGTAATTTATAACTATGTGTCATTTTATGTAAATTGAGTGACTCGCCAGCATTTCCCCGCTGATAAAATATTTTTAAAACATGTTTCAGGCGACCTGCTATAAATCAAGGAAAACGTGCTACGGAGCACTAACAAGCTTGAAGAGGTGGCTCAGTTAAAATAAATAAACATGTTTTAAATAAATCAGGGAATTTCCTAGTTAAATTTCTCTATTGTAAATTACGGGGTTTATCACGAATTATGAAATAAAATAATCGGGCATTTTCGAGTTTTAAAAGATCCTGTTAAAATCTTCCGCTGTCGCATCATAGATACCAAGGGTTCCTGTCCCGCGGCTCCTGACCGGGTCAAACCGGGGCTGGGGCCGTGACAGGGAAAAGGTGGTATCAGAGCCAACTTGAAGAGCCACTGATTTAAGCCTATTAAGTATTCAAAATACTTAATTTTCCTGATTATCATCTTGTAATTATGTACTTTTAACTGACTATTTGTTAGTTACAGTATGGGTAAGCAAAGAATCTCGGATATCTATCTTAAATTAGATAGTTCACCGAAAGATAAGGGAACTTCGTCCCAATTAAATTCCTCCAGATACTCAGCCGATACTGAGGAAGGAATATTTGTTCGTAAGGCACATTATGAGAAACCACTTACCCCTAATAAAAGAAGTTTGATTATTAGGAAAAGTCAAGAGAAAATGAAGAAGTCACAGAAAACCCAGGAAATAGACAACAACCCACCATGGGAAGATAAATTAGATGAAAAATGGGCAAATCTTTATATGTTAGCCACTGTAGCAGTAAATGTTAACCTTTAGACTACCAACACCCCGACTCAGTATTAGCACCCATATTATCTATAAGCCAAAAACTTTAATATCATAAATAACCACTAGTATATTTCAAAGTTTAGTTGTACTACAAATAAATATTTTGTTTCAATAAAATGGTTTATTAGATATTTGTAATTAATATTAAAATTCTAATTCCATTTCTTTTTCTGTGAAAATTCAATTTAAAAATTTTTAACCTAGAATTTTGTGTGTTTCTTCATAAATGCTAAAGAGCATGAATGAGTTATCTGAAGCCCTTCAGAATCTCAATCTCTATCCTGTGAAAATAGAAGTTTCCAGAGACTTTACTGGTTACTTGGCCGATGTGGAAGAACCTATGGAATTCCAAGCTCCACATCCAGAGAAATCAAAGCCAAAGAAAAGAAGAAGATTTGTGGGATGGAGGCGTGTGCGCAGAAGGAAACTAGCAACTAGGAAAATTCCCAAGATAGAAAATCCCATGGATAAAGGAAAAGGGATCGAGATTGGGGAAAATATTAGGCAAGTAGAAATAGAAATTGGGGAAAGTTCTAAACAAGCCAAGGAATTGCCACTGTAGGAAGAACTAGATCACATACTGGCAAAATTGTGATATCCTTAGGCCTATCAATAAAAACCTCTTCCCTTATCCCGCAGAAACCCAACTTCCAATAAATTTGGAACCAGCCATCCCAGAACCTTTGATCCACACCCAACCTCAAGGAATAGACGAATGGTGGACCAATGACTGGCAATTTCAAAACCTCCTAAATAATCCTTATACCTTTTTCCCTCAGTTCGACCCAGAACCTGCACCAAACCCACCAATGAGTAATGAAAACTTAGCCGAACTCCGTCATTTTGGCGAAGAGCTGATAGATGCAGGGAATAGGATCTGGGAAGTAGGAGAACAAGTCTCCTGGAAGTACGACGAGAGGGAGCGTCGTTTCTAAAGTGCCAGCTAACAGAAATTATGTGTGGTGTTTGTTTAATAATAATATATATAATCATAAAAATATAATTATGTGTAATAACTTAAAAATAAAACTTTGTAAGATAACCAGTTTGTACGGATGCCTATTATATATATAAAATATCGAAAGTCGAAAGATCGACAATTTTGGCTATATTTGTTTACGTGATTATGTGCAATTATTTTTTTATGTTTGGTTATTATTTATTTTATACTAATTACTTATATAAATTAATTACCAAATGGCACACGCTGGTAATGAACCCGATAATGAAGTTAATCAATCTGCGCATAACAATGAGGATCAATTTCTGAATAGGCAAGATATCGAAAATATCGTTGCTCAAGGAATAGCCAATGATATTCCCGCAATCCTGGCTGCTGCCCAGAAACCTGTTGAACCTCAACAAATTATTCCTAGCAAACGCACACACGATGACAATTTCAGTAATAGTGTAAATGGAGGCGGCAACCATACTAATAATAAAAATGATGTACTGCAAGCCCTAACTCTCAAAAGAATGAAAGCTGCAACTCCTTGTTGCACTTACAAGGAATTTCTTGCCTGTAAACCAGCGGAATTTGCAGGCAATGAAGGGGCGACTGCGGCACTGCGTTGGTTGGAGAAAACCGAGGCAGTAATTATGATAAGTAAATGTGCTGAGGATGACAAGGTTATGTACGCGTCGCATCATTTTAAAGAAGGGGCGCTAGAATGGTGGAATTCAGTTCTACAAGCCAAAGGAAGGAGTATGGCCTATGCCATGAATTAGGAAGAATTTAAAAGTCTTGTAGAACGAAAATTCTGTCCCGAGTACGAAAAGGAACAAATGACAAATAAGTTCCTAAACCATCGGATGATGGGTATAGATTGTCGAGGGTATACTTCGACATTCTTCGAGTACGCAAGAGTGGTACCAACCCTGGCTTCGCCAGAATCGGTACTTATTTCCCGCTATATTTGGGGCTTAATTAGCGAGATCCGTAATATTGTCAAAGCTGCGAGACCCCGCACGATCGATGATGCGGTGGAATTAGCTAACACTCTGACTGACGAGCTGGTACGCACAAGAGAAGAAAACCAAAAAAAGGAAGTGGCCCACAAGGTTACCCAAGGATTCCGTATGGGTAACCATAGCAATTTCAGGAGAAAGGGAACTGGGCAATCTTCCAATGTTCCATTTTTCAATTCATGCAAAAGAAAGCATTTTGGAAGATGCAAAGGGTATTGCAATTTCTGCAAAATCCCGGGACATCAACAGGAAGACTGCAGGAAGAAGAAATCTACAGTTTGCTACAACTGTGGATAAGCTGGACATTTTAGGCCAGACTGCCCAAAATTGGTCAAACCATCTGATAACAAAGCCAAACCTGCAGAAGGAACTACCAAGAAGAACGTAAGAGCCTTTCAACTGACCACTCAGGAAGCAGAGCTAATCCCTGATGTGATAGCTGGTACATTCCTAGTTCACGACATTTATGCAAAAGTATTATTTGACTCTGGTACAAACCAAAGTTTTATAAATACTTCATTCTGCCAAGCACTTAATTTACCCTTAACTAAACTTAGGCAGACTTTTACAGTCGAAACGACAGATGGGAATTCTGTTAGCATAAATAAGGTTTTGCAAGAAGAAAAGATAGAACTCTTAGGACATAAATTTTCAGCAAACCTGTTACCTATGAATTTAGCTGGATTCGATGTTGTGTTAGGAATGGATTGGTTAGTAGCCAACCATGCTCGAATTCTTTGTGATAAGAATTCCATAGAAATACATACACCAACAGGAGAATTATTAGTTATTACAGGAGATAAGCCACTGAAATTCATTTCAGTAATGAAGTTGGCCAGTTATTCAAGAAAACAAGAAGTAGTGTATATGATTTCGGTAATCATTAACACTAAGGGTAAGGAACTCAAAGAAATTCCAGTAGTATCGGAATACTCCGATGTATTCCCAGAAGAACTACCTGGATTATCACCTGATGGGGAGGTAGAATTTAGAATTCATCTAATTCCTGGAACTACACCGATAGCCAAGGCACCTTATCGGTTAGCACATACAGAAATGCTAGAATTGAAAAAGCAATTAGATGAAGCACTGAGTAAAGGATTCAAACAACCTAGTTCATCCCCGTGGGGAGCGCCAGTGTTGTTTGTGAAGAAGAAAGATGGTTCAATGCGAATGTGTATCGATTATAGGGAATTAAATAAGGTTACAATTAAGAATCGATACCCATTACCTAGGATTGATGATCTTTTTGATCAACTTCAAGGAGCTAGATACTTTTCTAAGATAGATTTACGCTCTGGATATCATCAATTGAAGGTACAAGAAGAAGACATACCTAAAACTGCTTTCAGGACTAGGTATGGTCATTACGAGTTTACAGTCATGCCCTTTGGGTTAACAAATGCTCCTGCAGCATTTATGGACATGATGAATAGGATCTGTAAACCGTATCTGGATAAATTCGTAATTGTCTTCATCGACGATATACTTATTTATTCCAAAAGCCAGGAGGAGCATTGTGAGCACCTACATGTACTTTTAACTTTGTTAAGAAAGGAGAAGCCTTATGCCAAATTCTCGAAGTGTGAATTTTGGCTGCAAGAAGTGCAATTTTTAGGACACATGGTGAATCACGAAGGTATTCACGTAGATCCTGCTAAGATAGAAGCAATTACCAAATGGAAGGTTCCGCAATCAGCTATGGAAATTAGAAGTTTTATAGGATTAGCTGGATATTATAGACGGTTTATTAAGGATTTTTCCAAGATAGCTGTACCCTTAACTAAGCTAACCTGTAAAGCAGTTAAGTTTGAATGGGGACCTAAACAGGAAGAAGCTTTTAAGATCTTAAAGCATAAATTAACCAGTGCTCCAATTTTAGCTTTACCGGAAGGAACAGAAGACTTTGAAGTATACTGTGATGCTTCAAAACTAGGATTTGGATGTGTACTTATGCAACACAAGAAGGTAATTGCTTATGCATCAAGGCAATTGAAAAAGCACGAGGAAAACTATACTACTCATGACTTAGAATTAGGATCCATAATTTTTGCCCTTAAGATTTGGAGACATTATCTGTATGGAAGTAAGTTTACTGTCTATACAGATCATAAAAGTTTAAGATATATATTTGGGCAAAAAGAATTAAACATGAGGCAAAGAAGATGGATGGAGATCCTAAGTGACTACGACTGTGATATTCAATATCACGAAGGAAAGGCAAACGTAGTTGCAGATGCCTTAAGTCGTAAGTATCATGAAAAGCAAAAGCGAGTTCGTGCTCTTAGATTAAGTTTACAATTAGACTTAATGGAACAGCTGAGAAGTATTCAAGAGACAGCAATCCAGGATGTTGCTGAAGGAATGAAAGGACGAATAAAAGAATTAGAACAAGGAAATGATGGAATTTGGAGGTTCCATAAGAAAAGGATTTGGGTACCTAAGAAGGGAGAGTTAAGAAATAAAATTTTAGAGGAAGCTCATAAATCTAGGTATACCATGCATCCTGGTAACAATAAGATGTACCAAGATTTAAGGAATAAGTTCTGGTGGATAGGAATGAAAAAGGCATAGCTAGATACGTTTCTAAGTGTCTTACTTGCTCACAAGTTAAAGCAGAACACCAGAAACCCTCAGGTCTACTACAACAATTAGAAATGCCTGTATGGAAATGGGAACTTATAACTATGGACTTTGTTACTAAGTTACCCAAAACCAGCAAAGGTAATGACGCGATTTGGGTAATTGTGGATCGATTAACCAAATCAGCTCATTTTCTACCCATGAAAGAAACCTTTAGCATGGAAAGGTTGGCAAAATTGTATGTAGATGAAGTAGTATCCTTACATGGAGTTCTACTCTCCATTGTATTGGATAGGGATAATCGTTTCACTTCGCATTTCTGGAAAAGTTTCCAAGAAGCAATGGGAACTCAACTAAATTTAAGTACGGCATATCCTCCTCAAATAGATGGACAAAGTGAAAGGACAATCCAAACTATGGAAGACATGCTTAGAGCATGTGTAATAGATTTTGGTGGGAACTGGGACAACCATCTACCTTTAATCGAATTCTCCTATAACAATAGTTATCATTCAAGCATTGAAGCTGCCCCGTTCGAAGCACTATACGGACGAAAATGCAGAACTCCAGTCTGTTGGGCAGAAATAGGAGAAAGTCAATTATCAGGTCCTGAAATAGTGCAAGAGACTACCGACAAAATTACTCAAATCAAGGAAAGACTAAAGACGGCTCGTGATCGTCAGAAAAGTTATGCAGATAATCGACGCAAACCACTAGAATTCCAAATCGGAGACAAGGTACTTTTGAAAGTTTCCCCTTGGAAAGGAGTAGTTCGGTTCGGTAAGAAAGGAAAGTTAAGTCCAAGATACGTAGGACCATTTCCAGTAATCCAACGTATAGGACCAGTTGCCTATCGTTTACAACTACCAGAAGAACTAGCCGGGGTAAATGACGTATTTCCTGTATCCAACCTCAAGAAATGTCTATATGACGAATCATTGGTAGTACCTCTTCAAGATATAGAGGTAAACGAAAAGCTAAAATTTGTTGAGAAAACTCTTCAGATAGAAGACAGAAAGGTTAAGTTTCTCAAACGCAAACGGTTAGTACTTGTCAAAATCAAGTGGGATTCAAAGACAGGACCCGAGTACACTTGGGAGCTGGAATCGGAAATGAAGCGAAAGTATCCTCACTTATTCCAGTAAATCTCGAGGACGAGATTTTAAATAAGGTGGGGAGGATGTAAGGACTCTCAAAAATGTCCCAAAATAAACCCACAAGTAAAAACCCGGACCCCTGAAACCATACCGTGCATGAAAAATCAAGAAAAGCAAATTTATGGTCCTCAGGCGGGCCGCGTAAAGGTAAGCTTAACCTTACGCGGGCCGCGTCAACTCTAAGGTTGACCGGATAAGCGTCCGGATCCACGTGTCATCCACGTGGCACACCTACTCGTGACCCAGCAAGCCTACACGTAGACTAGACCTCCTCGCGGGCCGCGTAAAGATCAAGCCAAGGTTCACGCGGGCCGCGTGAGACCCAAATTTCAGCTATAAATAGCTTGGATCAGGAGCTTTCATTCTGTGTCGAAACCAACTTTCAAAAACGAATTCTCATTGCTCAAAAGTCGAAATTACTTTTATTATAGCGAGGCGCTGCTATAATACAGGGTATTAACTCGATCGCTGCTACAATTTAATGTCCGATCGATTGAAACTATCCAATGGATGTTTAAGTGGTGCCCACATTAGGGTTATGCTTTGTCATTTGTCGTGAATTCGATGGATGTTTAAGTATCGCACTTTGTCATTCACTGTGAGGGTTTAATCTCGTGAGTTATCGTAAATGCTGTATTAGTTACTGACCTAGTTCGTGTGCATTGTTATTTAATTAGGGTACAAGGCTAATCAGTAGGCTAAACTTTGCCCGTATAAATCTGCAATGTGAGTCATTCTCTTTTTATCAAATAGTATTTTACAATACTCCATTTTCAAATGTTATAATTACACGGATTAAGTCATGGTTATCTTAATCACTGGCTAGTGGGGTATTGTGAACATTACTAATTTCTCACGGTTAGGCTAATAAATCCTAACAGTGATAAACGTCACTACTTGGGGAAAGACCCAATAGTGGTATGACAATCGTCACCAGGTGACACGGCGCCAGATAAAAATAAGATAGAAGCCATTGTAATCGCTCTTATGCTGTAATTTATAACTATGTGTCATTTTATGTAAATTGAGTGACTCGCCAGCATTTCCCCGCTGATAAAATATTTTTAAAACATGTTTCAGGCGACCTGCTATAAATCAAGGAAAACGTGCTATAGAGCACTAACAAACTTGAAGAGGTGGCTCAGTTAAAATGAATAAACATGTTTTAAATAAATCAGGGAATTTCCTAGTTAAATTTCTCTATTGTAAATTACGGGGTTTATCCCGAATTATGAAATAAAATAATCGAGCATTTTCGAGTTTTAAAAGATCCTGTTAAAATCTTCCGCTGTCGCATCATAGATACCACGGGTTCCTGTCCTGCGGCTCCTGACCGGGTCAAACTAGGGCTGGGGCCGGGACAACACGTCCCGTAACTCATTTCATAGCTCAAGATATGGCCTTTTAAGTTCAGCTTCTTCCCCGTCGCACCGTCTTGCTCAGTTTTTGTCTTGTTTCTTCAGGTTTTCATCCGAACTCTTCACAAACACCGTCTAATCCTGAATATTCACAATATGAATGAATAAGTACCATAATCTTATATAATTAATTTGCAATATAAACCCGTTAAATGCACATAAAAATCATGTTACTCTACTAGCATATCAAAATGCTAGCTATCATCAATTGGTAAGGAAAGAAAAAAGTAGAAGTATTTGGTACAAATAAAAAGTCAGGGCCATTCAGTTGGTCTTAAAGACCACTCTCAAATTATGCATGTGATTTTTAATCACTTTGATGTTTATTGACATGATTTGTATACACGAAAAGTCCGTCTAGCCCGATTCCACTTGGCCAACAATTTCAAATAAACCAAACTCTAGCGAATTGTGTGTTAATCTGTTATTCTAATGATTTTAACTGTAAATCATGTGATCCATGTGATTTTCCTAATCACATCATGATTACTTGTGACTTGTCAAACTCTCTAAAATGCGTGTATACACTTTGTTTGTGTTTTATTCCGAGTTAGTTATTTGTGGTCTGTATCTTCTCGTCAGTAAGTCTTAGGGCTAGGCGAATAACTTATTGCTTGCAACTTGCTTATATATAATTAACTCATAAAAAATCAATTAAATTATGTTCGAGGTTATACGAGTAGACCTGCTGGATTTGTATAAATTTCCGAGCGGCATTCAAGATAAAGCTAGGTCACTCATTGACTCTTTCGATCAATCAATCAAATAATCTTTATAGATATAAATGAAAATGATTATACACTTGGATGGATTTAAGCCCACCCACTAATTTTCTCCTAGCTAGATGTATCCTAACGCTGCCACATAGGACTTTTGTACACGTGTCCTAATTTCTTCATTGTACGCGTCTCCTCTTCTCCTCCATTGAATGAATCCCGTTGTTAATTAGGTTACGTAATTAGACAGCCCTCCCCATCCTTCTCCTACAGTTGCCCGTCTGATGAAAACCGTTCCTCCTATTCAACCCTATTGTTTTCATAACGATCTCAATCTGTCTTAAACAAAATCACACCCTATCATGAATACGTTAAATCAGATGACCAGTCGCAAGCATTCAAAGCAAGATTCGCCGGTCGATTGAACTCCAGTTCAAGGTAACTATTGTATCGATTCAATCATACATATTAATAATTTGATTTAATTTGTAACAATTCTGTGTATTTAAGTGTTATACATCTTAGCTTTAGGTTTGAATCGTTTCCACAACTATGATGGTTATAAAATTTTTCATCTTATTTATTAATTGAATCAAAGGGTTATAATTTTAAAAAAAGGAAGATTGAAATAATTACTTCTATCATCATTTAATAGTTGGCTGCTTTTGTTTATTTGGGGCATTTTTTAAAGATCATTACTTTACTTCCTGAATTGTAGATTTCTTTGTAAGGATGCTTCCTTTATGTGTTCGTTTGTTTTGATTTCGGGGGTGTTTGAGATTGCTTATTTTCACCAACGTTTAACTTATTAACTTTTTGGAAAGTTAAAAAGTTGTTTGGGATTGCTTATGTTGTGAGAGAATAAGTTAGTATAGACAGGTAGTTATAAGCAAATACACAGAAACGAAGCTGTAAATCATCGAGGAGGTAATTAATTATAGGAACAGAGGGGAATGAAATCAACCAAGCTTACAAGGTTAGATTGTAACTTTCGGTTTGTAATTCTTGGTTCTAAATAATCGTTGGTCACGTAAATCGCGCTTAAGGGCGCTAGGATTTCTAGCACAGTGATGCGATTTTAATGACTATCCTTTTACACCTTCTATAAGTGTATATTTGTATGGATTTTCTGATTAATTCATTGGTTTTATAATCTGTTTTTTGACAAAGGAGGTGATGTTTGGGGTTACAGATTGAGATAAATGAGATAATCGAGAGACGAGATAAATAACCAATTCATCAAAGCTTATTTTGTTATCCTAATGTGTTAGTTCACTTATTCTTGATGCTTGGCGGTGTAAGTCACCTTAGAAGTGTTCAGTATGTTCCGCATAATTATGTTAGTTCGATGTATCAAGTTAATGAAATTAATTTCATTATGCAGGTTTATTATTCCTTAGTCATTAAGGCTGGTTGTTTGGGATGGGGAAAATCACGAAAAGAAAATAATGAGGCTGGTGGTCAACCCATGGTCGCCGGAGTTGCTAAATTGCTTAAATAATGAAATTTTGTCTTCGCCACTATGTCTCCGATCTGCGTCACAAAAATGTGATCAATTATTTTTGACGTCGCAGTCACAAGCATTAAAATCAAGCTTCACCGGTGTCGATCGAACTACAGTTCAAGGTAACTATTGTATAGATTCAATCGTTTTTTCCCGAGCAAAGCCCTATAGTTTTACTCTTAATTGCAAACGGTACAGTGAAAGTCTTGATTTCGATAATCATGTCATTGCTGGTGCATCGTTGGGTGTTGGAAACGTAAACTTCGACATCAAGAATGACTGTGATCATGTGAGTACCCTTTAGATTTTTTACTTTTAAAAAGAATTTTTAGCGACACTCTTTGATGTCTAATCTTTTTGGTTATTTTCAGGTCTTGGCACTTCTTGTTGATTAATCTGGATAATGAAAATTCTTCTATTAGATTTGGTTCCATAACTGGTCTTGCATATTCATGCATTCAGAATCACATAGATAGTTAGGGATAAAACGGTTTGGAACTAGGCGTGGTTAAAGAATCCATCGAATACCACCAAATGGGTCAACTTGGGCACTCTTATGGGAAGTCTCAGCTCGATATTGCTAAAAAATGTGAAAGACAACTTGGCTTGTGATAATGATTTTGAAACAGGTTACTTAGTGAAAGCTGTAAGAATGGAGTTAGGTGCCGCAAGCTCGAACGCAAACGAAGAACCGAAGTTCCTTTGGAACTTGTGGGCTACTCCCAAAGCCAATTACTTGGCATGGAGAGCTTTTTCAGGTAGCATACCATCTAAATCAGGCCGTCCCAGATATGAATTACGCGACTTTGTGGCATTGGTGAAGAGTCCCCAAAACATATATTTGTTAATTGCTCGATTGCCAGAAGCATTTGGTGGAACATATTTGCTTGGGTGAGGGTTCCTATTCCTTCCCATTGCAATAATATGGAGCACATGGTGGATGCATTCGCCGCTAGCCCTGGAGCAAAAAAACCGGATAAAAATAGTTCATACTATAGCGTTGGCTACAATTTGGCGCATATCTAGCAAGGAACTTGAAGATTTTTTAAGGAAAAGTAACATTCGTCTCAAGAATAGTGGAGCTAATCAAGGAACACATTTTTATTTGGGTGTCGAAATGGGCTAAGGTTCCCACTATGTCATGGGAAAAGTGAGTTGTCTTTGATGTAGTCGAATTATTGTAATCAAATCTTCGGGTCTGTGCGTTTTTCTGTTTTTTTCTGTTGTACTTTCTCAGTTCCTTGTCCAAAAAATAAAGGACTAGAAAATAATTTTCACAACTTCACCTTATATTTGTTATTCTTTCATCTTATTACTTTAGTTAAAATAAATAATAATCTCATATAGATTATTATTGATTTTAACTAAAGTTAATATAGATGCAATGTTTTTGCGTTTTGTATATAAGGAGCACACAAACCAAAAGTTAATTGCCAGTTAAGGTTCACATATATTGTGAGTTTGGTATATTAAATTTTGCAAAATTTAAATAGCGTATTAAACATCAATTTTAAAATGGATGATTTTGGATGATTTATTTGAAACTTTTATGCAAAAACAACAAATGAAATCGGCAGGTCAAGTCAAAAAGTTAAAATGTGTTACCGATGCGAACTTTTTCCTGGACAAATATGTATATCGATTTCGACATTTACTTGCATATGTACGCAGGTTATAATTGTAAATTCACTTTCTCATTACTTTATTTAATATGTAATTTTTTTTTATAAATTTACACAATTGTCTTATGTATTGAAAGTATGAAGATAACGAGTGTATTAATTCTAATAACATTTTTGTATATTTTTATTCAAGGTTCCATATAGGGTTTTATCAAAGATATCTATTTACAAAACATATTAGTTCAGCCCGTGTATTACACGGGTAACTAACCTAGTACAATAATGTAAAAATAACCCGACTCAATTCATACACTGAAGATGAATACGAGCCGAACTTCCAACTCCAGTTAAGCGTTACTGGATTCAAAGTGTCATTAGGCTGAGCATGCATTAATATTAGCTCATCTATAAAGTCCAAATTACTCCTTAAATAACCGAAGGTAATCGATCCCTTAAATAAAATTGCAGCAGTATTTCATAAAAGCATTAGGATTAGGGATGAGCAAAATGGACCTGGTACCGACTTTTGACATTTTCGGTACCGGTTCGGTATCGGTCCGGTACGGTAACGG
This sequence comes from Helianthus tuberosus, assembly GCA_030545235.1. Lineage (NCBI taxonomy): Eukaryota > Viridiplantae > Streptophyta > Magnoliopsida > Asterales > Asteraceae > Helianthus > Helianthus tuberosus. Next base: position 39,419,172 of record CM060435.1, on the reverse strand, counting down.
TATTTACCCTCAAATACCGGTACCATACCGGTACCGAACCGTACCGTACCCTACCGGGTATATTCGGTACCGGTACCCACTTTTGGGAATTTTCGGTACCGGTACTTTCGGTACCGGTCGGTACCGAGCTCATCCCTAATTAGGATACATAACATTTCTCTAAAGAATTAATTTAATTAAATTACTTTTCAATTTGCTTTCTTATTTCATTACTATAATAATTTTAATCATATTTTATCTTTTTATTATAGCTTGTAATACATTAGAACTTTTTTTTTATAAATTACTGTATATAACATTTTGTCAATTCATAAACAATGATTAAACTACCTATCAGTTCAACTCTATTAAGTTAATTTTTTTTTTTTTTTTTGAGAGTATTTTGTTTTTGGCAAAATGGATTTTAATAATGCATAAACAATGATTAAACTACCTATCAGTTCAACTCTATTAAGTTAATTTTTTTTTTTTTGAGAGTATTTTGTTTTTGGCAAAATGGATTTTAATAATCCAAACTTTCACCCATTGGCCGGCAACGGACCCAACTTCAAAAATAACCGGTGGTGGTCCCAACTTTTCGTATATTGTAAACCAATGGACTTTTACTAAAAAAAACCTTAATTTCTTTTTGTCTCCTTATCGTTTTCGGTTTAGTAAAGGTCCATTGGTTTACACTATACGAAAAAGTTGCCGAAAAGGATAAGGAGACAAAAAGAAATTAAGGTTTTTTTTAGTAAAAGTCCATTGGTTTACAATATACGAAAAGTTGGGACCACCTCCGGTTATTTTTGAAGTTGGGTCCGTTGCCGGCCAATGGGTGAAAGTTTGGATTATTAAAATCCATTATTCCTTTGTTTTTTAGTTATAACTTCTAAAATATAAGGATTTGAATATTTTTTATAAACGAGTTGTGAATAGTAAAAAAAAAAAAACAAATAACAAATGTACATCTTATTTAAAGCTTTCTCGCATTTTTTTTATATAAACTTCCCTTTTTGATAGAAGGACTAACGTACATGTGCCAAAGTTTTCTCGCATTTAGTTTTTTCATATAAATTGTTTTCGTTACTATTTTCGTTGTTCTAATAATATAATAGGATGCTTTATAAAATTCCGAATATATCATTGTGAGGTGCATGTTTTTATCTACATCTCGATAAATCTTTTGTTCAAATCGAACGAGTCAAATATAATTAACTGATTTTTTTGTTCTTTACCTTGAAGAACAAAACCGATACCACCCAAACAACTTTGTAGTGGTACTAGTATTCGTTTTATGAATTTCGTTGGAAACGAAGTTGTATTCGTAATATAGTATCTTTATTACAGTACCGTGACGAACTGAATTGATACCGTCCCATCAATATCGGTACCACATCGATTCCGATCCAAAAATTTCAGTAGCTTATGAGTACTATCGAAATCGTTACGGATATTCGTTTTTATGATTTTTGATCAATGTAAAATACTATATTAAGACTTTATATTTGAGTTTTATCCTTTGGTTGCAATACCCAGTGCCAATATTGTATTGATACCGTAATAAATCAAATAGATATTGGGTGAATTTCCGGCGCAACGCCAGAAAGTTTCCACTGGTTACATCTAAAAAGGTTAAAAACAGAAACATGTCCAGTCAAATTGGCTTGGGAATAGATCTTGGGGGCTACATGTAGTTCAGATAAGGAAGACCACATAAAAGTCCAGTCAAATAATCTCCAAACAATTTAGAAGTTGAATAATAACTAACTGATAGTTACTAATATATAATGTAATTTATATATTACGGTGTCTGGTTACCGAATAATTTACTTCTTTGTTAAGAGACGTGGATGAGCAATATGAGTTCATTTGCGTATGACAAAGGGTTTGAAAATTAGTAAACATAATAACATGCTAAAAGTCAGTCAACAATGCTTAATTTGGTCAGTACTGTCACCTCCAATATTGTTGTGCAGCCCCCCTCACTTCTATATATAATCTTTCAACATAAGCAAATTAAAAAGCACACCAAATTCTTCTTCTTTATGAAAATGGCTTCCATGCAAATATCCATCTATTATCTTCTATCTCTATTTCACATCTTCACAATTCTAATCATCCCAACACACCCTCAAACCATTTCCAGAATCCCTTTAGGTTCATCACTTCTAGCTTTACCCAAGGATGATTCTTCATGGAAATCGCCCTCGGGTGACTTCGCCGTCGGTTTTCGCCATCTTGATGATCAAAACCTCTACTTACTAGCAATTTGGTTCGACAAAATACCCGATAAAACTATAGTCTGGCATGCCAACGGAGACAACCTAGCCCAAGAAAGATCGAAACTAGAGCTCACCACCCACGGAGAGCTCAAGCTGACCGACCCGGATGGCGGTACCATTTGGGAGGCCCAGAGTGCTAATGTGTCCTATGGTTCAATGCTTGATTCTGGAAACTTTATCCTGGCAGATAACATTTCCAGTAGTAGATATCTATGGCAGAGTTTTGATCATCCTACAGATACAATCTTGCCTACTCAAGAACTCCAGATTAATGAGGTTTTGTCTTCAAGAGATACAAGAAATAGTTTTTCTCTTGGAAGGTATCAGTTACGGTTAATGCCCGAAGGTGATCTTGTTCTTACAGTTGTATCTAACCCGCCCGGTGTCTCCTACGAGCCTTATTATCGTAGTAAAATCGCAGATGATAACAACACTATGAACTCAGGAAATAGAGTAGTTTTCAATGAAACAGGTAGTTTATATGTTGTTAGAAGGAATGGAGGTTTATTTAATCTAACATCCCAGAATGTCGAGTCCTGGAACGATTTCTATTTTCGTGCGACACTAGATTTCGACGGGCTCTTCACGTTGTATACGCACCCGAAGTCTCCACGAGACGGGGTTAACTGGGACGAAGCATGGCGTAGTGTGTGGTACGAGCCTCAGAACATATGTTCGGCCTCCATGGGTGATTATGGAAGAGGACCTTGTGGATTTAATAGCATTTGCTCATTAGATTCTAATGGAAGGCCCTCTTGTGTATGTCTACCGGGGTTTAAGCTTCTGGATTCGAGTAATTCGTATGGGGGATGTAAGCAAGAGATTGTTCAAAGCTGTGATGCAAACAATTTGGGAAAGCTTAGGGAAAACTACGAGATGAGGTCACTCAACAACGCATTTTGGCCTTCTTCGCAGAACTATGAGCAGTTTCCTTTGTCGAGTGAAGATGAGTGTAACCGATCTTGTTTGGGTGATTGTAACTGTATTGTTGCGGTGATCAAAGACGGAATATGTTGGAAGAAAAAGTTGCCACTTTCTAATGGGAGGAATGAGAGGGATACATATGGAAAGGCTCTCATAAAGATACCAAAAAATAACAACACTTTTTGGGACAATGGTTTGGAGAAGGTGAATAATGATGAGAAGGATCAATCCAAATTGGTTTTAGTTCTATCAATACTGTTTGGATCTTCTTTGGTTCTAAATTTTGTGCTTATAGCGGCTAGTTCAATTGCTATTTTTGTTTCGTACCAAAAGAATAAGAAACTGAATACTAGTTCAAGTCTTTTAGAGACTAATCTTCGCGTTTTCACCTTTGAAGAGCTAAAAGAAGGAACAAATGGCTTTCGCGAAGAGCTTGGAAGAGGTGCATTTGGAACTGTTTACAAGGGTGTCATCACGAACTCATTTTCTGGTTCAAGATCAATAGTAGCCATCAAGAAGCTAGAGATATTAGCTGAAGAAGGTGATAAGGAGTTCAAAACCGAGGCAAGTGTCATAGCGAAAACACATCACAAGAATTTGGTTAGACTTGTCGGATTTTGTGAAGAAGGTCCAAATAGGCTTCTTGTTTACGAGTTTATTATGAGCAATGGGACACTGGCAAGCTTTGTTTTCGGGATATCAAAGCCAGATTGGAACAAGAGGCTACAAATCGCGATCGGGATAGGGAGAGGGATCGCGTATTTACATGAAGAATGTACCGCACAAATCATCCATTGTGACATAAAGCCACAAAACATACTTCTTGATGAATCTTTTACAGCCAGGATATCTGATTTTGGGCTAGCAAAACTACTAATGAGTGATCAAACTCAAACAAATACAATGATTAGAGGGACAAAAGGATATGTAGCACCAGAATGGTTCAGGAGCAAACCCGTGACAGCGAAAGTGGATGTTTATAGTTATGGGGTGTTGTTACTAGAGATTGTATGTTGTAGAAAGAACGTCAAGGTCGAGAGTGAGAAGGAAGAAGAGATCATTCTAACCGATTGGGCCTACGATTGCTACAAAGGACGGAAGTTGGAAAGATTAATCGAGAACGATGATGAAGCGAGGACTGACATGAAGAGGGTGGAGAGAGTGGTGATGGTGGCAATGTGGTGCATTCAGGAGGATCCATCTTTAAGGCCATCAATGAAGAAGGTGGTTCAAATGCTTGAAGGAGTTATTGAAATTTCATTGCCACCTTGCCCTTCCCCCTTTATTTCCATGTAATTCTTTTTGTTAGAAAATAAAATAATTTAATTAAATCAATAGGGATTAAAGTCTTTTCCTTAATTAGGAGATTCTTGACAACCATGCAATAGGTGGTATGACCGTTGCTTCATCAAAGGGTCAACCAAATATTTTGTGATAGTATTTCCTTATTTCTTTTCTATGTATCCATCTATATTAGTTTTTCTCTTTATTGCTTTCTGTACGAAATCATAAACCAATTCAATATACAATTTTTTTTTAATATTTCACTTGCAAACATGGTATTAGAGCTTTGAGAGATCCTAGTATCATCTTATTTGCTCTTGCTCATCATCTACGTCTCATTCGAAAGAAACCATGGCGGACGACAATAGTGTAATCAAACAATGACCAGTCAATTTGCAATCCTCTCAAAAATAGCCTCAACCATCAAAATCAAAGCCCCAAATCAAACCTCTCTGATAGCCTCAACATTAACCTCAAGTTAAATAGCCAGAATTATCCTTTGTGGGCTCGAATGATTCGAGTTGCCATAGGGGGTAAATAAAAAACGCTTCTTAAAAACTTATCCGAAAGTCCGCCCGAACAAAGTGACGACAAGTTTGAGCAATGGGAACAAAACGATTTAATCGTATTCTCGTGGTAACGTATAGTAGTGGAAAAGATAAGCTCCAAACATTCGTTTTACATGTCAAAGCAAACGAAATCAAACAAAATGGTGTACCTCTTGAGGATTTTTGGATTGTGATGCAAGGAATATGGGGAGAAATCGATCGAAGAGATCCAAACCCAATGACTTGCACCACAGATATTTCAACTTACAATAGAATAAGGTCAGAACAAACACTTTTTCAATTTCTCAATGCTATAGGTAGGCAATATGACCCGATAAAACGGGTTATACTTCGATGGGATCCATTACCCTCGACTGAAGGAGCCTACGCAGCTGTTCGAAAAGAAACTGCTCACCAATCTATACCGGGAGTCGTCTCCTCCGGTAATTTACCACAACATGGCGTGGCGGCCGGGTTAGCAACCACCGGAGCCAACGATTCCGAGGGGTTATGCTTCCTTTCAAGGGGCGATACGGTCAGACTAAACCAAACAGCGGGTCATCACTCCGAATCGATAAATCAAAACTAAAGTGTACTCACTGTGGAATGATGAAGCATACGAAAGATCAATGTTTAAACTCGTTGGATTCCCGGAATGGTGGAACGATGGGCATAAAAAGGGAAAGAATACCTGCGACACTGGTGGGGGGAAAGGAGCCGCCGCCGTGGACAACTCTGGAGCCAACAACACAGGCCGCGGAACCACGAGCAAAGGCAATAGTTCCGCCGAAGGGTTTGGGGGTATGGCGTCGGCCGATAACAGTTACGACAGAAGGTTCGGAGGTATGGCGTCAGCCGATTACATTGGTGCGGTGGAGTTGACTGAACTTGGGAGCAGCAGCAATGGAGGTAACGGGTTTGAGAGTTGGTTCTCAAACCCCTCTATTTTAAATCCTAAGTTTTTTGACCCTAAGGTTCTAGATTTATTAGAAAACTCCCCTGTTGACGTAACTTTAAGGGTAAATTACACTTTTCCGACCATAACCATATCATCGAAGACTTGTCATTAACCACCTTGCCCAGCTATCATAGGCCTGAAATCACCTGAAAATGGCCTACCAGCCGGAAATTACAATCTCCGATCAAACTATCCTATACCTTCTATCTCCCTTCGTCTTCAACCTTGCCTCCACCATAACCCGTTAACCACCACCGTACAACCCATGTACACCACCAATATCTCCTGCGACTGGAATCAATGCTGTTAACCAATCCGACATCCCAGAGCCGTCATCCGATAAACTCCACCGTCTAACAAAAAGAATCTGCATATCTCGTAAAAACCGATTGCCACCTCCCATTGAACTACCGATAACACCATGAACTGCCATCATTGACGGGAAGAACATCGGCCGGAAGACATAACATAATAAAGCTTAGCCGTTTCTTTCTCTATACTCGTAAAACAAAATCTTTGGTTACATTAAAGTCGCTGCTGAACAAACTTCCATTGGAAACATCAAAACATATGGATCCAAAATACATCATAAACAAAACGAACAATTTTCACCACACCAGCTTCTCCATCTATTTCACTACTTTCTTACTCTTCCACAAACTCAGATCTGATGATGGATCTGAAATAGCCTCAAAAACACACATCTGATTTGTTTTACATCTCCGGCGGTTTTACAGTAAAGACCCGACCTGAACCGAATCTGAAACGAGCCACCGAGGCTCTGATACCAAATGATAGGTCAGAAACGATCCGATTTCAGTCTCGGTTCGGTGAAAAATAGTAAGACGGGTGATTCGAGCCAAGAACAAACGATAATAGACAAGAAAGATAGAAACTTTAATGATTGTAAAAAGGATGATTTCATTGAAAGTGATGAACAAATGAATCCACCCCGGGTGAGCTCCCCCGGGGTGGTGGCTCACAAATGCACACCCTCCAAGTGAGGGGTAGTACTCTATATATAACCCCTTGAGCCTTGTCCTCCAAGCAAGCCGCCTTTTGCTTGGAAAACCTACTAAACCCACTTAAACATCCGACTATCACAAATAAAAATGTCATCCTATACAAACAATAATGCCGCTAAATAAATTCGGCGTAATTGATAACATCATTCTCCATTTTGACCCAACATATACTCACAGATTATGTTTAATAACTAAACACTCTCCTGGATTGAAGGGGGCGCTGAGGGATTAGCCTGAACAGTTAACGATAGCATAAGCGGATGAACGGCGCGCTAAACGGTGAAAAGTGAGCAAAGTGACGAATGGTCATCCGATCGGATGACAATCCGAGCGGATGGTCATTCGATCGAATGACAATCCGTTCGGATGGTCATCCATTCGGATGGCCATTCGGTCAGATTGACATTCGTTTGGGATGGATGTGTTTGTGTATGATGTGACTTTGAAGTTTATCGTTGTAGCATTTTGAAAACAGAGAAGTATCGCTACCTTTCAGGTCGCCCGGTCGAACGGTCGTTCGATCGGTTGGCGATCCGTCGGTTAGACATTTCTCAGAGAACAAGTTCACAGCAGGATTGTCATTCGATCGGATGGTCTTCCGATCGGATGGCAATCCGTTAGAAACTGATGATCTTTGAAAATTATGAAAAAATGTCAAATGTGGAAACCAAGTGCAATCCGATCGGATTGTCGTTCGTTCGGATGGCAATCCGATCGGATGGCAATCCGTCCCACAACCTGATCGTTTTGAAACTTGTTAAGTTTTGAAAGTTTTGCAGTTTGATCGAGACGGTGTGACAACGTATTGAACAACAGAAACCCCATCAGACCTAGGTTATCCGATCGAACGGGAATCACCCCAATCTGATCAGTTAACTATTCGTGACGGATGTTCATGTTTAACCGAAATCGGTTGTCCCGTTGATAGGAATCAGATCTCAAACCGACACTTCACTAGTAGACGAGTAGAAGGCCTGAACGAGCTCTAATTCTATCGGTTTTGAAGGCATTGAGTGTAAAAGAGATGAAAGAAAGTTGTGAAACCATCTTTTAATCCTTTTAACCATGAAAATGTTTAGATCTTTACGAAAATAGTGTTAAAACATGTGGAAATCATGTAGATCTGAGTTATTCTTGGTGGAATGAAGCCAAACCTTGAAGTTCCTAAGAACCCCATGATGACATCATCCTAAACACCTCAAATCCACTGATTTCACGGTTAAAAGTGAAGATTCAAAGGTGAAAATGATGAAGACGTGTGTTCAGACCATAGAAGTACAAGATCTGAGTGGAAAACTTACAAGAATCGCGAGAAATCGAGAGAAAAAGGGCTTGAGCGTGCTGTTCGAACGAGAGAGCTGTCACATCTGGTGATGTGACAGGGGGTATTTATAGGTTTCCAAAAGAGGAAAGTGCTCATAGGTGACGGATCGGATGGCATTTCGATCAGATGGTCATCGGTTCGGATGACCATTCGATCAAACGGTCATTCGATCGAGTGGTCTGGCGAGTTAGATTTCGGCGTTTCGTTTTGCGTGTTGAGCGTGGCGATGCGTTTCGAGTGAGCGATGCGATAATATTACCCATTAGTTACACAAATAACCTAACTACTATATCTAATATACAATCAACATAAATAACTTGCGTTTAGCGTTTGCGATTTAGATTGCGTTGTGATAGGGTTACGATTGCGTTTTGCGATTAATCACCTCAACATAAATATAACATGAACAAGTAACACATAATAGCACACACACGTAAAACAATATCCAGAACACATAATTCGAGTTGCGAATTCGATAGCGATGCGATTAGCGATAAATCGATTAGCGATTAAACTGCGATTAATTATCGATTATTAAGAAGTACTCCACATAATACAACTAAAGCGAAAATAAAATAGAGTATCGATCACAAGTCAAAATGTACAATCAGCAGTTAAGCAAGGGGTGACAGATCGCAATTAGCAATCTTTTCTTCCTTTGACTTTGACTTGTACTTTGACTCTCAAAGATGCGGGTTGTTACAACCAAACTCCCTCCGGCTCTTACACTTGAACCACGAACTTTTGGATGCTCTGTCTTTGTCCACAAACCTAAAGTTGATCGGTCCAAACTCGGCCCATGTGCTAAAAAGTGTGTGTTTGTGGGCTATGGTATTGTCACGGCCCCAGCCCCGGTTTGACCCGGTCAGGAGCCGCGGGACAGGAACCCGTGGTATCAATAATGCGACAGCGGAAGATTTTTTTTTTACAGGATCTTTTAAAACTCGAAAATGCCCAATTATTTTATTCCATAAATTGGAGATAAACCCCGTAATTTACAATAGAGGAATTTAACTAGGAAATTCCCTGATTTATTAAAACATGTTTATTTATTTTAACTAAGCCACCTCTTCAAGCTTGATAGTGCTCCGTAGCACGTTTCCTTGATTTACAGCAGGTTGCCTGAAACATGTTTTAAAAATATTTTATCAGCGGAGAAATGCTGGCGAGTCACTCATTTGAATAAAATGACACATAGTTATAATTTACAGCATAAGAGCGATTACAATGGCTTCTATCTTATTTTTATCTGGCGCCGTGTCACAATGGTGATGATGGTCATACCACTATTGGGTCCTGTCACCCAAGTAGTGATGATTATTCCTGGTAGGTCAATGAACCTAACCGGGAGAAAATTAGTAATGTGCACAATACCCCACTAGCCAGTGATTTCAAGATATCCACGACTTACTCCCTGTAATTATAACTTTTGAAAATGGAGAATTGTAAAATAGTTGATAAAAAGAAAATGACTCACATTGCAGATTTAACGGGCAGAGTTTTAGCCTATAGATTTAGCCTTGTAACCTAATTTAAATAATATGCATACGAACTAGGTCAGTAACTAATACAGCATTTACGATAACTCACGAGATTTAACCTTCACAACGAATGACAAAGCGCGATACTTAAACATCCATCGAATTCACGACGAATGACAAAGCATAACCCTAATGTGGGCAGCACTTAAACATCCATTGGATAGTTTTAATCGATCGGACATTGAATCGTAGCAGCGATTGAGTTAATACCCTGTATTGTAGCAGCACTCCACTATTTTGAAAGTAATTTCGACCTCAGAGTATTATAACTTCGTTTTTGAAAGTAATCGTCGACACAGAATGAAAGCCCCTGAGCTAGGCTATTTATAGGTGAAATTTGAGGTTGTCGCGGCCCGCGTGAGCTTTAGCTCACCCTTTGTGCGGCCCGCGTGGCCACCTATTCTACGTATAGGTTTGCATGGTCATGCATAGGTTTGCCAGATGGGTGATACGTGTTCTGGTCATGCATATCCGGTCAAACACATGTTGACGCGGCCCGCGTAAGGCTAAACTAACCCTTACGTGGCCCGCCTGAAACCCACAGATTTTGATTTCTTGATTTTTTAACATGGATTAGGGTTTCAGGGGTTCGGGTACTTACTTACGAGTCAATTTGGGACATTTTTGAGAGTCCTTACATCCTCCCCACCTTATTTAAAATCTCGTCCTCGAGATTCATTGGAATAAGTGAGGATACTTTCGCTTCATCTCCGATTCCAGCTCCCAAGTGTACTCGGGTCCTCTTTTTGAATCCCACTTAACTTTGACAAGTACTAACCGTTTACGTTTGAGAAACTTAACTTTCCTGTCTTCTATCTGAAGAGGTTTCTCAACAAATTTTAACTTTTCGTTTACCTCTATATCTTGAAGAGGTACTACCAAAGATTCGTCAGATAAACATTTCTAGAGGTTGGATACATGAAATACGTCATGTACTCAATGGAGTTCCTCTGGTAGTTGTAAGCGATAGGCAACTGGTCCTATACGTTGGATCACTGGGAATGGTCCTACGTATTTTGGACTTAGCTTTCCTTTCTTACCGAACCGAACTACTCCTTTCCAAGGAGATACTTTTAATAGTACTCTATCTCCAACTTGAAACTCGAGTGGCTTGCGTCGATTATCGGCTTAACTTTTCTGGCGATCTCGAGTTGTCTTTAGTCTTTCCTTGATTTGAGCGATCTTGTCGGTAGTTTCTTGAACGATTTCCGGACCTGACAATTGGCTTTCTCCTATTTCTGCCCAACACAATGGAGTTCTACACTTACGTCCGTACAGTGCTTCGAACGGGGCAGCTTCAATGCTTGAATGATAACTATTGTTATAGGAGAATTCAATTAAGGGTAAATGGTTGTCCCAATTTCCACCAAAATCGATCACACATGCCCTAAGCATGTCTTCCAGGGTTTGGATTGTCCTTTCACTTTGTCCGTCTGTTTGAGGATGGTATGCTGTACTTAAATTTAGTCGGGTTCCCATTGATTCTTGGAAACTTTTCCAAAAATGGGAAGTGAAACGACTATCCCTATCTGATACAATGGAGAGTGGAACTCCATGTAAGGAAACTACTTCATCTACATAAAATTTTGCTAACCTTTCCATGCTAAAGGTTTCCTTCATAGGTAGAAAATGAGCTGATTTGGTTAATCGATCCACAATTACCCAAATCGCGTCATTACCTTTTCTGGTTTTGGGCAACTTAGTAACAAAGTCCATTGTTATGAGTTCCCATTTCCATACAGGCATTTCTAATTGTTGTAGTAGACCTGAAGGTTTCTGGTGTTCTGCCTTAACTTGTGAACAAGTAAGACACTTGGAAACGTATCTAGCTATATCCTTTTTCATTCCTATCCACCAGAAATTATTTCTTAAATCTTGGTACATCTTATTATTTCCTGGGTGTATAGTATACCTAGATTTATGAGCTTCCTCTAGAATCTTATTTCTTAATTCTCCCTGCTTAGGTACCCAAATCCTTTTCTTATGGAATCTCCAAATTCCATCACTTCCTTGTTCTAATTCTTTTATTCGTCCTTTCATTCCTTCAGCATCATCCTTGATTGATGTTTCTTGAACATCCTTTAATTGTTCCATTAAATCTAACTGTAGATTTAATCTAAGAGCATGAATTCGCTTTTGCTTTTCATGATACTTACGACTTAAGGCATCTGCAACTATATTTGCTTTCCCTTCGTGATATTGAATATCACAGTCGTAGTCACTTAAAATCTCCATCCATCTTCTTTGCCTCATATTTAATTCTTTTTGCCCAAATATATATCTTAAGCTCTTGTGATCTGTATAGACAGTAAACTTATTTCCATACAAATAATGTCTCCAAATCTTAAGGGTAAAAATTTTGGCTCCTAATTCTAAGTCATGAGTCGTATAGTTTTCTTCGTGTTTTTTCAATTGCCTTGATGCATATACAATTACCTTCTTGCGTTGCATAAGCACACATCCTAATCCTAGTTTTGAAGCATCACAATATACTTCAAAATCTTCGGTTCCTTCTGGTAAGGCTAGAATTGGAGCATTAGTTAATTTCTGTTTCAAAATCTTAAAGGCTTCTTCCTGTTTAGGTCCCCATTTAAACTTAACTACTTTACAGGTTAGCTTAGTTAATGGTACAGCTATCTTGGAAAAATCCTTAATAAACCGTCTATAATATCTGGCTAACCCTATAAAACTCCTAATTTCCATTGCTGATTGCGAAACCTTCCATTTGGTGATCGCTTCAATCTTAGAGGGATCTACGTGAATGCCTTCATGATTCACCATGTGTCCTAAGAATTGCACTTCTTGTAGCCAAAATTCACACTTCGAGAATTTGGCGTAAAGCTTCCCCTTTCTTAACAAAGTTAAGAGTGCATGCAGGTGCTGACAGTGCTCATCCTGGCTTTTGGAATAAATAAGTATATCGTCGATGAAGACAATTACAAATTTATCCAAGTATGGTTTACAGATTCTATTCATCATGTCCATAAATGCTGCAGGAGTATTTGTTAAACCAAAGGGCATGACTGTAAACTCGTAATGACCATACCTAGTTCTGAAAGCAGTTTTAGGTATGTCTTCTTCTTGTACCTTTAATTGATGATATCTGGAGCGTAAGTCTATCTTAGAAAAATATCTAGCTCCTTGAAGTTGATCAAAAAGATCATCAATCCTAGGTAATGGGTATCGATTCTTAATTGTAACTTTATTCAATTCCCTATAATCGATACACATTCGCATTGAACCGTCTTTTTTTTTCACAAACAATACTGGAGCTCCCCACGGGGATGAACTAGGTTGTATAAATCCTTTGCTTAGTAATTCATCTAATTGCTTTTTCAATTCTAACATTTCAGTGGGTGCTAACCGATAAGGTGCCTTGGCTATCGGTGTAGTTCCAGGAATTAGATGAATTCTAAATTCGACTTCCCTATCAGGTGGTAATCCAGGTAATTCTTCTGGGAATACATCTGAGTATTCTGATACTACTGGATTGTCCTTAAGTTCTTTACTCTTAGTGTTAATGATTACTGAAATCATATACACCATTTCTTGTTTCCTTGAATAACTGGCCAATTTCATCATTGAAATAAATTTTAGTGGCTTTCGTGGCTTATCTCCTGTAATCACCACTACTTCTCCTGTGGGTGTATGAATTTCTATGGAATTCTTATCACAAAGAATTCGAGCATGGTTGGCTACTAACCAATCCATTCCTAATACCATATCGAATCCGGCTAAATTCATAGGTAACAAATTTGCAGAAAATTTATGACCTAAAAGTTCTATCTTTCCTTCTCGCACAACCTTATCTATTTTAACAGAATTTCCGTCTACCGTTTCGACTGTAAAAATCTGCCTAAGTTGGGTTAATGGTAAATTAAGTGCTTGGCAGAATGAAGTATTTATAAAACTTTGGTTTGCACCAGACTCAAATAATACTTTTGCATAAACGTTGTGAACTAGGAACGTACCAGCTATCACATCTGGGATTAGCTCGGCTTCCTGAGTAGTCAACTGGAAAGCTCTTACATTCTTCTTGGCTCCTTCTGCAGGTTTGGCTTTGTTATCAGCTGGTCTGACCAGTTTTGGACAATCTGGCCTAAGATGTCCAGCTTCTCCACAATTGTAACAGACTGTGAATTTCTTCTTTCTGCAGTCTTCTTCCTGATGCCCAGGAATTTTGCAAAAATTGCAATATCCCTTGCATCTTCCAAAATGCTTCGTTTTGCAAGAATTGCAAAATGGACCAGTGGAAGATTGCCCTGTTCCCCTTCGCTTGAAATTATTACGGTTACCCATACGGAATCCCTGGGTAATCTTTTGGGCCACTTCCTTCTTCCTATTTTCGTCTCGCGTCCGTACTAGTTCGTCAGTCAGAGTATTAGCTAAATCCACCGCATCATCAATCGTGCGGGGTTTCGCAGCCTTGACTATATTACGGATTTTGCCAATCAATCCCCAAATATAGCGGGAAATAAGTACTGGTTCTGGCGAAGCCAGAGTTGGTACTACTCTCGCATACTCAAAGAATGTCGAAGTATACCCTCGACAGTCTACATCCACCATCCGATGTGTCAGGAACTTATTTTTCATTTGTTCCTTTTCATACTCGGGACAAAATTTTCTTTCCACAAGACTCTTAAATTCTTCCCAGTTCATGGCATAGGCCACACTCCTTCCTTTGGCTTGTAGCACAGTGTTCCACCATTCTAGCTCCCCTTCTTTAAAAAGATTTGACGCATACATGACCTTGTCATCCTCAGCACATTTACTTATCATAATTACTGCCTCGGTTTTCTCTAACCAACGTAGTGCAGCAGTTGCTCCTTCATTACCTGCAAACTCCGCTGGTTTACAGGCAAGAAATTCCTTATAAGTGCAACCAGGCGTTGCAGTTTTCATTCTTTTGAGAATCGGGGCTTGCAGTACATTATCGTTATTGTTATTGTTATTATTACCGCCTCCGTTTATACTATTGCTGAAGTTGTCCTCATAAGTACGTTTGCTAGGAATAATTTGAGGTTCAATTGGAATTCGAGCAGCAGCAAGTATTGCTGGAATAGCATTGGCTATTCCTTGAGCAACGATATCCTTGATATCTTGCCTATTCAGCAATTGCTCTTCCTGAATTTGCTCAGATTGATTTACTTCGTTAACATGTTCACTACCAGCGTGTGCCATCTGGTAATTAATTTATATTAGTATAAAATAATTAATAATTACACATAACCAGATATTTACACATAATCATATTAACATGTATAGCAAAACGATCGATGTTTTATAGATTTTAGGCATCCATACAACTGGTTATCTTTCAAAAGTTTTATTTTTAACTATTACATAAAATTTTATTATGTTATTACTATTAAACAAACATTCCTACAACCACATATTCTCTCATCAGCTGGCTCATCAGAAACGACGCTCCCTCTCGTCGTATTTCCAGGTAATTCGTTCTCCCACATCCCTAATTCGGTTTCCTGCATTGATCAGCTCCTCACCCCAGTGACGAAGTTCAGTCAAATTTTCCAGACTCATTGGTGGGTGTAGTGGAGGTTCTGGGTCGAATTGAGGGAAAAAGGTATCAGGGTTATTCAGGAGATTCTGGAACTACCAATCGGTGGTCCACCATTCCTCTAGTTCTGCTGGTAGAGGTTGGGTGTGGATAATAGAATCTGGAATAGCAGGTTCTAGATTGACTGGAAGTTGGGCTTCTGCTGGGTAGTTAAAAAGATCTTCTTCGGTAAATACGAGGTTTTCATTAGCAGGTTCAAGGTTTCCATCGGCAGGTCCGATGAAATCACTAAGTGCTAATTTATGATCCAATATCTCCCAGGGTGTCATTTGTTGGTTTTGCCTAGAACTTTCACCAATTTCCATTTCTATTTGCTTAGAGGCTTCCTCCATCTCAATCCCTTTTCCTTTATCCAGGGGATTTTCTATCTTGGGAACTTTCCTAGTTACTGGTTTTCTTCTACGTACACGCCTCCAGCCCACAAATCTTCTTCTCTTCTTGGGTTTAGGTTTTGCTTTTTCCAGAGGTGGAGCTTGAAATTCCATTGGTTGTTCCACATCAGCTAAGTAACCAGTAAAATCTTTTGAAACTTCTATTTTCACAGGATAGAGGTTCAGATTCTCTAGGGCTTCAGATAATTCATTCATGCTGTTTTAGCATTTATGAAGAAATACACAAAAGTCTAGGTTAAAAGTTTGTAAATTAAATTTTTACAGAATTACAAAATGGAATCAAAAAAATTAATTACAATTATCTAATAAACCATTTTATTGAATCAAACTTTTTTATTTATAGTACAACTAAACTTTGAAATATACTAATGGTTTATTTATTATTTTAGAGTTTCTGGCTCGTAAGTGTCGTAGGTGCTGATACTGATTTGGTGTTTTAACTATATGTTAGCATTTACTGCTACAGTAGCTAACATATAAAGATTTGCCCATTTTTCATCTAATTTATCTTCCCATGGTGGGTTGTTGGCTAATTCCTGGGTTTCCTGTGATTTCTTCAATTTCTCTTGACTTTTTCTAATAATCCAGCTTCTTTTATTAGGAGAAAGTGGTTCCTCATAATGTGCCTTACGAACAAATATTCCTTCCCCAATATCTCCCGAGTTTCTGGAGGAATTTGATTGGGATGTAGTTCCCTTATATTTCGGTGAACTATCTAATTTATGATAGATGTCCGAAAGTCTTTGCTTACCCATACTGTAATTTAACAAATAGTCAAGATAAAATCACATAATCACATAATGGCAATTAGGAAAATTAAATATTTTAAATACTTAATAGGCTTAAATCAGTGGCTCGATCAATGGCTCTGATACCACCTTTTCCTGTCACGGCCCCAGCCCCGGTTTGATCCGGTCAGGAGCCGCGGGACAGGAACCCGTGGTATCAATAATGCGACAGCGGAAGATTTATTTTTTTACAGGATCTTTTAAAACTCGAAAATGCCCAATTATTTTATTCCATAAATTGGAGATAAACCCCGTAATTTACAATAGAGGAATTTAACTAGGAAATTCCCTGATTTATTAAAACATGTTTATTTATTTTAACTGAGCCACCTCTTCAAGCTTAATAGTGCTCCGTAGCACGTTTTCTTGATTTACAGCAGGTTGCCTGAAACATGTTTTAAAAATATTTTATCAGCGGGGAAATGCTGGCGAGTCACTCATTTGCATAAAATGACACATAGTTATAATTTACAGCATAAGAGCGATTACAATGGCTTCTATCTTATTTTTATCTGGCGCCGTGTCACAATGGTGATGATGGTCATACCACTATTGGGTCCTGTCACCCAAGTAGTGATGATTATTCCTGGTAGGTCAATGAACCTAACCGGGAGAAAATTAGTAATGTGCACAATACCCCACTAGCCAGTGATTTCAAGATATCCACGACTTACTCCCTATAATTATAACTTTTGAAAATGGAGTATTGTAAAATAGTTGATAAAAAGAAAATGACTCACATTGCAGATTTAACGGGCAGAGTTTTAGCCTATAATTTAGCCTTGTAACCTAATTTAAATAATATGCATACGAACTAGGTCAGTAACTAATACAGCATTTACGATAACTCACGAGATTAAACCTTCAGAACGAATGACAAAGCGCGATACTTAAACATCCATCGAATTCACGACGAATGACAAAGCATAACCCTAATGTGGGCAGCACTTAAACATCCATTGGATAGTTTTAATCGATCGGACATTGAATCGTAGCAGCGATTGAGTTAATACCCTGTATTGTAGCAGCACTCCACTATTTTGAAAGTAATTTCGACCTCAGAGTATTATAACTTCGTTTTTGAAAGTAATCGTCGACACAGAATGAAAGCCCCTGAGCTAGGCTATTTATAGGTGAAATTTGAGGTTGTCGCGGCCCGCGTGAGCTTTAGCTCAGCCTTTACGCGGCCCGCGTGGCCACCTATTCTACGTATAGGTTTGCATGGTCATGCATAGGTTTGCCAGATGGGTGATACGTGTTCTGGTCATGCTTATCCGGTCAAACACATGTTGACGCAGCCCGCGTAAGGCTAAACTAACCCTTACGCGGCCCGCCTGAAACCCACAGATTTTGATTTCTTGATTTTTTTTAACATGGATTAGGGTTTCAGGGGTTCGGGTACTTACTTACGAGTCAATTTGGGACATTTTTGAGAGTCCTTACAGGTATCGACCAGAAAGGATATCGGTGTTATAGTCCAAAAAGACGTCATATGTACACTACAATGAATTGTGACTTCCTTGAAACTGAGTTCTTTTACACCTCCCAACACAGTGGTCAAGGGGAGACTAGGTATGACACACTGAGTTGGCTAAAATGGGTTCCATCACCAGAAGAAGTTAACCATAGTAACCAAGATGAGTCACTTGCTTCCCATCAATCAGGTGGACCAATAATCAGTGCTATGGACCAAAATCCTCCTAGTCCGATGTCTGAGGTAAGTAATTCTCAAGCTCATGAAGATATTCAAAATACCGAGTCTCAAAATTCTGAGTCTCAAAATATCGAGTCTTAGGAAAATCTTTTTTTATTTATTTATCTAATAACCATGAGATAGCTATAGAACAAACAGGACCAGAAGGACAAGGTGAGCAAACACAAGAAAAAACGACTGAGAAATATGTCCTATCACCAAGAGCCAACAAAGGAGTTCCACCTTAGCGGTACTCTCTAGAAAAACTAACTTTATCCTCTAAATATCCAATGGCAAGTATTGCCAAGGGAAATTTATCACAAGAAGCTAAAGCTTTTACTTCTACTTTATACAATGAACAAATTCCAAATTCTGTTGAACAAGCACTAGAATCAAAAAACTGGAAGGATGCAATGGAAATAGAAATGGAAGCATTAATGAAGAATAACACATGCGAAAGGAGTACGGTCCCTTTAGGAAAGAAACCGGTGGGATGTCGTTGGGTCTTCACAATCAAATACAAACCTGATGGAACCATTGAAAGATACAAAGCACGGCTAGTGGCAAAAGGATAGTCTCAAACGTACGGGATCAATTACTCAGAAACATTCTCCCGGGTAGCCAAGATTGACACAATTCGTGTTCTTTTCTCTATTGCGACTAATGAAGGATGGCCTTTACATCAATTCCATGTTAAAAACGCCTTCTTGCATGGAGAATTAAAAGAAGAGGTTTATATGGAAGCTCCACCTGGTTTCACAGAAAAATTCAAACCAAAAGAAGTATGTCGATTAAAAAGATCTATCTATGGGCTAAAGCAATCCCCTCGGGCTTGGTTTGGTAGATTCACTCTAGCAATGAAAAAATATGGATTTTAACAGAGCAACACCGATCACACGTTGTTCCTCAAAAGAAGAGGTAAATCTGTTACTTGTTTGATTATATATATTGATGACATGATCATTACAGGAAATGATGAAGAAGAAATATAGAAGTTGAAAGCAAATTTGTTCACAGAGTTCGAAATGAAGGACTTAGGAAGACTTAAGTACTTTCTCGGAATTGAGGTACTAATGTCTAAACAAGGGATCTTTATATGTCAAAAGAAATATATTCCTGATCTTCTAACAGAGACAACAATGTTTGATTGCAAGCCTGCTGTGTGACAATCGGCAGAATTCCGGTAATTCCGTACAACCTGAACAACTATTTCATTAATTATTTTTCGCGTATTTGACTTGATTTTATTTAATTGAGTCTAAAAAGTCTAGGGATTTTAAAAATCATAGTTAAGTATGATAACAAATCCGTTGCTATTAGAAACAATATCCTAGACTGACGATAGGAACGCGAATAAACGATACTTGTCAGTACTAGTCGCGGTACAGTCGACATACAGATATGTCTACACAAATATTCTACAAAATATTTGTCTAAAATAATATGTGCCTTATTATTTAGAAAATTCCAATTAAAAACCAAATTGTCCAAGTCCGTAGAAAAATACAGCAATCCTGCGGAAGTGTACAACATTCCGCAGAACGAAACAGTAACTGTTCGAAAACCCAAAAATAAATATTATTTGACATAAATAATATAATGGGTATTAAAAACGACACAAAATCCGCAATCGAATCTTATTGCGTTAAGCTGCACGGCTAGTTCAGTAAACTGTCAGACAGCAAAGTCGGTACCGGAACTGTGTCAGAAATAGTAAAATTTTTAGTCCAAAAAGTTGGATTAATTATTTGGATGATAAAACATGTGCAAAAATAATTTTTTTCATGTATTTTTTTAAACAAAACACGGTGTCAGTATTTAACCGGATACAGGATCCGAACCAACTTTTTCACCTGATCAACGAACTAAAAATTTTGGTAAACTAGTTTTACCTAGTGTCACACTACTTTAAAATATGAAGGCTTAAAACCTTGTAGATATTTTTATATAAAATATCAAAGTTCTTAAAGTTTAGAGTAAATTGCCATTTTAGTCCCTGAGTTTTGTCCAAATTTGCCATTTTGATCCAAATAGTTTTTTTTTTGCATCTGGGTCCCTGACTTTTCACTTTATTGCCATTTTAGTCCCTGAGTTTTGTCCAAATTGCCATTTTAGTCCCTGAGTTTTGTCCAAATTTGCCATTTTGATCCAAAAATTTTTAGTGTGTTGGATCAAAATGGCAATAAAAGTGAAAACTCAGGGACCCAGATGCAAAAAAAAAACTATTTGGATCAAAATGACAAATTTGGACAAAACTCAGGGACTAAAATGGCAATTTACTCTAAAGTTTATGAATTAAACAAGATTTTTATAAAAAAAATAACAAGTAAATACCCCCCCCCCCCCCCTTCCCATGGCTGATTTTCGAAATTGGTGGGTTCCCCTTAAGCTCACTCATCCAAAGTGTTGTGTTGGAAGCTCTAGATGCATGATTAGTGTATGGTTCCAAGGACTTATTGATTCTAACACTCCACCTTCCATTCATAATCCCCAAAACCATCAACCATTACCATTTTACTACTCTCTCTCTCTCTCTAAAATTTCGGCTAAGAGCATCCATTACCATCTTCATCTTTTTCAAACTCAAGAACACTAATGTTAAACATGCATGGATGATTCAAGAAGGATTCAAGACTCGAAGAAGCACTAGGAACCTTGGATAATCTTATTTTCTCATCTTCATTGATATTTTTCTAGCAAAAATTGTAAGAACACTACACTAGTCTTATTTTTATTCTTGATTTTTAAGGAAAACAAGTTCATCATAAACCAAAATCAAAACAAAACCCACATGAAAAACACTAAACTAAAAATCATTATTTTTATCTATGATTTTTCTATGATTTTGGAATGAACTTGGAGAAATCTAGACTAGTAAACTTGAATCTTGGTTATTTTTATTTAAAAATATGATCTACATACATGCATGTTGGATCAACCAAGATTCATCAACAAAGGTGATGAACATGAGTATGATGATTTAAATGATGAACATACATGCTAGTAAAGTATGAGAAATCATTTAAATCCAAGAAAATAAATTTTTGAAAAATTTATTGAATAAAGTTTCTATTTCGGGAAAGAATCAAAAGTATGAAATATGTTAATAGGAAATTTTTTGAACACGTATTTGTGCTTCAAATGACTATATGAGTCATCTAAAACAAGAATTTTAAATAAAATCTTGTTCTACAAATTTTTGGCAAAAACTAAGAATAAAGTTTCCTTTTTGGAAAAGTTAAGAACTATATCATGTTTATGGTACTTTTGTTGACAATTTTTTATGGATATTGATACTTGATGATGTTTTATGTTAAAATAAATTGAACACAAGTTTTGTATAAACTTGGGAAAAACTCATATTTCAAACAAAACTATTGCGAAATTTTTATAAATCTTGTTATGTTCAAAAAGTTGTTAAAACAAGGAAATTTGTAACTATGAAACTATTTGAAGTCTTTGAACATGGTTAACCGAATTTTTGGATAAAGTTATAAATCCATGTTTTATAAAAGTTTTCTAAACAAAAAGTGACAAGTATATATTTTAGACAAAAATATATATTTTCAAAAAGATTCATCAAGTATCATAAATATATATTTTGATATGTACATTATGTGTTTAGTTCAAGTAGGAATAAATACAAAATTTACACACATAAAACAAGACTATAAAATGTAATGTCCATCCATGGACATAAACATACAAAAGGACAAATTCCGACACTTTGAACAATATGGACATTTGGACAAAATAAAATGGCACAAACGAAACAAACGACATAAACGAAACGGACGACACGAACGGGACAAACGACACGATTAAATCAAGCCGACACGTAGTAAACGATTATAACAAAATACGAGCCGTCACACACTCTAAAAAGCTTATGCATTAAAAGGAATTCATATATGGCATAAGTAACAATTTTTATAAAAACTAGATTTTTATAAAAATACAAGTATTATTATTTATTATTGACTAAGCCCAATTCTTGTATATTTAAAAGAAGGAGTCCATAAATTAAATTGGGCTAAAGTCCATTTCTCACAAATAAAGTTGGGCTAGGCCCACTTTTACAAAACAATGGACTAAAATATCTTTTTAGTCAAAATTGGGCTAAAACCCACTCTACAAAAATACTTGGACTAAAAACCCAATATTTATAAACTATTATGGACTAAGATCCATTTTTTAGAAACTACTTTGGGCTAGGCCCATTTTTACATAACTTATTTGGGCTAAGTTCACTTTTATAAACTAAATTGGGATAGGCCCACTTTTATAAAAAAAAATGTTTTGGGCTAAGGTCCACTCCTACAAATCAATTTGGACTTGACCCATTTTAAACAAAGTTATATGGGCTAGGCCCATATACATTAAATACACAAAATGGACTTAAAATCTAATAAATAAATTAAGCGCATTCAAACACAAACTAAATGGAATACATATATATATATATATATATATATATATATATATATATATATATATATATATATATATATATATAGGGTAAGGATCATTTCAGAACCATAAATATTTACAGAACTCGCAGAACTCCTAATAAACAATCTTTTTATTTATATATTTTTATGTTTAGGATAACTTTATCATTTATTATGTGTATTTTTATGATTACATACATGTTAAGAGTAATTTTATCATTTTTTAGATGTAATTTTATAATTACACATATGTAAACTAGTTTTTTTTACATATATGTAACTAGTTATTACACATATATATAATTTGGCTATTAAACATATGTAAACTACTTTTAACATGTATGTAACCATTAAAATATATATATATATATATATATATATAATATATATATATATATATAATAGATGATAAAAAGATCCTAAATACAAAAATATATATATAAAATGATTGTTTATTAGGAGTTCTGAAAGTTCTGCAATTATTTAGAGTTTTGAAATGAAACCAACCCTATATATATCTATATATATATATAGGATTAGGTTCAAGAGTGAACACTAGTGTAGCTTGCGAACTGAGTGAACTAATCCCGGCCATACACGTGTGTGGATCAATGGCCAAGATTTGATGTTGAAATACACTAGTGTAATTTATGATTTGATGATGAGATTCTGGCTATACATGTGTGTAGATCAATGGCCAGGATTTGTTCATTCAGTTCGCAAATACACTTATATATATATATATATATATATATATATATATATATACGAAAACACAAATAATGAAAGCAAACGACTATGAGAAACTAAAAACGAAATACAAGATGAAATACTTGTACGATAAACAAACATAAACCTAAATGTCTAACTAGATTAGAACACTTGTAGGTCGACAAACAAACGACGAACTTGGAATTCGAATAGAGATTTGCACGGAACGCAAATCTGTGAGTTCATGTTTCCCCTTTTACTTTGAATGTTTATAGTTTTAAACTTTCGGGGATGTATACATGTTACAATTAGTATGATGATACGATGAAACTATTTTGATCACATGCGGATAGATGTTTAAAATAAAGGGACCATTAATGAATAAACAAGTACCGAGGAACAAACGAATAGATCTATTTGGGTTTTGGCAAGCCCCACTCTCAACGACAACGATAACCACGATCGTTAAAAGTGCCTTTGTATCCAAACTAGTGTCGTTGACACACATGATAAATTGTCAAGGTTTGGTTGCCTCCTATTCTGGCATACATATTAGTGTCCTTGCAAAACACTAATGATCACACAATTTTTCATCATACTATACAAAACGAATTTTACTATTTCAAATGTTTGAAGACTCGTTTGATGCAAAAACTAAATAACATGAATTCACTCAACTTTTGTTGACGTTTTCAAAACTAACATGTATTACAGGAGATTAGTGGACGACTTTGCAAAAATATGTTCGTGTTATTACCAAGAAAGCAAGCTTTTGAGATGTCATCCGTTTTCAGTTATCATGTTATGTAGAACTGTTTTAAACTTTGAACAATGTTGTTAAAGTTGTAGTTGTTTTAATTCCGAACAAGACATATGTATTGTAAATTATGGTTTCAAAACAAATGTATGGATGAACATCCTTTTGTGGTTTAAATATGTTGTTTACTCGATTGATTGTAACAATTGCCGCTCTGGCCACACCTCGCAATACGCTTCCGCATAAACCGAAAATTGGGGTGTGACAGACCAGGTATCAGAGCATCAATTGGAGTGAACTAAGATTCTGTTGAGTCTTGTCTACAATTTCAAAACGATGTCTTTAACAACAAGTGTTTTTACAAAGAATCCACTAATACAAAACGATAAATTCGAAAACGATAATGCAAGGATACTGTGTGATAGTATTAAACGATAATTCGAAACGATGATACAAGGATACTATATAAACTAATCTATGGGGTTTAGATACGATAACAATAGGTTGAACTTGAAACGATATACGATATCAACAACAATGAAAACAAAAGTACAAATGCCCAAAAAAATTATTACTTATAAGTTGTTCACATGTGTACGTTGTACGGATTATTTTGCCAGGACCATGTCTACCAGCTCAGACACAAATTCAGCGGGTCACGCCCCAGACGCCGACTACATACCATTAGACGACCCTGTTCCACCCGTCATACTCGTTTCTGATGACGTGGTTTCCGATGACGAATGGATGGACGTTGATTTCCAGCCATTCGCCCTCCCAGATCCCGATCCAGCCGACATCCCACAAGTGGATGACGTTCTTGCTATTCCTCACTTTCATGACATGATCATATACGGCCACACCGAGGGTGAGCATGTTGTAGCGTTTATTCCGATTCCACTCGCTGTAGTAGGCCCAGAGGACGGTGATGACGTCCCTCCTGTTGTTGATCCTATGCTTGATGATGATGAGGACATCTTCATCCCCATTGTTCAGGTCGAGCACCTTCATGATGATCTCGACATCGGTATTGATTTCGATATTGCTATACTTGAGGTTGCTCATCCCGATGCTGCTACTATTGAGATCTCATCTCCAGCCCCTACTTCACCCCTGACACCATCTCCGCTTCACTCGCCTGATACAGTGTTACCTCCATCTTCGGAGGCGTTGCCATTCCATGATGATCCCATTATTCCTACTACACTTCCAGAATTCCATCCGATCATTCCTCCTGTTGTTGGACCATCTCACTACTCACTGGGTGGTACATCTATGCAAGATGAGTATCCACCCCCATATCCGTTTGTCTGATCTTTTGCTACCTCTGTTACATCGACATTCAGTTCTCACTATGACCCGTATACTGCCGGGCCATCCCACACTGCTCCTAGTTACCCTATGGCGGGGTATTCTTCGCAGACCTCATTTCCTTTGGTTGGAGATCCATATCATGTCACTAACCCATATCTGTACTTTGTAGATTTTTATGCACAGCCACCACCGGGCATGGGCCCGTTCGATCCGTACCATCCGAGTCACTTGCCTCCATCCACTACTGAGTTTAGACTCACATCAGTCGAGATCCGGCTTGGCATCATTTTCAGTCGTCTCTGTGAGCTTAGTGCTTAGTTTCCTATTTCTCGAGCACCTACGAGTGCCGCTCCATCATCATCCACAGTGCCACCGTTATCTACATCATACCCTCCTCCACCACCACCACCACCACTACCGATGTCACCACCACCACCATCTCCCCTAGCACCCTCATTTCCACCACATCATGCCACTCCTCCGTCTCTTGAGAGACGCGTTAGCGCCATAGAGGAGGAGATGGCTTTCTTTCGCTGGTGGCAAGAAAAGCTGCTTCAAGGAGGTTGTCAAGTGTTTTCGCTCGACGATTGCTTTCTTTCGAGGGGTCATCGGTGCATCTTCACCCCCACCCCCACCCCCACCTCCACTCTAGACATGGTATGTAGTCGCATTTTGGGGTAGGTACCCGTAACAGGTTAGAAGACTTTTGGAAGAGATTTTTGAAGATATATATAAAATTAACTTGAAGACTACGAAGAATTATGTGAAGAAGGAATCTATTTTGTTTTTGTATTTGTCTATGACATGGATTTTGGAGTAATGTAACTCCTAACTTTATTTTTGTTTCTTCACAAATATTTTGTATCAAGTTGACAACTATATATATATGGATATGACATCTCTTCTTTTTATGCTTTGTTATTGTTGGATTTGTTTATATGGTGACGATTTCAGTATGGATGTTTTGCGCAAGACGTGATCGATTTATTCTTCTTTTTATGTATGTATGTATGTATGTATATATGTATGTGTTGTGATGATGTGTTTTATTCTATTTGAGCCCATCAACGACAATATTTATTTTAAATATTTGTCTAAATTCTTCTATATGATTTTCATATGAAGATTCATGGCGCCAAGAGGGAGGAATATACGTAACATTCAAAATCCTCTACCCGCGACCCAAGCTGAGCTTGATGCCTTACTAACCCAACACATTGTTGATGCAATTGCACAACACGAGGCAACACGTGCTAACCAAAATGATCGGCCAAGAGTTCAAGCTCCACTAGTAGCCCAAAATCCTGCAAACGGTTGGTCACTCTTAACCTTACAAAGGAATTCTCATTAATATTTATTTGCAAAATATATATTTTTGACAATTTGAGAACCAACATTTTAGGATGCACGTATAAACAATTTCTTGATTGCAAACCATTGAATTTTGATGGCACGGGTGATGTCGTAGCATTCGTCCGTTGGACGGAGAAAATGGATTCCGTCATTCGCATGAGCAACTGTACCCCTAATCAGATTGTGTTATATGGCTCGGGTATGTTCATGGCTGAAGCTTTGTCTTGGTGGAATCTACAAGTACAAATTTTGGGAGACACAGCCGCTTATGCCATCACGTGGGATAGACTGAAGGAGATGATGAGAGAGAAATACTGTTGGAGAGCGGAGTTGCAAATGTTAGAAAAGGAGTTTTGGAATCTAACGATGGACGGACCAGATATTTATGGGTACACACAACGATTCCATGACCTTTCACGAGTAGTTCCTTATATAGTAACTCCGGAGTTTAAACGAGTTGAAAGGTATATTTGGGGATTAGCACCCCAGATCCGAAGTATGGTCACGTCTTCATATCCTACAACGGTCACTGAGGCCATCACAATCTCCGTTAGTCTAACCAAGGAAGCAAAGAGAATGAACAAATTTGACAAGAAAGGTAATGAGAAAACAAAGGAAAAAAATAGTAGAATCCGCTTCACATGACAATAAGCGGAAATTCTCACAATTCAAGAAAGGATCCTAATCGAGCAATAAGAAAAAGGAGAACCCCCCAAAGAGAAGGGAAAAGCATTTGTGGCAGCCGCAGAAATGCAATCGAAAGGTTATGTGGGGAATGCACCTAAGTGCAACCGATGCGGTTATCATCACACTGGTAGTTGCCGAACTATCAAGTGTGACAAGTGAAAAAAGATAGGGCACCGCACAGAAAAATGTTGGGGTAACAACAAGGTGATTATGAAGGAAGAGGCAGCAGTAACGATAACAAACGAGGGAAAAACCAAGGTTGTTTCAATTGTGGTGATATGGGACACTTCAGGAAGGACTGTCCCAAAGAAAACAAAGGCCGCGGAAGAGCCTTTGTGATTGGAGCCAAAGAGGCACGACAGGATCCCAGTGTAATCACCGGTAGGTTCCTTGTCAACGATCATTTCACTTCTATTTTGTTTGATACCGGTGCAGATTTTAGTTTTATATCTTTAGAATTTAAAGATATGCTTGGATTAAAGTCAATTAAACCAGATATTCCGTTCACTATCGAATTAGCGAATGGAAAAGTGATTGAATCCGATAGAATTGTTAAAGGATGTTCCTTAGAGTTAGGAGGATGAAAATTCAAAATTAACCTAACACCCGTTCAACTAGGTAGTTTTGATATTGTTATTGGAATGGATTGGCTATCCACCAACCAAGCCGAAGTCGTATGTTACGACAAGATCATTCGAATTCCCCTTCCTAATAATGAGAAACTTCTTATTCATGGTGAGAAAAACGAAATACCATTACGAATTATTTCCTGTATGAAAACCCGGAAGTGCCTACGAAAAGGATGTATAGCATTCTTAGCGCATATAGTTGACAAGAAGGCCAAGGAGCTAAAACTCGAGGAGATCCCAGTTGTGAAGGAATTCCCTGAAGTTTTTCCTGAAGACTTGCCGGGAATACCACCACAACGACAAGTCGAATTCCGAATAGACTTAATTCCAGGTGCCGCACCTGTGGCAAAGTCTCCATACCGATTAGCTCCTTCGGAAATGCAAGACTTGTCCACGCAACTTCAAGAGTCGTTGGACAATGGTTTCACCAGACCAAGCTACTCACCCTGGGGAGCTCAAGTGCTATTCGTGAAGAAGAAGGATGGAAGTTTTAGGATGTGCATAGACTACCGGGAGTTGAATAAACTCACAATCAAGAATCGGTAACCATTACCGAGGATTGACGATCTATTCGATCAACTTCAAGGATCGAGCTATTATTCGAAGATCGATTTGAGATCAGGATACCATTAACTCAGGATTCAAGAAGAAAGTATTCCAAAAACGGCATTTCGAACTCGCTACAGTCATTACGAGTTACTTGTTATGCCTTTTGGCTTAACAAATGCACCAGCGGTGTTCATGGATTTAATGAACCGCGTGTGCAAGCCCTACCTTGACAAATTCGTGATAGTGTTTATCGATGATATATTGATATATTTACGAAACAAGGAAGAACACGAGCACCATCTTAGAACTATTCTTGAGTTGTTGAAAATGGAGAAACTGTATGTGAAATTTTCCAAATGCGAATTTTGGTTTCGCGAAGTTCAATTTCTTGGACACCTAGTCAACGAGAAAGGCATACACGTTGATCCATCCAAAATCGAGGCAATAAAGAATTGGAGTGCACCAAAGACACCGACCGAAATACGTCAATTCTTAGGATTGGCCGGTTATTATCAAAGATTCATTGAGAATTTTTCGAAGATTGCTCAATCACTCACTTCTCTCACTAAAAAAGATAAGAAATTTGATTGGGGAGAGAAACAAGAAGCAGCTTTTCAACTGCTTAAAGACAAACTCTGTAATGCACCAATTCTATCACTCCCAGACGGTACGGATGATTTCATAGTCTATTGTGATGCCTCACGACTAGGGTTAGGATGTGTGTTGATGCAAAGGGAGAAAGTTATTGCATACGCATCACGCCAACTAAAGATACACAAAAGGAACTATAGCACACATGACCTAGAGTTAGGTGCAATGGTATTTGCACTAAAAATTTGGCGTCATTACCTTTATGGTACTAAATGCACGATATTCACAGATCACAAGAGTCTTCAACATATATTTAACCAGAAAGAGTTAAATATGCGCCAAAGACGGTGGGTTGAATTGTTGTATGACTATGATTGTGAGATCAAATATCATCCGGGCAAAGCAAATGTTGTCGCAGATGCATTAAGTCGAAAAGAACGAGTTAAACCTCTGCGCGTACGATCTTTAAAACTCACAATTCATAACGACCTTACCTCTCGAATTCGTGATGCTCAGCAAGAAGTATTAAACGAGGAAAACTTCAAAGCAGAAATGCTTAGAGGTATGGAAAAACAATTAGAACCGAAAGAGAACGAAGCTTTATACTTCATGAATAGAATTTGGATTCCTCATTTTGGTGGTCTTCAAGACCTAATTCTTGATGAGGCTCACAAATTCAAATATTCGATACATCCTGGAGCAGATAAGATGTATCACGATCTCAAGGAATTTTATTGGTGGCCTAATATCAAAGGTGATATAGCAACATATGTTGGAAAATGTCTAATATGCGCTAAAGTTAAGGCCGAGTACCAAAAACCTTCTGGATTGCTACAACAACCTGAAATCCCTAATTGGAAATGGGAACATATTTCTATGGATTTCATAACTAAATTACCTAGGACTTCTCGTAGTCACGACGTGATTTGGGTAATCGTCGACCGATTAACCAAGTCAGCTCACTTCTTGCCTATACGCGAGAAAGATAATACTGAGAAGTGAGTTGTAGTCTATCTCAAAGAAATTGTAGCAAGACATGGTGTACCTGTGTGGATAATCTCTGACCGAGACGGTCGTTTTATATCAAGGATTTGGCAGTCATTTCAAAATGCCTTTGGATCCCAATTGAATTTAAGCACGGCCTTTCATCCCCAAACTGACGGCCAAAGTGAACGCACAATTCAAACTTTAGAAGATATGTTGCATGCTTGTGTGATGGACTTAGGTGGAAATTGGGATACTCACTTGCCTTTAGTGGAGTTCTCATACAATAACAGTTATCACACGAGTATTAAAGCCGCACCATTCGAAGCATTATATGACCGTAAGTGTCGATCTCCGCTATGCTGGGCGGAACTAGGCGACAAACAAATGTTAGGTCCTGAGTTAGTTCAAAAAACTACTGATAAATATTCGAGATTCGAGACCGTATCAAGGCGGCTCGAGACAGACAGAAAAGCTACGCGGATAGACGTCGCAAACCATTGTGTTTTGAAGTTGGAGATAAGGTGTTGCTAAAAGTCTCGCCATGGAAAGGCGTAGCTAGATTCGGTACGCAAGGGAATCTTAGCCCAAGGTACATAGGACCATACGAAATCTTGGAAAAGATTGAAAACGTCGCCTACAAGTTAAAGCTGCCAAAAACACTCAGTAGCGTTCACGACACTTTTCATGTGTCAAATTTGAAAAAGTGTCTTTCGGATGAATCACTCATTATTCCCCCCGACGAAATCCATGTAGACGACAAACTCCATTTCATCAAAGAACCTGTTGAGGTTTTGGATTCAAAGATTCATAAAACAAGGAAGAAGTCGTATCAAACTAATCAAAGTCCGATGGAACTCGAAACGAGGGCCCGAGTTCACAAGGGAACGAGAAGACGAAATCAAAAGGAAGTACCCTCACTTGTTTAAGAAAGTCCCAACAAAGAGTAACGCAACCTAAAATTTCGGGACGAAATTTTCTTTAACAGGGGGAGAATGTGACAATCGGCAAAATTCCGGTAATTCCGTACAACGTGAACAGCTATTTCATTAATTATTTTTCGCGTATTTGACTTGATTTTATTTAATTAAGTCTTAAAATTCGAGGGATTTTAAAAATCATAGTTAAGTATGATAACAAATTCGTTGCGATTAGAAACAATATCATAGACCGACGATAGGAACGCGAATAAACGATACTTGTCAGTACTAGTCGTTGTACAGTCGGACACGATAAAAACATGACATACAAATATGTCTACACAAATATTCTATAAAAGCTTTGTCTAAAATAATATGTGCCTTATTATTTAGAAAATTCCAATTAAAAACCAAATTGTCCAAGTCCGCATAAAAATACAGCAATCCTGCGGAAGTGTACAGCATTCCGCAGAACGAAACAGTAACTGTACGAAAAAATAAAAATAAATATTATTTGACATAAATAATATAATGGGTATTAAGAACGACACAAAATCTGCGATCGAGTCTTATTGCGTTAAGCTGCACGGCTAGTTCAGTAAACTGCCAGACAGCAAAGCCGGTACCAGAATCGTGTCAGAAATAGTAAAATTTTTAGTCCAAAAAGTTGGATTAATTATTTGGATGATAAAACATGTGCAAAAATAATTTTTGTCATGTATTTATTTAAACAAAACACGGTATCAGTATGTAACCCGGTACAGGACCCGAACCAACTTTTTCACCCGATCAACGACGTAAAAATTTTGGTGGACTAGTTTTACCTAGTGTCACACTACTGTAAAATATGAAGGCTTAAAACCTTGTAGATATTTTTATATAAAATATCATAGTTCTTAAAGTTTATGAATTAAACAAGATTTTTATTAAAAAAAATAAGTAAATACCCCCCTCCCCCCCCCCCATGGCTGATTTTCGAAATTGGTGGGTCCCCCTTAAGCTCACTCATCCAAAGTGTTGTGTTGGAAGCTCTAGATGCATGATTAGTGTATGGTTCCAAGGACGTATTGATTCTAACTCTCCACCTTCCATCCATAATCCCCAAAACCATCAACCATTACCATTTTACTACTCTCTCTCTCTCTCTCTCACTCTAAAATTTCGGCTAAGAGCATCCATTACCATCTTCATCTTTTTCAAACTCAAGAACACTAATGTTAAACATGCATGGATGATTCAAGAAGGGTTCAAGACTTGAAGAAGTACTAGGAACCTTGGATAATCTTATTTTCTCATCTTCATCCATATTTTTCTAGCAAAAATTGTAAAAACACTACACTAGTCTTATTTTTATTCTTGATTTTTAAGGAAAACAAGTTCATCATAAACCAAAATCAAAACAAAACCCACATGAAAAACACTAAGAAAAACTAAAAATCATTATTTTTATCTATGATTTTTCTATGATTTTGGGATGAACTTGGAGAAATCTAGACTCGTAAACTTGAATCTTGGTTATTTTTTAAGACAACCTTCGCAAAATTTTCTATTTTCTATTCTAAAAAGGCACATTAAGAAACCCTACTAACCCCCCCCCCCCCCCCAAGTGATATGGTGCGACCCAAAATTTTAAAAAAATTAGTGACAGCAGTAACCGGGCCCCCTAAAAACCCAAGGGGGGGATCCCCTAATTAAGTTTATCCACTCAAAACGATTATAAAATATGTATTTTCGATTTTTTCCAAATCACCTGGGCTATACTGGAAACAAGGCAGGCCTAGGCTAGGTGGCCTAGCCCCGCGACTTGCGCCAGGGACGGCGGAACCCGTCGCGACACGCGGGCGGGTGAAATTTTGGCTACAAAGCTAGGGGCCTGGCACTTGATCTGGTTGCATGTTACGACGTAAAAATTCGTACGTTACGTTGAGCACTAGTCTGTTTCTCTCAAAAACAATCACAATCCCGAACCTCTGCAACGATAACAGGGTAATAACTCAATCACTGCTACGATATAATGTCCAATCGATTAAAACCGATCTGATGGATGTTTAAGTGCTGCCTAGATTGGGCTATACTTTGTCATTCGTCGTGAGGGTTTCGATCTCGTGAATTATCGTAAATGTTGAATTAAGTTACTAACCTAGTTTCGTTTGCATTATATCTTTTACTAGATTTACCAGCCTAACCAGTAGGCAAACTGTGACCATTTAAATCTGCAATGTGAGACATTCTCTTTTCTCAATGTTTGTGAGTCATTCTGTTTTTATCAAAGTGCTTTCCAAAACCCTAAATGTTTTCCCGTTATATTTACAGTGATTAAGTCTTTATTATCTTAAATTACTGACAGTAAGTGGGGTTTTGTATACATTACTTATTTAGCATCACTTTTAGGTAAACGGACCTAAATAGTGATACGTCACTTTTGGGTGAACGGACCCAATAATGATATGACCACAGTCACAGATCCGGTCGAGTGACAACTGGGTCAGTTAATTATAAGATAGAGGCAATTGTAATCGCTCTTAATACTGTAAATTATAACAATGTGTGTTTTGTATAAATTGAATGCACTCGCCAGTATTTTTCGCTGATAAAATCTTTTTAAAACATGTTTCCGGTGATTACTGTGAAAAAGGAAAAGTGCCGCGTAGCAACCCAACTTGAATGAAGTGGCTCAGTAAATAAATAAACATGTTTTTTGTAATCAAGGGATTTCCCAGTGAAATTCCTTTATTGTAAAATACGGGGTTTGTCCCGAAACTTATAATAAAATAATTCGGTGTTTTCAGTTTAAACGCCCCTGTTAAAATTTTCGCTGCCAATTAAATTCCAATACCACAGGTTTCTGTCCTGCGGCTTCTGAACCGGGCAAAACGGGTCGGGGGACGTGACAGAAAAAAAAGGTGGTATTAGAGCCACTGGTTTAAGCAAATTAAGTATTTAAAAAATACTTAAACAGGAATTTTTGTGCTTTTGTGAAATTTAATTGCAATAACTAAAATTTAATTTGGAATTTTGTGTTTCCTTATGTGTGACTAACAGTATGAATGAACTATCGGAAGCTCTTCGAAACTTCACAATGCATTCCACTAAGATGGAGACTACCGGGAACCAGACCGGTTACCAGGCTGATGCAGACGAGCCAATTGTGTTCCAAGCCCAGGAAAAACCTAAACCCAAGAAAAGAATGAGGCTTTTAGACTGGAAACGGGGGAGAAAGAAGAAACCTGCAGCTCAAAAAGTGAAGAAAACTGTTGAGCCAAAAGGAACAGACAAAGAAGTGGGAGAAAGTTCTGGCCAAGCCCCAACCTTACCACCCTGGGAAGAACTAGACCGCAAGTTAGCAAACTGCGACCTTTTGGACCAGCCAATGAAAACCTTGTGAACATTCCTGTTCAAAACGAACTTCCAATAAACCTGGAACCTGCCATCCCTGAACCTATTGTCAACCCATTACCCCTGCCTGACCAAATCGAGGAGTGGTGGAACAGTGACTGACACTTCCAAAACATCATGAATAATCCTAACCCTTATTACCCACAGTCTTCGCCGTAGCGGCGTAGTTCAGCAACATTTTCTGGGTTCATGGGTGGAAAAGTAGCAGGGGCAGGTTCAAACTTGGTGGATGCGGGGAACCAGATCCGAGCTGTGGGTGAAAACATCACCTTGAAGTACGACAAAAGGGAATTTCACTTCTAAAGACCGTTAACCCTAGTGTAGAAGTTTTTGTATAATAATATGTGAATATATATATATATATATATATATATATATATAATATAATAGTAATAATAATAAAATAATGTATAATAATAATAATAATAATAAATAAAATATCTGTAAATACCGGGCTTGTACGGATGCATAAATATATATAAAAAAATAGAAATGTCGCAAATGTCGACGATTTTGGTTATAAGTGTTGACTTAGTTGTGATTGCAATGTTGTGTTTAATTGCTATCTATCTTTGTGATATTAACTCGTATGTTATATCTATAATTCAGATGGATAACGCAGTAAATCAATCGGCAAATGAAGTTAATCAATCAGAACCGAATAATCAAGAAAATTTTCTCAATAGACAAAATATAGAAAATATAGTTGCTCAGAGTATTGCTAATGCTATCCCAGCAATCGTCGCAGCCATTAAGAATCTCGTTGAACCTTCCAAAGCCGACCATAGCAAACGCACTCGTGACGATAATTTCAGTTATAGCATAAATGGAGGCAATAATAATAATGTAATTCAAGCCCCATTACCTAAGAAAAGGAAAGTAATGACGACCGGTTTCACTTACAAAAAAATTCTTGCATGTAAGCCAATCGAATTCGCAGGCAACGAAGGAGCAACTGCTACACTACGTTGGTTAGAAAAAACGGAAGTTGTGATTAAAATAGGTAAGTGCGCAGAAGAAGACAGGGTGATGTATGCATCCCACCTATTCAAAGAAGAGGCATTAGAATGGTGGAACACGGTGCTGCAAGCTAAGGGAAGTGACGTGGCTTACGCCATGAGTTGGGAAGAATTTAAGAAATTGGTAGAAAGGAAATTTTGTCCTTCCTATGAAAAGGAACAAATGACAAACCAAATCCTGAACCACCGGATGGTGGATGTTAATTGTCGTGAACATACTTCGAAATTTTTCGAGTATGCAAGGATAGTACCGACTCTGGCCTCGCCAGAACCTGTACTTATTTCTCGCTATATCTGGGGATTGATTAGCGAGATCCGCGACATAGTCAAGGCTGCTAGACCACGGACGATCGACGATGCAGTCGAATTGGCTAACACCTTAATTAACGGTTTAGTTCGTACGCGAGAGGAGAATAGGAAAAAGGAATTGGCCCAAAAGATTACCCAAGGATTCTGTTTGGGTAATAATAATAACTCCAAGAAAAAGGGGGTCGGGCAGTCTTCCACCCAGCCATTTTGCAGTATCTGTAAAAGAAAAAATTTTGGAAAATGTAAGGCATACTGCAATTTCTGTAAATTACCAGGGCACCGAGAGGAGGAATGTAGGAAAAAGTCCACAGTCTGCTACAATTGCGGAGAGGCGGAGCATTTTAAGCCAAATTACCCCAAATTGGTCAAGACAGCTGACAACAAAGCAAAAGTGGCTAATGGAACTAATAAGAAAAATGCAAGAGCTTTCCAGCTGACGACACAAGAAGCAGACCTGATTTCGGACGTGATAGCTGGTACGTTCCTTGTCCATGAGGTTTATGCAAAAGTATTATTTGACTCTGGTGCTAACCAAAGTTTTATAAATACTTCATTCTGCCAAGGCCTTAAGCAACCTTTAACCAAACTTAGACAAGTTTATACGGTAGAAATGGCAGACGGAAACCCTATTAGTATAGATAAGGTACTTCAAGAAGGAAAGATAGAATTATCAGGCCATAAGTTTTCGGCAAATCTTCTACCTATGAGTTTAGCAGGATTCGATGTCGTGTTAGGAATGGATTGGTTAATGGCCAACCATGCTAGAATCTTATGTGATCAGAATTCCTTAGAAGTTCGTGCGCCAACAGGAGAAATAATTCGAATTACAGGAGATAGGCCCCGCAGACCAATGAAGTTCATTTCAGTAATGAAAGTCGCTAGTTAAGAACGGAAACAAGGAATAGTGTATATGATTTCAGCAATCATTAACACTAAAGGAAAAGAACTTCAGGAAATTCCAGTAGTATCAGAATACCCCGATGTATTTCCAGAAGATCTAACTGGATTACCACCAGATAGGGAAGTAGAGTTTAGAATTCATCTAATTCCTGGAACTGCTCCAATAGCTAAGGCACCTTATCGCCTAGCGCCAACCGAAATGTTAGAACTGAAAAAGCAGTTAGATGAGTTGTTAGGAAAAGGATTCATACAACCCAGTTCATCCCCTTGGGGAGCACCGGTGTTGTTCGTGAAAAAGAAAGATGGTTCGATGAGAATGTGTATCGATTATAGAGAATTGAATAAGGTTACCATTAAGAATCGATACCCGTTACCTAGGATTGATGATCTTTTTTATCAACTTCAGGGAGCTAGGTACTTCTCTAAGATAGATTTGCGCTTCGGGTACCATCAACTGAAGGTACAGGAAGAAGACACACCTAAAACTGCTTTTAGAACTAGGTATGGTCACTACGAGTTTACAGTCATGCCATTTGGATTAACGAATGCTCCTACAACATTCATGAATATGATGAATAGGATCTGTAAGCCGTACTTGGATAAGTTTGTAATTGTCTTCATAAACAATATACTTATTTATTTCAAAAGCCAGGATGAATACTGCGAGCACCTGCATGCACTCTTAACCCTGTTAAGAAAAGAAAAGCTTTACGCCAAATTTTCTAAGTGTGAATTCTGGTTACAAGAAGTGCAATTTCTAGGACACATGGTTAATCACAAAGGCATTCACATAGATCCTTCCAAGATAGAAGCTATCACAAGTTGGAAAGTCCCGCAATCAGCTACAGAAGTCAGGAGTTTTCTAGGATTAGCTGGATATTATAGGCGTTTTATCCAAGTCTTTTCTAAGATAGTTGTTCCATTAACTAAGTTAACCTGTAAAACTATTAAGTTTGAATGGGGACCTAAGCAGGAAGAAGCCTTTAGAATTCTAAAGTAGAGATTAACAAATGCCCCAATTCTTGCCTTACCAGAAAGAACAGAAGATTTTGAAGTCTACTCCGATGCTTCTAAATTAGGATTAGGATGTGTGTTGATGCAACGTAAGAAAGTGATTGATTATGAACCAAGGCAATTGAAAAAGCACGAGGAAAATTACATGACTCATGACTTAGAGTTAGGAGCAATAACTTTTGCCCTTAAGATTTGGAGACATTATCTGTATAGTAGTAAGTTTACTGTCTTTACAGATCATAAGAGCTTAAGATATATTTTTGGGCAAAAAGAATTGAACATGAGGCAAAGAAGATGGATGGAAATCTTAAGTGACAACGACTGTGATATTCAATATCATGAAGGAAAAGCAAATGTAGTAGCAGATGCTTTAAGTCATAAGTATCATGAGAAACAAAGACGAGTTCATGCACTTAGGTTAAATCTATAGTTAGACTTAATGGAACAACTGAAAAGTGTTTAAGAAACAGCAATCAAGGATGATGCTGAAGGAATGAAAGGAAGAATAAAGGAATTAGAGCAAGGAACTGATGGAATTTGGAGATTCCATAAGAAAAGGATTTGGGCACCTAGACAAGGAAATTTACGAGATAAGATATTAGAGGAAGCCCATAAATCTAGGTATACGATGCATCCAGGTAATAACAAGATGTATCAAGATTTGAGGAATAACTTCTGGTGGATAGGAATGAAAAAGGACATACCTAGATACGTCTCTATATGTTTAACTTGTTCACAAGTTAAGGCAGAACACCAAAAACCTTTAGGTTTACTTCAACAATTAGAAATGCCTGTATGGAAATGGGAATTAATAACAATGGACTTTGTTACTAAGCTACCCAAAACCAGGAAAGGTAACGATGCAATCTGGGTGATTACGGATCGATTAACCAAATCAGCTCATTTCCTACCAATGAAGGAAACCTTTATCATGGAAAGACTAGCTAAGCTATATGTAGACGAGGTAGTGTCACTACATGGAGTTCCACTCTCCATTGTGTCAGATAGGGATAGTCGTTTCACTTCGCATTTTTGGACAAGTTTCCAACAAGCAATGGGGACACGGTTGAATTTAAGTACAGCATACCACCCCCAGACAGATGGACAAAGTGAAAGGACGATCCAAACCTTAGAAGACATGCTAAGGGCATGTGTTATAGACTTCGGTGGAAATTGGGACGACCACTTACCATTAACAGAATTCTCCTATAACAACAGTTATCATACAAGCATCAATGCTACCCCATTCGAAGCACTTTACAGACAAAAGTGCCGAACCCCAGTATGTTGGGCAGAAATAGGAGAAAGCCAGTTATCAGGTCCTGAAATTGTACAGGAAACACCGACAAGATAACTCAAATCAATGAAAGGCTAAAGACGGCTAGAGATCGCCAAAAGAGTTATGCTGATAATCGACGTAAGCCGTTAGAATTTCAAGTTAGGGATAGAGTACTACTAAAAGTTTCTCCTTGGAAAGGAGTAGTCTGATTATGTAAGAAAGGAAAACTGAGTCCAAGGTGTGTAGGACCATTTACAGTTATCCAACGAATAGGACCAGTCGCGTATCATTTACAACTACCAGAAGAGCTAGCCGGAGTACATGATGTATTCCATGTATCTAATCTTAAGAAGTGTTTATCTGATGAATCACTGGTAGTACCTCTTCAAGATATAGAAGTAAATGAAAAGTTAAAGTTTGTTGAGAAACCTCTTCAGATAGAAGACAGAAAGGTCAAGAATCTCAAACACAAAGTAAAATGGGATTCCAAGAGAGGACCTGAATACACGTGGGAGCTGGAATCGGAAATGAAACGAAAATATCCTTACTTGTTCCAGTAAATCTAGAGGACGAGATTTTAAACAAGGTGGGGAGGATGTAACAACCCTCGCAAAATTTTCTATTTTCTATTCTAAAAAGGCACATTAAGAAACCCTAATTAAAACCCCCAAGTGATACGGTGCGACCCGAAATTTTTAAAAGACGAGTGAAACCAGTAACAGGGCCCCCTAAAAACCCAAGGGGGGATCCCCTAATTAAGTTTATCCGCTCAAAACGATTATAAAACACGTATTTTCGATTTTTGCCAACTCACCAGGGCTATACTCGACACAAGGCAGGCCTAAGCTAGGTGGCCTAGCCCCACGACTCACGCCAGGGACGGCGGAGCCCGTTGCGATACGCGGGCAGGTAAAATTTTGGCTATAAAGCCAGGGGCCTGGGACTTGTTCTGGTTGCATGTTACGACATAAAAATTCGTACGTTATGTTGAGCACTAGTCTTTTTTTCTCAAAAACAATCACAATCCCAAACCTCTGCTACGATAACAGGGTAATAACTCGATCACTGCTACGATACAATGTCCGATCGATTAAAACCGATCCGATGGATGTTTAAGTTCTGCCTACATTGGGCTATACTTTGTCATTCGTCGTGAGGGTTTCGATCTCGTGAATTATCGTAAATGTTGAATTAAGTTACTAACTAGTTTCGTTTGCATTATATCTTTTACTAGATTTACCAGCATAACCAATAGGTGACCTGTGACCATTTAAATCTGCAATGTGAGTCCATTCTCTTTTCTCACCGTTTGTGAGTCATTCTGTTTTTATCAAAGTGCTTTCCAAAACCCTAAATGTTTTTCAGTTATATTTACAATGATTAAGTCTTTGTTATCTTAAATTACTGACAGTAAGTGGAGTTTTGTATACATTACTTATTTAGCATCACTTTTAGGTGAACGAACCTAAATAGTGATACGCCACTTTTGGGTGAACGGACTCAATAGTGATATGACCACAGTCACAGATCCCGTTGAGTGACAACTGGGTCAGTTAATTATAAGACAGAGGCAATTGTAATCGCTCTTAATACTGTAAATTATAACAATGTGTCTTTTGTATAAATTGAGTGCACTCGCCAGTATTTTTCGCTAATAAAATCTTTTTAAAACATGTTTAAGGTGATTACTGTGAAAAAGGAAAAGTGTCGCGTAGCACTGGCTCAGTAAATAAATAAACATGTTTTCTGTAATTATGGGATTTCCCAGTGAAATTCCTTTATTGTAAAATACGGGGTTTGTCCCGAAACTTATAATAAAATAATTCGGTGTTTTTAGTTTAAACGATCTTGTTAAAATTTCCGCTGCCAATTAAATTCCAATACCACGGGTTTCTCTCCCGCGGCTTCTGAAACGGGCAAAATGGGTCGGGGGCCGTGGTTGCTAGAATGCAGTGGTTGTGCTTGGGGTGCTATTATTTGCTCCAGATTAGGGTCAGCTGCAGTGGTTGCTAGAATGTATATGTTGGCTATACCCCTATTGATCATGTCCTGGGCATAGGCATCTGTCTCTCTCTTGGCTGCTGCTAGTGCTCTCTGGTCTTGTAACTTTTTCATACGTTTTCTACGCTCGTGTGCCCCTCTACTGAACCATCCCCTCTTTTTCTGAGGAAATGGCTCTTCTGACTGAGCCTTAAACACAAAGATTCCTTCTTCCGTATCAGCAGAGTACCCTGAGAGGGCAGGCTGAGAAGAGGAGGTGCCTTCGCTTCTAGGCGAACCAGACAATTGACGGTACGCGTCAGATGGTCCTTGGTCGCTCATACTGTAAACTAACAAATAGTCAAATAACACATAACAATTAAATACAATTATGCACGTATTTCCACAACTTATTTCCTAACAGATTGAATTTTGATGTCAGCAGAACGCTTCTGTGGCTGAATCAGTGGCTTAGCTCTGATACCACCTTCTGTCGCAACCCCCGATCCCTAATCCCCGGGTACGAGCGGCCGCGAGCCAGTTTCGGTGGTATCACGTATTGTCTAATTTGGCAGCGGAATTTTCATCAGGACCGTAGTTAGGAAATATTTGATCAGAGTAAAATACCACATTTTCATAATATTAAACATATGGGATAAAACCCAAGTTCCTAGTACACACGTTTTCATAGGAATAAATCCTATTTTATTTATTAAAAACATCTATTTTATTTTAGGTAACTTTATTGCCACTATTCCAAGCCTTCGGTGCTATCCAGCTGCCTTCTATTTGGCTTTCACAATTTGTTACCTGAAACGCGTTTTAAAAACATTTGTCAGTGGGAAATACTGGTGAGTGAATCCCAGTTTAATCAAGTAATAATAAAAACCCATTGTACAGTATTGAGGGCGATCTCGCAATTATATTTGTTTCCAAGTTATACCAATTAACATCCATGGTACTGTCAGACCCGACTTGTGGAAATGTTACTCCTTGACCAGGTGGTAACAAATTTTGTATACAAAACCCCAACATACTCATGATAATTGTATTCTTA
This sequence comes from Helianthus tuberosus, assembly GCA_030545235.1. NCBI lineage: Eukaryota > Viridiplantae > Streptophyta > Magnoliopsida > Asterales > Asteraceae > Helianthus > Helianthus tuberosus. The sequence goes on along the minus strand of CM060435.1, from coordinate 39,376,953 downwards.
CAAATACTCAATAACTGCTTAATATATAATTAATCATGTGAGGTTTTGTAAAAACAATTAACAAAAAGGTTAACAAAAAGCGGATAAACTCACATTGCTGTCTTAGATTTTCTGTAAGGGTTTCCTGAGAATTATCTATAATTTACACAGAAGCACACGTGTTAGTATAATAACCCATTTTAACACTAGTAATACCCTCCCCGAGACGGCATTCCAACGACTACGTCGGGCAAAACTACGACAGCCGTTACGGAACCCTAGATCAATCGGGCAGCGTATCTAATACGTATCCAGGGGTTACGATACTTACAACGGAGCAGAACTTCGCTATTTAGGGGGGTATTATACCCGTAGATTAAGCCTACAATTCAGAATTTAGAGAAAGAAAACGTTTTTGAACGAATTCGACTGAAGATCCGATGGCCCGCGTAAATGTAGATAAGGGCCTACGCGGCCCGCGTCAAACCCAGTCAACGGCGTAGCTTGTCTGGGTCATCGACTAGGCTTGCCGGGTGTTGGGCCACGTGGCGGCCCAGGGTCGTGCCAGATTTTAAGTTGTCGCGGCCCGCGTAAATGTTGAGGTGTGGCTTACGCGGCCCGCCTCAACCCAAAAATTAGATTTTTAATTATTTTTAATAAAATTTAGGGTATTCGGGGTCCGTTTTCACATATGGGGTGTATTTTTGGACATATTGGGATATTTTAAAATATATTAGGGTGTCGGAAAATATTCAAGGGTGTCGGTTTGGAGTTGTTATATGTATGTTGTACAGAAACCAGTTTGAAAAAACTCATAGGTGTTATATATGTGGTGAATCGAGGTACAAACGTAAAAATGATACTGGTGAATATGATGACGATGTGACGAAAAATGGACCAGCGGCTAAAGTATTGTGGTATTTCCCCATTATACCAAGATTAAAGCGTTTATTTGCAAATCCTAAAGAATCAAAGTTGTTGCGTTGGCATTCTGATGAGCGTAAGGATGATGGAAAGTTAAGACATGTGGCGGATTCACCTCAGTGGAGAAACTTTGATTAGGATTATCCGGATTTTGGTAACGAGGTTAGAAATATACGATTTGGTCTTAGTTCAGACGGTATCAATCCTTTCAGAAATATGAGCAGTAGTCATAGTACTTGGCCTGTCCTTCTGTGCATCTACAACCTTCCTCCGTGGCTATGCATGAAAAGAAAATACATAATGATGTCATTACTAATTCAGGGTCCAAAACAACCTGGTAATGACATTGATGTTTATTTGTCTCCTTTGATTAATGACCTTAAAGCCCTATGGAGCCATGGTGTAGAAATGTACGATGCTTATGAAAAAAGTGAACTTTACGTTGCGAGCCATGATATTTTGCACTATAAGTGATTTCCCAGCATACGCCAATTTGTCAAGATATAGTACGAAAGGTAAAAAAGCTTGTCCTGTATGTGAAAACGAAACAAGCTCTATAAGGTTAAAACATTGCAATAAAAATATGTATATGGGACATCGACGATTTCTTCCACGAGATCACCATTATCGAAGACTTACAGAAGAGTTTGATGGAAATGAGGAGCTTGGAAGGGCTAGGAAAAGTTTTGATGCGTTTTCACGAGTTGAAAATATGAATACCGTTCGAGGAAAAAGATCTCGTACTGAGCATAGCCATTGAATAAAAAGAAAGATAACATAATATAATATAACTAATAGGATTCCCCGCATATTACGGTAGAAATTTGGTGTTCGTGTAGCAATCGAAAAAGAAAACCTAAAAATAAAGTTGCGATACGTCCAAAATTATATGGACATCTAAAGTTAAAATTTGATATCTTTATGTAGTTACTATAGAGCAAATGCTAAATATGTTGATTAACGCTTTGTTACAAAATAGAATTTTATTTTAATTCGAATAAATGTTTAAGCTAAAATTCTTTATATGTTAACATGTATCTTTTTTAAATCGTATTATTAGTTAATAAAAAATATTGATGGAGATTAGGGGTGTGAACAAGCCTAGAGGCTCAAGTGCCGAGCCTTAACGACCCCAAGTCCAAGCTTTGGCTCGTTTAAACGAGCTCGAGCCGAGCTTTTAACTCGTTTGAGGTTCTTCTCAAAATAAATCGAGCCTGATCCGAACCGACCCTGAACTTTGGGTTTTACTCACGAGCCGAGGTCGAGTTAAAATAAGTATGCTCAAACCAAGCCGAACTCGAGCCTAGTCAAGCTCTGGCTTGGCCCGACTCGTTTACACCCCTAATAGAAATAAGTGCATAACTTGTATCCTAACATCTCAAATTATGATTTTACATATATAATTAAAATTAGTAAATTGTTAAAAGAAAAAAAAAACAAACTAACATAAACATAAAAAATGTGAAATATGTTGGAATTAATGCACAAGATGACACGTTTTATCAACCGGCCCCTTCACCAATAAAACTACATCTGTGTAACCGATAGAAATTAGCTCTTTATCAGAAATATGTAAATAATAATAATAATAATAATAATAATAATAATAATAATTCGCAAATAACTGTAGCAAAACTATAGCAAAGTGTTAAAAGCAAAAGAAACAGATAAGGAGATGCAAGGCTTGGATCAACTAAATCAATAAAAGATATTGTTAAAAATAACCGTCTTAAAAATATATTTATATTAATACTGTAACTCTAAAGGTTGTTGTTAGTAAGACCTAAAATAAGTTTAATATTATCTTTTATGTTTAATTTCTTCTTTTTCTATTGGCATTTTAGACGTTAATAAATTTCAGCCTGGAAGATCTCTTAATAGATTTCCTCTTAAATTATAATAGTTATTAATTAACGAAAACATAAAAGAAAAAAGCTCACCGTGAAAAATTTAAGCGGGCAATTTTTATACAGCGGGAATTAATTAACGTTTTAACTTTTTTCATCATATGTACTCCCCCAAATTGTTAATTAAGGTTTTAACTTTCTTTCGTCATATACTCCCCCAAATTAATTGTTCACCTTTCTACCGTCATCGATAATCATCTCCAAGCCCCTCAATAATCTGCAATCTTTGTAAGTTATCTCCAATCTCTACCTGCAATCTTAGTATGATGATGACTGTTCTTCGTATTATAGTCCATGTTTCTTCTTTTTTAGGTTTGACCTTGGTTCTGCTACTAGTTTTGTAAAATTTTGATTTTTTTATAACTTGCTTGATGATTGACTTGCTTGATGATTGTTATAAGTGGTTTAAGAATAAGTAGTTTTATCGATTTAATTCAAACCTCAACTGGTCTTCTTGTCTTATGTATGTAATTGTAAAATCAAGTTTTTTCTCTGATTAGTTTTTTGCGACATCAATTGAAGATGATGTATGATATAGTTCCCTGATTATAAAATGAGTGTTTCTCCCTTGATTCGGTTTTTATTTGTAAATTGATTGTTGAATGTGACTCAATTCACTTCAGTTCAATTATTTGATTTGGGTTGTTTAAAGCATTGGATTATATTAAAGTATCTTAAGCATGCATCATGTGATGATATAATTTTTTTATAAATATGCTTTAGAAAAAAAATATATTTGTCAAAAACTTCATGGTGTGGAATATATATTTAAAGATGGTGGAAGTGTCATACTCAACTTGACTTCTACTTGTCTCTTTGTTACACACAACACATCACTTTCCATATTGTGTTTTTTTTTTCTAGAAATCAAGTTTTGAAAATGTTTGAAAAGAAAAAAAGGGGAGTTTCCAAATGCAAGAAAAAGCTTTTGCATCCCGAAGAATGCACAGTTGATTTTGACGAGACGGGTAGAGCGATAGTTAAGAATGCTGGAAGGTTTATGTCCTTTATTGGTGTGGAAGTTAAGAAAACGGTTCCGTACAATAAAGTCATCAAACATGTAAACCCTAAACTATATGAAGATCTTTGGGAATATGCGAAGGTATAGTTTTCTTCCTTTTCCTTTTAATTTGGAAAATTATATTGGTTAATTTAAAAAAATGGCAAAAGCTTTCGAATTCTATGTTGTCATGTTTAATTCTTGTTCATGTTTATTGTTAATTTTAATATGTAGGCAACATGGAAGATTACTGATGACCTTGGAAAAACAGTTACATTATCAAAGGCGAAGAGTAAAATGAGGAAGCTTCGTTACAAACTTAGAAAAAATTATGTTTATAAAGACGAATCTCCCCATAAAGATAAAGACAAAACCCCTGAAAATGATACATGATCCCTTTGAAAAGTACGATTACCTAGACTGGGAACTTTGGGGTTCTTTTGTTGCTATTGTTGATAGTGAAGAATGGAAGGTAACATGTGCATTTATTATTAATATTATTATTATATAACTATATACACTTATTGTAATATTTTATGAAGGAAACAAGCCGAAAAGCAAAGAAAAGTGCAGAACAGAACACTGACCCTTCGCATGTAGGACGTTGTGGATTTTCTGGATTGGAGCCCCATGTTGAAAGTAGATGGAATCAGCTTGTTTCGAGTTATCCAATTTTAGATCTTATTCAAGATGACCGTTCTAAAATGTATACCGTTAGTAGAGCGCCTTTCAATCCGGTTACAAAGTTATATGAACTTAGTGAACACTTTGTATCAAAAGGAGAATTAAAAGGAACACTTAAAAAATTGGTAAGCATCTACATATTTGTTCTATCTATTTATATTAATCATTTTTTAACCGTGTCATATTTTTAATAGTATTTAAAAGAAAAAAAATTGAAGGATGCTGGTTCTTATTCTACAAAGGATGTTGTTACGGAGGTAATTGGGAAGGGACACCAACATGGGGGGCGTACACGATTATATTCAGACGTGATTGGTCCCACGAAATGCTTGTTTTCCGAATTAAAAACAAAGAAAAAGAAGAGCGAGGCTGTGGAAACAACAGTTTGGGCGAGCCCTGGTATTTGTGGCTCAAGTCATGCGTTCGATAGTTCGTACACAGAAATCTTGGTAATATTATTGTTAAAGTTTGTTTTTTTAATTTTAATATATTTACTAAAAGCTATTGTTTGTAGTCTATTCAAAAATGTGAACTTTTGGATCCTTACGACCAAGGCGCTCCTACGGTTATAGGTATGGGCCGTGTTCATCCTAGTCCTAAGAGGATTATCCATAACGGCCCAATGATAGACGGTTTTGTTAAAGTTCAAATAGATAGAGTTGTTGAAGGTTGCGAAGGGATCCGTCTTTTGCCTCAGTCATGTATTCCCGGCGCCGTAGAATTTTTGGAAGACGCAAAGGGAAGTTTTATTCAGTGGCCCGCAAAATCAATAAAGGTATATTATTATATATATAAAATGCTAACAAGCTTTTGCGCCAGTGAAGATTTTGGATTTATGTTTTTGCCACATAACTGTTTTAGTTTTTCCTTTTTGGTGCTCGACACCTATGTAAAGAAAGCGAATGGGCTGAGATAGAGAAAGAGACCTGGAAGTTTGCTACACTAAATTTTGTTCTTTTCTTTTTATTTTATGTTTATCTTATTTTATTAGTTTTTGTCTTTACAACATACAGATTTTAAACAAAGGTGTTTCTCAAATTTTAGAACCGTCCCACCATTCTATGAGTACACTGTATAGGCCACAGGTAGCTTTTAATATATATAATTATTTTTATAACTACTTATTATATATAAGTAACTGTTTTGCCAATGTAGTTTGATGCAACATCTGCTCACCAACAACAAACGATCCCAAATGAAAGAAACGAGTATCAAATTTACTCGAATGCATTACAAGACGAGGAGGCTTTTAATCAGCTGGTAATCACATTATTTATATATGTGTATATTTATTTGTGTACTAATATCGTTATTGGTTAATGCAGTTCGCTGATAAGCAGTTTTCTCAGAATACAACAGAGCATGTTTCTTTTTCTAAACCTGATGAGCTTGTTCGTGCTTGTAAACCTACTGAGCCTGTTGTTGCGTCTAAACCTTTAAAAGAAAAAACAAAAGTATCAAAAGAAAAAACAAAAGTATTAAATCTTTTAGAAAAGGCGAGGGCAAGGCCTCAAAGCATATATGAATTAGCGCAACAACTGGCGATTCAATCTGATAAAGCCTTGTCTATAGTTTTTACTTCGCCGACAGGGATGTATGAGGAACGTATTCAAGAGACAGTTGAATTTGAGGCAGTTATACAGTTATGTGTCAACGACTGGATAGATGCTTGCTTTGTGCATTGGTTTACAATGTATGTTTGACTAGTTTTTGTATAAATATTTTATGCTATTAGCTTTTACAATATAACCGAATGTTACTAACCTTATCATGTTTTTTTTTTTTTGCTACTTATATTTTAAGTATTTATATGCAACTGGGGGACAAGAGGGTTTAAATAATACCGCATATTTTCATCCCCGTTATATTGAGGGTGATCTTGTCTCAGACGATGTTGAATTTGTGATCGACCAAGAGGGTTTAAATAATACCGCATATTTTCATCCCCGTTATATTGAGGGTGATCTTGTCTCAGACGATGTTGAATTTGTGATCAACATCATCCTATATATAATACTTGGATGGGTTACCTCTTTGATTCAAAAAAAAAGTTTAAAGGAGCCTCCAGATTACAGGATTACACATGTATTTGAAAAGGCCATAAAACAGAAAATAACTTGGGATAAGGTTGATATAAGTTATCTTTCATTCAAGATGTTTATTAATATATTTTAATTAATTACTTGTTAGTTTAATTTATTATTTAGTGTTGTCTACAACCTAACGGATGGGGGTGCGGTTAGTGTGTCATGATGGCCATGTATGATTTTGTGATTTGCAACAGAGAACACATGGTAAGTATATTTATACACTCAAACTTATATACGTTTAACTACAATGTATATTAAACTGTAATCTAACTTTATCCATCCTTATGTTTTAGCTGGTAAATAAAACTAGAATGGTTCGTCAAAGTGAAATTAACGATTTTGTAGAGCGTACTTTAAAGGTGTTCATATCAACTTTTCGTCATGGCGAGGAGGATGAATGAAGATAAGTATATTAGTATGCTACTCTTTTTTAAGTACCTTTTTCTTCATTTTTTTATAAATATTGGTTTAGAACACTTGAGTGAGCCTCGGAACAGTCTTTTTATTCTATATATGGAGAGTCAATTACACAGATGGTTAATATACTTTGACCCGTTCATTCGTTTTGACCACAAGGCCTAGGTGCGCCTAAAAGCATTTGACAAAATAGATATCTTATATTATTAGGGGTTCCTACGAGTACTAAAGGGATTTGTGTTGATGTTGACTCTAGTTGGTATGACTTATGTTATATTTTCGGGTTTGCATTTTTATGTCCTCATGATTCCAACCATGGGATCATGGTTTATCTTAATCTTTAATGGTTGCTAATAGCCAATTTTCTGCGTTTTTATCAGTGTCAAAGGAATTCTAGCTAGCCGGTGGTCTAGGGGGCTTGTGGTTATCTTGGATGATAAAAGAATGTTGAAGTAACTCTAAGGAGGTTTTTAGATGCTAGTTTCTGTTTTTGTTAAATTGAATATGCTTGGATGTTTTTTTTACTATGTTTAAATGATTACTTTAGACAATGGGTCAAAATGGATGATTCGGCTATTTTAACTATGTTAATTTATAAGGTTCATTTTGTTATGTTGTTTTATTTGTTTTATGTGTTTATAGGATTCTAACTAAAATGAAATTGAATCTAATCAATTATTCGTGAATTAAACTAATGGTAAGATAAAATAAAGTGGTGAATTAACTTAATGATAAAATAGAAAAATATTAAATCGTTGAATTAAATTGACGGTAAATAAAGTAAATCCGTCTTATTTGACTATTGAACCGTCTTATTTGCAAAACCAAATCAACCGTCTTATTTGCCCAATACCGTCTTATTTGCCCAATATTTGCATAAAAAGACGAAACCAAATCAAGTGCTTTTAAGACGGTTATATGGACTGTAGTTTTTGGTATCAATTAATAAGAGACGGTCATTTATAAAAAAAACTACGTTATTTTTAAAGACGGTTTCTTAAACGACTTATTTGATTAAAAAACCGTCCTATTAGTTGCCCTTTTTTGTACTAGTGAATGGTTTAAAATGTAACATTTATGTCACTAGACAAAGCCTACAATACAATATATGTCAAATAACAAACCTATGTTGACAATATTATCGAAGATATGCTTAAAGCATATGCAGTCAGTAATTTTTAGAGCTAATAGACGGCAGTCGTGGAAGAGAGGGAGGGTTGGTTGGTTGAAGATGTGGCGAGGGGAGAGTGAGGGTGCAGTTCATGGCCATGTACCACCCGGGCGAGGAGAAGGTAGTGTCTATGAGTAAGAGAGAAAGTTGCAAGCGCCCGTGATGGGTGAAGAGATTTTTAAGAGGGTTCACGAGGGGAGGTAGTGGGCATGTTAATGATGTCCATATAGTCTTGCATTGATGATGCTCTTTCATGATCTGCATTACACGTCAAATTGAAGATGGATTTGCCGAAAGGAACGATTTTTATGTATCACTTGTAAAACCGTTTTTTAGTGAAAACTTTGACATAATTCATGTTCCGATTTTTCAATGGATAAGATAATATTAAATCATGACAACTACCCACACATCTATAAACATTAATCTCCATACGACTATTTCAAGATATCAATCTCAAATAATCATCATCACTATAAAATAATATAAAAAGTTAAATTCTTTAAATTTGTCCTCCTATAAATTAAATTTTTCAATAAAGAGAAAATGACAACCTCGCATGTTTGTTTATCTCTTCTCAACTTCTCGCATCCTCTCTTGATACATGTGTCATCGTCTTCTTAATTAATATTATTCTAAATTAAGTTAATAAAGATAAATAATGTGTTGCCCTCGAATACATTTAAATTCATACGTCTCTAAAAGTCCATATATGGTGGTATGGTGCATAATTATTACAAAACCAATTTTAAATAAAAGTAGTATAATATTTGTGTGTTTTGTTTTTACTGTTATACATAATAAAATCGCACTCTCTTCTACGTTTACGATATTTAAGAAATGCTATTTAGAGGTGTGTTAAGTGGCATAAACGTATCACATATTTCTTTTTATTTAGAGGTGTGTTAAGTAGCAAACGTATCACGTATTTTTTATTTATAAATGGTAAGAAACAAATTAAAAAAAAGTACTGTTGAATAACGTGTTATTTTAAATATTGTAAAGTTTTTTGGTATCTTGTATTTTTTATGTCTATCATTTAGTCACAATGTTAAGCTCATATAATATAAGAATATAAGAAATGAACTAATTTTTGTATACGTTTATTTAATGTCGTTTTTCAGAAAGTCTTATGAGTTTTATAACTATTTAAAACATATAATTTAATTATGTTGTCTTCGCCTTGTATTAGCGATGATGAGGGAGAAGACAGTTTCAACCGACGACGACCATGGCAGTGATGCAAACGGACCTCAGCAACATAACCAGTGACCATTGAGCCATGATTTAACATAGGGTTGTCAAAGATCGTATGACTCAAGGCTTGCTTGAAGCTCTTTTAAAGGAAGCACCTTGAAATCGGCTCGTTTGTAAAAGAGCCAAGCCAGATCAACTCGGTTTGTAAACAAACGTAGCTCAAACTAAAGGTAAACGAGCTAGCGGAGCTCAAGCTAGATTTTAAGACGTGTTATAAACCAAGTTTAATATATGTAAATTATAAATTATCTAATTTATAAATACTAGATTATGTGTCTATTAGAAATATTTTTTGTTTATATACATAACAAGATGTGTAACAGAATACAAAATATAATTATTATTTCAATATATCTATTCGTTAAGATAACCAAGTCGAGCTGCTAGCTCATGTAACTTCGAGCCTGGATCAGCTTTATACAGAACTAATTTCGGAATAAAATTCCAATAACTAAAAATACAAAGAAAACATATTCCTTTCCTTACCAACTATTACAACACTTGATAGGAGATGAAAAGTGAACACAATCATGACACAAACATCTGTACTATACATAGCGATCGACCTTCTGACGAACGGAAAATGGGATCATAAGCGTGAGACGTTTGAGCCAATGGGAAAGTACGATACAGGAATCGGAGCTCCGCGTGATTTGGGTTTGGACACTTGTTTAGGCTTCTTCTGATCTTCTTCTTCTTCAGAAACTCGTGGAGGGGCATAGCAGCAAAAAACCCTAGAGAAGAAGCTAGCCATGATAAGATGAAGATATAGATTTGAGAGAGAAATGAAAGCTCGTCTAGTGTTTAAAAGAATCAATCAAGCCCAACTTGCTTTTGAATTTACGTGGAGGAGAACTTATATATAATAAATATATATTAAAAAAGTTGGATGATGTATCCCATGATGATTCGTTGATTCTTGTCATGTGTTTTGACTAGTAAACTCAGATTAACCGTGCAGAGCAAGGATGAATTTATGATAACAAATATAATAATATTTTATTTATTTATGTCTTAGAAAATGTATTGATATTTCATTTCATGCAATATAAATTATCACTATTAGGGTGAGAGTTGGTTACAAAGTCCATTTTTCCTACAAAGTGTAAAAAGTCATAAAACACCACAATGCCAACCATAAAACACACTCAAAATGCATAAATAGCAAAGTGAAGATTACTAAAACACCATATTTGTGGGTTTTGCGTTGTGTTTTGGATGATAAGGCTTTGATTATTGAATGACTAACATTAGTGTGTTTTATGTTGATTATCATGTTATGTTTTATGTTTAGAGTTCTATGATAGCGTGTTTGAAGCTTTTTTTGGACTGAAAGGGTTTGGATATTGTGTTTTAGTGATCTTCACTCAGTTATTTGTGGGTTTCGAGTGTGTTTTATGGCTGAAATTGTGGTGTTTTATGACTTTGTACACTTTGTAGGAAAAAAAAGACTTTGTAGCCGAACCCTACCCATCACTATTATATATACATTGATTTCGAGTGATAATAAATAGTAACTTTATATTGATTTCGAGGGACGACAAATAATAATTTTATTTTTATAATAATATATATCTTTTTATTATATTAATATTATTTAATATATTATAATAGTTTATTATTATATTTACTTTTAATAACATATTTTTCTTTTTTTATAAACATCTATTTCCTTTACCTTTTTTTTAATAATTGTTTTTTTTTCTTTTTTTAACATATATTAATTTATCGATTAATTTAATACTTCTTTAATCAGTTACGTTTATAACTTTTTTCTAAAAACTTAAGTACGTAGTTGTGCTTGATTTTTTTCACTGCCATTCCGTTATAAGTTTTGTTAAAACGAGGTTATACTCAAAATGAAGTATTTATTTGGTATCATAAAACGGTATGATGATAAACTAAATCGTTCTAATGGTTTGACTTTCTAAAAAACATGTTTTATTTTCAAATCACATTTGTTTTACATTATTATTTGCTCGGTTTCGCCGCAACGCGCGATATAAAAAAACTAGTATGTATTAATTTGCTTAAAGTATAAATAGTAATTTTGTTGTAAAATATAACTATTTTTAGATTCAATCTTATGCAAGGGTGAAAAATTTAGAATACCGGTGAATAGTATAGCATGTGTTGCCATTTAAAAAAAATACAGATTTAAGTTAATTTGTATTCTTACTAAAATTTGTGTTCGTTAACTTTTCCTAAAAACTGAAAACTCATGTATGTTTAATTTCCAATATACTTTTTGTTAAAAACATAATTGTGTTCAAAATACAGTTTTTTTTTATGTAGGGAAAAGTGTCACACCCCGATATTTTCACGTTTTACCGGTGGGCCCGGTGGGGAGTATCGTGACGTAGTTGATATCGTTATAGTCAAACAACACAATATTTAATATGCACAGCGGAAGCAAAAGATAGATATATTTCAACCGAATTATATTGTAATATCAAGTATCACAAATAGTTGAAAATAATCTACAAGTGGATCGAAATAAAATGGAAACATTGTTCAACAGTTTTGACATCCAAGCTTGCGAGACTTATTGTGGACGCTAGGAGAAAGCCAGCCTAGTTCGCGTAGTACCTGCACCTAACCTTTTGGGAAAATACGTCAGTTTACACTGGTAAATACAATCAACTGACTCATTTTTAAAAGTTTAATAAAATTTATTTGAATGCACGTGGCACAAACTTTTTATAACTTGGGATAATTATTTGAATATATAAACTTGTAAAAGAATTACATGTTCCTTATGCGTTCAGTAGCCCGGTTCGTGCCGGGTTAAAGATCAATAGACACACCACATTATTTATTTAAGGCACTGACAAGTGTACGCCTACACTCCGCGCTTAGGTCGTGGCCATTTCGTAAAATGATGCCAAGGATATCCGGGACATGGTCATTAACCCCCAAAGGCGTTTAAGCAACAAAACATATTTTTAAACGGGTCAACTCGATAATACTTAACCACCAAACGATTAAGGTCGAATGACCGACCAAGCGGTATTTTATATACCGTACCCCAAGCCCGTATAAGGGAAAATAAGTTAAAAGTATTTACCTGAGCTAAATATAATATTCAATCCCAGCCGTATCAAATCAGCAAGTACCGGAATAGAATGTGATTAAGCGATTAAGCGAAGACCGGAATAGAATGTGATTTAGACCCGACAAGTTTGAAGACTTGTATAATATGGGTAATCTAAACACATTCTAGATTTTGAGATAAAAACGACAAGATTTGACCCGTTTCGGCTAATTTATGCAAACTAGTTACATAAACCGAACCGAACGCGCAAGAGGCGTAACGGGTATCCATAAGGGTCATATACAGGTTTCCTAAGTTAATATGTCTTAAATATGTTGTGATATCAGTAGGATACCTTCCATTATGCCCAAAACGAGTTAAATCTCCATTTAAGCCCCGAAGGGGTATTTTGGTCATTTTAAAGATTATAAAAGAGATTATTTACAATTCTGAGATTCGGGTCTGAATACATCAGTAAAATAACTTATTTTAACATGTTATATCAGTTGGTAATAAGTCTTTTATGACAAAATGGTTTTAAACCCAAATTATGCGTTTAATACGCTTAAAAAGCCATTTTAAGCGATTTCCGGGTTATACAGGAAATCTGAGTTTTCTGATCAGGTTACAAAGTTCAAAATACTTTATTTATTATATAAAATCAGTAGCAATTGGATTGGTGTCAAAATATTATGTAGAACTCATTTTATGCATAAAAAGGGTATAATCGGTATTTACCGAATCATGGTCATAACCTTAGGTTATGAGCAGGTTAAAAATAATTAAAAATCTTCAAAAATCCCAAAATATTATATTACATCAGTGGGTAAAAGGTTTGGTGTTAAAAATTGGGTTTAGATAGGCTTTATGCTAATGACGCCGTTTAATTACTAAAAAGCGTTCTAATTACGTCATTGAGCATAACTCCTAATCTAGACCTCCAACTGATGTGAAATTTTAGGGACATGTTTATAAATCAGTAACAAATATTTTTGTTCTCTCACATTTCCAAAATTCTCGTTTTATGGTCAAAAGGGCATTATGGTCAACATTAAGCAATTAACGGAAACATGCATATTAATTGGATAGCTAATGAACCAAGGTGTATAATCACAGAAGGTTACACTAGCATGAAACCTGGTCCTAAGGAAGTCCTAAGGCATTTCTAAATCCGTCTAAATCGGGTCAGAACTGAAGTCAAAGCAAAAGTCAAAGTTTTGCGACTTTCGGTTCCGAACCGGGTCTAAATAGAAAATTGTCGGGTCGAACATGTTTAGACATGTTCTTACATTTATTACTAAGTTATATGAGTGATAAAATAGGTTACATGCCTTCTGCATTGTTAATTATGCGTTAATTCGAATATTAGCATTCTGTTGACTTTTTCTAATCAACTTTGACCCGACAAATGGTCTAGTTAGAGTGGGAATCAGAGGGTGCCCTTCTAAGGGTTTATTGCCCACATAATTACCAACTTATAACTACCTTTAATTCGACAAATCACTGGACCATTAATGATTAATCGCTAAGTCAAACGTTAATTACGACGGTTTGACTTTTAAGCTAAAACTAAGTAAAAACTCAATTAAGGAAGGTCAAGGGTACTTACCAAAGTCCTATGCACGACTAGGGATGACTTGGGTCTGCTTGAGAGCTCCAGAAGTCTTCAAGATTGCAGATGGAAGGTGTGATCACAATGTTGCAACATAAGGGCCTTTTATAGTGTTCTTGATCCATTATGATGATGACAACTAAGTCTATGGGGTGATCCAGATCAATAACAAGTGCTCCTAGGGTCTAAAAGCAGTAGGGGTGGCGCATGGATGTGGAAAATATCTTTCTAAGTCAGTTAAAACGTTTATACAGGCTGTTGTCCGAGTTTCTGCATCTGGGCATGCCTTACGGACCGTAAGGCTTGACCCTTACGGTTCGTAAGCTCTTTACAGAAGGCAAAAGTTTGTTGGCCTTTCAAGCTCCGGACAGGCAACCATGTAATATGATTTTGGGCCATTATTTTCAGTTTGGGGCCTTTACAACATGCTTGAATAGTTATGTACCCTACCATGTTGTAATGTTGTAGTGGACTTTAAAGAAAAACCATAAACGAAGGTTTGTCGTGCATTTCTTCGTAGGATTCCACTTTTGCAAATACGAATAAATTATTGTTAGTATTTACCAGATTTGAGTATATCTGATGTTTATAATATACATTAGGGTCTTGGGATTCATAATGAGGTCGTTCAGAGGTATAAATTAACATGTCGACACGTTTAAAAATCCTACCATACATCTTTGACTAGATCCGGGTTTCTAACATTTTTGTCTTGTATGACACGTGTCGTTATTTTATTTGAACACGAATTTTCGAGGTGTTACATCCTCACCCCCTTAAAAGAAATCTCGACCTCGAGATTTACTGAAACAAATGAGGGTATTTTTCTTTCATTGTGGACTCTACTTCCCACGTGTACTCGGGACCTCTACGGGCATCCCATTTTACCTTTACAATAGGCACATGCTTCCTTCGAAGCTTTTTAACCTGTCGATCCTCGATCGATGTAACATCCCGAAAATATAAAACATTATATCAGAATTATAAAGCCTAAATAAATAGGAGTTTACTAACTAGAAATTCTAACCTAGTTAGTTAACTAGTCTAGAAATAGCTTATAGAGTGATTAAAAAGCTATCAAACTATAGGTTGAACAAAATAGAGGGACCAAAGTTGGAAACTCTGAAACTTAATTAAAGTTTATCAAATAAAAATAAACCAAACACCCCAAACCAGGGTGTTGGTCGATCAAGAAAAAGGCAGGGGGCGACACCCCCATCCCAAAAACCTAAAATCTCAAAATCCTGCAAATTGAAGGATTAATACAAGTAGAAATCAAGAATTGAGCCTGGAATCGTAATCCTCATTTCAAGAGGATTCTAAGGTATGTGAAATTTGATGAAATCTATCAACTTGAAATTCTCATGATTCTGAAAATTCTGAAATTAGATGCTTGCATGTGTGTTATTTGGTCGGATTAAAGTTGATTAGGTGTTTAGAAGTAAAACCTAACTAACTATTGGAGAAATCATGCCCAAATTCAGAGAATTCTATGAATCCATGGAAGCTAGGTTATGGGTTTTATAAGATGATGATGAACACTAGGATTTGAATGATAATTCTAGTATAAATTTCATCATAGGAGGTAATTCCTGTGATATTGATGTTAAAATATGTGCAAGGTTACTAATTTAAAGTGAAATTTGAGGTTTAAATTGCAAGTCATGAACTTGGAAATAATGGTAGGAAATCTGACCCGTTAGGTGTTTGTAGAAATGCCTAAGTGAGGACTTTTGATGTTAAATTTGATGAGAACGCAGATTTGATCATGCTTCACAATGATATGAATATAGTCATGGAAAGAGTTCTAAACAAGTTGTAAAACTGAATTTTCTAGGCAAAGAGTCCGGATCATCAAGCGGACAAGCCGAAGGGAATTCACGGGGGAAAGGTGTGCTCTAAAGGTACGAAATTGTCGTTTCGTTACATTATGTATTATTTGATAGATTTACGTTGTAGTTTGAAAACATGGTAAACAAGATGAGTCAATATATTACGGAAGTGACTATTCGTCTTAATCTAGTGAGACGGGTCAAAACAATTGTTTGAAATTGAGGTTTGAATTACATGGTTTGATGATTAACTCTTGGTGTCTAAACGGGTCAAATAATTGATTGAGACATAATTTATACTCCGGAATATGATGGATTGTGCTATGATGGTTGATTAATAATTATCACATCATTAGAAATATCAGAATTGAGGTAATAGGTTGATTTAAGGTAAATTACAAGATTTGGTTTGAATGAGGTGAGCTAAACAAACAAGACTTTAAATTTCCAGGTCCCACCGTAAATTACGGTGATACCGTAATTTACGGTAAGGGTCAAACATGTTACGGTGTAGGTCTCCTGATTTACGGTGACCAGGAACTTTCAAGGATCACCGTAAATTACGGTGATACCGTAATTTACGGTGGATTCAGGAAAGTTATTCTTGTTTTTGTTATTTCAAATAGGACGTTCAACTTTGCGTTTATATTATACGATAACGTCAAAACTAATGTTTTAATTGGTTTTGATCATAGGTAAATTGACAAGTTTTTCGGGTGACGATCAAGTGATATGACGAAGAACCGAACACTCTATTTTGAAGCTTCCGCAACGTTTTAGATCTTTTGTAGTCTTTGTGTATGGTTGTTAATACATTTTAACCTTGAAAAATTTTGTATCTTAGTCATTACTCGACTAAGGTCATGGTGATTATTAAATTTTGTAAATGAAAGTCATGTACTTAACTTTATTTTGTCTAAAATCAAGGGTATAAATTCTAGGGTGTTACAAGTTGGTAATCAGAGCTCATGGTTGTCAATAAGTGTTCGGTTCAAGCTTGATCGATCGTCCGGTAAGAACTAGCTTATTGGTTAATAAATTAGGTACTACGTAAAGAATAAGAAATGAACAATATGCATGAAACGAGTGTGTAAGCTCACTCAAAAAGCAAGAAATGCATGAAACAAGAACTACTAAATCAAGTTACGGACTTGATTGAATAGAAACAAGAATGATCAAATCAAGTTACGGACTTGATTGAATAGAAACAAGAATGATCAAATCAAGTTACGGACTTGATTGAATAGAAACAAGAATGATCAAATCAAGTTACGGACTTGATTGAATAGAAACAAGAATGATCAAATCAAGTTACGGACTTGATTGAATAGAAACAAGAATGATTAAATCAAGTTATAAACTTGATTAAATCAAAACAAGTAAAGCAGGTATTATAAATGGAATGTTTAACAATCTATGTAAACATTTCAGAAATCGAGATGGCTGATGGAGACAATGATAATGCGGTGCCAAGAGTCACCGAACAAGTGAGGGTAGTGATTGCCGAAGAGGTTGGAAAGGCGATCGAAAACAGTTTGTCGGACTTTATTGATAAAATCCAAAACACGGTTTTATCAATAGTAGAAAATAGAATCAAGAAACTAGAAGATGATTCAAATGTAGCAAAGGAAAAGCGTGGAGGACGAAAGCCTTGTTCATACAAGGAATTCATGGCTTGTAAGCCACCAACATATAATGGGGAGGTTGACCCAATAGTGTGCCAACGATGGCTAAGTGACATCGAAGGGGTATTCGAGAGAACCCATTGTGACGAAGAATACTACGTAGCCTTTGGTACGGGTCAACTAAGGAATCAAGCGAAAGATTGGTGGGACAACAAAAAGAAGGAGATTGGAAGTGAAGCGGCTAAGGCCATGACTTGGGAGGAGTTTAAGACGCCGTTTCTTAAACACCATAGTCCCAAAGCGGTTATAAACAAGATCAAGGAAGAGTTCATGCAACTCAGACACAAGGGTGAATCCATAGACAAGATCACGGGGATGTTTATGGACAAGATGAAATTCTGTGATGATTTGATAACGAATGAAGAGCAAAAGGTCTATTATTATCATAACATGCTAAGCGCGGAGTATAGAGAATTCATAACCCCTTCAAAGTATGAGACCCTTACCGAGATTGTCAATGCTGCTCGGGAAAGGGAGATTGAATTGAAGAAGAGTATAGAACGGGGTGAACGAAGGGCACAAGATGTGAATCCAAGCCCTGCCAAGAAAGCAAGAACGAATGAATCAGCCAAGAAATCAGATACTAAGGGTAGTTCATCAGGTTGCAAAATTTGTGGGAAAAATCATAAAGGCGAATGCCGTTACAAGGATAAGCCTTGTCCCATATGCAAGAAAACGGGACATGTGGCTTTGTCATGCCCGGAGAAGGTGACGGTTTGTTACAACTGTTATCGAACGGGTCACAAGAAGTCGGAATGCCCGGAATTGGTCGGAAAGAAGGATGGGCAAGAATCAAAAGGTGAAGCCCCGAAAGCAAAGGCAAGATCTTTCCAACTAACTGCCGCAGAAGCGAAGATTGAACCTGACGTAGTCTCAGGTATATTTGCTGTAAATTCAATTCCCGCACACGTGTTATTTGATACGGGTGCGAATAAATCCTTTGTTTCATATGGGTTTATTCGACATCCTTCATTTATTTTAACAAAATTACCTGTGCCTTTAGAAGTAGAGATAGGTAATAACAAAAGCTTTATTGTTTGTGATGTATGTGAAAATTGCAAACTGAGCATCGACGATGAAGAATATTTGATAAATCTAATCCCGATGTCGATGGGAGAATTCCAAGTAGTCGTGGGGATGGATTGGCTATCTCAATACCATGCAAAGGTCGTGTGTTTCCGCAAAGAGATAAAACTAACATCTCCGAGCGGAAAACACGTCACCATTTATGGCGAAAAACGAGGCAACCCCATAGTATGTTCGATGTTGAAAGCTTACAAGCTCATGAAGCGAGGATGCAAGGCATTCATAATTTATGCAAATGAGACCGAGAAAGAATCACGGAAGATTGGAGATGTACCGATAGTACGGGATTATGAAGATGTTTTTCCGGAAGATTTACCGGGGATACCGCCTGAACGGGAAGTAGAGTTCGGGATCGAATTGATTCCGGGCGCGAAACCTGTGGCAAAAGCCCCGTACCGACTTGCACCGTCGGAATTACAAGAGCTGATGTCCCAAATTCAAGATTTGCTTGATAAAGGATTCATAAGGCCGAGTGTGTCTCCTTGGGGCGCACCGGTGTTGTTTGTGAGAAAGAAGGACGGGAGTATGCGCATGTGTATCGATTATCGGGAGTTAAACAAACTCACGGTAAAGAACCGATACCCGCTCCCGAGGATAGATGACTTATTTGACCAACTACAAGGCGCGAGTTGGTTTTCAAAAATTGACCTTAGGTCGGGGTATCACCAACTAAAGGTCAAAGAAGAAGATGTGCCGAAGACGGCTTTTCGAACAAGATACGGACATTACGAATTTCTCGTGATGTCATTTGGGCTAACAAATGCGCCCGCGGCTTTCATGGACCTCATGAACCGGGTTTGCAAGCCAATGTTGGATAAGTCGGTCATCGTGTTTATCGATGATATTTTGGTGTATTCGAAAAGTGAAGCCGAACACGCACGCCATTTACAAGAAGTGTTAGAGACACTTAGGCGAGAGAAGTTATATGCAAAATTCTCTAAATGTGCCTTTTGGTTACGAGAGGTTCAATTTTTAGGTCATGTCATAAGTGCCGATGGGGTTTTAGTGGATCCGTCAAAGGTAGAGGCGGTGTCAAAATGGAATTCCCCGAAGAACCCTTCTGAAATTAGAAGCTTTTTGGGGCTTGCTGGATATTATAGGAGATTCATTCAAGATTTCTCCAAGATTGCATCGCCGCTAACAAAGCTAACCCAAAAGAAAGCAAAGTTTGTTTGGGGAGTCGATCAAGAAAAAGCGTTTCGGACGCTAAAAGAAAGGTTAACTCAAGCTCCGGTACTGGCATTGCCGGATGGAGTCGAAGACATGGTGGTCTATTCGGACGCTTCGTTATCGGGGCTCGGTTGCGTGTTGATGCAACGGGGCAAGGTAATAGCCTATGCCTCGAGACAATTGAAGATGCACGAGAAGAAATACCCCACGCACGATCTCGAATTGGCAGCGGTAGTGTTTGCATTAAAAATATGGAGGCATTACTTGTATGGGGTAAAATGCACCATATTCACCGACCACAAGAGCTTGAAATACTTCTTCGATCAGAAGGAGTTAAATATGCGACAAAGGCGGTGGTTGGAAACGGTGAAAGACTATGATTGTGAGATACATTATCACCCCGGAAAGGCAAATGTGGTAGCGGACGCTCTGAGCAGAAAAGCGGATTATGTCCCGATACGAGTACGATCGATGCAACTCGTGATAACCTCGGGTATACTTGAACGTGTTCGAGAGGCGCAATTAGAAGCAGTAAAAGAAGAGAATTGGAAGAAGGAAAGAATAATTGGTCAGTTGAAAGACTTGTAGGAAGGGAATCATGGGTTGAAGACTCGATCCGGAAGGATATGGGTCCCACATACCTGTGGAGTAAAGGCGCTTCTACTGGATGAAGCTCATAAATCCCGTTATTCAATTCATCCGGGTGCGACCAAGATGTACAATGATTTGAAACAAAATTATTGGTGGCCCGGAATGAAGAGGGATGTGGCGAAGTATGTGGAAAAATGCTTGACATGTTTACAAGTCAAGGCGGAGCATCAGAAACCCTATGGCAAACTCCAACCGTTAGACATTCCAGTTTGGAAATGGGAACATATTACAATGGACCTGCTAACCAAGCTGCCTAAGACGAATCGTGGTTTTGATGCAATATGGGTAGTGGTGGATAGATTGACGAAAAGTGCTCACTTTATTTCGATTCGTGAGACTTATACGTCAGAAAAGATGTCAGAAGTCTATACCAATGAAATCATAGCACGTCATGGAGTGCCGGTGTCCATCGTATCCGATAGGGATACCCGGTTTACCTCGAAATTCTGGCGTGAATTCCAAGAACAAATGGGGACCAAATTGTTCATTAGCACGGCGTACCATCCTCAAACGGATGGACAAAGTGAAAGAACGATACAAATATTGGGAGACATGCTACGGGCGTGTATAATCGACTTTGGAGGCAGTTGGGATGTTCACCTACCGTTAGTCGAGTTTTCGTATAACAACAGTTACCAGTCTAGTATTAAAATGGCACCATACGAACTGCTTTACGGTAGGAAGTGTCGAACCCCAGTTTGTTGGGGTGAAGTGGGTCCACGTGAACTCGCCCACCAAGACATAGTACGAGCCACGAACGAAAAGATCGATAAAGTTCGGGCACATTTGAAAGCGGCTCAAGACAGGCAAAAGGCGTATGTTGATAAAAGGAAAAGGCCAATTGAATTTCAAGTCGGTGACATGGTCATGCTAAAAGTGTCCCCATGGAAAGGTGTTATTAGATTTAGAAAGAAGGGGAAGTTAAGCCCAAGGTTTATCGGGCCATTTAAAATTATCAGAAGAGTTGGCAAGGTAGCCTACCGTCTTGAACTACCGGAGGAGCTGAGTGGGATCCATGGCACGTTTCATGTATCGCAATTAAGAAAGTGCCTAGCGGACGAAACGACATATATCCATTACGACGATATCGAAGTGGATAATAGTCTAAATTATGTGGTGAGACCGGTTGAAATTTTAGACAGAAAGGTCAAACGTTTACGAAATAAACAAATTGATCAAGTCAAAGTCAAATGGGAGCATAGGAAAGGTTCGGACATTACATGGGAGTCCGAAGAGGAGATGCGACGTCTTCACCCTACATTATTTGGTACGTACTTTGGTTTCGGGGACGAAACCCTTTTTAAGGGGGATGGACTTGTAACATCCCGAAAATATAAAACATTATATCAGAATTATAAAGCCTAAATAAATAGGAGTTTACTAACTAGAAATTCTAACCTAGTTAGTTAACTAGTCTAGAAATAGCTTATAGAGTGATTAAAAAGCTATCAAACTATAGGTTGAACAAAATAGAGGGACCAAAGTTGGAAACTCTGAAACTTAATTAAAGTTTATCAAATAAAAATAAACCAAACACCCCAAACCAGGGTGTTGGTCGATCAAGAAAAAGGCAGGGGGCGACACCCCCATCCCAAAAACCTAAAATCTCAAAATCCTGCAAATTGAAGGATTAATACAAGTAGAAATCAAGAATTGAGCCTGGAATCGTAATCCTCATTTCAAGAGGATTCTAAGGTATGTGAAATTTGATGAAATCTATCAACTTGAAATTCTCATGATTCTGAAAATTCTGAAATTAGATGCTTGCATGTGTGTTATTTGGTCGGATTAAAGTTGATTAGGTGTTTAGAAGTAAAACCTAACTAACTATTGGAGAAATCATGCCCAAATTCAGAGAATTCTATGAATCCATGGAAGCTAGGTTATGGGTTTTATAAGATGATGATGAACACTAGGATTTGAATGATAATTCTAGTATAAATTTCATCATAGGAGGTAATTCCTGTGATATTGATGTTAAAATATGTGCAAGGTTACTAATTTAAAGTGAAATTTGAGGTTTAAATTGCAAGTCATGAACTTGGAAATAATGGTAGGAAATCTGACCCGTTAGGTGTTTGTAGAAATGCCTAAGTGAGGACTTTTGATGTTAAATTTGATGAGAACGCAGATTTGATCATGCTTCACAATGATATGAATATAGTCATGGAAAGAGTTCTAAACAAGTTGTAAAACTGAATTTTCTAGGCAAAGAGTCCGGATCATCAAGCGGACAAGCCGAAGGGAATTCACGGGGGAAAGGTGTGCTCTAAAGGTACGAAATTGTCGTTTCGTTACATTATGTATTATTTGATAGATTTACGTTGTAGTTTGAAAACATGGTAAACAAGATGAGTCAATATATTACGGAAGTGACTATTCGTCTTAATCTAGTGAGACGGGTCAAAACAATTGTTTGAAATTGAGGTTTGAATTACATGGTTTGATGATTAACTCTTGGTGTCTAAACGGGTCAAATAATTGATTGAGACATAATTTATACTCCGGAATATGATGGATTGTGCTATGATGGTTGATTAATAATTATCACATCATTAGAAATATCAGAATTGAGGTAATAGGTTGATTTAAGGTAAATTACAAGATTTGGTTTGAATGAGGTGAGCTAAACAAACAAGACTTTAAATTTCCAGGTCCCACCGTAAATTACGGTGATACCGTAATTTACGGTAAGGGTCAAACATGTTACGGTGTAGGTCTCCTGATTTACGGTGACCAGGAACTTTCAAGGATCACCGTAAATTACGGTGATACCGTAATTTACGGTGGATTCAGGAAAGTTATTCTTGTTTTTGTTATTTCAAATAGGACGTTCAACTTTGCGTTTATATTATACGATAACGTCAAAACTAATGTTTTAATTGGTTTTGATCATAGGTAAATTGACAAGTTTTTCGGGTGACGATCAAGTGATATGACGAAGAACCGAACACTCTATTTTGAAGCTTCCGCAACGTTTTAGATCTTTTGTAGTCTTTGTGTATGGTTGTTAATACATTTTAACCTTGAAAAATTTTGTATCTTAGTCATTACTCGACTAAGGTCATGGTGATTATTAAATTTTGTAAATGAAAGTCATGTACTTAACTTTATTTTGTCTAAAATCAAGGGTATAAATTCTAGGGTGTTACAATCGACACAGGTTTTTCCACAAATTTCAAGCTCTCTTCTATGTGCACATCTGTATGTGGTATGACTAGTGATTCATCAGCGAAACACTTCTTCAGATTGCAGATGTGGAATACATTATGAATACCACTGAGCTCTTCAGGTAAGTTTAACTTATAAGCAACTGATCCGACACATTCGATGACCTCGAATGGTCCTATGTACCTCGGGCTTAACTTACCTTTCTTACCAAATCGCATCACTCCTTTCCAGGGTGATACGTTGAGTAGCACTTTATCACCTACCTTGAATTTCATAGGTTTACGCTTTAAATCTGCGTAGCTTTTCTGCCTATCCCTGGCAGCTTTCAGGCGATCACGAATCTGGACAATCTTGTCCGTCGTTTCAAAGACTATTTCGGGTCCTGACAGTTGGACATCTCCAACTTCCGCCCAACAAACGGGCGTTCTGCATTTCCTACCATACAATGCCTCAAAAGGCGCAGCCTTAATGCTGGTATGATAGCTATTGTTGTACGAGAACTCAATTAATGGCAGGTGGTTATCCCAACTACCACCTAAGTCAATCAAGCAAGCACGAAGCATGTCTTCTAACGTTTGGATTGTACGCTCACTCTGGCCGTCCGTCTGAGGATGGTAAGCCGTACTAAAATTTAAGCGCGTTCCCAAAGATTGTTGGAAACTCTTCCAAAAATGTGACGTGTATCTAGTATTTCTATCAGAGATAATAGACACTGGTACGCCATGTAGAGATACAATCTTATCTACGTACAATTGGGCTAACATGTCAGAGCTATAGGTCTCCTTGATGGGTAGGAAATGTGCTGACTTAGTCAGTCTATCTACTATTACCCATATTGTGTCATTTCCTTTCCTCGTTTTCGGCAACTTGGTGATGAAATCCATTGTCACCATTTCCCACTTCCACGTGGGAAGTTCAGGCTGTTGTAGCAAACCTGACGGCTTCTGATGTTCAGCTTTGACTTGCGCACATGTCAAACATTTAGCTACATAGGTAGCTATAGACTTCTTCAAGCCTATCCACCAAAAGTTCGCTTTCAAATCCTGGTACATCTTGTCAGCTCCAGGATGAACGGAGTATTTTGAACGGTGGGCTTCCTGGAGGATGACATCTAGAAGTCCTCCATAAACTGGAACCCATATTCGTCCATTTAACCTCAAAATTCCGTCCTTGCCATAGGATAACTGTTCCTCAGTTACTCCTAGCTTTTCATTAGGATAGTTAGCTTCCAGCACAGCTTCCTTCTATGCAGCTAACAACCTTTCATTCAAATTATTCTTTATTTCAATGCTCTTGGCATTGATTCGGATGGGTTTCACCCTTTCCTTTCGGCTTAAGGCATCGGCGACTACATTCGCCTTGCCAGGATGGTATCTTATCTCACAGTCATAATCATTCAAAGTTTCCATCCATCGTCGTTGCCTCATGTTCAATTCCTTTTGGTTAAACAAATGCTGGAGGCTCTTGTGATCAGAATAAATCACACACTTGATACCATATAAATAGTGCCTCCATAGCTTCAGTGCAAATACAACAGCACCCAGCTCCAAGTCATGGGTGGTGTAATTCTTTTCATGCACCTTTAACTGACGTGAAGCATAGGCAATAACCTTGCCTCTCTGCATAAGCACACACCCCATGCCAGTGTGCGATGCGTCGCAGTAAACTACGAATTCTTCGGTACCTTCGGGCAATATCAGTACAGGCGCATTGCTTAGTTTCTGCTTAAGGATATCAAAGGATTCTTGTTGCTTGGGTCCCCAGTTGAACTTAATATCCTTCCTAGTCAAAGAAGTTAGGGGTGCAGCAATTCTTGAAAAATTTTCAATAAAGCGCCTGTAGTATCCTGCCAATCCCAAAAAACTGCGAATTTCTGTGGGCGTCTTTGGCTCTTTCCAATTCATGACTGCTTCCACCTTAGCGGGATCCAATTGGATACCACGCTCACTAACCACATGTCCAAGGAATTGGACTTCTCGAAGCCAAAATTCACACTTCGAGAATTTGGCGTAGAGTTTCTCATGCTGTAGAAGTTTAAGAATACAGCGAAGGTGTTTCTCATGGTCAGCTTGGTTCTTCGAGTAGATGAGAATGTCGTCGATGAAAACGATGACGAATTTATCCAAGTAAGGCTTGTAGACGCGATTCATGAGATCCATGAATGCGGCAGGTGCATTAGTGAGCCCAAAAGGCATCACTAGGAACTCGTAATGACCATAACGAGTCCTAAATGCAGTCTTGTGTACGTCTTCATTTTTAACTTTCAGTTGGTGATAGCCTGACCTTAAGTCAATCTTAGAGAAGTAACTTGCCCCTTGAAGTTGATCGAACAGATCGTCGATTCTGGGCAAAGGATACCTATTCTTGATAGTGACCTTATTAAGCTCACGGTAATCGATGCACAGACGCATCGATCCATCCTTCTTTTTGACAAATAGGATTGGCGCTCCCCAAGGAGACGAACTAGGTCTGATGAAACCTCTGGCTAGCAATTCGTCTAGTTGCGTTCTTAATTCCTTCATCTCTGTTGGTGCCAACCTATAAGGCGCTCTAGCAACAGGTGCTGTTCCAGGGATGATGTCAATTCTGAATTCTACTTGCCTATCTGGTGGTAAACCAGGTAGTTCTTCAGGAAAAACTTCAGGGTATTCAGAAATGACAGGGATATCCACAATCTTAGGCTTCGGCTCATCAATAGTCACTTGTGCCATGTAGATGACACAACCCTTCTTTAAACACTTAGAGGCCTTGAGCATAGTCACTTGCTCAGGCAGTCCATATTGGGTATCTCCCTGAATGGTAAGTGATTCGCCAGACGGAGTCTTGATCACCACTTGCTTCTTGTTGCAGACAATCTGGGCCTGGTTATGAGATAACCAGTCCATGCCTAAAACTATGTCGAAACCGGCTAACTTCAAAGGAAGTAGGGACAAAGGAAAAGAGTGGTTTTTAATGGATATGAAACACCCATCTAATATGGTTGAGGCGGTTTCTAAGGTGCCATCTGCTAACTCCACCTCATATTTCAAACTTAAGGTTTTAACAGGTAAATTCAGCAATTTGCAAAACTTATTTTCTACGAATGATTTATCAGCTCCTGAATCAAAAAGTACTCTTGCATAGACATCATTTATGAGGAAGGTACCTGTGATCACATTGTCGTCCTGCACAGCTTCCTTTGCATCCATCCTGAAGACCCTAGCATTGGTCTTCTTTCCTTCATCAGCTTTCTTTGCATATTTTGGGCAATTGGACTTGATATGCCCCTTTTCATTACAGTTGTAGCAGGTCGCAGGTCGCATCCTTCAACTTTTTGCAATCCAAGGTCTTGTGTTCCTTGGACTTGCATATCCCGCATGCAAAAGTCCTCGATTGTGTCTGCGAGTTTGGTTCATATCTGGACTTCCCGAAGTGTTGTTTCTTGCAGACTTTGCACTTGGGCTTATCTTCAGATTGATGCCCATCCTTCTTAGATTCAGACCCCTTCTTGTGGTCATTGTTTCCCCTGTGCTTCTTGTCTGACCGTCGTGAATTGTCATCCTCACGCTTTCTCTTCTCGGCATCCGTGTTCCTCAGTGATCTCTGCCTGACCGCGTCCAGTGTGAGGGACAAAGATATATCAGCTACAGATCTGAAAGTAGCGGGCCGAGAGGCCTTCACCCTTTCCTTTATTTCTGGGGCTAAACCCCCAATGAAACGAGCTATTCTTTTGGGTTCCGGGGTCACCAGATACAGAATCAATCTTGACATTGTATTAAAGCTCGTAAGGTAAGCTTGGCAATCCAGATTTTTCATTACCAATGACAGAAAATCCAACTCAATCTTTTCCACCTCATGCTGAGGGCAGTAGTTCTCCCTGATGAGGGCAACGAATTGTTCCCATGTCATATTGTACAGTGGAATCTTCCCTGTAGCTTGAATCAACGATCTCCACCAGGCTAAGGCCTCACCTTTGAACGATTGAGACACAAACTTTACCACATCATTCTCAGCGCACCCGCTGATATCAACCACGGTGTCCATCTCATCCAACCACGTCATATAATCTATAGCTCCTTTTTCCCCTGTGAAATCCCTGGGTTTGCATGAAACAAAATATTTGTAGGAGCAACCCTTATCATGGGTCCCTTATTTCGGTACGATCTTTTGAGATGGAACACTTAGCTGATTCGAGGACTGACGATCGTCATCAACTTTCTTTGGTTCTTCCTTCTTGGAGGGTGGTGGCTTGCTATGAGCCTCGGAATGAGTCCTAGGCTTGGAATGAGGTACTGATTGGGCTCTGCTCCTAGTACCGCTTGCTTCACTATACTGCCTATCCAAGGCTTTTGTGACAGCATTGTCGATTAATGCTCGGAGTTCCACGCCAGTCACATTAAACCTGATGGCGTCCTGATTCTCTCTTGGCAGACTGTTAATCTCGTCTGAGTCAGCCATGTATCTTGAACTGTTACATAAGATATTGACATTAATTTATTTGAGAGTTTATTATGGAATTGTCTTTTATGGCAATTCATTAACCATGGTAAACATAGACCATATTGGGTTAATTTGTTAATCTTATTTATTTAGGATTTTTATTATAATTTATCCTAATACAAAATAATAACAGTTCTATTAGTAGCACAAAAGGCCTAGTCACAGGGACATTTTTAGATCATAAGCCATGATTTTCGAGAATCAAGGCATTTAAGGTTTGAACATAGTTTACTACCTTTCTCTGACAGGGAGTCGTAGACTACTACTGTCTTTTGTCTTATATGAAAATGAGTATGGCCCGTAGGCACTACATCACAATCAGATGTTTAAATAATAAGGAATTGGGATAATTAACACAAGGGTGACATGTGTGATTTTGCAGATCACATTATCTAAGAATGTTAACACGTTTGCAGATGTTAGCATAGATTTGAATCTTTTTAAACAGGTTTTACCATATTGGCTAAGTCTTTATAATGACCTACAAGCTAGGTTTTACCTTTTTAAGATTCTTATTAATATTCAACGCAGAACAATCCTATATTGAAATGGTTAATATGGATCTGAATCTAATTGGAGAACTACCGTCTTGGCCCTGTCTTTAAAATGACATAAGGCTAGGTCTTGTTCTTTTAGATTTTATCATTTTAATATAATGATTGATCAAAAATGTTATTTATTTATTTCACATTCTATGTTTATGCATATAGTAATAATGAAAATTTCAATTCAATCATTCCACAACAAAGTTCTGAACGAGTACAAGCTTGCCCTAAACGGGACTTCTAATAAGATACATGCCCACGCAGGGGCTTAAACAAACAACATACCCATGTAGGGGTTTAAACAAAGACTTGCCCACGCAGGGGCTTAACAAACAAACATACCCTCGCAGGGGTTTAAAACAGCAAGATAGGCCCACGCCGGGGCTCAACTGAAACAAGGAAAATACAATCAATAATTGAAGGATTCAATGGTCCTTCTTGCTCTTCCCTTTTATTAAACTTGTCAATCCCTGGAAGAAACTTTGTCGCTCCCTGCGATCCCTGTGAACTACCCGTTCAACTTGGTCCAATCTTTGAAGGATTTCCTCATGCTCTGGTGGCGAGAACCGTGGTGGCTGCACCTGATGTTGGAACGGGGGTCGAGTAGGTACTTGATACCCATGAGTTGGGTATCCTACCCCTCAAGGGGTTCCATACGGTCCTTCCGGATGAAGGGCGTTGTAGTTTGCCGCTACAAGATATGGGTCGGCCTCAGCATAGTTATACTGAGTGTGAGCCGGCTGCTCAAACGGATTGTACGCCGTTGAACTGGCATATGTAGGGATCGGGTTATCAAAACCAAATGGTGGCGGCTGTGGTGCAACTGGTGCAGAGTTCCCCCCTGGAATTGGGTTTGAGGGCCCACCCATTTGTGGGTCTTCATGCAGTGGCGGGTAGTGACTGCCACTTGAGTGATGGGGAGAGCTAAAGTGAAAATCCCCTCCTCACGCGGACATCCGTGCGCCTGTCCTCCTACGCCTTGGCGGTTTTGGAGGTGCTTGATGAACTGGCGGCGGTGGAGGCGGTGGCGTGAAAGCAACGAAATGTGAATCCCCAGAGGGATCCTGATGCTGCTGGTGAGGTGATGAATGGTGAGAAGGTGTGAAGTACCATTCATGTTGGTTAAACCTTGCTTGGAAACTGTCTGGACCACCATAGGGTGATCCGTGGAATGATGAACCATCTAAGATCTCGATGGGATGGTTGGGGGTCCCGGTTGCAGGCTCCATAGGGTCGGTGTCCTCGTCCATATCCATGGCGTTATCGCCGGAAAAGTAATCCTCCGGTCCCAATGGGTTAAAACCCACTGGTTCTTGAATATAGTTTGCCGGATTAAACCGGCCCTGAAAAACAGGAGTGGGGTTGCCAAAGGAATTGTGCGAAAGGGATCGCTGGAGAGGTATATATGAAGGCTGTGGGTTATCGGGCTCGTTTTCCGAATGCTGTCCAAAGGAATGGCGGTAAGGAGGTGTTGAGCTGTGCAAAACAGACCGTCTAGCGGGCTCCGTATGTGTCCTCCAGTTTCCTTGTGGATCTGCACTCGCAGTGGTAGAAGGAGCTCGCCGGTGCGAAGGCCCGGCTTCGTGATCGTTGGGGGCGGTGATCGGCCCCTTACCTCGCCCTCCTCTTCTAAATCTTGGCAGCATATTTCCTATCAATACAAGTAAAGATACAACAAGAAATATAAAGGACAAAGTTAAGATAAAAACAAAAACAAATTTGGATTATTCCTATGTTCTTTGTCTAGACTCGAAATTTAGAAATGTGCAATTGTGTCATTGAGATTAAACACAAAAGGCTAGTGTTTAATTCACTCAATGTTGGCTCTGATACCAACCTGTCACACCCCGATATTTCCACGTTTTACCGGTGGGCCCGGTGGGGAGTATCGTGACGTAGTTGATATCGTTATAGTCAAACAACACAATATTTAATATGCACAGCGAAAGCAAAAGATAGATATATTTCAACCGAATTATATTGTAATATCAAGTATCACAAATAGTTGAAAATAATCCACAGGTGGATCGAAATAAAATGGAAACATTGTTCAACAGTTTTGACATCCAAGCTTGCGAGACTTATTGTGGACGCTAGGAGAAAGCCAGCCTAGTTCGCGTAGTACCTGCACTTAACCTTTTGGGAAAATACGTCAGTTTACACTGGTAAATACAATCAACTGACTCATTTTTAAAAGTTTAATAAAATTTATTTGAATGCACGTGGCACAAACTTTTTATAACTTGGGATCATTATTTGAATATATAAACTTGTAAAAGAATTACATGTTCCTTATGCGTTCAGTAGCCCGGTTCGTGCCGGGTTAAAGATCAATAGACACACCACATTATTTATTTAAGGCACTGACAAGTGTACGCCTACACTCCGCGCTTAGGTCGTGGCCATTTCGTAAAATGATGCCAAGGATATCCGGGACATGGTCATTAACCCCCCAAAGGCGTTTAAGCAACAAAACATATTTTTAAACGGGTCAACTCGATAATACGTAACCACCAAACGATTAAGGTCGAATGCCCGACCAAGCGGTATTTTATATACCGTACCCCAAGCCCGTATAAGGGAAAATAAGTTAAAAGTATTTACCTGAGCTAAATATAATATTCAATCCCAGCCGTATCAAATCAGCAAGTACAGATAGCTTTTACTGGGCTCCTATTCTGGAACAAAGGTTTATAATAACCTATTAGAATCCTAACGGGTCTTTAATTAAGCCTAAACTTAGACCGGTTAGTTTTAGAGAAAGATACGGTTCGAACGCGCGATTAAGCGAAGACCGGAATAGAATGTGATTTAGACCTGACAAGTTTGAAGATTTGTATAATATGGGTAATCTAAACACATTCTTGATTTTGAGATAAAAACGACAAGGTTTGACCCGTTTCGGCTAATTTATGCAAACTAGTTACATAAACCGAACGTGCAAGAGGCGTAACGGGTATCCATAAGGGTCATATACAGGTTTCCTAAGTTAATATGTCTTAAATATGTTGTGATATCAGTAGGATACCTTCCATTATGCCCAAAACGAGTTAAATCTCCATTTAAGCCCCGAATGGGTATTTTGGTCATTTTAAAGATTATAAAAGAGATTATTTACAAGTCTGAGATTCAGGTCAGAATACATCAGTAAAATAACTTATTTTAACAGGTTATATCAGTTGGTAATAAGTCTTTTATGACAAAATGGTTTTAAACCCAAACTATGCGTTTAATACGCTTAAAAAGCCATTTTAAGCGATTTCCGGGTTATACAGGAAATCTGAGTTTTCTGATAGGGTTAAAAAGTTCAAAATACTTTATTTATTATATAAAATCAGTAGCAATTGGATTGGTGTCAAAATATTATGTAGAACTCATTTTATGCACAAAAAGGGTATAATCGGTATTTACCGAATCATGGTCATAACCTTAGGTTATGAGCAGGTTAAAAATAATTAAAAATCTTCAAAAATCCCAAAATATTATATTACATCAGTGGGTAAAAGGTTTGGTGTTAAAAATTGGGTTTAGATAGGCTTTATGCTAATAACGCCGTTTAATTACTAAAAAGCGTTCTAATTACGTCATTGAGCATAACTCCTAATCTAGACCTCCAACTGATGTGAAATTTTAGGGACATGTTTATAAATCAGTAACAAATATTTTTGTTCTCTCACATTTCCAAAATTCTCGTTTTATGGTCAAAAGGGCATTATGGTCAACATTAAGCAATTAACGGAAACATGCATATTAATTGGATAGCTAATGAACCAAGGTGTATAATCATAGAGGGTTACACTAGCATGAAACCTGGTCCTAAGGAAGTCCTAAGGCATTTCTAAATCCGTCTAAATCGGGTCAGAACTGAAGTCAAAGCAAAAGTCAAAGTTTTGCGACTTTCGGTTCCGAACCGGGTCTAAACAGAAAATTGTCGGGTCGAACATGTTTAGACATGTTCTTACATTTATTACTAAGTTATATGAGTGATAAAATAGGTCACATGCCTTCTGCATTGTTAATTATGCGTTAATTCGAAGACTAACATTCTGTTGACTTTTTCTAATCAACTTTAACCCGAAAAATGGTCTAGTTAGAGTGGGAATCAGAGGGTGCCCTTCTAAGGGTTTATTGCCCACATAATTACCAACTTATAAGTACCTTTAATTCGACTAATCACTAGACCATTAATGATTAATCGCTAAGTCAAACGTTAATTACGACGGTTTGACTTTTAAGCTAAAACTAAGTAAAAACTCAATTAAGGAAGGTCAATGGTACTTACCAAAGTCCTATGCATGACTAGGGATGACTTGGGTCTGCTTTGGAGCTCCAGAAGTCTTCAAGATTGCAGATGGAAGGTGTGATCACAATGTTGCAACATAAGGGCCTTTTATAGTGTTCTTGATCCATTATGATGATGACAACTAAGTCTATGGGGTGATCCAGATCAATAACAAGTGCTCCTAGGGTCTAAAAGCAGTAGGGGTCGCGCATGGAAGTGGAAAATATCTTTCTAAGTCGGTTAAAACGTTTATACAGGCTGCTGTCCGAGTTTCTGCATCTGGGCATGCCTTACAGACCGTAAGGCTTGACCCTTACGGTCCGTAAGCTCTTTACAGAAGGCAAAAGTTTGTTGGCCTTTCAAGCTCCGGACAGGCAACCATGTAATACGATTTTGGGCCATTATTTTCATTTTGGGGCCTTTACAACATGCTTGAATAGTTATGTACCCTACCATGTTGTAATGTTGTAGTGGACTTTAAAGAAAAACCATAAACGAAGGTTTGTCGTGCATTTCTTCGTAGGATTCCACTTTTGCAAATACGAATCAATTATTGTTAGTATATACCGGATTTATGTATATCAGATGTTTATAATATACATTAGGGTCTTGGGATTCATAATGAGGTCGTTCAGAGGTATAAATTAACATGTCGACACGTTTAAAAATCCTACCATACATCTTTGACTAGATCCGGGTTTCTAACATTTTTGTCTTGTATGACACGTGTCGTTATTTTATTTGAACACGAATTTTCGAGGTGTTACAAAAAGTGTCCGGATAGTCCCTGTGGTTTGCTCCGATTTCACTTTTAGTCCTTACATTTTCAAAATTACAACTATAGTCCTCAACTTTGGCAAATTCGTTCTCGGATAGTCTCTAGCGTGGATGGGGGTTAGTTTTTGGTGTTAAGTGGGTGTGAAATGACAAAACTACCCTTTATAATAAAACAAAATAAATTAATTAAGTATTAAGTAATTTTGCATTTGTGCGGCCCACCAACTCTTTTAACTTCATCTCCTTCCCAACCCCCACTCACCAACACCACCTCTTCTTCAATCCATCTTCACCACCGGCTGCCACCAAGCACCATCCTCCACCATAACTAGACTTATATATATATATATATATGTGTGTGTGTGTAAATATACATACAGACTTATATCTCTCTCTTTCTGGTACCACCACCACCACCTTCACCTCCACCGCCGCCATCATGACTCGCCACCTCCACAACCACCCTGCCACAACCACCACTGGTTCCACCTCCATCACGATCACCTTCATCATCGGTTCCACCTCCACCACCCACTTAACTGGAGGTCGATTTATTTGGTATAACAACAGTACCAAAATAAGGGTATTTAGACCCATCGCCGGGCAATGTATTACCGGCAACTAAGATTCTGCGATGGTGTTTGGTGATTGCAGATCCTTACTTGAACACAGATGCTGGTACTATGTCTCCTTTTGAGCACGGAGAGATATTTGTTCTTGACGATGGTGGCGAGGTGCTATTTCCTCATCTTTAAAATCATTACACAGTCACAACACACACAACAAATAAACATAACTCGAAGAATGGTGGGCCACTGTTGTTACTCTTGTACTGATATTTGTTAGATCGAAAAGCTGCAGATGCCATTTCTAATTCATTTACTTCTAGGCTTTTATTGTTATACAATAACGATATGTGGTAGCAGCCGAAAAAACGATTTGTCGAATCGGTGGAAGGATGTGGTGGCAGCCGGAAGTGTGCAGCCCTGGTGTGGTTTTTAAGGTTAACAAAACATGGTGAAGGTGAGGGTGATGAATTGGGCCCACTCAATTATTTATATGTATAAGTTATTAGATTTTAATAGTAAGGGTATTTAGGTCATTTCACACCCACTTAACACAAAAAACTAACCCCCATGTCAGGGACTATCCGAGAACGAATTTGTCAAAGTTGGGGATTATAACTGTAATTTTGAAAATGTATGAACTAAAAGTGAAATCGGAGCAAACCACAGGGACTATCCGGACACTTTTCTCTTTTTTGTATCATGAGCAATAGTTATTGTTGGTACCGTGACAAACCATCCCGATATCGGTATTATCAAAATCACTACATGTATTCGTTTTTATGATTTTTGATCGACGTAAAACACATGTCGGTATCCTTCAAATTTAGTATTGTAAATTATACCTAGTACCAGTGTCGTACTGAAGCGAACTGATAACCAAATTCTCGCCGCATCGCGCAAAGGAATCCTACTAGTTAATCTTAATTAACATCTATTTTTAAATGCAATAATTGTTTTGTGTCGATGTCTGTAAATTAGTTGAGTGGAGTCAAGCTTAACTCAACATTTTTTTGAGCATTCACATCCCTTCCATACCCTATAATTACAATAAAAAAATTACATCTAATTTTATATGCAATAATTGTTTTTCGTCGGTGTCTGTAAACTAGTTGAGTCGAGTCAAGCTTAACTCAACTTGTTTAACCAAGAGCATTCACATTCCTTACATACTTTATAATTATACTAAAAAACTATATATTCTCTCTCAATTCAATTAAATAATATTTTTTATATTTTTATCATTATCTTTTCTCTCTACTTCACTTATAATCACTTTTAAAATATATTAAAAATTACAGAGGGTGAATATTGTTCCTTCCAAATATACAGAAAAACAATAATATATTTTTCTCCCCTCACAATTAATTAAAAATCACTTTGTATAATATAAAGACTAGCCTCACGTAGTTTAAAGGAAGAAATGTGAATGCTCTAGGTTAATAGGCTTGAGTTTGGCTCTTCGCAAAACCCTAACACTTGAGTTTAATTTATTAACTAGTAAATAGACCCGCGCGCGTTGCGGCGCAGGTAAATTGCAAATATTGAATGGATTTGCGCAAGTGTTATGTAACGCGACCAATGCGCAACGATCAAAGGGGCTTATTATAGCTTTAAACAAATCGAAAACACACGAAACGCAGAATAACTCGAATTTATACCATCAAATGAAAATATATTATTTTTAACGACACTCGATATGGTATGTAAAAGACGTATTACATACATAAAAATCCTCACGTAAATTTATACTGACACGTACATACAAATCCGTACCTATTTTTTTTTTTCAAGTAAAAGAACAAAAAAGGGTAAAGTATAAACTTTTAAAATTCAAGGAGATTAGCAAAAAAATTAGTTCTGCAAAAAAAAATCAGCAAACGAAAATCATTAAAGAAAATAACATGTTAAAAACGCATATTATATATGGTACATGGGTAAAGCTAGAATATTAGAAACATGCGGGATTAAACATTGACGTTTGTAAAGCCAAGGGTCTAAAATTGCAATGTGGTGAAACTTTGGAAAAAACGTTTAACTAAGAGAAAAAGAGTTAGAAATGTAAACTTTGAAAGTATAGGGGGTGCCAGTAAAATGAAATATGGGCTAAAAATACCATTTTGCAAAGTTGGGGGTTTGATTTATTATATTATATAGAATAAAAATATTATTTCTTAATTTTGAGGTGGCCTTGTATTTTATTTAAAAGTGAAAGTAGTAGCCTTGTATTGTAATGAAAAGGAGGAGGGTCGGTGGCTTAAAAGGCAGCGACTTTGTGTGTTAAGATTGTATAGAATAACTACACAAGCTTAACTTGTTCGTTATTTTAATATTTTTTATTAAAATATCTAACTATTCATATATTTATTCTAAAATTATGATGAAATATCTAACTAGTTTAAAGATTATGTAAAAATTACATTTTTCGTGAGAATTGTAAAAAGACATAAGAATTGACATGTAGGCATCATGTTTTGGATTTGAGCATAATGTTTTAGGTTGTTTTGGCAAGAAAAATACCAAATATAACAATTCATAACACAATGCAATGAATTATAGGCTTAGAACTTAAACATCATGCCAAGAATGTTAAGTAGTGTGTTTTAAGTGTTAAACAGTGTGTTTTAGTTGTATTTTAAATTCCACGCTTATAATATGTTACATTGTGTTTTAAATTGTTATGTTTGGTGTTTTTCTTGCCAAAACAATCCAAAACATCATAGCAAAATCCAAAACATGATGCCTATATGTCAATTTTTATTTCTTCTCACACTTCTCACGAATAAAGTCATTTTTACAGGAACCTCACCCTAACATATATTTTACAGTATATAAATATGATTATATTTATATAATTAATTACGGTGCATTATAAATTAAGTTGGGGATCGGTCTTATTTATTAAATATCTTTTAATTTAAGGTTCATTTTAATTCGATTCAAATATTTATATGTCTAAATACATCAAGTCGACTCGTTTTTTCCTCCAATCAATATGGTTTTTATTTATGAAATTTTGTTCAAACTTTTAAAATGAAAGTTCACTCGGTAAGTATGAAGAATTATTGTATATTTGACCGAGGTAGGGTCACCTAATTGAGCTTGCTCTGCAAGAATTGTATTCTTAGTTTCTTACCAAGGGGCCTGGGCAACGATATGTCCATATGCTATTTGTTGTTCAACGATAAATACATATCGATAAAACATTAAAATAAACCAAATTTTGTCTTTGTGAGATTGCATGAAATATTTTCAGTTTTTATACGAGGGACCACACCTATTGGCAGGTAGAGACACGTGGTATTGAAATAATTAAGCTGAAATATTAACCCTACAAAACAACTCATATTCTTTATGGTACATGAAAAACCACAGTATTCTAACTATCAAATTAGCAAAACCCAACCTATATGTCATGTTTTATAACATTCACATATATATCTAACGTCATCCAAAACTCAGTTAAGTTACCTCACACGTTTTGCATGTGACGGCACTATAGTTTTTATAACATAAATGTTGATTTGTGCAAAAAGATTATTTATAACATAAAGGTTGATTTGTGCAAAATGTTGTTATACATATAGTAAAATATTTTTTTTCAAAAACATTATTATTTGTTAATAATTATATATTTATATATATAAACATATATAAAAAATTGTTTTAAATTTATTTTTTAAAAATTCTGATTTAAATATTTTTATAAAGTAAATAATAATGACAAGATGAATTACTTTTTATATAATGTATAACTAAAACACAAAAAATTCTTTTAAAATAAAGTTGTTGTAATATCCGGAATATTTTTATAATTATATATATTATAAAAGACGTTTTAAAACTACTCAAACTAAAAGGTATTTTTTATGTATATGTATGTATGTGTTTATAAAATCAAAATATTAGACAAATTTATATCAATAAAATAAACTAATAAATTAATTTGACATTTAAAAACAATCTTTAATAAACTTAAGTAAACAAATTCTAAATATATAATATGTAAATAATACTAATACAAATGCAATAGGAGATAATAGAATGTTTTAAACTGCATATATATTTTTAATATTGCATTTGTATTATTTACGTTTATATATTTAGTTGTTTTCTAGAGTTTATTAACGATTTTTTAAACGTCAAATTTATTTAGTAGTTTCTGTTATTGATATAAATTTGTCTAATATTTTGTTTTTACAAACACATACTTCCATATACATAAAAAAATACCTTTTAGTTTGACTAGTTTTAAAACATCTGTTATAATTATAAAATATTCCGGACATTATAATAACTTTATTTTAAAAGAA
Source organism: Helianthus tuberosus (assembly GCA_030545235.1). Classification (NCBI taxonomy): domain Eukaryota; kingdom Viridiplantae; phylum Streptophyta; class Magnoliopsida; order Asterales; family Asteraceae; genus Helianthus; species Helianthus tuberosus. The sequence goes on along the minus strand of CM060435.1, from coordinate 39,338,321 downwards.
TTTGTATCTTATTTATACTTTATATAAAAAGTAATCTATCTTGTAATTATTATTTACTTTATAAAAATATTAAATTCAAAATTTTTATAAAATAAATTTAAAACTAATTTTTTATATATATAGTTATTAACTAATAATAATGTTTTTGCCAAAAAAAAATTTTTTACTACATATATAATAACATTTTTTTTTTTGCAAAAAATCAACATTTATATTATAAATAATCTTTTTATACAAATCAACCTTTATGTCATTAAAGACTATAGTACCCCACATGCAAAGCATTTTGAGGTAACTTAACTAAGTTTTTAGACGACATTAGTTGTAAAGATTATAGAACGTTACAAAACATGAACATAAAAGCTGGGTTTTGCCGATTTCGTAGTGAAAGGTATGAAATGCAGTCTAGGTATAACATGAAGCACTAGTACAGATAATGTTTGAAGCTGCGGTGAAATCAATTTAAAAGTGCTATGTTTACACCGCACCAACTAACTAGGCACCATCAAATTAGAATGTTTGGTGGTGCGGTGTGGAGAACCGCATGATTTAGTAAAACTGACCGCACCTTTTATAAAACCCATTTGGAAAAAAAATTGCCGGCGAGCCACCTGTTCCCCAGCTCCTCCGCTTCAATCCAGATCTCGAATCCTGTATCACCCTCTTCAATCCCCCCATTCCTTAATGTTCACCATCAGAATTCTTTTTATTAGTGGTTATTAGTGGTCGATAACGGAGTATATAATCGGAAACAAACTTAAGAAGTTGGTTCTTACCTTTGGTACCAGATTGATGTCTGAAGCTTCGACCTCTGCTAAGTTCTTTGTAGATTGGCACTTATATGGATATGTGGCTCAAGTCTTTGCTGGAGTTTGCCGGACCTTCACCGGAAAGTTAAAACTACAAAAAAGCAGTTTCAATCGTCATTATAAGGATTGATATGACGAAAAGGGGAACATGCGAGTGAAATAAAGCTTACAAGATCCTCGCCGTAGATTCGTCCGAGTTAGATTAGAACCCTAGAACGTACGAATATCTGCCTTTAAAGCCTCTAGCATATGAACCCTCACTCTTTGTTGGTACCGATCACGTTGCCACCATCAACCCCCTCAAAGAAACCCTAACGTCATCGTATCTCCACCGCTGTGAACCCTCATCCCTAATCGCCGCCTCGCATCTCTCTCTTTGTTACACCGTATGTGTGTTGTGTGTGGTGTTTTAGGGTTAAGAAAGAACAAATGGATTAATTGGTGCCAATCTATTATTTAATGGTGCCATTTTGAAAATATTCATGTAATGGTGCGGTGGAGGTTGGAACCGCACCATCCAATCCTCCCCAATAGCACCAACAAATAACTTTTGTACTAGTGAAGGTTGATTTATGCAATTTAGTCTAGAATTAAAGATGTCAGTATCAAAACGTACGTTTACACCTTTATATGAACACCACACCAAACCAAACGTTAGTGACATTAACCCTAATTCTCCCTATATAATGTCTTTTAATTTATTTGCTCTTCCATACTCTCACTCGTACTTATATTCATAAATATATTATTCACTGTTAAAGAGCAGATAGTTATTCTCACGTCGAAGAGTGGTCACGGGAGAACCTCTTTGCGCTGACAAGGCTGATAGAGGTGATGGGAGACTTGAATCCAGAAGCTGATTAGAGGCTCTCCTATAGAAGTTCTTCTCGGTTCAATCATACCTGACTAGTATTCGTTTCTTCAATACTCACTCTTACATCATGTGCTTATGAATGTTACTATCAAGTTACTTATTTATTCAATATAGATGTATAAAACTAAAAAAAATTACATTTTGTTAAAATAAACGAACTGATTCAAGCTTTTTATGAGTTTACTAATATAAACGAGCCACGTAGAGCGGCCTCTTTTAACATAAAGCTCGAGCCCAGACTCAATCTGGCTAGACTCATTTACGGATTCAATTCATAATCAAAGTCCTGAAATGGCAAATACAATGAAAAACATTTTCCTTTCCATACCAACCATTACAATACTTCACCGAGATCAAAATTGAACACAATCATACAAACATACTATATATAGCAATCGACCTTCTGAAGAACCAAAATCAGGATCACAAGCGCGAGACGTTAGAGCCAACAGGGAAATACGATACAGGAATCGGAGCTCCGCGTGATTTGGGTTTCGACACTTCTTGTTTCATCTTCTTCAGATCATCTTCTTCGGAAACTCGTGGCGGGGCAAAGCAGCAAAAGATGGCAGAGAAGAAGCTAGACATGATAAGCTGTGTATTAAATGAAGATTTTGAGAGAGAAATGAAAGCACGTTAGTTTTTTGAAAGAATCAAGCTCAAATTGCATCTGAACTTACCTGGAGGTGAGCTTATATATACTGTTTTTTTATTTTATTTAAAAGGTTGTATGACGTATAGCATGATTCTATTTTCATGTGTTTGACTAGATTTGCAAAGTGAGATTGAGCGTGTAGAGCAAGTTTGTATTTATGATAATCTAATACATTTATACATTATTCTTTTGTTTGTTTTTATGTTTCACATTTCACAAAATGTAAAATAACTAGTAAATTCAGGAGAATAGGGGCAGGTATTCGTTTTTATGATTTTTGATTCATTTAAAACAGTTGTCGATATCCTTATGGGTTGATACCGACCAAACAACATAGGAACCGGTATTGATACTATCGAAACCGGTATCATGAGACGGTTCTGAGAATTTAAAGGCCTTGTGCAAATAGAAAAAAATAGGCCCCTAACTTTTCAAGTAATTAAATGTAAACCTCAATAACATATAAGTATTAACATAAATAAACAATATTATATAAGAAAAAAACTAACTTAAACAAACATTTTAATATAACCATAACAATTAAAAGGAATCAAATCAACTGAAAAAAGAAACGTACATATTCGTATGTATGTGTATATGATTATATGTCTTTGTGATAAGCTCCCATTCAGTTAAAAAAAAGATTTGGTAAACATTAGGCATTTTAGGGTGTAAGGAGTGGTTAAACACTTGAGAGTGGCAAACTAAAAAATCAATCAATTAGAGTGCGCCACGTCAATCAATGAAAAGTGTTTAAACTTTGCTGAAAAATATTGGCAATGGTTTAGACACTTGCTGAAGTGGTAAACTTTTTTTAAAAAAAAAAGAAAAATTGTGTGATTGGTTGAGAGATTGCATAGACCCCACCACACACACATCTCTCTCTCCTTCCTCCCTTCACCGCAGCCCTCTCTCTCCTGAACACATCTCCCCGCGTCGGCAACAGCTCCCCGATTCAGCATTGATACAACATCGGCAAAGGGTCGGCGGCGGTGTTTGCCGCGCGGCAACAGCCTTTGTCGCATCCTTTGCCGCACCCACACCGGATACCCTTAGGCTGAATAAGTTGGAGCAGGGATGGCTATTTAGATGCATAAATTAATTATAATATTAAAAAATATATAAAAAAGAGTAAATTACAAGTTTTGTCTTTTATATTTGTATCAAATTACAGGCAAAGGCAAAGGCAAAGGCAAAGGATACCGCCTGCAATTTGGTACAATCATAAATAATAAAACTTGTAATTTACTCAAAAAAAAAAATTAGGTCTTCGGAAAAACGGGCCTCGGCCAAGGGTGCGGCTCGCCCACCCCCAAAAAATAAAGTTATAATATATAAGAAGAATATAGACATGTGTTATACATCGACCTATATTAAAAAATGAATATCGATACCAGTACCTATCTTGTTTGGTCGGCATTGATTCAGTTCGTTACCGGTACAACCCATAAGGGCATCGACAGTGGTTTTACATCGATTGAAAACCATAAAAATGAATAACAATGTCAGCTCTCTTAATAGTGATACTGGTACCGATTTTGTTAGGTCGATATTGGTTCAACCTGTAATACCCCTAAGATGTAAGTATTTGATTAAGATACCAAGGACGTAAATCGTAAAGTCAGTTTCTGGGTCAAAAACCAAATATTCGAAGCTAGGGTCCTTTAACGGACCGTTACCATTCGGTGGTGTTTCTTGCCACAATTTGGCTTGGCGGCAGCCACAACTCATAGGTGTAACACATGTCCGGTGACTCACCATTGGTAATGGATCATCACCAATCTTGTAACGGTCCGTTACATTGAGAAGTTTTGAGTAATCCGAAAGAAATCGGTGACAGGTCGTTACGATTGTCTAAAGTAGCCTATAAATCGGACCATGACGATCCAAGCCTCCAATCCCCCTTTGGGTGTTGTTAGTTGGCATATTTAGTGTGCGAGCTAGGAGATTCTACATCACTTTGTAGTAGATAATTTTCAGGTTAATTTTTTGTTTAAGTTTAGCATTTCTTAATTAAGCATTGGGTCAAAATAGGGTAGGTACTGGGCAAAAAAATAGGCTAGGTATTGTGAAAAATAGAGTATCTATGAACTAATCACTCATGCTTAAACAAGGTAGCATTTACCTGATCTTTAAACATCATTGTAATACTAGTGGGAAACCCGCGCGTTGCGGCGGAAACACACTACGCATCATGCAATCTGCAATCTGGTAGAGAGCGGAGTGAGGATTTAGATATATAAAAGGCTTCTTCGTTTAATACTGTAATAAAAATATCACTTTCAGATGTAATCACTTTCAAGGATTCGGTCTCTGGTTAATTTTCATGAGATTTGTATAGTTTATAAGTAATTATTTATATGAAAAGAAGATGTTCCAACTTCAATGGTCCAGAGACCGAATCCTTGAAAGCCATGTATAAACACTTTATTAAGGTATTTTGTTATAGATTTAAGAGAATAATTGGGAACGCGCGCGTTACAACAGAGTTGCCGATATAGGGCTTAAACATTATTCAACCTTAAACCTTAAAACGATAAAAAAAAATCGTATAGGAGTTGTATATTTATATAGAAGTACCCGTGCTTCACAACAAGGTGATTTAAAATAATATACATATAGCAGTTATATATTTGAACCCACGCCCTTTCGGACCAAAGCCTAAATCTAGTGCCTTAGAACACTCGGCCAATCTGTCTGGAAGTTTAAAGTTTTTGAAGATATCTTAAAGATTAATATCATCAATGTGTGTGACATTTTCTAACATGTTATCACTGGTAAAATACAATTTTTTTTATCACTTCCGGAAATTTATCATAGAAATTAAATGCAATGGTAGTAGTATGTTTGCCACTTGACTGATCATTGAGCAAGTTGATTACTTGTAATATAATAAAGAAGCCTAGTATTACCATTGAATCATAAAACTCAAGATGAAAAATCAACACAAAGTTGCGAACGCATTACGTGTGGGCTATTCTTCAATACGTTACTAATGTATGACTTACAACAACCTATATATGACTTGCACTAACTTCATCAAAAAAAAAAAAAAACCCTCGCAAAAACTATACCCATTAAATAAACATTACGTTTATTCAATGTTTCCCTGCTCACAGCTGAACTACCACTTCTACAACACCTATACCGAACTCAGTTGCAGGCCATTCGGTACATCGCATGTGTGGTGGGTTTGAGGGGGTGAGGACTGAGGTGATGCTATTAACCAATATTTTATTTCTTTTTTTTTTCTAATCATGCTCGTTTTAGAATTCTTGGGTGTCGAAATCCGATTTTGTTGGATACTCTAGGCCTTGAAGGGCGGGCATTCTTCGTAAATCTTCATCACTATAAGCTGGAATAAACCAATAGGTTTTTACTGTCCCAAGCACCTGAAATTTTCACCAAATTCTTAGATAAAGTAAACAATAATGAATAAGACTAACATAAAGTTACTTTTTAACCTATTGTCACTATTTTTTTCGAAAGGTAAAATTGTCATTAGTTGACAAATAGTTTTGATTGCACAAAAGTTGACCTGTTGTAGTCAAACATTGACTCTTTCTTTGGATTCAGTTTCTAAAAAACGGTATTTATTCAAACATACAGGTTAACAGATACTTATGTTTACAGACATAACACTCCCTCGTTGGCTTCATTGACATAAGCAACCTTATTGATAGGCCTAGATTTTTCCACTGGGGTTCCTCCTTTGTTAGTATCCCATGAGTAAAGCTCCTTCTTACCTGAACCTATTTTGAGCATAAGTAAGTTTTGAATCAAGCCAGATAGAACCTCTTTTAGTATCCATTCTGACCAGGGCCAAGCATGCCCCATTACCCAACCATGCCATTTTGCAACGCTTACATTAGACCTGGCAAACGGGTCGGGTCGGGTCGGGTCATGGGTCAAAACGGTTTGGGTCAAAACAGGTCAATTATAAAAAAAGGGTTGTTTTGGTTCGGGTCAAAACGGGTCCGTACCGACCCGAAATCTGCTCCGAACCAACCACGTTCCGATCCGAAACCCGTCCCGGCCGCCCCAAACTCAATCCGAACCGAACCCGTTCCGATCCGAAACTTGTCCCGTTTCTTTAAGACACCAACCCACATTGATCCATTTCTTTGAAGTTGTCGACCCGTTTTGACCCGAAAATATATGAAATGGAATTTTAATTGACCCATTGAGTGAAAATATCTTACCCAAACCAACCCATATAATTTAAAAAGCAACCCAAAGTGACCCACTTGGAAGGCTTTGGGTCAAGATTGCCCCCTCTAGCTTACATATACCTAAATCAAAAGTAGAATACTGTTGGGTTATTTTTTGGCCATAAGTTAGCCCAATAATTATTATTTTGGCCCATTTAATTTCTTTGAAGGTGGATAAAATTAGAAGGCAGGGGATTCATTTTGGTATCACTCACACAAACCCTCACAAAACAACACACACAAAAAGAAGAAGAAAATTCGCTCATTTCCGTAACCTCAAAACCTAGCTGCAGAGGTCGTTCATTTCCCGGAGATTGAACCGTTGGATCGCTCTGATTTTTTGGCACAGTCATTTGCACATCAGGGAGACCTTATCCAACGGTGGGTTTGTCCAAATAAGCTCTGGAAGTTCGTCTGCACAGCCCTCTGTTTCTGCAGAATTTTTGGTTATATATTCCTTCTTTTGTCTTTGTATTTGATTCCATATGCTTGATGTTGTTGATTCCAAGTGTATGATGGTTATTGTATGCCTCTAGTAGACCTAGGGAAGACTTTGTATTGCTCTAAATTGGTGATAGTGGATTTGAAGCGGCTCTAGTAGTCCCGTGGTTTTTACTCTCCTTTCTTGAGAGGTTTTCCAAGCTAAAATTTGGTGTTCTTGTTGTTATTGTTTTCGGGCTGTTTTCGGGCTGCTTAGATTGTAGTTGGTATACCCTATTTGTTTGCATCCTCACAGGTTCATTCGGGTTCGGGAAAAGTCTTGGTCAAACGAAGTTTGCTTCCGCGTTTGTGTTTACCGTTTGTGACCGGGTTAGGCGTTTTTTCCCATCATAGTGGTATCAGAGCCATTGGCTCTTGTTACTGGGTTGAAACTTGATTGAAAGATGGAAGCTAATACAAGTAGGATTGTGAATTTGAATGGTTCTAATTATCATGTTTGGAAAGGCAAGATGGAAGATCTCCTTTATGTGAAAGATTATTATATGCCTGTGTTTAATACCGATAAACCTGAAGGTAAAACAGATGAAGAATGGAATATCTTACACAGAAAGGTTTGTGGTTATATTCGCCAATGGGTTGATGATAATGTTTTGAACCATATTAGCGGGGAGACTCACGCTCGTACTTTGTGGAACAAGCTTGAGGAGTTGTATGCTCGAAAGACCGGAAACAATAAACTGTTCTTGATTAAACAGTTGATAAATTTGAAGTACAATGATGGAACTCCTGTTACTGATCATTTGAATGTTTTTCAGGGTATTATTAATCAGCTTGCAGGAATGGGTATCAAGTTTGAAGACGAGGTACAAGGCTTATGGCTTCTTGGTACTTTACCGGATTCTTGGGAGACTTTTAGGACATCATTGTCCAACTCTGCAGCAAATGGTATTATTACTATGGAAATGGCTAAAGGCAGTGTTTTAAATGAAGAGATGAGAAGAAAGTCACAAGGTTCCTCTTCACATTCAGATGTCTTAGTTACAGAAAGCAGGGGGAGAGGTCAAAGTAGAGGTCCGAGTAACAAAGAGAAGCATCGTAGTAAGTCTCGAGGTAAGTTTGCTGATTATGAATGTCATCATTGTGGTAGGAAAGGGCACACAATTAAATTCTGCAGACAACTGAAGAAGGAGAAAAAGAAAGCCGACTACAACAATAAGAAGAACAACCATAAGAAAGATGATGGTGGCAATGACACAGCTGAAGTTAATACTGCTACCGAAGAGTTCTTTATTTGTTGTGATGATGATGTGGTGAACATTACACGTGATGATTCGAGTTGGGTTGTTGACAGTGGTGCTACTTGTCATGTGACATCACAAAGGGATTTTTTCTCATCTTATACACCTGGTGACTTTGGGGTTGTTAAGATGGGTAATAATGGGCTATCTAAGATCATTGGTGTTGGAGATGTTTGCTTGAAGTTTGATACTGGGATGGAGTTGGTTTTACATAATGTAAAACATGTTTCAGATATTAGACTTAATTTGATCTCTGCAGGTTTACTTGATGATGATGGTTACCATAGTACCTTTGGTGATGGTGTTTGGAAACTCACTCGTGGTTCTTTGAACGTGGCAAGAGGTAAAAGAAGTTCAAAGTTATATATGGCACATCCGAAGATCTCTACAGATTCAGTCCACTCATTAGTCGATAATGATATGACCGAGTTATGGCATAAAAGACTTGGTCACATGAGTGAGAAAGGGATGCATATATTGTTGAAAAGAAATGCCTTGCCAGATTTAACTAATGTTCATTTGAAGAAGTGTTCTCATTGTCTAGCAGGTAAACAAAGAAGAGTTTCTTTTAAGAGTCACCCTCCTCATAGAAGAAACAATATACTGGATTTGGTGCATTCAGATGTTTGTGGTCCTATGAAGACTAGAACACTTGGGGGCTGCTTATATTTTGTCACATTCATTGATGATCATTCAAGAAAGGTATGGGCTTATACCTTGAAATCTAAAGATCAAGTTTTAGATGTATTTAAGCAGTTTCATGCCTTGGTTGAGAGACAAACTGAGAAGAAGCTCAAGTGTATTCGAACAGATAATGGAGGTGAGTACATTGGTCCTTTTGATGCTTATTGTAAAGAGAAAGGTATTCGGCACCAAAAGACTCCTCCAAAGACACCACAGTTGAATGGTTTAGCAGAGCGGATGAATAGAACATTGGCTGAAAGGGTTAGATGTTTGCTATCACATGCAGGGTTGCCTAATTCCTTTTGGGGTGAAGCTTTGAACACCGCAGTAAATGTTATTAATCGTACTCCTTGTGTTCCTTTGTCTTTTGATGTTCCTGACAGGGTTTGGAGCGGCAAAGATGTTTCATACGATGATTTGCGGGTCTTTGGATGCAAGGCTTTTGTGCATATTCCCAAAGATGAAAGAACAAAGCTTGATATAAAGACTAAGCCATGTATATTCCTTGGTTACGGGGGAGATGAATTTGGCCACAGATTTTATGATCCAGTCTCGAAGAAACTCATAAGAAGTTTTGATGCTGAGTTTATTGAAGATCAAAGTTTGATAGATATTGAGAAGACAAAGATAGTTCCTCAACATACTGATGATCTTACTGATTTGGATCCTGTTCCTCCTCAGCACACTGAGCCGCATAATGAAGATATTCAACATGATGAACAACACGGTACTGATAATCATGATATTCCAGAGCAAGAAGAGTTAGATGAGGGTCCTCATCCAGATTTACCAGTACCAGGTATGCCAACATTTATCCCACTCAGACGGTCTACAAGAAACCGTCATCCTTCCACCCATTATTCTGCTGATGAGTATGTTTTGCTCACTGACGGGGGAGAGCCCGAGTGTTATGAAGAGGCCATGGAAGATGAACATAAAAGGGAGTGGGTTGAAGCCATGCAAGATGAGATGAATTCCTTGTATGAGAACAATACCTTTGAATTAGTAAAGTTTCCTAAAGGCAAGAAAGTTCTGAAGAACAAGTGGGTCTATAAGGTGAAGACTGAAGAACATACCTCGCGGCCTAGGTACAAAGCCAGATTGGTGGTTAAAGGATTCAGTCAAAGAAAGGGTATTGATTTTGATGAGATTTTCTCTCCAGTCGTGAAGATGAGTTCCATTCGGGTGATTCTTGGTTTAGCTGCTAGTCTTGACCTTGAGGTTGAGCAAATGGATGTCAAGACAGCGTTCCTTCATGGTGACTTGGATAAGGAAATTTATATGGAGCAACCTGAAGGTTTTCAGGTTAAAGGTAAAGAAGACTATGTCTGTAAGCTTCAGAAAAGTCTTTATGGGTTGAAGCAAGCACCAAGACAGTGGTACAAGAAATTTGAGTCTGTTATGGGGAAGCAAGGCTACCGGAAGACTATTTCAGATCACTGTGTTTTCTTTCAGAGGTTTGGTGATGATGATTTTATCATTTTATTACTCTATGTTGATGACATGTTGATTGTAGGCAAGAATGCAGAGAGAATTGTTCAGCTGAAGAAAGAATTAAGCAAGTCGTTTTCTATGAAAGACTTGGGCCCAGCAAAACAAATTCTTGGTATTCGGATTACTAGAGATAGAGCTTCAAAGAAGTTGCACATGTCACAAGAGCAATACATTGAGAAGGTGCTTAGCAGATTCAACATGGCTAAAGCTAAAGTGGTTAGTTCGCCTCTTACTCCCAATTTTAAACTAACCGATAAAGATTGCCCTTCTTCGAAGGAAGTGATTGAAGACATGGATAAAGTTCCATACGCGTCAGCGGTTGGAAGCTTGATGTATGCAATGGTGTGTACAAGACCTGATATTGCCCATGCAGTAGGTGTTGTTAGTCGGTTTCTGTCAAATCCTGGTAAGAAGCATTGGGAAGCAGTTAAGTGGATCTTTAGATATCTACGTGGTTCTTCCAAATTGGGTATAACATTTGGAAATGGAAAGCCGATGCTTGTTGGTTATACAGATTCTGATTTGGCGGGAAACAAAGACAACATGAAATCCACTTCTGGATATTTGATGACTTTTGCAGGGGGAGCTGTCTCATGGCAGTCAAGATTACAAAAGTATGTTGCTTTGTCTACAACTGAGGCTGAGTATGTGGCAGCAACAGAAGCATGCAAAGAACTGTTGTGGTTGAAAAGGTTTACGCAGGAGCTTGGCTTTATGCAACAGCGCTACGTGGTTCTTTGTGATAATCAAAGTGCTATTCACCTTGCTAAGAATTCTATGTTTCACAAGAGAACAAAACATATTGATGTGAAGTATCATTGGATTAGAGATGCGCTTGAAGACAAGTTGTTTGAACTTGATAAAGTTCATACCGATGATAATGGTTCCGATATGTTGACAAAATCTTTGGCAAGAGAAAAGTTGAAGATATGTTGCTCAATCGCCGGGATAGCGAACTCTTCCTCATAGGCCAAAAAGGGGGAGAATTGTTGGGTTATTTTTTGGCCATAAGTTAGCCCAATAATTATTATTTTGGCCCATTTAATTTCTTTGAAGGTGGATAAAATTAGAAGGCAGGGGATTCATTTTGGTATCACTCACACAAACCCTCACAAAACAACACACACAAAAAGAAGAAGAAAATTCGCTCATTTCCGTAACCTCAAAACCTAGCTGCAGAGGTCGTTCATTTCCCGGAGATTGAACCGTTGGATCGCTCTGATTTTTTGGCACAGTCATTTGCACATCAGGGAGACCTTATCCAACGGTGGGTTTGTCCAAATAAGCTCTGGAAGTTCGTCTGCACAGCCCTCTGTTTCTGCAGAATTTTTGGTTATATGTTCCTTCTTTTGTCTTTGTATTTGATTCCATATGCTTGATGTTGTTGATTCCAAGTGTATGATGGTTATTGTATGCCTCTAGTAGACCTAGGGAAGACTTTGTATTGCTCTAAATTGGTGATAGTGGATTTGAAGCGGCTCTAGTAGTCCCGTGGTTTTTACTCTCCTTTCTTGAGAGGTTTTCCACGCTAAAATTTGGTGTTCTTGTTGTTATTGTTTTCGGGCTGTTTCGGGGCTGTTTTCGGGCTGCTTAGATTGTAGTTGGTATACCCTATTTGTTTGCATCCTCACAGGTTCATTCGGGTTCGGGAAAAGTCTTGGTCAAACGAAGTTTGCTTCCGCGTTTGTGTTTACCGTTTGTGACCGGGTTAGGCGTTTTTTCCCATCAAATACCATATATAATACCCTTTTTCAGTACTTTTTTCTTAATGACAACTTTACCTTTTCATTCAGATTATTCTTCTAAATTTTTAACTTCAATTATCATCAACTTGGAGCGGGGTTCTTTGAACAGTTGCAGCAACGCGTACAACAATGACCATTACAGCCACAACAGCAGCTCTCCCTCTAAATTTTCATCTACTCAATACCAAAACATATACGTTTAAGTAAATAATTTAAGTTTTGTCAAACTTCTCTTCACAACCATTAACAACAAGATGCTAAAATAAAAACAACAAGATGCTAAAATAAAACTTTGTAGATGGATTTAGCATGTGAATTTTCAAACACTGATATGGCATAAGTGGGTGTCATTTGTACCGTAGTGAACAACAAAACATTGACTAAATATGAAACAAAATAGTAAAATGGAAGCATACATGATGGTAGAAGAGCCTTTATTGTGTAAATCACAAAATCAATTAAATCAAATCAGAATTAAAACAATAAATAAATAAAAATAATGAACCTGATCTCCGGTCGCAGGCGACGCTTTCTTGTGGTTGTTCTAGAAACAGAGTTTTAACCTATCAACCACCTTCTAAATATCCGAACTAAGTGTTCTCTCAGAGCAATTTGATGGCATAGAAACCGTGAAGCAGACAAAATACCTGCCAACATATGATAATCTAATTAAAATAAGAGTTTTATGATCAAGTAAGAATCCATGTTCATAAAACCACATGGCTCAAAGAAGTTAAAACAACTTAAAAACTTGCCACAGAAAAGGAAACCGTTTGATTGAATCATTTGAAACCCCAACTCTGATAAATCTGGTATCTGAAGTGATGACTGTTCATTAAAACCGATTATCAACTATGGTCAAATCCCTTATGAATTAGAAAGCGATTTAAAATCAATTGTCAACTATCATCAAATCGATTTCTCATTTTCATGTAAGATGGGCTGAAATCCATAAAGAACACACTAAATGTTCAACCTTATTCTTTCTTGGTCTAAGGATGTTGGGCAGAAATTGTTCTCTTGCCTCAAGTTATATCATACGCCCTGTGCATCACCCACTCCAGCTTAAACAACAATTCCATCAAAAATAGTTTTATTATATTCAAACATAGTATAAAAGAGAAGGAAAACATTCTGGTTGACCACTGAATCATTAGTTAACATGTTATGACTGTCAAGAAACATATAGTACATAACATTTTTAAAAAAAATTATACACCAATCTTTGACTAAAATATCTGGAGGAACAAAATAATGTACCTGATAACCCATTTCTGGCAATGATGCCAGAGCTAATCACACATCCCGAATAAACAAAATTCCAACCCGAATACCAATCCATTTAAAGTAAATCAGGTCCGGGTATAAGGTTCTTCGGGCTTCCATTACTTCGAACTCGGTTGTCTTCGTTTTCAAAAAAAGTGGCAAGTATATATATGTATCCTTTCTTTTGCATTTACATTCCACAATTTGTCCAAAACCAATGTTCTTGCTGACTGTATCAGAAAGTTAAGCAACAAATAACCAATTATGATGGTTCATATGTCAATCACTAATCAAAGATCTATTTAGACCACCCGTAGTGGTTAAGAAAAATAATGCCCCCACCATGGGGCATTATCCGACACGTGTCATCCCAGTCAGCATGGGGCGTTATTGCAAAAGTGGCGTAGTGGGGCATTATTCCAATAACGCCCATATTATTGTTAATGCAAAAAAAAAAAAAAAAAGAAACACACTCATCCAAGTTGTCAGAGAACTCAAAAAGTGATTGGTGGGTCAGTCAAACTTGGAATGCCCCCATTGGCCAGTCAACCTTTTCATACTCATCCAATTTGTATGTTGAGCGTTTTTATTAAAACGCCGGGAACAATTTTTTTCAAAAATTTTTAAAAATAACGCCCTATGTAATGGGGGTGTGGGCGTTTCCGGGCGTTTTTTTGCAATTTTTTTTAAAAACCACGCCCCACTACGGGTGGTCTTATATCTTATCTATTAACCATAGTCTTATATTAAGAATTAGCCCAAAAATGAGAACAATGACCTAAAAAAAACAACCACATCAATGAATACACATTCAAATTCACTTCCTGACATAATGAATCAACAACAGTGTGTGTGCATGTGTGTAATCTGAATCTTTATTAAAAAAGGTCTACATATTCACACACCCAACTCCCTATTTCCACACCCTTCAAGACGCCTCGTATAGACCTATACGAGCCGTATTACCTTTTTCAATTTCCAAGAGAATCTTTGATTATGTCATATTTTGTCTTATTTGCCTCGTATAGCCTATACTGGGCGTCTAGGCGAAAAAAGACCATTTAACCCCTGATTTAGGCCTATACTGGGGGTAAATTGGTCTTTTTTGCCTCTCTTATATGCCTAGTATAGGCCTATACTAGGCGTATTTAAGGGTTTTTTTTTTAACAAACATTTTATACAATATTAATCTTTTTATCAAACTTTTATACAAAAACAAGTTTTTTATTTTAAATAATTAATATTAGGACCCCTCGTTGGTGTTTTTTTGAGTTGAAAAATGGATGTTTTGGTAGGGTAATTTAATTGTTTTTTGAGGGTGATGTTTTTTTAAGTAAAAAAATGGGTGTTTTGGTGGGGTAATTTGAGTGTTTTTTAAGAAAAGTTTTATTTTTTTATAAAAATATTTTACCGTTTTCAAGATCGGCCATTAAAAATATTCGATCGTAGAAATATTACATTGTTTTTAACATATAGTGTAGTATAGGTCTCGTATAGGTCCCTTATAGGTCTTGTATAGGCCTATCGACGTATACGGGCGTTGTATCATATCCTATGGTATCGTATCGTATTGTATCGTATAGTGTAGTATAAGTCTCGTATAGACCTATATGGGACCTATACGAGACTTATACTATACAATATACGATACCATACTATACGATACAATACGATACAATACGATACTATCGTATCATATAGTGTAGTATAGGTCCCTTATAGGTCTTGTATAGGCCTATCGACATATACGGGTGTTGTATCATATCCTATAGTTTCGTATCGTATAGTGTATAGTATAAGTCTAGTATAGGTCTCCTATAGATCTTGTATAAGCCTATAGGCCTAAACGGGACCTAAACCACACGTATACGGGTGTTGTATCATATCCTATCACTACAAGAAATATGGGTGTTTACCCACACATAATTTACCTACATATGTAAATGTGTGGGTAACTACCTACACATGTTTGTATATGTGTGGGTAGTGGTTAATGATATCTTTTCACAATAACTAACACTTAATATATGTAGGTAGTATGTAGGGCTGTAAACGAACCAAACGTTCGACGAACAGTTCGTGAACCGTTCGGCGGGAAGTTCGTTTGATTTCGTTCGTTTATTAAACAAACGAACACGAACAAGAAATTTCGTTCGTTTAGTTAAATGAACAAACATGAGCAGAGGTCGCGTTCGTTCGTTTATGTTCGTGAACGTTCGATAACGTGTTCACTTGTGTTTGATAGTTCATTAATATTTTTAGCTTTTATATTTATTTAAATATATCAAAATTCTGACAAATTAAATATTTAATAAGTGTCTCTTTACATCTAACACCGCCGTTCAGATCTGGCCGCCACTACAAATCAGGTGTTTGACGCCGCTGCAAATCAAGTCGCCGCTGCAAACACGGTGTTTGACTATGATGCCCTTCACCTCAGTACCACGAATCTCGTTTTTTCTGAGGGTTTTTTGGTGAGGGTTTTTTGTTCATATCTGCAATTAGAGAGGGATGAATGGGTTGTACAGATCTATTGCCGCTATACATGAAATTAGGGTTCAGACAGGGAGGCGGTGGCTTACGGTGATGATGTTGGGTGGTGTGTGAGGCGATAACTGATTGTGGAGATGTCAAGTGGTGTTGAAGCGGTGGCTTATGGTGATAAGTAGGGGTATTTGATTTTGTCTCCAGATCAAGAGATGTGTTGATGCAGATGTCTATACTTTTCTAAGGATGAAACACCATTTATCTCTGTATACATGTATATATATGACATAATAAATAAATAATTAAACTTTTATTTTTAATATTAAAATAAATAATTAAATGCTTATGTGTAAAATCACTAAAATACCCTACTGATTACAAGTAAAATTACTGAAATACCCCTACTTTTAACCGACCGTTTTAACTGAGTTAGAGCCAGGGAGCAAACTGGATACAAAATCAAAACATCAGGGAGTAAAATGGCTATTTTAAAGGTTTGGGGCAAAACCATTAAAGTGACCAAACCACAGGGAGCAAAACGGAAGTTTACTCAATATTTTAACTTTTTTTGTTTTTTTTTTTTTTTTGGTTTTTCTTAATTTATATTTAACCGTAGTTCCTTTGATTCAGTTTTTTTTAATTGTTATTTTAAGCAAACGGTCATTATATTCTTTTAATATCTAAGTTATAATAGTTTATCGGAGTCAGAATATCTTCATAATAATTTTTATACAAGTCTAAACTCACCTGATGTCTTCAATGGACTTAAATTTTCAGGCTTACCAAACTATAGATTATTACAAAAGGTTAATGTTCCAATAACGTTATCAAGAAATATTAATTAATGGGAAGAATGGTTTATGCAATGAAACTCAACTAAAGGTCCTATCACAGGGTGATTAAGTTATTGAGGTACCCATATTATCTGAAAGTAATATTGACACTCGAACATTTATCCCTATATTTCAATTAATAGCACTCGATAAAAGGAACCCATTTAAATTGAAAAGAAGACGGTTTCCTCTCGCCATATGTTTTTCCATGATGATAAATAAAGTGAGACAATTGCTATGTAAAGTTAGTTTGTTTCTAAAAGAATTGTTTTTTACACATGACCAACAATATGTCATGTTGTGTAGGGTAAAAAATCACTTCTGTAAATTTAAATTTATAAATACATTATAAAATTACATAATTTATATGGGTGGAGATACAATAGAAAGTTTATTTGGCTAAAAAGGCTAGGAAACGATCTTGACAATCCATTTAGTTAATCAATGGCTAAGATTAAATGATGGAAATTAAAGGGAAGAAAAGAGGCGCGTGAGTTTGTTTAGGGGCATTCTAGTCAATCCAAGGCAATAGTTTCTCTCTCCTCCAATTCCCCCCCCCCCCATTTTTTAAACGTTAATAACTCTTTCATACGACATTATTTTTTTTTATAAAAATTGCACCAAAAAAACGAGCGTTTTTTTATCTTTAAAACGAGTATACTATTGCTATATTTTCGAAAAAAATTTTGAAAACCCAGTTGCGTAAAACGCAATGGAAAAAAAAACCTAAAAAATGACATTTTTCTAAAACGCAATGCACCAAAACACAAAGAAATGTCTTATTTGTAAAACGCAATGGCCAGAAAACACAAAGAAATGAGTTATTTCTAAAACGCAATAGCCTAAAAACTCAAAAGAAAGTGTAGTTTCTAAAACGCAATGCACTGAAAACACATAAAAATGTGTTTACCTAAAACGCAATGCACCAAAAACACAAACACATGTCTTATTTCTAAAACGCAATGGCCAGAAAACACTTAAAATGTCTGTTTTCTAAAACGCAATGGCCTGAAAACACATAAAAATGTGTTTTACCTAAAACGCAATGCACCAAAAACACAAACACATGTCTTATTTCTAAAACGCAATGGCCAGAAAACACTTAAAATGTCTGTTTTCTAAAACGCAATGGACTGAAAACACATAAAAATGTGTTTTACCTAAAACGTAATGCACAAAAAACACAAACACATGTCTTATTTCTAAAACGCAATGGACAGAAAACACTTAAAATGTCTGTTTTCTAAAACACAATGGACTGAAAACACATAAAAATGTGTTTTACCTAAAACGCAATGCACAAAAAACACAAATAGATGTCTTATTTATAAAACGCAATTGCCAGAAAACACTTAAAAATGTCTCATTTCTAAAACGCAATGGCCTAAAAAACAAAAGAAAGTGTTCTCTGTAAAACGCAATTGACTGAAAACACCTAAAAATGTGTTTTACCTAAAACGCAATGACTAAAAACACTTTAAAAATGTGTTTTTTCTAAAACGCGATGACCAGAAAACGCATAAAAATGTCTTAGTTTTAAAATGCAATGGCATAAAAACACCAAAGAAAGTGTTCTCTCTAAAACGCATTGAACCAGGACAATAGTTGTCTGTGAATTGTCTGAACCAGGAATGCAGTTCTAAAACACAATGGCATAAAACTGTCTACGAATGCAGTTTTCCAGAGGCAAATTTATAGAAAATTAATTTTTCTCATGCATTTTTGTTAAAGCAATTTAATCGAATGCCGCCCCTGGGACCCTGCTACCAGGGGCTGCCGCCCCCGGACCCCCACCAAGATCGTAAAACGTAATGACTAAATCAAAAACCCAGATCGTGAAAATGAAATTAAAGAATTTTTTACATGGATCGAAGCCGATTTCTTCATCGATTGACGAAATTTGAATGATAGAAACACTTATCAGCGATTGAATCGAACAGATCGAGTGATTATCTTCAAAATTACGGGGAAAAAACAAAATTTTGAATGAAATTAAACTGGGTTTTCTTCAAAAAAAAAAAAAAAAAGCTGAAGAACACGTTGATCGGGTGTTTGAATAATTGATTGATGACGAAAATCGCACTATAATTTAGTGATTATTGAGATAGTAAGCGAAGAAAAGGTTGGAGATGGTAGGTTTTGAAGTAACTGGTGAGAAGAAGAAAGAAGAAAGGATGAGATCGACTAAAATACCCTTTCTCTTTATTTTAAAATTTGTCACATGTCATAACCCTATTGATTCCTATCCTTCCTAACCAAAATAAACTTTCTATTTGATCCCCACCCTTTATATTCTTAAACTGTCAAGTGTGATACCACATGAGTCGTAGCATAAAAGATATAAAAGATAATGTAACCTTTTCTTTACACAAAATATGTGTCAGATTATTTTACAAAAATGCCCTTACAAGTCTAGAGTCGGTTTTCAACGTTGGGAGGCCCCGGCTCTAACTCCGTTAACATTCTTTCAAATATCCACACACACTTTTGGTTTCTTGATCAACAAATAATTGAAAAAAAGTTTATCGATTTCGAACGATAAATGAAGCAGCCGATGATGCCCAATCCAATGATGTCTTCATCCTTTATGTATCTCTTGATATTTATGTATTTCTTGATAAATTAGTATCAAGTTGATACTAATTTATGTTGCCCAATCCACTTGATAAATTAGTATCAAGTTGAAAAAAGTCTTTTGGCTATCAATATCTGTGTTGTGTTTGAGTGTTTCATACTTTATGTATTTCTTGATATTTATAAATCCATCTAAATGCTTAACTTGAGGGCTTGATGCTGGTGAACCATTATAAGTGTATCTTTGAACTGCACCTTGGGACTGATAGAGATCGAATATGAAATGATTGTTATAGACTGGATTTAGAGAAGATAATAGAAACAAAGGAACAAACAATTGTATTACTGATTACGTAAAGGAAAAGATAAAGAGATAATCCAGGGCCTAGCCCTCTCTCACTGCACAAACGCAGGAGCCCTAACACTCTAACAAACTCAATCCTACCTCTAGCATGCCTTATTCTCTATTACTTATACTACCCCCCATATTACACATTAGCCCCTTAAGAATACCTATTACTCACTTCCCTCTCATAGCTGATTCCCATCAGGGACCCTTTGACTTTTGTAGTCAAACATGTGTGCTACTACATTTGTAATCACCATGTTCATGGATATTGCAAATCTGAGGCTGATCCAGATAGTCATAAGATAGATATGAATCAGTAAGTTGTTAGTCCTAAAGATTTTAAAAAAATTGGGATGAGTTTTTGCTTGAAAATTACCTTGTTTGACCGTCAAAAGTCAAAGTGCAACAGTTCCATATCTTTATGCTTTTCAACAGATTCCAACCTTGAAACAAGAGTCCCCTTAAAATCTAGAGTATATTGAAAGACAGGTCACACATGATAAAGTATAAGTAGTAACAAATAAAGATATTCTGGTAAAATCATGCTTATCTTGATGCTCAAGTTTAAGTTAATACTCGCATATAATCGTTTTGATTTTTGTTGGCTTTGCAGTTTTCTCTTTCGCATAAGTCACTTTGTTATCTAGTGTAACAGAGTCATTTATGTACTTTTAGACATTTATAATATTACTTATAAACCAAGAAATTACCTTATAAAACCTTGCAGATAAAACATATGATCTTCATGTTCTAGAATTTCCACCCCTGCAGAAAGTTAATGAAAAGAAAATATTCATCAACTTTCACTTATTATTGAATTTAAGGTAAAATTCTTTGAAGTTTTTCTAGCTGCCTACATCAGATTTGTTCTGAAGTTGCTGAAAATTGAAATTTTGTGCATTCGAGAAGAGAAAAATAAATATAATCCAAAAACAAAAGATAAGATAAAAGTTGATTATCTTTTCATGTAATTAATGAGCCTTGTCAAGAATCATTAAAGAAAGGAACAACAGTACCTCCTCTTGTTTGGTCTTTAAAAGCGAGTTGATTTCTGTCTTTACATAACAAAACCCAAAACTTGTATCTATTACTTTGAGCTCAGGGGTAGACACGTGTCCCTTGGTGAAAACTGTAATTGCTCGGCATTCTTTTATTTGTAAAGTTTCCAACGTTGGCAATGAGAAAGCCTCCTTCCCCAAGCAAAATCCCTTGAAACTTGGAAGTTTGCCTAGTTTTAAGGACTTTAGACAAGGTAACCTAATATCATTCACTTTGGCATCACATTTTTCTTCTTCCACCTTCACAATTACCTCCATATTCTTGCACTGCTCTATACTTAGGTCTTGGAGTTGCACTAGGCTGTTAACCATGGAACATGTAAAAACATGTTCCAAACGATTGCATTCGTGAATAGAGAGAGTTATCAGGTTTGGAAATTCCAGTACCATCCACTGATTGCTCTTCCATAGATACTTGAGATCCCCTACACCGGCTAACTTGACTTGTCTTAGGTTTGGAATTTGGACAAGAGTTTGTGATTTATTTGTTCCTTCCAATGCTCCTACTTCAAATACCTCTTCTAGCCCATAACATAAATGTATAGTAATCTGTTGAAGCTTTTCCAATTGTAGCAGCGCATTAGATGGTACAGTCGTCTTTCCAACATTTCTCGACCACAAATTAATTTCTATCAGATTATGAAAAGAGCAAGGGACTCCTTTTGAAATAGTAGGCTCTGAAGAAGCTGGGAATGTGGTCTGCAAATAAAAGAAAGAAAACACAAGGCGTTTGTTTGAGGTTACAAAAATAAGCCTGAAACATAAGAAAATTAATGTTTCAACAAATGTAAAAGAAAGTGTACCTGACTGATAGTTTCATGAAAGTTAAGGCCACATTCAGGACTATATCTGCCAAAACTTGTTTCTATGTACTTGAGCTTTGGAGTTGTTGACTGACCAGATGTAAACATCATCAGTTCAGGGCATTCATTGATCTTCACAATAACCAATGAGGGCCATCGGAAGTCATTCATCCCCAAGAAGAAACCCTCGAGGTTTGGTAGATCGTTAAGTATAAGTGTGTCTAGACGAGGAAACACCACACCTTTGGATGATGTTTCTTTTTCTTCTTTCACAATCACTTGTATTGCGTTGCATCTACTTACTATCAACTCTTTGAGTTGTTTGAGGCTTTCAAGGGTGGAGAATGTGAATATATATGATAGAAGGTCACAGTCTGTAATACGCACAGTTTTTAAGTTGGAGAGTTGAGGGAGACCTATGATAGTAACGTTTTTTAGTGGTGGACCACCAACAACACGTGCACCTCCCTCATCAACATTATTACTACTAGATTCACTTTCAAATACCTCCATCATCAGTTTGCATCTCGAAATATTCAGCTCTTGAAGCCTTTTCATTTGTCCGACTGCATACCATGGAATTAGACTTGACAATGCATCACACCTCCATATGGATATCTTTCTGGGATATTGGCACAACGACCAACAAGCACCGATTGCTTGACCACTCTGCAATAATTATAATTTTGATTTTTATCAACGTAAGGAGTAAACTTATTCATCTAAATTTGATGCTTTATAAGATTCGTTAAACCAAAGCATTGAGGTTATATGGCAATGTTAAATAATCCTATTACAGTACCTGGAACTCGTCATGAAACATATTGGAGGAAAGTTTGTCACTCCTACACGTCCTACCACCATCATCAACACTCTTTAGACTAGAATCTAACGATTCAACACAAATTCCACCAGCAGAATTAGCTCCAAACTTTGCAGCAATCGCAGAAGAAGAATTAGCCGAAGATCGCGTCGTTGATTGTGCAGCAGGAATTTGAATAACAGACACCACAACAGCAGTGGTGGTTTTACCGACCATTCGAGCTTCGAGTTTGGCGATTTTAGACGGCAATGATGAGTCAGATTGGTTAGAAGTGTTTGAGGTAAAGTGTAGAAGCACATCATCTGACATTGTTGATCGATTAGGTTGAATGAAACCTTGTTGAACTTACAATTCAAGACAAGAGAAGCTAGAATTGGATGAAAATAATGGTAAAGTGAGATCACATGTCAGAATGGAAGCTTTTCTGACAAGGATCGGAGTATGCTGATTGGGGATTTTGGAGAATTAGGAATTTTATTAAAGAATTCTTTTGTTTGGAATTAATCGGTGATGACGTACAGGTGGTCAAGTGGAGGGACGAGCGGAAATGATTTCCAAAGAGGTTAATCATTCCGAGTAAAGTGTGAATCGTAAACATATACATATTTTAGATTCATTTTTTGGGTTTTATTTAAATAAAAGCATGAATTGACTAGAATACCCTTAAATGAATAAACTTAACTGAAAGCTTTAATCTGGTTAGTGTTAAAGGATGTAGAGTGTAATAGGTTTTGCAAATAAAGGATTGTGATTTTAATTATTGAAGTTAAAGGCTATCCGTTGCAATCCGTGACAAACATAAAGGACGAAAAATATAATTTACCCTAAAATTAATGAGTTTTGTACTTTATGTTACGAAATCTTGCACGTTACGTCCTTTAGCCGCAACCTAGTTAAATTTTTCTATTATATCAGTTCATTTGCAAGACACATGAGGGTATAATTGTCTTTTTACCCTATTATTTAAAAAAGTTATATCTTAAAAGAAAAAAATAATATTATCTATTAACTCTGTCTCTCTCTCTCCCTCTAAAAACCCTCTTTCTCTCTCTATGCCCCAATTCATTCCACCATCTCCTGGTTGCTCAAATTCGATGACCTCCAAGCACCACAATCTCTTTACTCTCTACACATCTAGAAAATCACCATCTTCACATGTGGTGTTCGATCTTCGATTTGTGGTTAAGATATGAGTTTTTGGGTTTCAGTCTTATCCAACCAGAGCAACATGAATATGGGTTTCTTTTTTCATTTGTGGTTAAATTAAAGAGTATTTTTGGGTTTTAAAGGCTTTAAGTTGTGAAGGATCAAGGAAATTCATAATCATCTGCCATGTAAGATTTTTTGACACATCATCGCTTAATCATCTGCCATATCAGCCATTTAATTAACTGGGTTTGAGTTTTTTAACGGGGGACCATTGTAGGAAAAATGGGTGAAAGGTGGGACTGAAATGAAGAACATTCAGAGGTGATATTATTAATAGCCAATAAGGTCTAGGTAGTATTATTATAGGCCAATTCCCCATATTTTTAAATGAACTAAACCTAATGTTTCGATAAATGTGAAGAAAAAATATATTGGTGAGAATAGAATAAAAATAAATATATCGGTTAGACTAGTGGGTATGGGGAGGCTCATCCCCATGAGGATGGACCGCCACATAGGCGCCACATCACCATCCCATAGAGGATGGGGCTCCTCCATTTGGGGGGGGGGGGGGGGGTGGAGGATGGGGCTACCCCACATAATTTTTTATTGTTTAATTTATTTATTTGTTTAACTTTTATTGTTTAATGTTTAATTTTTATTGTTTAACTTTTTTATTTGTTTAACTTTTTTTTGTTTAACTTTATAAAAACAATTCAAAATTTAAATAAAAATAAGACATAAAAGAAGATAATAAAATTCATTACATAACATAAATAAAAATTACATAACCTAAAAAAAATTACACTACCTAAAATTTATAAAAAAAAAGACAACATTTAAAAATTTATAAAAATTACACTACTCGTCTTCGTCACCGTCCTCGTCGTTTGCGTTGTTCCATATATGTTCTACCAAATCCTGTTGAAGGTTTGCATGCGTGTAGTCGTTGGTTAGCGCGAACGAGTTTAAATCCTGTTGCGTCGGATCTACCGAGACAGTATTCCGGTAAGATGCATTCTCATCATACTCACAAATCGCCCTACCTTCGTCTTCAATAATCATGTTATGAAGCAAAATGCAAGCGTATATACAAAGGCGCAACCTCTTCGGTGTGAACGCACGTGCCGTATGTTGAATGATGGCCCGTTTTTTTTTTTT
Source organism: Helianthus tuberosus (assembly GCA_030545235.1). Lineage (NCBI taxonomy): Eukaryota > Viridiplantae > Streptophyta > Magnoliopsida > Asterales > Asteraceae > Helianthus > Helianthus tuberosus. Next base: position 39,313,607 of record CM060435.1, on the reverse strand, counting down.
TTTTTGTAAAACACCAAAACAACGTTCGATGTCTTTTCTTGCAGCTTCTTGACGCTTGGCGAATTTTTTTCTTTTTTCGTCCTCGGGAAATGGAATAGTCTTGACAATTGTAGACCAAGACGGATATATTCTGTCAGCAAGATAATACTCGCGTCTATACTCAACCCCAGAAACTGTAAAACGGGTGTCCGGACCGGTTCCATTAACGACATCGCTAAAGATCGCCGATTGGTATAGCACGTTGAGGTCGTTGAGTGAACCAGTGAGACCAAAGAAAGAATGCCAGATCCACAAATCTTGTGACGCCACGGCCTCAAGTATTAAGGTTGGATGGCCGTGATCACCTCGCGTGTATTGGCCTCGCCACGCAGTCGGGCAGTTATGCCACGCCCAATGCATACAATCAATGCTACCAAGCATTCCCGGAAACCCGTGCCGTGCTTCATGAGCTTGGTACAACTGTTGAACATCATACGCGTTTGGTTTCCGCAAATATTGTTTGCTATACAGTTTCACCACATTATGGCAAAACCGATACAAACATTCCCGCGTAGTTCTTGCCGACATCTGTAAGTACTCGTCCAAAGCGTCGGCCACTGTCTCGTACGCCAGTTGGCGAATGGCCGCAGTACACTTTTGTAACGTGGTGAACTCTTCATAATTCCGAGCATCGGGTCGTTGCGTGAAAAACGGGTGTAGCCCCGCCAAATCATCAGCAATCCGTGTGAATAACCGGCGACTCATTCGGAACCTTCGTCTGAAAATGTCGGCATTGTAAAGGGGTGCATCCGAAAAATAATCGTTCACCAATTTTTCGTGCGCTCCTCTCGTAAAAAATATATAAATACGAGGAAATAAGGAATAAGGATAATAAAATTTATTAATGACAAACCTTGGCGGTCTCTGTTAATCCGTATTCGTCTGGTAATAACGTTTTCAGACGAGTCATCTTCCTCTTCCTCCTCCATAAGAATCTGCGCCGTCTTTACCACAGCGTTTGCGAAAAACATCTCCTGTTCGTCCGAAGAAGACGAGGACCACCAAGAATTAGATGCCATTGTGGATGAAAAGATATTTTTTTATAAAAGAATGGTATAAAAATAAGAGTGTTTTGGGTTGAAAGTTGGGAGAAAATGGTGAAAAATGGTATAAAATGAGATGGTTTTATAGAAAAATGAATTTTTTTATTATTAAATGTTATAGCCGTTCAACGGCTATATTTTCAAAATCAATGGCCCGTCATCATCGTCGTGAGGGAGCCGGTTATCACAAGACGGGACGAGGGGGGTGGTGTGGGGGACCGGCGCCGGTCCTTGCCGGGCCTAAGCCGGCCACCATACCGCTTGGTCTTAGACTTTGTTATGCAAATTGGATTTCTTGCGTAATCTTTGAAATAATTAGGGGGTTACCAAATTATTTTCGTTAGATGTATTGACATGTAAGGAATTGAATATTTGGAAAGTTTTTACTAATTAGCAAATAATTGATTTCCATTTTTTTAAAGGATGATTTTAGGATTAACTATGAAATCAAAGGGTTTCAGATGAGAAAATGAAATTTTAAATGGTGTCAATGATTGTCATGTATTTCAATTGTTTTACTTTATTATATAGATGTAGATATCTAGTGAAGAAGTTATCAATTTCGTATTATTACAATAATAATATGGTAAAGAATAACTTAATCTGAATTCCTTTCAAAAAAAAAAAACTTAATCTGAAAACTGATTTATTTCCGTGCTTTGAAAACATATTTAATACTAGGGAATTTGGCCTCTAATAATCTCACCTAGACCTTATTGGCCATTAATAATCTCACCTCAGAATATTCCCTCTACCAGTCCCACCTTTCACCTATTTTTTCTACAATAGTCCCCCGTTAAAAAAACTTAACGGAGTTAAGCTTTTTTCCAAATTACAAACAGATTTTTAGGGCTTTTGATTAGAACGACGATACGAGTCCACTGATCCGACGGTGCTCCAAACGATGAAAACAACACTTCAATTCGGGTGTTTAAATTTCCAACTAACCAAAATCAAGTCACTTGGAGCACCATTTCGAAGTAAGTTTTACATCAATGGACTAATATAATCGTTCTGATCAAAAGCCCTAAAAATTGTTTGTATTTAGGAAAAAAGCTTAACTCCGTTAAGTTTTTTTAACGGGTGACCATTGTAGGAAAAATAGGTGAAAGATGGGACTGGTAAGGGGAATATTCTAGGTGGGATTATTAATGGCCAATAAAGTCTAAGGTGTTGTTTGTTTTTGCAGACATAAACTGTCTGCAAGCTAATTTCATCTGTTTTTATGTCTGCAACTGAAGATGTGGTCTGAAGCTCTTCAAGCTGAAATTATAAGACTGTTTGTTATAAATTGATACTGTCTGTACAAACTACATGAACTTTGTTTTATTTTCCAAATCAAAACATCCAAAACCAATTACCTCAACTACACATGTGCAACCCAATTCCCCAAATTCCTAAATCATCGATCAAACTAAACTGAATTCCAATAAATATTTTCTGATAACTAAAGTGAAAGAAAATTGCTATGTAAAGTTGGTTTGTTTCTAAGAGAATCGTTTTTTAGACATGACCAACAATATGTTATGTTGTGTAGGGTAAAAAAAATTTATATTCTTAGCATAAAAGATATAAAAGATAATGTAACCTTTTTTTCACAAAATATGTATCCGAGTATTTTACGAAAATGCCCTTACAAGTCTAGAGTCGGTTTTCAACGTTGGGAGTAGAGGTGTAAAAAAACCGGTTTTAGAACCGAATCCAGGAAAAAAACCGAAACCGGTTTTTTTATAACCGGTTTTACAACCGAACCGATTCGCCGGTTGTAGATCGGTTAGGATTCTTGATCTGAAAAACCGGTTAATAACCGAAACCGGTTTGGCAAAAACCGGTTAAAAACCGGATTTTTTTTTTGGCAAAAACCGGTTAAAAACCGATCCCAACCGGTTACACCGGTTATTATTTTGGAGCTGAAAAACCGGTTAGCAACCGAAACCGGTTATAGAAAAAACCGGTTTTCGTTTTGGATGAAAAAACCGGTTCGGTTAATAACCGAAACCGGTTTTTGAAAAAAAACCGATTTCTACACCTCTAGTTGGGAGGCCACCTAACTCCGTTAACATTCTTTCAAATATCCACACACACTTTTGGTTTCTTGATCAACAAAATAATTGAATAAAAGTTTATCGATTTCGAACGATAAATGAAGCAGCCGATGATGCCCAATCCAATGATGTCTTCATCCTTTATGTATTTCTTGATAAATTAGTATCAAGTTGATACTAATTTATGTTGCCCAATCCACTTGATAAATTAGTATCAAGTTGAAAAAAGTCTTTTGGCTATCAATATCTGTGTTGTGTTTGAGTGTTTCATACTATATGTATTTCTTGATATTTATAAATCCATCTAAATGCTTAACTTGAGGGCTTGATGCTGGTGAACCTTCATAAGTGTATCTTTGAACTGCACCTTGGGACCCTTTGACTTTTGTAGTCAAACATGTGTGCTACTGCATTTGTAATCATCATGTTCAGTGGTCATCATTATGGATATTGCAAATCTGAGGCTGATCCAGATAATCATAAGATAGATATGAATCAGTAAGTTGTTAGTCCTAAAGATTTTAAAAAATTGGGATGAGTTTTTGCTTGAAAATTACCTTGTTTGACCGTCAAAAGTCAAAGTGCAACAGTTCCATATCTTTATACTTTTCAACAGATTCCAACCTTGAAACAAGAGTCCCCTTAAAATCTAGAGTATATTGAAAGACAGGTCACACATGATAAAGTACAAGTAGTAACAAACATAAAGATATTCTGGTAAAATCATGCTTATCTTGATGCTGAAGTTTAAGTTAATACTCGCATATAATCGTGTTTTGATTTTTTGTTGGCTTTGCAGTTTTCTCTTTCGCATAAGTCGCTTTGTTATCTAGTGTAACAGAGTCATTTATATACTTTTAGACATTTATAATATTACTTATAAACCAAGAAATTACCTTATAAAACCTTGCAGATAAAACATATGATCTTCATGTTCTAGAATTTCCACCCCTGCAGAAAGTTAATGAAAAGTAAATATTCATCAACTTTCACTTATTATTGAATTTAAGGTAAAATTCTTTGAAGTTTTTCTAGCTGCCTACATCTGTTTTGTTCTGAAGTTGCTGAAAATTGAAATTTTGTGCATTCGAGAAGAGAAAAATAAATATAATCCAAAAACAAAAGATAAGATAAAAGTTGATTATCTTTTCATGTAATTAATGAGCCTTTTCAAGAATCATTAAAGAAAGGAACAACAGTACCTCCTCTTGTTTGGTCTTTAGGCTTGTGGGTATGGTGACGGAGCTGAAGCCGGCGACGGGATGAAGACGGAGGGGGCGGCACGGTGTTCAAACCGGCGACGGAGGGGGGACCCATTGTTTTGCTCCGTCCTGGACGTCGGAATAAAGACGGAGAGGACGATGACTGGGCGGCGACGGGGGTGGCGGCACGGTGTTCAAACCGGCGACGGACCGGGACGGTAGGGGGACGACCCCCATACCGTGTAGCCTTAAAAGCGAGTTGATTTCTGTCTTTACATAACAAAACCCAAAACTTGTATCTATTACTTTGAGCTCAGGGGTAGACACGTGTCCCTTGGTGAAAACTGTAATTGCTCGACATTCTTTTATTTGTAAAGTTTCCAACTTTGGCAATGAGAAAGCCTCCTTCCCCAAGCAAAATCCCTTGAAACTTGGAAGTTCGCCTAGTTTTAAGGACTTTAGACAAGGTAACCTAATATCATTCACTTTGGCATCACATTTTTCTTCTTCCACCTTCACAATTACCTCCATATTCTTGCACCGCCCTATACTTAGGTCTTGGAGTTGCACTAGGCTGTTAACCATGGAACATGTAAAAACATGTTCCAAACGATTGCATTCGTGAATAGAGAGAGTTATCAGGTTTGGAAACTCCAGTACCATCCACTGATTGCTCTTCCATAGATACTTGAGATCCCCTACATTAGCTAACTTGACTTGTCTTAGGTTTGGAATTTGGACAAGAGTTTGTGATTTGTTTGTTCCTTCCAATGCTCCTGCTTCAAATACCTCTTCTAGCCCATCACATGGTCCTTTTATAGTAATCTGTTGAAGCTTTTGCAGTTGTAGCAGTGCATTAGATGGTAGGCTCTGAAGAAGCTGGGAATGTGGTCTGCAAATAAAAGAAAGAAACACAAGGCGTTTGTTTGAGGTTACAAAAATAAGCCTGAAACATAAGAAAATTATTAATGTTTCAACAAATGTAAAAGAAAGTGTACCTGACTGATAGTTTCATGAAAGTTAAGGCCACATTCAGGACTATATTTGCCAAAACTTGTTTCTATGTACTTGAGCTTTGGAGTTGTTGACTGACCAGATGTAAACATCATCAGTTCAGGGCATTCATTGATCGTCACAATAACCAATGAGGGCCATCGGAAGTCATTCATCCCCATGAAGAAACCCGTGAGGTTTGGTAGATCCTCAAGTTCAAGTATCTCCAGACGAGGAAACACCACACCTTTGGATGATGTTTCTTTTTCTTCTTTCACAATCACTTGTATTGCGTTGCATCTACTTACTATCAACTCTTTGAGTTGCTTGAGGCTTTCAAGGGTGGAGAATGTGAATATATATGATAGAAGGTCACATCCTGCGATACTCACTTTTTTTAAGTTGGAGAGTTGAGGGACACCTACGATAGTAACGTTTTTTAGTGGTGGACCACCAACAACACGTGCACCTCCTTCATCAACATTATTACTACTAGATTCACTTTCAAATACCTCCTTTAGCCTTTCGCATGTCGAAATTTCCAGCTCTTGAAGCCTTTTCATTTGTCCGACTGCATACCATGGAATTAGACTTGACAATGCATCACACTCATATATGTATATCTTTGTGGGGTATTGGCACAATGACCAACAAGCACCGATTACTTGACCACTCTGCAATAATTAAAATTTTGATTAGGAGTAAACTTATTCATCTAAATTTGATGATTTATAAGTTTCTTTAAACCAAAGCATTGAGATTATATGGCAATGTTAAATAATCCTATTACAGTACCTGGAACTCATCATGAAACATATTGGAGGAAAGTTTGTCACTCCTACACGTCCTACCACCATCATCAACACTCTTTAGACATGGGAGATATTGAAGCACCAGAGTGTCCAAATGAGGAAAGTATGCGGTGTCCTGATAAGAAGATGCAGATGTAGTGTTTTCATCATCTCTTCTCGAAATAACTTCTTCCATACCATCACAACGATGAATAAACATTCTTTAAGTTGGATAAATATTTTGCCATAAGAGGAGAAAACAAGTACTTTATATTGTAACAAGAACTCAAGCGAATGTGTGTGAGGTTTTGGAATGGAAATTGCAAAGGTGGATGATGACGAATTAAGAATTTATTCCAATTGCACATCCACACATGACTCATCTTATGTAACTCAAATAGGCTTATACTTTGAAGGTAGGGGAGCAGTAGTGGCGGTTGAATTGTTGCTAATTGTCTACTACTTGGACTATCCATCTCAAACACCACCTCACCCACTCTTTCATCTCCCCATAACTCAAGACTTTGAAGGTGATGACAGGTGTGCATAAGATAAGATGGGTATGTGACATCTGGAATGTTATCATCCACTTCTGACATGACATTAATCTGCATGTAACATTAAATGTAATTAACACTTTAATGTCTTCATTTAACACTTTAAATATAATATAAAAAAAATAGAATAAGTGGGGAAGGCCAACTAAGAATCATGAAAACATAAATAAATCACACAAGATACCAAAGGGGCGGTGGTCCATTGGCAAAGACAAAGCCTTTAAACACTTTGGGGAGAAGGTCTTGGATTAAGTCACACAAATGATAGGAATAAAAGAAATTTGTCGTTCAAAAAAAATCACACAAGATAATTTACGTTACGTGAAATAACTTGAAACATAGTTTCAATTATTGATTGTGATTCACTATTGGTAAAGAAAGTAGAAAAAGAAACAAATAGAAACTGAAAGCATTTGTGATATTTTCATGTGTGAAAATTAAGATGTGCCATTAATACTTCATTCAATCAAATTTGACAGTTGGATTGACATGAAATACCTTTTTAGCGATGTAGGAAGTAAGTGAACTGAGATCAAAATTGGCTGTGACCGGTGTAAATACATTTTTAAACCTCTTGCAACCACTTATGTAAATGGTTTGTACAGCTTGAAAGCCATTGATGAGGATATTAGACTTATTTACACCTCTCATCCTCCACAACTCTTTCAAATTTTCCGAATCACGAACGTCAATGCTTCTTAATCTGCTAATGTATCCCTCCATTTCACTAACATTTTCAAAGTCGATGTTGAATATTACTTCAACGGAACCACAATTTGAAACTTCAAGCGCTTCTAAAATGTTCAGCGTTGGCAGTGGGTTGTTTGGAAAAAGATTGATAAGGCCTGAACACTTTTCCACAATGATCATTCTCAACATGGAAACATTGTTTTTCTCGTCAGTTGAAATCTCACACGGCCATATCTGCTTCAAGTTTGGCATATCATGAATATGTAGTTTCTCCAACTTAGGTATCACAACCTACACAATAATTAAGCCTTGTAAACTACATATGGCCTGTGTACTAAATTATAATTTGGGTCAAGTTATTCTACAAAGACTTCTAATTGTAAGAAGTGTAAGAAGGATTTATAGAGTGACAAGTGTCCAATAACCTAAAACTAAACCCACTACATCACCACCAAAAACCTAAACACCCACCCCCACCCCCACCCCACCACCACCCAAAAACCTAAACCCCCCCCCCCCCCCCCCCCACCCAAAAACCTAAACCCCCCCAACCCCCCCCCCCCCCCCCCCCGCAAAAAAAAAAAACAAAAAAAAAACTATACCTCACCAAAAAAACCCCCAAAAAACCTAACCCCCCCCCCCCCACCTCCACCCCCCAAAAACCTAAAAAAACCTAACCCCCCCCCCCCCCCCAAAAAAAACCTAAAAAAACCTAACCCCCCCCCCCCCCCAAAAAACCTAAAAAAAAAATATAAAAAAAACTAAACACCCACCCCCACCCCCACCACCACCCAAAAACCTAAACCCCCACCCCCCACCCCCTCGGCAAAAAAAAAAAAAAAAAAAAAAAAAAAAAAAAAAAAAAAAAAAATTTTTTTTTTTTTTTTTTTTTTTTTTTTTTTTTTGTGGGTGAGGTGGGGGGGGGGGGGGGGGGTGGGCGGGGTGGGTGGGGGGGGGTTGGTGGTGGTGGATGTTTAAGGTTTTTTTTTTTTTTTTTTTAGTGGGTTTTTTTTGTGTAGTGGGTTTTTTAGGTTATTGGACACTTGTCACTCTATAAATCCTTCTTACACTTCTTACAATTAGGATCCTTTGTATTTGATCCTAATCCATTATAATTTATTTTTAGCTTTAGATATAAATAATGTATGTACCTTTTTGTTCAATAAGGATTGTATCGCACATGGATTACCCTTGTCCGGATAAATGCTTGTGAAGCTGGGAAGGGCCTGAAGATCCAACTCTACCATTTCTGGTAACTCAATCACAGTTTCACATAAGCTTACCATGCTTGGTAGATTCTTCAAATACAAAGATTTCAACTTTGGGAATCTAATCACCCCAATTGTACAATCCTCACCAACCAGTGTTCTCAAAACAGGGCAATTGAAAATTTCGAGGCGCTCCAGTTTCTTCAATCCACTTGCCATGGCAACTGTGAAGAGGTATGTCAACTCGTTACAATCAGAAACATGAAGGACCTTTAAATTGGAAAATGAGTGATGCATCGACACATTTTCAAGATGATTCATATCTTTCACTTGTAAATGAAGCTCCTCTGTTCTCTCAAATAGATCACTGATTTTGCATTCTACCAGCTCATTGCACTCACCAACTAATTTAATCGTATTTCTGAATGAATTTATCTCATCGTCCTTCAATATATCCAATTGACAACCGATAGATATTCTAAACCTTTCAAGTTTTTCAAAAGACAAGTTTTTCGGTTGGGTATCACTCTTAAACAACTCCAACTCTAATGCAAATAGCTTCTGCGAAAGTATCTCCAATTCGTCACAGTTGGCATTTGTGAACATAATATGACTATCCTTAAAAGATCTCATATAAAGTTCTTCAAGGCTGCCCAAGTTTTGAAAGACACCATCGTCGATGCGTAGGTCAACACATCCAGTCAAATCTAGTAACTTCAGTTTTTTCAACATTCCTATCATCGATGGCAACCTTCTTATTTGACAATCAACAACGCTCAATGCTTCCAAGTTGCTAAGACTTCCAAGGAAAGATATATCTTCAATCAACGAGCATGAACGAAGGCATAGTGTTCGAAGTTTGGTGGAGTGTTCGAACACCACCGGAAGCAATGGAATACCTATATTGTCATAACAGACAACCTCAAGTTTTTCTTTTTTTCATAAATATGTTGTGGAAACTTGAGTAGGTTATTCCCATCCATTACAATCAAGAGTGAGAGATTTGGGAAATTAAAGCCTACAGGAAATTTAGTCATACCTGTGCACTTTAATAAAATTCTTTCATAAGACTCTTTTGCATCGTTGTTTATAAGCTGATGTCCAGACATATTATCATGGTAGACGATTGAAGCTTGTTTGACTTTTGAAAAATTACTTAAAGCAAAAACACGCACGAGATCATGCATCTTTACACATCCCATTCGTTCGCTTTCTGTCAACAAGTTGGCCCGTATGAGGTTGTTAACACAAATGATTGTTCGTCTTCTTGCTTCTGCTAAAGTATGAACCTTAGTAAATAACTTCAATCCCCAGCCGTACCTCATCAAGTCCTCAATGGGAATATCAAAGTCATCCGGGAATAAGCCACTTAGGAGGAAAACTGATTTATCATCATCCTTTTGAAGATTGTTGTAGCTCATTTCAAAAACTTTATGCACAATGTCATTAAGGTCTTGAAGGTCATCATGTTGTAAATTTGAAAGTGTTTCTTTCCATGCCTCCTTTATGTTACCAATAAGACTTTTGGCAATGGTTTTCAAACCCCCACATTTATTCACAATATCTTCTCCTATCTTTTGGAACTCGGCATCATCGCCATCCGAAGGAGTTGGTCCCACAATCTCAAAAAACAATGTTTTTGCCTCTGCTTCATTTAAAACACGTACTCTAAATATTGAATTAGGTCTAACATCCATTTGAGTGCACACATGTTCAAATCGTGATGTGAACAAGAGCTTGAACCCATTCGGCAAAGGGCTCGTTAGTCCAACATCTTTGAGGTCAACCTCCTTCCAAATATCATCCATTATTACTAAAATTTTCTTTTGCCCATTTTGCGACATCCCCTCAAATTTCTTACGAAGAAGCTCAGCCCTTGCATCTTTTGTTTTTTCAGTTAAATCTTGATGAATGTATTCTGCAACAGCTTGCTGTAGAACAAAAAGGTCACAGCTTTCCCCAAGAACCACCTTTACAACCCAATCGAACATCTTTTAAAAATAAGCCTGAAACATAAGAAAATTAATGTTTCAACAAATGTAAAAGCGCTGCAAAAACTGCCGCACGCGGGCCTGGGATTTCGGAGCTGCATTCGTGTCCGCAGGACGTGCGGGCACGAGTTCAAGCAAATCCCAGCTGAGAAAATCATTTTTTGCACCCGCACGGGGTAGGACTTGTGGTAAAACATGTCATAAAGCTACAATGGAGTAGTAAATGCTTTACCTTATAAACAACCACTCACTTTGTCCCCACACCGATGTGGGACAAAGTATTTATAAAAAAAAATTATATGGGCTCTAGATATGAATATAAATATATATATATATATATATATATATATGCATGATATTATAAATTAACTGCATAGATGGGATATATAAAAAAAAATTATTTAAACATCTTGCGCTTCGGGTACGAAAAGCCCACCGCTTTTGCGCTTTGCGCTTCGCGCCTCAATTTTAGACCTCGTCGCTTTTGTGCGCCTCTCGCTTTTTAAAACCAAGTCTACGGTGGAGCGGAATCAAGAGACCATGGGTGGATGATTGGGGCAGAGAATCCAGTTTGCCGACGGGTGGATGACGACCACTGGCTCAATAAACGAAGCATAACTGCGCTATCTTCTATGCTTCACTATCTTCATCATCTTCAACACCCACAATAAGAATCAACAGAGAAAAAATAAGGGACAAATAAATGGTTAAACATGTAGGGCCAATCTGGAAAAAGAATGAGGGACAAATAATGCAAATAGAATGCCTACTGAAACCTGCAATTTCGCCGATGATTGGTGGCTACAGTGTACAAATCGGTGAGACACTTGAAAGTCATTCATCTAGGGTTTTTAGAGAGATGAAAGATCTGATTTTGTTTTTACTGTGGACATGTGTATAAAAGCCCAGTTTTTTTTTTTGAAATACACGCAAAGACTAATGTACAACTGATTATGCATAAAAAAGTTGCAAAGTTATATAGGTTTTAATTACATTTTTCGTCTTTTATGTTTGTATCGAATTGCAATGGATAACCTTTAACTTCAATAATTACAGTCACAATCCTTTATTTGTAAAACTCGTTACACACTTACACCTTAGGTCTTTGACCCTAACCTGGTTAAATTTTTTAGTTAATTATGACATGTGCCTTGCACATGATGGTAGATTAGTAATTTTACCGATATATTTAAATTAAACAAATAAACAAAACAAATCTCTTTGTTTCAGATCTCTCTCTCCCCTCTCTATCTCTCCCCAACCAATCCCCACCCCCACCATCACTGTGAGAGCACACCACCACCGTTTCCGGCAAGGTTCCGAGCAAGATTCCGTTTAAAAAAAATGATATATTGCAGTAGGATGATTCTTCCCCTTATAAACCCCACTTGCAGGAGGACTTATCTGCAACAGGTGAATCTAAAGCTGCAACAGGAAATTCACACCCTAATTACATTAAACTAATAGCTTTGATACAATTATACAAATACTCAGAAATTCTGGCAGCATTAATGAATCAAAACAGGTTAGTGCAACTTACTTTTGGCATATCCAATCACCCCTCTTCATTGTAATATTTGGTCCAAGATTTCTTGGCATTTGTTCATACTGTTCTGATGATCATCTACCTCTATTGGTCAAATTACCGATCTCATGTAACACGCTTCTGACAGACGATTCAGTACCTATTGATCCCTGTCTTCAGTTTAACACAACAGATGAGATAACATACAATTAACACTCTAGATGCTCTATGATCATAGTTATACGAATTCAATAAAGCATACAAACTTTATAAGAAGAGAACCTGTAAGAAAGCTCTCATTCTTCTTTCAATTTCATGACCACTTTTGAACAGAAATGGATATCCATCATTGATAATCACCTCCATATCCTTCCTTGAAAGCCATCTGGGAAAAAATTTCAAATAAGCAATTTGTAAAAAAAAAGGTTATCCTCATTTACTTCAATGAACCACAGTTAACATATACATATTCCAAAAAGGAAAAAAAACATTTTTCACATGATGAATTTACTATAGTGAACCGTTACTAAATCAGTGTTGATGGAAAACAAAAATTTAACAAATCTGGGTATATGTTTCAGGTAAACCAGAACATGCTTTCAGGTAATCGGGTCCGGTATCACCTAATCCCATACCCAAGAAAACTTTTATTACTAATTCCCATGCCCAAATACATGTCCCATTACCCATCTCCGGGTTCGGGTTTTCTCACGTGGTAGTTCGATTGCCATCCTTATGACCTCATTGTAAATCTGATTAATTCAGTTTTTGCAATTCGCAGAGTAACAACTGAACTAGTAATCTAGGGTTTATAATTCCATTAAATTTAAATAATGTTATCAATCACACTAAAACAGAAATGCAATAGAAAGAGATTTGAATTACAAACCTTAAGATTTCAGGTCTATCACGAGCAAACGTCAAACACGAATTCACAGCAGCCACAAACTCCTTCGATAACTTTTCACTCTACACAAATTCATCCTCAATATTACTGTTTCCGTTAAAATAACCTGCAATAGATAGACTTTCAAGTAGTCTGGACCACTCCTGCCACAGATGAGACGGTATATGTAAACAGCGCGTTTCAGGTGAATCTCTGAGAAGTGGATTCGAATGTAAACATCGTGTCTGATTCGACACAAGCAACAGGTGAATCTAAAGCTGCGTGGTGAGTGGTGGTTGTTGATGGTGAGCGTGGTGAACATTGCCGGAAACGGTGGTGGTGGTAGCTGTCACATTGATGGTGGGGGTGGGGATTGGTTGGGGGAGAGATAGAGAGGGGGAGCTGAAACAAACAAAGAGATTTGTTTTGTTTATTTGTTTAATTTAAATATATTTATAAAATTACTAATATATGTCATATTTAACTAAAAAATTTAACTAGGTTATAGTCAAATAATTAAGGTGTAACGAGTTTTACAAATAAAGGATTGTGACTGTAATTATTGAAGATAAATGCTATCCATTGCAATCCGACATAAACATAAAGGACGAAAAGTGTAATTTACCTGCTTTTTTAACTTTAGTAATATTTTATTTAACTCTTTTAATTCATTTATTTTGTTTTTTATAGAATTGTCAATTTGCAAAACCAGCTTAATTACGTGTTATGATTGCTTACATTTGATCCACCGAAGTTGCAACCTTCTTTCCTTTTTAGTGTTTTCAACTAATCTAAAATTTATATAAATTTATTTTATCTATAAAATAGCCTTTCTTAATTTTCTTGAATATACACAAATATAAAATAAATATAAGTATTCAATATTCTAAATTAACTTGGTATTATTAAATTGAAAATGTAGTTAGCATTCACAATAGAGTATTTTACTTATATCGTAAGCTATAATAAGTGTCGATAATGTATTGGTACTGTAACGAATCTAATTGATACCTCCACAATAATATCGGGATCACGCCGATTCCGACAAAATAACGGTACCGGTATTAGTACTATTGGAATCGTTAGTGATATTCGTTTTTTTCTTTCGATCAATGTAAAATAAAGGCGTCTATGTCCTATTGTGCAAATGACGACGTTATTTTTTGAGTTTTATCTTTCGGTCGTCATAACAAGTGATGTATCGATACCCTAATAAACCAAACTGACATCGACCGAATTCCCATCGCAACGCGCGGGAAATTCTACTAGTTTAAACTATTTAACATGGAGCAGTGGATGTTTAATCATCTTTCAAACTATTTAACCAATTAGCCTCGTGAGGCCAGTTTTTTTTAATGTGATTTAAGCACACGTATTTTTTCTGAAATTGCCTTTGAAGAGAAAATAATGAGCGATTACATTTCCAAACCTTTAGAGACTTTCAAAGTTGTTTGAAAAATTAATTGTAATCGGATCTCATAGTGTATTAATACGGCTGAACCTACATCTTACCCGCAATTTTGTATTTATTAATCAACTAGGTTAGTTACCCGTGTGATACACGAGCTGTACTAATATATTTTGCAAATACAAATTTTACTTGAAACTATATAGAAGATTGATTGTAATTAGAATTAATAGTTATACAACTAAAAATGAAACCTAACTCATGACTTTCTAAATATTTCTTTATATATAATATTTGTTGTTTTACTTGTTAAGTAAAAAGAGATGTTTATAATATGATCTAATACATGGTTTGAATTAAAAAATAATAATGATAAAAAGAAAAAAAGATACCACGTCGTTCTTTCAAATAGACTTTTTGAGTATAGAAAATAAAAATCAGAATTGTGAATGTGTGGTTAGTTCACTTGGTATAGATTCGTGTTTGTTACTGGGAGGTCTTGCGTTCGAACCCAAGCAATGGATAGATTAGGAATGTTTTGGTATAAATTAGAAGTGAGTAAACATTGTTGTTAAAAAAATAAGAGAACTCTGATACAAACCTAAAAATAGTTGACAAAGGATTTAATATCAAAAACTTCAAACTCATGTGTACATTTAATGACTAAAATTAAATATGATTGGGCTACCTTTTTTATAATAACTTTGTAACCAAATATTTGGAAAAAGAAGAAAACCTATTCTTTAATAATCAAATTATCCACCTAACTATGGCTTATATGAATATACAAAGGAAAGCAAGAAAACACTGACAATCTGTAAAGCTCAAGTAGCATAAAGAACTCAGAAACAAATCATGAAAATCCCAAATCAATTTACAAACACAAACAAAATAACTTAATGAATACTATGATCATGTAACTACTAACACACAATCACACATGTTAATGGTATGATAAAACCTTTTGCCAATCAAGGAGACTTATAGTTCCGATAAATTGGCCAAGTTATACGTGGACGAGATTGTGTTCCTGCATGGTGTGCCAGTATGTATTGTATCCGATAGAGATACTAGATACACATCTCACTTTTGAAAGAGTTTCCAACAATCATTAGGCACGAGATTAAATCTCTGTACGGCTTACCATCCTCAGACTGATGGACAGAGTGAGCGTACTATTCAGACTTTGGAAGACATGCTTAGAGCATGTGTGATTGATTTGGGTGGTAGCTGGGATGACCATATACCCCTAATAGAATTCTCCTACAATAACAGTTATCATACTAGCATCAAGGTCGCTCCTTTCGAAGCCTTGTATGGGAGAAAATGTAGAACGCCCGTTTGTTGGGCTAAAGTTGGGGAAGCCTAACTATCAGGACCCTGAGATTGTCCTAGAGACCACGAAAAAAATTTATTCAGATCCGTGATTGTCTCAAAGCTGCCGGTGATAAGCAGAAAAGTTATGCAGACAAGAGGCGGAAACTTCATAAGTTCCAAATAGGGGACAAGGTCTTATTAAAGTATCACCCTGGAAGGGTGTGATGCGATTTGGAAAGAAGGGCAAGTTGAGCCCGTGATATATCGGACCATTCGAGATAATCGAATGTGTCGGACCTGTGGCTTATAAGCTTAGGCTACCTAAGGAGCTTAGTGGAATTCATGATGTGTTCCACATTTGTAATTTGAAGAAATGTCTAGCCGATGAGTCGCTAGCAATGTCACATCACGATGTGCAAATTGATGAAAACCTGAGGTTCATTGAGAAACCGATTTCTATCGAGGATCATCTTCTTCGGAAACTCGTGGCGGGGCAAAGCAGCAAAAGATGGCAGAGAAGAAGCTAGACATGATAAGCTATGTATTAAATGAAGATTTTGAGAGAGAAATGAAAGCACGTTAGTTTTTTGAAAGAAGCAAGCTCAAATTGCATCTGAACTTACCTGGAGGTGAGCTTATATATACTATTATTTTTTATTTATTTAAAAGGTTGTATGACGCATAACATGATTCTATTTTTATGTGTTTGACTAGATTTGCAAAGTGAGATTGAGCGTGTAGAGCAAGTTTGTATTTAATATTTATGATAATCTAATGCATTTATACATTAATCTTCTGTTTGTTTTTATGTTTAACAAAATTATACATATTAAATAAAAGTGTTGATGAATAGTAATTTAACATTTATATATTATTATATATTTTTTAATATTTTATTATTATAAATCATTTTAATCATATATTGTTTATATTCTATACTTTTTAAGATACAATAGTTTGTAAATTAACGTCGTTTACCATTTTTTGTTTATTCTAATAATATAGTTTAATGATTTATTAAACTCTGAATATAGTGTTACGGCATGCTTAGAAACTTTATCTGTGTTTCGATAAAAGCTTTGCTCAGAATTGAACGAGTCAATTACTATTGTTTGCTTTTTTTTTTTGTTCTTTACCGTGACAAACCGAATCGATACTATCTGAACAACTTTGGTAGTAGTATAGAGTACCTCTTTTATATCATAAGCTATAGCAAGTGTCGGTGACGAACAAAACTAATATTGTTGGAACAACATCAACATTGGTACCACATCCATTTCAACCGAACATCGGTACCGATATTTGTACTTTTGATATTCATTTTTTCTAGTTTTTGATCCATATAAAATATGTATCAATATTCTTTTAGGCATATCATGACATTAATTTTTGGGCTTATCTTACAGTTGCTATACAAAGTGCCGATTACGGCATCGATGCCTTATTGAATCAAATCAATGCTGGTCGGCTTCCCGCCGCAACGCGCGGGGGAAGTCCACTAGTTATATATATTAATAGAAAGTTGTGATGAATAGTAATTGAAAATTTTTAAGTATTTATTTTTATTTTTAGTAATATTTTATTTATTATTTATTTTATTTTTTAATAATATATAGTATTTAAAAATTCTTAGGTATTTGTTTATTATATTTGGCATTTAATTTTTTTTATACATTTGTTTTATTTTTAATAGTATTTTATCTATTATTTATTTGATTTTTCAATAATAAATAGTAATTAATAATTCTCAGGTAATTGATTCATTATTTTTCATTAGTAGTATTATATTTAGCATTTAATTTGTTTTTTATTATTATAACTTATGTTCGTTAACTTTTTAAAAAAAATTATAAATCTGCATCTATGTTTATTTAGTTTTTTTTAACATTCCAAGTTATTTGCTCGCGCATTGTGATGGTACGTTAGCACGAATGTTAGATGGGTATCGATTTGGTTCGTTACAGTACCGGTATGTTCATACACTCGGTATAGAAATCAACATGTGTATTACAACGACCGAAACGATAAAAACGGTTGCCGGTACCGACACCAATGTTGTTCAAATGGTATATTGGTATTGATCGGTTCAAATTATGACGGTACTGGTACCGAAATTCAATTATCGTCACAGACAAAGTAGTACAATGATTTTTTTTTTGAAACCGGAAGCCATAAATATGAATACAAATAACAACGGTACCGATATTGTTTGGTAAAATAGGCTAGCGATTCGGTGTTAGTTTATCGAAAGAAAAAAAAACAATAAAAATAAATACTAATACCGAACTTACGTTGTTTCTTCGGTTTTGGTTTTGTTCACTACGGTAGCAACAAGATATTTGTTATCAAACAAAAAACCAGAAAAATTAATACTTACCGGCAACGAAGTTGTTCAATCCGGTACGGTATGGTAGCGATACGATCTTAATTTATCGAAAGCTAAAATAATAAAAATAAATACATGTACCGATACAAATGTTGTTCAGTCGGGTTCTTTTCGGATTTGGACAATAGCAACGCAAACCAACCAAACCAATATCAACTAAACAACATATGTGCTGGTATCGATAATTTTTTTATTGTTTTCGATCGATGTAAGGTTTTCTTTTTCGTTTACTATAGCAAGTGTCGGTACCGTAACGAACCAAACAGACATCAACCGAATTACCGCCGCGAAGCGCGGGAAAAAATATCACTAGTGTACAATAACTAGTAAATTCAGGAGGTATTCGTTTTTATGATTTTCGATTTATTTAAAACAGTTGTCGATATCCTTATGGGTTGTACCGGTAACGAACTAACCGATACCGACCAAACAACATAGGAACCGGTATTGATATTATCGAAACCGGTATCCAAAGACGGTTCTGAGAATTTAGAGGCCTTGTGCAAATAGAAAAAAATAGGCCCCTAACTTTTCAAGTAATTAAATGTAAACCTCAATAACATATAATAAGTATAAACATAAACAAACAATTAAACAATATAATATAAGAAAAAAAACTAACTTAAACAAACATTTTTTTAATATGGGTGTACCTATTTCCACACTTCTTTCACTATTTGCACACTAAAAAGTTGATTTTTGTCTTATATGCACACCCTGCAGTGTCGAGCTGTGGCCAAAGCGCGGCGTTTTGGTCCGGTCAACCAGACAAAAACTGAAGGGTGTCTGACAGGTCTGTTGACCGGACCAAAACGCCAAGCTTTGGCCGCGTTAACCAGACAAAAGACTGACCGACAAAAGACTGACACCCGGTCAGTCTTTTGTCTGGTTGACAGGACCAAAACGCGACCAAAGTTCGGCGTTTTGGTCCGGTCAACAGACCCGTCAGACACCCATCAATCTTTGTCTGGTTAACCGGACCAAAACGCCGCATTTTAGCCACAGCTCGACACTGCAGAGGTGTGCATATAAAACAAAAACCACCTTTTTATGTGACTATCTACACACCAAGTGTGTAGATAGTTTGACCCTAACCGAAACAATTAAAAGGAATCAAATCAACTCAACTGAAAAAAGTAACTTACATATTCGTATGTATATGATTATATGTCATTGGGATAAGCTCCCATTCAATTAAAAAAGAGTAAATTACAAGTTTTGTCCTTTATGTTTGTCCCAAATTTCAGGCGCTGTCCTTTACCTTTAAAATTGATGAGTTTTGTCCTTAATGTTTGCAAATCATGCACGTTATGTCCTTTAGGCCAAACCCAGTTAGATTTTTTTGTTAAATTTGGTCATGTGCCTTGCACATGAGGGCACTTTTGTCATTTTGCCTCCATAGGGGTTATTTTGTAATAAATTATTATTTAGGGGACTATATGTAAAACATTGAAAAATAAAAAAAGAAATATAAAAAACTCTCCCTTCTCTCTCTCTCTTCTCTCTCTCCTCTCTCTCATCACTTCTCCCCCAAATATTTACAGAAACTGCTACAAGCCCACCATCAATCGTCTGCAGAACCAAAATTAACAAGCTTGATTCATGTGATCAAACTAATGAAATTGAAAAAAATAAGAACTTCATTGTTGTAAAAATAAATTCAAATTTTACAACCATAATTTTTTTTGCATATAATAAGCAATCAAAATTGTTCATCAGATGCTATTTTGTAATCCACATCAAATTCTCTACATACCAAAGTTCCGTACAAACAGATCATACCTAAATCCAACAAAAATACAAAAACTTGAGAAAAACGAACAATAATTGCATCTCAAATATCAAATTACAATACCTAAATTGAGATGTTAGATAGACAACAATCTGAATCGCGAATTCTCAAAAGAAAACCACTCTCTCTCCCTCTTTTTCTCTCTCTCTCTACCAGACTACCACCACCATCAACCCGCCACCGTCTCCGACATCACCACCCCCACCGAAACCCTAACCCCAACCTTGCAAACAACCAAAATCAACAACCACCACCGTTAAACCCACCACTGTCTCCGGCTAACAGGCAGAGAATTCCGGCGAATCTTGTATTTTCTGGTGAGGTCCGAAGATAACACGCAGAGAATTCTGGTGAAGTAGTCTCCGGCCACCACCACTTGCAATCGCCCAACTCAACCTCAACTGGACCACCGCCTGCCGCACCCACCCCTTCACCCACCGCCGCTTCTAACCCACCACAATCAACCATCAGCATCACACCCACCACCACCGCCGTACCTAACCCACCACCACCGCCGTGCCTTCACCTCCGCACCTAACCCACCACCACCGTCGTGCCTTCACCCTGCACCTAACCCACCTCAACCACCTGCATCTTCTGTTGTTTGAGAGAGAGAGAAGAGATGTAATTTACTCATTAAAAAAAATTTGGTAAAGCATTAGGCATTTTAGGCTGAATAAGTTGGAGCAGGGATGGCTATTTGGAATTTTGGATGCATAAATTAATTATACTATTTAAAAAATATATATAAAAAAGTAAATTACAAATTTTGTCCTTTATGTTTGTATCAAATTGCAGGTAAAGGCAAAGGACACCGCCTGCAATTTGGTACAAACATAAATAATAAAACTTATAATTTACTTTAAAAAAAATTAGGTCTCTGGGTAAAACAGGCCTTGGTCGAGGGTGCGGCTCGCCCACCCCCAAGGTTGGCCATGCCGGTATCGATATTCATTTTTTAGCCACTGAAAATGTATACTATAAAAAAGTATTTAAAGCATCATTAAAACTAATTACACACATGAAACCCACATGTAATCAAAAGATAGATCTCAAAAAATAAAGTTATAATAAATTTAATTCCAACTTCCAACTTTTACTTTGAGTAAATAGCCATTTTAGTCCCTGAGGTTTGGCTAAAATTGACACTTTAGTCCAAATAGTTTTTTTTTTTTTGCGATTTTAGTCCAAATAGTTTGGTTTTCTGCCATTTTAGTCACTGACTTTTGTCATTTTTTGTCATTTTCGTCAACCACCACCACCATTTCCCACCACCCACCCCATCACAACATTCTATCATCGCCACCACCTGCCTGCACCGTCACTATCCACCCACCCACCCCACCACCATTTCCACCACCACCGACCACTTTCCCGCCACCCACGTCATCAACCAACACCGCCGCTATCATCGTAAAACCAACAACCACCGCCATCATCTTCATTGTAAACCGGCACAACACCATCCTTATACCATCGCACCTGCAAAAAAAAATGTGGTTTGACCAAAATTCAACTAAGTTAACTAAATTTTTTTAATGAAGTTAGTAGGTTGGATGAAAATGACAAAAAAATGACAAAAGTCAGGGATTAAAATGGTAGAAAACAAAACTATTTGGATTAAATGACAAGAAAAAAACTATTTGGACTAAAGTGACAATTTTAGTCAAACCTGCTAAAATGACAATTTACTCTCTTTACTTTAAAAGTCCAGTTCACTAGGTAATTTATTGGATATTTGAAGGGGGTTGGGTTTAGGTCCCATAACTGGGCTTGCTCTGCGAGAATGGTATCTTAGCAAAGGGGTGTTGGTCCCCTGGGCCCTGGCAACGGTATTGTCAACAATTAGGAATGTATACAAGAACGCAGATATAGCGACAAAAAGGTGACTAAAGATTTTATTAGAAAATTATAACCAACCCGAAAGGTCCACCAAACCCTAGAAGAACTCATATGATTATGAGTTCTTCAACAATACAGATAATCGACAGATACATGATTAGTAGATGTTAACAAACATACAACGAATCAAGATGAAATAAAACAAACCAGGCGTTACTTAATCTGGAAACCTAAAACGATTCGGCAATGATCAAAGACGAGTGAGTATTTGAGGACTGATCAAAAGACATCTACAAGAAAGATGATGATCATCTGATGTAGTGTGGCCTTGATGTTAAAGGTTAAAAACCCCAGAAGTTTCTGTAGCTCTTTTCCTCTCTCAATCTCTACACAAAATGAGGTGAACTGCAATTTATATATGAGGTCTTTAGGTCTTGAAACTTGGCCCATTAGCCCATACGTACAACAAACCTAGTCCATCATCAAGCCCAGCACAATACCTTTGTTGCAATTATCCAATAAGCAACCGATACCTCATATGTACAAATGACATGTATTATTAGAACAAATAATTTAAAATACATAAGTACAAAAAATATAAAACTGGTGAATTATTTACACTATATTTTTAACAGGTATGCATTTTGTTGCTTAACTATTTAAAGTTTAAACGTTTAACTAAACTGTCTGAAATTCATCAGAAGTGCATGATTTTGTTGCTGGAAAATAGTGTATGTACGTTTTTAGTGTTATGATGGGGTTTCAATAATTAAATGTCGGCCAAAGAAAATAGATGAGATGCTAGATAGAAATTATAGATCAAGACTCAGAATTCAAATCATATTTTTCGTACCTAATCAATTGAAACCTTACACCTAGTTATATAGTAAAACAAAAGCAAATAAACATAAGCAACCGAATGTACAAATCAAAATAACTACCGACACTCCCAATTACTTAGACAATATGAACTAGAAAAATACTAATAAATAGAGAGCGTGGGTATGCCTTGTAACACCTCGAAAATTTACGTCCAATAATGTATTGACACGTGTCATAAGCTTTGGATATGTGAAAGAGTACTTTAGAGGGACTAAAGTTGACAAACAGTGAAACTATGTGAATATAAGGGTCCAAAGTGTCAAAATTAGATAAATAGGCCCTACAATAACCCTACATGGTGTTTATAATCCTAAATGAATAAATCATGGATCATACAAAGCGGAAAAATGGAAGAAAGTGAGGAATTACAAACTACAGGGGCTAAATGTGTCAACATGTTGAAAGTACACCTCTGAGTGACCTTTTGGCAAACCCGAAGTTTTGTAATGGTAAAATATACTCACTAGAACATGTGGTAAAAATTTCACCAAGTTTCGTTATCGTATGAGAAAGTTATGACCAAAACCGTGCACGAAGGGTTAAAAGCGTCAACGTTGAAAATTATGACTTTTCGGGTAATAACAAAGTGATCAAGGACTAAATAAAGTAGGTATAAGCCTTGAAGCCCTTGTGTGTCAATTTAGAGGGTCCAAATCGCAAGAATAAAGGTGGATTGACCTTTCGAAGAACCAAGAGCCAAGGATGCAAACTGAAAAAGGGATTTTTAAGCCTGATGACAGCCTTGAGGACCTCAACATTAATGACCTTGAGGTTCGTAAGCTAGTGCCCAGATGTGAAAATTCGTTTTTCTTGGCTGTTCAGCCTTGGAACTGACTCAAAACAGATTTTTCCACTTTGTGGGCGACCCCTAAACATCCCTACACACTTAGGGACACTTGTTGATGATTTGTGGTCAAGTGTAGACTTGTGTGTCAACAAATCATGGTGAATTGATCACTATATAAAGCCATGAACTTGCAAACATTCACTCACACCTTCCATCTGCATTGTGGACCATTTCTGGAGCTCCAAAGCAGACCCAAGACCTTCCAACTCGAGCATAGGACTTGTGTAAGTATGCTAGACCTTCCTCGATTAAGTTTTTGCTTAGTTATTAGCTTAAAAGTCAACCGTCGTAATTAACGGTTGACTTAACGATTAATCGCTAATGGTCTAGCGATTAGTCAAGCTTAGGGTAGTTATAAGTTGGTAATTATGTGGGCTTTAAACCCTTAAAAGGGCACCCACTGATTCCCATCCTAACTATATCATTTATCGGGTCAAACTTAATCCGAAAAAGTCAACAGAAGCATAAAACGCATAATTAGCAATCTAGAAGGCGTGCAACCTGTTTGATCATTAATATAACTTGGTAATTAGTGAAAGAACATGTCTAAACATGTTCAACCCGACATTTTCCTGTTTTGTCCCGGTTTAGAACCGAAAGTCGCAAAGCTTTGACTTTTGCTTTGACTTCAGTTCTGACCCGTTTTGATATGAATTAGAAATATCTTAGAGCTTCATTTGGACCAGGTTACATGCTAGTATAACCCGCTGTGATTATACACCTCGGATCATTAGTTATCCAATTAATACGCATGATTCCGTTAATTGCCCTTATGTTGACCATTATGCCCTTATTACCCTAAAACGTGATTTTTGGAAAAGTAAAAGTGTAGAAACCTTAATTATTGATATATAGACTTGTATGCAAAGTTTGACATCAGTTTGAGGTGTAGAATAAGAGTTATGCTCATTAGCGTAAAATTAAAGCTTTATGTTAATAAAACGGCGTAATTAGCGTATAGCCTAGTTAAGCCTACTTTTTGATATCAAATCTTTTACCCACTGATGTAATATATTATTTTGGGATTTTTAAAGATTTTTAATTAATTTTAGGCTGAGCATAACTAGTAGTCGTAGGCTTAATCCGGTAATTGTCGGTTTTGCCCTTACGGGCCATAAAATGAGTTTTACATATCTAATTGACTCCAAACCTTTTGCTACTGATTACATATGATAAATAAATTATTTTAAGTCTTATGGAAATATAAAATTATCAGATTTAAGTACCGAACCCGGTAATGGCCTTTAATCGCCTTATTTAGCGTTTTTAACGCATAGTATGTTTTAAAATCATATTGGACATACCCGGGTTGATACCTACTGATATAAGAGGCAAATTATAATATTTTAGCAGTAAGCAAAGGTTGATAAACTCAGACTTCAGTTTTGAGCTTTTCGGCTTATGTGAAATTACCAAAATACCCCTACGGGGCATAGTTTGGTTAAAGATGATAAATTTCACATATATGCTTTAGCCTACTGTTATAACTCATCAAATTGAGTATGTTTGCTGTTTACATCAGACCTGTAACTCAGTTAAACATTTAAACTCTTTTACAACCTTTAAAATGACCAAACTACCCCTACGGGGCATAGTTTGTGTTTAAATTCGTTTCGGGCATAATGAAAGACATCTTACTGATGTCACAACATATTTGAGGCATAATTAACTTAGGAAACCTGTATATGGCTCTAATGAATACCCGTCACGCTTATTACGCGTTCGGTTCGGTTTATGTAACAAGTTTACTTAAATTAGCCGAAACGGGTCAAACCTTATCGGTTTTATCTCGAAATCCAGAATGTGTTTAGTTTACCCATATTATACAAGTCTCCAAACTTGTCGGGTCTAAATCACATTCTATTCCGGTCTTCGCTTAATCGTGCGTAAGAACCGTATATTTCCTTAAGACTAACCGGTCTAAGCTTAGGCTTAATTAAAGACCCGTTAGCATTCTAATTAATTATTTATACCATCATTCCAGACTAGAGTTTTTCGGTAAATGGTACCTACGCTTACTTAAGTGAATACGGCTGAGTTATTAGATTCTTGCTATTTAAGACAGGAGCTAGCTCAGGTAAATACTTTTAACTTATTTTCCCTTATACGGGCTTGGGATACGGTATTATAAAAAATACCGCTTGGTCGGGTGTAGAAACCTTTTAATCGGAGATGATTAAATTGCATAATCCCGTTTTAATCTGTATTGATTGATAACAAATAACATTGGGGGTTAATGACCGTGTCCTGGATATCCTTGGCTCATTTTAAAAAGTGAATGGCCACGACGTAAGCACAAGGTGTAGACATAACACCTCCTGTTGCATATGTATAACGTATACTCACTCGTAAGGGTATCTTCTTGTGAGATTATATTTGTGGTGTGTCGATTAATCTTGTCCGGCTTGTATTGTATAATCACCGGCCCTAAATGTTGGACAACCATGTAAATCGGATACAAGATTTTTATTAATAAAATTGTCCCAAGTATAAAAGATTAATTTTGCCTCTGTGCATTTTAATCAATGTGTCAAGATATTTTGTGCCGTTTGCACTCGAATCACTTTTCAAACTCTTTTTCCAAAATGAGTCAGTTAATTGTATTTACCAGTGTAAACTGACGTATTTTTCCAAAAGGTTAAGTGACAGGTACTATGCGTAATTGGCTGGGAGCTCAGGGCATCACTAGGGAATCTTGCAAGTTCTAGATGCCTAAAGTCTGTTGAACAGTTTTCTTTTATTGATCCGCCTGTGGATCCTTTACCTTCCGTTGTAATACTTGATATTACTTATATTCGGAATGTAATATAATTATCTTTTGCTTCCGCTGTGCATTATTATATTGTGTTGTTTGACCATGATGTTGCCAACCACGTCACGATACTCCCCCACCGGGCACACCGGTGACACGTGGAAAATCGGGGTGTGACATGCCTGCATAGAATTGTTGTGGACATGGGTAAGACTCAAGAGTTGGGCACGTATCAATTTCCACTCGTTTCAAAACGTTCTTGTCCTCATGAACGGAAATCGTTTGCCACTTCAGTCGCCATTCGACTCTTTAGTGGCACCCGTAGCGGTCTCAACCGGCGCCATGGTTGGCTCCCCTCTCGTTTCCTGACTACACATTCTTAAACTTCTTCACTTACAGGGGCCAAGTTAGCCCGACCCCCCGAACTTTTCGCTCAGTAATGTTATATATGTAGCTTTCGTATAATTTTTTTGGGTATATACGTTTTCGACCCTCCCCCCCCCGGTCGGAATCTCAAGCTTCGCCATTGTCCACTTACACAACCATACACCATGGATAAAAAGAATGGAATGGCAATAAGATACTTGTGTATACATTCCATAATCCCTTTTCCATTGCCTTGACATATAGACAACATCCAAAAGAATGGAATGGTAATAAGATACTTGGAGCACCATTTCGAGGTAAGTTTTACATCAATAGACTCGTATCCTCGTCTTGATCAAAAGCCCTAAAATGTCAGTTTGTAATTCGGAAAAACACTTAACTCCGTTAAGTTCTTTTAACTGAGGACCGGTGGAGAAAAAATAGTTGAAATGTGGGACTGGCAAGGGGAATAAAAAAAAGATGGGACTGTCAATGGCCAATGACGTCTAGTAGGGATTATTAGAGGCCACTATCGTTTAATACAATTAAACTCATTTAATGTCTCTATTTTAATTGAGCGATTAACCATCTTTAACACCTTAGTTAACCATGCATCTATTTCAACAAATTGTTGATGTGAGAAATATTGCAATAGTTAGTTGTTGTTGCTCATCAATTGGAACTTCTCAACAATGATAACCCATCAGTGGAAACCGAGTAGTGGTAATTAGGAGAAATTGCAACCCGACAAATAATGTGAATAGGGAGCAGTCGTAATTGTTGTTCGGGACAGTGGTGACTAGCAACCTAGTCCATCAACACAAAGTTTTTGCTAAAGTTTTTGGTGGCCGAAATACAATCACTAGCAACTGTTTAGTGGCAAGCGAGCAGAGTTTTGACCGCAATAGAAGCAATGGAGATTATGGACTTCATATATTTTAGTTAGAATGTAGTGTTGTGTGTATTTGTGTATGTTATCTATGAAACACTTAAATGTAATTAAAATGAATTAAATGAATGCAGTGTAATTTAAACACAAGCACAAATATGGAAAGTTGTCATATTGTATTTCATTAATAATCAAAATATTATAATTACAAGTTATGACTGTCACTCCCCCTCAGCATGATCACTGATTTCTGTTTATACAAAAGGAATGTTGTGAAAGTAATGAATAGATCTCTAACATATGAGATCCATTATAGGAGGTACAAACATTTGTTACTTACCAGGGCTAACATCACCCTGATAGTGAGATCTATTATAGGTCATCCTAACATCTATTCTAAGACCTATAGACATTGTGTACAGACTTTGTTAGTATATTTTGGCGTTAGATCATCGGTTCTTTTACAAGTTCAACATGTAATAGAGGGTTTAAAGTCCCATAAAGGATTTGAAAAAAGGAAACCCGCTAGGGGCATCATGGGAATTACCCTTCTCAAAACCCCTAAAATGAAAACATGGATTGGCCCCTCCCCCTCCCTATTCATGCAATTTCACCCACAAGTTAGGGAGAGAAAGTCGGGTTCAAGCTTGTTTCTCGTGGGCTTTGTGTAGGGATTGAAGGAGAATGACAAGGGATCCTAGCGGCCTTGCCTCAGTATTAATGATAAAGTTTGGGGGATAAAGAAGCCATCTTAGACTTGTTTTACGGAAATCAAACTTAGGTAGAGGAGATCTTACTAACATGGTATGTTTCACGCAAAAAGGTTGCATGTTTTTGACGATTCATGATGTGTGTAAAATTATACATACAATTCACATCATTCATAACCCTTTCTTGATTGTTTTCTTGTCAAATCACTGTGAATTAGTTCTAATTTAGTTCATTTTTATGTTCATGAACAATTCGGCCGCCAAATGACAAAACAAACGATTTTTAAAAGTGGGTTAGAAGTTATGGGTTGGATTTTGGGTTTTAAAAATTCTTGCCTTGCGTGAAAAGATATACTAATAACACGATAACTTGGCTTTGTACATTGCTACCACTCTTGAGGAAATAACACTAAATAAGACGTCCATAGTAGTTATTGTGTTTGAGTGTTTCATACTTTATGTATTTCGAGTTTTTTCGTAAAGTGGTGTTGGTGGAGAAAGTATTTACCAAAATAGTGTTGGTTCAAAAGTATTTATCAAAGTAGTGTTTTAGTTGTTAAATCTAAAGAAAATCTCACACTATAGTTTCTGACTCCTAATCTTGTCAATTTACTTCAGTTTATTAAATAATTATCTGTTTAAATACTTTTTTAATATAAAAATATTGCTAACCTCAATTATTTTTGCTCCTCGTACCAAAAAAAATCACTGTTACGTACGTGATTGTGAACTCACAAATGAATTTGTATTTTTCAATAAACGATGATAAACAATAAATAAATAGATAATAAATAATATATGTGTCATAAAGAAAATTGTACGTGTATTTTTATAAAAATATAAAACTTGTATATTCTGACTTCGAATAATTGAGTTAGTTCGAAATTTATAGGTTCGATTCCGATTAAAAAACTATATTCGGATTCGATTTAGATCTGTGTTACTGTATTAACCAACTCATCATACTTTTTCATTTATATATTTTTCGCATTCAAGACATTACAATCCTTTCTTAAAGTCAAATTGGGTTGTTTATTGTTCAAATAGGACAATAACCTTGAAATTCGAACGAGCCGAATTCAAATAACAAAAAAAAAAACTATAAGGGATAGTTTATACGAGTTGAATTCAGAATTTGGAATCAATATATACAAATTTTATACTTTTATAAAAGGTACATGTATATATTTCTTATTACATATTTTATTAATTTTTGTTTACCGTTTCTCATTGATTTTATATCAATAAAAGGGATGGTTTATACGAGTTGACTTTAGAATTTGGAATCAATATATACAAATTTTATACTTTTATAAAAGGTACATGTATATATTTCTTATTACATATTTTATTAATTTTTGTTTACCGTTTCTCATTGATTTTATATCAATAAAATGTAAGATTAAATATATTATGTATTAATATTTAATCTATAGCCATTATAATCATTTACATAATATAGATCAAAATATATTATAACCTATTAAATAATTAGTTGGTAATTGTTGATGGACCATATTACCCTTATTAACTAATTAGGTTTCCTCCTGGGTGCTTATATAAGGAGAATTATGTGGAGGTTAAAGGGTTACTCAGTTACACAATTAGACACACCCCATTAGTCATAACATCATCATCGACCTCCTCTCCTAAGCCGATACCCTTTTTCGGTTTTCTAAGTCCCCATCATCAGTCAGCACCCTAAGGAGGAACCAGATCACGATGACAAGCATGTCGAACTCCATTACTGGATTCTCCAACGCACTGTCTGCTGTAACAGGTATGTTTTAATGTTTTCCTTCATGAATAAACAGAACTGATACAACATAAAACACTTATAATTACACATTAGTTTATATCTTGAGGTCAGATCCGAACAACATTTGAGGTTTACTTGCTTATTATACCCTTATAAATAAGCAACTTTTCTATGCATAACAAGTTGTACATTATGCTTTGCACATTTAAAAAAAAAACTTGAATTTTTTACTTTTAACCTAAAGGTTTTTACCTTTTGCATTTTTAACCCTATATAATTTGTTTTTTTAACTTTAACCCAAAACTTTTCATTATTTGCAATTTAACTTCACAACTTTTGTCACTTATACTTTTCATCTTTCGCAAATTTTCGTTTTATGTATAGTTCTAAATTTTTCGAGTTAATACGACGCAACGTACATGTGTGGTTCAACGTTTTTGCCTCTATTTTTCCATGTTTGACAGTTTCATCGTAACACGCATATCCTAAGTCGAGTCAGTGTTGGTGGTCAATGACGATTGTGTAACATTAGTACTATTTGACACCGTTTTACGCCCCGTTGCAACGCGATGTGTACTTTGTGGGTTTTTCAAAGAAAAAATGGTTATGCATATGGTTGTCGTAACGTTGGCTTTAGGGGTTTTCCAAAAAAAATGATTTTTTTTTTTTTTTACTTTTTACCCAAAAGTATTTCATAAATTACTTTTAACCCAAAACTATTTGTTTTTTACTTTTAACCCAAAACTTTTTACCTTTTGCAATCTATTTTCGTAACGTTTTTACTTTCAACTTTGTTCCTTTATAGTTTTCATTTTCCGCAAATTTTTCGCTTTATGCTTGGTTCTAAATTTTGTGACATAACACATCGCAACGTGTGTCTTTGGCTTAACGTTTTTATGTTTCGTTCTAAATTTTGCGAGTTAACACGATGCAACATGCGTGTGTGGGTGAACGTTTTACATTGTCTATTTTTTCCCGTTTGACAGGTTTAACATAATGTGCGGATCCTAGACCGACTTAGTTATAACTAAAGAATCCCCGCCGCATTGCGGCGGGTCGTAATCCTAGTTAAAAAAACAATTCTTAAATCAATAATTATTTAATAAAATTTAAATTAACTAATAAGATTAGGAGTGAGAAACTAAAAAGTAAGATTTTCTTTGAATTTGACAACTAAAACACTGTTTTGGTAAATATTTTTGAACCAACACTATTTTGGTAAATACTTTCTCCACCAACACCAGTGGCGGATCTTGCCCGTTGAACCTGCCAGGGCCGAAAGACACGGACACTAAAATTAGCACTACGGCCGAAAAACTTGCCAGGGCCGAACATAGTATATATACAAAATTTCGATCGAAATGCGGAAAATTAGCACTACGGCCGAAAAACTTGCCAGGGCCGTGGCCCTGCCACGGCTCTACTAAGATCCGCCCTTGACCAACACCACTTTGGGAAAAAACTCATGTATTTCTTGATATTTATAAATACATCTAAATGCTTAACTTGAGGGCTTGATGCTGGTGAACCTTCATAAGTGTATCTTTGAACTGCACCTTGGGACCCTTTGACTTTTGTAGTCAAACATGTGTGCTACTGCATTTGTAATCATCATGTTCATTGGTCATCATTATGGATATTGCAAATCTGAGGCTGATCCAGATAATCATAAGATAGATATGAATCAGTAAGTTGTTAGTCCTAAAGTTTTAAAAAAAAATTGGGATGAGTTTTTGCTTGAAAATTACCGTGTTTGACCGTCAAAAGTCAAAGTGCAACAATTCCACATCTTTATACTTTTCAACAGATTCCAACCTTGAAACAAGAGTATATTGAAAGACAGATCACACATGATAAAGTACAAGTAGTAACAAACATAAAGATATTCTGGTAAAATCATGCTTATCTTGATGCTGAAGTTTAAGTTAATACTCGCATATAATCGTGTTTTGATTTTTTGTTGGCTTTGTAGTTTTCTCTTTCGCATAAGTCGCTTTGTTATCTAGTGTAACAGAGTCATTTATATACTTTTAGACATTTATAATATTACTTATAAACCAAGAAATTACCTTATAAAACCTTGCAGATAAAACATATGATCTTCATGTTCTAGAATTTCCACCCCTGCAGAAAGTTAATGAAAAGAAAATATTCATCAACTTTCACTTATTATTGAATTTAAGGTAAAATTCTTTGAAGTTTTTCTCATAGTCACATAAATCGTGGTTCGCTCCGGATCGGGTTCGTGGTTCGGGTTCGGAATTCGCTAAATGGCACGAATTCGGTTCGGAGGGGGGTAGGCTCATTTCGGTTCGCTTCGGTACGGTCCGGTACGGTGTACCATTTATTCGGGTTCGGTATACACAAATACACAATATAAATAGAAATGTCTAATTTCATTAATCCAAAATTCATATTACTAATGAAAAACATTCGTGGGTTAACATAAACATAAATATAGAAATTCAAAAATTTAATCTAGACGTGGCCTTTTTCCTTTCCCGTTATCCACATCTTCGTCTTCAAGATTTTCCCAAACCATTTCCTCTAAACGAGCACTTGAACCTTCAATATATGAGCTTTCCGGATTGACATCCCATTTTTTGTTTGGGCCGGATTTATAAGAAGCAGAAAATCGAGATTGAAGCCGAATATTTGAGTGAATAAAAACTAGTTTATCCGCTCTTTTGCAATTTAAACGATTGCGCTTCACATTGTGGATGTAGGAGTATGTACTCCAGTTTCTCTCAGCAGAAGAGCTACTAATCGGTTGGGATAATACTTTTAGTGCTACTTCCGCCAATTCCGGCGTCTCTGACCCATACGTACCCCACCACTCAATTGCATCCATTGTTACCGCATCGGCTTGTGTTGCGGTTCTTGAATAAATACCTTTTTTCATGTGAAAGGTTGCAAATTGTGCACGCAACACCGCTTCTTCCTCTTTATTTTCCGCGATTCTTTCAAAAGCATCCAAAACACCGTCGGTAATTTCCTTGTCTTTGTTTGGAGCTTTTCTTTTTATACCACCGGGTGCCAACTGTTCTAAATAATGTCTATCATAGAATCTAGGATTTAAAGCAAACCCCAAACAATGTAGTGGAATTGTCATTTTCTCCCACCGAGCTAAAACAATATCATTAACTTGAGAAAATTCACTAGAATATTTAGTAACCTTCATCACATCTTTTATTTCTCCAAGCATATTGTCCATTTTTTCATATATTTCTCCCATTTTGGGACCTTCACCATCACAAAACTTAATTAACAAATAAATGGGTTTTGTAATAGCTAATATATCCTCCATGGATTCCCAAAACATGTCATCTTTAATTATATCGGTGACGATTGCCCCATTTTTTCGAGTGTTTTCATCCCCACTTTTAACCCAATCACGCCAAGAGTTGAGAACTATAGTTGTGGCAAGTGCCTCCCTACAATCCATTAATCTTCTCAAGAGTATATAATGAGAAGCAAAGCGTGTTTTTGCAACCTTCAATAACTCTAACTTAGAGTTTTCTCTAAAAATCGACAAAGCATGAGTATGGTTAAGAAAATACTTAACTATTGTCTTACCTTGCTTATACGTGTTGAATAGCCAAAAAAATTCCTTAGCCAAATCTTTGAAAATCAAATTCAACGTGTGCACACAACAAGGCGACCAAAAAATATGTTTATGCACTTTCTCAATCTCCTGCCCAGCCTTTTTGCAATCAGCCGCGTTATCGGTTACAACCTGTAACACGTTGCTTGGTCCAACGCTCTCGATTGCTCCTAGAAGAAACTCGGCAATCTCCTCACCCGTTTTTTCAACCCCTAAAAAATCTTCTGCATACATAAACATAGCACCACGAGAATTCACCGCGATAACATTAATTAATGGGTTATGTTTTACGTTAGACCACCCATCCGAGACAATGGACACACCTTGTGTGTACCATGTGTCTTTAACCGGGTTTAATTCTTTTTCAACATCACGCACACATTCATCTAGTAACACGGTTCTCGCTTTTTCACTAGATGGCGGCTTGTATGATTCCGGTGCATGTTGGATGGCACTTACCATTTCAAGAAATTGTGGGTTACGTAAGACATTGAACGGGATCCCGTTGGCACATAGTCCGCGAAGGATCTTCAAATCCACCGCGTTTCTCTCTAAAATGCCAAATGATTTTTCAATGAAATTCTTTGACGCTGAACTTTTGGAGAGAACCGAAGTCCGTAAAGACTTTGAAACTCCACCAGAAGATTCTGCTTCCTTTACCTTGTTCAACAGTCTCTAAAGCAAGCCTCGATCTCTGAGAACTGCTTGACATCTTTTAATATCAGCTTTTTTTCCAACATCAGCCCCAAAAAAATGGTATTGGATTCTTGTATAGGTGCTACTAAACGTGCCATGACAGTGCTTGGACACCCATTGCTTACTACCTCCGGGATTCTTGCTTTTTGCTATTAGATTGAAAAAAAAAAACAAGATAAAGATTATTACATAATATTCACAGGTTAAATGCTAATTGCCTACAGATTATAATTTATAACATTCACTGATAAATGCTAACAACTTAACATATAAAGATTATAAACTGTATTCAGGTTCGTAACTTACCAACACCCTTGTATGTTATTTCATCGAGCAGCGGCTTCGTTGCATCAGTCGTAGGAGTTTGTTTTTTCCCCCCAGAAGTTCCAGTAGCTGTTGCTGCTGATGTTTCATGATCCTCAACCTCGGTTTCAAGGTCAACAAAATCTTGTGTCTCACTTACGTGTGTAGTATCGCTGTCATCTACTTGATTCCTCTTGTTCTTGCCAAAAGCCATTGCAAGTTTGCAACTTTGAAGGTAAAAGGGAACAGGGAAGAGAAGAAATTTGATATATGATTTGGAGGGGCTGTGGGCTATATTTATAGCTGATTATTGCTTTAATTTTGTTTTTTGGTAAACCAATTCCATAATTAGACACAATACACGAACCGACGCTGGGTTTTTTTAGCGCCATAATCTTTCCCGCCAACAACCAATCGACGCCTACAAAGCGTTTCAATTGGCGATCCAAAATTGAATTAAACGCTACAATAATGGTTTCAATTGGCGATCCAGAAGCGAATTGGACCGATTTCAAACATCAATTGGAACGATTTCAGTAGAGATTAGGATCGGCGGACCTAAACCCTAAATTCGCGAACCGAAGCGAACCGATCCGGAAACGAATTGCGAATGGTACGAATCGATCCAATTCGAAATACGTGGGGTTTTGGACGAATTCTGTGACTATGGTTTTCCAACGCACTGTCTGCTGTAACAGGTATGTTTTAATGTTTTCCTTCATGAATAAACAGAACTGATACAACATAAAACACTTATAATTACACATTAGTTTATATCTTGAGGTCAGATCCGAACAACATTTGAGGTTTACTTGCTTATTATACCCTTATAAATAAGCAACTTTTCTATGCATAACAAGTTGTACATTATGCTTTGCACATTTAAAAAAAAAACTTGAATTTTTACTTTTAACCTAAAGGTTTTTACCTTTTGCATTTTTAACCCTATATAATTTGTTTTTTTAACTTTAACCCAAAACTTTTCATTATTTGCAATTTAACTTCACAACTTTTGTCACTTATACTTTTCATCTTTCGCAAATTTTCGTTTTATGTATAGTTCTAAATTTTTCGAGTTAATACGACGCAACGTACATGTGTGGTTCAACGTTTTTGCCTCTATTTTTCCATGTTTGACAGTTTCATCGTAACACGCATATCCTAAGTCGAGTCAGTGTTGGTGGTCAATGACGATTGTGTAACATTAGTACTATTTGACACCGTTTTACGCCCCGTTGCAACGCGATGTGTACTTTGTGGGTTTTTCAAAGAAAAAATGGTTATGCATATGGTTGTCGTAACGTTGGCTTTAGGGGTTTTCCAAAAAAAATGATTTTTTTTTTACTTTTTACCCAAAAGTATTTCATAAATTACTTTTAACCCAAAACTATTTGTTTTTTACTTTTAACCCAAAACTTTTTACCTTTTGCAATATATTTTCGTAACGTTTTTACTTTCAACTTTGTTCCTTTATAGTTTTCATTTTCCGCAAATTTTTCGCTTTATGCTTGGTTCTAAATTTTGTGACATAACACATCGCAACGTGTGTCTTTGGCTTAACGTTTTTATGTTTCGTTCTAAATTTTGCGAGTTAACACGATGCAACATGCGTGTGTGGGTGAACGTTTTACATCGTCTATTTTTTCCCGTTTGACAGGTTTAACATAATGTGCGGATCCTAGACCGACTTAGTTATAACTAAAGAATCCCCGCCGCATTGCGGCGGGTCGTAATCCTAGTTAAAAAAACAATTCTTAAATCAATAATTATTTAATAAAATTTAAATTAACTAATAAGATTAGGAGTGAGAAACTAAAAAGTAAGATTTTCTTTGAATTTGACAACTAAAACACTGTTTTGGTAAATATTTTTGAACCAACACTATTTTGGTAAATACTTTCTCCACCAACACCAGTGGCGGATCTTGCCCGTTGAACCTGCCAGGGCCGAAAGACACGGACACTAAAATTAGCACTACGGCCGAAAAACTTGCCAGGGCCGAACATAGTATATATACAAAATTTCGATCGAAATGCGGAAAATTAGCACTACAGCCGAAAAACTTGCCAGGGCCGTGGCCCTGCCACGGCTCTACTAAGATCCGCCCTTGACCAACACCACTTTGGGAAAAAACTCATGTATTTCTTGATATTTATAAATACATCTAAATGCTTAACTTGAGGGCTTGATGCTGGTGAACCTTCATAAGTGTATCTTTGAACTGCACCTTGGGACCCTTTGACTTTTGTAGTCAAACATGTGTGCTACTGCATTTGTAATCATCATGTTCATTGGTCATCATTATGGATATTGCAAATCTGAGGCTGATCCAGATAATCATAAGATAGATATGAATCAGTAAGTTGTTAGTCCTAAAGTTTTAAAAAAAAATTGGGATGAGTTTTTGCTTGAAAATTACCGTGTTTGACCGTCAAAAGTCAAAGTGCAACAATTCCACATCTTTATACTTTTCAACAGATTCCAACCTTGAAACAAGAGTATATTGAAAGACAGATCACACATGATAAAGTACAAGTAGTAACAAACATAAAGATATTCTGGTAAAATCATGCTTATCTTGATGCTGAAGTTTAAGTTAATACTCGCATATAATCGTGTTTTGATTTTTTGTTGGCTTTGTAGTTTTCTCTTTCGCATAAGTCGCTTTGTTATCTAGTGTAACAGAGTCATTTATATACTTTTAGACATTTATAATATTACTTATAAACCAAGAAATTACCTTATAAAACCTTGCAGATAAAACATATGATCTTCATGTTCTAGAATTTCCACCCCTGCAGAAAGTTAATGAAAAGAAAATATTCATCAACTTTCACTTATTATTGAATTTAAGGTAAAATTCTTTGAAGTTTTTCTCATAGTCACATAAATCGTGGTTCGCTCCGGATCGGGTTCGTGGTTCGGGTTCGGAATTCGCTAAATGGCACGAATTCGGTTCGGAGGGGGGTAGGCTCATTTCGGTTCGCTTCGGTACGGTCCGGTACGGTGTACCATTTATTCGGGTTCGGTATACACAAATACACAATATAAATAGAAATGTCTAATTTCATTAATCCAAAATTCATATTACTAATGAAAAACATTCGTGGGTTAACATAAACATAAATATAGAAATTCAAAAATTTAATCTAGACGTGGCCTTTTTCCTTTCCCGTTATCCACATCTTCGTCTTCAAGATTTTCCCAAACCATTTCCTCTAAACGAGCACTTGAACCTTCAATATATGAGCTTTCCGGATTGACATCCCATTTTTTGTTTGGGCCGGATTTATAAGAAGCAGAAAATCGAGATTGAAGCCGAATATTTGAGTGAATAAAAACTAGTTTATCCGCTCTTTTGCAATTTAAACGATAAAGTCCCCTTAAAATCTAGAGTATATTGAAAGACAGGTCACACATGATAAAGTACAAGTAGTAACAAACATAAAGATATTCTGGTAAAATCATGCTTATCTTGATGCTGAAGTTTAAGTTAATACTCGCATATAATCGTTTTGATTTTTGTTGGCTTTGCAGTTTTCTCTTTCGCATAAGTCACTTTGTTATCTAGTGTAACAGAGTCATTTATATACTTTTAGACATTTATAATATTACTTATAAACCAAGAAATTACCTTATAAAACCTTGCAGATAAAACATATGATCTTCATGTTCTAGAATTCCCACCCCTGCAGAAAGTTAATGAAAAGAAAATATTCATCAACTTTCACTTATTATTGAATTTAAGGTAAAATTCTTTGAAGTTTTTCTAGCTGCCTACATCTGTTTTGTTCTGAAGTTGCTGAAAATTGAAATTTTGTGCATTCGAGAAGAGAAAAATAAATATAATCCAAAAACAAAAGATAAGATAAAAGTTAATAGTGAAAATTCCGGGTAACTGGATTGCCCCGGCGGGGTTGCTCTTGTTGGGTTCGTAGGCTTTAGGGTAGCCGGCCCTAGTTAGGGTTAGCCGGCCCTAGTTATTAGGCCCACTTAGTTAACTTGTTGACCAAGTAGGAAACCCTAATCTTGTTCTATAAATACCTATGATGTAATTGTAATCTGTATCATTCTGAAAACAGTTGTGAGCATCTAATAAAAGAAAAACCCTAGTTGCAACCCGTGGACGTAGGTCACCTTGGCCGAACCACGTAAATTCTCTTGTTCTTTATTTTCTGCTAGTGTGTGTGTGTGTTTGTTCCGCTTCCGCTCGAGCCTACTCTGATCCGATACCCCTAACAAGTGGTATCAGAGCCAAAGGTTCAGTAAAATACACGGTTCACACGGTCATCGCAGGAGAAGGAGAGAGCTGGACGAGAGATCTTGATCTGCTGTTGCTGCCGTCGCCGCTAACTTGTTTACGGCCCGTACCTATTCTCTGGTTACGGCTCGTAAGGTCTAGGGTTTGCGCCGTAGGGTTTGCTGTTGCAGATCTGGTGGTTTTGGGGTGTTTGGCGATTAGGGTTTCGGTTCTTGAACCCTGGTTATTCGCTGATTTTACGCTCGGGTTTGTAAGAGAAGTCGCTGGTTCGGGTACTTCGGGTTTCTGGTTTATTGAAAGTTGCTCGGGTTTCGGTTGCTTGGTTCCTTGTGGTTTTTTCTGGTTTTTCTCGTTTGCTATGGCTGAAGACGGGAAGTTCCGAATCGAGAAGTTCAACGGTACTGATTTTGCTTGGTGGAGAATGCAAATAGAGGCGTTGCTTGGTGAATGCGATTTGGATGTGGTACTGGAAGAAAAACCTGCTGGAATGGATAAAGCTGCCGAGACAATTTGGAACTCAAAGGACAAAAAGGCAAGAGGTAAAATTACATTGGCTTTGACGAGGAGCGTTGCATTTAATATCATGAAAGAAACAACTGCTCGTGATATGTTAGAAGCTCTGTCAAATATGTATGAGAAGCCGTCTGCCGGTAATAGGGTGTTCTTGATGAGGGAACTGTTTAATATGAGAATGAACGAAGGCAGTTCAGTTGCTGATCACATTAACGAGGTCAATTCAATTTTGTCCAGGTTAGCAACTGTGGGCATGAAGTTGGATGATGACACTCAGGCTGTGGTTTTGTTATCTTCCTTACCTGATAGTTGGTTAGGATTTGTGACAACGGTCACTGAAACTGCTGGAACTGGAAATTTGAAGTTTGATCGGGTCCGGGATAGTGTTTTGGGTGAAGACGTTCGCCGGAGGAACACTAGTGGAGGATCTACTTCTGGTATGTTCAGTGTTAGCAGGGGAAGAGGTAATAACAGAAGCAGTGGGAGTCGTGGGAAAAGCTTGTCTAAAGCTGGGAAGAATGTGAGGTGCTGGAACTGTGGTGAAAAGGGGCATGTTAAAAACGAGTGTCCTGATCCTAAGAAAGAGGATGGTAAGCAGCATGTAAACAGTGTTGTGTCAGATGAATCTGACGGTGAGGTACTGGTTTGCTGTGAAGAGTCTATAGATTCTTGGGCTATGGATTCTGGTTCTTCGTTTCACGCCATGCACAGCGGGGAGACGATGGTGAATCTGAAAAAAGGAGACTTTGGAAAGGTACGATTAGCTAACGGTCATGTTCTTAATGTTACGGGTATGGGAGATGTCAATCTGAAGACTCCATTGGGCACTACATGGAACTTAAAGAATGTCAGGGTAATTCCAGGTTTAACGAAGAAACTTATTTCTGTTAGTCAACTGGATAAACAAGGACTATATGTTAAGTTTGGTGGTGGGAAGTGGAAGGTGATTGATGGAAATCTTGTTGTTGCCTGTGGAAGGAGACGAGGATCGTTGTATCTAGTTGAGATACCTGCTGAGGGAGTAGCCGTCCCTGTACAACATAAAGTCTGGTTCACTGAATCTAGTAAGCGGAAGAGGGTTCAATTTGCGAACTTGAATCCTGGTGCTTTGGGGATGTCAGTTGAATGTGGTCGGGGGTCTAAGTTTAAGCCAGTCAGGGGATTTGGTGATAGTAGGAGCACGGGTCGTGTTTCGGGTACAATCACAAAGAACCGTTGGGTTTTGAAGACGAAGATTCCGACTGAAGAAAAAAGCTCTCCTGGAAATAGTTTGCAAAATGTGGAGAGTGGTATTAATTCTCGGTGTATCTCTGGAGCTGGTGGATCGTGCAAGCCGGTTGAGATAGAGAATGGGTCTGATAAGACTGTTGGGTTGGAGCTTGTGGGAGCTTCAACTGGTCTCTCAGTTACTTGATGAGAGGTGTGGTTGCAACTAGGTGGCTTGGATGTGACTGGAGTCTTAGCTTGTTCTTGGAACTGGAGGCTGGGAAGACTTGAACGTAAAGATTACTGAAGTTACTGGTGATGGGTTTCTTGGATGCACTTTGTGGACTATGCAAAGCCTCCGAGTGGGAGATTGTTGGGTTCGTAGGCTTTAGGGTAGCCGGCCCTAGTTAGGGTTAGCCGGCCCTAGTTATTAGGCCCACTTAGTTAACTTGTTGACCAAGTAGGAAACCCTAATCTTGTTCTATAAATACCTATGATGTAATTGTAATCTGTATCATTCTGAAAACAGTTGTGAGCATCTAATAAAAGAAAAACCCTAGTTGCAACCCGTGGACGTAGGTCACCTTGGCCGAACCACGTAAATTCTCGTGTTCTTTATTTTCTGCTAGTGTGTGTGTGTGTTTGTTCCGCTTCCGCTCGAGCCTACTCTGATCCGATACCCCTAACAGCTCTGACTCAGACGGCCCTGAGAAGCGCATCACTCCGGTAATGCTACCGTCGCAAGCAGCCTCTAAAGAACAGGGAGTGAACAACCCTTCTATCCATGTAATTAATGAGCCTTTTCAAGAATCATTAAAGAAAGGAACAACAGTACCTCCTCTTGTTTGGTCTTTAAAAGCGAGTTGATTTCTGTCTTTACATCACAAAACCCAAAACTTGTATCTATTACTTTGAGCTCAGGGGTAGACACGTGTCCCTTGGTGAAAACTGTAATTGCTCGGCATTCTTGTATTTGTAAAGTTTCCAACTTTGGCAATGAGAAAGCCTCCTTCCCCAAGCAAAATCCCTTGAAACTTGGAAGTTTGCCGAGTTTTAAGGACTTTAGACAAGGTAACCTAATATCATTCACTTTGGCATCACATTTTTCTTCTTCCACCTTCACAATTACCTCCATATTCTTGCACCGCCCGATACTTAGGTCTTGGAGTTGCACTAGGCTGTTAACCATGGAACATGTAAAAACATGTTCCAAACGATTGCATTCGTGAATAGAGAGAGTTATCAGGTTTGGAAATTCCAGTACCATCCACTGATTGCTCTTCCATAGATACTCGAGATCCCCTACACTGGCTAACTTGACTTGTCTTAGGTTTGGAATTTGGACAAGAGTTTGTGATTTATTTGTTCCTTCCAATGCTCCTACTTCAAATACCTCTTCTAGCCCATCACATCTTTCTATAGTAATCTGTTGAAGCTTTTCCAATTGTAGCAGAGCATTAGATGGTACAATAGTCTTTCCAACATTTCTCCGCCATATATTAATTTCTATCAGATTATGAAAAGAGCAAGGGACTCCTTCTGAAATAGTAGGCTCTGAAGAAGCTGGGAATGTGGTCTGCAAATAAAAGAAAGAAAACACAAGGTGTTTGTTTGAGGTTACAAAAATAAGCCTGAAACATAAGAAAATTAATGTTTCAACAAATGTAAAAGAAAGTGTACCTGACTGATAGTTTCATGAAAGTTAAGGCCACATTCAGGACTATATCTGCCAAAACTTGTTTCTATGTACTTGAGCTTTGGAGTTGTTGACTGACCAGATGTAAACATCATCAGTTCAGGGCATTCATTGATCTTCACAATAACCAATGAGGGCCATCGGAAGTCATTCATCCCCAAGAAGAAACCCTCGAGGTTTGGTAGATCGACAAGTATAAGTGTGTCTAGACGAGGAAACACCACACCTTTGGATGATGTTTCTTTTTCTTCTTTCACAATCACTTGTATTGCGTTGCATCTACTTACTATCAACACTTTGAGTTGCTTGAGGCTTTCAAGGGTGGAGAATGTGAATATATATGATAGAATGTCACATTCTGTAATACGCACAGTTTTTAAGTTGGAGAGTTGAGGGAGACCTAGGATAGTAACGTTTTTTAGTGGTGGACCACCAACAACACGTGCACCTCCTTCATCAACATTATTACTACTAGATTCACTTTCAAATACCTCTCTCATCCTACTGGAATAATGAATTTTCAGCTCTTGAAGCCTTTTCATTTGTCCGACTGCATACCATGGAACTAGACTTGACAACGCTTCACAGGAACATATGGATATTGTTTTGGGGTATTGGCACAGTGACCAACAAGCACCGATTGCTTGACCACTCTGCAATAATTATAATTTTGATTAGGAGTAAACTTATTAATCTAAATTTGATGATTTATAAGTTTCGTTAAACCAAAGCATTGAGGTTATATGGCAATGTTAAATAATCCTATTACAGTACCTGGAACTCATTATGAAACATATTGGAGGAAAGTATGTCACTCCTACACGTCCTACCACCATCATCAACACTCTTTAGACATGGGAGATTTTGAAGCTTCAAAGTGTCAAAATGAGGAAAGTATGCGGTGTCCTGATAAGAAGATGCAGATGTAGTGTTTTCATCATCTCTTCTCGAAATAACTTCTTCCATACCATCACAACGATAAATAAACACACTCTTTAAGTTGCATAAATATTTTGCCATAAGAGGAGAAAACAAGGACTTTATATTGTGACAAGAACTCAAGGAAATGTGTGTGAGGTTTTGGAATGGAAATTGCAAAGGTGGATGATGACGAATTA
Source organism: Helianthus tuberosus (assembly GCA_030545235.1). Lineage (NCBI taxonomy): Eukaryota > Viridiplantae > Streptophyta > Magnoliopsida > Asterales > Asteraceae > Helianthus > Helianthus tuberosus. Next base: position 39,270,290 of record CM060435.1, on the reverse strand, counting down.
AGAATTTATTCCAATTGCACATCCACACATGACTCATCTTATGTAACTCAATTAGGCTTATACTTTGAAGGTAGGGGAGCAGTAGTGGCGGTTGAATTGTTGCTAATTGTCTACTACTTGGACTATCCATCTCAAACACCACCTCACCCACTCTTTCATCTCCCCATAAATCAAGCCTTTGAAGGTGATGACAGGTGTGCATAAGATAAGATGGGTATGTGACATCTGGAATGTTATCATCCACTTCTGACATGAGATTAATCTGCATATAACATTAAATGTAATCAACACTTTAATGTCTTCATTTAACACTTTAAATATAATATTAAAAAAAATAGAATAAGTGGGGAAGGCCAACCAAGAATCATGAAAACATTAATAAATCATACAAGATACCAAAGGGCCTATACTCATAAGATCTCATATAAAGTTCTTCAAGGCTGCCCAAGTTTTGAAAGACACCATCGTCGATGCGTAGGTCAACACATCCAGTCAAATCTAGTAACTTCAATTTTTTCAACATTCCTATCATCGATGGCAACCTTCTTATTCCACAATAAACAAGGCTCAATGCTTCCAAGTTGCTAAGACTTCCAAGGAAAGATATATCTTCAATCAACGAGCATGAACGAAGGCATAGTGTTCGAAGTTTGGTCGAGTGTTCGAACACCACCGGAAGCAATGGAATACGTACTTTCTCATAAGAGACAACCTCAAGTTTTTCTGAATTTTCATAAATATCTTGAGGAAATTTGAGGAGGTTCTTCCCATCCATTACAATCAAAAGTGAGAGGTTTGGGTAACTAAAGTCTACAGGAAATTTAGAAATACCTGTGCACTTCAATAAAACTCTATCATAAGACTCTTTTGCATCCTTGTTTATAAGCTGATGTCCAGACATATTATCATGGCAGACTATTGAAGCTTGTTTGACTTTTGAAAAATTACTTAAAGCAAAAGCACGCACGAGATCATGCATCTTTACACATCCCATGCGGTCACTTTCTGTCAACAAGTTTGCCCGTATGAGGTTGTTAACACAAATGATTGTTCGTCTTCTTGCTTCTCTTAAAGTATGCACTTTACTAAACAGCTTCAAACCCCAGCCGTACCTCATCAGGTCCTCAATGGGAATATCAAAGTCATCCGGGAATAAGCCACTTAGGAGGAAAACTGATTTATCATCATCCTTTTGAAGATTGTTGTAGCTCATTTCAAAAACTTTATGCACAATGTCATTAAGGTCTTGAAGGTCATCATGTTGTAAATTGGAAAGTGTTTCTTTCCATGCCTCCTTTTTGTTACCAATAAGACTTTTGGCAATGGTTTTCAAACCCCCACATTTATTCACAATATCTTCTCCTATCTTTTGGAGCTCGGCATCATCACCATCCGAAGGAGTTGGTCCCACAATCTCAAAAAACAATGTTTTTGCCTCTGCTTCATTTAAAACACGTACTCTAAATATTGAATTAGGTCTAACATCCATTTGAGTGCACACATGTTCAAATCGTGATGTGAACAAGAGCTTGAACCCATTCGGCAAAGGGCTCGTTAGTCCAACATCTTTGAGGTCAACCTCCTTCCAAATATCATCCATTATTACTAAAATTTTCTTTTGCCCATTTTGCGACATCCCCTCAAATTTCTTACGAAGAAGCTCAGCCCTTGCATCTTTTGTTTTTTCAGTTAAATCTTGATGAATGTATTCTGCAACAGCTTGCTGTAGAACAAATAGGTCACAGCTTTCCCCAAGAACCACCTTTACAACCCAATCGAACATTTTTGAATCTTCCACGGCCTTCTTTAGTTGTTCCATCATTGTGGTCTTGCCGACACCACCCATCCCACATAGAGCAATCATCTTTTGGGACTCGTCATTTGATTGTAGAGATTGCAATGCAGCATTAAATACCGAATCTCTAGACTCAAACGTGGTTGTTTGGATACCATGAGGAACTGGTGCAGAGGTGGATGGTACCTTAGCAAGTGGTTTTCGTTCATTTGTCCAACTGATTTCAGACGCTCGTTCTTTGAGAGCTTTTATCTGTTCGACAATAATACAAGATTGTTTTCCTGCTTTGTATCTCTTTGCCACATTGAAGCACCCAATTCCATCTGTTGGAATACTTTCCACCTTCTCCTTCATCTTTTGAACATCTTCCAACCATGGCGACACATGGCGAGATACCACATGATAGTTCGCATCAGCTGTTGTTTTTTTCTCTTGAATATCTTGTTCAGTGATATTCAACTGATCCATTTTCTCCTTCATATCATTAACATACTTTGTGGAGGATACCAAGAAACCGAAATGTTTCTTAACAGGAACCATCAAAGAGTTAACAACCGGTGTAACAATTGAATTTATAATAGCATCCATATTTTAACTGCAATTTGATACAAACAATTAATAAGAAAGTGCAGGAATTGTAATTACCAAAGCAGTTAGACATGTATTCTTTACATTACGAAACTATTTTTTTCACTGATCTACATATCTAGTAAAAAAAATAGATGTTTGTTGTTTAAAGTTTTGCCTCACAGTCAAATTTTAATGCTAACATGACAAAATATTATCTGATAAGTCCATGTTACCTTCTAATGTGGATAAACTCCAGATATATTACTCTTGAGTTTGATTAGTAGATAAACACACTTACAACCTACATGGATGGCTTTAATTATTTTAAAGCGATCATACTTGTTTCTTCAAACATGTTTACAGAAGTGTTCTTAAGATTGATGCAATAATTTGAGATTGAACATTGTAAAAAATAAAAGAAGGAGAATATTACCTACTCGCTTCTCTTACAAACTTCTTTCTTTTGGTAAAGAAATGAAAGGATTGATAAGATTTATGAGGCCACTTGCAAAGGAGAAGATGGTTATGATATGTAAAGACCAACTTTAAGCCAAAAGTCTTTCTGCATTATTAGTTTTTGGTACGGAGTTTGATTTTTTTATTAATTAAAGAAATGATTACATCAATAGTGGATGTTTGGTGATATATAGTAACTAATATTAATATTTTATTTAACTTTCTTAATTCCTATATTTTGCTTTTTTAGGGTAAATTACATTTTTCGTCCTTTATGTTTGTATCGAATTGCAATGGATAACCTTTAGCTTCAATAATTACAGTCACAATCCTTTATTTGTAAAACTCGTTACACCTTAGGTCTTTGACTCTAACCTGGTTAAATTTTTTAGTTAATTATGACATGTGCCTTGCACATGATGGTAGATTAGTAATTTTACCGATATATTTAAATTAAACAAATAAACAAAACAAATCTCTTTGTTTCAGATCTCTCTCTCCCCTCTCTATCTCTCCCCAACCAATCCCCACCCCCACCATCACTGTGAGAGCACACCACCACCGTTTCCGGCAAGGTTCCGAGCAAGATTCCGTTTAAAAAAATGATATATTACAGTAGGATGATTCTTCCCCTTATAAACCCCACTTGCAGGAGGACTTATCTGCAACAGGTGAATCTAAAGCTGCAACAGGAAATTCACACCCTAATTACATTAAACTAATAGCTTTGATACAATTATACAAATACTCAGAAATTCTGGCAGCATTAGTGAATCAAAACAGGTTAGTGCAACTTACTTTTGGCATATCCAATCACCCCTCTTCATTGTAATATTTGGTCCAAGATTTCTTGGCATTTGTTCATACTGTTCTGATGATCTGCCTCTATTGGTCAAATTACCGATCTAATGTAACACGCTTCTGACAGACGATTCAGTACCTATTGATCCCTGTCTTCAGTTTAACACAACAGATGAGATAACATACAATTAACACTCTAGATGCTCTATGATCATAGTTATACGAATTCAATAAAGCATACAAACTTTATAAGAAGAGAACCTGTAAGAAAGCTCTCATTCTTCTTTCAATTTCATGACCACTTTTGAACAGAAATGGATATCCATCATTGATAATCACCTCCATATCCTTCCTTGAAAGCCATCTGGGAAAAAATTTCAAATAAACAATTTGTAAAAAAAAGGTTATCCTCATTTACTTCAATGAACCACAGTTAACATATACATATTCCAAAAAGGAAAAAAAACATTTTTCACATGATGAATTTACTATAGTGAACCGTTACTAAATCAGTGTTGATGGAAAACAAAAATTTAACAAATCTGGGTATATGTTTCAGGTAAACCAGAACATGCTTTCAGGTAATCGGTCCGGTATCACCTAATCCCATACCCACGAAAACTTTTATTACTAATTCCCATGCCCAAATACCTGTCCCATTACCCATCTCCGGGTTCGGGTTTTCTCACGTGGTAGTTCGATTGCCATCCTTATGACCTCATTGTAAATCTGATTAATTCAGTTTTTGCAATTCGCAGAGTAACAACTGAACTAGTAATCTAGGGTTTATAATTCCATTAAATTTAAATAATGTTATCAATCACACTAAAACAGAAATGCAATAGAAAGAGATTTGAATTACAAACCTTAAGATTTCAGGTCTTTCACGAGCAAACGTCAAACACGAATTCACAGCAGCCACAAACTCCTTCGATAACTTTTCACTCTCCACAAATTCATCCTCAATATTACTGTTTCCGTTAAAATAACCTGCAATAGATAGACTTTCAAGTAGTCTGGACCACTCCTGCCACAGATGAGACGGTATATGTAAACAGCGCGTTTCAGGTGAATCTAAAGCTACAACAGGTGAATTTCTGAGAAGTGGATTCAAATGTAAACAGCGTGTCTGATTCGACACAAGCAACAGGTGAATCTAAAGCTGCGTGGTGAGTGGTGGTTGTTGATGGTGAGCGTGGTGAACCTTGCCGGAAACGGTGGTGGTGGTAGCTGTCACATTTGATGGTGGGGGTGGGGATTGGTTGGGGGAGAGATAGAGAGGGGGAGCTGAAACAAAGAGATTTGTTTTGTTTATTTGTTTAATTTAAACTAGGTTTTGCCCGCCCGCGTTGCGGGCACTAAGCCGAATATTTCTTTCTCATAGCATGTACGTCTGTGTTTTAGTTACTTGTACATACTACTCATGACACGATCTCAAAAAAATTACATTGAGTAAACAAAGTAAAACAAAATACTACCATACTTTTGCTAAAAAACTAAAACGATGGAAAAACTACCGCTTGGTATGACGAATAAAAATTAAATCGAGCCAACCATTTAAAACAAAACACTACCATAGGCTTCTAAAAGAAATATTAAAACGAATTTTATACTGGGGCAAAATCGTAAATAAACACAAAAAAATCATGTTGAAATGTAAATCAACTTAAGTTAATATCGACACGTAAATAAAAATAAAGACGTAAAACTCGATTAAAAAGTATTCAGAAAGCTAAGGGGTTGTAAGAGTCAATGTTAAAAATTAAAAGGTAAAAGTAAAAAAGAAAAAAAAAACCAAAAAAGTAAAGAAAGAAAGAAAAAAAAAGAAAAAAAAAATGACAACACCACTGTAGCAAAGTGGTGTTGTCATTTGATATATATAATAATATATTTATAAAATTACTAATCTACCCTCATGTGCAAAGCATATGTAATATTTAACTAAAAAAATTTAGAGTAAATTGCGATTTTGGTCCCTGTGGTTTATTACCAATTGCAATATTTTACAATTTTGAAAAGTATTGCAATTTTGGTACAAGTGTTTTCATTTCATTGCAATTCCAATCCACAATGCTAACTCCATCCATAACATAGTTAAAACAAGTCACATGACTATCATGTGCAGGGGCATTATCGTAAATAACCATAAAAATGAAAGAAACAAATAGAACAAAAATCATCTTTTTGCTTCATAAGACGTGTTTCTCAGTGAGTGATATTGGGCTCGGGTTTCCATGAGCGACACAAATCTCAATTTTTCTTTAAAATCGGATGTTGTTCTTGATCATAACTGGGTGTTTCGAAAGCATAATGAACCATTCAAACTCAGTGTTGTGTATGGTATGTCTTACAACCTCTAAATACCCATTAACTTGGAATGATCTATTAAATTGTTATGAATTTGTTATAAACTTCATTGAATGGGTCAATACATTGAAGTTGCAGTGAACAAACCCGCACTTTTTTTATGATAAAAAGCTGCGTATTTTGGGTTTTTTTGGGTGAAAAAAACCTGCAGTGTTTTAGGCGTTTTTTGCTGAATAAACGCCACTTTTTTATGATAAAAAGCTGCGTTTTTTGGTTTTTTTTTTGCTGAAAAAACCCTGCAGTGTTTTAGGCGTTTTTTGCTGAACAAACGCCACTTTTTTGAAGATAAAAAGCTGCGTTTTTTGGGGTTTTTTGGCTGAAAAAAACCTGCAGTGTTTTAGGCGTTTCTTGCTGAACAAACGGCACTTTTTTGATGATAAAAGGCTGCATTTTATGGGGTTTTTTGGCTGAAAAAAACCTGCAGTGTTTTAGGCGTTTTTTGCTGAACAAACGGCACTTTTTTGATGATAAAAAGCTGCGTTTTTTTGGCTGAAAAAAACCTGCAGTGTTTTAGGCGTTTTTTGCTGAACAAACGGCACTTTTTTGATGATAAAAAGCTGCGTTTTTGGGGGTTTTTTGGCTGAAATAAACCTGCAGTGTTTTAGGTGTTTTTTGCTGAACAAACGGCACTTTTTTATGATAAAAAGCTGCATTTTTTTGGGGTTTTTTGGCTGGAAAAAACTGCAGTTTTTTGCTGAACAAAGGGCACTTTTTTGATGATAAAAAGCTGCGTTTTTTGCTGAACAAACAGCACTTCAACAAGGTATACGCTTTACATAATCCAGTTGTAAGATTACCCAAACCGACCCATATCCATTCAATACCCTTAATAACCAAACAACGGCATCTAACAATTTACATCAGTAGAAGTTATGTGCATAAAAACCAAACAATTGCATATTGACTTAATAAAATAGTCAAAATTAGGGGAAATTTACTTCATAATATAGATAGATATAACTAATACAAAATACAAGTACAATTTCAAAGATCAGTACAAAAACGACCTTCACAAATTCTTAGGTCAATTAAACAAGATATACATAATGAAGAACAACCAACTGACACCTAACACAATCTTCAACCTCTTGTTCTGGATTCTTGAGTTTCTTATCAGATCTTCATGATAGTTTTTGTTTTGCAATAGTCCACGTATGATGTTCTGAGCTCTGAAGCACAATGGAGGATCAAGCCAACGAACAAAGCCACAATTATTCCCTACTCTGTCAGAGCAAAAGAATCTCCTTCCGGGATTTTGTTCAGTCCATGTTGTTTTGATGATTGTTGGTGATCCACAAGCACATAGAACCATTGTTGTTGGAGGTGTATTTCTTGCTTAGCAGGTGTTACAAATTAGGGTTTGGGATGTGAAGAAGAAAGAAACAGATGTTAAGTTCTATTTGTTTCTTTCATTTTTATGGTTATTTACAATAATACCCCTGCACATGATAGTCATGTGACTTGTTTTAACTATGTTATGGATGGAGTTAGCATTGTGGATTGGAATTGCAATGAAATGAAAACACTTGTACCAAAATTGCAATACTTTTCAAAATTGTAAAATATTGCAATTGGTAATAAACCACAGGGACCAAAATCGCAATTTACTCAAAAATTTAACTAGGTTAGAGTCAAAGAACCTAAGGTGTAACGAGTTTTACAAATAAAGGATTGTGACTGTAATTATTGAAGTTAAATGCTATCAATTTCAATCCGACATAAACATAAAGGACGAAAAGTGTAATTTACCTGCTTTTTTAACTTTGGTAATATTTTATTTAACTCTTTTAATTCATTTATTTTGTTTTTTTTTAGAATTGTCAATTTGCAAAACCAGCTTAATTACGTGTTATGATTGCTTACATTTGATCCACCGAAGTTGCAACCTTCTTTCCTTTTTAGTGTTTTCGACTAATCTAAAATTTATATAAATTTATTTTATCTATAAAATAGCCTTTCTTAATTTTCTTGAATATACACAAATATAAAATAAATATAAGTATTCAATATTCAAAATTAACTTGGTATTATTAAATTGAAAATGTAGTTAGCATTCACAATAGAGTATTTTACTTATATCGTAAGCTATAATAAGTGTCGATAATGTATTGGTACTGTAACGAATCTAATTTATACCTCCACAATAATATCGGGATCACGCCGATTCCGACAAAATAACGGTACCGGTATTAGTACTATTGGAATCGTTAGTGACATTCGTTTTTTTTTCTTTCGATCAATGTAAAATAAAGGCGTCTATGTCCTATTGTGCAAATGACGACGTTATTTTTTGAGTTTTATCTTTCGGTCGCCATAACAAGTGATAGTACCGTATCGATACCCTAATAAACCAAACTGACATCGACCGAATTCCCATCGCAACGCGCGGGAAATTCTACTAGTTTAAACAATTTAACATGGAGCAGTGGATGTTTAATCATCTTTCAAACTATTTAACCAATTAGCCTCGTGAGGACAGTTTTTTTTAATGTGATTTAAGCACACGTATTTTTTTCTGAAATTGCCTTTGAAGAGAAAATAATGAGCGATTACATTTCCAAACCTTTAGAGACTTTCAAAGTTGTTTGAAAAATTAATTGTAATCGGATCTCATAGTGTATTAATACGGCTGAACCTACATCTTACCCGCAATTTTGTATTTATTAATCAACTAGGTTAGTTACCCGTGTGATACACGAGCTGTACTAATATATTTTGCAAATACAAATTTTACTTGAAACTATATAGAAGATTGATTGTAATTAGAATTAATAGTTATACAACTAAAAATGAAACCTAACTCATGACTTTCTAAATATTTCTTTATATATAATATTTGTTGTTTAACTTGTTAAGTAAAAAGAGATGTTTATAATATGATCTAATACATGGTTTGAATTAAAAAATAATAATGATAAAAAGAAAAAAAGATACCACGTCGTTCTTTCAAATAGACTTTTTGAGCATAGAAAATAAAAAACAGAATTGTGAATGTGTGGTTAGTTCACTTGGTATAGATTCGTGTTTGTTACTGGGAGGTCTTGCGTTCAAACCCAAGCAATGGATAGATTAGGAATGTTTTGGTATAAATTAGAAGTGAGTAAACATTGTTGTTAAAAAAATAAGAGAACTCTGATACAAACCTAAAAATAGTTGACAAAGGATTTAATATCAAAAACTTCAAACTTGTGTGTACATTTAATGACTAAAATTAAATATGATTGGGCTACCTTTTTTATAAGAACTTTGTAACCAAATATTTGGAAAAAGAAGAAAACCTATTCTTTAATAATCAAATTATCCACCTAACTATGGCTTATATGAATATACAAAGGAAAGCAAGAAAACACTGACAATCTGTAAAGCTCAAGTAGCATAAAGAACTCAGAAACAAATCATGAAAATCCCAAATCAATTTACAAACACAAACAAAATAACTTAATGAATACTATGATCATGTAACTACTAACACACAATCACACACGTTAATGGTATGATAAAACCTTTTGCCAATCAAGGAGACTTATAGTTCCGATAAATTGGCCAAGTTATACGTGGACGAGATTGTGTCCCTGCATGGTGTGCCAGTATGTATTGTATCCGATAGAGATACTAGATACACATCTCACTTTTGAAAGAGTTTCCAACAATCATTAGGCACGAGATTAAATCTCTGTACGGCTTACCATCCTCAGACTGATGGACAGAGTGAGCGTACTATTCAGACTTTGGAAGACATGCTTAGAGCATGTGTGATTGATTTGGGTGGTAGCTGGGATGACCATATACCCCTAATAGAATTCTCCTACAATAACAGTTATCATACTAGCATCAAGGTCGCTCCTTTTGAAGCCTTGTATGGGAAAAAATGTAGAACGCCTGTTTGTTGGGCTAAAGTTGGGGAAGCCTAACTATCAGGACCCTGAGATTGTCCTAGAGACCACGAAAAAAATTTATTCAGATCCGTGATTGTCTCAAAGCTGCCGGTGATAAGCAGAAAAGTTATGCAGACAAGAGGCGGAAACTTCATAAGTTCCAAATAGGGGACAAGGTCTTATTAAAGTATCACCCTGGAAGGGTGTGATGCGATTTGGAAAGAAGGGCAAGTTGAGCCCGTGATATATCGGACCATTCGAGATAATCGAATGTGTCGGACCTGTGGCTTATAAGCTTAGGCTACCTAAGGAGCTTAGTGGAATTCATGATGTGTTCCACATTTGTAATTTGAAGAAATGTCTAGCCGATGAGTCGCTAGCAATGTCACATCACGATGTGCAAATTGATGAAAACCTGAGGTTCATTGAGAAACCGATTTCTATCGAGGATCATCTTCTTCGGAAACTCGTGGCGGGGCAAAGCAGCAAAAGATGGCAGAGAAGAAGCTAGACATGATAAGCTATGTATTAAATGAAGATTTTGAGAGAGAAATGAAAGCACGTTAGTTTTTTGAAAGAAGCAAGCTCAAATTGCATCTGAACTTACCTGGAGGTGAGCTTATATATACTATTATTTTTTATTTATTTAAAAGGTTGTATGACGCATAGCATGATTCTATTTTTATGTGTTTGACTAGATTTGCAAAGTGAGATTGAGCGTGTAGAGCAAGTTTGTATTTAATATTTATGATAATCTAATGCATTTATACATTAATCTTCTGTTTGTTTTTATGTTTAACAAAATGTACAATAACTAGTAAATTCAGGAGGTATTCGTTTTTATGATTTTCGATTCATTTAAAACAGTTGTCGATATCCTTATGGGTTGTATCGGTAACGAACTAACCGATACCGACCAAACAACATAGGAACCGGTATTGATATTATCGAAACCGGTATCCAAAGACGGTTCTGAGAATTTAGAGGCCTTGTGCAAATAGAAAAAAATAGGCTCCTAACTTTTCAAGTAATTAAATGTAAACCTCAATAACATATAATAAGTATAAACATAAACAAACAATTAAACAATATAATATAAGAAAAAAAACTAACTTAAACAAACATTTTTTTAATATGGGTGTACCTATTTCCACACTTCTTTCACTATTTGCACACTAAAAAGTTGATTTTTGTCTTATATGCACACCCTGCAGTGTCGAGCTGTGGCCAAAGCGCGGCGTTTTGGTCCGGTCAACCAGACAAAAACTGACGGGTGTCTGACAGGTCTGTTGACCGGACCAAAACGCCGAGCTTTGGCCGCGTTAACCAGACAAAAGACTGACACCCGGTCAGTCTTTTGTCTGGTTGACAGGACCAAAACGCGACCAAAGTTCGGCGTTTTGGTCCGGTCAACAGACCCGTCAGACACCCATCAATCTTTGTCTGGTTAACCGGACCAAAACACTGCATTTTAGCCACAGCTCGACACTGCAGGGGTGTGCATATAAAACAAAAAACACCTTTTAGGTGACTATCTACACACCAAGAGTGTAGATAGTTTGACCCTAACCGAAACAATTAAAAGGAATCAAATCAACTGAAAAAAATAACTTACATATTCGTATGTATATGATTATATGTCATTGGGATAAGCTCCCATTCAATTAAAAAAGAGTAAATTACAAGTTTTGTCCTTTATATTTGTCCCAAATTTCAGGCGTTGTCCTTTACCTTTAAAATTGATAAGTTTTGTCCTTAATGTTTGCAAATCATGCACGTTATGTCCTTTAGGCCAAACCCAGTTAGATTTTTTTGTTAAAGTTGGTCATGTGCCTTGCAAATGAGGGCACTTTTGTCATTTTGCCTCCCTAGGGGTTATTTTGTAATAAATTATTATTTAGGGGACTATATGTAAAACATTGAAAAATAAAAAAAGAAATATAAAAAACTCTCCCTTCTCTCTCTACTCTCTCTCATCACTTCTCCCCCAAATATTTACAGAAACTGCTACAAGCCCACCATCAATCGTCTGCAGAACCAAAATTAACAAGCTTGATTCATGTGGTCAAACTAATGAAATTGAAAAAAATAAGAACTTCATTGTTGTAAGAATTAATTCAAATTTTACAACCATAATTTTTTTTGCATATAATAAGCAATCAAAATTGTTCATCAGATGCTATTTTGTAATCCACATCAAATTCTCTACATACCAAAGTTCCGTACAAACAGATCATACATAAATCCAACAAAAAATCACAAAAACTTGAGAAAAACGAACAATAATTGCATCTCAAATATCAAATTACAATACCTAAATTGAGATCATAGATAGACAACAATCTGAATCGCGAATTCTCAAAAGAAAACCACTCTCTCTCCCTCTTTTTCTCTCTCTCTCTCTCTACCAGACTACCACCACCATCAATCCGCCACCGTCTCCGACATCACCACCCCCACCGGAACCCTAACCCCAACCTTGCAAACAACCAAAATCAACAACCACCACCGTTAAACCCACCACTGTCTCCGGCTAACAGGCAGAGAATTCCGGCGAATCTTGTATTTTCTGGTGAGGTCCGAAGATAACACGCAGAGAATTCTGATGAAGCAGTCTCCGGCCACCACCACTTGCAATCGCCCAACTCAACCTCAACTGGACCACCGCCTGCCGCACCCACCCCTTCACCCACCGCCGCTTCTAACCCACCACAATCAACCATCAGCAGCACACCCACCACCACCGCCGTGCCTTCACCTCCGCACCTAACCCACCACCACCGTCGTGCCTTCACCCTGCACCTAACCCACCTCAACCACCTGCATCTTCTGTTGTTTGAGAGAGAGAGAGAAGAGATGTAATTTACTCATTAAAAAAAGATTTGGTAAAGCATTAGGCATTTTAGGCTGAATAAGTTGGAGCAGGGATGGCTATTTGGAATTTTGGATGCATAAATTAATTATACTATTTAAAATATATATATAAAAAAGTAAATTACAAATTTTGTCCTTTATGTTTGTATCAAATTGCAGGTAAAGGTAAAGGCAAAGGACACCGCCTGCAATTTGGTACAAACATAAATAATAAAACTTGTAATTTATGTTTAAAAAAAATTAGGTCTATGGGAAAAACAGGCCTTGGTCGAGGGTGCGGCTCGCCCACCCCCAAGGTTGGCCATGCCGGTATCGATATTCATTTTTTAGCCACTGAAAATGTATACTATAAAAAAGTATTTAAAGCATCATTAAAACTAATTACACATGAAACCCACATGTAATCAAAAGATAAATCTCAAAAAATAAAGTTATAATAAATTTAATTCCAACTTCCAACTTTTACTTTGAGTAAATAGCCATTTTAGTCCCTGAGGTTTGGCTGAAATTGACACTTTAGTCAAAATAGTTTTTTTCTTGCGATTTTAGTCCAAATAGTTTGGTTTTCTGCCATTTTAGTCACTGACTTTTGTCATTTTTTGTCATTTTCGTCAACCACCACCACCATTTCCCACCACCCACCCCATCACAACATTCTATCATCGCCACCACCTACCTGCACCGTTACTATCCACCCACCCACCCCACCACCATTTCCACCACCACCGACCACTTTCCCGCCACCCACGTCATCAACCAACACCGCCGCTATCATCGTAAAACCAACAACCACCGCCATCATCTTCATTGTAAACCGGCACAACACCATCCTTATACCATCGCACCTGCAAAAAAAATGTGGTTTGACCAAAATTCAACTAAGTTAACTAAATTTTTTTAATGAAGTTAGTAGGTTGGATGAAAATGACAAAAAAATGACAAAAGTAAGGGATTAAAATGGTAGAAAACAAAACTATTTGGATTAAATGACAAGAAAAAAACTATTTGGACTAAAGTGGCAATTTTAGTCAAACCTCAGAGGCTAAAATGACAATTTACTCTCTTTACTTTAAAAGTCCAGTTCACTAGGTAATTTATTGGATATTTGAAGGGGGTTGGGTTTAGGTCCCATAACTGGGCTTGCTCTGCGAGAATGGTATCTTAGCAAAGGGGTGTTGGTCCCCTGGCAACGGTATTGTCAACAATTAGGAATGTATACAAGAACGCAGATATAGCGACAAAAAGGTGACTAAAGATTTTATTAGAAAATTATAACCAACCCGAAAGGTCCACCAAACCCTAGAAGAACTCATATGATTATGAGTTCTTCAACAATACAGATAATCGACAGATACATGATTAGTAGATGTTAACAAACAAACAACGAATCAAGATGAAATAAAACAAACCAGGCGTTACTTAATCTGGAAACCTAAAACGATTCGGCAATGATCAAAGACGAGCGAGTATTTGAGGACTGATCAAAAGACATCTACAAGAAAGATGATGATCATCTGATGTAGTGTGGCCTTGATGTTAAAGGTTAAAAACCCCAGAAGTTTCTGTAGCTCTTTTCCTCTCTCAATCTCTACACAAAATGAGGTGAACTGCAATTTATATATGAGGTCTTTAGGTCTTGAAACTTGGCCCATTAGCCCATACGTACAACAAACCTAGTCCATCATCAAGCCCAGCACAATACCTTTGTTGCAGTTATCCAATAAGCAACCGATACCTCATATGTACAAATGACATGTATTATTAGAACAAATAATATAAAATACATAAGTACAAAAAATATAAAACTGGTGAATTATTTACACTATATTTTTAACACTCCCCCTCAGTTTTATATTTCAAACATGTTTATAAGACCAAAAGACTTACCCATATGATCATGCTGCTGTGGCAGTAGACCTTCAGTGAAAATATCCACAAGTTGATTTGCAATTTTCCCCCTTTGAAATAACAAAATAAGTTCAAAGAACTTCCCTCAACACTTGTGAAACTATAACAATTGAACACCACAAACATGATGCCCACTTATCTCAGTAACTGTTTCAAACATTTACTCCACAACTTTAAAAAACTCAAATGCTTAGAATGCCCAAATTATCCTGCAAATTCTTGTTAACCAACCTTTTTAAACACTTCAAAGCATAAAACAAATATGCCGAAACTGCTATATAGCCCGTTAAAACAAATGTTGTTATTGCTAATGGAGACATTTAAGACAAAAAAAAACTGTAAAAAAGAACTTATTTTTATTTTCAAAAACAAATCATTATGCCTTTTTTTTCTTACAATAACCTTAATGTTAAAGTCATCATTAAGGTTTTTTTTCCTTTGACAACATTAAACAGTTAAGTTTAACTAAAAACTAAGTTTTAAATTCTTTCAAATCAATCATTCAAAAAATAAACCTTGAGGATATAATAACACTTCATATCTTGTTTTGTTGATTTAACAATACAACTTTCAAGCAAATAAGAGATAAACAACAATGATCGAGAGAAAACTTTAATCAACATATCAAGACAAGACTAGATTATAGCCAAGTATTTGTAAAGAAACCACTTATAACACAACCAAGACACAACACTAGCTATATTAAAGGCCTTTAACGATAACTTTCTCCAAACACATTTATCCCAAACAAATTCTTAATCAAACAGTAAACTTTATATTCACCATTGACAAAGAGTAAACTCAAGGAATTCCATAAGTCACATCACAAGTTGGTGTAACTCTCACATATCCAATACAGAATCATATTACTGCACATAAAAAATATGGTATGTTTACAAAAACAAACCTAACTTACAAGATCGAATCTTATCAAAGACATCTACAACACTCGACAAAAAACCCGCAGCTCACACTTAGATCATCCACAAGAGAATCTACTCTCACACAACACTCGACCTAAAAGGTTTACGAACCAGTACACACTCAAACGCTAGATCGATATGAGAAAGTGACTAAAGAAACATACGAGTGAAGATGAACTACATAACAGAATCAGATACACGTCTAATAACATATAAAGTCACACGACTTTAAGAATTCAGACCTAAGTCTGAAAGACAATACTTGAGAGGAACATAAAGACTAATTTGACTTGACCAATAACTTTTACAACTTCACAAAAAAATATTAGAAAAGAACTTGTGAAGAGTATAGAAAACAAATTTGATTCAAGAAAAAAACTTTTGCAACCTCACAATATACATGAATCACACAATTCAATAAATCTATCACAAACATTTGTGATAAGACAAAAGTCACATGACTTCAGAAACAACGAACCACAAGATTCAAGAAACCAGTCCGGTACACACCAGACTATAAGACAGCCAATCAAGTTCAGATTAACACAAAATCACACGATTTGCAATCAGAAAAAATAAATCTCCCACGAGAAAAACATACAAGGCTATCAGAAAAATATTCACGGACAATCTTGACATACAACAGGTTAGAAACACTCGAACCACACGGTTCGACTAACCACACAAACAAGATTACAAATAATAAGACATATAGACCAAAACGAAAAAAAAAAAACAAATCTGATGTAAGTGAGAATCACACAATTCTACACTAAACAATCATAATAACAGCCTAAACAACTTCTGATTTATTATACAATAACACGATTTTTCAACCAAATAACATTTCTCACATAGAAAAAATACACACGACTGTCAAAAAACATTCAAGAACTAATCTTTGATCAAACACAACAGGTAAAACCTATGAGCAACAAAAAACAATCAATCATGATTCATGACCGATAATACAAGATCCTACAAATCATGAATAACCAGAAAATTGTCACAGACCACATATTCAAACACAAATTTCACTTAAACAACACTAACAGAAGACAACCTCTGCAATACCACAAAAACTTATATAGATTTTAACAAAATTTAAATACAAATCATGACATACTAAAACATTTTTGAAAATGTTATGATACAAGGCACATAATATTCTGAAAACATAGCCACGTTCACATATACAATAATATCAACTGTTATTCATGAAATGCAATCAAGAACACCAAACTTTAACAAACACGGGATTTATGATTACACATCCCCCTCAAATCTTGACAAAAGTAAAGAGTTTCCACTTTAGAAACAACCATCAAGTATGTAACATAGATTCACAACCAAAAACCATGACTCAAGACGTAAACTTCAGATAATCACTAAAGCCACTTACATGAATCTATATTCAACTTTGAAATATATTTGATGAATATTCAGAATTATTTTTTATGTCAAAAAAACCATAACTGTGAATCCTTAGCAAACATCCATCTTTAAACAATCTATTTTGGTTTTAATATTGATACCACTGACAAAATAAAACAGCGATAATATAAAACATTTCGTAATGCAAGTATCTATTCTTTCTATCACACAATTGTGACAAATCAATTTGACTAGATAATAACAAATGACCCCGAGACCGATGGTTTAACAACAAAAAAAAAAAAACAATTCTCCTCAAGAAATTATATGCAAACATTTTATCAAAATTTCACCTAAACTCCAACGAGTAATTTCTTACAAAAGACGTTGTAATGACTTCCCAAGTTTCAATAAAAAATTCCATGTTAATGGAAAACATTTCTCCGTTTCTTTTCTCAGAACAATACGCACAGATAAGAAAAACAACAGATATGTTAAAACAATAACATTTCTAATTTCCATATTTAGTCATATTACATCATGTTATTTTTTGTAAATTTTTTTATTAAACTACATAACTAAACAACAGCTAAAGCACACATGTGAACATCCACACAACCATCCTTAACAGACAGGTTTAAAACAAGAAAAATAACAAGGAATTAACCATGTTATGAGCATTAACCTAAATTGATTATATCACACAAACATATAGATTTACCCAAATTACACAACAAATCCAAATACAATGATCTTCTCACCAACATGATGAAAAAAAAACCAGATGCATAAACAAACCAGTCCAATAAAGAAAAAACTCAAATATATGCAACACATATAAGAAAGAGTGGGTATCTCCCTGATGAACAACCTAGTTCAACTAGCTCAGTCAAGAATGCCAACAATAGCAATAATCATGAAATAATACCGAGAAAGAGAGAGGGGACTTATAGAGTATTCCGGAATGTTTAGAGATACTTATAGTGCGCTTAGATGACGAGAGCAATTTAACAATACCAGATACAAACCTTGTAACCTTCAACAAGTCTTCAAATGTCATCTGATGTACACGCACGCAGCAACAATCTGAACAAAGCTTGCAGCGGAAATAACCAAGAACCAAAAACATCACAAGTAAACCCCAAGACCATCAACATAACTACCGGTTCTTCCAAACTGGAACATATTGTGACATATAAGCATGAGGATAACAACAAGAAAACGCCAAGTTTCACTTTACAGTTTATCCAGGCGTAAGTATGTATAAAATCCTATCAACAACACGAATAACTGATAGAAAACCAACACTACGATCTAACGGGACAAGACTCAACAACACGAAGAACCTACAAACGACCCTAGACCAGTGAGGAAGAAAAATAAACATCACCTAGACCAATGAACAACGTCACTACGATCGGCGATGAAGTCTCAAAGAGACAAATAAGATCACCAACACGATGATCCTACACAAACCTCACTACGGTCGAACTCAAAACATGAAGAGTCCTAGACCAATGAGATAAAGACAAACACAAATACACTATCGAAGAACACATCCTCAAGATAGTATAACTTTTACAAGATAAGACTCAATCAGCCAGATACATTCAATCTCACACATACAGATCCTCAACACGACAATATAAAAAACTTGAATATCACTTTGAATAAACTGATGTCTCCAAGAACACGATGAGTTAAATAAATCTTTGAAAACTAAAGCTTGATCAGTCAACCGTGTAGAGATATGAAAGACACACCAGAGCACTAGAGTTTCAGATATAAAAACCCTAAAGTGCGATATATCCCAAATCACCAGCAGAAGAACCAAGACGATTATATTCAAAGTCGTAAACAAAGATTGATTTCCTTTTGAAACCCTCAATAGCGACATGAACAAGTCTTTGTAAATCACTCAAAGAACTCTTAGAATAATTACACAAACAAGATCAGATTATTGATTTTATAATTAGAGGAAAGGCCCGGAGGTGGATTTCTTTTGAATCTTACTACACTTGTAGAAGCACAAAAAATCTTCCATCATAGTCAACAAACCATGAGAACTAAAAATAACAACACTCATCTAATCGTTATACCACAGAACCCTAGAATCGAAAATCGATGGAATCTGAATCGACAGAAGATAACAGAGCCATAAGCTCTGATACCATGTCAACAATTAGGAATGTATACAAGAACGCAGATATAGCGACAAAAAGGTGACTAAAGATTTTATTAGAAAATTATAACCAACCCGAAAGGTCCACCAAACCCTAGAAGAACTCATATGATTATGAGTTCTTCAACAATACAGATAATCGACAGATACATGATTAGTAGACGTTAACAAACATACAACGAATCAAGATGAAATAAAACAAACCAGGCGTTACTTAATCTAGAAACCTAAAACGATTCGGCAATGATCAAAGACGAGCGAGTATTTGAGGACTGATCAAAAGACATCTACAAGAAAGATGATGATCATCTGATGTAGTGTGGCTTTGACGTTAAAGGTTAAAAACCCTAGAAGTTTCTGTAGCTCTTTTCCTCTCTCAATCTCTACACAAAATGAGGTGAACTGCAATTTATATATGAGTTCTTTAGGTCTTGAAACTTGGCCCATTAGCCCATACGTACAACAAACCTAGTCCATCATCAAGCCCAGCACAATACCTTTGTTGCAATTATGCAATAAGCAACCGATACCTCATATGTACAAATGACATGTATTATTAGAACAAATAATATAAAACACATAAGTACAAAAAATATAAAACTGGTGAATTATTTACACTGTATTTTTAACAGGTATGCATTTTGTTGCTTAACGATTTAAAGTTTAAACGTTTAACTAAACTGTCTGAAATTCACCAGAAGTGCATGATGTTGTTGCTGGAAAATAGTGTATGTACGTTTTTAGTGTTATGATGGGGTTTCAATAATAAAATGTCGGCCAAAGAAAATAGATGAGATGCTAGATAGAAATTATAGATCAAGATTCAGAATTCAAATCATATTTTTCGTACCTAATCAATTGAAACCTTACACCAAGTTATATAGTAAAACAAAAGCAAATAAACATAAGCAACCGAATGTATAAATCAAAATAACTACCGACACTCCCAATTACTTAGACAATATGAACTAGAAAAATACTAATAAATAGAGAGCGTGGGTATGCCTGCATAGAATTGTTGTGGACATAGGTAAGACTCAAGAGTTGGGCACGTATCAATTTCCACTCGTTTCAAAACGTTCTTGTCCTCATGAACGGAAATCGTTTGCCACTTCAGTCGCCATTCGACTCTTCAGTGGCACTCGGAGCGGTCTCAACTGGCGCCATGGTTGGCTCCCCTCTCGTTTCCTGACTACACATTCTTTGACTTCTTCTCCACTTACAGGGGCCAAGTTAGAAGGGGTCGGGGGCGCCCGACCCCCCGAACTTTTCGCTCAGTAACGTTATATATGTAGCTTTCGTATAAATTTTTTTGGGTATATACATTTTCGACCCTCCCCCCCCCCCGGTCGGAATCTTAAGCTTCGCCATTGTCCACTTACACAACCATACACCATGGATAAAAAGAATGGTGTAACAATCCGCACTTTTGTGCATTTTTACTACTCGTTATACTCGTTACGCCTAGCACCAGAGATTCGGATCATAATGTAACTATATCGTATATATATCGCTATTCGAAGGATAATCGCATATTTTCGAAATACAATATCACTATACTACACTATTTTCACACTAACACTCACGGAGGCATTGAGTGAGGACCTATTCTACCCTCCTCAGTGGCCGTGATGTGTCGAACGTAAACAATTAACACTAACAAGGACTCTCGGGTGAGTGCTGTAGCTCCAGTCACCATGACGATGATGACAATACGAGTAAACGGTACCCCGTCAGTCTTTGTGGCACTACACGAAATAACGTTCACGATGACATCAAGAAAGGACCTATACTACCCTCATTGATGGCCGTGAAACGTCGCTAATAATCGCATACTCGAATCGGAAACCGATTGTTAATTATCGAAACTTTG
This sequence comes from Helianthus tuberosus, assembly GCA_030545235.1. Lineage (NCBI taxonomy): Eukaryota > Viridiplantae > Streptophyta > Magnoliopsida > Asterales > Asteraceae > Helianthus > Helianthus tuberosus. Next base: position 39,249,292 of record CM060435.1, on the reverse strand, counting down.
GATTATGGATACGTAAATACGACCCCTAGTGATATATATATATATAATAATAAAAATATAATGATAATATAAATTAATTATGAAAAGTACGCACTTCGAAAACTATCAAAACGATCAAAAACGGAGAAGTCCAACGCGCCAGGATAGCCATCCGGACGGATGGGTCATCTGGACGGATGGGCCATCCGCATGGATGGCAATCCGCACGGATGGGCCATCCGCACGGATGGGCAATCCGGGCCAGAACCCCTTCTTCTCCTCTGTGGCCTATAAATACCATGTCACATCACTTGAACAGTGATGTGACAGCTCCTACTCGACCAAACACGCTCCAAGAACCTTTTCTTTCGATTCCTCGCGATTCCGGTAAGATTTCAACCTAGAAACTTGTACTTCTACAATCTACACTCGATTCTACATCATTCTATCTTTCAAAACCCAATTTCTAACCGTGAAATCTGCGGATTTGATGCGTTTTGAGGTGATGTCACCAAGAGTTCTTATGAACTTCAAGTTGTGGCCTCATTTCACTATAAACGACTCAGATCTGGGTGATTTCCACATACATGTCATCCGGACGGATATATGTCATCCGGACGGAAGACATAGCAATCCGCACGGATAACATGTTGATCCGCACGAATTACATCTGTCCGCACGTACCACCACTTATCCGCACGGATGATGTAACACCTCGAAAATTCGTGTTCAACGATTTAATGACACGTGTCATATAAGACAAAACGCGTTGTAAACTCGGATTTAATAAAGATGTTTTGGCAGGATTTAAAAGTGGCGTCATGTTAATTTTTACCTCTGAACGACCTCATTTATAAATCCCAAGACCCAAGTATACGCACATTAAACATCTAGTATATTTAAAAATCCAGGAATGTAGTTGTCAATAATTAAATTCATAGTGCTAGATGGGTTCCGATAGAATTCCTACGGTAAACCGTCGTTTAAGGCACTTTCAAAATGAATTCAAATGAAACAATTCAAAAGGGTAGGGTATGTTACTGTATAAGGCACTTCTTGGAGGTCCCTAGATGATAATTGAGGCCCCAAAGTTGGATATTGAGGTTGCCTTTTCGAAAGCATGAAAGAACAACATTTTTGGTCCCTGATGTTTTGTTGCGCACCGCAACAAATAATTGTTACGGTGCGCAACAAATGCCCAGCTCCAACAGATTTTGCTGTTTGCTGTTTGGCGCGTGTGCAGCCCATTTAAACGACTTTCCTCATATATCTTGGCCCCTAAACAACCCCTAAACATGTAGGACACATGTGGGAATGTTGTGGTCAGTACTAGACTAAGTTGTCAACAAATTGTGGTGTCTTGATCACTATATAAGGAGCTCCTAAGTGCAACACTTGATCATTCATTCCTCAACATCTTCTGATGTCACACCCCGACCACGTGGAACATACAAAACGTGGCGGAAACATCGGGGCGTGTTGCAACAGAATTAATGTTTCACAACCATGGAAATTAAAGTTTCGTTTTATTGATTAAAAGTGTTACAATGTCTTAACAAACAAAGAAATACAACATAATTAACTAGTCTTGCATCTTTTATTTTCACTAAAGCCCAAGTCTGTCTATGTGTATCTTGATCATCTTATGCAACAGCTCCTGAAAAACACATGTGAAAATATGGTACGTCAGCATAAAAATGCCGGTGAGATACATAGGTTTTGTGAAAATAGGTGTCATGACTTATGTTTGAGAAAATGTTTAGTCATGAACCTTGTTATTTGCTTTGTTTTGTAAATCATTTGAAAAACAATGAGTTCAGATGATATGTATAAATAAGTGAATAATGTATGGTTAAATGAATAACCAAGTTAAATGAGTTTGTAAAAGATAAGTTGTTCTGTAAAACAATGTCTTGTGAAAAATATGTTATTTGAATAAAATGATATATGTATCAAACTGAAATGATTCAAATAACGTTACGATATGTAATACCATACAAACACTTATATATAGGAAGTACCAGCGGCGTATCCACCATGCTTGTATCATATTACACACGCATCGTTACTTAATCACTTAATCAAACCAAACCAAACAATGTAATAAGTCTATGTTTAAACCAATAATCAAAAGTCCTTGTATAAACCATGTCAAATGTTGATAGTCCAAAAGTAGTCAAGTAATGTATAACCCAAAATGATATGTATGGCTAGTGAAAGGTATCAACTAAACCATATGCACAAGAACATAGTATCGAAGTAAAACTCCGTTTAAATCAATGTTATGTTTTGTGTAAATGCATGATCAATGTAAATCATGTAATATGTAACCAAAATGATATGTATGGTAAGTAAAAATGTAGACTACTTAAACCATAAGTAAAAATGTACAAAACAAAGTATTGAAGTAAAACTTGGTTTAAATCAAAGTTATGTTTTGTAAGATATATGCATGCTATACTGAATATGAACATTTATGCGGTATTGTGAAAATTCATACATCCAAGCCTTGAGACAGACGGATAACCCTTTCAGTCAAGGTTATCAAAAGAAAATGTATTCGGATTCGGTCATTCCTTTCATCCCCACCTACCCGGGATGTCCGAAATGGGATTTGTCAAGTCCTATGGTACCACTACCTACTACCGAGCGGCATGATCGGTGTTAATGAATGTATAGTATAGTTTAAACAAACCAAATGTCATTCCAAAATGTAAGCATGTTTTATGAAGATAATGTACCTAGTATGCTAGAGTAAACATACAAGGTAGAGCTGTAAAACGATGTGTCCATATGTTACTGGAACATATGCAACAGAGATGCAATGTGAAAACAATGTACTAAGTATGCTAAGTTAACATACAAAGTAGAAAAGTCATGTAAATCAATGTACTAAGTAATGCACACAATGGGCACACCTAGCATAAACACAATGAAATCATGTACTATAATGTACTAATGAACATAGCAAGTATATGATTTGAAAACAGGAAAGCATGAAAGTAACAAGTAGGCACATGTGTTCCACCCCAAAACAGTTTGGAAAACAGTAAAAGAGGGGTCTATGTACTCACTTGAGAATGCTCAGTAGTCCTTGAGTAACAACCAAACAATGCTAGAGATCACGGAAATCAAACGACACCTAATATAGGTAACTATGTTAATTAACCGGACCTAAATCGGAAGACTGGGTAGCATTAGGGTTTGTAAACCAAATGAGTGTAGGAACTCATATGATATGGTTTAACAAAGCCTACATGCTAAATGAAACTTAACCTAAGTCTTATCGACCCATTACGACCCGTTTAGGAAGCTTATGCTACTTTAACGCGTCGTTCGCGTAAAACGCGTTCGGAACGCCTAACCAGCCCTATGACAAGTGTTATATGCCTAAACATGTTACAAAATCAGTTATGTGACAAAGGTTTAGGTTACATATGCTTAATTACCAATTATACATGAAAAGGGTATTCTGGTAATTTACCTAAGGCATATAAACTACCTATCATACAACTACTTAAACGATGTGACCATAGGGTATAACCTCGGAAGGTTATTCCCTACACTATGGTCACCTAATGTATTTGGTCGGATCCTAATGATCGACCAAATGGGTCGAGTTCGAAGGTATAGGCGATTTATTAGATCGCCTACCCTACGACTCTAGACAACGTGGTAATCAGTGGGCATAGTCCCAAGGGACTATGACCAACGTGATTACACTCACGTTGCGAAGTTCAAACGAACTTCGCATTGACCATTACTGGTCAACGCTGAAAGTCAAACAAAGTTTGACTTTCTGACTCGAAAAGCAGTAAAATAAGGAAAAGAATGAAAGAATACTTACCCAGGGTCCCCGAATGCTAATCCCGACTCAAGAACTCAGGTATGAAACAATGGTTTCAACTTAGAGCTCTCAAAATCAGAATTCTTGTGAGTTTTAAAGCAATGGGGGGTGGGGTATTTATAGTATTCGGTCCACCGTTGAGATCGTTTCTTGGAAAAGGGGAAACGATCAAGGCCGTACATGTGTTGGAACCTTATGGTGACTAAAATATGATCTTATCAGCTGACTAAGCATTTTAGAACATGTGGTTGAGGTTGTAACAGCTGCAACTTGTTGTTTAAAACTTTGAATCTGGTCAGGAAGTCGGACGCGGCCCGCTTCAGGATCAGCTAAGTCTCAGGCGGGCCGCCTGAGGCTTCTGATCAGCAACCATGTTTCAGAAATTACAGTTTTGGTCCCTGCACGTGTTTTAAGGCATTTCCGACACTTCTAAGGCCCGTAAAGCCAACTTTAAGGCCCTAAAATGTTGCCTAAACATTGGGGACATGAAACATGCTCAGAAATATGTCTGATGATGGTTCGTTTGGTCGTACGAACGCGATGTTCGCTTAATTACGACGGAATGCGCACAAGCGCGAAAAACGATCCAAATGACACGACGAATGGATTTTCTTAAGGCGAACACTAAAATATAATATATTCATGCTTACATAAATTTTTGGATGTCCGGATGTATTCAGAACGTAAGTTATGCGCGAAAATGCAAACTTGTGCACTTTTTGACACTTTTAGTCCCTGAATGACCCAAAAGTTTATTTTAGCACACCGAACCCCTCAAAGCCTATTTCTAAGCTATGTAGAGGATATTTAAGGTGTGTTTAACTTATGGTTATGTTCTGGAATGTTCGTTACAGTTCAAATTGACATACTTTCGTAGTTTGTCATATTTAGTCCCTGTAAGCGAATTAACTTGATTTAGCCATACCAAAGCCTTCAAAACTTATTTCTAAGTTAAGTAAAGGTTATTTAAGGTATGTTAAGCCTATGTCAATATTCCAGAGTGTTTGTTGCATTAAACTGGTTATATTTACGCATCGGTGTGCGTATAACCTTCCAGAAAGTGATTTAGAGTTTGAAATTGAACAAGAATTGATATGTGCTAATGATACACATATTTTTACAAATCCCAAGTATGAAATATAATATTTCATTGGTTTGGTATTTGTTTGATGGCCGTGAAGGCACAGGTGTTACATCTGATCAATTGTGGAGCACAAGAGCATCCTCCAGACCTTCCTAATCAACCATTAAACACTTGTAAGTCTGCTTGACCTTTCTAAATTAAGTTTAGCTTAGTTATTTAGCTAAAAGTCAAACCATCGTAATTACGGTTTGACTTCAAGATTAGTCAATAATGGCTCAGTCAATTCTCGAATCAAAAGTAGATATAAAATGGTATATATGTGGGTAATAAAACCTCAAAAGGGTTTCCCCTGATCATCACTCTAACCAGGTCAAAGTCGGGTCAAACCTTTACTTAAAAAGTCAACTGAAGTCTAAAATGCCAATTATGCATAATTAACATTTTAGATCATATACAACCTATTGGATCATTGTTATAACTTAGTAATAAGTGTAAGAACATGTCTAAACATGTTCAACCCGACAATTTCCTGTTTAGACCCGGTTCGGAACCGAAAGTCACATAGTTTGACTTTCACTTTGACTTTCAGTTCTAACCCGTTTAGGCATGTTTTAGAAATGCCTCAGAGCTTTCATTGGATTAGGTTACATATTAGAACAACCCTCTGTGATTATACACCTTGGTTCATTAGTTATCCAATTAATATGCATGTTTCAGTTAATTGCTCGTATGTTGACCGTTATGCCCTTATTACGTTAAAACGTGATTTTTGGAAATGTAAAAGAGTAGAAACTTAAATTACTGATATATAAACTTGTATGCAAAGTTTGACATCAGATTGAATTGTAGATTAAGAGTTATGCTCATTATCGCTAAATGAATGCTTTATGTTAATAAAATGGCGCAATTAGCGTATAGCCTACTTAAACATACTTTTTTATATCAAATATTTTACCCACTGATGTAATATATTATTTTGGGATTTTTAAAGATTTTTAATTAATTTTAGGCTGAGCATAACTCATAGTCGTAGGCTTAATTCGGTAAATGTCGGTTTTGCCCTTACGGGCCATAAAATGAGTTTTACATATCTAAACGACTCCAAACCTTTTGCTACTGATCACATATGATAAATAAATTATTTTAAGATTTCTGGAAATATAAAAATATCAGATTTAAGTATCTAACCCGGAAATGGCTTTAATCGCCTTATTTAGCGTTTTTAGCGCAAAGTATGTATTAAAATTATATTGAACATACCCGGGCTGATACCTACTGATATAAGAGGCAAATTATTATATTTTAACAGTAAGCAAAGGTTGATAAACTCAGACTTCAGTTTTGAGCTTTTCTGGCTTATGTGAAATTACCAAAATACCCCTACGGGGAATAGTTGGTTAAAAATGATAAATTTCACATACATGCTTTAACCTACTGATATAACTTAGCAAATTGAGTATATTTGCTGATTACATCAGACCTGTAACTCAGGTTGTCACGTAAACTCTTTTATAAACTTTTAAATGACCAAACTACCCCTACGGGGCCTAGTTTGTGTTTAAACACGTTTCGGGCATAATGAAAGACATCTTACTGATGTCACAACATATTTAAGGCATAATTAACTTAGGAAACCTGTATATAGCTCTCATGAATACCCGTCACGCTTATTACGCGTATGGTTCGGTTTATGTAACAAGTTTACATAAATTAGCCGAAACGGGTCAAACCTTAACGGTTTTATCTCAAAATCCAGAATGTGAATAATAAACCCATATTAAACAAGTCTTCAAACTTGTCGGGTCTGAATCACATTCTATCCGGTCTTCGCTTAATCGTGCGTACGAACCGTATCTTGAAACTAGCCGGTCTAAGCTTAAGCTTAATAAAAGACCCGTTAGAATTCTAATAGGTTATTATAAAACCTTCGTTCCAGATTAGGAGGACCAGTAAAAGCTACGTGCATTTTGCTTATTGTGATTTATACATTGCTCAGGTAAATACTTTTAACTTATTTTCCCTATACGGGCTTGGGTTACGGTATATAGCATACCGCTTGATCGGGCATCAAATCTCCACATTAAGTGGGTAGTTGAATAATTTGATCGGCTCGTTTAAACAGTCTTGTTTACTTTACAGCCTTTGGGGGGTTAATGACCATGTCCCGGATATCCTTGGCATCATCTTACGAGATGGCCACGACCTGAGCACGGGGTGTAGGCGTACACCGTCAGTGTATAACTCTATGATGTGGTGTGTCTATTGATCTTTAACCCGGACTAGATCCGGGCTACTGAACGCATAAGTAACATGTAATTCGTTCACAAGATTATAATATTAAATAATTCTCCCAAGTTAATAAAAAGATTAATCTTGCCTCTGTGCATTTTAATCAAATTATAAAATGTTTATGCCATGTGCATCCAAACCAATTTTCAATCATTTTCCAAAATGAGTCAGTTGATTGTATTTACCAGTGTAAACTGACGTATTTTCCCAAAAAGACTAAATGCAGGTACTAAACGTAATTGGCTGGATTGTCTCCTTAGCATCAATAAAGAGTCTCGCAAGCTTAAGATGCCTGAAGTCTGTTGAACTATTGTTTCCATTTTATTATCAATCCTTCTGTGGATAGACTTCCGAATATTGTGATAATTGATATTACAATAATAAATTCGGTTGTATTATACTTTCAATTGCTTCCGCTGTGCATATTAAATATTGTGTTGTTTGACTATTACGTTGCCAACCACGTCACGATACTCCCCCACCGGGCCCACCGGTGACACGTGGAAATCGGGGTGTGACAGGTTGGTATCAGAGCCAACACTGAGTGAATTAAACACTAGCCTTTTATGTTTAATCTCAGTTACACAATTGCACAATCTAAACTTCTGAGTCTAGACTTAACATATGAATAATCTTAATCCTAATATATGGAAATTTTTGCTTCCAATTTTTATTATTATTGGATACGTCGCCAAGCGAGGAAGCTGAACTAGGAATTCTCCACACCCGGAGCCTTGAAATGCTGAGCTTCGTACAGCGACCAAGATGAGACGTGCAACCAAGGAGAAAGCATTCAGGAATTGAATGAAGAAGAAACTCCTTTGCTGAAAATCGTTTCCTCAATAGTCCTTATAAGGACATACTTATCTTTTTAGTCCCTTCGAGGACAACACTATTCCTTTCAAGTCCCGCTTAGGGCAACTTTATACTTTTATTTTTATATAGTGGAATGATTAAGTTTAAACTTTCATTCTAAACAAGAATATTAAATAAATGGGAAATAACATTTCCTTTTACAAGATCTACCATTATAATAAAATGGCAAAAATCTAAAAAGGACAAGACCTAGCTTCGGGTCATATTAAGACCGGCCAAGATGGCAGTTCCTCAATTTAGATTCAAGATCCTTATTAACATTTCAATTTAGAAATTGTTCTGCGATAAATATTAAAAGAATCTCAAGAGTGAAACCTAGCCTGAGTGTCATTATAAAGACCTGGCCAAGATGGTAAGACCTGTTTAAAAGATTCGTATCCCAGTTAACATCTGAAAACATGTTAACACTCCCGGCAGATGTGATTCGTTGGAAATCACACACGTTATTAAGGATTCTTCAAAAGATTCCTAACCCAGTTTAATGATCGTTGAATCCTGGGTTTACATCATCAATTAAGATGATCATATTTTAACCATACGTGGTAATATAGTGCCTACGGGCCTTGCTCATTTCCACATGAGCCAAAATACAGTGGTAGCTACGACTCCCTGTCAGAAAAAAGGTAATGAACTAGGTTCAAACCTCAAATGCTTAGATTCTCTGAAATCATAGCATATAAACTTATAAATGTCCTTGTGACTAAGCCTGTTGTGCTAATATATTTAAAGGCCTTGATTCTCTGAAATCCTGGCTTATGATTTAAAAAAAAAATTGTCCTAGTGACTAGGCCTTTTGTGCTATTAAATAAAACTGTTATTGTTGCTTTGATTCTCTGAAATCATAAGCTTATAATTTATAAATGTCCATGTGACCAGGCCATTGGATGCCACAAATAAAACTGTTAATGTTTTATAATTAGGATAAATTATAATAGAAATCCTAAATATATATGATTAATAAATTAACCAAATATGGTCTTTGTTTACCATGGTTAATGAATTTCCCCAAAGGGGCAATTCCGTAATAAACATCCCTTAGAAGGGAAGTGCCTACGGGCTATAGTTAATGTCCTTTGAGACTAAAGACAGTGGTAGCCTACAACTCCCTGTCAGGAAAAGGTAATGAACTTTGATTCAAACCTTAATGCCGCGATTCTCTGAAATCATGGTTTATAAATTTAACTTGTCTACGCGACTAGGCCATTTGTGCTATTATTAACTTATGAATTAGGATTTATGATAAAAATCCTGAATGAAATAAATATCCTTCCTTCCCTATCAGTATGCATTTTAAAAAGAATCTTAAAGGTGAAACCTAGCCTACGCGGCCAAGATGGTGAAACCTACTCAAGGGATTCAGATCCTTGTTAACACTTAAGAACGTGTTAGCACTCTTGAGAAATGTGATTCGAGAAAATCACAACAATCATCCTTATATTGGATTCTTCCAATTCCCTTATCTAGCCTGGTGATTTAGAAATCACGGCTTATATCATCCCATAACACGATCATGTTATAAACATCCGTTAATGATAAAGTGCCTACGGGCTAAACTTGTTGTCCGATAAGACAACGACAGTGATGGTCTTTGACCTCCTGTCTAAAATATTGGACTATGTCCAAATATAATAGTCTATATGATCAATGCGATCATGACTAATATTATCTGATGCGATGATAGTATTATTAAACATCCTTTAGTGATGTTTTGCCTACGGGCTATAATATATTGTCCATTTGAGACATTGACATTGTTATCTTTATGATTCCTTGTCTGAGGTGGTGAGCTATGCTCAAGCCAAAATAGTCAATATGATTAATGCAATCATGACTTATATCATCTAATAGGATGAACCTATTGTAAACATCCATTAGAGATGTTTCGCCTATGGGCCATATTATATCGTCCATGTGTGACAAAAACAGTGTGATCTTTACGATTCCCTGTCCAAGGTAGTGAGTTATGCTCAAGCCTAATAGTCTATATGATCAATGCCATCATGACGAAAATCATCAATACGATGATTAAAAATTTTAACATCCTTAATGATGTTTTGCCTGAGGACTATATTATATTATCCAATTGAGACAAGGCAATTGTAATCTTTTGTGATTCTTTGCCCAAGGGGGTGAGCTATACTCAAATCCCATAGTCTATACTATCATTGCGATCCTGACTAGTATCATCGGTATGATGATCATAATATTAACATCCCTCGTGATGAAATGCCTACGGGCTATACTTTATTCTAATGTCGGTAAGACAAAGATAGTAGTGATCTTTATGATCCCCTGTTCAAAATGGTGTGATTATACCCAAACCTAATAGTCAATATGATCGATGTGATCATGACTAATATCCTTAGATACGATGGTTATATATAAACATCCATTAGTGATGTTGATTGGCTTATTTTTCTGCCAAATGAATCGTCTTTCAAGACGATGACAGTAGTAGTCTATGACTCCCTGTCCAAAGGTGAAGAACCACGTTCAAACCTTGAAGCCCTAATCTAATAAAATTGCGGCTAATAAATTAAGGTCCTTGGTGATAGACCATCGAGTTATGTTTTAAAGTCATTCATGATAAGCCTATGTGCTATAAATTGTCATTCATGACAAACTAACATATTAAATGTTAACATTTTTGGTGACAAGGCCGTTTGTGCCATATCTAAATGTCCTTTGCGACAAGGCCTTCGTGCCGTATAATCATTTATGTCCTTCATGACTGGGCTTTATGCCATATTTTTCTACGTCCATCGAGGCAGGCTTCTATGCCATATATGTAGATATATAATAAAAGTCTTGTAAGGCTAGCCTTTGAGCTATTCATGATCGTTCATGTGCCAAAGACAGTTGTGACATTATGATCCCCTGTCAAGAAAATATTGGACTCGCTCCAAACTTTGAATGCCATTTATGGTCCTTTTGTGACCTAGGCTAAATATAATGGAAATACGTTTAAATAACATTCACTATGAATGTTCGGAACAGAATAGCCCATGCGGTTTATGAATGCCGTGGCTAAACTAAGTCAGGTCATCAGGATGATGACTAATAATTGTTAAATCTTGGTGATTGGTACCAAGTTTCGAGTATGGAAAACTCGGATGAGGTAGACGACAGTCGCAATACTATTAATGCGACGAATGTTAATAAAAAACTACAAACGTAAACCTCAATATTAATGGAGTTAATCTCCAGGCTATGGTTGACGCAGCAGTTGGAGGGATCATGGGAAGAGGTCATGAAACAATCCCAAAGAGCCGAATGCTTCTCGCTTTGAATTTCATTCAAAACCATGTACAATTTCTCATGAGAAGAGTTTTGTTCACACTTCGTATACGATGGATGAACCAAAGGAGGAAGATAACTCCCAGAAATCTAAGAAAAAAAAAGAGCAAGAACAGGCTTAATAAAAAGCAACGAAAAAAAATGGTGGAATTGGCCGTCCCAGGAATCGAACCTGGGTCTAGGCCGCACCCTTTCGCGCGCCTAGCCAACCGAGCTAGGTGCCTAGTTTGTGAAATTTCCATGTTTGGTGAAATATAAGCACATGTACAATAACTTCCTTATTTCTTCTATAAGTCACCTACTTATCCTCATTATGGTGACTAAGTATTAGAATCCAAGATTTTACAGCTAAGCCTGGAAAGGCTAAAGGAAGAAATGCCTGAACTCACCTGACGAATGCCAAGAGGCAGTTCACGATGTCATCAAATACATTCCTTATCATTTACCAATGATAATATCTGCTAAGTGTCATGTTTCTAATACAGGCAATAATAAATCTTCATAAACCATAAGCTTAGCAAACTTCTATATTATTCACAAGGTATAACTTACCAAGGAAACCATAGTAACCGATTCTTCTAGTATCGTCAAGGAATCCTTCCGAAAAATCTAAGAGTACTCTTTCTTTGCATAGAGTACGACAACATATGTTATTTTAATTATTTTCTCATTGTTTTCTATCGCCTGCGAATGCCAAACTATGTTTGATAAAAGTGCCATATGAGGATTGGCGTATCCTAGTGTGTCCCATAGATTACTTCCATGCCTGATCAGTATGGAGGTTTAATACATGGAACCCCTGAGATATCCCAATGGTCATATTGTACTAATGTCGACTAGTAGTATTCAAAGAAGATATCCAGAATGGAATTGTCCAAGTAAATGTTCCCGAATAAGGAATTCGTGGACTTATAATATAAATGTGTCACTTATTTGACACGAGCAATGGTGGATGAACTGGAGTCTGAGATATGGAAAATCTCTGTAACCTCCTTACATCTTGACTATCTTCTCATAAGTTTTCCCTGCTTACCTCCAGGAAGGCAGGTATAATTAAGATTAGCATCCCGCTGTGGGCTGGAGTATTGTGAAAACTCCATATTGATTATGGAATAATCGAAACCTTGATTAAGTAGGTTTTAAGACATAGACTCTTATAGCCTGACTCAATCTTTTGAGGGTTTTATATTATTAATGAATAAAGACGGTTCATATTGCTTATATATTAATTGCTGCAACCCTAATTAGGCCACAATCAAGAAATTGCCATCAGCTGTTCTGAATCGTCGATTTGTTCAACTAACTTCAAGGATCAACTAATCCTTAAAATTTGTTAAGTAGTGGTTGGAATAACCATCTCACCTTAAGATAAGCTTGTCTATGATAGTTGATATGTAAGCATCAAGGTTGTTCCCTTGGAGACCCTGTAAAGATAGAATGATAAACATCTATTGTAGGGGCAATAGATTGGTAAGTTCAATTACCAGGATCTAAGGGCCAAATTATTGGTGGATAGGCTTAAAGAAGTCTGTAGCCACTCATGTAGCTAAATGCTTGACATATGCGCAAGTCAAAGCCGAGCATCAAAAACCGTCAGGTTTGCTACAACAGCCTGAACTTCCTACGTGGAAGTGGGAAATGGTGACGATGGATTTCATCACCAAGTTGCCAAAGACAAGGAAAGGCAATGATACGATATGGGTTATAGTTGACAGACTGACTAAGTCAGCTCATTTCTTACCCATCAAGGAGACTTATAGCTCCGACATGTTAGCCCAGTTATACGTTGATAAGATTGTAGCCTTACATGGCATACCTGTGGCTATTATCTCTGATAGAGATACTAGGTACACGTCGCATTTTTGGAAGAGTTTCCAACAATCTTTGGGCACACGTTTGAATTTTAGTACGGCTTATCATCCTCAGACTAACGGTCAGAGTGAGCGTACTATTCAAACGTTGGAAGACATGCTACGTGCATGTGCGATCGATTTAGGTGGTAATTGGGATAAGAACCTACCGTTAATCGAATTCTCCTACAACAATAGCTACCACACCAGCATAAAGGCTGCGCCTTTTGAGGCATTATACGGTAGAAATTGTAGATCGCCCGTTTGTTGGGCGGAAGTTGGAGATGTCCAATTATCTGGACCAGAGATAGTGTTCGAGACGACGGACAAGATTGTCCAGATTCGTGACCGTCTCAAAGCTGCCCGGGATAGGCAGAAGAGTTACGCAGATCCAAAGCGTAAAGATATTCACTTCGAAGTAGGTGACAAAGTATTGCTTAAAGTATCACCCTGGAAGGGAGTGATGCGATTTGGTAAGAAAGGCAAGCTAAGCCCGAGATACATAGGACCTTTCGAGGTTATCGAACGTGTCGGGTCAGTTGCCTATAAGTTAAACTTACCTGAAGAGCTCAGTGGAATTCACAATGTGTTCCACATCTGCAATCTGAAGAAGTGCTTCGCTGACGAATCACTGGTGATACCACATACAGATGTGCATATAGATGAGAGCTTGAGATTTATTGAAAAACCCTTGTCGATTGAGGATCGACGGGTTAAGAAGCTTCGAAGGAAGCATGTACCTATAGTAAAGGTCAAATGGGATGCCCATAGAGGTCCCGAGTATACGTGGGAGGTTGAATCCACCATGAAAGAAAAATACCCTTATTTGTTTCAGTAAATCTCGGGTCGAGATTTATTTTAAGGGGGTGAGGATGTAACACCTCGAAAATTCATGTTCAACGATTTAACGACACGTGTCATATAAGACAAAACGCGTTGTAAACTCGGATTTAATAAAGATGTTTTGGCAGGATTTAAAAGTGGCGTCATGTTAATTTTTACCTCTGAACGACCTCATTTATAAATCCCAAGACCCAAGTATACGCACATTAAACATCTAGTATATTTAAAAATCCAGGAATGTAGTTGTCAATAATTAAATTCATAGTGCTAGATGGGTTCCGATAGAATTCCTACGGTAAACCGTCGTTTAAGGCACTTTCAAAATGAATTCAAATGAAACAATTCAAAAGGGTAGGGTATGTTACTGTATAAGGCACTTCTTGGAGGTCCCTAGATGATAATTGAGGCCCCAAAGTCGGATATTGAGGTTGCCTTTTCGAAAGCATGAAAGAACAACATTTTTGGTCCCTGATGATTTGTTGCGCACCGCAACAAATAATTGTTACGGTGCGCAACAAATGCCCAGCTCCAACAGATTTTGCTGTTTGCTGTTTGGCGCGTGTGCAGCCCATTTAAACGACTTTCCTCATATATCTTGGCCCCTAAAAACCCCTAAACATGTAGGACACATGTGGGAATGTTGTGGTCAGTACTAGACTAAGTTGTCAACAAATTGTGGTATCTTGATCACTATATAAGGAGCTCCTAAGTGCAACACTTGATCATTCATTCCTCAACATCTTCTGATCAATTGTGGAGCACAAGAGCATCCTCCAGACCTTCCTAATCAACCATTAAACACTTGTAAGTCTGCTTGACCTTTCTAAATTAAGTTTAGCTTAGTTATTTAGCTAAAAGTCAAACCATCGTAATTACGGTTTGACTTCAAGATTAGTCAATAATGGCTCAGTCAATTCTCGAATCAAAAGTAGATATAAGATGGTATATATGTGGGTAATAAAACCTCAAAAGGGTTTCCCCTGATCATCACTCTAACCAGGTCAAAAGTCGGCTCAAACCTTTACTTAAAAAGTCAACAAGAAGTCTAAAATGCCAATTATGCATAATTAAAATTTTAGATCATATACAACCTGTTGGATCATTGTTATAACTTAGTAATAAGTGTAAGAACATGTCTAAACATGTTCAACCTGACAATTTCCTGTTTAGACCCGGTTCGGAACCGAAAGTCACATAGTTTGACTTTCACTTTGACTTTCAGTTCTGAACCGTTTAGGCATGTTTTAGAAATGCCTCAGAGCTTTAATTGGATTAGGTTACATATTAGAACAACCCTCTGTGATTATACACCTTGGTTCATTAGTTATCCAATTAATATGCATGTTTCAGTTAATTGCTCGTATGTTGACCGTTATGCCCTTATTACTTTAAAACGTGATTTTTGGAAATGTAAAAGAGTAGAAACTTAAATTACTGATATATAAACTTGTATGCAAAGTTTGACATCAAATTGAATTGTAGATTAAGAGTTATGCTCATTATCGCTAAATGAATGCTTTATGTTAATAAAATGGCGCAATTAGCGTATAGCCTACTTAAACATACTTTTTGATATCAAATATTTTACCCACTGATGTAATATATTATTTTTGGATTTTTAAAGATTTTTAATTAATTTTAGGCTGAGCATAACTCATAGTCGTAGGCTTAATTCGGTAAATGTCGGTTTTGCCCTTACGGGCCATAAAATAAGTTTTACATATCTAAACGACTCCAAACCTTTTGCTACTGATCACATATGATAAATAGATTATTTTAAGCTTTCTGGAAATATAAAAATATCAGATTTAAGTATCTAACCCGGAAATGGCTTTAATCGCCTTATTTAGCGTTTTTAGCGCAAAGTATGTATTAAAATTATATTGAACATACCCGGGTTGATACCTACTGATATAAGAGGAAAATTATTATATTTTAATAGTAAGCAAAGGTTGATAAACTCAGACTTCAGTTTTGAGCTTTTCCGGCTTATGTGAAATTACCAAAATACCCCTACGGGGCATAGTTGGTTAAAAATGATAAATTTCACATACATGCTTTAACCTACTGATATAACTTAGCAAATTGAGTATATTTGCTGATTACATCAGACCTGTAACTCAGGTTGTCACGTAAACTCTTTTATAAACTTTTAAATGACCAAACTACCCCTACGGGGCCTAGTTTGTGTTTAAACACGTTTCGGGCATAATGAAAGACATCTTACTGATGTCACAACATATTTGAGGCATAATTAACTTAGGAAACCTGTATATAGCTCTCATGAATACCCGTCACGCTTATTACGCGTACGGTTCGGTTTATGTAACAAGTTTACATAAATTAGCCGAAACGGGTCAAACCTTAACGGTTTTATCTCAAAATACAGAATGTGAATAATAAACCCATATTAAACAAGTCTTCAAACTTGTCGGGTCTGAATCACATTCTATCCGGTCTTCGCTTAATCGTGCGTACGAACCGTATCTTGAAACTAGCCGGTCTAAGCTTAAGCTTAATAAAAGACCTGTTAGAATTCCAATAGGTTATTATAAAACCTTCGTTCCAGATTAGGAGGACCAGTAAAAGCTACGTGCATTCTGCTTATTGTGATTTATACATTGCTCAGGTAAATACTTTTAACTTATTTTCCCTATACGGGCTTGGGTTACGGTATATAGCATACCGCTTGATCGGGCATCAAATCTCCACATTAAGTGGGTAGTTGAATAATTTGATCGGCTCGTTTAAACAGTCTTGTTTACTTTACAGCCTTTGGGGGGTTAATGACCATGTCCCGGATATCCTTGGCATCATCTTACGAGATGGCCACGACCTGAGCACGGGGTGTAGGCGTACACCGTCAGTGTATAACTCTATGATGTGGTGTGTCTATTGATCTTTAACCCGGACTAGATCCGGGCTACTGAACGCATAAGTAACATGTAATTCGTTCACAAGATTATAATATTAAATAATTCTCCCAAGTTAATAAAAAGATTAATCTTGCCTCTGTGCATTTTAATCAAATTATAAAATGTTTATGCCATGTGCATCCAAACCAATTTTCAATCATTTTCCAAAATGAGTCAGTTGATTGTATTTACCAGTGTAAACTGACGTATTTTCCCAAAAAGAATAAATGCAGGTACTAAACGTAATTGGCTGGATTGTCTCCTTAGCATCAATAAAGAGTCTCGCAAGCTTAAGATGCCTGAAGTCTGTTGAACTATTGTTTCCATTTTATTATCGATCCTTCTGTGGATAGACTTCCGAATATTGTGATAATTGATATTACAATAATAAATTCGGTTGTATTATACTTTCAATTGCTTCCGCTGTGCATATTAAATATTGTGTTGTTTGACTATTACGTTGCCAACCACGTCACGATACTCCCCCACCGGGCCCACCGGTGACACGTGGAAATCGGGGTGTGACAGATGACACATTATCCGCACGGATGACACATTATCCGCACGGATCACACATCATCCGCACGGATCACCTGTTATCCGGACGGATAACATGTCATCCGGACGGATGACTTGTCATCCGGACGGATAACATGTCAATCCGCACGGATAACATGTCAATCCGCACGGATGAGAACCGTTCGACCTAATGAGTAACTTTTCAAGGCTAATCTCGCTTAACCGTACATCGTTTACTCTATTCTTCAAGGATCAACACAGACGTGCTCGCAACCAATCCAATCAAGTTGTATTTCCGCTAATTACGCACTGTGAGTATACTTGACCCCTTTTTAATTGAATTTTGGGTGTAACATACGTTTCTAGCAAATCGAACTCATCAAACGAAATATTCAATCAATAGAATTGTCACTTGCGAATAACTGTTATGCATAGATATACGTGATGCTAGTTACATATGTGCTAGGGCTTATACTCGCGACGTCCCACCACGACTAGTATAGTACTATTGCGCCCGACGGGGTCTAGTTATGCCATCGTACATTCGAGCATCGAGGACTTAGTTGGTAGTATCAGTTTTGTGAGTATGTATGTCGTGTATTACGTTTATGCATGTGGAAATTCGCAGCTCTTTCAATCTATTATGCTATACTTATCAAACCTGTATACTCGCCAATACTTTTGGATTGACAAATATTTTAACGTATGTTGCAGGTTAGATCGCAGACTATATCAAATCAAGCTAGGAAGTCTAGAAACTCAACTAAAATCTAGGTTGTCGGATTTGCATTGTTCGAGAGGACAATAAATCTGTGATAACTTATGTGATTGTATTATTTGTTAGTATGGGATAACGGATGTATTAAATATTATCGCAATGTAGTTGTTATGGATTCTCTTGAGCAATCTGATTCGCCTAGTGCCGCGCCCCGATGATTCCGCCATCAGTTGGGGTGTGACAAATGGAATGGCAATAAGATACTTGTGTATACATTCCATAATCCCTTTTACATTGCCTTGACATATAGACAACATCCAAAAGAATGGAATGGTAATAAGATACTTGGAGCACCGTTTCGAGGTAAGTTTTACATCAATAGACTCGTATCCTCGTCTTGATCAAAAGCCCTAAAATGTCAGTTTGTAATTCGGAAAAACACTTAACTCCGTTAAGTTCTTTTAACTGAGGACCGGTGGAGAAAAAATAGTTGAAATGTGGGACTGGCAAGGGGAATAAAAAAAAGATGGGACTGTCAATGGCCAATGACGTCTAGTAGGGATTATTAGAGGCCACTATCGTTTAATACAATTAAACTCATTTAATGTCTCTATTTTAATTGAGCGATTAACCATCTTTAACACCTTAGTTAACCATGCATCTATTTCAACAAATTGTTGATGTGAGAAATATTGCAGTAGTTAGTTGTTGTTGCTCATCAATTGGAACTTCTCAACAATGATAACCCATCAGTGGAAACCGAGTAGTGGTAATTAGGAGAAATTGCAACCCGACAAATAATGTGAATAGGGAGCAGTCGTAATTGTTGTTCGGGACAGTGGTGACTCGCAACCTAGTCCATCAACACAAAGTTTTTGCTAAAGTTTTTGGTGGCCGAAATACAATCACTAGCAACTGTTTAGTGGCAAGCGAGCAGAGTTTTGACCGCAATAGAAGCAATGGAGATTATGGACTTCATATATTTTAGTTAGAATGTAGTGTTGTGTGTATTTGTGTATGTTATCAATGAAACACTTAAATGTAATTAAAATGAATTAAATGAATGCAGTGTAATTTAAACACAAGCACAAATATGGAAAGTTGTCATATTGTATTTCATCAATAATCAAAATATTATAATTACAAGTTATGACTGTCACTCCCCCTCAGCATGATCACTGATTTCTGTTTATACAAAAGGAATGTTGTGAAAGTAATGAATAGATCTCTAACATATGAGATCTATTATAGGAGGTACAAACATTTGTTACTTACCAGGGCTAACATCACCCTGATAGTGAGATCTATTATAGGTCATCCTAACATCTATTCTAAGACCTATAGACATTGTTTACAGACTTTGTTAGTATATTTTGGCGTTAGATCATCGGTTCTTTTACAAGTTCAACATGTAATAGAGGGTTTAAAGTCCCATAAAGGATTTGAAAAAAGGAAACCCGCTAGGGGCATCATGGGAATTACCCTTCTCAAAACCCCTAAAATGAAAACATGGATTGGCCCCTCCCCCTCCCTATTCATGCAATTTCACCCACAAGTTAGGGAGAGAAAGTCGGGTTCAAGCTTGTTTCTCGTGGGCTTTGTGTAGGGATTGAAGGAGAATGACAAGGGATCCTAGCGGCCTTGCCTCAGTATTAATGATAAAGTTTGGGGGATAAAGAAGCCATCTTAGACTTGTTTTACGGAAATCAAACTTAGGTAGAGGAGATCTTACTAACATGGTATGTTTCACGCAAAAAGGTTGCATGTTTTTGACGATTCATGATGTGTGTAAAATTATACATACAATTCACATCATTCATAACCCTTTCTTGATTGTTTTCTTGTCAAATCACTGTGAATTAGTTCTAATTTAGTTCATTTTTATGTTCATGAACAATTCGGCCGCCAAATGACAAAACAAACGATTTTTAAAAGTGGGTTAGAAGTTATGGGTTGGATTTTGGGTTTTAAAAATTCTTGCCTTGCGTGAAAAGATATACTAATAACACGATTACTTGGCTTTGTACATTGCTACCATTCTTGAGGAAATAACACTAAATAAGACGTCCATAGTAGTTATTGTGTTTGAGTGTTTCATACTTTATGTATTTCGAGTTTTTTCGTAAAGTGGTGTTGGTGGAGAAAGTATTTACCAAAATAGTGTTGGTTCAAAAATATTTATCAAAGTAGTGTTTTAGTTGTTAAATCTAAAGAAAATATCACACTATAGTTTCTGACTCCTAATCTTGTCAATGTACTTCAGTTTATTAAATAATTATCTGTTTAAATACTTTTTTAATATAAAAATATTGCTAACCTCAATTATTTTTGCTCCTCGTACCAAAAAAAATCACTGTTACGTACGTGATTGTGAACTCACAAATGAATTTGTATTTTTCAATAAACGATGATAAACAATAAATAAATAGATAATAAATAATATATGTGTCATAAATAAAATTGTACGTGTATTTTTATAAAAATATAAAACTTGTATATTCTGACTTCGAATAATTGAGTTGGTTCGAAATTTATAGGTTCGATTCCGATTAAAAAACTATATTCGGATTCGATTTAGATCTGTGTTACTGTATTAACCAACTCATCATACTTTTTCATTTATATATTTTTCGCATTCAAGACATTAAAATCCTTTCTTAAAGTCAAATTGGGTTGTTTATTGTTCAAATAGGACAATAACCTTGAAATTCGAACGAGCCGAATTCAAATAACAAAAAAAAAAAACTATAAGGGATAGTTTATACGAGTTGAATTCAGAATTTGGAATCAATATATACAAATTTTATACTTTTATAAAAGGTACATGTATATATTTCTTATTACATATTTTATTAATTTTTGTTTACCGTTTCTCATTGATTTTATATCAATAAAAGGGATAGTTTATACGAGTTGAATTCAGAATTTGGAATCAATATATACAAATTTTATACTTTTATAAAAGGTACATGTATATATTTCTTATTACATATTTTATTAATTTTTGTTTACCATTTCTCATGGATTTTATATCAATAAAATGTAAGATTAAATATATTATGTATTAATATTTAATCTATAGCCATTATAATCATTTACATAATATAGATCAAAATATATTATAACCTATTAAATAATTAGTTGGTAATTGTTGATGGACCATATTACCCTTATTAACTAATTAGGTTTCCTCCTGGCCGGTGCTTATATAAGGAGAATTATGTGGAGGTTAAAGGGTTACTCAGTTACACAATTAGACACACCCCATTAGTCATAACATCATCATCGACCACCTCTCCTAAGCCGATACCCCTTTTCGGTTTTCTAAGTCCCCATCATCAGTCAGCACCCTAAGGAGGAACCAGATCACGATGACAAGCATGTCGAACTCCATTACTGGATTCTCCAACGCACTGTCTGCTGTAACAGGTATGTTTTAATGTTTTCCTTCATGAATAAACAGAACTGATACAACATAAAACACTTATAATTACACATTAGTTTATATCTTGAGGTCAGATCCGAACAACATTTGAGGTTTACTTGCTTATTAAAAAAACAATGCTTAAATCAATAATTATTTAATAAAATTTAAATTAACTAATAAGATTAGGAGTGAGAAACTAAAAAGTAAGATTTTCTTTGAATTTGACAACTAAAACACTGTTTTGGTAAATATTTTTGAACCAACACTATTTTGGTAAATACTTTCTCCACCAACACCACTTTGGGAAAAAACTCATGTATTTCTTGATATTTATAAATACATCTAAATGCTTAACTTGAGGGCTTGATGCTGGTGAACCTTCATAAGTGTATCTTTGAACTGCACCTTGGGACCCTTTGACTTTTGTAGTCAAACATGTGTGCTACTGCATTTGTAATCATCATGTTCATTGGTCATCATTATGGATATTGCAAATCTGAGGCTGATCCAGATAATCATAAGATAGATATGAATTAGTAAGTTGTTAGTCCTAAAGTTTTTAAAAAATTGGGATGAGTTTTTGCTTGAAAATTACCTTGTTTGACCGTCAAAAGTCAAAGCGCAACAGTTCCATATCTTTATACTTTTCAACAGATTCCAACCTTGAAACAAGAGTCCCCTTAAAATCTAGAGTATATTGAAAGACAGGTCACACATGATAAAGTACAAGTAGTAACAAACATAAAGATATTCTGGTAAAATCATGCTTATCTTGATGCTGAAGTTTAAGTTAATACTCGCATATAATCGTTTTGATTTTTGTTGGCTTTGCAGTTTTCTCTTTCACATAAGTCACTTTGTTATCTAGTGTAACAGAGTCATTTATAAACTTTTAGACATTTATAATATTACTTATAAACCAAGAAATTACCTTATAAAACCTTGCAGATAAAACATATGATCTTCATGTTCTAGAATTCCCACCCCTGCAGAAAGTTAATGAAAAGAAAATATTCATCAACTTTCACTTATTATTGAATATAAGGTAAAATTCTTTGAAGTTTTTCTAGCTGCCTACATCTGTTTTGTTCTGAAGTTGCTGAAAATTGAAATTTTGTGCATTCGAGAAGAGAAAAATAAATATAATCCAAAAACAAAAGTTGATTATCTTTTCATGTAATTAATGAGCCTTTTCAAGAATCATTAAAGAAAGGAACAACAGTACCTCCTCTTGTTTGGTCTTTAAAAGGGAGTTGATTTCTGTCTTTACATAACAAAACCCAAATCTTGTATCTATTACTTTGAGCTCAGGGGTAGACACGTGTCCCTTGGTGAAAACTGTAATTGCTCGGCATTCTTTTATTTGTAAAGTTTCCAACGTTGGCAATGAGAAAGCCTCCTTCCCCAAGCAAAATCCCTTGAAACTTGGAAGTTTGCGTAGTTTTAAGGACTTTAGACAAGGTAACCTAATATCATTCACTTTGGCATCACATTTTTCTTCTTCCACCTTCACAATTACCTCCATATTCTTGCACTGCTCTATACTTAGGTCTTGGAGTTGCACTAGGCTGTTAACCATGGAACATGTAAAAACATGTTCCAAACGATTGCATTCGTGAATAGAGAGAGTTATCAGGTTTGGAAATTCCAGTACCATCCACTGATTGCTCTTCCATAGATACTCGAGATCCCCTACACTGGCTAACTTGACTTGTCTTAGGTTTGGAATTTGGACAAGAGTTTGTGATTTATTTGTTCCTTCCAATGCTCCTACTTCAAATACCTCTTCTAGCCCAGCACATTTATATGTATTAATTTGTTGAAGCTTTTCCAATTGTAGCAGAGCATTAGATGGTACAATAGTCTTTCCAACATTTCTCCGCCATATATTAATTTCTATCAGATTATGAAAAGAGCAAGGGACTCCTTTTGAAATAGTAGGCTCTGAAGAAGCTGGGAATGTGGTCTGCAAATAAAAGAAAGAAAACACAAGGCGTTTGTTTGAGGTTACAAAAATAAGCCTGAAACATAAGAAAATTAATGTTTCAACAAATGTAAAAGAAAGTGTACCTGACTGATAGTTTCATGAAAGTTAAGGCCACATTCAGGACTATATTTGCCAAAACTTGTTTCTATGTACTTGAGCTTTGGAGTTGTTGACTGACCAGATGTAAACATCATCAGTTCAGGGCATTCATTGATCTTCACAATAACCAATGAGGGCCATCGGAAGTCATTCATCCCCAAGAAGAAACCCTTGAGCTTTGGTAGATCCTCAAGTTCAAGTATCTCTAGACGAGGAAACACCACACCTTTGGATGATGTTTCTTTTTCTTCTTTCACAATCACTTGTATTGCCTTGCATTGAGTTACGTTTAGCTCTTTGAGTTGCTTGAGGCTTTCAAGGGTGGAGAATGTGAATATATATGATAGAAGGTCACATTCTTTGATATGCACAGTTTTTAAGTTGGAGAGTTGAGGGACACCTACGACAATAACGTTTTTTAGTGGTGGACCACCAACAACATGTGCACCTCCTTCATCAACATTATTACTACTAGATTCACTTTCAAATACCTCTCTCATCCTACTGGAATAATGAATTTTCAGCTCTTGAAGCCTTTTCATTTGTCCGACTGCATACCATGGAATTAGACTTGACAATGCTTCACAGTACCATATGGATATTGTTTTGGGGTATTGGCATAGTGACCAACAAGCACCGATTACTTGACCACTCTGCAATAATTAAAATTTTGATTAGGAGTAAACTTATTCATCTAAATTTGATGATTTATAAGTTTCGTTAAACCAAAGCATTGAGGTTATATGGCAATGTTAAATAATCCTATTACAGTACCTGGAACTCATCATGAAACATATTGGAGGAAAGTTTGTCACTCCTACACGTCCTACCTCCATCATCAACACTCTTTAGACATGGGAGATATTTAAGCTCCAGAGTGTCCAAATGAGGAAAGTATGCGGTGTCCTGATAAGAAGATGCAGATGTAGTGTTTTCATCATCTCTTCTCGAAATAACTTCTTCCATACCATCACAATCCCTTATCTTGACACTCTTTAAGTTGGATAAATATTTTGCCATAAGAGGAGACAACAAGTACTTTATATTGTGACAAGAATACAAGGAAATGTGTGTGAGGTTTTGGAATGGAAATTGCAAAGGTGGATGATGACGAATTAAGAATGTATTCCAATTGCACTTCCATACATGACTCATCTTCTTTAAAGACACTAGGTTTATCCTTTGAAGGTAGGGAAGTAGTAGTGGCGGTTGAATTGTTGCTAATTGTCTACTACTTGGACTATCCATCTCAAACACCACCTCACCCACTCTTTCATCTCCCCATAAATCAAGCCTTTGAAGGTGATGACAGGTGTGCATAAGATAAGATGGGTATGTGACATCTGGAATGTTATCATCCACTTCTGACATGACATTAATCTGCATGTAACATTAAATGTAATTAACACTTTAATGTCTTCATTTAACACTTTAAATATAAAATAGAAAAAAATAGAATAAGTGGGGAAGGCCAACTAAGAATCATGAAAACATAAATAAATCACACAAGATACCAAAGGGGTTGTGGTCCATTGGCAAAGACAAAGCCTTTAAACACTTTAGGGAGAAGGTCTTGGATTAAGTCCCACAAATGATAGGAATAAAAGAAATTTGCCGTTCAAAAAAAATCACACAAGATAATTTAAGCTACGTGAAATAACTTGAAACATAGTTTCAATTATTGATTGTGATTCAGTATTGATAAAGAAAGTAGAAAAAGAAACAAATAGAAACTGAAAGCATTTGTGATATTTTCATGTGTGAAATTAAGATGTGCCATTAATACTTCATTCAATCAAATTTGACAGCTGGATTTACATGAAATACCTCTTTAGCGAAGTAGTCGGTAAGTGCACTGAGATCAAAATTGGCTGTGACCGGTGTAAATACATTTTTAAACCTCTTGCAATTAGTTATATCAATGCTTTGTACAGCTTGAAAGCCATTGATGAGGATATTAGAGTTATTTACACCTCTCATCCTCCACAACTCTTTCAAATTTTCCGAATCACGAACGTGAATGCTTCTTAATCTGCTAATGTATCCCTCCATTTCACTAACATTTTCAAAGTCGATGTTGAATATTACTTCAACGGAACCACAATTTGAAACTTCAAGCGCTTCTAAAATGTTGAGCGTTGGCAGTGGGTTGTTTGGAAAAAGATTGACAAGGCCTGAACACCTTTCCACAATGATCATTCTCAACATGGAAACATTGTTTTTCTCGTCAGTTGAAATCTCACACGGCCATATTTGCTTCAAGTTTGGCATATCATGAATACGTAGTTTCTCCAACTTAGGTATCACAACCTACACAATAATTAAGCCTTGTAAGATTTGTAAACTACATATGGCCTGTGTACTAAATTATAATTTATTTTTAGCTTTAGATATAAATAATGTATGTACCTTTTTGTTCAATAAGGATTGTATCGCACATGGATTACCCTTGTCCGGATAAATGCTTGTGAAGCTGGGAAGGGCCTGAAGATCCAACTCTACCATTTCTGGTAACTCAATCACAGTTTCACATAAGCTTACCATGCTTGGTAGATCAAGTAAATACAAATAATTCAACTTTGGGAATCTAATCACCCCAACTGTACAATCCTCACCAACCAGTGTTCTCAAAACAGGGCAATTGGAGATTACGAGGCGCTCCAGTTTCTTCAATCCACTTGCCATGGCAACTGTGAAGAGGTATGTCAACTCTTTACAATCAGAAACATGAAGGACCTTTAAATTGGAAAATGAGTGATGCATCGACACATTTTCAAGATGATTCATATCTTTCACTTGTAAATGAAGCTCCTCTGTTTTCTCAAATAGATCACTGATTTTGCGTTCTACCAGCTCATTGCACTCACCAACTAATTGAATCGTATTTCTGAATGAATATATCTCATCATCATCCAATTCAACCAATTGACAACCGATAGATATTCTAAACCTTTCAAGTTTTTCAAAAGACAAGTTTTTCGCTTGGGTATCACTCTTAAACAACTCCAACTCTAATGCAAATAGCTTCCGTGAAAGTATCTCCAATTCGGCACAGTTGGCATCTGTGAACCTAACGGGCCTATAAGATCTCATATAAAGTTCTTCAAGGCTGCCCAAGTTTTGAAAGACACCATCGTCAATGCGTAGGTCAACACATCCAGTCACATCTAGTAACTTCAGTTTTTTCAACATTCCTATCATCGATGGCAACCTTCTTATTTGACAATTAACAACGCTCAATGCTTCCAAGTTGCTAAGACTTCCAAGGAAAGATATATCTTCAATCAACGAGCATGAACGAAGGCATAGTGTTCGAAGTTTGGTGGAGTGTTCGAACACCACCGGAAGCAATGGAATACCTATGTTGTCATAACAGACAACCTCAAGTTTTTCTTTTTTTTCATAAATATGTTGTGGAAACTTGAGTAGGTTATTCCCATCCATTACAATCAAGAGTGAGAGATTTGGGTAATTAAAGCCTACAGGAAATTTAGTCATACCTGTGCACTTTAATAAAATTCTTTCATAAGACTCTTTTGCATCGTTGTTTATAAGCTGATGTCCAGACATATTATCATGGTAGACGATTGAAGCTTGTTTGACTTTTGAAAAATTACTTAAAGCAAAAACACGCACGAGATCATGCATCTTTACACATCCCATTCGTTCGCTTTCTGTCAACAAGTTGGCCCGTATGAGGTTGTTAACACAAATGATTGTTCGTCTTCTTGCTTCTGCTAAAGTATGAACCTTAGTAAATAACTTCAATCCCCAGCCGTACCTCATCAAGTCCTCAATGGGAATATCAAAGTCATCCGGGAATAAGCCACTTAGGAGGAAAACTGATTTATCATCATCCTTTTGAAGATTGTTGTAGCTCATTTCAAAAACTTTATGCACAATGTCATTAAGGTCTTGAAGGTCATCATGTTGTAAATTTGAAAGTGTTTCTTTCCATGCCTCCTTTATGTTACCAATAAGACTTTTGGCAATGGTTTTCAAAGCAATAGGCAACCCCCCACATTTATTCACAATATCTTCTCCTATCTTTTGGAGCTCGGCATCATCACCATCCGAAGGAGTTGGTCCCACAATCTCAAAAAACAATGTTTTTGCCTCTGCTTCATTTAAAACACGTACTCTAAATATTGAATTAGGTCTAACATCCATTTGAGTGCACACATGTTCAAATCGTGATGTGAACAAGAGCTTGAACCCATTCGGCAAAGGGCTCGTTAGTCCAACATCTTTGAGGTCAACCTCCTTCCAAATATCATCCATTATTACTAAAATTTTCTTTTGCCCATTTTGCGACATCCCCTCAAATTTCTTACGAAGAAGCTCAGCCCTTGCATCTTTTGTTTTTTCAGTTAAATCTTGATGAATGTATTCTGCAACAGCTTGCTGTAGAACAAAAAGGTCACAGCTTTCCCCAAGAACCACCTTTACAACCCAATCGAACATTTTTGAATCTTCCACGGCCTTCTTTAGTTGTTCCATCATTGTGGTCTTGCCGACACCACCCATCCCACATAGAGCAATCATCTTTTGGGACTCGTCATTTGATCGTAGAGATTGCAATGCAGCATTAAATACCGAATCTCTAGACTCAAACGTGGTTGTTTGGGTACCATGAGGAACTGGTGCAGAGGTGGATGGTACCTTAGCAAGTGGTTTTCGTTCATTTGTCCAACTGATTTCAGACGCTCGTTCTTTGAGAGCTTTTATCTGTTCGACAATAATACAAGATTGTTTTCCTGCTTTGTATCTCTTTGCCACATTGAAGCACCCAATTCCAGCTGTTGGAATACTTTCTACCTTCTCCTTCATCTTTTGAACATCTTCCAACCATGGCGACACATGGCGAGATACCACATGATAGTTCGCATCAGCTGTTGTTTTTTTCTCTTGAATATCTTGTTCAGTGATATTCAACTGATCCATTTTCTCCTTCATATCATTAACATACTTTGTGGAGGATACCAAGAAACCGAAATGTTTCTTAACAGGAACCATCAAAGAGTTAACAACCGGTGTAACAATTGAATTTATAATAGCATCCATATTTTAACTGCAATTTGATACAAACAATTTATAAGAAAGTGCAGGAATTGTAATTACCAAAGCAGTTAGACATGTATTCTTTACATTACGAAACTATTTTTTTCACTGATCTACATATCTAGTAAAAAAAATAGATGTGTGTTGTTTAAAGTTTTGCCTCAAAGTCAAATTTTAATGCTAACATGGCAAAATATTATCTAATAAGTCCATGTTACCTTCTAATGTGGATAAACTCCAGATATATGACTCTTGAGTTTGATTAGTAGATAACACACTTACAACCTATATGGATGATGGCTTTAATTATTTTAAAGCAATCATACTTGTTTCTTCAAACATCAGAAGTGTTCTTAAGATTGATGCAATAATTTGAGATTGAACTTGTAAAAAATAAAAAGGAGAATATTACCTACTCGCTTCTCTTACAAACTTCTTTCTTTTGGTAAAGAAATGAAAGGATTGATGATAAGATTTATGAGGCCACTTGCAAAGGAGAAGATGGTGATGATACGTAAAGACCAACTTTAAGCCAAAAGTCTTTCTGAATTATTAGTTGAGTAAATTACATTTTTGGCCCATGTTGTTATATCACTTTTACTATATTAGTCTAAAATAAAAATTTTTAACATATCTGCCCCCATGGTTTTTATAACTAACCATTTTGACCCCTAAGTCTAACCATTTTGGCCCTGATGGTCTCTATAACTAACCATTTTGACCCCCATAATCTCTAGACTTAGGGGCCAAAATGGTTAGTTATAGAGACCATGGGACAGATATGTTAAAAATTCTTATTTTGGTCTAATATAGTAAAAATGATATAACCACAAGGGCCAAAAACGTAATTTACTCTTATTAGTTTTTGGTACGGAGTTTGATTTTTTTATTAATTAAAGAAAGAGAGAAATGCCCGGATAGTCCCTGTGGTTTCACCTTTTTTCAGCTATAGTCCTTATCTTTCTAAAACTACTTGAATAGTCCCTGTGGTTTACCGTTTTGTTCTCGGATAGTCCCTGACTCTAACTTCAGTTACTTTTCTCTGTTAAGTGACCCCATGTGCATATCACGTGAGGGGTATTTTGGTCAGTTTACTTGTTTCTTTTCTCCCGCCTATTAAATAAGACCCTTTTTCCTACAAACCTAACCACCAACAACATCGATTCCATCATCTTCTCCACTGTTCATCTTCCTCAGATCGTCTTCCTCAGCAGCCTCGATTCCATCATCCTCATGGTTCTCTGCAATTGTGGCCAAGATGCAATCATAGTTACGTCATGGACTGATCTCAACCCTGGTCGCCGATTCTACTTTTGTCCAACCATGGTAATGTATACTTTTACCGATTTTAATAGTCTAGGGCTTAAAAAGTTTGATCCTTTCTTCTTTCTCTGAAGAATCCCAACTGTAGAAGATTCATAGGGTGGGTAGACCCACCAATGTGCAGTCGTGCAGTGGCAATTATTCCTGGGCTTTTAAGACACAGAAACCAAGTTGATGCTGAGTTAGCCAAGATGCAGGAAAAGAATCGGCTGAAGAACAAGATCATTACGGGTCTTTTGATACTTTTAGGGTTTGTGTTTTGGATGTATGTTAAGGGTTGAATGTATTGGATATTGTAATGTTTTTAATGTGAAGGATGTTGTAATGTCTTCAATGCAATGGATATTCCCAAAGTTTTTTGAAAATCTGATGCATATACATAGCATTCAATGAGTAGGTTGTATGAATTTGGTTGTTTGGAAGTAATTATGTCTTAAATGTGGTTGGTGAAATATGGATAGCATTCAATGAGTAGGTTGATTCAATGAGCAGGTTGTTTGAATGTGGTTGTTTGGAAATAATTAGGTATGGTGAAAAATGTATCGTGCGAAATGTGTCGTTTAAATCTATTGTGCGAAATGTGTTGTTTAAATCCA
The DNA here is from genome assembly GCA_030545235.1 of Helianthus tuberosus. NCBI lineage: Eukaryota > Viridiplantae > Streptophyta > Magnoliopsida > Asterales > Asteraceae > Helianthus > Helianthus tuberosus. Next base: position 39,218,582 of record CM060435.1, on the reverse strand, counting down.
TTGTGCAAAATGTGTCGTTTAAATCTGATGCAACAAATGAACACAATAACCTGTGCAAACATTTTGACCAGATTTAACATTCGACAAACATGAAACTAAAACACAAAATAGTAAACCACAAACTTTTAACTACTGACCATTAAACATCCAACCATACACAATATCCTACATTAATATCATCAACATAACAAGTCCAAAATATGATGATAATTGTCATAGTGTTTTAATAAGCTAAATAGACACAAAAGACTGCATGATTGTTTTAAGACAACCCAAAAACCATAACCCGACAACCCAAAGAACCATAACCCTTAAACACTTGGACCTGCCTGACCAGCCTCAGTAGCTTGATTACCATCTTTCTTCTTCGTTCCTTTCCTCCCTTTCTCCGGCCCTCAACTTTTTTGGTCCTTCCACAAGTTCTTTGGTTGTGGCCCTTTTCACCACACTTCTGGCACTTCACCGACTTCCATTTTCTTGTGAATTTGCCACCAACCACAGCCTCCTCCTTATCAGCTTGAGCAGTCCTGTTTCTCTTGTTTCTTGCTTGTGAAACCCTTTCAACTTCATCCTGCAACTCCACAGCATCCTTCCTTCTTTTCTTCTTAGGTCTGCCGATAGGTCTGTGGTGCAAAGGTGGGGTTAGGTTGGTTGGAACCAGTGATTTTGGCCATAATTCTCTGCCATTGATGGGACCAATGGTATGACTGTAAACCCTCTTCCATGTTTCAAGATAATAACATTCATTAACCCATGATTCCGGGGGTCCAACCTCTTGGCCATTCATTGCCATGTCCCAATTGACAGCCACAGCATGCCTACAAGGGATTCCTGAAACTTCCCATTCTCTACAAGTGCAAACCCTATCCACAACATCCACAACATACTGTTTATGTGTTGCAGCACCATCCACTGTGACCTTACCACTGACTTGATACTTTGTCCCACCACTCCACTTAACATTATAATTTGCAGCTAATTTCTTTGTGTTTTCAAAAATCTTTGCAACTCTAGGAGTAAGTGGACCATTTGTCTGCCGAATCTTCCTGAGAACATTCACAATCCTCTGCATTAAATACTCTCTGACAAACTCCAAAGCAGAAATTATAGGCTTGTCTCGACCATTGACTGTCCTTGCATTCAAGACTTCACACATGTTGTTCAGCACCACATCAGATTGTGCCCTACCTGTATATCAAATTGCCAAACTCAATGATCAATATATGAACAAAGACAGCAATAAACAGCAGTTATAAGGTTGGAAACAGCAATAAACAACAGTAAACAGCAATAAACAACAGTAAACAGCAATAAACAACAGTAAACAGCAATAAACAACAACAAACAGCAGTAAACAGCAGTTATAATCTTGGAAACAGCAATAAACATCAATAAACAGCAGTAAACAACAGTTTTGATATGCATATACCTGTAAAATGAGACCTGCTCCAGTGAATGGGTGGAATACTTGCCAACCAGTTATAAGCTTCAATGTTGTACAACCTCAACTCCTCCATTTTTGCTTCAAAATCTGGAACTGTATAAGCTTTGGATGCATTTTGAAGACACTCCTTGAAGGCATCTCCTCTCCATTGAAGTTTCATGTTCTGCCATATATGCCTTGCACAAAATCTATGCTCAGCTGCTGGAAATACCTGAGCTATGGCTGGTATTATTCCCTGTTTCATCACATTTCAAACATTAATCATACAAAAACAGACTTAGGATACTTGCTGAATGTAATACCATACCTTTTGCCTGTCAGAAATGAAGGTGAAATTTGCATTATCTGGAAGATCCAAGTCATCTTTAATACACTGTAGGAACCAGATCCAGCAGTCTTTGTTCTCAGCCTCAACAATTCCAGACAAACCACCCTCAGCTTGCTTAGACTGACCAACCTCAGACTCATCACCCTCCGCTTGCCTAGACTCACCATCTACTGGAAAATCAGTTGAGAAATTTGCATTGTCAAAATCATAGCTAAAACTGTTAGTGAACGATGCATTCTCCACAACTACATTAGCCTCTACACCACCTACATTAGCCTCTACACCACCTACATTACCTGCATTACCCTCTGCATTACCTGCATTAACCTCTACATTACCTGCATTATCAGCAGCCTCTAAACCATCTACATCAGTTACATCTTTCCATTGAAGTAAGAGATTTTTTGATACCCTAAGTTTCTTTCTTCTAGGCCTTTGAATGGTATTAACAGCACCCCCCTCATTTTCTAATTCTTGAATAACCACCTTCGACGCTTGTGTAGGACTAAAGTAATTTTTAACCTTGGTTTCACCATGTTCTATAAACACCTTAATAACTTTGTTTTTTGCAACATATTTGGCCAAAAGCCTAACATCACCATCATTACCTAAAGGACATAATCCAACATCTAAGTCTAAATCAGGAATCTTAAAATGGTAATATAACTTCACATCAGGAACATTTAGTTGAAGATCTCTCACCATCCAATCGATTTCATGCACTGAAAATTCCTCAATGTTGCAGTAGTCAACAAAAGCAGCTTTACCAAAAGCATATTTTCTTCCTGGTGACAGAGTAAACACACCACCATAAAGAAGTTTTATGCTGAAAAAGTTCTCAAAACCATCTGCACATACATTAAACTCACATTAGGGTATAAAATTAGGGTTTTAACATTTTATTTGTCTATATTGCATGTTGTTGAACCTGTACCATTCTTGCACAATGAAGCTAGGGTTTTAACGATACATACCGTAAACACTCTCTGGTACAAACTGCTTCACATACTCAGAATTGGACCGGAAATTCCACTGACGGTTGTTGTTTGGATGTTGAGGATCGTCGTCCTTCATTTTCGTGGGAAGATTCTGATGATCAATCGATCAGATTTAGGGTTTAGATTGTGTGAAGAGATTAGGGGAAGATGATGAGCCGGATTCGCCTTAGGGAGGGAGGGAAAACAACTGACAATTAGGGAGTAGGGGTGCAGGCATACTTTTAAATGCTAGAAACAAGTAAACTGACCAAAATACCCCTCACGTGATATGCACATGGGGTCACTTAACAGAGAAAAGTAACTGAAGTTAGAGCCAGGGACTATCCGAGAACAAAACGGTAAACCACAGGGACTATTCAAGTAGTTTTAGAAAGATAGGGACTATAGCTGAAAAAAGGTGAAACCACAGGGACTATCCGGGCATTTCTCTCTTAAAGAAATGATTACATCAATAGTGGATGTTAGGTGATATACAGTAACAAATATTAATATTTTATTTAACTTTCTTAATTCCTATATTTTGCTTTTTTAACTTTAGTATAATATTTTATTTAACTCTTTTAATTCATTTATTTTGTTTTTTATAGAATTGTCAATTTGCAAAACCAGCTTAATTACGTGTTATGATTGCTTACATTTGATCCACCAAAGTTGCAACCTTCTTTCCTTTTTAGTGTTTTCGACTAATCTAAAATTTATATAAATTTATTTTATCTATAAAATAGCCTTTCTTAATTTTCTTGAATATACACAAATATAAAATAAATATAAGTATTCAATATTCTAAATTAACTTGGTATTATTAAATTGAAAATGTAGTTAGCAATAGAGTATTTTACTTATATCGTAAGCTATAATAAGTGTCGATAATGTATTGGTACTGTAACGAATCCAATTGATACCTCCACAATAATATCAGGATCACGCCGATTCCGACAAAATAACGGTACCGGTATTAGTACTATTGGAATCGTTAGTGATATTTGTTTTTTTTCTTTCGATCAATGTAAAATAAAGGCGTCTATATCCTATTGTGCAAACGACGACGTTATTTTTTGAGTTTTATCTTTCGGTCGCCATGACAAGTGATAGTACCGTATCGATAGCCTAATAAACCAAACTGACATCGACCGAATTCCCATCGCTGTAAATTCTACTAGTTTAAACTATTTAACATGATTACATGAGCAATGGATGTTTAATCATCTTTCAAACTATTTAACCAATTAGCCTCGCGGGGCCAGTTTTTTTTAATGTCATTTAAGCGCACGTATTTTTTCTGAAATTGCCTTTGAAGAGAAAATGATGAGCGATTACATTTCCAAACCTTTAGAGACTTTCAAAGTTGTTTGAAAAATTAATTGTAATCGGATCTCATTGTGTATTAATACGGTTGAACCTACATCTTACCCGCAATTTTGTATTTATTAATCAACTAGGTTAGTTACCCGTGTGATACACGGGCTGTACTAATATATTTTGTAAATACAAATTTTACTTGAAACTATATAGAAGATTGATTGTAATTAGAATTAATAGTTACAACTAAAAATGCAAACCTAACTCATAACTTTCTAAATATTTCTTTATATATAATATTTGTTGTTTTACTTGTTAAGTAAAAATAGATGTTTATAATATGATCTAATACATGGTTTGAATTAAAAAATAATAATGATAAAAAGAAAAAAAGATACCACGTCGTTCTTTCAAATAGACTTTTTGAGCATAGAAAATAAAAAACAGAATTGTGAGGTTAGTTCAGTTGGTATAGATTCGTGTTTGTTACTGGGAGGTCTTGCGTTCGAACCCAAGCAATGGGTAGATTAGGAATATTTTGGTATAAATTAGAAGTGAGTAAACATTGTTGTTAAAAAATAAGAGAACTACATTAAATGAACTGATGCAAACCTAAAAATAGTTGACAAAGGATTTAATATCAAAAACTTCAAACCCATCTATACATTTACTGACTAAAATTAAATATGATTGGGCTAGCTTTTTGATAAGAACTTTGTAACCAAATATTTGGAAAAAGAAGAAAACCTATTCTTTAATAATCAAATTATCCACCTAACTATGGCTTATATGAATATACAAAGGAAAGCAAGACAACACTGAAACACTGACAATCTGTAAAGCTCAAGTAGCATAAAGAACTCAGAAACAAATCATGAAAATCCCAAATCAATTTACAAACACAAACAAAATAACTTAATGAATACTATGATCGCGTAACTACTAACACACAATCATACACGTTAATGGTATGATAAAACCTTTTGCCAATCAAGAAGACTTATAGTTCCGATAAATTGGCCAAGTTATACGTGGACGAGACTGTGTCCCTGCATGGCGTGCCAGTATGTATTGTATCCGATAGAGATACTAGATACACATCTCACTTTTGGAAGAGTTTCCAACAATCATTAGGCACGAGATTAAATTTATGTACGGCTTACCATCCTCAGACTGATGTGTCATACCCCAACCGATGGCGGAAATATCGGGGCGCGGCACTGAGCGAAACAGATTGTCCAAGAGAAATCCATAACACTAAGATTACCGAATATTTTAACATCATGTCCCATACCACAATATATCAGATAAAAATAGTTAATACATACATTGTTTTCTCAAAGACAAATAAAAGGCTGTTTCGACCACTCAGATTTTATGACGTTTGTTTCTAGACTCCATCCAAACTTGATTCCCACAAAAGCAAGCAAAGCACAAGCATCCTAAACACCTGTCACATACGTTAAAATATAGGTCAATACACATAGTGTAAAGGTGAGCATACAAGTTTGATAGTATAATAGTAGCGAAAGCGAGTTTACGCGTAACCAGCATGTAACATGTATAATGTGAAGCAAGTAGGCTATCGACAATGAAATATGCACAGACCTGACTGCGAGTTGTAGAATGCGCAACACATATCACCACTGTGACATGTGAGAAAAGCCCATAACAACCCCTGTCCACGACAGGTGCTGAGTCCAAACTATAGTATTATCGTTGCTAAGGTGTCAGGAAACAATCACTGTGTAAACATAAAATACAAGCATTCATCGAGTAACACGTATAACATGCAGTAACGGTTAGCGTATAAAAGTGTTTGCGTTGTGTGATCGATGTGATTTAGTATAAGTAACGTATGTAACACCCAAAAGTGCTTAAATAAAAAAGGGATCGAGTATACTCACAGATAGCGTTTAATAAATAAACACCGTCTTGGATTGAAGGGAGCGCTGGAGTGTTAGCCTGATTAGAGACGGTTTCCCGGGAGTAACTCAAGAACCAAACGGAGATGTTGCGCGTGTTCGGTTTTTGACTTGGAATAGATCAGGATATCATCGATGAACACGATGACGAAGCGGTCGAGAAAAGGGTTTGCACACGCGATTCATTAGATCCATAAAGACTGCGGGAGCGTTAGTCAAACCAAAAGGCATAACAACAAACTCGTAGTGACCATATCGGGTTCGAAAAGCGGTTTTAGGTATATCTTCCTCCTGAATTTGTTATTGGTGATAGCCTGAGCGTAGATCGATCTTCGAAAAACACGTAGCACCTTGAAGTTGATCAAACAAATCATCAATTCGAGGAAAGGGATAACGATTCTTGATGGTAAGCTTATTCAATTCCCTATAATCGATGCACATCCGGAATGATCCGTCCTTCTTTTTTATGAAAAGGACAGGCGCACCCCAAGGAGAGGTGCTAGGGCGAATGAAGCCTTTATCAAGTAGTTCCTGGAGCTGACTCGAGAGTTCGCGCATTTCAGAAGGAGCGAGACGATAAGGCGCTCTAGCAACAGGATTTGCTTCATGAATAAGGTCGATCCGGAAATCGATATCACGAGTGGGAGGTAAACCAGGTAAATAGTCGGGGAATACATGAGGAAAATCACGAATCACAGGCACCTTGTCTATTGCCTTAACTTCCTTTTCCTCTGTTACTATGATATGTGCCAAGAAAGCTTGGTATTCCTTGTGGAGATACTTGCTAGCTTGGACACACGACATGAGTTGTAACTTCTTCGAAGCGACTTCGCCATAAACAATCAATTGATCACCGTTCGCGAGAGAGAAATGAATCATTTTATCAAAGCAAACAATTTCAGCATGATTCTCTCGAAGGAAATCCATACCTACTATAACATCAAAGCTACCAAGTTGGATTGGGATAAGATTGATCGGAAAAACGTGACCGTTGAGATCGAGAGTACAGTCACGTAGAACGGAGCTAACAGTGACGGTTCTTCCAGTGGCAACTTCTACGTTGAATGTTGATGGGAGATTGACGCTTTTACTATTTAGGTGCCTTTCGAATTTGAACGATACAAAACAGTTATCGGCTCCAGTATCAAATAAACACGAAGCATATATACCATTTATGAGAAACATACCATTAACCACGTTGTTGTCTGCCTGAGCCTGACGGGCGTTGATGTTGAAGACTCGCTCGCGGGCTTCTTGCGGAGCTGGCTGGTGCTGCTGCTGGGATTGTTGTGGTGCTGGCTACTGCTGCTACTGTTGTGGCTCTTGCTTTACCACTCTGTTTGGGCAGACGTTTGCGAAATAGTTGGGATCACCACACGCAAAGCAAAGCGTAAGCAGGAGCTGCTTGCTAGCCTTGCGGAGCTGGTAGAGTAGGAGCTTGACCTTGAACTGGGGCTTGTCGAGGACCGGTACGACAGTTAGCGGTGAAACGGCCGTACAGGTTACAGTGAACACAAAACCGGCATGCGATTCCAACCGGGTGATGATAGGTACAAGTAGGGCTGAGCGGATGTGGTCCAGTGTATGCACGCTTGGCTGGCGGTGCATTGACCACTGGTGCCGCTACTTGGCGGTTTTGCGGTTGCGGTTGAGTCGGTACAGCTTGGAGTGGAGCGGCAGTTACTGCACAGTTCTTGTTGCTGGAGTTGCTGTTCTTTCTCTTACGGCAGGAGGACTTTGAGGATTGCGAGGCGGCTATTTCAGTGGTGGGAGCAGCGGTGACTTGGTGCAGATTCTTGGAGGCTTTATCAAAGTAACCAGCCCTGACTCGCTTATCGTTGATCTCAGCAGCGAGCAGGTAGGTTTCCTCGATAGTTGTTGTCTTCGCAACTTGAACGAAGTCTGCAACACAATCCGGCAGAGCACGGATATACTTCTTGATCGTAATCTCGGGGGTAGTAACTTGACCTGGGCAGATAATACTCAGCTGCTTGAAGCAAGCGATTAAACCAGCGTTGTCTCCACCATACTGCTTGATATGCCAGAACTCGTCCTCCAGCTTTTGGAGCTCGTGGGGAGGGCAGCACTCTTGCATCATGATGTCCTTCAACTCATCCCATGTCAGCCCATAAGCTGCATCGTTCCCTCATTTGTTTCTCTCAGCAGTCCACTAATCTAGAGCTCGGGATTGGAAGACGCCGGTGGCGTTAACAGTGCGAAGGTTTTCCGGACAGCCACTCTGACGCAGGGTGACTTCGATCGAATCAAACCATTGAAACATGGACATAGGCCCATCTTCTCCGGTAAATTCTTTGGGACCACACGCTTTGAACTGCTTGAAGCTAAAAGTTGCTTTAGGAGTATCAGCCCAGGATTCTTCTGAGGACTTGCTAGCGTTTTCGTTCAGCTCGCTAACAATTTATGGAATGACTTTCGCCATCTGCTTAGCGACTAGTGCAGCGATGCGTATATCCTCGTGATTGCGACAGGCGGAGCGAGCAGTGTGTGATCCAAATGACGACATTGTCTGCAAACAGACATCGTCACAGGACTCAGACACAATTTCGATTAACCCTAGTATAGTCTAGCGATTCACCCAAGTCTACTTTATAAAGCACAGGAACACATCAAAGCATAAAATCACGTAGACACATAACTCACAGAAGCACGTAATCACATAAGCACAAAAACACATAAGCACATAAATACATAAGCACGTAGAGCACCGAAACCATGAGGACACACTATTTTGCACGTATTGGCCTACATATATTGCACGTATTCACCTATCGTTCAAGGTTCGCGCGTTCGAGAGTATCGATTGCGATTAGCGAGTACACATAGAGTAGCATATCGAGTAGTATAGTGTGCGATTTGTTAGCGTTTTGAGATAGATGTGTAGTGCAAGTTGTGTGTGTTGATCGAAGTGAATAACAGAAAGCGTATAAATCACCAAAAATCGAAACACATAAAATCACATAAAAACCCATAAAATCGATAAATCACAGAGTTAGCGGCGGCGAAATCCAGAATCGAAACACATAAAATCGAAGAGAGATTGTCTTGGCTTGATAGACGTTGACTACCCAAAGTGGTTCGACTATTCTCAAGGTCGTCAAGTACGCGCTTTGGCCTAATAGACTGTGCTCTATCACCGGCAGGCGGTGAATGGCACGCATCTTTTCGGTTATTCACGCAACCCGAGTTGTTGGAATCCATCGAGACTTTGGTGAGAGTTTTGTTAAAACCACAATAGGGAATGGACCAAGTCATCAAGGTTCGGGTTTCACCCCTAACTTAGCGACTCCATTCCTGCTTGTGTGATAGAATCACGAGATAGGTAAGGAGAATCGCGTCGAAGTATGGATTCCACTCCTGACTTCAACGCAGGTTCTCGTGGTGATAGTAAAAGTAGCGTGTTGAACGAGCGGTTTAATTGAGAGTTTGCGGTTTCCACACCTAGTCTCGATCGAATCACTCGTTCATTTTCGAAAATAGGGTGCGGTGCTAGCCTTAGGAAAGTCTATGTGATCCTGCGCGGAACTGTAGTATGCGATGTTCACGCAAGAGTGTAGCGTACAGCGAGTACGAAGCGAGAATATTAGGTACGCTCGTGCAAAGCCCCTACCGAGCATGCACTATTCGGTCTGTTGGTACTTAGACTATAGACTAGGTCGATTCTAAGACATCGACCCGGACTAGGTCGAGTCTTGCCTAATTCCCTATAGTTATGGCTCTGATATCAATCTGTCACACCCCAACCGATGGCAGAAACATCGGGGCGCGGCACTGAGTGAAACAGATTGTCCAAGAGAAATCCATAACACTAAGATTACCAGATATTTTAACATCATGTCCCATACCACAATATATCAGATAAAAATAGTTAATACAGACATTGTTTTCTCAAAGACAAATAAAAGGCTGTTCTGACCACTCAGATTTTATGACGTTTGTTTCTAGACTCCATCCTAACTTGATTCCCACAAAAGCAAGCAAATCACAAGCATCCTAAACACCTGTCACATATGTTAAAATAGAGGTCAATACACATAGTGTAAAGGTGAGCATACAGGTTTAATAGTATAATAGTAGCGAATGCGAGTTTACGCATAACCAGCATGTAACATGTATAATGTGAAGCAAGTAGGCGATCGACAATGAAATATGCACAGACCTGACTTCGAGTTGTAGAATGCGCAACACATATCACCACTGTGACATGTGAGAAAAGCCCTTAACAACCCCTGTCCACGACAGGTGCTGAGTCCAAACTATAGTACTATCGTTGCTAAGGTATCAGGCAACAATGACTGTGTAAACATAACATACAAGCATTCATCGAGTAACATGTATAACATGCAGTAACGGTTAGCGTATAAAATTGTTTGCGTTGTGTGATCGATGTGATTTAGTATAAGTAACGTATGTAACACCCAAAAGTGCTTAAAGCAAAAAGGGATCGAGTATACTCACAGATAGCGTTTAATAAATAAACACCATCTTGGATTGAAGGGAGCGCTGGAGTGTTAGCCTGATTAAAGAACGATAGCATAAGCGATAAGTGGTGCATTAAACGGTGTGGAGTGTCGAAGGGACATCCGAACAGATGGCAATCCGAACGGATGGTCATCCGGTCGGATGGCCACTCGGCCGATTTGCCTCTCGTTTGGGATGGATGTGTTTGTGTATGATGGCTTTGAATTTTTCGTTGTAGCATTTTGTAAACAGAGAAGTATCTCTACCCCTCAGGTCATTCGATCGAACGGTCGTCCGATCGGATGGCCGTTCGGTCGGATGGCGATCCGTCCAAGTGAGACATTCAGAGAACAAGTTCACAGTAGAATGGTCATTCGATCGGATGGTCATCCGATCGGATGGCCATTCGCTGAAACTGATATGTATTAAAAGTTGTAAAAACTTAAGTGCTGAAGCCATGAGTCAATCCGATCGGATTGTCGTTCGGTCGGATGGCAATCCGATCGGACGGCAATCCGTTCCATAACATGATCGTTTTGAGAACTTGAATATTTCTTTAAGTTTGAAAAGTTCGCGATTTAATCGAGACGGTTTGACACGCATTAAACAGTGGGAACTCCCTCAAGACCGAGTCATCCGATCGAAGTGGGAATCACCCCAGCCTGATCAGCTAACTGTTCGTGACGGTTGTTCATGTTCAACCCGGAATCGGTTGTCTCTTTGATAGGAACCAGATCTCGGACCGACACTTCACTAGGAAACGAGTAGAAGGCCTGAATGAGTTCCGATTCCATCAGTTTTGGGTGCACTGAGTGTAAAAGATTTGAAAGAAAGTTATGAAACCATCTTTCAATCCTTCTAACCATGAAAATGTTTAGATCTATGCGAAAACAGTGTGGAATCATGTTGAAATCCTTTAGATCTGAGTTGTTCTTGGTGGAATGAGGCCAAATCTTGAAGTTCATAAGAACCCCATGATGACATCACCCTATAACACCTCAAATCGGACAGATTTCATGGTTAAAAGTAAAGATTTGAAGGTGAAGATGATGAAGAAGTGTATGTAGATGATAGATGTACAAGATTTGAGGAAGAAACTTACAAGAATCACGAGAATTTGAAGGAGAAGTCCTGGGAAGTTGAAGAGTCGCACCAGAGCTATCACATCACTGTTTGTGATGTGACAGGTGCTATTTATAGGATTCCTGTCACACCCCGATTTCCACGTGTCACCGGTGGGCCCGGTGGGGAGTATCGTGACGTCATGGTTGGCAACATAATAGTCAAACAACACAATATTAATATGCACAGCGGAAGCAATTGAAAATATAATACAACCGAATTTATTATTGTAATATCAAATGTCACAATATTCGGAAGTTTATCCACAGAAGGATCGAACATAAAATGGAAACAATAGTTCAACAGACTTTTAGGCATCTTAAGCTTGCGAGACTTCTTTTGATGCTAAGGAGAAATATCCAGCCAATTTCGTATAGTACCTGCATTTAGCCTTTTTGGAAAATACGTCAGTTTACACTGGTAAATACAATTAACCGACTCATTTTGAAAATGGTTTAAGAAAATTGATTTGAATGCACGTGGCACAAAATATCTTTTATAATTTGATTAAAATGCACAGAGGCAGAATTAATCTTTTTAACTTGGGAGAATTATTTAATATTATAATCTTGTGAACGAATTACATGTTCCTTGTGCGTTCAGTAGCCCGGATCTTGTCCGGGTTAAAGATCAATAGACACACCACAATAATGAGTTATACACTGACAGGTGTACGCCTACACCCCGTGCTCAGATCGTGGCCATTACTTCGAATGATGCCATGGATACCCGGGACATGGTCATTAACCCCCCCCCCCAAAGGCTTTAAGTAAAAAGACTGTTTAAACGAGCCGATCAAATTAGTCAATTACCCATTCAACGGTGGAGGATTTGATGCTCGATCAAGCGGTATGTTATATACCGTAACCCAAGCCCGTATAGGGAAAATAAGTTAAAAGTATTTACCTGTGCAAAGTATAATTCACAATTAGCAAAATGCACGTAGCTTTTACTGGTCCTCCTAATCTGGAACGAAGGTTTTATGATAACCTATTAGAATCCTAACGGGTCTTTAATTAAGCTTAAGCTTAGACCGGCTAGTTTCAAAGATACGGTTCGTACGCATGATTAAGCGAAGACCGGATAGAATGTGATTTAGACCCGACAAGTTTGAAGACTTGTTTAATATGGGTTTATTATTCACATTCTGGATTTTGAGATAAAACCGTTAAGGTTTGACCTGTTTTGGCTAATTTATGTAAACTTGTTACATAAACCGAACCGTACGCGTAATAAGCGTGACGGGTATTCATGAGAGCTATATACAGGTTTCCTAAGTTAATTATGCCTCAAATATGTTGTGACATCAGTAAGATGTCTTTCATTATGCCCGAAACGTGTTTAAACACAAACTAGGCCTCGTAGGGGTAGTTTGGTCATTTAAAAGTTTATAAAAGAGTTTAAGTAACAACCTGAGTTACAGGTCTGATGTAATCAGCAAAAATACATAATTTTCTAAGTTATATCAGTAGGATAAAGCATATATGTGAAATTTATCATTTTTAACCAAACTATGCCCCGTAGGGGTATTTTGGTAATTTCACATAAGCCGAAAAGCTCAAAATTGAAGTCTGAGTTTATCAACCTTTGCTTACTGTTAAAATATTATAATTTGCCTCATATATCAGTAGGTATCAACCCGGGTATGTCCAATATAATTTTAATACCTACTTTGCGTTAAAAACGCTTAATAAGGCGATTAAAGGCCATTTCCGGGTTCGATACTTAAATCTGATATTTTTATATTTCCAGAAGGCTTTAAATAATTTATTTATCATATTTGATCAGTAGCAAAATGTTTGGAGTCGTTTAGATATGTAAAACTCATTTTATGGCCCGTAAGGGCAAAACCGACAATTACCGGAATAAGCCTACGACTATTAGTTATGCTCAGCCTAAAATTAATTAAAAATCTTTAAAAATCCCAAAATAATATATTACATCAGTGGGTAATAAGTTTGATATCAAAAAGTAGGCTTAACTAGGCTATACGCTAATTACGCCGTTTAATTAACATAAAGCTTTCATTTCACGCTAACGAGCATAACTCTTAGTCTACACCTCAAACTGATGTCAAACTTTGGATGCAAGTTCAAATATTAGTAATTAAAGTTTCTACTCTTTTACATTTCCAAAAATCACGTTTTAAGGTGAAAAGGGCATAATGGTCAACATATGAGCAATTAACGGAATCATGCGCATTAATTGGTTAACTAATGAACCATGGTGTATAATCACAGAGGGTTATACTAGCATGTAACCTGGTCCAAATGAAGCTCTTAGGTATTTCTAAAACATACCATAATGGGTCAGAACTGAAAGTCAAAGTGAAAGTCAAACTATGCGACTTTCGGTTCTAAACCGGGTCTAAACAGGAAATTGTCGGGTTGAACATGTTTATACATGTTCCTACACTAATTACCAAGTTATATTAATGATCAAACAGGTTGTATGTGTTCTACATTGCTAATCATGCATAAATTGTAATTTAAACATTCTGTTGACTTTTTATTAGTATGTTTGACCCGACATTTGACTTAGTTAGAGTGGGAATCAGGGGGAACCCTTTTAAGGTTTTATTACCCATATAATTACTAACTTATAGCTACTTTTGATTCGACTAATCACTGGTCCATTAGTGATTAATCTTAAAGTCAACCGTTAATTACGACGGTTTGACTTTTAAGCTAAAACTAAGCTAAAACTTAATTAAGAAAGGATTAGAACACTTACTGAAGTCCTAAGCTTGATTAGGAAGGACTTGGGTCTGCTTTGAAGCTCCAGAAGGCTCCTCAATTGCTGAATGAAGGTGTGAGGGACTTGTTGCAACTCATGGCCTTTATATAGCGTTTTAAATCACCATAAGAATTTGACACACAAGTCTACAAGTGCCCACAAATCATTTACATGTGTCCCTATATGTTTAGGGGTTGTTTAGGGGCCAAGAAGGATGAGGAAAATCGATTAAAGATCAGTTGCAACGTTTAAGACAGCCAACAGCCAATCTGCTGCATCTGGGCATCCCTTGCGCACCGCAACGGTGTGGTTGTTGAGGTGCGCAAGGCTTCTGATCAGCCTCCAAAATTTTCCATTCTTTGCATAAATGACTCTTGGCCCTTCCGAAAGGTCAAGTAACCTTTATATATTGCAATTTGACCCCTTCTTATTTAACTACAAGGGCTTTATGACTTGTACCCACTTTATTTGGTCCTTGATCACTCGGTTATTACCCGAAAAGTCCTAGCTTTTAACGTTAACACTTTAACCCCTCACACACGAGTTTGATCATAACTTTCTCATACGACAACGAAACTTTATGAAATTTATATCATCCATTCTAGTGAGCATAATTAATCTTTACAAAGCTTTGGGTTCGCTAAAAGGTCACTCAGAGGTATAACTTAAACATGTTGACACATTTAGCCCCTGTAGTTTGTAATCTCTCACTTTTAGCTTCGTATGATCCATGATTTATTCGTTTGAAGGTATGGGCATCATGTAGGGTTAATGTACAATATATTTATTCACTGTTGACAGTTAAAACCCGTATATTCACATACATTCCAGGTTTGTCAACTTTAGTCCTTCAAGAACATTCTTTCATACGTTCAATCATATGACACGTGTCAACTCATTATAGGACGTGAATTTTCGAGGTGTTACATCCTCACCCCCTTAAAAGAAATCTCGACCTCGAGATTTGTTAAAGTAAAGGAAATATTTTCTGCCTCATATTGGGCTTAATCTTCCTCAGTACCTTTGAGTCTCTAAGGCACTCCAATTAACCGTTCTAATAGGTATATGTACCTCTTTGGAGCTTCTAATCCTGTCGACCCTTAATCGACACAGGTTGCTCATCACATTCTAAATCTGCATATCGTATTGTGATAATGCTTCTTGACTTATTGGCGAAACACATCCTTCAATCACTGATGTGCAATGTATTGCGAGCTCCGCCAAGCTCTTTAAATAGGTTTTAGCTCGTAAGCTATTTAATCCTGATGCATTCGATTTCCTTCGAATGGTTCTATATATTCAGAGCTTAACTAGCCTGAAAATTTAACAATTTAGCACACCCTTCCTGGGTGATATCCCTTGTTGAACCCTATTCCTTAACAAGAATTTAGGAAGGTTACTACTTTCCATTAATCCTTGATTTTCTGCCGAATAATGGCAAACTATAGATAATTATGAATTTGCGTGATCTTATTTGTTGTTTCTAATGCAACCTTCAGATCATGATAATTGGGCTTACCAATCTATTGTCCAAACAATAGATGTTCACCATTCCATCTATACAAGGTCTTCAAGGGAGTAGCCTTGATACTTATGTATCATCTATTATAGAAAGCTTATCTTAAGGTGAGATGGTTATTCCAACCATTGCTCAAAATTAATCTTAAGGAGTAGCAAATCCTTATAGCTAGTTAATAACTCAACGATCCTGGGTAGTTGATGGCGATTCTTAATCGTTGCCAAATTAGGGCTGCGGTAATTAGTATATCAACGATATGAATCGTCTTTCTTATTTAATAACATATCATCCTCAAAATATTGAGTCAGGCTATATTAGCCTATGTCTTAAAACCTACTTAATCAAGGTTTCGATTATTCCATAATCAATATGGAGTTTTAACAATACTCTAGCCCACAGCGGGATGCTAATCTTAATTCTACCTGCCTTCCAGGAGGTAAGCAGGGAAAACTTATGAGAAGATAATCAAGATACAAGGAGGCTACAGAGATTTTCCATATCTCAGGCTCCAGTTCATCCATCATTGCTTGTGTCAAATAAGCGACACATTTATGTTATAAGTCCACGAATTCCTTAATCGGGAACATTTACTTGGACAATTCCATTCTGGATATCTTCTTTGAATACTACTAGTCGACTTTAGTACAATATGACCATTGGGATATCTCAGGGGTCCCATGTATTAAACCTCCATACTGATCAGGCATGGAAGTAATCTATGGGACATACTAAGACATGCCAATCCTATAATTCGAGCTGCGATAGCGATAGCGATGCGATTAGCGATAAGTCGGTTATCGATTAAAGTGCGATTAAATAGCGATTTATTAACAGGTACTTCACATAATACAACTAAAGCAAATAAATTAGAGTATCGACTATAAGTCGAAAAGTACAATCAATAATTAAGCAAGGAGTGGCCGATCACAATTAGCAATCTTTTCTTCCTTTGAATTTGACTTGTACTTTGACTTTCCAAAAGTCGGGTTGTTACATGATGGACAGAGTGAACGTACTATTCAGACTTTGGAAGACATGCTTAGAGCATGTGTGATTGATTTGGGTGGTAGTTGGGATGACCATATACCCCTAATAGAACTCTCCTACAATAACAGTTATCATACTAGCATCAAGGCCGCTCTTTTTGAAGCCTTGTATGGGAGAAAATGTAGAACGCCCATTTGTTGGGCTGAAGTTGGGGAAGCCCAACTATTAGGACCTGAGATTGTCCTAGAGACCACAGAAAAGATTCTTCAGATCCGTGATCGTCTCAAAGCTGCCCGTGATAGGCAGAAAAGTTATGCAGACAAGAGGCGGAAACTTCTTAAGTTCCAAATAGGGGACAAGATCTTATTAAAGTATCACCCTGGAAGGGTGTGATGCGATTTAGAAAGAAGGGCAAGTTGAGCCCGTGATATATCGGACCATTCGAGATAATCGAATGTGTCGAATCTGTGGCTTATAAGCTTAGGCTACCTGAGGAGCTTAGTGGAATTCATGATGTGTACCACATTTGTAATTTGAAAAAATGTCTAGCCGATGAGTCGCTAGCAATGTCACATCACGATGTGCAAATTGATGAAAACCTGAGGTTCATCGAGAAACCGATTTCGATCGAGGATTGACAGGTTAAAAAGCTCCAAAGGAAATTGATTCCTATTGTGAAGGTTAAATGGGATACTCGTCGTGGCCCTGAGTATACATGGGAGGTTGAGTCCAATATGCGACAAAAGTACCCCCATCTATTTGAATAAAATCTCGAGGTCGAGATTTCTTTTAAGGGGGTGAGGATGTAACACCTCGGAAAATTGTGTCGAATTATATGATGACACGTGTCTGATTAACTCTCTATTATGCCACGTTGTTTGGCTAGAGGGACCAAATGTGTAAAAATTTTGGAAGAATGTTATGGAGGGACCATTTATGTCAACCTGCCAATTTATTGGTCTTTGAGTGACTGCTTACAGACCGTAAAGGTTTTAAACCTTACGGACCGTATGGCATAAATTTTATTATCGCTGGCAGACGGTTATGGACCGTATGCCTTAGGAGCTTACGGTCCGCAAGCCAATTCAAAACTATGTAAGCCAATGGTCCTTACAGACCATAAGACTTGATCCCTTACGGTCCGTAAGGGACCTGCAGATGGCAGATTGTGTGCTGGCCAAGGCAGCCTATCCTCCTACTACATTTCTCGCATTGTGCCACCCTTCATCAATTCCTAACACGTCAAGGGGCACCTGGAGACATCCTAGAACATGTCCTTTGAGTTCTAACATTCTCTTGGATCACTAATAAGTGTTCCATCCCTGCTCTTTTCATTTTATAGCCTAGTATTTAGCCGAAAGTAAAACAAATTGACTTTTGCTTTGACTTTCGGTTAAGACCATTATGATCCAGCCATTGTTCGAATCGAACGTAGCTACGTGATCATAATAAGGTAGGCGTTAGTCCCTTAAAAGGGCACCTCATGGAAATCACGTTAAATAGGTCAAATGATGGGTCAAAGTTATGTTTAATAAAAAGTCAAAACGCGTTACGCTCACTTTTCCTTTATTCGAAATATAAATAATAACATACTATTTTTAACGTAATTTGGGAATGCCCCGTTCATACTACGAGCGGTCCCCTGTTTTTCACAATCAAATTTTCATTAAAATACACCGCTTTTCGAAAGACATATTGAATACCATCAAACTAACATTTATATACATACTAAAAACACTAAGTTAAAATACTTACAACCAACTAAGGTTTTCAAAAGACTTAAACATAATAAGACTAAAAATTTAACTACTAGACATGAACTAAAGTAACAAAATATATTTGACCATTGTCTTCATCACAAAAGTAGCGGAAAACATGACGGGCATTGAAGCGTGTTCGATCCGGCAAAGCTTGATAATTAAACCTGAGATTTACCTACATCACAACATCAAAGTAAACTTCATTAAAGCTAAATTACTCCCTTTATAACTCAAAATTTCAACTCACGGATTTATGACCTTTATGACATACATGAACTTACTAAATACTCGTTACGTTAGTATCATCATTCTTGCACATAAGTATGTTCCAAAAATGGAACTTCATACTATCATTTTCATTCTTACATTCTAATTCTTTTGACCCGTTCATAAAGGGTCCACACACACACAATTCATTCCCTTGCATTCTAAACCAACATATTCGACCCATTTAATGAGACCTACACATAGTACTTTTCATGATCAATTTAATTATCACACCATATAGTAAAACGATAATATAATAAAGCCATGAATTGTACAAGTAGCGTACCTCGTTCTTGATTTCCTTGTTGCTTCACGTGACTTGAACTTTCCTCCTTCACACCTATACATCATTCATTCATACTTAGAATTCATGCCATATACACATTAACTTACATTCCTTTATAAGATGTCATACATTTTAACACCTACTTCATGAACACATTCACATCATGATTTTCACAAAAAAATTATGGTTAATAAGGCTGGATTTTTAATTGAAACATTTCATCAAACACTTAGTGTGCACAACATCAACAAAGCACAAGGTACAAGTATTCATAGCATAATTCTACTTGTTCACTTTCTAGTCTAACAAGAATCAATCAAGTTCATATATTTCTTTCATCCTACATCAACTTATCTAATTTCTCTATCTTAATTCAAGATCATGTAACAATTCTCATATATTGGCACTTATTTAAATCATCATGTTCTTCATACTTTCACAACAATTGGGTATAAAGCATAAATCATTCAATCAATCAAAAATCAAGCAACATTTCAAACTATTATGAAATCCTAACTCTCAATTACATAAGATTTCCACATAATTTCCTGATTGGGTTAAAACCCACTTTCTACAAATCATCCAAAACAGAAATTTCAACTTACCAATCGTTGAACAAGCTTAGATTATTCGACTTTTAGGTTCATGCATCTATTTGGGCTCTTAAATTCCTTCTGATTTTGAGAATTTTATGAAGTTAGGGTTTCTCCTTGGCCCCTTTTGCTCTGGCCGATCCACAGAACACACAAAGGTGTGTGTGTTTTGTGTTTTTCTATTAATTAAAATCTTTCTTTCTTTTTAACAAGTTTACCCCTTCTAGTTAATATTGTTGTTTTTTTGTCACATAACTTTCCTTCTTATTAAATTACTAACATAAGCATTTAACTAGGTTAATTTATCATAACTAGACATTTAGGTAACATAATAAATTGTATATTTTTGGGATGTTATAAGTCTACCCCCCTTAAAAGAGGTTTCGTCCCCGAAACCTTAATACGTACCAAATAATGTCGGGCAGTGCTCCCTCATTTCATCCTCTAGTTCCTATGTAAGATCTGATCCTTTCCGATGTTGCCATTGCACCAAAATTTGCTTTATAGTTTTGTTTCGATGATGTGTTACCTTAGAATCTTTAATAGCTATCGATCTTTCAATGTAGTTCAATCTTTCGTCCAATACAATATCGTCGAGGGGCACATATGCCGTCTCATCCGCTAAGCACTTTCTTAATTGCGACACATGGAATGTGTCATGTATTCCATCTAAGGCCGGCGGTAATTCTAAGCGATATGCGACTTTCCCAACCCGAGCTAAAATCTTGAAAGGTCCTATGTAACGAGGACCTAGCTTTCCTTGCTTTCGGAAGCGGATTATACCCCTCCACAGGACGTCTTCTTTGATCTGCATAGGCTTTTTGTCGATCTTGAGCAGCCTTTAAATAGGCTCGGACGAGGTCGATCATCTCATCAGTCTTATCTTTGCCCCACCTCTCCCCAACAAATGGGAGTTCTACATTTCCTCTCGTACAACATTTCATACGGTGCCATTTGAATGCTGTTATGGTAGCTATTGTTGAACGAAAATTCCACCAATGGCAAGTGGTCATCCCAGCTCCCCCCGAAATCTATCACACACGCTCGTAACATGTCGATGAGTGTTTGGATGGTTCGCTCAGTCTGACCATCCGTTTGGGGGTGGTAGGCGGTACTGAAATGTAATTTTGTACCCATACTCTCATGAAAACCTTGCCAATATCGAGATGTGAATCGGGTATCTCGATCCGACACAATGGACACAGGGACTCCATGTCGAGATATTATCTCGTTAATATAGATTTCCGCCATCCTTTCGGAAGAGAAGGTCTCCCGAATGGGTAAGAAGTGCGCGCTCTTGGTGAGACGGTCCACGATCACCCATATAACATTGTGTCCTTTCCTTGTCTTAGGAAGCTTGGTCACTAGGTCTATCGTCACTTCTTCCCATTTCCATACCGGAATTTCTAACGGTTGTAACTTTCCGTATGGTTTCTGATGTTCTGCCTTTACCTGCAAACAGGTCAGACATTTTGCAGCATACTTGACGATATCATGTTTCATACCGGGCCACCAAAATTTTTTCTTCAAGTCTCGATACATTTTTGTGGCCCCCGGATGGACCGAAAAACTAGATTTATGAGCTTCATCAAGTAACATAGTCTTTATCTCGCATGACCAAGGTATCCAGATTCGACCGAACCTCGTCTTTAATCCATTCACATTTTCCTCCAGTTTATCCGCGAACCCCTTTGTCCTTTCTTTCTTTAGATCCCCGTACTTAAAGATTTAACTTGCGCCTCTCGTATTAATTCAAGAATTCTAGGAGTAATAATCATGCTCATTGATGTCACTCGAATAGTAGATAGGTAATCCTTATGACTCAAGGTGTCGGCCTCGACGTTCGCCTTTCCTGGTTGATAGTGAATATTGCAATCATAATTCTTAATGCGCTCTAGCCATCTTCTTTGTCTCATATTTAGTTCATTCTGTTCGAAGAAATACTTGAGACTTTTATGATCCGAATAAATCATACTCTTCGTCTCGTACAAGTAATGCCTCCATATCTTCAAGGCAAATACCACTGCTGCTAGCTCCAAATCATGAGTCGGGTAATTTCCTTCATGAGGCTTCAACTACCTTGATGCGTATGCTATAACTCTACCCCTTTGCATTAAAACACAACCCAACCCCTGATGAGAAGCATCCATATACACAACCAAATCTTCTACACCATCTGGTAGGGTCAATACTGGTGAGCTTGATAATTTTTCCTTCATTGTTTGGAAAGCCTTATCTTGATCACTACCCCACATAAACTTCTCATTATTTTTTTTTGTTAATTTAGTCAAAGGTAAGATATTTTTGAAAAGTCCTAAATAAACCTCCTGTAATAGCATGTCAGGCCCAAAAAGCTTCTCACTTCGCTAGGATTTTTCGGGGGTACCCACTTCATAACAGCTTCAACCTTGGACGGGACTACGAGGATGCCGTCCGCATTAATCACATGACCGAGAAATTGTACTTCTCTAAGAAAGAAGGCACACTTAGAGAATTTCGCGTACAATTTCTCCTTGCGGAGTACTTCAAGGACCTTGCGTAAATGATGTGCATGATCGGCTTCACTTCGAGAATACACTAAGATATCATCGATAAAGACTATAACGAATTTGTCTAACTGTAAAACCCGTGAGGATCTTTCAACAATATCAAACAACTACTTGTGTAAGTGCGGAAATCAAACACAAGTGGATTCAAGAAACATAAAGTAATCGAAACAAATAATAAAAAAAAAACAGTTTATCTTGCATTCAAAGCTTGAACATTGACTGATACAAGATAACTTCACAGGTCTCGAGTGGCATCTAGTGCGTAACAACTGATCAACCTCAACAACACATTAGAGGTTTACTTAAATACTATCCTAGGTGGATCGAGACCACCCTAAGCCCACTCGAAACCCTTCTAAACCCAACACATATTATCGGCCCAAGAACAAATATATACAAAACATTACAAAACCAACCCCTAAACATATCAATCTCTATGTATAAACCTTCAGGTTCTAACAATCTCCCCCTAGGTTTATGCATAGAGGTTCCTGAGACTTCAACTTCCACCGCTACCACCCAAACGATCCTTGAAACCACCAAACCCTTTTGTACGGATGTGAACAGCTGAAGCAACAGCAGCAGTCCATCCTTTAGCTATCTCTTCATATTTCTCAGTAGCTCTAATTTGGTTACGAGCAAGCACTTCCAAATCTTCATAAGCTAGATTCAGCAAATCAACTTGATCAACCATGCGAAAGCTCACTTCATCATCACAAACAATCACAGCTTGCCCTAGTCACTCATCATAAGCCCAAAAATGCATGGTCTTCAGAGCACCTTTTGGGATTTTCCTGACCAAGGGAATAGTCTTTTCCTTGTCAGTTGGTGGCCATGATACAATCTTCATTCGCTTGTTAGTGTATGGATCTCTAATTCCTTTTTCAGCTGGAGTCACAATAGATTCGGCAGTATGCATTGATGGGAAATCTCGAGCAACCACTCTCTTCAATCTTTCGAAAAACAAATATCCACGCCCTCCTGGCTTGTCATCAACATAAGGTGACTTTGACAAAGTAATCAAGTCCACCTTAGTAAATGTTTGAAACTGAGCGGGATTCTTGTACCATTCTACAGGACCAACCTTCCGCTTAATCCACCATCTTTTACGATCATGATCAAATCCCCAGCTAACCACACCAGAACGATTGCCAACCTTATCATAAAGAGTTTCACCAACATCCATTAGATGATGAGTGGCATTAGCATCTTCATCTTCTGGATTAAGATTCTTGTTCTTCAGGATCACAAACTCTCTTTTCTTCTTTATTCTTTCAGCCTTTGCCTTGTCAGCCTCTACATCAGTAACCTTTGTGAAGTAATGCTCCATAGCAGCATTCCTTTCAGCGTCATCCTTAGCAAAAGCTCTAGCTCTATCTTCATCAGCTTTTCTTCTACTTTCCATATCAGTTGGATCAGAAAACTCTCGTCCAAACTTCTTTTCCAACTTTCCACGCAAATCATAAACCACATTGAACAACAAACTAACGTCACCTTGAAGCTGATCAATTTGTTGATTCTTTTGCACTATGGTATCTTCAAGCTGAATGATCTTGGCATCTTTATGGATTGAATCTTGTTCAAGCACAACTAGGCGTTTCTTCATTTCCCTCATGCTGATAAATTCATCATCATCACTTGAATCATCGTCAAATAACATTCTCAATGGCTCTTCAGGCCGTTTACCACTTGAACTACAAGGCTCTTCATGAATTATTCCAGATGGACCTGCAACAGTAGTTGTAACGGGTGGTGTTGAAACGATGACATGATCAGAAACACTGGTGGGAACTGGAATATTTGCCGTGTGGGTCTCCATATCCATTCTTTGAGTATCAACATCAAACTCAAAGATATCTTCAGTAGCAGTGGTGGTATCAGTGGCATTCTTCTCAAAGTCGAAGTCATATAAGCCATCATCATCTTCAGTATCATTCGTGGGTTGATCTAGGTTATGTTCAACATACATTCTGGGTCGAGGATCCCTTATTTTTCGCTTCAAAGGCAATGAATCAGGTTCCTTTGGGTCACTAGATGTTTTCTCTTCAATATGAACTGAAGGATTGGAAGGAGGATTTCCCATTTTCAGTTATAGACTTCAACAGCTGAGACAAACTTTCAGACGAAATCACAGGTATTTGAACAGTAGAAACAGCAGAACTAACATCAGCTTCAGGAGGAAGCTCAGCTTCATCTTCATCATTACAACTAATCTAGATGCCTTCATCGTCAGAGTTGATTGTAAGAACCTCTGTCTCAGGCTCATCTACAGAAGCACCTTGAACATCGTGCTCTTCAGCAACTATAGCATTCACAGGAGCATTGATTTGTGCAGCGTTTATAGGAGCAGGTT
The DNA here is from genome assembly GCA_030545235.1 of Helianthus tuberosus. NCBI lineage: Eukaryota > Viridiplantae > Streptophyta > Magnoliopsida > Asterales > Asteraceae > Helianthus > Helianthus tuberosus. The sequence goes on along the minus strand of CM060435.1, from coordinate 39,193,937 downwards.
GCACTAACATTGGTTCAACAGTAACATCTTGGTCTCAGCAAATTGACCGAATTTCTCCAACGGAATCCTTCATTCAAACTTCTTTTCAGTACTCTTCTTAGACGTAAGAGCACCAAAGCATGCAGGTCCCATTGGTTTTAAATCCAAAGTATCACCAGATCTCTTCAACTCTGGATATCGTGCATTGAATATCATCTGCAAAAATCTCGGATACATTATAAACTTGTCCTTTCGAACCCCAGTAACATTTCTCTTCATCCCTTCAAATACGTATTTCGAGTAATTGTAAGGCTGATTGGTTATAAGTGAAACAAATGCAGCAGATTGAGTTATGTTCAGTTGATCCGTTCCCCCTCGGTTTTCTGTCATACATAGGATAAACATGTGCACCAGCAAGCGCCAATACGGATGCAAAAACTTCTTCACGAGCGAGGGATACTTTCCTTCTAGCTTAAACGAGGCAAAATAGCTTCTATAGTTCCACTAGGAAGATCAAGTGGATCAGACTCAGCATCATTAAACTGTAGAACTTCTCTTATCATCTGCTCAGTTGCGTAAACTTTTGTCTTTTGAATTTCAGTATCTATCATCCCCTTTTCATTAGTTCCAAGTGCATCAAACTTCGCTGTCTTCCAAAACTCTTGAATGAGACTTTCATAGACAACAGGATTTTCTCGCAGCGCATGAACAATTTTGCAGCTATTCAACCCTTTGATCAATGAAGTGTATAGCCTTTTGTGCTTCTCTGGTGGTGGAGCTAAGTACCCTGCTTGATTGTGCGTGGGGATGAATTTTAAATCCATATGCTACATTACACAAAACAAAAGTATTAAGTATAGAATAGCATTTAAAATGTTTCTGGTCAAACAGGTCAAAACAGGTTAACAGTCAACAAGTCAATAAGTCAACAACTCAGATTGCTGGTCAATCCTATGAGTTAAATTGTAAGTCCCGAAAACCGGATCTTTCAATGATATCAAACCTAATCTTGTGAGAATGCGGAAACCAAACACAAGATAATTCAAAATAAACCGAAAAATATGAAAAACGAAGAACAAACCGAATCACCTTTCAAACTTGCACACGATTCTATTACTATCAACTCGCAAAACCGTCTGGTACAAGTTCCTACACCACAATCGAATCGCCTCTCTCTGACTCTAGAACTTTCTGAAACTTTGAGGCTCTAAGAGGTTCTATTTGAGAGATGTAGCAAGAGTATAAACATGTATTGATGGTCCCTGATTGGCTCCTGGTTAAAATTCCTGCATCTACAGGACCGATCACGTTCTCTATTGGATGATTTCGTTGGACACTTGTAGGAATTGCCATTTCAGGTACGGTCTCGCCTTTAGTGGAAGCATTTAAGTTATCATCAATGGTGTTGCTTGACTCCCCCTCATTTGGTGCTACAGTATTGTGAACCACAGGAGTAGTAACTGTACAGTCTTCAGGAATGGGGTCAGGAAACAGCGCAGATCCTAAACCACTAGATGCAACTCCACTTGATGATGTACCTTCAGGGGATTGATGGGACATTTGTTGAGGCGTAGTGCCACACCCCAACCAATGGCGGAAACATCGGGATGAGACGAAGTGTAAAGATTGCTCGAGACATCATAACGCTATTTGTGATAATATTTAATAATTTGATTTCATTCCATAGAGTAAATTGTCAACATTACAAGAAATTCAAATACAACAAGTTCAAAGGAAATACATGGCAACATAATCAAAAGTGATACAACATATTAAACCTAAACGTCTATATGTGTATCTAGGCATCAACACTACTTCTTTTCATAGCATCATCATCATCAACCTGTAACATGTTTAAAATACAATTCAATGCAAAAGCAACGGCGAGTATACAAGTTTGGTACATACGTATCAAAAGATAAGTTTAAACAATTCCATGTGGCAAGCTCTTGATACGAGATAAACAATAAAATTGGCATGTGTTAATCATATCAAACCAATAATGAGACGGAATAAGCTCATGACATAACCACAAGTCTACGGGCTGGTCGTCAATCCTATAGCTCTACATATGTCACGGTTAGGCTCGTACGAAGTTAATGATAAGTTCAACACATAAAGTTTCACCCAAGTTTAAAGTATCAAGTAATCAAATAAGCATGCGTGTAATAGGAATGTTTATGTATCATGATAAAGTTTGTGTGTAAATTTAGAAATAACATGTTACACCCCAAAAAGTGGTAAACGAAAAAGGGGTTGCGAGTATACTCACAATATTGCATATGCTTTCCGATTATCCAATGTGACGAAGTTGAAGAGGTTAGAAGGTTGAAGGTGTAAGGGTTAAACTTCAAGTATGTTTAGAGTCGAGATTCGGACTTAGATTCAAAGAATGACAAAGTATGTATTAGGAAAATATTCACTATGGTATTAGCACTTGTCTTGACACTATAGTAATCCTTAAGGATTATATATGATTTCATAGGTTCAAGACCTATTAGAATCGTGACAAGGAACTACACCCATAGTGAGAAAATTATTAACTTGGTAGTAGATTTATATAATCACTAGCAAGGGTTCGGTTTATAATATATATACATAATAATATAGTTAGTCATGTAGGAGGCGGGAGGTTGAACCTTCCACTTTGGTATCTCGTATGATATGTTAAAGAAATGAAAGGTACAATTACACTAAACAAAACATCAAGTGATGTGTGGATTTGTATGTAGGTTAGCCAAGGCTAACCAAGTAGTCACACCATCTTCAAGTTCAAGACTTGGCACCACTTGTGAGTTAATAACTCGATTAAAACAGAAAGTTTAGAGTGTTTAGACACTCCTATTAAGTGTAAAACAACCTTGGTATTGCTTTACTAATCATAAAATAGACTAGAAGCATAAGAACACAAGTTTGTTTGAAGTAAACAAGTGTTTAGAAAGTTTCAAAACACAACAGAAAGTTTATGGACATTTTCAGGGCAATTCCAGGTCTGATTTCTCCCAGGAGAAGTCAAGGAATCAAACCCCATGATTATACAAGCAAGTAGGAAAAAGAATCAAGTAATTTGGTTGAGTTTTGAGCAAGTTATGCTTACTTTTGTAAGGGTAGTGAATCTGTCCGAATTTCTGCTTTGCAAGAGATGTGAGAGTGATTTTGAAGAGATTAAAGAGTTGTGTAAGGGTAAAATGGCTTAGAGGGGGTGTGTATATATAGGGGAAGGAGTTATGGCTGCTAGGGAGGTGAAATAAATGCTCAATTCCCGTCCAAAGTCCAAAAATGCATTAAATACGTTCAAATTCACGAAGCTGAGTATTTATTGCTGATCTGTGCTGGCTAGTCGGCCCGCGTAAAGTCTTAAGGCTACCTTACGCGGCCCGCGAGACATGTGGGCTGAAGTTTCACTTTATTACACTTTGGCCCCTATAGTTCATTATTTAGTGTTTTAGGGAGTTGTTTCGCCATAAAAACATAGTTTAAAGTAAAATAAGGCATAGGGAACATAATCAAAGTATACTTTAGCGTACGAGGGTCGTATTCAAGTATCGTTTACGTTCGAAATACGTTTTATGCATAAGTTTCACATATTTACAAGTTTAGCACATAGTTTCCAAGAATTTCGAATAAGTATCAATTGTTCCACGAAATTGAATGTATGAGCATGTATAATATGTAATTAACAAAATACGAGTTTTATTTATGATCTACGTCTTGGATTTTACCACGGTTATAAAGAAAGAACGATTTCAAGAACACAAGGTTTCCAAAAATAGAGTTTCAAGCAATGGTTTCTAAATATGGAAAGTATGAAAACGCGGGGCGTTACAGTCTCCCCTCCTTTAGGAAATTTTGTCCCCAAATTTATTCAAAAGGAAGACTTAAACAGTTTTGGTAAACATTTTGAGATTTGAAATTTTGAAACGTTTTGAAAGTACGAAGTTTTGGGAGAATAAAATAAGTTTGTAAAATGATTTGTCTGGCTAAAATGGTTTTGAGGCATAAGCAGGGGTAACCATGTATAGGTAAAACGATTTTGAATGGTTAAAATTAGAGTTGTTTTACATATGTATTGTATTTACGAAGGGATCTTTATACAATGGTTTGAAATCAATAAAATAAATTGCGTAGGAAGTTTTAAAGATAGTCTAAGACCACATATTCATAGGAATTGCTTCTCGAGTGGAACGAGGAGGTTTGGTAAGATAAAGTATTAACAACCTACTAAATATGTTTACACAAAAAATAAAGAATAGAAAATCGGTTCTAAAAGTAATAAGATAAGTTAAGACTCGGATGCTTAACGAGCTTGATTGTGAACGAGGTTCGTATGAAAGAAAGGGTATACGAGTATGGGGCGTACGATTGCCTCTTAATAGATGCAAGTATAGGAATAGTGTATGAATGAAGTCTCGTCGTGGATAATCGGATATAATGCGTTTGCGAGTTGTTTAATGTTTGTATTAGGTCTAAATAGGTCTGCAAAACACTGAATTTCTCATGACACTTCTTATGAAGGTTTGGTAACGTGGTGAAAACACTTATATATAGGAAGTACCAGTGGCGTATCCACCATGTTTTGACCACATTACGTCCGTTCCGCATTCGATGCCATGTTACGTTCCGTGCCTTACCATACACAGTAGTGCACTCTATGGTTCTCATACGCCTATCACTATAATCCCGTGTGCACCCGTGATTATATTGATCGTCGTATGATCTGCACAACTTTTACTAGTTATGTATAAATTAGGGTATACATAATTTAAAAATTAAGAATGTGTATGTGTAAGAATGTAGTATGTAAGCAAGTCCATGCTTAAGTATGTATGTGTAACAACTCTCATCAAAAGTCATATTTATTAAATTAATTTGACCAATAGGAAACCCTAATTAAGATACCCAAGTGATTCTGCGCAAACCCTAAAATTTTCAGAACAATCAGAATCAGGATCAGGGCCCCTAAAACTCAGGGGGGGTATTTCCTAGTTAACGATTATCTAATTTATGTGCTGTCAAAATTGAATTAATGAAATTCATCGACTCAGCTGAGCTAGTCCCACACGTGGCCACCTTATCCGGATTTCATGACCCTTACGGACCGTAAGGGTTAATGCTTACGGTCCGTAAGCTAGTCCAAAATCGTGTATAAATAGCAGACATTGGCACTTGAAATTCTGCGTATGTACGACGAAGAAATTCGTTCTATGCTCCGAGATAAGCTCTGTTTATCACAATTAACACACACGATTCACTAATCGACGCCGCAATCAGGGTATTAACTCGATCGCTGATACGATTCAATGTCCGATCGATTAAACTATCTAATGGATGTTTAAGTGCTGCCCACATTAGGGTTTATGCTTTGTCATTCGTCGTTAATTCGATGGATGTTTAAGTATCGCACTTTGTCATTCATTGTGAGGGTTTGATCTCGTGAGTTATCGTAAATGCTGTATTAAGTTACTGACTGAATTGTGTGCCTGTTATAAATTTAGGTTAAAAAGGCTAATCAGTAGGCTAAACTCTGCCCGTATAAATCTGCAATGTGAGTCATTCTCTTTTTATCAACTATTTTACAATACCTCAAATTATTTTCAAGGTTATAATTACAGGGACTAAGTCGTGGATATCTTGAATTACTGGTTAGTGGGGTATTGTGCACATTACTAATTTCTCCCAGTTAGGTTCATTGATCTACTCGGGATAATCACTGTTAGGTTCATTGACCTACAGAGATAATCATCACTATTTAGGTTCATTGATCTAAATAGTGGTATGACCATCGTCACCATTGTGACATGTCACCATTGTGACAGAAGGCCATATAAAAATAAGATAGAAGCCATTGTAATCGCTCTTATGCTGTAATTAATAACTATGCATCATTATGCAAAATAGAATGATTCACTCAGTATTTCCCGCTGACAAAACCTTTTTCAACATGTTTCAGGTGATCTATTATGATCCAGGAAAAGTGCCATATAGCACTACAAGCTCAAGGAAGTGGCTCAGTATAAAATAAAGAAACATGTTTTGTAAAATAAAGGATTTCTTTGTGAAATCTCAAGATTGTAAATTACCGGGTTTTATCCCGAGTTGTGAAATAAAATAATCGGGAAATATTTCAGTCTTAAAAAGATCCGGATGTTAAACTTCCGCTGTTAAACTCAATTAATTAAATACCACGGGATTTCTGTCCCGCGGCTCCTGAAACGGGTCAAACCGGGTCGGGGGCCGTGACAGAAAAAGGTGGTATCAGAGCCACTTATCGAGCCACTGATTTAAGCCAATTAAGTATTTAGAAATACTTAATAAGTTATTAATTGCTATTTTGTGATTATATGTTCTATTATCTGGATAATTGTATACAATATGGGCAGATCTTTATATGCTAACCAATTAAAACAAATTTTTAAATAATTTGATCAAGTTTTGCACCTTTATTATACAGTCTAGAAACCTTATTCAGTAAATAAAGTTACAAATAAAACCTAGTGTGTTAATTTTCAGTTGTTTATATAGTTACCCAATATGAAATAATATTTAAAAGTTTTCTATAAAATTTTGTCATCAAATTTTAATTGTGTGTATCTTGCATAAACAGCATGAGTGACTTGTCTGACGCCCTTCAGAATTTAAATCTCTATCCGGTAAGAATAGAGGTTTCCAGAGATTTCAATAGGTATATTCCAGACATAGAAGAACCTATAGAATTTAACGCTTCACCTCTCGAGAAACCTAAGCTTAAGAAAATGGAAATTGGGGAAAGCTCTAGGCAAATTGAGGGGTTACCATCTCAAGAAGAACTAGATTTTATAATGGCAACCGATGATACTATTGAGCCTATTAATGAAAATGATTTTATTCATTCTCTTGAAACACAACTACCAAAGAATTTAGAACCAGCTATTCCAAACCTTTCAATCCACTCGCAAATAGACGAATGGGTGACTAATGAAATACTGTTACAAAACCATCCATATAGGCTTTTTCCTAAGTTCAATCCAGAACCTTTACCAAATTCACCAATGAGTAACGAGAATATGGTTGAACTCCGCCATTTTGGCGAAGAACTAATGGATACTGGGAATAGGATTCAAGAGATTTTAGGACTGATCTCCTGGAAATACGATGAGAAGGAACGCCGTTATTAGAATATCATCTGACAAGGGATAGGGGATTATGAAACTGTGGTTGTGTAATAGTAATAGTAAAATCAGTATGTGTAAAATAAATAATAAAACGGTTGTATATAGAAGCATGATATAATCTATAAAACAAATAAAATATTATAAAATTACAGTTTTGTTTGTATATTCGTTTACGTAAGTATGTGCAATTAATTGTGACATTGGATTATTTCTTTTATACTAATTATTTATCTATAAATTAGTTATTAGATGGAAAACGCTAATAATGAACCAGCTAGTGAGGTTAATCAATCTGAGCAACAACCGGGGATCAATTTATGACTAGGCAGGATATAGAAAATATCGTTGCTCAAGGGATAGCCAACGCTATTCCAGAAATAGTTGCTCAAAGGATAGCCAACGCTATTCCAGCAATAGTTGCTGCTGTTAAAAATCCAATCGAACCGCAACAAATCGTTCCTAGTAAACGTATTTTTGAAGATAACTTCAGTAATAGCGTAAACGGAGGCAATAATCATGTTAATCATGATAATGAACCACGGCAAGCTCCGCTCCCTAAGAAAAGGAAAACTGCAACGCCTGGTTGCACTTACAAAGAATTTCTTGCTTGTAAACCCACTGAGTTTGCAGGCAATGAAGGAGCGACTGCGGCACTGCGTTGGTTAGAGAAAACCGAGGCAGTAATTGCCATAAGTAAATGTGCTCAGGATGATCAGGTCATGTACGCATCAAATCTTTTCAAAGAAGGGGCGCTAGAATGGTGGAATACGGTGTTACAAGCAAAAGGAAGAAGGATGGTGTATGCTATGAACTGGGAAGAATATAAGAGCTTTGTAGAAAGAAAATTCTGTCCCGAGTATGAAAAGGAACAAATGACAAATAAGTTTCTAACCCATCGGATGGTGGATGTAGATTGTCGAGGGTATACTACGACATTCTTCGAATATGCTCGAGTGGTACCAACCCTGGCTTCGCCAGAACCGGTACTTATTTCTCGTTATATTTGGGGATTGATTTCCGAAATCCGTAATATCGTCAAGGCTGCGAAACCTCGCACGATTGATGATGCGGTAGAATTAGCCAATACTCTGACTGACGAACTAGTACGGACAAGAGAAGAAAATAGAAGGAAGGAAGTAGCCCAAAAGATTACCCAAGAATTCCGTTCGGGTAACCATAACAATTTCAAGAAAGGAGGGAATGGACAATCTTCTACTAGCCCATTTTGTAATTTTTGCAAAAGGAAGCATTTTGGAAGATGCAAAGGATATTGCAATTTTTGCAAAATTCCGGGGCATCAAGAAGAAGATTGCAGGAGGAAGGAATTTTCAGTCTGCTACAACTGTGGAGAAGCTGGACATCTTAGGCCAGATTGTCCAAAACTGAACAAACTATCTGACAATAAAGCCAAACCGGCAGAAGGAGCAAAAAGGAATGCGAGAGCCTTTCAACTGACTGCTCAGGAAGCCGAGATGATTCCAGATGTGATAGCCGGTACGTTCTTAGTTCACAACGTTTACACAAAAGTATTATTTGACTCTGGTGCAAACCAAAGTTTTATAAATACTTCCTTATGCCAAACTTTTAACTTACCTTTAACCAGCATTAAGCAAATTTCTACAGTAGAAAAGGCAGATGGGAATTTAGTTAAAATAAATAAGGTTCTGCAAAATGTAGAAATAGAACTTTTAAGTCATAAATTTTCTGCAACCCCATTATCTATGAAATTAGTTGAATTCGATGTTGTGTTAGGAATGGATTGGTTAGTAAACAACTATGCTTAAATTATCTGTGATAAGAATTCTATAGAAGTTTGAGCAATCACTGGAGAAGTAATAATGATTACAGGAGATAAGCTATGTAAACCCATAAAGTTCATATCAGTAATGAAAGTTGCTAATTATGAACGAAAACAAGGATTAGTATATATGATTTCAGTAATCATTAAAGATAAAGAACTTAAGGAAATTTCTGTAGTTTCAGAATACCCAGAGGTATTCCCAAAAAGAGTTATCAGGGTTACTACCTGATAGGGAGATAGAATTTAGAATTCCTCTAAATCCAGGAACTATACCGATAAGCCAAGGCACCATATCAGTTAACACAATGTTATTTAAAAAGGATGATTCGATGAAAATGTGTATTGATTATAGGGAATTGAATAAAGGTTACAATTAAGAATCAATACCCATTATCTAGGATTGATGATCTATTCGGTCAACTTCAAAGAGCTAGATATTTTTACGCTTCGGTTATCATCAATTAAAAATACAAGAGAAAGACATACCTAAAACCATTTTCAGAACTAGGTATGGTCATTACGAGTTTACAATCATGCCCTTCGGATTAACGAATGCACCTCCAGCATTCATGGACATGATAAATAGGATCTGTAAACTATATTTGGATAAAGTTGTAATTATCTTCATAGACGATATACTTATTTATTCCAAAAGTCAGGAAGGACATTGTCAGTACTTGCATGCACTCTTAGCATTTTTAAGAAAAGAGAAGCTTTACGCCCAAGTCTCGAAGTGTGAATTTTGGTTACCAAAAGTGCAATTTCTAGGTCATATGGTGAATCATGAAGGTATTCACGTAAATTCTGCTAAGATAGCAGCAATTACCAAATGGAAAATTTCGCAATCCGCAATGGAAATTAGAAGTTTTATAGGTTTAGTCGGATACTATATTAAGGACTTTTCCAAGATAACTATACCATTAACTAAGCTAACCTATAAAACAGTTAAGTTTGAATAGGGACCTAAACAAGAAGAAGCCTTTAGGATCTTAAAGCATAAATTAACAAAATTCTAGTTTTACCAGAAGGAACTGAAGATTTTGAAGTATACGGTGATGCTTCAAAGTTAGGATTTGGATATGTGCTTATGCAACGCAAGAAGGTAATTGTGTATGCATTAAGGCAATTGAAAAAGCACGAAGAGAACTATACAACACATGATTTAGAATTAGGAGACATAAATTTTGCCCTTAAGATTGGAGACATTATCTGTATGGAAGTAAGTTTACTATCTATACGGATCATAAGAATTTAAGATATATATTTGGGCAAAAAGAATTAAAAATGAGGCAAAGGAGATAGATGAAAATCCTAAGAGACTACGACTGTGATAATCAGTATCACGAAGGAAAGGCTGAAGACGGCTAGAGATCGTCAGAAAAAGTTATACAGATAATAAACGAAAGCCGTTGAAGTCTCAAGATGGAGACAAAATGCTATTGAAAGTATCTCCTTGGAAAGGAGTTGTTAGATTCGGTAAGAAAGGAAAGCTAAATCCAAGGTACATAGGATCATTTCCAGTGATCCAACGTATAGGACCAGTTGTTTATCGTTTACAACTACCAGGAGAGTTAGCTGGGGTACATGATGTATTTCATGTATCCAATCTCAAGAAATGTCTATCAGGCGAATCTTTGGTAGTACCTTTCCAAGATATAAAGGTAAACGAGTAATGTTAGTTAAAGTAAAGTAGGATTCAAAGATATGATCCTAATACATTTAGGAGTTAGAATCAGAAATGAAGCGAAATTATCCTCAATTATTCCAGTAAATCTCGAGGACGAGATTTTTATTAAGGTGGGGAGAATGTAAAAACTCTCATCAAAAGTCATATTTATTAAATTAATTTGACCGATATGAAACCCTAATTAAAATACCCAAGTGATTCTGCGCAAACCCTAAAATTTTCAGAACAATCAGAATCAGGATCAGGGCCCCTAAAACTCAGGGGGGGTATTTCCTAGTTAACGATTATCTAATTTATGTGCTGTCAAAATTGAATTAATGAAATTCATTGACTCAGCTGAGCTAGTCCCACACGTGGCCACCATATCCGGATTTCATGACCCTTACGGACCGTAAGGGTTAATGCTTACGGTCCGTAAGCTAGTCCAAAATCGTGTATAAATAGCAGACATTGGCACTTGAAATTCTGCGTATGTTCGACGAAGAAATTCGTTCTATGCTCCGAGATAAGCTCTGTTTATCACAATTAACACACACGATTCACTAATCGACGCCGCAATCAGGGTATTAACTCGATCGCTGATACGATTCAATGTCAGATCGATTAAACTATCCAATGGATGTTTAAGTGCTGCCCACATTAGGGTTTATGCTTTGTCATTCGTCGTTAATTCGATGGATGTTTAAGTATTGCACTTTGTCATTCATTGTGAGGGTTTGATCTCGTGAGTTATCGTAAATGCTGTATTAAGTTACTGACTGAATTGTGTGCCTGTTATAAATTTAGGTTAAAAAGGCTAATCAGTAGGCTAAACTCTGCCCGTATAAATCTGCAATGTGAGTCATTCTCTTTTTATCAACTATTTTACGATACCTCAAATTATTTTCAAGGTTATAATTACAGGGACTAAGTCGTGGATATCTTGAATTACTGGTTAGTGGGGTATTGTGCACATTACTAATTTCTCCCAGTTAGGTTCTTTGATCTACTCGGGATAATCACTGTTAGGTTCATTGACCTACAGAGATAATCATCACTATTTAGGTTCATTGATCTAAATAGTGGTATGACCATCGTCACCATTGTGACATGTCACCATTGTGACAGAAGGCCAGATAAAAATAAGATAGAAGCCATTGTAATCGCTCTTATGCTGTAATTAATAACTATGCATCATTATGCAAAATAGAATGATTCACTCAGTATTTCCCGCTGACAAAACCTTTTTCAACATGTTTCAGGTGATCTATTATGATCCAGGAAAAGTGCCATATAGCACTACAAGCTCAAGGAAGTGGCTCAGTATAAAATAAAGAAACATGTTTTGTAAAATAAAGGATTTCTTTGTGAAATCTCAAGATTGTAAATTACCGGGTTTTATCCCGCGTTGTGAAATAAAATAATCGGGAAATATTTCAGTCTTAAAAAGATCCTGATGTTAAACTTCCGCTGTTAAACTCAATTAATTAAATACCACGGGATTTCTATCCCGTGGCTCCTGAAACAGGTCAAACCGGGTCGGGGGCCGTGACAGTATGTGACCCACGTAAGCAAATCCCTCGGATTACGCTTGCATACGGGTACGAATGTATGAATCATGTGTATGAAAGATAAGTATCTGTTCGTTTTTTATGTTGGAAAAGGTCTGCAGTCTGCGGACCACATCTGCAGGCATCTGCAGGAGAAGAGGTGGACCAAATGTCTGCAGTCTGCAAGGAGAAGAGGGTTTGTTTTTTTTTATATAAAACCTCTTCACCATTTTAAAACACACACAACACACTGATCTCTCTCTACTCTCTCTCTACAATCTGCACCACCACCATCATCATCACCGCCACCACTTCACCACCGCCACCACTTCACCACCGTCATCATTACCACCGCCATCACTTCACCACCGTCATCATCACCACCGCCATCATCACCACCACTTCACCACCGCCATCATCATCACCGCCACACACTGATCTCTCTCTACTCTCTCTCTAACAGATCGATGATGATGATGATGATGCAACAGATCGATGACGATTTGGGGGTTTTGTTTCTGATCGATTTGGGGTGTTTTGTTTGCCATCGATTTAGGGTTTCGGAGGTGGAGGTCGATGGGTGTCGGCGGAGGTGGGGGTTTCGGAGGTGGAGGTGGTGTCGATGATGATGATAACAGATGTGATTGATTTGGGGGGGTTTGTTTCCGATCAATTTGGGGGTTTTGTTTCCCATCGATGATGATGATGATGGTGGCGGAGCAGGGGTGGTGGTGGCGGAGCAGGGGTGGTGGTGGCGGAGCAGTGGTGTCGGAGTAGGGGTGGTGGTGGCGGAGCAGGGTTGGAGGTGATGATGATGATGATGATGATGATGATGATGGTGGCGGAGCAGGGGTGGTGGTGATGATGATGATGATGATGGTGGTGGAGCAGGGGTGGTGGTGGCGGAGCAGTGGTGTCGGAGCAGGGGTGGTGGTGGCGGAGAAGGGGTGGAGGTGGAGGTGGTGCCAAGAAAAGGTAAACGTCTGCGAGGAGAAGACTTGGGTCCATGTCTGCTCCAAGAAGAGGTCTCGCAGACCTTTTTTAATGAAAGGTCTGCGAGAAAACAAACAAGCTGCAGACATCAAACGTCTGCGCGCGTCTGCGTCGCGCAGACATAAGTGGCCAGAAGTACTTCTGGCCAAAAAACAAACAGCACCTAAGTGTAAGTTATGAATACGCATGCGAATGTATGTATAAACATATGACTTGTGAGTATGATATAAACATGAGTATAAGCATAAATGTATTGTCATGGTTATGAGTAAGAGTATGAACATAACGTGTATGAAAATGGGTATATGTGTGAGTACAAACATGAGCATAAGTAGGATGCATGATTGTAGGCATAAATATGAATATTAGTGTAATCGTGAGTGCAAGTATAATTCTAAGAATATGAATATAACTTTGAATATAAGTGCAACATATGAGTACAACGTAAAATGTATAAATCGCGACTATTAGTATATGAGTTAATGATTTTATACATGGTATGAATTTAAATACGTATAAGATCAAGAGGTTTGAGTATAAAAGAAACAAAACTGAGTAGTACATGTGAAGTAGTCGTGAGGTATAAACTAGAACACGTGAAATGATGTGCAAGTATAGTTCTTTGAGCAACGTTAAATTTTATCGAATCAAAATAGATTGAGTTTTGTTGGAGGGTAAAATATAGTTTGTACATGAAAAAGGATAGTAGTACTCATTGGTTAAGTGTAATGTATTTCGTAATGAGTGGAAATGCTACTTTTGTTTCAAAAGAGTTTACGTAAACCGAAGATGATCGATCCCCATGAAGCCTTCTTATTCACGTGGTTTGAAGTTCGAGTAATAAAACGTTTTGTGACATGATCAAGAATCTCGTGTATATGAGTTGAGTGAAAATAAATTCGTAGGATAGAAAGTACGCTTGTTGAAACAATGTATTTTGTATACGTATACGTATGTATTTTGAATACTGATAAATAATTTAGGTATAAAACATGATCGAATTTGCATAATAAGATAGTTGGGAGAGACGTTTTGGTAATGATCACCTAGGTAAGGGAATCACCCCTAACTCGTTGGTGAGGTCGTTTTAAGAAAAGGAGAGTGAAGTTAATCGTCAAGGTAAGGAAATCACTCCAATCTCGATGACATGTCCCCACTCGTCGTTACAAAGAATACGAGTTTAAACTATACGAAATCATGCATACGTATAATTGTATGGAAAGGTTCAATATGATGTGTGTGTGAGAAAAAAAATGTCGAAAGTAATTTCGAATTTGAAAGATTGCGTTGTATAAAATAAATAATATAACACATGTTTGATTAAAATTTAAGATGGTTCCAAAACGGAACTTTGACTAACCAAAGTTGTCGAAAAGTCTTTCGAATTAGAGAAAACGTGCTTTGGCCTATAGGTAAGATACTCTCGTCGAGAAGCGATTAACGGCATCTTACCCTTCCAGTTACTACACGTCCCCAATTCAATTGAAATTTCGAGACTTGGCGGGATTAATGAAAAATTCAAGAGTGGAACTAGTCGACAAGGTGCGGGTTTCACCCCTAACTTGACGATTTCGTATCCTAGGTGTGGTTAGTACTCGTCGGGTCAAATTTAATTTCGACACGTTGACGAGGGTCCACTCGAATTTGAAATTTGAAATTTACCATTAAGATGTGGATTTCACTCCTAGCTTAATGGCGATATTTCGTGTAAAAAAATAGGTAGATTGAGAGTCGTTCACCAAATGGTGGGTTTTACGCCTATTTTGGTGAATTCGTCTTGTTTGTATAATATGAGTGTTTACGGATTTAGAATAGTTGAGTTAAATGTATGAGGAAAAGCGTATGTTGAATATTAATAAACAAGTATAAACATGTCAAGAATAGCACATAATTTATGAGATAATAAAACAATTATTAACAACATAAGGAGAAGTAAGGAAGTTATTGTACATGTGCTTATATTTAACCAAAACGGGAATTTCACAAACTAGGCACCTAGCTCAGTTGGTTAGGCGCGCGAAAGGGTGCGGCCTAGACCCGAGTTTGATTCCGGGGACGGCCGATTTCACCATTTTTATTACCAAACAATTTAGAAATTTTTCAATAATACGTTAAACGAAATTTTTTTTATACACTTGAGGTATGTAAGGTATAATTTATATATTGTTTAATATTAATTAATTGTACGGATAATGAGTAAATGACATATGTTCAAAATAATAATAACAAGTATAAGAACGTAAAGCATCTCAAGAAAATAACACGTAAAGACATTTCATGAATAGCATATAAGGTATAGAACAATGAAACAAGCATTTAACACATGATAAAACAAGTATTGATACATAAGAATAGCATGTCAAGTATTAACATATAAGAGGCGTTTCAAAATTAGCACATATGGATGTTCCATAAGAGTAGCATGTGAAGCAAGTATGGTCGAATTTGGTGCTTAACTATAGACTAGGTCAAAAGCATGGCAATTCTACCTAATTCCCTATAGTTATGGCTCTGATACCAATCTGTCACACCCCAACCAATGGCGAAAACATCGGGATGAGACGAAGTGTGAAGATTGCTCGAGACATCATAACGCTATTTTTGATAATATTTAATAATTTGATTTCATTCCATAGAGTAAATTGTCAACATTACAAGAAATTCAAATACAACAAGTTCAAAGGAAATACATGGCAACATAATCAAAAGTGATACAACATATTAAACCTAAACGTCTATATGTGTATCTAGGCATCAACACTACTTCTTTTCATAGCATCGTCATCATCAACCTGTAACATGCTTAAAATACAATTCAATGCAAAAGCAAAGGCGAGTATACAAGTTTGGTACATACGTATCAAAAGATAAGTTTAAACAATTCCATGTGGCAAGCTCATGATACGAGATAAACAATAAAATTGGCATGTGTTAATCATATCAAACCAATAATGAGACGGAATATGCTCATGACATAACCACAAGTCTACGGGCGGGTCGTCAATCCTATAGCGCTACATATGTCACGGTTAGGCTCGTACGAAGTTAATGATAAGTTCAACACATAAAGTTTCACCCAAGTTTAAAGTATCAAGTAATCAAATAAGCATGCGTGTAATAGGAATGTTTATGTATCATGATAAAGTTTGTGTGTAAATTTAGAAATAACATGTTACACCCCAAAAAGTGGTAAACGAAAAAGGGGTTGCGAGTATACTCACAATATTGCATATGCTTTCCGATTATCCAATGTGACGAAGTTGAAGAGGTTAGAAGGTTGAAGGTGTAAGGGTTAAACTTCAAGTATGTTTAGAGTCGAGATTCGGACTTAGATTCAAAGAATGACAAAGTATGTATTAGGAAAATATTCACTATGGTATTAGCACTTGTCTTGACACTATAGTAATCCTTAAGGATTGTATATGATTTCATAGGTTCAAGACCAATTAGAATCGTGACAAGGAACTACACCATAGTGAGAAACTTATTAACTTGGTAGTAGATTTATATAATCACTAGCAAGGGTTCGGTTTATAATATATATACATAATAATATAGTTAGTCATGTAGGAGGCGGGAGGTTGAACCTTCCACTTTGGTACCTCGTATGATATGTTAAAGAAATGAAAGGTACAATTACACTAAACAAAACATCAAGTGATGTGTGGATTTGTATGTAGGTTAGCCAAGGCTAACCAAGTAGTCACACCATCTTCAAGTTCAAGACTTGGCACCACTTGTGAGTTAATAACTCGATTAAAACAGAAAGTTTAGAGTGTTTAGACACTCCTATTAAGTGTAAAACAACCTTGGTATTGCTTTACTAATCATAAAATAGACTAGAAGCATAAGAACACAAGTTTGTTTGAAGTAAACAAGTGTTTAGAAAGTTTCAAAACACAACAGAAAGTTTATGGACATTTTCAGGGCAATTCCAGGTCTGATTTCTCCCAGGAGAAGTCAAGGAATCAAACCCCATGATTATACAAGCAAGTAGGAAAAAGAATCAAGTAATTTGGTTGAGTTTTGAGCAAGTTATGCTTACTTTTGTAAGGGGTAGTGAATCTGTCCGAATTTCTGCTTTGCAAGAGATGTGAGAGTGATTTTGAAGAGATTAAAGAGTTGTGTAAGGGTAAAATGGCTTAGAGGGGGTGTGTATATATAGGGGAAGGAGTTATGGCTGCTAGGGAGGTGAAATAAATGCTCAATTCCCGTCCAAAGTCCAAAAATGCATTAAATACGTTCAAATTCGCGAAGCTGAGTATTTATTGCTGATCTGTGCAGGCTAGTCGGCCCGCGTAAAGTCTCAAGGCTACCTTAAGCGGCCCGCGAGACATGTGGGCTGAAGTTTCACTTTATTACACTTTGGCCCCTATAGTTCATTATTTAGTGTTTTAGGGAGTTGTTTCGCCATAAAAACATAGTTTAAGGTAAAATAAGGCATAGGGAACATAATCAAAGTATACTTTAGCGTACGAGGGTCGTATTCAAGTATCGTTTACGTTCGAAATACGTATTATGCATAACTTTCACGTATTTAGAAGTTTAGCACATAGTTTCCAAGAATTTCGAATAAGTATCAATTGTTCCACGAAATGGAATGTATGAGCATGTATAATATGTAATTAACAAAATACGAGTTTTATTTATGATCTACGTCTCGGATTTTACCACGGTTATAAAGAAAGAACGATTTCAAGAACACAAGGTTTCCAAAAATAGAGTTTCAAGCAATGGTTTCTAAATATGGAAAGTATGAAAACGCGGGGCGTTACACGTAGGGTGATGCGTAAAGACCATTCCTGGTGGGTCAATGGTGTGATTTCTTGAGCTCCCTTCAGCGTGTTCTTCTTCTTCAGTATCACCAAATGACAGAGGTTGTTTTGGAGTAGACACACCTGCATCTGTAGGAACACTCGACAAAATGTTAAACGATTTAAACAATTCAGCATAATCATATAACCAATCTGGTCCAACTCTAGCGTTCGTAGTATTTTCCTCGAGCCATTCAATATTGCACGACTCGACGACCTTTTTAGTTACTTTGTTGTACAATCCATAGGCTGAACCTTTAGCGTATCCAACAAAGAAACACTCGTCCCCTTTGACTTCAAACTTTCCATTAGCGTCCGTAAGTAATAACACACATGGACATCCAAAGATACGAAAGTGTGAAACCGAAGGTTTACGTCCTTCCAGAATCTCATAAGGAGTTTTCATGTGACGTTTGTTTACCAAAGCATGATTATGGACGTAACAAGCCATGCTAACTGCCTCAGCCCATAAGAAACTAGGAAGCTTCAAGTCGGCCAGCATAGTACGCGCAGCCTCTATAAGAGTGTGATTTCTTCTCTCAGCCACTCCATTATGTTGTGGAGTTCGTGGTGCACTATACTATCGATCTATTCCCTTTTCAGCACAGAATGTATCCATGGTGATATTCTTGAATTCTGTCCCATTGTCTGATTGAATAGCCTTCACTCTTGTACTAGCTTGATTTTCATCCAGTGTAATGAATTGTTTGACTAAACCCGCAGTCTCATTCTTGTGACTTAGAAAGTACACCCAGGTGTAACGTGAGTAATCATCAACCATCACGAGATAATAAGCCTTCTTGCCAATGCTTAACACATTCACTGGGCCGAAAAGATCCATGTGAAGTAATTCGAGCACAGCTTTGGTTGAGTGTGTAGACTTGGGTTTATGAGGCTTCCGATGTGCTTTTCCCTTTGCACAAGCAACACATTTTTCCAACAACATAAAATTTTTTATTGGTAGATCACGGACCAGTTGGCCTTTGGCAAGTCGATTCAAGTTCTTCATGTTCACATGCCCAAGGCGACGGTGCCACAGTAGACCACCGTGTTCTGAAATCTTTGAGAACAGGCAAGTAACTTCTTCACATGGTTTCTTGTTCATATCGATGACATAAGCATTTCCTCGTCTCTTGGCTGTCATAAAAAACCAATCTTCAGGAATCACAATTCCTGGTTTCAGTACATAGCATCCCTTCTTTGTAAAGTGAACTGAATTTCCTCGATCACAAATCTATGAAATGCTCAACAGATTGTGTTTCAGTTCTGGGACATAATTCACATTTTTGAAGCTTAAAACGTCGTTTCTCACTATTCCTTTCAACGTGATTCTCCCTGATTCTCCTCCCGCAAAAGAGACATATCCACCGTCAAATTCTTTTACATTAACCAGTTGGGACAAGTCTCCCGTCATGTGCCTGGAACAGCCACTATCCATGTACCAAAGTCGCACGGTAGTCCTCCACAGTTGTTCCTGCACGATTAGCGGGATCAGTTAGATTTAGGAACCCAGCCTATAGTGGATCTGGGTTTTCCCTGTGCATCAATGTATGTCACCCTCTGCCAAACTAAATTGTCTTTGTTCAGAAATTTTGAAGGATTTTTAATGGCAGATCCATGATGGAAAGTATTAGATTATGCAGCCTTAGCTTTGGGTTTCCAATATTTGTTTGACCATTGAGAATTGTAGTTACCAAAGGCTTTATGTTGATTTCTTCGAAAATTATTTTGTTGGTTTTGATTTATACGTTTTGCTGCATTCCAATCTTCATCAGAGGGTTTAGCCTTGCGATAGTTGTTCTTCATTGTCTTAGACTTTTCAGTCGTCACAGACTCTGAACAACGAGATCGATTAGGCTTGACCTTCTGATTCTGTACAATCTTCTTCTTAGACTGTACGCTTGGGAGTTGAACACAGTTTCTGGCGATGTGTCCAGCAATACCACAATTGAAACATGCTTGTCATTTCAATGTGTGGAAATTTTGATGCTTTGTTGCAGATGCGGATCTGTTTGGTTTCGAAGTATGAGCCTGTTTGGTTTTTCTTGTTTGTTTTGCTTGTGCCTGTTCTGAGCATTTTGGTCCCTGCTGAGCAGAAGAGGCACACGCATGAAATGTAGAAGGATGATGAGATTCATCCTTCTCACTTTTATCCTGGTCATTTTGAAAAACCGGTGTTTCAGTTTCATCCCCTTTTTCAGAAACATTTTATGGTGACTGTTCATTTATTTCACCTTCTTTAAAAAAATTCGATTCAGTTTTAATTTCGGAACAAATTGAAATATCATCAACACATGTTTCATCAACACATGTATCATGTGAATCGATTTGAGATTTGCTTTCAGCTACGGTTTCCAATGGGGTCCCACTAGATTCAACATTAGGGACGTCCACTGAGACCGATTCAGAAGAACAATCAGGACATTCTTGATTTTCTTGAGAAGAAGTTTCAGTGGTTTCACTGAATGTATCCTGAGGGACCTCACCTGTCACACTAATATCAGCTGTAGAGTTAGAAATATCACAATCACAGTCATTTACTGAAAAACATCCATCATCAGACTTATTGTTTAAAGATTCAACACAATCATCAACAGTTTTGCCCACAACCTCAGGCTCACTAGACGACACATAAGCACAAAACGAATTAAACAAAGTTTTTCCAAACACATCATCAGAATCAGTTTGATCAAAAGAATTTTCAGAAAGATCATAATTAAAAACTTGTTCATTCCCAAGAACATCTCCACACTTTACTTCAGGTACTTCATCTGCACATGAAGACGAAGCTTTAGGATCAATTGTACCCTTAAAGACAAAGTTGATTGGAGGATCACCCGTTTTTCAACAGGTCTGCCGTTGATTGATGACTTATTGTTTTTAGGACCATAAGTCATCTTGCTTTCATTCATCAATTCCTCCTCAGTCATAGGTAAATATGTGTAATTATCATTATAAGGAGGAGGAGCTTGATTGAAACCCAACCCACACCCTTTCTTTTTCTTGTATGCAAGTTGTTGATCACACAAATTTTTAACCAGTTTGCTGGAAGACTCATATTTCTTAATATTAAGTTCATTAATTTGATATCTATCCCTGATATCTTCCAGTTCTTTAATTAAAATGCATACTTTCTCTTGAGCTTCCAAGAAATGGGATGTTTTTACACTTACATCATCCTTCAATTTGATGATGTCTGTTCGCTGAGCTTCAATTTTCTCTTTATAAAGTTTTTCATTTTTTGATAAAGTAAAATTTTTATTTTTTATATCTTGATAATCTTGTATTAGCTCAGCGTTGTGTATTCTATATGCCTCAACCCTTTCTCGACACTCAAGAGTGCAAAAGACAGAAAGTATCTCTTTAAGAGTATTTTCTTGAGCCACGGGTTTGTTAAACATAAATGCTGAATTTTGTGATGAATCAGCAGAAGTGGATGAGCAAACTGCATCAGATGTGTTGCCTTGAGTAGACTGCTTGTCAGCATTGTCAAATGATTTGATGAGTGAGATCAGCTCATCTGACTTCATTTTGTAACAGTATCAGTCGGTTGTCAATATTATCTGATTAACATTGGTAAATCAACTACAGTTCGCCTGATTTGGAATCCCTTTTATAATATCCAGAAGCTTTCTGTTGCTCGTGTGAGTAGACACCACCATCTCTGCCTTCTCCATTTCAGAGAGCAGTTCAGCAAACCGGCCTGTAAGTGCTTCTATAGATTCACCATATGAGTATCTGAATCCTTGGAGTTCCTGCTCAAGCACCTCTCTCTTAGAAGACATTTTTAAGATGTGATCCCCCAAAAATGTGATCTTTTAACTATTTCCTCAACACAATCCCAAAGCGAGAACCTGTGTACTCGCTAAGTCAAACCCTTTGAAAAATGCTCGAACTAGCTTCCTGTACCGCGCCTCCAAACCCTGTCAAAACTTATAACAAACCAAACAAAAATATTTTTTTATATTTTATTTATAAAATAAACCCTCCTTTTATATTATTTTAAAAGAATACTTATTATTATTATTATTAAAAATAATGATTAGGTAATGATTACCTAATGCTTAATATTTTAATTATTATTTGTAACCTAATCTTAAAAATGTCCAAACGTCACTTCAAGTTCAGGATAATAAAAATCAAGAGTTTCAGCTGCCCAAAAGGAATTCTTCTTCGTTCACTTTTCTTGACAGAAGGAAAGGTTTTCTTGAATCCGAATGATATCAAAACCGAACCAAGAATTGGTTTCTTGGCTCTGATACCAATTGACCCGTGAGGATCTTTCAACAATATCAAACAACTACTTGTGTAAGTGTAGGGATGGCAATCAAACCCGAACCCGATGGGTAAACCCGAAACCCGACACATTTGTGACGGGTTTGGGGTCGGTTAATCGGGTTTGGGAATAGTTTTTATTTTTTTCGCGGGTTTGGGACGGGTTTGGGATTTAGTGATATACCCGTTTACCCGACCCAATTACCCGATAAAGTGTACCCGTTTACCCGATAGTATACCCGATATAATTTCTTTTATATTATTAATATGTATATATATGATGCATCCATTTTTTACACATACATGTATTCTATTCCGTATACATTGTAGTTATTTGATATATATTCTTATAATAACAATACAAAATGTAACCGGTTAGTAGTTACCCGATAGATACTCAATGGGTTTTGATATGACTATACCCAACGAGTAATCCTTTTAAATTAATGGGTTTACCCGAAACCCACGGGTATACCCGATACCCGATGGGTATTTACCCGCTAGAAACCCGACGGGCTTTGGGACGGGTTTGGGACAAGCTTATCTAATCGGGTTTGGGTTTGGGATTACCTAAACCCGTCCCAAACCCGACCCATTGCCATCCCTATGTAAGTGCGGAAATCAAACACAAGTGGATTCATGAAACATAAAGTAATCGAAACAAATAATAAACAAACAAACCAGTTTATCCTCCATTCAAAGCTTGAACATTGACTGATACAAGACAACTTCACAGGTCTCGAGTGGCCTCATGTGCGTAACAACTGATCAACCTCAACAACACATTAGAGGTTTACTTAAATACTATCCTAGGTGGGTCGAGACCACCCTAAGCCCACTCGAAACCCTTCTAAACCCAATACATATTATCGGCCCAAGAACAAATATAAACAAAACATTACAAAACCAACCCCTGAACATATCAATCTCTATGTATAAACCTTCAGGTTCTAACACTAACATGGCCCAACATACCCGATTCATAAGATCCATAAAAGCGGCAGGCGCATTCATTAGTCCAAAGGACATTACCAAGAACTCGTAATGTCCGTGTCGCGTTCTAAATGCAGTCTTGGCCACATCTTCATCCCGTACCCTTAACTGGTGGTATCCTGATCGTAAATCAATTTTGGAAAACCAGCTTGCCCCTTGCAATTGATCAAAGAGATCATCAATTCGAGGCAACAGGTAATGATTTTTCACTGTTAACTTATTCAATTTTTGATAGTCAATGCACATGTGCATCGAACCATCTTTCTTTTTTTACAAAGAGGACAGGGGCTCCCCAAGGCGATACGCTCGAGCGTATAAAACTCTTATCAAATAATTCTTGTATTTGAACCATTAACTCCCGCATTTCGGTCGGGGCCAATCTATAGGGAGCTTTGGCTACGGGTTTGGTATCGGGGTATAACTCAATCTAGAAGTCTACTTCGCGCTCCGAGGGAAGCCCTGGTAAATCTTCCGGAAAAACATCGAGAAATTCGTTCACAATCTTGACATCTTCAATCCTTGGGGCGTCTCGTTTGGTATTTATCACATAAGCCAAAAATGCCTTGTTTCTGTTTCGTACATACTTGAATGCTTGGACTATAGAACAAATCTTCGAATTAACATTTCTTTCCCCTTGTATACTCACTCGTTTTCCTCCCGATGTTAATACATGAATCACATTTTTCTCGCATTGGATTTCGGCATGATGTTTGGCTAGCCAATCCATGCCAACTACAACCTTGAATTCTCCCAATGCCATGGGAATAAGGTCAATGGAAAACTTCTCATCTTCAACAATGATTTCACAATTTTGACATACTTCATGTAGCAAATAACTCTTACTATCCGCTATTTCTGCTTCTAAGGGCACATGCATCCTTTCGATTCTAAAAGAGGGGTGTGATACTAATTCACTTGATACAAACGATCTACTGGCTCCGGTATCAAATAACACATACGTAGGTATCAAGTTCAATAGGAATATACCTGACATAATATTTGGATGGTCCTTTGCTTCTTCAGTTGAAATCTGAAACATCCTCCCCTTAGCCCTTGGGACTTCCTCCTTTCTTACTTCCTTATCGGTCTTCTGTTGAAGCTTGGGGCATTCAGCCTTAATATGACCCGGTTGGAAACAGTTATAACACGTTCTGGTGGGATTAGGACATCTATAGTATGGATGTCCCTCTTGACCGCAATTGTAACATCCCTTCTTTCCTTTCAAGCACTCCCCCGTGTGTAACTTTCCACATGTCTTGCATTTAGGGATGTTACCTTTTGCCTTATCCTTCTTGCCATGATCTTGAAATTTCTGTTTCTTTGACGGGCTTGAGTTGGGGACATTCTCAGACGTTCTCTTCTCGCCTCTCTCCGCTTGTCTTCTTAGTTCGATCTCCCTATCCTGGGCCTAGTTAATGAGCTCGTTCAAGGTTTCACATTTAGAGGGAGTTATAAACTCCCTGTACTCGGCCTTCAACATGCCATGATAGCGAATTATCTTCATTCTTTCCGTTCCTGCTATTTCTTGACAAAATTTTAGCTTGTTAAGAAATGTGTTGGTGATTTAATCAATCGTTTCATCTTTTTGACGAAGACGCAAGAAATCTTCTTGGATCCTGTCAATGGCAGATTGTGGACAGTGGTACTTTACGAAAGGTTTCTTTAACTCTTGCCATATCAAGGCGTGAACTTTATCTTCACCAACTTCTTTACAATAAGCATCCCACCAATCTTTAGCTTGGAGTTGTAACAATGTAGTGGCAAACATTACTTGATCTTCCTTTTCACAGTGGCTCATTACAAACACCACCTCCGTGCTTGCGATCCACCATTGACATGCTATAGGATCAATCTCTCCTTTATTGGGTAAAGGATTGCACGCCATAAATTCCTTGTATGTGCATTTGCGAGTTCCCTTCTTTCCTTGTATTTCACCAATCATCCCTTTTAACTCGTCCATCTTACTCGCCATCATCATTTCCACCACTTCTAACACATGACTCTCCACTTCTTGGGCCAACCGAGGAATATTTGCTTTGATTGCCTTTCCAACCTCTTCCGAAATCATAGTTTTTAGTTGTTCTTGTTGTGCCACTTCGTCATCATTTGTGCCTCTACTATCCGCCATCTACACATAAACATCTTTCTTTATTTTAAACATTCATTCATCCTTTCTATCATGTAATCAAAATAGTAATACATAGCTCTCATTCTTTTTAGTATGTAAAAATACTCGCGACTAATACATACTTAAACATCCTTTGGAAACACGACGTTTCCGACAACCAACATCATGATATTCTTTCTTCCATATATCTTAGTGTCACTTTTCTTAGCCTTTAGAATCTCATTATAACATTTTTAATACTTTCCGTGTGATAAAAACAACAAACAGAACAACATATTTCAAACCGGCTGAAAATGGTATCCACCGTAAGCTACAGTAGCTTAC
This sequence comes from Helianthus tuberosus, assembly GCA_030545235.1. Classification (NCBI taxonomy): domain Eukaryota; kingdom Viridiplantae; phylum Streptophyta; class Magnoliopsida; order Asterales; family Asteraceae; genus Helianthus; species Helianthus tuberosus. The sequence continues at coordinate 39,168,263 of CM060435.1, read as the reverse complement.
GGTGTGTAAGGTCTAAAAATTCTTAGTAAAAACATGAATGACTTAATGGCAAAAGAACCAAATGGGTCAAATAATCAACTTGTAATGTTTGCATTAACATCATCATAACTAGTTGAGATAATTTACAAAAAAAGAGTTTACATCCTACAAGTCCTTAAACAACTACATAGTTTTAAAACAATAAAAGTTTCGACATCGACAACCTTCCAAGTTAAGTTATTTACAAAGACCCAACTTAACGAAAACCTTCTAACAAAAGTTTACACCCATTAACTAGCATCATTGCGGAAGCGTGCAATTTGGTGTGTCATCAAACAGGACCCACTCTCCCCAGGGTTATTAAAAACATATGATAACGTGTTAATAAATGAAAGTCGGGCCTTAAGGAATGGTTACAAGTAAATAACATGCGATATATCTAAACATGTATAGATGAAGCTAAACGTCACATAAACAATTTCATATTAATGTATACAAGTAAATAGAAGTTTTAACAAGCGTTTTGTATTTGTCATGAAATTTTCTTAACTTTGAATAGTTTACCGGCTAGACTAATGAGACTAAGTGGTCAAGTGACAACTCGGTCAATAAAGATAAAAGATATAAGCTGAAAGTAAAAGCCCGCGAGGCCTTATACAAGAAAGACGTACACTTCAATATAAATGAAAGCGTTAGATCGAAAAGAATGAATGAATGTCTTGAAAAATGAAACTAAGTTCATTTAGTCTAAATTAACGAGCTACGTAAATAAGGTTTTTAGGACGAAACCTCTTTAAGGGGGTAGACTTGTAACACCCCGAAAACGGGTTTGGTAATCAAACCACGTTAATACTAAAAGACGGGTAAAATACCGTTAGTGGTAAATTAACTCGGTGAATATTAGGGCTTAAACAAATAATCCTAATATTAATTAAAAAGGAGAATAAATGCTTTGAGAAAACAAAGTTATAAGAAGCCCGAGTTAACGAGACTTAAACCAAAGGTCTACAGGACCAATGTGACCTTCGGGTCACAAATAAGAAGGAATGCCTAAAGAAATAGCCTATTGAGTAAGGTTAAAAAGGGGGCATATTGGTCAACTGGGTTAAAGACGTGGGAATCGATTACGATTCCCCAAGTAAAATGAAAATTGTATAGAGAAAACAAGTAGTTTTCAATTCCTTGATACGAGTAATTGACGCAAGTTAAAAAGAAAATGTCGAACTAAAACTAGGTTTTAGTCAATAACGAAAATTTTAACAAACGTAAAGAATTAGCGATAAAATTTGGAAAGTAGTACTTAAAAGAAACAATTTTTAGCACTAATAGATGCCATACGAGTTTTAAAAAGGAAATCCTTGAAAATGAAATGTTAATACAAACTTAAGCATGAAGTGAGGCGATCAAGGTAAAAACAAATGTGGGTATACCCGAATGATGGGGTATAAAGTGACCGGTGACTGACGTGTCTAACCGGCAAGACCGGTAAATGTCAAGTAGTGTTTATAACCTAGCCATTGCGCTCATCTTAATAAGATAATTGAAGGATTAAAGTTTGAGCGGTGCTCAAGTGAAAAAAAGGGTTTGATAATTAAACCAAGTTAATTAGGTTGGACTGGTGAAATACCGTAAATGGTAGAACTTAACCCGATAAACATTAGGATTTAAATAAATAAACCTAATGTTAAATAAAAATGAATAAATGTTTTATAAGATAAAAGTTTATAAAAGGCTCGGGCTATAGGGGCTAAATGGGTTATGAACAAAAGGTGCAGGTATTAAAAGAAGAAAACACAAATCACACACACAAGAGTGTGTGTATGTCATGATTTAGAGAGGGAAAGGGGTGAAAACCCCTAAGAACCTTCAAACACAAATTCTAGCAAATAAATAGGGAGACATTACAATGATAAATTGTAATAATAGTATTAGCGGATGTTAACTTGAAGTGTACAGACTTCAAGGGTGTAAACATGAAGTGTCCTGACTTCATGGATAATAACATTGATATCTAAGCACTTCATGAAAATGAATATGAGGATAAGCCCCTCATGAGTGACTAGCTTGAAGCCTTAAGCTTCATGAGTGTCAAGTAAGATTTAAATTCCCATAAATTGTAATATGTGAAACCAATGTTAACTAATTGGGTAAAAGTTGAAAAGTTACTTTCACGAAATGTGAATGTAAAATGATTAGTAATCTCTTTCAAAATGTATAAACACTCGGAGGTGGAACAAAAAATGTGAACGAAAACGAATTAATGATAAAAGAATGGACTAAAGGTTGAGTAACCTCATATAAAGGAAGGGGTTCATGTTAGAACTCGTGTTTTTCATGGGACATGCATATTTAATTACTGATAATGATCATTTATATATTGCTATGGCCTATTATGTTAAGTTAGTGCAGTATTGTATTAAGAAACCTAACAAATAGATGTGTGTGGTGGCCAAGAAGTGCTTAGAACTAAAAGCTGAAGGCATGTGCAAATTGCATAGGTGGTGTGCAATGGTACTCAAACGAGCATGGATGAATGCTCTACTTGATCGTACACGTAAGTAAAATTTTAAATGTGAAATCCATTGTATCGACACCTTTAGTTTTAATGATAGTTGAATAATAGAATAACTCCTTGCTTAAGCTTAAAGGAGCAAATAAGTGGGATGATGATTAAACTATTAGGGTAATATCCTAATGTAGAGTATGATTCGGTTTCGAGGACGAAACCTGTTTAAGGGGGGTAGACTTGTAACATCCCGAGTTTTCGTGAGATTAAAATATATATATATATATATATATATATATATATATTTAATAAACATATATATAATCTTTGAAATAAGTTTGTATCGGTGGCAATAGTATTTTTATAAAATACTAGGAAATTGTAATTAAAGAAGGATCAAGTGTTAGAGAATTAAGCTTGATAATTTAATTATCAAAGCTTTAATCTAACTTAAATAGTTAAGATTTATTGTAAATATGGAAGTTAAGGGTATTTTTATTGAGTTTATAATCTTTGAGGGCCAAAGTGTTAATTCCGTAAGGTGGTAAAAATGGATTAACTAGTAAAGATGAGTTATAACAAAAAAAAAAGGAAGGGGCGACACCAGGAGGTCGAACCTCCTGGATGATTTTGCATGGAGGGAGAAGACCTCTAGATTGGGTCAATTTCACAAATTGAAGACGAATTAATGAGATTGGAACTTGATTCTATCATCCTTCTCGATTTCTATGGCTAATGGTAAGTAACCCTCTATGTTTTGGATAGTAAAAACTCATGTGTTAGGGTTCTTGATTTTTATGGTTCAATAAAACTGAAATTCATGGTTTTGATGCTTAATTTCTGGATGTAGAAACTCTAATTGATATGTTAGAAAGATTAGATGTAGTTTGGAGTCATAAATTTATATTGCATGAAAATATTTAACTACTAAGTTTGGCAAATTAGTAAGGTAGAAGGGAAAACATGCATATTTGCTGGCACAAATCTGAATAGAACTTGTGAATCTAAAAACAATGGTGATTTTATTTAAAAACATAAAAGATGATGCTATTTGAGAATTACAAAGAAAGTTGACATCTTTGCTGATGAATTGGGTGTATGAGAGTTCATATAAGCATAAAAACGGTGGAATATAGTTTATGCCCGCAAGGTGTTTGATTAAATGCCTAAACCAAAATAAAAATGAAATTTTGAAAAATTTGCCATGTTTACTACATGAAATGATTTGTTAATAACCAAGAGTTAATTAACGGACGCAAGTCTATGACAAACCTAGTTGGTGAATTGGTTTATTATATATTATCATAATGACACATATGAGTTTGTTATGTCAAAGAATGGGTTAATCGGGTCATTTGGGTAAATGAATTTATATGGTTTCATTAAGAACAATAACTTATGTATTATAATCAATTTGTGAATTTAAGTATGCTTTTAGACCTTAATATGGTAGTATTGACCAGTGACTTGTGGTTATACAAAATGGGTGATAACGGATCAAATGAATTGTAATAAACTAATTACAAGTTTGGAGTAAAAGAATGGTTTAGAATGCATGTTTGATGATGGGTGGATAAATACTTAGGTATGATGAGATGAATGCCCATGTTATGTGTTCTAACGAATTGAAAGTTTGATTTGTTGTCAAGATAGGTGAGATAATGTTTGGACGACAATGGGTCAAACGGACGATAAAACAACAACACTCCTACGGGCGAAGGTGAGTGACTCGAGTATGTTTGAAGTCGCATTGATTTAAATAGTCTTATTGTTGGCTTAAATTTTTTATAGTTAAGGTGGTTTAATGAAACTTATTGAATATGGTTTAACTTAACAATAGCGTATTGTTTTAGCAATGTTTGGGGGGGGGGGTAACCCATCAAGAAAGAGTACACAATGTTAATGGGTCGAGATACCCAAATGTAAGGACCTGCCAAAATGCTCCAAAACGACCCGTAAATGAAAACCCGGACCCCTGAAACCCTAATGTGCATGAAAAATCAAGAAAACAAGGATTTTTTATTTTAGGCGGGCCGCGTAAAACGTAAGCTTCAGCTTACGCGGGCCGCGTCAAACTAAAGTTGACCAGATAAGCGTTACAAGCCACGTGGCGAACCTACTGATGACATGCTAGCCCTAGTTGTAGACTAGGTGGCTCTCGCGGGCCGCGCAAAACCTTGTTATGGTTTACGCGGGCCGCGTAAAGCTTGAAATGTTGCTATAAGTAGCCTGTGCATGGGACTTGCTTCTGTATTCGAAAATTTCATCTCAATACGTCCATATTCTTCTGAAAACAAGTATTAAGGGGTCACGACGCTGCTATGATACAGGGTATTAACTCGATCACTGCTACGATACAATGTCCGATCGATTGAAACCAATCCGATGGATGTTTAAGTGCTGCCCGTATTTGGGCTATACTTTGTCATTCGTCGTGAGGGTTTTGATTTCGTGAGCTTATCGTAAATGTTGTATTAAGCTACTGACCTAGTTTCGAGTGCACTGTTGTTTAAATTAGGTTATCAGGCTTATCAGTAGGCTAAACTCTGCCCGTCTAAACTTGCAATGTGAGTCATTCTCTTTTTATCAACAATGTTTTACAATACTTAAATTGTTTTCAAAAGTTATAATTACAGGGATTAAGTCTTGGTTATCTTGAATCACTGGCAAGTGGGGTATTGTGCACATTACTAATTTCTTACGGTTAGGTAAAACAAACCTAACAGTGATAATCATCACTACTTGGGTGAAAGGACCCAATAGTGGTATGACCATCGTCACCAGGGTGTAACACGACGCCAGATAAAAATAAGATAGTAGCCATTGTAATCGCTCTTATTCTATAATTTATAACTATGTGTCGTTTTATTGAAACTGAGTGACTCGCCAGTATTTCCCCGCTGATAAAATATTTTTAAACATGTTTCAGGTGACTTACTGTGAATCAAGGAAAAGTGCTAAGGAGCACTAACAAGCTTGAAGTGGTGGCTCAGTCAAATAAATAAACATGTTTTGTAAAACCAGGGATTTACGGAGCACTAACAAGCTTGAAGTGGTGGCTCAGTCAAATAAATAAACATGTTTTGTAAAACCAGGGATTTCCTCGTGAAATTTCTCTATTGTAAATTACAGGGTTTATCCCCAAAATTGTGAAATAAAATAATCGGGCATTTTCAAGTTTTAAAAAGATCCTGTTAAACTTCCGCTGTCAACTCACTTAATAAATACCACGGGTTTCTGTCCCGCGGCTCCTGGACCAGGTCACACCGGGACGGGGGCTGATGTAGGGTAAAATATACATATTTGTCCCGTGTAAAGTGTATAATTTTTGTGTAGGTTTTATTTATTTTTTATTTAGTTTTAGTGTTATTTTATATTATTTGGTGGTGGGACAGGTTCTGGGCAAATGGAGCGAAAACGAGTAATATGGAAATGACCTGCTAGTTGACCAGAGTAGAATGCCAGTGACCGGAGTAAAATTGATGCTATTTTCTGTGAGGGGGCCGAGCCCGTTATCTCTATTTTTATAAAAATAGTGGAGTTCACATGGTTGTTCATCATCACAATAATTCTATCACGTGAGGTTACAAGGTCAGTCAACACTACATCAATAAAGACATAACATTGGATGGCTGTGGCGGTGATCGGATAAAAAGAAAGAATTTTGAGAAGGATCCATATATTAATTTTGAAGGGGGTTCGACCAATCATCAGGATGTTTACTATAAAGATTGTTTGGTGATTGGGCCGCAAGAAAACATGGTTGGGCCGCACATCAATTAGAGGGCGGCAACAATATCAAATGAATATATAACATTGGGCCGCATTTAACTAAACTAAAAGAGTCCGGATATTGATACACTAGCGGCCCGCATCAACTTACCTTAAAATTCAAGCGAGCCGAGTGGGAGCTATGTCGTGAAACCGACTTGAACGTGCAACGATATTTAGGGTTCTTGGGGATTATTTATGAGGATTATTATCAACAGCCGAAGGAGAAGAGAATTACGAATCTGTGGGTTCTTTGGACGACTTTTAGAGGCTGTTGAAAGGGTTTGGAGGCATTCGGAAGGCGTGGAATCATTCGGGTAACATCTTGGAGCATTCGGGAGTGAAGATTCGGGTTTTATCATCCTTAATCATTTGTTTTCGTTTGTTTAAATTTGTTTCACAATGAATTCAGACCTGTTATTGATTGATATTATGTGTTTGACTATGTTTTCCGGCTAGAAACCTTTACTACCTAGGCTATGATGAATGTTTAACAAAGTTTGGATCTTTATTTGATTTTATCGTGGTTGTGGATCTTTCTTGAATTGTAAAAGCTTTGGATTTCTAACTTGGTGCGTATGTGTGCTTGTGATTATTTTTTTATTGCTTGTTGCTTCGTTCGAATCTTGGTGACGGTCTTTATCACGGAATAGTTTCGGGCTAGGGTTCTTGATTTAGGTGACTGTCTATATCACATAATAGATCATTAATCCTTTAGGGTGAAAATTGCATAAGTAACCTTAGAAGTAATATTCGGTAATCTAATAAAATCAAGTGTGCTGCTAGACTCGTCGCGGAAAGGCTCGAGGATATTAATAGGTCTAGGTTTGGTTATAAGTCTTTAACATTCCATAGCCTATTAAACCAAGATTAGAACCCATTGTCGCTTTAGACGTTCGCGCGGCAAAGTAGAGCGTCTTACATAAGCACTTTCAAGAAACTAGAGGACGGAAAAGAAATCTAGCAAACCGGTAAACGTAACAGCCTAGGTAGTGCCACAAGAATCGCCTTGAGAGTGTTTGAGGGGCTTAGTGGTGTCTTAATAGGTTTAGCATTTTAAGATCCCGGTTCCACACCACAAAACTATCATTTAGAGATCCAATCCAAGTTAAACAAGAGTCTAGCCTAGGTAGCTTTCATCATCTCTTGAGTTCAGTCGTCGTCCGAGTTCGTGTTAGTTCTTAGCTAATCTAGTTAGTCGTTTTTGAATTACTTAGGATTTTTAGAAACCCCCCCCCCCCCAATCAACAAAAATTTAGTTATGTCGTGTCAATTTAAGTCTAGATAGAGTCTTAGCGTATTCAGTAGAGTCTCTTGGGTTCGATACTCGGACTTCCTTAGGCTATACTTCATCGATCGGTACACTTGCCGGTTGTGTGATTTAGGGTTTTAGAGGGTCTTAGTTTTATAAATTTAAAACTTAGAGAGTCTAGATTTAGGGTAATTTTAGTTGTTTTAGTTAACCCATTTTTAGCACATCAAGTTTTTGGCGCCGTTGCCGGGGATTCTTTGGCGATTGCGTTGATTTCTTTGTTTGGACTTACTTGACATATTCTGTGCTATTTGTGTTAGTTGAGTCGTAGGAGTCTAAAAAAATTATAAAAATCCAAAAATATTTGCTTTCGTGTTTTTTCTAGATTAGTGAGTCGTTGTTAGAGTCTTTTCGTTGTTCGTAGTTGGTGGATGCCCCATACGCGCTCGCAGGGACCGCCGCCACCTTTGTTTACAGTCAAGTCTACTGAGTCGTCTTCTTCGTCTTCTTCAGTTCCACATTCCACCCCCGCTTTCGATTTCACACCGAAGCCCTCACCTCACGTTTCACCACACGTTTCCCCACCACCCTCCCGTTCTCGTACACCTAGTCCTCCACCCGTAGTTCACATGGCGAACCGTACAGTTTACCAGCAGGCTACCACCGGTTTCACCGGTGCCACTTCACCCATCACCCTTCCTGACATAGCGAACGATAGGTCTTGGCAGATTCCTTCCTACATCATGACCGCCATTACCAATTCTTGCCAGTTTCATGGACGTGACGACGAGGATGCACCCGCTCATATCAATCGCATCACTCGTCTTTGTGGCACCTACTCCATTGAGGGTGTCAATCCTGATGCTAGGTACCTTCAGGTTTTCCCCTTTTCTCTCGCTGGACGCGCAGCCGTCTGGTTCGATTCTCAGCCCGCAGGCACTTTCACTACTTGGGCAGGTCTTCGCGATGCTTTCTTAGCAAAATACTTTCCGCCAGCCAAGGCGTCTCGCCTTCGAGATCAGATCCACTCCTTCCGTATGGAGCCTGATGAGCCATATCACTTAGCTTGGGAGCGTTTTCAGACGCTCCTCTCTCGTTGTTCACAGCATGGTTTGTCCGACTGGGCGTTAGTTGAAAAGTTCTACAATGGACTTACTCCTGAGATTAGAGCGCGTTTTGATACTTCAGCAGGAGGGCAGCTCATGGGAAAGAAGACGGTGATTGAGTGCAATGATTTGTTTGAGAGCTTTGCACATTCTGATATGGACTACAGCACTACCAGCAGGACTTCCATTCCTGTTCATACCTCCTCGGTCGGTCAAGGGGTAAACCAAGTTAGCTTGGAAACATCGGTAGCTGCTGCAGTCGAGAGAGTGAAGCAAGAGATTCGGAAGGAGGTGAAGCAAGAGATTGATGAGATAAAGAAGAGAGTTGATAGGTGTGAGCTTTGTAGGGGAGGTCACGACACACTTGATTGTCCAACACTTACGTTAGAGCAGGTTGAGTACATAGCAGGCCAGTCTAGGGGTCAGTTCGGTAGTAATAATAGTTTTAACCCTGGCTGGCAGCAGAGTAGTGGTAGTAGTTTTCGCCCTTCTGGCAATCCCCCTGGTTTTCCATCTGGTCAGTATCAAAATAGGGGGCCGGGTCTTTACACTAGTAGTGGTTCGAATCAGGAGAGTCAGTGTAGTGGTAAGGCTCCCGAGAGTAGTATGAGCAGGATAGAGGAGATGTTAGCTCAGATGATGACACAAAATCAGGTTACGCAGAAATCCCTCGATAATTTCACTAGGACTCAGGAGCAGATTAATCAGAGACATGAACTTCAGCTTAAGAATCAAGAGTCCACTCTTCTAGATCTTCAGAGAACAGTAGGGGATATAGCTAGGCAGTTGAAAGAGTCCCCTTCTGGCCAGTATTCAGGTACTACTCACCCAGTCCATCATTCTGTGAAAGCAATTACTACTCGTAGTGGGTTGAGTCTAGGAGAGGTTGTGAGAGAGAGAGTAGAGGAAGAAGAGGATGATTATGTAGATGAGGTGATTCAGATGGAGGCTCCAGGCAAAGTGCACATTAGGCTAGACCCAGCAAGTACCGCACACGCCGAGGAGTTGCCAGTAGAGAAGAAAGTAGAGGAGCAGCCGAAGAAGGTTCGGCCACCACCGCGAGTGATTGATATTTCTCGTCTTCCGTTTCCCGCTCGAGCTAGGCAGCAGATATATGCTAGGGAATACGAGAAATTTCTTGAGATGTTCACCCAGCTGAAGGTGAATCTTCCGTTCATTGATGCTTTGAGATCCATGCCTAAATACGCCAAGTTCCTTAAGGATTTTCTCAAGCGTAAGGATAGGGTAGGTGAGTGTTTGAGTAATTCATTGAGTGGAGAGTGTTCTGCTGTGCTCCTAAATAAACTTCCTGAAAAACTTACCGATCCAGGCATTTTCACGATCCCATGTTTGTTTGGTGGTGATGTTAGAAACCACGCGTTAGCGGACTTAGGTGCTAGTATTAATTTGATGCCATATTCATTTTACGAAAAACTAGGCCTTGGTGATTTGAAGCCAACTAGGATGACTCTCTCGTTAGCGGATAAGACAGTTAAGTATCCTAGGGGGATAGTAGAGAATTTGTTGGTGAAAGTGGATAGGTTTGTTTTTCCGGCTGATTTTGTAGTGTTAGATATGGAGGCCGATGATAGAGTGCCGTTGATTTTAGGACGTCCGTTCTTGAACACGGCTAAAGCGTTGATAGATGTCTTCTTAGGCACGATCACACTTAGAGCGGAGGATGAGTCGGTAGTTTTTAAGGTGAATAATGCAAGAGGGCCGAGTGAGAGCGTGGAGGCGATATCGTCGGCGAAGGAGAGTGAGAAGAGTGAGAGAGACGAGAAAAAGGTAGTAAGTGAGCCGAGTCTAGAAAAGGTGTTAAAACCCAAGTGTGGGGATCCACCTGATAGGAAGGTTGAGGAGTTGGAAGAGAGAGTGACTAGTTTAGAAGCTAAGATAGAGAAACTGAGTCAGGCTCAGTGTGGGGATAGGTTTCGAGATGATACGTTTAGATTCAAACCGCCTGATGATGAGTTGAGAGAGTGTGAGAGATATGGGGATAGGAGAGATGCGGGTAATGTCAGGAATGATAGTGCTATAGCACGTAAGGTGCGGGCGATGTTAGAAGGTAAGCCCCGCGTATATGATCCTCCGTGAGTGCGTGAATAGTTGTGACTACTTGTAGAGTTTGTATATTGAGTCATATTTCGCGTCGTGTCTTTAGTTTAGTGTTTATGTGTTTTTGCGTATTTTGCGTCTTTTTCCTATTTTTGCGTCTTTTGTGTGTCGTGAGTATGTTTTGCAGGTTGCATCACCTTTACATGGCCGAGATCGACACCCGAGCAGTTTTACAGGTTTGTTTGACGTTAAAAACGACGAAAACGAGTGCAGGGGCAGTTTGGGAATAAAGAAAATTGAATTCTAAATAATTCTGCTGATGCTGCACATTCTGTTTCTGTTATCTGCTGTTCAGGCGGCCCGCCTCATATTAACCTGGAATCTTATGCGGGCCGCGCGGGTAATAAAAGTTCCGGCGTTAGTTTAAGTTCATACGGCCCGCCTTAACTTATCACATTTTTCAAGCAGGCCGCGAGCCCAATACAAACGACAGCAGATTGTTCAAGCCCAAATGGTTTTAGTTATTTCGATCCATCATCCATATTCGACCCATTTTCATCCATTTATTCACCATCATCGTTCGGGTTGGTTCGAGTTGACGTTCAGGTATGTATTCCTGCATTTGTTGTTGTTGTATTTAAGTCGTTTGTTACCGGGTTTATTTCCATCTTAAGTGTGGGGAAACGGGTTGTATATTTTTAAGGCGAGAAAATATGATTTTTCATTAAATTTTTGACCCGTTATCCGTTGCATCCACACTTGGTTAGGTTTGGCACTTGGGAGGAGGTAAGATGGTAATTCGGTGGTGTTTTTTTGAGTCTTTTATTTTGTACCATGCGTCTAAGTTAGTAGTTTTTGAGTTGTTTCTTTTGTTTAGAGTCGGTATTGCTTTGGTATTTTGCTTGTTTTTGTTGATGCAGGTTCGAATATGTACCACCCGTACTCAATCTCCATTCGGGTGAATTTGGAACTGTTTATTCAAATTTCGGGCATTTATCAAGCATGTCAGTCAGTGTCAAAGCCGATCGCGAACGAAATGCTATACGATCGAGCTGGATTGGACGAGACTTTGGGAGCTTACGCGTTATATAACCAGCTAAGTCCTTTCCTTTTATGCCCTTTGTCTTTTTATTTCTTATTTATTTTTAGTTTTTGAGTCGGTTTCCATCCTACATTGAGGGCAATGTAGAGTTTAAGTGTGGGGATGGGAACTATCGTTTAGTTAGTGTCTTTTGAGTCATAAAAATCGAAAAATACAAAAAAATTAAAAATTGAAAAATCCAAAAAAATTTAAAAAAAAATGTCTTTTGAAATAAGAAGTTTGCAAAATAAAAACGGAAAATGATAGAAAAGTTGGATTTTTGTTCGGGTTCAAATAATGATAATATGAGAATAAATAATTGTGCTTGTGTCTAGTTTGGGATGCGTGGGTAGGCTTGATTCGGTTCTGAGATCCTTTGATCTTAAATATACCTAATTGTCGGTCTACTAGTGGGTTCTCATCTAGGGAGAGTGGGGAAATTGAAACCGCCAAAAATAGTATAAGGGATGCCGTTATAAGCTAAGATAGTTAGAGTTTTTAGTCATTATCTCGCTGAAAAAAAAAAATAGAATAAAAAGTGAGCTAGAAACTAAATGAAAGTAGCACAGGCCTATGTAATCCGAGTTGGGGATAGCGACTCTACAGCCGGAATGCCTCTGGGATGTGTGAAATCGACTTGCCGAATAAAAGTACCGAAACCTATGTAATCTGTGATTGGGGATAGCGACTCTACAGTCGGAATACCGCTGGGTTAGGGAAAGCATCGTCTAGTCTCACGAATGAATGAAAAAAAAAAAGAGAAAAAGCAAGCAATAGAAAAAAAAAATGGAAAAATAGATTTGATTTTAAACTCTCTTGATCTTGGTATAAAACGGTTAGGAAATAACCCAGTGGTTGTTCCTTTTGTCCTATAAGCTTGAGGGGGGATTAGGTGGACTTGCAATTCTTAGTGTGAGACCCTAGGTAGATTGACTGAACTTGAACTAAATTGCATGATAAGGGCTCGGAACCGGGTTGGGTTTAAGAGGATCAAAATACTTGCAATCGCGGCTAACATGAGTTTCGATTTTAATAAAATAACTTATACTTTGGCCCGTTCGATTATTCCGACTATGATTCCGTTTGCATAATTCTTTTTCGGGGACGAAAAAAGGTTAAGTGTGGGGATATTTGATGTAGGGTAAAATATACATATTTGTCCCGTGTAAAGTGTATAATTTTTGTGTAGGTTTTATTTATTTTTTATTTAGTTTTAGTGTTATTTTATATTATTTGGTGGTGGGACAGGTTCTGGGCAAATGGAGCGAAAACGAGTAATATGGAAATGACCTGCTAGTTGACCAGAGTAGAATGCCAGTGACCGGAGTAAAATTGATGCTATTTTCTGTGAGGGGGCCGAGCCCGCTATCTCTATTTTTATAAAAATAGTGGAGTTCACATGGTTGTTCATCATCACAATAATTCTATCACGTGAGGTTACAAGGTCAGTCAACACTACATCAATAAAGACATAACATTGGATGGCTGTGGCGGTGATCGGATAAAAAGAAAGAATTTTGAGAAGGATCCATATATTAATTTTGAAGGGGGTTCGACCAATCATCAGGATGTTTACTATAAAGATTGTTTGGTGATTGGGCCGCAAGAAAACATGGTTGGGCCGCACATCAATTAGAGGGCGGCAACAATATCAAATGAATATATAACATTGGGCCGCATTTAACTAAACTAAAAGAGTCCGGATATTGATACACTAGCGGCCCGCATCAACTTACCTTAAAATTCAAGCGAGCCGAGTGGGAGCTATGTCGTGAAACCGACTTGAACGTGCAACGATATTTAGGGTTCTTGGGGATTATTTATGAGGATTATTATCAACAGCCGAAGGAGAAGAGAATTACGAATCTGTGGGTTCTTTGGACGACTTTTAGAGGCTGTTGAAAGGGTTTGGAGGCATTCGAAAGGCGTGGAATCATTCGGGTAACATCTTGGAGCATTCGGGAGTGAAGATTCGGGTTTTATCATCCTTAATCATTTGTTTTCGTTTGTTTAAATTTGTTTCACAATGAATTCAGACCTGTTATTGATTGATATTATGTGTTTGACTATGTTTTCCGGCTAGAAACCTTTACTATCTAGGCTATGATGAATGTTTAACAAAGTTTGGATCTTTATTTGATTTTATCGTGGTTGTGGATCTTTCTTGAATTGTAAAAGCTTTGGATTTCTAACTTGGTGCGTATGTGTGCTTGTGATTATTTTTTTATTGCTTGTTGCTTCGTTCGAATCTTGGTGACGGTCTTTATCACGGAATAGTTTCGGGCTAGGGTTCTTGATTTAGGTGACTGTCTATATCACATAATAGATCATTAATCCTTTAGGGTGAAAATTGCATAAGTAACCTTAGAAGTAATATTCGGTAATCTAATAAAATCAAGTGTGCTGCTAGACTCGTCGCGGAAAGGCTCGAGGATATTAATAGGTCTAGGTTTGGTTATAAGTCTTTAACATTCCATAGCCTATTAAACCAAGATTAGAACCCATTGTCGCTTTAGACGTTCGCGCGGCAAAGTAGAGCGTCTTACATAAGCACTTTCAAGAAACTAGAGGACGGAAAAGAAATCTAGCAAACCGGTAAACGTAACAGCCTAGGTAGTGCCACAAGAATCGCCTTGAGAGTGTTTGAGGGGCTTAGTGGTGTCTTAATAGGTTTAGCATTTTAAGATCCCGGTTCCACACCACAAAACTATCATTTAGAGATCCAATCCAAGTTAAACAAGAGTCTAGCCTAGGTAGCTTTCATCATCTCTTGAGTTCAGTCGTCGTCCGAGTTCGTGTTAGTTCTTAGCTAATCTAGTTAGTCGTTTTTGAATTACTTAGGATTTTTAGAAACCCCCCCCCCCCAATCAACAAAAATTTAGTTAAGTCGTGTCAATTTAAGTCTAGATAGAGTCTTAGCGTATTCAGTAGAGTCTCTTGGGTTCGATACTCGGACTTCCTTAGGCTATACTTCATCGATCGGTACACTTGCCGGTTGTGTGATTTAGGGTTTTAGAGGGTCTTAGTTTTATAAATTTAAAACTTAGAGAGTCTAGATTTAGGGTAATTTTAGTTGTTTTAGTTAACCCATTTTTAGCACATCAGGGGCTGTGATAGAAAAAGGTGGTATCAGAGCCACTGATTTAATCCTATTAAGTATTTAGAAATACTTAATTTTTCTGATTGCCATTCTGTGATTCTGTGAAAATTTAATTTACAAAATTTTAACTTAAAATTTTGTGTGTTTCTTCATGTATGCTAACAGCATGAATGAACTATCAGAAGCACTTCAAAACTTTACTATCCATACCACATATATGGATACCACCGGTACCTTCACTGGTTACAAGGCTGATACTGAAGAGCCAATAGTATTCCAAACCCAACCTCAGGAAAAACCAAAACCGAAAAAGAGAAGAAGACTTGTAGGATGGAGGCGTATGCGTAGGAAGAAACCAGCAACACAGAAAGTTATAAAGACTGAGGATCCGAAGAATAAAGGAAAGGGAATAGAGATCGGGGAAAGTTCAGGGCAAGCCCAGGAGATGCCACCCTGGGAGGAGCTAGACCGCCAACTGGCAAATAGCGACCTCATCGGATCTGCCAATGAAAACCTCTTCAATTACCCAGCGGAAGCACAACTTCCAGTCAATCTGGAACCTGCTATCCCAGATCCCATTGTCAACCCCCGACCTCTACCAGGAGAGCTAGAAGAATGGTGGACAACTGACTGGCAATTTCAGAATCTCTTGAATAACCCTAACACCTTTTTCCCTCAGTTCGACCCGGAGCCTGCACCAAACCCATCGATGAGCAATGAGAACTTGGCTGAACTCCGCCACTATGGCGAGGAGCTGGTGGACGCAGGAAATAGAATCCGGGAAGTGGGAGAACAGATCTCCTGGAAGTACGACGCGAGGGAACGTCGTTTCTGAAGTGTCAGCTGACGGGGATAGTATGTGGTTGTGTGGTGTGTTTGCCTAAAAATAATAATAAAATAATAATAAATAATAAAAATATAATCATGTAAAATAACTTAAAATAACACTTTTGTAAGATATCTGGTGTGTACGGACGCATATTAAAATATATTAAAAATATGGAAGTCGCAAAGTCGACAATTTTGGCTATACGTGTTGACGTGATTATGTGCGATTGCTTTATTGTGCTTGATTGTTATTTATTTTATGCCAATAATTTATATATATTATTAATTATCAGATGGAACACATTGATAATGAACCCGTTAACGAAGTTAACCAATCTGAGCAAAACAATGAAGATCACTTTCTGAATAGGCAAGACATAGAAAACATCGTTGCTCAAGGAATAGCAAATGCTATCCCAGCAATCGTCGTTGCGGTCAAAAGCCCTGTTGAGCCTTCACAAGCTCACCCCAGTAAACGCTCACGCGACGATAATTTCAGTAATAGTGTTAACGGAGGCGACAATAACGACAACTTGATTCAGGCCCGAATACTTAAGAAGATGAAAGTTGCAACACCTGGTTGCACCTATAAGGAATTTCTTGCCTGTAAACCTGTTGAATTTGCAGGCAATGAAGGGGAAACTGCCGCGCTACACTGGTTAGAGAAAACCCAGGCATTAATCAAAATAAGTAAATGTGTCGAGGAGGATAAGATTATGTATACTTCTCACCTTTTCAAGGAAGAAGCATTAGAATGGTGGAATACGGTGTTACAAGCCAAGGGAAGTGACATGGCCTATGCGATGAGTTGGGAAGAATTTAAGCGTCTAGTGGAAAGGAAATTCTGCCTTGAATATGAAAAAGAGCAAATGGCAAATAAGTTCCTGAGCCACCGAATGGTGGATGTTGACTGTCGAGGGTATACTTCGAAGTTCTTCGAGTATGCTCGAATTGTACCAACTCTGGCTTCGCCAGAACCGGTACTTATTTCTCGCTATATTTGGGGATTAATTAGCGAGATTCGTGATATCGTCAAAGCTGCGAGACCTCGCACAATTGACGATGCAGTGGAATTAGCCAACACCTTGACCGACGGGCTGGTACGCACAAGAGAAGAAAACCGGAAAATGGAAGTGGCCCAAAAGATTAGCCAAGGATTCCGTGTGGGTAATAGTAGTAACTTCAAGAAAAATGGAACCGGGCAATCTTCCACTGCTCCATGTTGCAGTACCTGTAAAAGAAAGCATTTTGGACGATGCAAAGGGTATTGCAATTTCTGCAAGATTCCAGGATCAAGAGGAAGATTGCAGGAGGAAGAAAGCAACAATCTGCTTCAACTGCGGAGAAGCTGGACATTTTAGACCAGACTACCCCAAACTGGTCAAACCGGCTGACAACAAAGCCAAACCTGCAGAAGGAACTACCAAGAAAAACGCAAGAGCCTTCCAGCTGACTACCCAGGAAGCAGAGTTAATTCCCGATGTGATAGCTGGTACGTTCCTAGTTCATGACGTTTATACAAAAGTATTATTCGACTCTGGTGCAAACCAAAGTTTTATAAATACTTCGTTCTGCCAAGCTCTTAAACTACCCTTAACCAACCTTAGACAAATTTTTACGGTAGAAACCGCCGATAGTAATTCTGTTCACATAGATAAGGTTTTGCAAAAAGGAAAGATAGAACTCGTAGGCCATATATTTTCTACAAACCTGTTACCTATGAATTTAGCTGGATTCGATGTTGTGTTAGGAATGGATTGGTTAGTAGCCAACCATGCTCGAATCCTCTGTGATAAGAATTCCATAGAAATTCATGCACCCACAGGAGAAATAGTGGTGATTACAGGAGATAAGCCACGCAAGCCAATGAAATTTGTTTCAGTAATGAAAGTGGCCAGTTATTCAAGAAAACAAGGAATAATGTATATGATTTTGGTAATCATTAACACTAAAGGTAAGGAACTTAAGGAAATTCCCGTCGTATCAGAATACTCAGATGTTTTCCCAGAAGAACTACCTGGATTACCACCCGACAGGGAAGTAGAATTTAGAATTCATCTGATTCCTGGAACTACACCCGTAGCTAAAGCACCCTACCGGTTAGCACCCACTGAAATGTTAGAACTGAAAAAGCAATTAGATGAATTGCTCAGTAAAGAATTCATACAGCCTAGTTCATCCCCATGGGGAGCACCGGTGTTGTTTGTGAAAAAGATGGATGACTCAATGCGAATGTGTATCGATTATAGGGAACTGAATAAGGTTACAATTAAAAATCGATACCCATTAACTAGGATTGATGATCTCTTTGATCAACTCCAGGGAGCTAGATATTTTTCTAAGATAGATTTACGCTCTGGATATCATCAGTTGAAGGTACAAGAAGAAGACATACCTAAAACCGCTTTCAGAACTAGGTATGGTCACTACGAGTTTACAGTTATGCCTTTTGGACTAACAAATGCTCTGGCAGCATTTATGGATATGATGAATAGAATCTGTAAACTGTACTTGGATAAATTTTTAATTGTCTTTATCGACGATATACTTATTAATTCCTAGAGTCAAGAAGAACATTGTGAGCACCTGCATGCACTCTTAACTTTGTTAAGAAAAGAGAAGCTTTACGCCAAATTCTCGAAGTGTGAATTTTGGCTGCAAGAGGTACAATTTTTAGGACACATGGTGAATCACGAAGGTATTCACGTAGATCCCTCCAAAATAGAAGCGATCACCAAATGGAAGATCCCGCAATCAGCTATGGAAGTTAGAAGTTTTCTAGGATTAGCCGGATACTATAGACGATTTATTAAGGATTTTTTCCAAAATAGCTGTGCCATTAACTAAGCTAACTTGTAAAGCAGTGAAGTTTGAATGGGGATCTAGACAAGAAGAGGCTTTTAAGATTTTAAAGCAAAAGTTAACAAACGCCCCAATTCTTGCCTTACCAGAAGGGACAGAAGATTTTGAAGTTTATTGTGATGCTTCTACGCTAGGATTAGGATGTGTGCTAATGCAACGCAAGAAGGTAATTACGTACGCCTCAAGGCAATTGAAAAAGCACGAGGAAAATTATACGACGCATGACTTAGAATTAGGAGCCATAATTTTTGCCCTTAAGATTTGGAGACATTATCTGTATGGCAGTAAGTTTACAGTCTATATAGATCATAAGAGCTTAAGATACATATTTGGGCAAAAAGAATTAAACATGAGGCAAAGAAGATGGATAGAAATTCTAAGTGACTACGACTGTGATATTCAATATCACGAAGGAAAGGCAAATGTAGTAGCAGATGCCCTAAGTCGTAAGTATCATGAGAAACAACGACGAGTTCGTGCACTTAGGTTAAGCTTACAATTAGATTTAATGGGACAATTGAAACATATTCAAGAAACAGCTATCAAGGATGATGATGAAGGAATGAAAGGACGAATAAAGGAATTAGAGCAAGGAAGTGATGGAATTTGGAGATTCCATAAGAAAAGGATTTGGGTACCTAAGCAAGGAAATTTAAGGGATAAGATTTTAGAAGAAGCCCATAAATCTAGGTATACCATGCATCCTGGTAATAATAAGATGTACCAAGATTTAAGAAATAATTTCTAGTGGATAGGAATGATAAAGGACATAGCTAGATATGTATCTAAGTGTCTTACTTGTTCACAAGTTAAGGCAGAGCACCAGAAACCCTCAGGTCTACTATAACAATTAGAAATGCCTGTATGGAAATGGGAACTCATAACCATGGACTTTGTTACTAAGTTGCCCAAAACCAGAAAAGGTAATGACGCGATTTGGGTAATTGTGGATCGATTAACCAAATCAGCTCATTTTCTACCCATGAAAGAAACCTTTAGCATGGAAAGGTTAGCAAAGTTGTATGTAGACGAGGTAGTATCCTTACATGGAGTCCCACTCTCCATTGTATCAGATAGGGATAGTCGTTTTACTTCACATTTCTGGACAAGTTTTCAAGAAGTAATGGGGACTCGACTAAATTTAAGTACAGCCTACCATCCCCAAACAGACGGACAAAGTGAAAGGACGATCCAAACCCTGGAAGACATGCTCAGGGCATGTGTGATAGATTCTGGTGGAAACTGGGATGATCACCTACCCTTAATCGAATTCTCCTATAATAATAGTTATCATGCAAGCATTGAAGCTGCCCCATTCGAAGCACTGTATGGACGAAAGTGTAGAACTCTAGTTTGTTGGGCAGAAATAGGAGAAAGTCAATTATCAGGTCCTGAAATCGTGCAAGAAACCACCGACAAGATCACTCAAATCAAGGAGAGACTGAAAACGGATCGAGATCACCGAAGAGTTATGAAGACAATCGACGCACGCCACTGGAATTTCAAGTTGGAGATAAGGTACTCTTGAAAGTTTCTCCTTGGAAAGGAGTAGTTCGGTTCGGAAAGAAAGGAAAGCTAAGTCCAAGGTACGTAGGACCATTCCCAGTAATCCAACGCATAGGACCAGTCGCCTATCGCTTACAACTACCAGAAGAGCTAGCTGGAGTACATGATGTATTTCATATATCCAACCTCAAGAAATGTTTATCTGACGAATCCCTGGTAGTCCCTCTTCAAGACATACAGGTGAATGAAAAATTGAAATTCGTGGAGAAACCGCTTCAAATAGAAGACAGAAAGATTAAGTTTCTCAAACACAAAAGATTGGTACTGGTCAAAGTTAAGTGGGATTCAAGAAGAGGACCCGAATACACCTGGGAACTAGAATCAGAAATGAAGCGAAAGTACCCTCACTTATTTCAGTAAATCTCGAGGACGAGATTTTAAATAAGGTGAGGAGGATGTAAGGACCTGCCAAAATGCTCCAAAACGACCCGTAAGTGAAAAACTGGACCCCTGAAACCCTAATGTGCATGAAAAATCAAGAAAACAAGGATTTTTTATTTTAGGCGGGCCGCGTAAAACGTAAGCTTCAGCTTACGCGGGCCGCGTCAAACTTAAGTTGACCAGATAAGCATTACAGGCCACGTGGCAGCCACATGGCGAACCTACTGATGACACGCTAGCCCTAGTTGTAGACTAGGTGGCTCTCGCGGGCCGCGTAAAACCTTGATAAGCTTTACGCGGGCCGCGTAAAACTTGAAATGTTGCTATAAGTATCCTGTGCAAGGGACTTGCTTCTGTATTCGAAAATTTCATCTCAAAATGTCCATATTCTGCTGAAAACAAGTATTAAGGGGTCACGACGCTGCTACGATACAGGGCATTAACTCGATCACTGCTACGATACAATGTCCGATCGATTGAAACCAATCCGATGGATGTTTAAGTGCTGCCCGTATTTGGGCTATACTTTGTCATTCGTCGTGAGGGTTTTGATTGCGTGAGCTTGTCGTAAATGTTGTATTAAGTTACTGACCTAGTTTCGTGTGCACTGTTGTTTAAATTGGGTTATCAGGCTTATCAGTAGGCTAAACTCTGCCCGTCTAAACTTGCAATGTGAGTCATTCTCTTTTTATCAACAATGTTTTACAATACTTAAATTGTTTTCAAAAGTTATAATTACAGGGATTAAGTCTTGGTTATCTTGAATCACTGGCAAGTGGGGTATTGTGCACATTACTAATTTCTCACGGTTAGGTAAAACAAACCTAACAGTGATAATCATCACTACTTGGGTGAAATGACCCAATAGTGGTATGACCATCGTCACCATGGTGTGACACGGCGACAGATAAAAATAAGATAGTAGCATTGTAATCGCTCTTATGCTGTATTTATAACTATGTGCCGTTTTATTGAAACTGAGTGACTCGCCAGTATTTCCCCGCTGATAAAATATTTTTAAACATGTTTCAGGTGACTTACTGTGAATCAAGGAAAAGTGCTACGGAGCACTAACAAGCTTGAAGTGGTGGCTCAGTCAAATAAATAAACATGTTTTGTAAAACCAGGGATTTCCTCGTGAAATTTCTCTATTGTAAATTACGGGGTTTATCCCCAAAATTGTGAAATAAAATAATCGGGCATATCAAGTTTTAAAAAGATCCTGTTAAACTTCCGCTGTCAACTCATTTAATAAATACCACGGGTTTCTGTCCCGCGGCTCCTGGACCAGGTCACACCGGGACGGGGGCCGTGACACCAAATGCTGAAAATTCAGCTTATTTCCAGATTTTTGGCTAGTCTTTAAAAATTCATAGAAATCAACCGAATGTCCGTTCGGGGCGTATTTTATATCCACGGAAAGGTCTCGGAGTCACCATTAATAAGAATTTTCGTTTGAGGTGAAATACTCACTGTAAATATGGGAAAATACTGAATTACTACAGCTGCATAAAGCTGAGTGAAAAACATAAATTTTATAGTATTTGCATAATCTTAGGGAATTTATAAGCAACCAATGGGATGTGATTATGTTGTTGTTTTAGAACTCTATGTAGCTATATATATTACATGAGTTTAATTGAGTGATTCCTTGAATATGGATGTGTATGCTAAATTAAAAAGTCATGGGTGTTGTAACCTGCATGTGCAAAAACATGTGTTCATTTAGTAGTGCTTATGAATGAAAGACACTTGTGTCGTAAAAACTATATAACGTATCGGAGTATGTTATGAAGACATGTATGAATTATTAAGAGTATGTTAGATAATAGTGACTGTTGACAATCGTATATATTGTCTAATGAATTACAACATAGATATGTGCCCTGTCACACCCCAACCGATGGCGGAATCATCGGGGCGTGGCACTGAGCGAAACAGATTGTCCAGAAGTTTCCATAACAATTATCATTACTATTCAATTTAAAGTAACATGTCCCATACCATGCCTCAAACAGTAAACAAATTATTACAAACAAATCTAGGCAAATAGTACTGTTCCGACAACTCAGATTTAAATAGTGAGCAATTGTTTATCTGCTTCTGGAGACCCTTAACTCAATAAGTACAGACAACTATTTGTTGGCCTCCAGAGCCTTATTCTAGCTTCGACTTCCTAACATGTGTGCATCCTAAGCACCTGTCACATACGTTAAAATAAAGTCAATACATATAATGTAAAGGTGAGCATACAAGTTTGATAATAGCATATAGAGTTCGAATTCGTTTACGCATAACCAGCACGTACACATAGAGAAATGAAGTACGTTAGTTATCGACATAGATCCATCGATACCAATGACTGCGGGTTGACTGCCAAATGCAGTTCGCAACACATGATTACCACTGTAATCCATGCAAGTAATTGTCCTTAACAACCCCCGTGTGAACGGGTGCTGAGTCCAAACTATAGTACTATCATTGCTAAGTCAGGTAGACAGCATTCCATGTGTAAACATAACAAACAAGCATTCATAAGCCACGTATAACATGCATTAACGGTTAGCGTTCAAATAGTATTGAGTAGTGTGATGGATGTGATTTGAATAGTTGTAACGTATGTAACACCCAAAAGTGCATAAAGCAAAAAGGGATCGAGTATACTCACAGCGGTTGATGGATTGAAGGGAGCGCTTAGCGAGTGAGGTTAGCCTGAATAGATTCGATAGTATAACGATAAGTGATGCGTAAAACGATACGAAGTGTGAGTGGGTCGGATAGTAGTTCGATCGGATGGTAATCCGATCGGACAGCAATCCGTGCGGATAACAATCCATTCGGATGGTCATCCGGTCGGACAACTTGTCTGATCGGATGACTATTCGAGTGGATTGTTTCTTCCTATGAGAAAATATGTGTTTGTGTTTGATGGCTTGACTTTTGAAGTTTTTGTTGTAGCATTTTGAAAGCATTGAAGTATCTCTGTCTTTCAAGTCGGTCGATCAGACGGTAAATCGTGCGGATGACAATCCGTTCGGCTGGTCATCCGGTCGGACAGTGATCCGATCGGACGGCGACTTAGTGACGAGGTTACTTAGTGAGAACAAATTCACAGCAGAGGAGTCACTCGATCGGATGTCTATCCGATCGGGTGGCAACCCTGTTATTGAACATGTTGAAAATTGTTTAAGTCTTTAAAGTCTTAGTATCTCATGATCCGAAGAGTAATCCAGTCAGATGTTCGTCTGATCGGATAACAATTCGTTCAATACTCAAACTTCAGATAAGGTCGCTTAAGTGTGGGACCCAAAGTGTAATCCATTCGAATGACAATCCGTTCGGATGACCTATCCGTTCGGACAGCAGTCCGATCGGATAGCATTCCGCTCCGGCTGTCCCGTTCGTTTCACACTTGGTCATTTTGTTTGTTTGTTGTTTTATCGAGACGTGTTGACAACGTGTTAACCAATGGAACCCTACCTTGACCCAAGTGACCAGACCAACCAGGAATCACCCTCGTTTGGCCAGTTACCGGCTCGAGACGGTTGTTCTTGTTTAACCCAAAATCAGTGGCCTCGTGAGTAGAATCCAGATTTTGAACTAGTACAACACTAAGAATGAGTAGGAGATTAGAACATAGTCCGATTCTATCGGTTTTGAGTGCATTGAGTGTAAAAGAGTTGAAAGAAAGTTAGAAACCATCTTTCAATCCTTCTTCACCACGCTTATGTCGAGATCTTTACAAGATCTTTGTGTGTTTGTGTGGAAATCGGTTAGATCTAGGCTGTTCTTGGTGGATTGAAGTCAAAACATGAAGTTCTTCAAGAACACATGATGACGTCATCCTATAACACCCGAAATCTAGTGATTTCACGGTTAAAAGTTAAGATTTAAAAGATAGAAAGGTGTAGGAGTGCGTGTAGATCAAGAAAGTACAAGATTTAGGACGAGATCTTACCTAGATTGAGAGAAATCGAAGAAAAGGTGGGGAGCACGAGTTGTTCAGACAGAGGATTTCCAAAAGTGGAGAGAATGACAATGACAGGGGTATTTATTCGATTCCAAAAGAGGAAAGGGCTGTTCGATCGGATGGCACACCGCCCGGATGACTATCCGGTCGGATGGCATCTCGTTCGGATGGCCTATCCTGTTATCAAGGTGGCTATCCGATCGGATGGCTATCCGATCGGATGGCACCTGGGTTGAGTGTTTGACGCGACGATTTTTAGTGTTTCGATTTCAATTGCGAGCGGTTCGACACGATAGGGTTTCCTAGTCAAATTACTTTCAGTCCCAACTAGTACATATCTCGCGCTATCTCTTCTCCACTGCTTATCATAGTTCAATTGTGATTCGGGTTCGAGATCGATTTCGATTGAGTTCGATTGCGTTTCGGGTTTCGATTGATTTCGATTGATTCTCACAACACAACATAAATAAACACGCACAAATAACACATAAGGCACACCCACACGTATAATAACAACTAGATTTCGTAAGTCGAGTTGCGATTCGTATCACTATTCGATGTCGATTTGATTAGCATAACTTGATTATCGATTAATTAACTTTATCGCAATGTTACTTCCTATAGTTCACAGTCGTAAGTCGATTAGATAGCGATTAATATACGTCGGTTATTGTAATTAACAACACTTACTCCACATAATATAATTAAAATAAAGAAATTTCTACAAGTCAAATTCGTATAATCGGTCGTTGACTTTGACCTTAACTTTGACTTTGACTTATAAAAACTCGGGGTGTTACAGCCTCCCCTAGTTGAGGGAATTTCGTCCCGAAATTAAGCTGTAAGTCGTACCACACCGTGAATCACTTTGTAGCACTTTCTTTCTCTAGACTTTCTCCAAACAATTGTGGGTACTTCGCCTTCATGTGGCTTTCGAGTTCCCAAGTGAACTCTGCGCCTCGTTTGCCTTCCCATCGGACTTTCACAATAGGAATGTGCGAGCGTCGGAGCTGCTTGGTTTGGCGATCCATGATTTCGACAGGCTTCTCCACGAAGTGCAACGTTTCGTTTATTTGGAGTTCATCGAGAGATACAATTAAATCATGCTCAGCCAGGCATTTTCGGAAGTTTGACACATGGAAAGTCGGATGGACGTTACTTAGTTCCTCCGGTAGTTCGAGTCTGTAGGCGACTTTTCCGATCCTTTCCAGAATCTTAAAAGGTCCAACGTATCGAGGCGCTAGTTTCCCATTCTTGCCGAATCTGACTACACCCTTCCAAGGTGAAACCTTTAGGAGTACGTAGTCGCCAACGTCAAATTCAAGGGGCTTGCGTCGTCTATCGGCGTAACTTTTCTGTCGGTTCCGAGCTTTCACTAGATTGTCTGGGATTTGGAAAATTTTGTCTGTCGTTTCTTGCAGTAGTTCGGGACCGGTTAGTTGCGAGTGACCGATCTCGTGCCATACAATAGGCGATCGACATTTCCTTCCGTATAAAGCCTCGAATGGCGCCATCTGTATGCTAGAATGATAACTGTTGTTGTACGAGAATTCGACCAACGGCAGGTATTTATCCCAATTACCGCCGAAGTCTATGACACACGAACGGAGCATGTCTTCAAGAGTACGAATCGTTCTTTCAGTCTGACCGTCGGTTTGAGGGTGGAAGGCGGTACTTAGATTAAGCGATGTACCAAGAGCCTTTTGAAACGTTTCCCACAGTCGCGAGGTAAACCGAGCATCACGATCAGAGATGATGTCACGAGGCGTTCCATGATTACAAATGATCTCGTCGGTGTTGATTCGGGCTAATCGTTCTACCTTGTAGTCTTCTCGTATCGGCAGAAAGTGAGCTGATTTGGTCAAACGGTCAACTACAACCCATATGCTGTCGTGACCTGATGACGTGTGCGGAAGCTTCGTTATGAAATCCATAGCTATACTCTCCCACTTCCACATGGGGGTAGGTGGTTGTTCGAGTAAGCCAGAGGGTCTTTGATGTTCATCCTTGACTCTTGCACAAGTTAGGCATTTTCCGACTTAAAGAGCAATATCCCCTTTTCATGCCCGGCCACCAGTACTTGTAGCGAAGGTCCTGGTACATTTTGTCGGCACCGGGATGAATAGAATACCGGGATTTATGGGCTTCGTCCATCAGAATCTGTCGTAAATCGGTTCGTTTAGGGATCCAAATTCGGTCCAGAAAGTGGAATATCCCATTGGATTTGCTCACAAGTTGGGCTCCATCATGGTAGATTCGTTCCTTCTTCAGTGTGCGTTCATTAAAACAGGCATGCTGAGCTTCACGAATGAGGGTTTCGAGGTCGTGTTGGGCTTGAACATTATGTGTGCTAAGCAGATAACTCCGTCTGCTGAGTGCGTCGGCAACAACATTTGCCTTGCCTGGGTGATAACGAATCTCACAGTCGTAATCGTTGAGAAGTTCTACCCATCGGCGTTGACGCATATTGAGTTCCTTCTGATCAAAGATATGTTGTAGGCTCCTATGATCGGTGAAGATCGTACACTTGGTACCAGATAGGTAGTGTCGCCAAATCTTTAATGCAAAAACAACCGCGCCTAGCTCGAGATCATGGGTTGTATAATTCTTCTCGTGGATTTTGAGCTGACGAGACGCGTATGCTATAACCTTGTTCCGTTGCATGAGGACGCAGCCGAGACCAAGGTTGGAAGCATCACAATAGACAATGAAATCATCGTTTCCGTCGGGCAGAGTGAGAACAGGAGCATTGCAAAGCATGTGCTTGAGGGTTTGGAAAGCAGTTTCTTGTTTAGTTCCCCAAATAAAAGGCTGATCTTTATGCGTGAGTGCGGTAAGTGGTACAGCGATCTTTGAGAATCCTTTGATAAACCGTCGATAATAACCCGCCAATCCGAGGAATGAACGGACTTCCGAAGGGTTTTTGGGTGTAATCCAACTCTTGACAGCTTCAATCTTCGCAGGATCGACATGAATACCCTGACTATTGACAATGTGACCCAGAAACTGAACTTCCCCCAGCCAAAATTCGCACTTGGAGAACTTGGCATAGAGTCGATTCCCCTGGAGCAACTCGAGAACCAAACGTAGATGTTGCGCGTGTTCGGCCTTCAATTTGGAATAGATCAAGACTTCGTCGATGAATACGATGACGAAGCGGTCGAGATATGGTTTACACACGCGATTCATAAGATCCATGAAGACCGCGGGTGCGTTGGTTAGACCAAAAGGCATAACAACGAATTCGTAATGGTCGTAACGGGTGCGAAATGCGGTTTTGGGTATATCCTCCTCTTGTATGCGCAGTTGGTGATAGCCTGAAGGTAGATCGATCTTCGAGAAACATGTAGCACCTTTTAGCTGATCGAACAAGTCGTCAATGTGGGGTAGGGGATAGCGGTTCTTGATAGTTAACTTATTCAATTCCCCGTTGTCGATGCACATCCTGAACGACCCATCCTTCTGTTTGACGAAAAGGACTGGCGCGCCCCATGGAGAGGTGCTCGGGCGAATGAAGCCTTTCTCAAGTAATTCCTAGATCTGGTTTGAGAGTTCACGCATTTCGGATGGTGCGAGTCGGTAAGGAGCTCTGGCAACAGGATTGGCTCCAGGAATGAGGTCGATACGAAAGTCGATATCACGACTTGGTGGTAAACCTGGGAGATCGTCAGGGAACACATGAGGAAATTCACGAACCACAGGAACGTCTTTCACTTCCTTCTTCTCTTTCTTTTCCTTCTCCGCTACTACAATGTTAGCCAAGAAAGCTCTGTAATCCTTGCGGAGATACTTGCTAGCTTGGACACACGACATGAGTTTGAGGCCTTACGACGCAGTTTCACCGTAAACACACAATAAATCACCATTCGCGAGCGAGAACCGAATCATTTTGTCGAAGCACACAACTTCAGCATGGTTTTCGCGAAGAAAGTCCATGCCTACTATGATGTCGAAACTTCCGAGTTGCATCGGAATGAGGTCGATTGGGAATATGTGATTGTTGAGCTCAAGAGTACTGTAACATCCGTTAAAATGGGTTTCCCAAATTCGATCCGTTGTGAAATTTTCGAGTTTTTATTTATTATTTATGTATTTCTCCATGCTTATATATCAGTATATAAATAAAATTTATGAAATAAATAATCATCACTTATAAGATATCAATATCAACATATCTATATATATATATTTTCCTTCTGAACGGATCCTTAAAAATGTAACAACAGTAAAATTTTGCTTTGGATTATTTCCATTTTATTTCCACTGTAATTATACTCTACTTTGATCAATAAAATTTATATAATTAGACAACAGTACTTGAATGTTAATTTATTCATAATCAAATAAAGTCTAGAAATAAATATACGTTACATATCGATATTTAATTAATAGTTTTGTTCGATTCAATTTAGTGGGTGGCAAAATAAAATACATATATTTGTTGATGTTGACCTTTATTTCCTTTTAAAACAATTGCCAGCCATTCACAACGAGTAACCAGCCAACTTTTCCTTCTTTTGTTCCTTTTTGCCACCATTGTTGACAGCCTTTAATTCAAACAAAACTGCTGCCAGAAAACGAACAACGTGTATAGCCGTGATTGCCTTCTAAAATGTCGCTGATTTTTCGGGATTATTTCCGCGTTCCCATCTTTATGCCAATCACGAACCCAGACGTGTATCAGTCCAGATTCCATGCACACGTATTCGGAAACTGTCAACATTTCCATGCCTCACGAGCCTTTCAAATACTATATAAACCGACACCCTCATACACCAACCTTCGCCCACCACCTTCCTCTCACATCATCTTCAAACCCTCTACTCTTTGATAGCATCCGACAGGAACGGGCATGAATCGGAGGTCACGATGGAACCGCATATGATCGTTCTCGTGTCATGTTATTTCTCATTCGAAGATGACGCGAACCGAAGCTCTCCGGAACAACCTCCTTTCATTCCCACAGTCGACCGAAACCACCGGAACCGAACGAAGATTGACGCGACTCGTTTCGGTAAATTTTTCCTTGTCCTTTATCTCGTTTTGGTATACTTATCTTTGTTCTTTATATATCCGATTTAGGCTACAAATAAAACACCATCTTTAATTCATAACTATAAGCAACAAAATGATTTATGTCTAATGTTCTGTTCCTATTCGAATTGGGTTGCAAAGAAAAGAAAAAGTGAAAACAGTTGTGGTGGGGTTTATTTGTTTGGAGAAGAAGGACTAGCATTTTAATATTGGACTAAATTAATGAACCATTCTTATTCTTTCACAAACTTCACGACACTTCAGTAGTTTTTTTTTAATAGCCTATTTATGACTCATTAAATTTAATTAAATCAAAACATTTAAGTTTAACTAATTTATATTTCAAACATCATACATGTATTTAAAAATAAATTAAATAATTTCGTTTAATTCTTTAGTTTATAATATACAAATAATCAAATTGTAAACCATAAATATGAGGAATATTATCTAACCTATAAACATTAGGGATATTATATAACCAATAAATAATAACGAGTTCGTTATGTGTTATTTCAAAAATCTAGGATAACTATTCCGTTCGCTCTCTTGGATTTTTCTCTATCTTTACACGTGCCTTAATTCAAGGAATTCTCATAACGCAATCAATGTGAGTACACTCGACCCATTTACGTTTTTAAACCACTTTTGGGTTGTAACATGTTACCATACAAAATATACACTTATCACACACTTATACATACTTACAAACTCAATCCATCATACATGCTACTTGTTATACTTGATGATACATGCTATATGCCATTACAATGTTTACCCTCTCTTAACAAATATAACGTTATAGGAGTAGCGCACCACCCGTCGGGGGTTTGTTAAGGGTTATACTATACGGTCTCGATTACTTTGGTATCGAGGGATGCTATCTATTATACATAACGGTCTCGTCACTTTTGTGGCGAGGGATGCTAAATACTAAATACTAGCGGACACTTTGGGTTTAAACGTGATGTTATGTACGCTAATTAACTCGTATACAAATTGCCATGTGGATTTGAGTAAAATGCTTTATACTATGCTATACTATTCAAACTTGTGTACTCGCCTTTGCTTTTGCATTGAATTGTATTTTAAACATGTTACAGGTTTAGCAATGATGCATGGAATCTAGTAGGATGCCTAGATACGCACATTAAATGTTGTATTCTTATTGAATTGTATTTCATTATTCATGTTGTATTTGTTCAAATCTATGTAATTGATTCGTTAGAAATGAAGTGAAATTTTATTAATTCAATATTGTCACATAGTGTTATGAAGTCTCTTACAATCTATACACACTTCGTCTCATCCCGATGTTTCCGCCATCGGTTGGGGTGTGACAGATTGGTATCAGAGCCATAACTATAGGGAATTAGGAAAAGTAGGAATGCTTTAACCTAGTCTATAGTTTTAGAGCTTTATTTTTGGATATTGCTTAAACTGCTTCACATGCTACTCGTATGGAACATCCTTATGTGCTAATTTTGAAACGCCTCTTATGTGTTAATACCTGAAACGCCATTCTTATGTATCAATATTTGTTTTATCATGTGTTAAATGCTTGTTTTAGGATTCTATACCGTATATGTTATTCATGAAATGTCGTTACATGTTATTTTCTTGAAATGCTTTATGTTCTTATACTTGTTATAATAATTTTTTTTTACATATCTCATCTACTCATTATTCTTAAAATTAATTAATACTAAGCAGTATATAAAATATACTTTACATACTTCAAGTAAAAAAAAAAAAGAAAGAAAAAGAAAAGAAAAATGGTGAAATCAACCAAAAATGGTGAATCGGCCGCCCCCGGATTCGAACCCGGGTCTGGGCCGCACCCTTTCGCGCGCCTAGCCAACCAATTGAGCTAGGTGCCTGGTTTGTAAAAAAACTTCCGTTTTGGTTATATATAAGCACATGTACACTAACTTCCTTACTTACTACTATAAGTCATCTACTTATCCTCATTAAGTTGTTAATAATTGTTTTATTATCCCAATTAATTATGTGCTATTATTGACATGTTTATACCTGTTTATTATTATTCAACATACGTTTTCCGCATACATCTTACTCGACTATTCTAAATCCAACAACACTCATATTGTACAAACGAGACGAGTTTACCAAAATAGGCGTGAAACCCACAATTTGGTGAACGACTCTCAACCTACCTATTATTTTACATGAAATTACACCATTAAGTTAGGAGTGAAATCCACATCTTAATGATAATTTCAATTTCAAAATTCTAGTGGACCCTCGTCAATGTGTCGAAATTAACTTTTGACCCGACGAGTACCAACCACACTTAGGATACTAATTCGCCAAGTTAGGGGTGAAACCCGCACCTTGTCGACTAGTTCCACTCCTTGTATTTTTATAATGCCCGCCAAAGTCTCGAAATTTCGATCGATTTGTGACATGTAGTAACTGGAAGGGTAAATGCCGTTAACCGACTTGTCGGCAAGAGTATTTCACCTATTAGGCCAAAGCATGTTCTGCAAATTCGAAAGACTTTTCGACTACTTTGGTTAGTCAACGTTCCGTTTTGGAACCATCCTAAATTTTAATCGAACATGCGTTATATTATTTATTTCTATATGATGCAATCTTTCAATTACGAATTTACCTTTTGGTATTTCCTCCTCACACACAACTTATTAATTTTTTTTTCATACAATTATACATATGTATGGTCTCATATAATTTAAATTTGTATTCCTCGTAATAACGAGTGAGAATATATCATCAAGGTAGGGGTGATTTCCTTACCTTGACGATTAACTCCACTCCCCTTTTTCTTAAAAACGACTTCACCAACGAGTTAGGGGTGATTCCCTCACCTAGGTGATCGTTACCAAAACGTTCTTCCAAATATCTTGTTATACAAACTCGATTATGTTTTATACCTAAATTATTTATCATTATTCAAAATACATACGTGTACATATACAAAGTACATTGTTTCACCAAGCATACTTCCTATCCTGCAACCTATGATCACTCAACTCATATACATGAAATCCTTAATCATGTCTTAAAACGTTTTAATACTCAAATTTCAAAACCTTACGAGATGCTACCTATCAATTTAATCGGTCAAATGATTCTCTTGCCCATAAACTTCATATTCTACGTAATCACTAAAACACACACTCACGTTATATCCCCATACTAAAGACTTTCATTCGCCTATACTTATAAGATCTTATAGATATTATACGATCATTTTACCAAAGACGTTTTTCAACATCAACAAATCAATTGTTAAAATTTTTTTTATTCAATCATTGCGTCCTTTTTCAAACTTATCGTCGCCGATTTTTTTACGGCTCCTGATTTCTCGGTAATTGAGTTGAACACCTGTTTCCACCTTATCGTTCAAGGTGAACCTAGACTTTTGGTAACACCTTTGCGGCTCATCAGACGA
The DNA here is from genome assembly GCA_030545235.1 of Helianthus tuberosus. Taxonomy (NCBI): domain Eukaryota; kingdom Viridiplantae; phylum Streptophyta; class Magnoliopsida; order Asterales; family Asteraceae; genus Helianthus; species Helianthus tuberosus. The sequence goes on along the minus strand of CM060435.1, from coordinate 39,135,333 downwards.
CATTCCAGACTTTACGAAATTTGCATTAGCTATAAAAACCAACCCATTCTACCTTCTCCCATCACCACAACACCTTTTTAAACTACATTTCACTCACACACTCGCCGGAGAAACTCACCACTTAAAACCAATATTCAAATGGCAAATTTCTCGGTAGCACATGCTGAGTCTTCTAATGCAGCAGGAATTCATCCATTCCTTCGGTTTGCCGAATTATCCGCTCGAGAGAAGTACCGAAAAATTAGGAATCTTAAAGTTCTTAATATTAACGGCATTGATTGGAACCAAATAGGAATGGTTGATCCCAATGGCGTACTAGCAAGATTGCTACCACCTAATACCCCCTGGCGCCGTTTCTTCGACATTCTAGAACCATCTTATGATGAGTTGGTATATGAGTTCTGGTCCACATTTATTTTCGAATACAATAACAGTCTTACCGATGAGTCAATAAGTTTTCAACTTTGTGGACAAACATATACTATGTCATTATCACAATTTGCGGTTCATCTGGGTATATATACAGATGAAGAAGTTAACCAGCCCATTTTCACTAGGGCATTAACCTCTTTTTACTCCGCAGAATTGGCAGAATTTTGGCAACGCCATTCAACAAAAGAATGGGGTGGCAACAATAATGACATGAACCTCACAGACCCTCGTTATCGATATATGCATCGTGTTTTAGTCAACACTATCACGGGGCGCAAGTATAATCAACAAAGGGTTAAGACAACCGAACTTTTCTATCTGTATAGTATTTTTGAGCAAGTTCCTTGTAATATTGCCTATGAACTTGCTGCATATTTTGATAATCAAAAATCCAATCCCCTGAAAAGTCTCATGGGAGGATCTTACATAACCAAAATAGCACAATCATTAGGTGTCCTAAGTGATCAGATTATCCAAGGATTATCTCCACCAAGGGCACCTGGGGTTGTAAATTTTGACATCATTATGCGAACCCTTGCTTTTATTTATGCACCAATTCAACCATCCCAATCAGAGGGAGCTCCAGTTATCTTAGAAAGTACCCACACCCAAAATTTACAACAATTATGGTCGCAGTTTCCTCAACAGTCGTTTTATCGTTTCGATAAGCAACCACAGCTGCCATACATATACGAACATATTCCAACTAACCCACCCCAAGCATTTACACCAAATGTCTCACAAGACTTTTCACCGATAGTCTTCGAGGAGGATCCAATGACGCAAGATGAATTGTTTGATGAAAGCATGATGCTCCAAGAACAGTTAGAACCGGATTCATTTTTGCCACAGTCTTTCCTAGAACTAATGAACGAGGTAGAACAACAACTGCCACCAACTGATATAGCAGGCCCAAGTACGGTGCCTCAAATGGATTTACATCCAGATCAAATGGTAGTTGAAATGGCAAGGTTAAACAATCAGAACCAAGATTTACTCCGACAAGTACAAGAACTAACGGAGAGAATTCATCAATTAGAAAGCCTGCTAGCTGCTCGTATGCAACCGGATCCACTACCTCCACTACCTGAAAATTTTGAGCCTGAAATTGATCCATTTCATGACGTGTTTCAAATGTAATTTGTACACATCATAATTTTTTTATGATTGTTTTACATGCTTAATTTGCCATGTTTAAATTAATACTATCCACGCAGTCATTAGTAGTCATACTCCTACTCATGCTCATACTCATAACAATACATGTGATATTTATACTCGTACTTATACTTATATTCATACGTTTCCTGCTTATACTTATATTCATATGTTTCGTGCTTATACGTATACTCATACGAGTTACGTACATACTCATACTTATGTTTATGCTCATACTTTCATTCATACTCGTGATTCATACCTTTGTACCCATAAGCGAGCGTGATCCGAGTGATTCGTTTACGTGGGTCCTATACATACTTAAGCATGGACTTGCTTATATACTATATACTTATACGTACACATTCTTATTTTTTTTAAACTATGATACATACTCAACTAGTACAAGCTATGCGGATCATGCAATGATCAAAATAATCGCGGATGCATACGGGATTATATTGATAGGCGTATGAGAGCCATAGAGTGTACTAATGTGTATGGTAAGACACAAAACGTAACATGACACCGAATACGAAACGGACATAACATGGTCAAAACATGGTGGATACGCCACTGGTACTTCTGTATATAAGCATTTTCACCATGTTATCAAACTTTCGTAAAACGTGCCATGAGAAATTTAGTGTTTTACAGACCTATTTAGACCTAATACAACTTTAGACAACTCACAACGCATTTTATCCGATTATCCACGACGAGACTTCATTCTAAACACACTACGTTCATCTATCCAACACTTATGCTATTCTTATACTTAAACTCTTTAAATCTTCATCTTGAATAAATTTCGGGACGAAATTCCTTAAAGGAGGGGAGACTGTAACATCCGTTAAAATGGGTTTCCCAAATTCGATCCGTTGTGAAATTTTCGAGTTTTTATTTATTATTTATGTATTTCTCCATGCTTATATATCAGTATATAAATAAAATTTATGAAATAAATAATCATCACTTATAAGATATCAATATCAACATATCTATATATATATATTTTCCTTCTGAACGGATCCTTAAAAATGTAACAACAGTAAAATTTTGCTTTGGATTATTTCCATTTTATTTCCACTGTAATTATACTCTACTTTGATCAATAAAATTTATATAATTAGACAACAGTACTTGAATGTTAATTTATTCATAATCAAATAAAGTCTAGAAATAAATATACGTTACATATCGATATTTAATTAATAGTTTTGTTCGATTCAATTTAGTGGGTGGCAAAATAAAATACATATATTTGTTGATGTTGACCTTTATTTCCTTTTAAAACAATTGCCAGCCATTCACAACGAGTAACCAGCCAACTTTTCCTTCTTTTGTTCCTTTTTGCCACCATTGTTGACAGCCTTTAATTCAAACAAAACTGCTGCCAGAAAACGAACAACGTGTATAGCCGTGATTGCCTTCTAAAATGTCGCTGATTTTTCGGGATTATTTCCGCGTTCCCATCTTTATGCCAATCACGAACCCAGACGTGTATCAGTCCAGATTCCATGCACACGTATTCGGAAACTGTCAACATTTCCATGCCTCACGAGCCTTTCAAATACTATATAAACCGACACCCTCATACACCAACCTTCGCCCACCACCTTCCTCTCACATCATCTTCAAACCCTCTACTCTTTGATAGCATCCGACAGGAACGGGCATGAATCGGAGGTCACGATGGAACCGCATATGATCGTTCTCGTGTCATGTTATTTCTCATTCGAAGATGACGCGAACCGAAGCTCTCCGGAACAACCTCCTTTCATTCCCACAGTCGACCGAAACCACCGGAACCGAACGAAGATTGACGCGACTCGTTTCGGTAAATTTTTCCTTGTCCTTTATCTCGTTTTGGTATACTTATCTTTGTTCTTTATATATCCGATTTAGGCTACAAATAAAACACCATCTTTAATTCATAACTATAAGCAACAAAATGATTTATGTCTAATGTTCTGTTCCTATTCGAATTGGGTTGCAAAGAAAAGAAAAAGTGAAAACAGTTGTGGTGGGGTTTATTTGTTTGGAGAAGAAGGACTAGCATTTTAATATTGGACTAAATTAATGAACCATTCTTATTCTTTCACAAACTTCACGACACTTCAGTAGTTTTTTTTTAATAGCCTATTTATGACTCATTAAATTTAATTAAATCAAAACATTTAAGTTTAACTAATTTATATTTCAAACATCATACATGTATTTAAAAATAAATTAAATAATTTCGTTTAATTCTTTAGTTTATAATATACAAATAATCAAATTGTAAACCATAAATATGAGGAATATTATCTAACCTATAAACATTAGGGATATTATATAACCAATAAATAATAACGAGTTCGTTATGTGTTATTTCAAAAATCTAGGATAACTATTCCGTTCGCTCTCTTGGATTTTTCTCTATCTTTACACGTGCCTTAATTCAAGGAATTCTCATAACGCAATCAATGTGAGTACACTCGACCCATTTACGTTTTTAAACCACTTTTGGGTTGTAACATGTTACCATACAAAATATACACTTATCACACACTTATACATACTTACAAACTCAATCCATCATACATGCTACTTGTTATACTTGATGATACATGCTATATGCCATTACAATGTTTACCCTCTCTTAACAAATATAACGTTATAGGAGTAGCGCACCACCCGTCGGGGGTTTGTTAAGGGTTATACTATACGGTCTCGATTACTTTGGTATCGAGGGATGCTATCTATTATACATAACGGTCTCGTCACTTTTGTGGCGAGGGATGCTAAATACTAAATACTAGCGGACACTTTGGGTTTAAACGTGATGTTATGTACGCTAATTAACTCGTATACAAATTGCCATGTGGATTTGAGTAAAATGCTTTATACTATGCTATACTATTCAAACTTGTGTACTCGCCTTTGCTTTTGCATTGAATTGTATTTTAAACATGTTACAGGTTTAGCAATGATGCATGGAATCTAGTAGGATGCCTAGATACGCACATTAAATGTTGTATTCTTATTGAATTGTATTTCATTATTCATGTTGTATTTGTTCAAATCTATGTAATTGATTCGTTAGAAATGAAGTGAAATTTTATTAATTCAATATTGTCACATAGTGTTATGAAGTCTCTTACAATCTATACACACTTCGTCTCATCCCGATGTTTCCGCCATCGGTTGGGGTGTGACAAGTACAATCACGGAGAACGAAATTAACGGCGACAGTTCTTCCAGTGGCGACTTCTACATCGAATGTCGAAGAGAGTTTGGAGCGTTTACGACTAAGGAGCTCTCGAATTCGAACGACACAAAGCAATTATCGGCTCCAGTATCAAACAAACATGATGCATAAATACCATTCAAAGGAACGTACCATTAACCACGTTGTTGTCAGCTTGGGCTTGGCGCACGTTGATGTTGAAAGTTCGGGCACATGCTGCTTGTTGTTGTTGCTGTTGGTGTTGCTGCTGCTGCGGCTGCTGCTGTTGTGGCTCTTATTTCACAATCCTGTTTAGGCACATGTTGGCGAAATGGTTCAGGTCGCCACATGCGAAACAGGCTCTAGCGTTGACCGCGGGTGCCGGAGGAGCTTGTTGACCCTAAGGAGCAGTGAGTAGAGCTTGATGAGCAGGAGCTTGCCGAGCACGGCAGTTGGTCGTGAAGTGGCCGTACATATTGCAATGGGCATAGAAACAGCAAGCGATGGCAGTCGGGTGGTGGTAGGTACAGGTGGGACAAAGCAGATGTGGCCTAGTGTATGCACGCTTAGCAAGGGGTGCATTGGCCACAGGCGCCGCCACTTGACGCTGTTGAGCTGGTATAGATTGAACCGGTTTAGCAGTGATCGCACAGTTCTTGTTGCTGGAGCTGTTCTTCCTCTTGTTCTTCCTCTTGTTGCTCGATGTGGTGGGTTCAGCAGTTGGTGCGGTGGTGGTAGCTTGATGCAGATGTTTCGAAGTCTTATCCCAGACACTAGCCTTAACCCGCTTGTCATTGATTTCAGCGGCCAGCAGATAAGTCTCTTCGATCGTCTTAGTCTTAGCCGCTTGCACGAAATCAGCAACGCAGTCGGGCAGGGCTCTGATGTACTTCTTGATTGCCATCTTTGAAGTCTTGACTTGGTCGGGACAGATAATGCTGAGCTGTTTGAAACGCGTAGTAAGACCAGCATTGTCACCTTCCTTTTGCTGTATGTGCCAAAATTCATCTTCTAGCTTTTGAGGTTTATGAGGAGGGCAGAATTCTTCTAGCATAACTTCCTTGAGCTCGTCCCACGACAGACCGTAGGCTGCATCGTTCCCTCGCTTGTTCCTCTCGGCCGTCCACCAGTCTAGAGCACGGGACTGGAAAACGCTGGTAGCATTCAGAGTACGGAGGTCATCAGGGCAACCGCTCTGTCGCAGAGTAACCTCAATGGAGTCAAACCATTGGAATAATGCAGTAGGACCTCCTTCGCCAGTGAATTCTTTTGGCCCACAAGACTTGAATTGCTTGAAATTAAAGGGAGCTTTGGCGGTAGCTTTTGGAGCTTCGATTTTCGACTCCTAAGACGATTTGCTGGCATTTTCGTAGACATCACTCACGGCCTTTGCTACTTGTTTAGCGATGATAGCAGCAAGACGTCTGTCTCTCTTTTCTTGATGAGAAAGTAGTGTTTGGCGGGACCCAGATGACATTGTCTGCAACAGACATCGTCACAGGACTCAACACAGCGCATTCGAATCTCACCTCACACGTCTACTACTTACTAAAGCTCAGGAACACGCATGATCACGTAAACACATAACACATAATCACGTAGAGCACAGAATCACATAACACATAAGCACGTAAACACATAAGCATTTAGAGCACAGAAGCACAGAAACATATACGCATTTAATAACCAGAGGCAGTCAGAAAACAGAAACCTATTATTCAAAGTCTGCGATTGTTCGAGAATAGCGTTCGTGTTTAGCATATCGAGTAGCGTAGTATAATCATATATCATAGTATTAGGTCATCCATAGTTCAACGATTCGTTAACGTTTTGAGATAGAACGCAGTGCGAGTCGTGTGTGCCGATCGAAGTGAAAGCAAGAATCGAATAAATTTTCCAAATTTAAACACATAAACAGATAATACACATAAAACACATAAAATCGACGAATCATCAGAGTCAGCAGTTGCGGGCTCAGAATCGAGACATGTAAATATCGAGAGATAGATTGTCTGCGGCTAGTAGACTTCGACTATCCAAAGTGGTTCAACTATTCACAAGGACTTGTTGTGCACATTGACCTTCCGGACTGTGCTTTTTGCCTCGACTCTTGGGCGTTTGGCACGTATTCCGTTAGTCACATCATGACTTCAGGTCGTTGGAGTCCGTCGAAACCTTGGTGAGAGTTTTGTAAAAAGTGCGGAACAATTCATCAAGGTTAGGGTTTCACCCCTGGCTTAACAATTTCGTTCCTGTTTTTGATAAAATAAAGGAGATTATTCATCAAAATATGGATTTCACTCCTGATTTAGTATAATTCTCCCGTTGAACAAGCGTTCGTTATTGTAAAAGAATGAAGAGATCATTGATTGGTTGATAAAATAGCATTGATCAAGCAATTCAGTCAAGAGTTTGCGGTTTTCACACCTAATCTTGGCTTTATCGCTTGTTCATAGTTGAAAATTCGAGTGCAGTGATAGTGTAGCATAAGCGAGAATAGCGAGAAATAAGCTCGTACATAACCTATACCGGATATGCACAAGTCGGTCTGTTGGTTCTTAACTATAGTCTAGGTCTCTAAGACTTTGACCCGGACTAGGTCGAGTCTTGCCTAATTCCCTATAGTTATGGCTCTGATACCAATCTATCACACCCCAACCGATGGCGGAATCATCGGGGCGTGGCACTGAGCGAAACAGATTGTCCAGAAGTTTCCATAACAATTATCATTACTATTCAATTTAAAGTAACATGTCCCATACCATGCCTCAAACAGTAAACAAATTATTACAGACAAATCTAGGCAAATAGTACTGTTCTGACAACTCAGATTTAAATAGTGAGCAATTGTTTATCTGCTTCTGGAGACCCTTAACTCAATAAGTACAGACAACTATTTGTTGGCCTCCAGAGCCTTATTCTAGCTTCGACTTCCTAACATGTGTGCATCCTAAGCACATGTCACATACGTTAAAATAAAGTCAATACATATAATGTAAAGGTGAGCATACAAGTTTGATAATAGCATATAGAGTTCGAATTCGTTTACGCATAACCAGCACGTACACATAGAGAAATGAAGTACCTTAGTTATAGACATAAATCCATCGATACCAATTACTGCTGGTTGACTGCCAAATGCAGTTCGCAACACATGATTACAACCGTAATCCATGCAAGTAATTGTCCTTAACAACCCCCGTGTGAACGGGTGCTGAGTCCAAACTATAGTACTATCGTTGCTAAGGCAGGTAGACAGCATTCCATGTGTAAACATAACAAACAAGCATTCATAAGCCACGTATAACATGCATTAACGGTTAGCGTTCAAATAGTATTGAGTAGTGTGATGGATGTGATTTGAATAGTTATAACGTATGTAACACCCAAAAGTGCATAAAGCAAAAAGGGATCGAGTATACTCAAAGCGGTTGATGGATCGAAGGGAGCGCTTAGCGAGTAAGGTTAGCCTGAATAGATTCGATAGTATAACGATAAGTGACGCGTAAAACGATACGAAGTGTGAGTGGGTCGGATAGTAGTTCGATCGGATGGTAATCCGATCGGACAGCAATCCGTGCGGATAACAATCCGTTCGGATGGTCATCCGGTCAGACAGCTTGTCTGATCGGATGACTATTCGAGTGCATTGTTTCTTCCTATGAGAAAAGATGTGTTTGTGTATGATGGCTTGACTTTTGAAGTTTTTGTTGTATCATTTAGAAAGCATTGAAGTATCTCTATCTTTCAAGTCGGTCGATCGGACGGTAAATCATGCGGATGACAATCCGTTCGGCTGGTCATCCGGTCGGACAATGATCCGATCGGACGGCGACTTAGTGACGAGGTTACTTAGTGAGAACAAATTCACAGCAGAGGAGTCACTTGATCGGATGTCTATCCGATCGGGTGGCAACCCTGTTATTGAACATGTTGAAAATTGTTTAAGTCTTTAAAGTCTTAGTATCTCATGATCCGAAGAGCAATCTAGTCAGATGTTCGTGCGATCGGATAACAATTCGTTCAATACTCAAACTTCAGATAAGGTCGCTTAAGTGTGGGACCCAAAGTGTAATCCGTTCGGATGACCTATCCGTTTGGACAGCAGTCCGATCGGATAGCATTCCGCTCCGGCTGTCCCGTTCGTTTCACACTTGGTCATTTTGTTTGTTTGTCGTTTTATCGAGACGTGTTGACAACGTGTTAACCAATGGAACCCTACCTTGACCCAAGTGACCAGACCGACCAGGAATCACCCTCATTCGGCCAGTTACCGGCTCGAGACAGTTGTTCTTGTTTAACCCGAAATCAGTGGTCTCATGAGTAGAATCCAGATTTTGAACTAGTACAACACTAAGAATGAGTAGGAGACTAGAACATAGTCTGATTCTATCGGTTTTGAGTGCATTGAGTGTAAAAGAGTTGAAAGAAAGTTAGAAACCATCTTTCAATCCTTCTTCGCCACGCTTATATCAAGATCTTTAGAAGATCTTTGTGTATTTGTGTGGAAATTGGTTAGATCTAGGTTGTTCTTGGTGGATTGAAGTCAAAACATGAAGTTTTTCAAGAACACATGATGACGTCATCCTAGAACACCCGAAATCTAGTGATTTCACGGTTAAAAGTTAAGATTTAAAAGATAGAAAGGTGTAGGAGTGCGTGTAGATCAAGAAAGTACAAGATTTAGGACGAGATCTTACCTGGATTGAGAGAAATCGAAGAAAAGGTGGGGAGCACGAGCTGTTCAGACAGAGGATTTCCAAAAGTGGAAAGAATGACAATGACAGGGGTATTTATTCGATTCTCGCGCTATCTCTTCTCCACTGCTTATCATAGTTCAATTGTGATTCGGGTTCGAGTTCGATTTCGATTGAGTTCGATTGCGTTTCGAGTTTCGATTGATTTCGATTGATTCTCACAACACAACATAAATAAACACGCACAAATAACACATAAGGCACACCCACACGTATAATAACAACTAGATTTCGTAAGTCGAGTTGCGATTCGTATCACGATTCGATGTCGATTTGATTAGCATAACTTGATTATCGATTAATTAACTTTATCGCATTGTTACTTCCTATAGTTCACAGTTGTAAGTCGATTAGATAGCGATTAACATACGTCGGTTATTGTAATTAACAACACTTACTCCACATAATATAATTAAAATAAAGAAATTTCTACAATTCGTATAATCGATCATTGACTTTGACCTTAACTTTGACTTATGAAAACTCGGGGTGTTACATGCCCGTTTACCATTTTATTTATATTGACCGAATCAATTTGATAATGGTTTACTTTGAAGTTTCCTTGATTCTATATTAGTAGGGATATAATGAGATATAAAAAAAGGGGCATCCATATTAGAATGGTGAAAGTCACAAAACGTGTGACTCGAGATAATGAAGTGGTGGCTCGATATTGTTTCGTTGGGCATTATGAGCATTGAATACTCCGTTATGTTTGATACAAAATCATATTATGAGTCCTCACTTAACAAAAGCTAATATTTTGGTGTTTTCAATGTAGGGATAAATTATGAAAATCAACGGGGTGACTTGAACCAAAATCATGAAAGAAGAAAACATCTCACAAGTCATTCACCAATAATCCGGTTCAATCTATATATTAGTCATAATTATGCTTACCGTAGGAACATATTATTTCTCAGTTGAGGCTAATAATATGGTAATGTTATATGACAGGTTCGGGTGGTAGGAAGGCGAAAGTGATCAAGTCTTGGAAGCGGGTCAACTATGGAAAGATTTAGTGATGTTTTGTTCACTAAGTATATGAGTTTTCTTATAGGGTCAAATTGAGCTAGTTATTTACATTTTGGTGTTTAACTTCAACGTTTGTTTTAGTTAAGCGCTAGTATGTCAATGTAGTAGTTGGTTATGTTCGTTTTATAAAAACTTTGGTTATTAAACAGGTTTTGTTTTCGTAAGGAATGGTCGTTTTGCAAACGGGTCATGGCGAAATTTTCTAAATGAGCATTTCTAAATGTTTTATTAATCCAGTTATGTGGATTCATATATTATGGGAATATTATTCTTTATTACGTAATGTCAGAAAAAAAAAATATGGGCCTATTTTCCGCAAAGTATTTAATATTGTCTTTAACAAGTCTGGCGTTACAAGTGACACACCAAATTGCACGCTTCCGCAATGATGCTAGTTAATGGGTCTAAACTTTTGTTAGAAGGTTTTTCTTAAGTTGGGTCTTTGTAAATAACTTAACTTGGAAGGTTGTCGATGTCGAAACTTTTATTGTTTTAAAACTATGTAGTTGTTTAAGGACTTTTAGGATGTAAACTCTTTTTTTGTAAATTATCTCAACTAGTTATGATGATGTTAATGCAAACATTACAAGTTGATTATTTGACCCGTTTGGTTCTTTTGCCATTAAGTCATTCATGTTTTTACTAAGAATTTTTAGACCTTACAAGTTGGTATCAGAGCCGAGGTTTGAGGGATTCAAGTATTAGAGTTAAAATGCTTGAACTCAAACCGAAAGCTCGTATGAAGGTGTGTTCGTTCTGAAGCGCTATGCAAGTAAGTAATTATAAATTTCGATTTATGTTTTTAGTTGGAAACGGGAAGGGGTTATAGTTAACTAACTACAATAACCTGGTTGGAACATTACGGAATGTTACGGGAGGTTTTGGGACTTAACGAAACCTTTCTGGGGCTTGGGAACGAAGTTTTTGGGTAAAAATGAGTAAAAACAGTGATTGCAAGTCAGATCTGGGATTCAGCGCCCAGTGCGCCAAAAACAGCGCCTAGTGCGCCAAAATGAACTTTCCAATTGTGGTGCGCTGAAATCAGCGCCTAGTGGCGCCAATTGTTACCAATCTTCCCGTTTTTCACATTTTGACCTTCCAACTTGTGTGTATGCTTCCAATACTCCGTAATGCCTCCCGAAAACCTTCCGTCAAGCCCCAAAACGCCAATGAAAATCAAGAATACAAGCTGATTAACATGAATACCATTAGTAAAAGCATGAACGAGAAAGAAGTTAAGTACATGAATGAATGAATGTATGATTGAATTAACACGTCTAGGATGTTTGTAATGAAGAATGATCTACGAGAATGAATTATTTAAAAAAAAACTAATAAAGTATAGAATGATAAAGAGAATGAATGGAATGCTATCTAATATAAGTTTGGTAAGGTTTTAAATATGTTGCACGAACTGAAGCCCACTTTTCCGGGCATAAGGTGGTGATTACATGAAGGCACAAAACTAGTATGTGGATTGCGTGCCTGGCCAGTATGCAAGAAGTATATGACATTCGTGAAACCATGATAATCATCATAGGTATGTCCGGTAGAATCGGGAAGTAGGTTGATGTGTGGATAAAAGGAGTTGTAATACTCTTAAGAAAATGGGAGTATCCTATAAGAATGAAAGGTTTGAATCCATAGATAAGTACAGATCAAACATACAAGAAAGAAAGGTACGAATGAAAAGTTTGAATCAGTAGGTGAGTCCGGATTAAACTTATAAGAATGAAAAAGTTTGAATCCGTAGGTGATGTACGGATTACACTTATAAGAATGGAACATAATAAAGAAAAGTAAAATTCGTAAGCAAATAGGATCGAACATATAAGAGTCATAAGTAAGAATGAAAAGACTTGAATCCATAAGTTTCTACATAAGTATTTCCGAACCAAACACGTAAGAACAAAAGGTCGAATCCATAAACAAGTGGAAATGGGTAAAAGTGAGGGAGGGAATGTGTTTCTTCCTCCTACTAAGGTAAGTATAAATCTTGTAAGTTCTTATGCTTACATATCTTAGTAGTGTGTAATGATAAGAAATGTTACTATCCTAGAGTCGAAACCTTGTTTATGTGTCAAGTTAGCGTATGTTGAAGTTATGCTAAGAGTATGGGTCGAATGAGTAGAATGGATCATATGTCAAGATTGGGAAACTTATGTCCGATTGAATGTTTGAAGTGTACCAAGTAGTTTGATTAGAGGTTTGAACCATAAGAATTGATGATTTTTATATGACTAATCATTTTTGTTGAATGTAGGTAAATCGTCTTGATAGTTAGAGCTACTTTGGAACGGACACACCAAATTGCACGCTTCCACAATGATGCTAGTTAATGGGTCTAAACTTTTGTTAGAAGGTTTTCATTAAGTTGGGTCTTTGTAAATAACTTAACTTGGAAGGTTGTCGATGTCGAAACTTTTATTGTTTTAAAACTATGTAGTTGTTTAAGGACTTTTAGGATGTAAACTCTTTTTTTGTAAATTATCTCAACTAGTTATGATGATATTAATGCAAACATTACAAGTTGATTATATGACCCGTTTGGTTCTTTTGCCATTAAGTCATTCATATTTTTACTAAGAATTTTTAGACCTTACACGGTGGCGTTTATTTCTTTACAGCCACTCTTTACTGCCATATGGTGAAAAGAAAATCTCAGGGTCTATCGTAAGCTACGGTAGCCACCGTAGCTTACGGTGACGCCCAACACACTATGGCTGATTTTTCATATTTTTGTAGCCATTTCCGACCCGTTCTAACCCAAACTGACCCACAATATCACAAAATGACCCGATTCATCCCACACTCTTCCATAACATCCCGTAACAATTCCATAACACTCCGTAACTAAATTATACGTTATGCAAAATTCTAACTTTAAAGGAACTTACTTGCTTCGCGTCACGGAACGAACACACACTTCACACGAGCTTTCGGTTTGAGTTCAAGCACTTGGTGCTTAAATCCCTCAAACCTAGGCACTAATACCAACTTGTTACGCCCACTTTTTCTTTATTCGACATATAAATAATAACATATTATTTTTAACGAAATTTGGGCATGAGCCGTTCGTACTACGAGCGGTCCCCTGTTTTTCACAATCAAATTTTCATTAAAATACACCACTTTTGAAAAGACATATTGAATACCATCAAACTAACATTTATATACATACTAAAACCATTAAGTTAAAAGACTTACAACCAACTAAGGTTTTCAAAAGACTTAAACATAATAAGACTAAAAATTTAACTACTAGACATGAACTAAAGTAACAAAATATATTTGACCATTGTCTTCATTACAAAAGTAGCGGAAAACATGACGGGCATTGAAGCGTGTTCGATCCGGCGAAGCTTGATAATTAAACTTGAGATTTACCTACATCACAACATCAAAGTAAACTTCATTAAAGCTAAATTACTCCCTTTATAACTCAAAATTTCAACTCACGGATTTATGACCTTTATGACACACGTGAACTTACTAAATACTCGTTACGTTAGTATCATCATTCTTGCACATAAGTATGTTCCAAAAATGGAACTTCATACTATCATTTTCATTCTTACATTCTAATTCTTTTGACCCGTTCATAAAGGGTCCACACACACAATTCATTCCCTTGCATTCTAAACCAACATATTCGACCCATTTAATGAGACCTCATAGTACTTTTCATGATCAATTCAATTATCACACCATATAGTAAAACGATAATATAATAAAACCATGAATTGTACAAGTAGCGTACCTCGTTCTTGATTTCCTTGTTGCTTCACGTGACTTGAACTTTCCTCCTTCACATCTATACATCATTCATTCATACTTAGAATTCTTGCCATATACACATTAACTTACATTCGTTTATAAGATGTCATACATTTTAACACCTACTTCATGAACACATTCACGTCATGATTTTCACATAAAATTTATGGTTAATAAGGCTGGATTTTTAATTGAAACATTTCATCAAACACTTGGTGTGCACAACATCGACAAAGCACAAGGTACAAGTATTCATAGCATAATTCTACGTGTTCACTTTCTAGTCTAACAAATCAATCAAGTTCATATCTTTCTTTCATCCTACATCAACTTATCTAATTTCTCTATCTTAATTCAAGATCATGTAACAATTCTCATCTATTGGCACTTATTTAAATCATCATGTTCTTTATACTTTCACAACAATTGGGTATAAAGCTTAAATCATTCAATCAATCAAAAATCAAGCAACATTTCGAACTATTATGAAATCCTAACTCTGAATTACATAAGATTTCCACATAATTTCATGATTGGGTTAAAACCCACTTTCTACAAATCATCCAAAACAGAAATTTCAACTTACCAATCGTTGAACAAGCTTAGATTATTCGACTTTTAGGTTCATGCATCTATTTGGGTTCTTAAATTCCTTCTGATTTTGAGAATTTTATGAAGTTAGGATTTCTCCTTGGCCCCTTTTGCTCTAGTCGATCCACAGAACACACAAAGGTGTGTGTGTTTTGTGTTTTTCTATTAATTAAAATCTTTCTTACTTTTTAACAAGTTTACCCCTTCTAGTTAATATTGTTGTTTATTTGTCACATAACTTTCCTTCTTATTAAATTACTAACATACGCATTTAGCTAGGTTAATTTAACATAACTAGACATTTAGGTAACATAATAAATTGCATATTTTTGGGATGTTACAAAACGCAGATTTTCAGAAAACTTATAAACTGAGCTTATGAATGTTTAAACACATGTTTTTGACACCATATCAGTTGGTAATTAATATTAGAACATGTCTAAGCATGTTCAGCCCGTCATTTCCAGTTTATATGTCGGTTCGCAACCGAAAGTCAGGCAGTTTAACTTCTGCTTTGACTTTCGATTCTTACCCGAATTAACAAACTTAGCTACTGATTCTAAGTTGCATTATGATCATAATTATATGTAGGATAACCCTCTGTGGTTATACTACTTGGTCATAATCAGTTGTCGAGTTTTATACAAGTTCATGTATTATGCCATATTTTGCCGAAAATGCCCTTTTGGTGCATAACTTGGTTTTAAACTATAATGAACATATAAAATGGATTACCTACTGACTTGGTAACATAATTAACATGTTTTGGCATAACGAACTTGTTTATGGCTCATCCGATCACTTGATATCGCCTATGCGTGTAGGGTTAGCTTATGTAACTAGTTTACGTAAGTTAAGCGAAACGGGTCAATTCTTTTCATTGGGGGTTGATGCGACCGTGTCCTGGATATCCTCGGCTCATTTAATTGCAAATGGCCATGACTTAAGCACAGGGTGTAGGCATACATCCGACAGATGCTAATGCTAATGTTATTGTAAAATATTTTTCTACCCATATTGGGGTTACCCTTTATGGGTTAAAGTGGTGTGTCAGTTAATCATGTTATCGATGTTTAGTACCGGGCCCCATATGTATTGACAAGCATGTAAATCTGTATACAAGATATTTTATATATTTTCCCAAGTTATTTATGAAAATACATGTGCCTAGTGCACTTAAAACAATTTTGAAATATGTTTTCAAAATGTGTCGGTTATTTGTATTTACCAGTGAAAACTGACGTATCTTCAAAAGAATAAGCGCAGGTTGCAACGATACATAAATAGGCTGGAAGCTGCCCAGTAAATGATTAAGTGGAATTTGCAACTCCATGCATTAAAGCCTAGTAGTCTGTTATGGAGACATTTCATTATTTTTGATCCTCCTGTGGATCTTTATACACTTTCTGTCTGTATATTATTTCTGAACATTCGGACATTATAATTTGTAATAGTATTTTAAATCCCAAGACTTCCATTGTGTTATCTGTGTATCTGTATTAATCTCGTCATGTACCCCAAGTCCGGGCCCATCAGGAAATACAGGGTGTGACAACAAACATAAATCCAGATGAACGACCACCATATCACATCCGGTCCAATTCTAGCAATCAAAATGCTAGTACTACAATCGGTATCATTGAAATCAAAATCAGTTATCAAAAATCTGAAATCAATATATCAAAGCGATGCAACGATAGAAACCCTAATATTTAAACAACTTCAAAATCAAAATAAATCTACGTAAGAACATGATGTGGAGATGTGTTGATGATAAAAAAAAACCCTGTTCAAATAAAGAAAAGAAATGCAATGATGAAGATGTGTTGATGATAAAGGAACCTGTTCAAATAAAAAAAGATTCAGCGATGAAGATGATGCAATTCACGTCACACCCCGACCGCGTAAAACAACCAATCGCGGCGGAATCGTCGGGGAGTGTTGTAACAGAATCATTGTTTCAAAACACACGGAAATTTGAAATTTCGTTTTATTAAACATTAAATATTTACATCATCTAGGAATCTAAATAAACAAGTTAAACTTAGTCTATCATTGTTATTAAGTCACTAAGGCCTCGTCCAGTCCTATGTGAGCATGCATCCTAGCAATCAACATCATTCAACAACACCTGAAACATATGTGAAAACAAAGTCAGCAAAGAAATGTTGGCGAGTACATAGGTTTTTGAGAGTGTCGGATTCATGGCTAGTTTACATGTTGCAACACTTAATTAAAACCCGTGTTTTGAAAAGTATTGTATTGCGACATAATTAACCAACTCAAATCAAGTTGGTTATAATTTGTAAAATCTCGTAGCCATGATTCTTAACCCAAAACGTTTATTTAATAAAATCTCGTTAATAAAACTTGTTAATAATTCTCGTTCGTAAAACTCGTATAGTTTATATCGCTTCGAACACCTCGTTTGTGTGACATCGTTTCAAATCGTTTACCCAAGTGAACAAAATAACGCTACGGTATGTAATATGATGAAAACATATATATATATAGGAAGTACCAGCGGCGTATCCACTATGCTTTCATCACATTACACCCGTCCGTTATCTAAACACTACTGAAAACCAATCGTTTACCCAAATCGTTTAATTCGTTAAAAATCGCTTTAGTCGTTTAAATCATTCTCGTTTTAAATCGTGAAACTACTTTTGATTGTCTTGCTAATAACATTCAAACCTTTGTGACTCGTCCATCGTTCAATTCGTTCTTGCATTAACAAACCTCCAAAGGGTAAGTTAACAATCATTAGATTCAGTCGTTACCCACCTAACCCACACATAACCATGGGTGCGGTCTGATAACGGGATTTGTCGGATCCTATGGTACCATAACCTAATACTGGTCGGTTCGGCCAAAATTAATGAATGTTATTTGTTATGTAACTACAACCAACAAGTTCGTTCACATTATCGAAATCGTTGTTAGTTTTGTATAAACCATCTCAATCGTTTTGAAACCATCGTTAGAATATTGAAATCGTTTTGATACATATGAATCACCCCAAAACAATCGAAAACAGTAAAAAGATGGTATCTATGTACTCACCTTTGGGTGCGTTTTTATACGTTAACACAATCCCTCAAATTGTTTATTCGTCCTAAATTAGATAAGAATGATTTAATAATCAAAAACCCACAAAAATACCGAAGTTTCTCCGATACTTAGAATTTTCACATAACTTTGAGATTTCTCGAAAAGTTATTATTTTTTATTATCTTGGTGTATTTGTATATATGTACTCGAGCGTAATACACATAACCTTGTCAACACTATCACATTATCATACACATATTGTAAAACACATAGCACATTGTAACACATAAATTCACTCATGAACAACCCATTCTAGTTATGTCGAAAAACACTTATTTTTGCGATTCGGTAACATTTTTGGGCGTCGGAAGTCACGTATGACTAACCAAACACCGAGTAAACTTAATATAAGTTAAAATACTTATTTTTATACCAAATATATCAGTTTGTTTACTGATCTAAAACAGTTTTGCAAAAAATACTCCGAAAAGGCGATTTTTGACCGTTTTACCGCATAGTTTTGCATCAAACATTACCCGAACCATCCCAAATCAAAACGACTTGAAATTTTGACACAACCCACGTTATTTACTGAATAAAATAATGGTTATACTCATGATAGTGCAGGTCTTAAACAAAGCACATAAATCATGCAAATTTCACATAATTTACCACTTTTTAAGCTATATGTACAACATGCAAAACTATCAACCTTATGTCAAAGTTTTATGTCCTTATAATATACCAAATAATGTTATTTTTAGTGTTTGTAACCTGATCTAAAACAGTTTTGTCATATAGCCATTTTTCATCATTTCTTGAGCTTTAAATCAACATATATTCACATGTACAAGTGCCTAAAACATACTATCATAACATCATCATTTTATGTTAATCTAAATGCTTCAAATATGTGATATATTCAGGTTTATTTGCTGATGTACTTTACATTTAACATAACATACATAGCTCATCAATCACTTGCATTTAAACTATTATTCAAGAACATGTGACAACTTAAACAAGTACTTATCAAAAATAAAGCTCGAAACTCATATACTCATACATATATGTACGGTTATATGTACATACATATCACCACCATTTTTATTTTGTATCAAGACCCATTTCATTTTAGATTTCAAGTTTAGTGAAAATCCCAAGATTCAAGAGAAACTTCAAATCATCAAGAACAACCAAGAATCAAAGTATGGTTTAAACATAAGTGTTATACCTTCAAGATTCAAGTAGGTTGTAGGGTGAGATTTTGATGATAGGAAGCTTGTAATCACTTGACAACACCTTGGAATCACCTTTAGATCTTCACACTAACTTGAAGGTTGCTAGAAATGAGCTTGAATATGAAGAACAAGATTGAAGAAGGGATGAAGATGGTGAGAGAGAGAGGGGGGGGGGGTGGTTATGGAGGAGAGACATGAAAGGATTGAGTGAACTTGTAGGACATGTAAGATCTTAGAAAGATTTAAAGGGATTATAGAAGATATGGGACTTGGCATGCATGAACACTTGGCACCTAAAGATCATATATGATATTCGCAAATCTAAGAAAATATTTTGGTGGGCCCACCAAATATATGACCGTAAGTTAGATGGGGGAGGGGGTCCATGTGTAATTTTTTATATAAACATGTTATATGTAGGCTAAAACGAGTGTTTAACTGGCTACCGGGTATTTTATCTAGCGTTTAAATCCCGGTTTGTGGCGTTCTAAATTATTTTTATTATACTATAAAAATAAAATCGCCAAAATATTACTGAAATAAATTTCAGTTGCCAAGACTGGCTGCGTTGTCTGCGTTTCGCAGTAGAAGCAATGTGTCGCGCAGAAACACACGGTACGCGCTTAAACTTGAAAAATAACGTTTTTAAGCGTTTTAATATATTTTTCAACACGAACATGATTAAAAATAAAATTTTAATCATAACAAAATATTTTTGGGATTTAAATATTATCCGGGTGGTCATCAACGTTAGTTTCGCAGTTTTGTCGTAAACAGTTCTTTAGTTCAAATAAACATGTTTTTGCCATACCGAATCCTTCGAAACTTATTTCTAAGTTTTTTAAAGGATATTTAGGGTATGTTTGGCTTATGTCATAGTTCCGGAGTGTACGTCACGTTAAACTGATTGTGTTTATGCACCAGTTTGCGTATGACCTTCCAGAAAGTGGTTTAAAGCTTGAAATCGGAATCGAATCAAATTGTAAAGTCATTAAACACAATAACACATATAATAACACCAAAGCACATTGTTTTATTGATAATCAACATTGTTTTACATTATATGGTGCTTACAGAACACAGTTGTCACAGTCTCCCCTACTTTAGGAAATTTCGTCCCGAAATTTTATTTCGAGGAAACTTGTGAAAGCTTGAAACATGAAGTCGAAAAGATAAAACAACACTGGTTAGAGTTCCGAACTTCTCGTAACTTTAAATAACATTATGCTTGCAGTGTAAGAGGGACACTTATATACAAGTATATGAAGCGCCATTGGTGCGTCCACCGTACCTCCATTACATTGTTCACGTTTTGTTATTGTTGCCACTATTGGTTCTTACACATGATAAATCTTACTGTGGTTTCCGTGCACTGAATTTTTTATAATTATGTACGCGTCCATAATTACGTAATTCCTTGCATAGTCCACACAGTGCATTTGATAATGTGTAGGGGAAAACCAAACGAATGAACCTGTGATGAGTGTGACTGGACTACCATAGGGTCCTTTCAGCTGTATCATCACATGCCACTCTTAACCAGATTCTGAGTCAATCTTTAACAAGACCACTCAAGGCTCTCTTTTCAAATCATGGAATGGAACTATATAACCCAAGGGTCTTAACTACCACGTAGAAGCCCATTAAGGATTTAAGGTAGTACCTTTTGAATATCCTACTATGAATCCCTCATATGAAGATATGAAAGATTCTATGAGGATTTGGATAACGAAAATCGGATCACACAAAAACATAGAGGAGAACACATAAACACATAATCACATAATCGCATAATTGTTTAATTTGACCTTTAATTTGTTATCTTTGGACACGGGTATTCAAAGCATACCAGGAATCCAATCCGTGGATTTCATTTGGCACTTTAAATATTTTCAAGAATCTAACTATGAAGATAGGAAGATCTTAATAGGAATTCGGTTTGTCCTTATTGAGTTGTAATGTACATATTAAGGTGTACAAGGAATCCAATCAGGGCTCCGATTTGGGTGATAATCATCCACAAGGATTCTTAAAATAGAGCAACCCATCGCCCCTTTCGTTTCGAGTTTAAGCTCGAGTTGAAGTGGTAGTTCATATTTCAATAAGCCTTCGTTTACACAAAATCGTTGTTCTTAAAGGACACGAGATTGAATATCAGATAGAGTTTGAACAGAATGATGCTTGACTCGCTCCTTTCGACCAAGCGCATCGGCTACGACATTCGCCTTACCAGGAAGGTAGCGAATCTCGAAATCGTAATCGTTCAAGAGCTCAACCCATTGTCGCTGCCTCATGTTCAGCTCCTTCTGATTAAGAATGTGCTAGAGACTTTTGTGGTCTTGTGAAAACCACACACTTCGTCCCATAGAGGTAGTGTCTCCAGATTTTGAGAGCAAATACCACAGCACCTAACTCAAGATCATGAGTTGTGTAGTTCTTTTCGTGAACTTTCAACTGTCTTGACGTATATGCTATGACTTTACCTCATTGCATAAGAACACAACTAAGGCCTAGATTCGACACGTCATAAAAGACAACGAAATCGTCGTTTCCATTGGGCAAGGACAAAACAGGAGCATCTCATAGTTTCCGTTTCAGCGTTTAGAACGCTTCTTCTTGCTTAGGTCCCCACTCAAAAAGCTTATTTTTCTGAGTCAAAGCAGTGAGTGGAACCGCGATCTTTGAGAAGTTTGAAATAAAACGATGATAATAACCAGCGAGACCAAGAAAAGAACGAATATTTGTAGGTGTCGTTGGTGTATTCCAATCCTTAATTGCAGTAATTTGGATGGATCCACATGAATACCCTGCTTGTTGACTACATGACCCAAAAACTGAACTTCTTTAAGCCAAAATTCACACTTGGAGAATTTAGCAAAAAGTTGTTCCTTCTTCAGAAGTTCCAAGGTCAAACGAAGGTGTTGCTCGTGGTCGGCTCGAGACTTTGAAATAATGAGAATATCGTCGATGAACACAATGATGAACTTATCTAAATAAGGTTTACAGACCCTATTCATTAAGTCCATGAAGATAGATGGGGCATTCGTCAAACCAAAAGGCATGACAGTGAACTCGTAATGCCCATATCTTGTGCGGAAGGCAGTTATGGGAATATCTCCTTCCAAAACACGAAGTTGGTGATACCCAGAACGCAGATCGATCCTGGAAAAATAGGTAGCACCTTGCAGCTGATCAAAGAGATCATCGATTCGAGGTAGGGGATATCGATTCTTGATGGTAAGCTTATTAAGCTCACGATAATCGATACACATTCGAAAAGATCCATCTTTCTTTTTCACAAAGAGGACAGGAGCTCCCCAAGGCGAAAAGCTCGGACGAATGAATCCTTTATCAGACAACTCTTGAAGTTGTTTCGATAACTCTTGCATCTCCGACGGTGCAAGACGATAAGGTGCTTTTGCAATCGGGTTGGCATTGGGTACAAGATCAATATGAAACTCGTCTTGACAAACTGGAGGCAAACCAGGCAGTTCATCGGGAAACACCTCTGGATAATCCCGAACAATCGGAATATCCTGAATACTCTTGCTCTTGCCTTTCTCCTCGGCGACATGTGCCAGGAAAGCAACATATCCTTTTCGCAAATAACTTTGGGCCTTTGTACACGACATAAGCTTCAAACCATCAGATGGCTTCCCGCCACGAACTTCCAGAACATCGCCAGACGGAAGAGGGATACGAACAATTTTATCGAAACAAACCACCTCAGCATGATGTTTGGTTAACCAATCCATCCCTATGATAATGTCGAAACTCCCAAGTTGCATCGGTGTGAGGTCAAAAGGAAAAAGATGATTACTCAAATTGCCACTTCGTTTTTTTTTTAGAATGAAACGAGCACTTAGAATTTTCGAGGGAATCATGAGCAATCGTATGAACGAGAGAACTACAAATACGGTTCTTTGGTGTAGGTATCGTAGGGGTATGCCATACACACATACAACTATATTTGTACATCAGAATTGCAAAATAAAGATTTATTTATAAACAAAATCGATGGTTTCCGAGTTCAAAGGAAAACATTAGAAACATAAACATAAGATTCGGATTATTCAAAGCAGCAGGTTCTTCCAATCGGCCAATTGCTCATCCATGGGTTAGATTTGCATTGAAAATCTTTGGGTATCTGTCCCTGACATAACCCGTCTCGCCATAGGTGTAGCAAATACCAGGAGGAAAATGAGCCTGTGTTAGATCTGCTTAAAATTAAACGGGGTTCTGAAAAGTTTGGTTTAACACAGTGACTGAACGACAGTCTCGTGCCAAATGACCAATGAGTCCACAGTTGAAACATTTCCGACATTTGACACTGGCATAGTGGTGGAGGTTACACTGATTGCACAAAGGAGCAGTTCCTAAGTACGGCTTCTTAACTGGTGGTGCTGCCACGTGGCTAGGTTTTGCTTGATTTGGTGTAACGGCTACGGGATCCTTTGGAGCTTTACGCTTCTTTGACTTTTTCGATGGCTCGGCTTCTGCTTCTTTCGATGCTTCTTGGGTGGCTTCATTATTGAGACGAGACATGGCGATGCCTAAATCCACAGTCTTCAGGATTACTTCGCCTATTCGCTGGGCAAATTTGGCAGTTTGCTCGGACATTTGAATGGCGTTGCGATGAAGAGACATTCTAGAGGAAATGAAAGACATAGGAGAAAACAAGCGAAATGTTATCGGATAATTAAAATAGAACAACAACGCATAGAAATAGCGATCAATTGTTTGTCACTTAAGGCAAACAATGTGACGGTGGTTAATCAAAGTAAACGGGTCATATTAATGTATCACCGAAGACATGCTCGCCTATAAGTGAACACTCACCCCAAGAGTTCCCAGATAAGAGTGACTGGTCCGATGCTGCGGATTTGTACGAACACTCTAGCCTTAGACAGAAAGCTCAGGGTACAGGCATTCACCCTTCCAGTTCGCACGTGTTCACATTATAAGACCCAAACTTTGACGAAATTTTAAAAACTTAGAGGGTTCAAAACCTTATAATAAATCATCCTAGAACAGATGATTGGTTTTCAAAGCGGATTCGGAATTTGTGTTCTTGTTGTGGTTGTCACCTAAGGATAAGTGACGGTATTGTTTTAAGATCTAAACACAAGAATCTTGTGTTAGGGTCCTAGGAAGGTTATAGACTAGGTCAAAGCATTACTAATAACCTAATTCCCTATAGCCATGAGCTCTGATACCAACTATTCTGTCACACCCCGACCGCGTAAAACAACCAATCGCGGCGGAATCGTCGGGGAGTGTTGTAACAGAATCATTGTTTCAAAACACACGGAAATTTGAAGTTTCGTTTTATTAAACATTAAATATTTACATCGTCTGGGAATCTAAATAAACAAGTTAAACTTAGTCTATCATTGTTATTAAGTCACTAAGGCATCGTCCAGTCCTATGTGAGCATGCATCCTAGCAATCAACATCATTCAACAACACCTGAAACATATGTGAAAACAAAGTCAGCAAAGAAATGCTGGCGAGTACATAGGTTTTTGAGAGTGTCGGATTCATGGCTAGTTTACATGTTGCAACACTTAATTAAAACCCGTGTTTTGAAAAGTATTGTATTGCGACATAATTAACCAACTCAAATCAAGTTGGTTATAATTTGTAAAATCTCGTAGCCATGATTCTTAACCCAAAACGTTTATTTAATAAAATCTCGTTAATAAAACTTGTTAATAATTCTCGTTCGTAAAACTCGTATAGTTTATATCGCTTCGAACACCTCGTTTGTGTGACATCGTTTCAAATCGTTTACCCAAGTGAACAAAATAACGCTACGGTATGTAATATGATGAAAACATATATATATAGGAAGTACCAGCGGCGTATCCACTATGCTTTCATCACATTACACCTGTCCCGTTATCTAAACACTACCGAAAACCAATCGTTTACCCAAATCGTTTAATTCGTTAAAAATCGCTTTAGTCATTTAAATCATTCTCGTTTTAAATCGTGAAACTACTTTTGATTGTCTTGCTAATAACATTCAAACCTTTGTGACTCGTCCATCGTTCATTTCGTTCTTGCATTAACAAACCTCCAAAGGGTAAGTTAACAATCATCAGATTCAGTCATTACCCACCTAACCCACACATAACCATGGGTGCGGTCTGATAACGGGATTTGTCGGATCCTATGGTACCATAACCTAATACTGGTCGGTTCGGCCAAAATTAATGAATATCATTTGTTATGTAACTACAACCAACAAG
Organism: Helianthus tuberosus; assembly: GCA_030545235.1. NCBI lineage: Eukaryota > Viridiplantae > Streptophyta > Magnoliopsida > Asterales > Asteraceae > Helianthus > Helianthus tuberosus. The sequence goes on along the minus strand of CM060435.1, from coordinate 39,109,823 downwards.
TTCGTTCACATTATCGAAATCGTTGTTAGTTTTGTATAAACCATCTCAATCGTTTTGAAACCATCGTTAGAATATTGAAATCGTTTTGATACATATGAATCACCCCAAAACAATCGAAAACAGTAAAAAGATGGGATCTATGTACTCACCTTTGGATGCGTTTTTATACGTTAACACAATCCCTCAAATTGTTTATTCGTCCTAAATTAGATAAGAATGATTTAATAATCAAAAACCCACAAAAATACCGAATTTTCTCTGATACTTAAAATTTTCACATAACTTTGAGATTTCTCGAAATGTTATTATTTTTTATTATCTTGGTGTATTTGTATATATGTACTCGAGCGTAATACACATAACCTTGTCAACACTAACACATTATCATACACATATTGTAAAACACATAGCACATTGTAACACATAAATTCACTCATGAACAACCCATTCTAGTTATGTCGAAAAACACTTATTTTTGCGATTCGGTAACATTTTTGGGCGTCGGAAGTCACGTATGACTAACCAAACACCGAGTAAACTTAATATAAGTTAAAATACTTATTTTTATACCAAATATATCAGTTTGGTTACTGATCTAAAACAGTTTTGCAAAAATACTCCGAAAAGACGATTTTTGACAGTTTTACCGTATAGTTTTGCATCAAACATTACCCGAACCATCCCAAATCAAAACGACTTGAAATTTTGACACAACCCATGTTATTTACTGAATAAAATAATGGTTATACTCATGATAGTGCAGGTCTTAAACAAAGCACATAAATCATGCAAATTTCACATAATTTACCACTTTTTAAGCTATATGTACAACATGCAAAGCTATCAACCTTATGTCAAAGTTTTATGTCCTTATAATATACCAAATAATGTTATTTTTAGTGTTTGTAACCTGATCTAAAACAGTTTTGTCATATAGCCATTTTTCATCATTTCTTGAGCTTTAAATCAACATATATTCACATGTACAAGTGCCTAAAACATACTATCATAACATCATCATTTTATGTTAATCTAAATGCTTCAAATATGTGATATATTCAGGTTTATTTGCTGAAGTACTTTACAATTAACATAACATACATAGCTCATCAATCACTTGCATTTAAACTATTATTCAAGAACATGTGACAACTTAAACAAGTACTTATCAAAAATAAAGCTCGAAACTCATATACTCATACATATATGTACGGTTATATGTACATACATATCACCACCATTTTAATTTTGTATCATGACCCATTTCATTTTAGATTTCAAGTTTAGTGAAAATCACAAGATTCAAGAGAAACTTCAAATCATCAAGAACAACCAAGAATCAAAGTATGGTTTAAACATAAGTGTTATACCTTCAAGATTCAAGTAGGTTGTAGGATGAGATTTTGATGATAGGAAACTTGTAATCACTTGACAACACCTTGGAATCACCTTTAGATCTTCACACTAACTTGAAGGTTGCTAGAAATGAGCTTGAATATGAAGAACAAGATTGAAGAAGGGATGAAGATGGTGAGAGAGAGAGGGGATGGTTATAGAGGAGAAAGATGAAAGGATTGAGTGAACTTGTAGGACATGTAAGATCTTAGAAAGATTTAAATGGGATTATAGAAGATATGGGACTTGGCATGCATGAACACTTGGCACCTAAAGATCATATATGATATTAACAAATCTAAGAAAATATTTTGGTGGGGCCACCAAATATATGACCGTAAGTTAGATGGGGGAGGGGGTCCATGTGTATTTTTTTATATAAACATGTTATATGTAGGCTAAAACGGGTTTTTAACTGGCTACCGGGTATTTTATCTAGCGTTTAAATCCCGGTTTGTGGCGTTCTTAATTATTTTTATTATACTATAAAAATAAACTCGCCAAAATATTACTGAAATAAATTTCAGTTGCCAAGACTGGCTGCGTTCTCTGCGTTTCGCAGTAGAAGCACTGTGTCGCGCAGAAACACACGGTACGCGCTTAAACTTGAAAAATAACGTTTTTAAGCGTTTTAATTTATTTTTCAACACGAACCTGATTAAAAATAAAATTTTAATTATAACAAAATATTTTTGGGATTTAAATATTATCCGGGTGGTCATCAACGTTAGTTTCGCAGTTTTGTCGTAAATAGTTCTTTAGTTCAAATAAACATGTTTTTGCCATACCGAATCCTTCGAAACTTATTTCTAAGTTTTTTAAAGGATATTTAGGGTATGTTTGGCTTACCTCACAGTTCTGGAGTGTACGTCACGTTAAACTGATTGCGTTTATGCACCAGTTTGCGTATGACCTTCCAGAAAGTGATTTAAAGCTTGAAATCGGAATCGAATCAAATTGTAAAGTCATTAAACACAATAACTCATATAATAACACCAAAGCACATTGTTTTATTAATAATCAACATTCTTTTACATTATATGGTTCTTACAGAACACAGTTGTCACAGGTGAAGATAGAATTAATGTTTTAGGAACCTGTTCAAATCAAAAAAGAAGAATCAACGATGAAGATGATGTAGCGATGAAGATAGAATCGAAGTTTCAATATGAAATTAGGGTTTGTGAATGCACGGCTGAAAGAAATGGGGAATAAAAGAAGCGAGTGAAGAAAAAGAGTGGACGGAAGGGTTTTGTGGTTTTAGAGCTCAAATTCTTTCAAAAGAGGTTAATTGGATGCCATGCGGCAATTAGTGGTTTAAGTGAATGCCAAGTATCCTAAGTTTGTTTTGATTTATTATAATTTATAGATTTATAAGATATAGATTATAGATATACATAGATAGATGTATATATCTATTAAATAATTGATCAATTTCGTATTACAATAATAACAAGAACTTGGGTGTTATGTCTTCATCATCCTTGCAAACGAACTTCAATGACCTGTCTTCCTCCGAATAAACCGTTTTGTCACAGGTTGAACAGTGTACATAAAACTATCCACGATTCATGTCAAATTTCTCTATCCATGCGTGACACCTGAATCTTGTAGAGTGCTGTGTTTGATCATTGCATAAGAACATTTTAGGTGTCTGCACGGAAAAGCATTACTAACAACCCCCTCACCCATTTACGTTAACACAACATATTGATATATGATTTAAGTAACTTAACCTCGTTAGGAAGGTTTCCTAATGTAGGTGACGGACAGCCCGTTTTTTTTTCTTTCTAAAATAGACGGTGTAGGTATGTTTTACCAGGCATTGTTCCCTTAAATCCTCGTTGCTATAAGTTTTTTTTTCATGAAAATACGTGTTGAACATGACTATGCATAATTTATATTCGATTAATGAACCTAAGAGTTTTATTTACATCGTTATGCTTAATGAACATGAGAATATTGTTTACATGTGATGCCTTAGTACCTTTTTCCCAGCAATGTCAGGAATCGTCAACTCACGAACAGTAATTATCGGATCGTCTTCGTCATTGGGATCAACAGGTGGTAGGTCCTTAAGCCTATTTGTTTTCCAAAAGTAGGAAATGTAAGGAAGTTAGATGTAATTTTGTAGGATTCAAGTAATAGGTATTTATATGTCTATATGTGCTTACCTCTTTGTATACTCGATAGTTTGTGGCATTTCCGGGTTGATAGCAACCGTTGTCAAATATGTAGCCTCGAGTTGAATCGAACCTATAAACAATATTTTTAATGTCTGATGTAAACTGCTTTGATAAATCTGTTTCAGTAGCGAGTATTTTATTTTTCAGGAAACATACCATAGTATTTTGAAACTTGTGTGGCTGTTATGGCAACTATGTTTCCAGATCCAACATGGTCACCGATTAGATGTAACATACTCAGCCAAAGAGTGATCTCAACCTTGTTTCGACTGTATAACAGAAGATGTATTGAGAACCGTATTTGTTAATAATTTATTATCATTTATGAGATAAGTTTGTGACACACTTACCGCTCGTCGCGTAGCACAACCTTCCTAACTGCTGAAATCTTACCTATTGGTTGGAGATAATTGCGGTCCACACGGCCTATGAAATCTATAATTATTTAAATCTTTAGGGCTTAGTGTATAAATTATAAACGTATTTTCTATAACTATTGATCATAGTATACGTGTACCAGTTAGCAATTTGTTAACTTTGATGCGACCCCTTAGCACCTCGTAGCTCACAAAGCCGAAGTATATGTTTGGTATATCTGCGCTTTCTATGGGAATGAACTTTGCTTTCTTACCTATTATAAGCGATGTTGGGTGGTTTATAGTAGCCATGTAGTCTCGAGGCTTGGTGCAGACATATCCAGTAACCTTGTAGCATGATTGCAGCCTTATTATTTTGTCAAAGTATTCTATTTTGTTACCATTAGTTGTAGCTTCAATACCGTCTCTCTGCGTTACAGGTAATCTAATAGTGTTAGGATGTCATATGCCTTTGGGAAAAAAACATAAACTATAACCTTGAAACACTGACCAACATATAATATCATACGTTTTCTAATATCACAACAGGAATTGATAAGGATGGAATAATGACTTACATTTCTATCAACAAACTGATAGCACAGGTCGTTTTTCTTAATGCCCGGGACTTTGCTCGTAGAAATCCATTTTTTAATCACTCTAATCTCGATAGCTGTTGCTTTTTCTCTTGCTCTTATGTCCTTGACAGCCCTGGAGGACATATTCGCTTGTTACCTTACAAAGACCAAAACAAAGAGTAAGCTGTTGTCTCGTAGTTAATATTTATGATGATATTATTCGAATATTGCTCATTTATGATGTGCTTTTAAAAAAAATATATAACCTTTTGCATCGGCCAAATCAAATCAGTAACTTTGAGGAAAAATGTAAAGATAACATGAATATTCAACATGTACAAAATTCTTTGAGTATCAATTTAGATTAAGAAAGAAAAGGCGATTAGCCAAATCCTAAATATATTAATTTTCAATCTTATATAACAATAAACCTACAGATTTCTATTGTTAATAAAGTAATAATAGATAATTAGTTACTGCAAATCCTTAAAAACTCAAAATTAAAGCCTATAGAAAGAATTGTTATCTCCACCAACAAATCATCAACACAAAGATGTGTCATCTCTACCACAGATGCTCTACACCTAAATATAATCAACTTTCCTCACATATGTAAACCAAACCTCAGACTAAACCTAAAATTTGGTAACCCTAAAAAACCATGAAAACCCTATAACAAAAATTACTTCATCCTATACAACAATCATAACTAAACAACGAACATTGGTGAAAAATTTACCAACTTAAGAGTAGGAAAACCCATTTAGAAATAAGATTAACATAAATCAGAAAGACCTACCTTCAATCAACAGTTGTGTGAGCGGGATAAATGAACCAGAGAGATTAGGGCTTGATTCAGTTCTGAGGAAAGAGTAAATCGCATGTCTGGGGGTTTAAACCCTAAATCGTGATGGAGAAAGACACGTATAAGGGGTACTTGGCACTTTGTAATCAGGTTTATAACTCAAACCATCATCAGATAGACACCTAATGAACAACTGGAGATCTATATAAAATAGTTGGCAATCCTACTCTGTTTAGAACAACTTATACAACTGGTACTACATATACTGCAGTTAGTACAACACATAATGCACAACAATGTTTTAAATTAATAATATATAAATATGGTAAAGAATAACTTAATCTGGAAACCAGTTTGATTCCTTACTTTGAAAACATATTTAATGCTATATTTGTAAATATATTTTAACTTTTTGGCTTTTCTTAATTTATATTTTAACCGTCCTTTGATTCAATTTTTTTAATTATCATTTTAAGCAAACAGTCAATATATTTTTTTAATATGTTAATATCTAAGTTATAATAGTTTATCGAAGTCAGAATATCTGCATAATAATTTTTATACAAGTCAAAACTCACCTGATGTCTTCAATGGACATAAATTTTCAGGCTTGCCAAACTATAGATTATTACCAAAGGGTAGTGTTTCAGTAACGTTATCAAGAAATATTGATGGGAAGAATGGTTTATGCAATGAAACTCGACTAAAGGCCCCATTACTGGGTGATTAGGTTATTGAGGTACCCATATTATCTGAAAGTAATATTGGCACTCGAACAATTATCCCTAGATTTCAATTAATATAGCCAAATAAAAGTGTAGGATCGTTGTGCGACCTGAATGAGTCGTTCAGAAGAGTTTGTATCCGAATCTAAGGCGGAATTCAGAGAAACGGACTTGTTTACAGCTTGATTCAATTATAATGTCTCTTGTATTGATATAATAGTCTTACAGCACCTGGAGACAATTCGGCAGAGCTTCGCTACTCAGATCCGAAAGTTACAAATGACAAACCTAGGCTCACTATATATAGGTGTGTTGATTTCGCTTGAAATGGTTAAAGCCACTTTCATGCGAAATTACTAACAAACATATAAATCTCAGTTTCTAGCATCCCGAGCACTGGTTTATCCTATCCTGTTACATGACTCGATACAAGACGAAGTCGACAGACATAGTGCACTAACAGACTCCCTCTTGGATGTTGACGAAGTCTTCAGTGTCGAGTCTTTATCATGACACATCTTCAATCTTGATCAGTCTTCATACTCTTTCCAAATTGTCTAACACTGTAAGCATCCAACAATCTTTCTTCATTGATCAGCTTCTATCTTTGAATGTTATACCAGAATCTTACTCTGGCTCTAACATTAACATCTTTTCTCAGGCTCCCCCTTTCGTCAAGCTTCCGTGCTTTAGGGATCGACACCTTGCTTTCTGGTTACAAGCTCCCCCTTACTTTGAGCTCGTCTTCAGACTCCCCCTTAGACTCAGCTATCGGGATCGTAGTCTGGTACAAAATCTGCAATCACTCAAACATTTATAAGAACAAACGTTTTGAATCATTCAATTGTCCAGGAATTGTGACCTGTCTCTTTCAAAATTTCTAAACTAACACTTTTTAACAATTTTCAAGGATTTTACAGTTTCAGCGAGCAAGATCGGAAACTGGCTCCTTTTCAAAGATTTTAACAATATAAGCATCCAAATCCCTCACAGTTAATTGTCCAAGTCCAAATTAATGACCTTGGAGATATCACAAACTGTTTTTGATTTTTGTATAAAAACTTCAAGTTTCAAATTAATGAACTTGTTTTATTTTCAGAAACACAATCAGCTTACTTAGATTTTGAAACTCAGCATTTCAGACATCGGTTGTCGAAAATAAAGCAGAATCAAAATCTTTTTGTATTTTTCTGAAATGTAAAACAGTAAATAAATATTTACAAACAATATTTTTGTTTGAGTTCGCGTTAGAGGATCATATCAGATTTTGACAAATCACTAGCACCGTTGAGCTTTAAACACTTTAAGTTCTAAACAATTCACTTAGATTGTCAGTATACTGATCCACTTAAATTTTTACACAAATTTCAATTGATTCGAGATACGAGATTAGTGTTTTAAGGACTTAAACTTATTCGCGTGTCCCACCTCAGAATATACTCCCGTATCCAGATCCTAATATTCAGTCTTACAGGTGAGTATACCTAGATGATATCTGTAAAGGGTTAAATGCGAGGGCCATGAGAGCTCAGGCTATTGCTTCCGCAAAATCAGAGAGATGACGGCTTTGACTTTTGGTGTGTTCCCTTTAGAGAATCTTTTCTTCAACAGCACATGATTGACATTTTTCAATGTTTCATCATTTTTATGCTGAGGGCAATGCTATATTTCAAGCAAGCGAAAAGTATTATACGGGGACTAGGCCATTGCTTCTGCATTATCAGAAGTCCCGGGATAATACCCCAGATATCACTAAGCATAAAGACCTAGTATCTCAGAAAGAGGGGTCTTTCAAACAAGATTTCGGGGGTTACCCATATATCCGAGAGATGTTCCCCACGATATAAGTAAGTTTGAAATTTAGGTTTATATCTCATCATAATCTACTAAATGTGCAAAAACCTACTGACACATCATCTGTGAGACCGTTTATCACATTTTGATTTTCCATTTCTTTAGCATACTGTGATTGTCTACTGATGTACTATCATTTCCTCTTTTATCACAAAAACTCAATTTTTCATTTTATCATGTTTTTTACTTTTTCAAATTTTCTAATGTTTTTGGATTTTCTGACAATATTACTCCCCCTAAAATTCAAAACCATTAAAAGAAAATTTGACAAACCAACACTGATAGCTCTGTCTCGCCATCCATTTTCTGCTTCTCGTGCTCTGTTTTGCAGAAAGTATAACGTACCCCCATGATTTACAACTCATTGATATTTTACAGTTTGAAAACCGTTTTTCAATCTTGTGAAATTAATCATGTTTGTTCCGCCGTGAGGGTTTTGGCATATTCAATCAACATCTTTTTGAATTTTTGAATATTTGACAAATTTAAAAACAAACACATTTTTGGTTTTTCAAAATTTTGACAAAATAGAAACATATTTTTGGTTTTTAAATTTTTCAATTTTTAGGGTTTTTGAAATATTGTTTATTTATGTACAGAAATCAACCAAACTCCATGTTTCAACCAAACCAGGATTTAGCAGCCTCCTCTTCTCGTGCCAGGCTGCTCCTTTTTCCATATTCACAATCTTCAGTTGTCTTGAGCACCTGCACGTTCAACTATTCAGTCACTTGAACAATTTAGCCCAGGTCTGTTGGACCTTAGGCATTTCAACACAATATGCATCATTTAACTTTGGAAAATCTTTGTCATTTTGAACAAAGACTTTTTCAACTTTGACTTCAACTTTCTAATCTTTTACCGAAGTCATTTGTTTCTTAATTGTCCATGTTTGACCTTTAGGAGCACCTCTTTTGTAAAAATTTGAATCTTTTTGAACATTTTGGTTTTGAACAACAGTTGGTTTCCAAAATTGTTGTGGTTTTGTCATATCAACTGATGTTTGCCAACTTTGCGTTTTTTTGAATCTGGGTGTGTGAGAATTCCAGGTGTGTCTTGAATCGAACCTATTCGGGTTTGATTTCCAAGTTTGATTCGAAGCAAACTTGTTTGTGTTATACCTCCAAGTTTGTTTTGAATCAAATCTGGTCGACCTTTGTTTCACATCCTCATATTTTTGTTTCTCAACATCCTCAGACTTCTTTTTGTCAACATCCACAGGTTTCAGATTTGGACACTTACGTGCAAGATGTCCAGTTTGATCACATTTGAAATATGTTCTCTTGGACACATCTTTAACCTGTGGTTGTTGCTTTTTCTTTTGAGCATAGAACTCTTCATTAGACTGTCGTCTAAATTGGAGTTCTTTCTCTTCTTCAGAACTTGTTCCATGAACAAAATTCATCTTTGCCTGATAATTTGACATTTCATTTTTCTTCCAATTCTGTTTCTTCTTATAACCCAAGCCAGCCTTCATGTTTTTCTTCTTGAAACCAGGTTTATTATAAGAAGTTTTGTGACCTTTTCCAGCAAACTTTGAAATTTCAGACTTTTCAATCTCAACCATTTTGAAAACTTTATCAACCTTTTCTGAAATCACATTACGAATCGGGAATACAATATCTAAGAATAATTTGTCCGATCCAATCATGGTATAAACCAATCCTTTTGAATCTTCATTCAAATTTTTCTCAGATTTTGAGTTTTTCAGATATCCATCATGAAAATTACCTTCATTTTCATCCTGTGATTCAGATTTACCTGTTTCAACTGACTCTTCTTTCAACACACTTTCAACGACCTTACCTACCACCTCTGAATCACTAGAATCATCAGATTTGGAATAGGTTACGTCAATGTTATCTGGCAATTGATCTACCATGTTGAAAGCTTTTTCGACCTTTTCATCATCATAAAATACAAACTTTTCCGGTGGTGGAACTTGATGAAACTCTGAGCCAATGCCTTTCTTGTTTTGCTCAGAATCTTTACCATCCGGTTTTATGTTGAAAATTCTTTCAAGCACATATGATGACACGTGATAACTTTTTAACTTGTTGTTATCCTGTTCTAAATCAGCAATCTGACGCTTTAGCTTAGCAACATCCTCAATGTAATAATTTACAACTTGTTGTTTTATTTCATATTGTCGCTTAAATGTATTAGTTGTTTCAGAACAGTAATCCAATCTTGATTGAACAAATTTCATTTCACTCTTCACCTTTTCATATGACTCTTTTGTAATGTGATATGCCAATTTTATTGAATCATATTCTTTTTTCATTTCATGACAATCATTTTCTTTTTGAGAACATTCTTCTGTCATTTTCAAAACTTTTTCTTTCAAAATTTCATTTTCTTTTTCTAATTTGTTACATTTTTCCAAAAGTTTTTCATCATTATCTTTCAAAACTTTTTCATTTTCTAACATTTCTTTGTATTTACTTTTGAAAACCTCTTCGATTTTAACAAATTCAAGATCTCTTGTTCTAAACTTTTCGTCTTTTTCAGTACAAGCACTGCATGGTTTCATGCATTTCTGGCACTGTTTAACAATTTTTAAGATTTCAGAATCAGAATTTACCTCAGTGATTGACACCTCGGTGTTTGCTTCTGTCTGCTTCTGATCAGCATCACTCCTTTTCTCATCATCAGCATCAACACCAACATCATCAGCAACCTCCAAAAACTCATCCTTCACTTCAACCAAACTTTCAACCTGTTGTTCTTCAATAACAACTTCTTTCAAAACTACTTTTTCTTCTACTTTCTCTTCCTCAGCAACCTTCTTCAAATCATTCACCATCTCATCCACATTCTTCTTCATTCTTTCTTCATCCCTCTTCCTCAAACTCGATGTCATGACATATCTTATGTCTTTTTCATGCCTTTTCGCATATGTGTTATCTTTTGAAACATTTGTATAATATTCGACAGATCGAGGAATTATGAGAAGAACATCATCAAAAATTATGTCCTTCTTGGGAACAACGGGTTCTCCATTTCTGTTGACATAGCACTCTCGTTTCTTATCCCATCTTTTATTAATCACTGCACTTTCATATTCTTCTTGCATTTTGTCAATTCTGTTCCAAGCAATGTTTCTTTCTCTGTATGTTTTCTCACTCAGAATCTCTTCTCTGGTTTTCTCTTTGATTTCAGCTATAACATTTTCTTCTTTGTTTTCCTCTTTAATTTCAGCAACAAAAACATAATGGTTCCTCTTTGATGCACCTTTTCCATGAGCAGTAACTTGATTATCCAAACGATCTTCTTCTGGAAGAATCTGACTCCAATCATATCCTTCGTCATCATGGATTACTGCACAAGCTCTTGACTTATCTCTGGGTTTATCTTCAATCATTTTCGGCTCTTCTTTGCTTCGGTGGTATATTGCCTTTCGGTAATAATCATCATTGAATGGATGTTCATTTCCACCAACTGCAGAATTGTTGCATTCTCTCTTGAAATTACCTTTTTGTTTGCATTTGAAGCAGGTCACTTTGGACTTATCAAATCCAAGTTTTGTTGATGGACCACCTAATGATTCTTTCTCAGTAATCTCCATGTATCTCTGAGCTCTGCGAATGCAACTAGCTAAGCACCAGCGAATGTCTATGAGTTCCATTTCTTCCGGATCAATCTGGTCGTAGTCTTCTTTGGTCAATTCGGAATTTCCAATTTTGCCTGCAACTAGACCTTCATACGATTCGAGAACAAATGCAAGAAAGCTCATTTGCTGCTTAGTTGCATTGATGCTCATGGTCGGAGAATTTTTCAACTTGAGAGCAATGTTGCACAGTATTTCCTCTGATTCTTCAGAAATAGCTTTTGACGACGATGAATGATAACCCGGATTGTAGCTTGATGAGCTTTTCTGAGATTCTTTTGTCCTTTCACCACTGAATGATGTCTTTGGTGATTCACCAGCTTTCACCGAAGGTATATTGCCTTTGTAATAAAGACCAACATTCTGTTGATGTGAAGAACTGCTCATCTTGTTTTGTTTCTGCAATTCAAGCTCATGAGTTTCAATCTTTTCAATTAACGTATCAAGAGAAATTGTTTCATACAAAGCATCATTTTTCAATATAAACACAAACGTTTGCCACTGATCAGCTCGTGGTAACGCTTCTAAGATTTTGTCAATTATTTCTTCTCTTGTTTTCTCAATCTTAAATATTTCCAGTTCAATTTTTAGATGACAAAACCGTTCAATCATTTGTTGAACTGATTCACCGTTAAGACTATCAAACAAATCAAATTCTTTCTTTAATAAGACAATCTTATTTTTCTTGATTTGTTTACCCCCCTCAGCTTTAACCCGTAAAGCTTCCCAAACTGATTTTGATGACCCGTCATGTTGTAATAAAGCAAACATGTCATTTCTAATTGATGACTGGATCAAGGCAATCATTCTCTGTTTAGCTGCAAATTCGGATTTGTCTTCTTTGGATAAGTTCTTGAGTGGGAGAACTTCTCCTTTATCATTCTTTGGTCTTTCATATCCAAACTCCAGACAGAACCAGCTTTCATGCGCATATGCTTTTGCCCAGTTAATGAAACGTTCTTTCCACCAAGTATAATCTTCAATACTATCGAGCATTGGTGGTTTTGAATGTGTTCCGTAGAAGTTATCATGTTTAATATTTTCATTGACTGCTTTCGTTATGGTTTTTGGTGTAACAGTCGAAGTTTCAGACGATTATGATGTTAATGCATTGTAGAATGTGTTGTAGAATTCTTCAGCCATGATGAAAATTTCTTGAATTTCCTGGAGACAAAACAATCAAACAAACACAATCAGTTGAAACAATATCAAACAACTTGAAATAAACTGACACTCGGTTGACTTGAAATGATCTTGAAGCGAAATGTTCACTTTCAAACGGAATAGTGATCTTCAAACGGAATAAGATCTCAAGCGGAATCACTTTAGTGCGGAATAACCTTTTCAAACGAAATATGTTCAAACGAAATCAATACTTCAAGCGAAATCAGAACTTCAAACGGAATTACACTTTGAAGCGAAATAGCTAATTTCGTGTGAACCTTTCAAACGGAATTACTTTTTGGTGTGAAATACTGCTTTCAAACGAAATCACTTAAGCGGAATACCGGATTCAAGCGAAATTATAGGACTGATTCCGTGCAAAATACTGCTGACGGGTAAAGTACCGTCAGTGGTAAAATTTAACCGGTAAAGTACCGTCAGTGGTAAAGTTTAACACCCCGAAAACAGGCTTGGGTAATTAAACTCCGTTAATACTAAAAGACGGGTAAAGTACCGTCAGTGGTAAAATTTAACCGGTAAATATTAGGATTTAAATAATTAATCCTAATATTAAACAAAAAGTCAATAAAAGCTTTTAGGAAATAAAAGCTTAGAAGGCCCGAGTTAACGGGACCTAAATTAAACTTAGTCATAAATATTCCCGAACCCGCTAAGCTAATTATGAATGCTTGACCCGGTTAATAAAAGGGAATATGGATTGTAAAGAAGTAGGTTATAACCTACTTAATAATTAACGAAACATGAGGGACCAAAGTTGGATATTTGGAAATAAGGTTTATTTATTAAAAACAAAAAATAAAAACACACCACACCTAGTGTGTGCGTGTGTGAGGTCGACCAGGAGAAAGCTCAGGGAGCTCAACCCCTAACTTCCACAACTTGATCAAATTGAAGCCCAAATCAAGAGCCAAATCACTGCATGAACACAAATTCGTGATCACCTAGTCATGGGGATTACAAGGTATGTTAAAATTTATGATTTGGTGATACTTTGAGATTATGATGAACAATCATAATCGAAATTCTTGAATGAATCTTGAATCTATGAGTGTTATGGTGATTATATCTTGGTGTAGAAACAAACCCTAGTAGAAAATTGGATGAGTTGTTGTCAAAACTAGGGATTTGGTAATTACCCTATATTGTGATAAGTGGGTTTTATGTTAATATGATGAACACTCATGTTAGAGTGTTAACTCGATGAATATTGATTGTTATGAAATAAGTTCTTGATGTAGTTCATGAACACTAGAAATAGAGGTTTGATTTGGTGTAAATCTTGGTGAAAATAATTAGTTATGAACTAGTTAGTAAATATGGAAAATATGCACATTAGGTGTTCGATAAAATGCCTAAATGAGAACTAAAGTATTGAATTTTAGAGTGAAAACGCATATTCGAATGATATGGCAATTACGCGTGATATGAAGTGATAAGAGCTCTAAATACTATGTTGATTTAGACTTAAGGTAGAAAACATGTGATTGAAAGTGGTTAACTTTAGATAAGTTAAGTTAACTAATCATGAAGCCGAATAGTAGCATCGGCATAGAAAATAAGTGAGGTGGAATAGTCGTGATTGTTAATGACTAATTTAACCGCCTTGTAAATGTTTGACAATAGTTTGGCGCTTAACAAGCTAAGTGAAGCTTGGGGAGAAAGCGGGTCGAACAAGTCAAGCATAAAGGAAAAGCGTATTCGGGATGCAAGGTAAGTATATCTTACACTAGTCATATATTTATAATATTCTTTCGTCGTATTAGTTACGAAAAAAGAAAAATACCTAATTGAGATATGATGTTCCGACGTGTGGTCGTACGGAACAAGATAATCAAACATGACAAGAAAACATAATGATGGCTAAGAATGAGTTAAACCGGTAATTCGATCATATTATGACGAATGAAGCATGTACTTTTAATGGTTATCATATAAGTTAAATCATAATAACCATTAAGGGCAAAATGGTAATTTTGACAATTTGACAATGGTAATTGGTCATATAGATCAAATGGGTCAAAAGGTGAAATTATCACCCTTTGACAATATCGACTAATGGGTTGCCAAGTTGCGTGAATTTAGGAAATAAATAGCACATGGATGCTTACATCGCTACCTCTTAGTAGCCACTAAGGAAAGGTATCGAAACGGGTCAATATATTGATCCGAGCCAGGTATGTATAGTAATATAACTCATCATGTAGAATTTGGAATTCTATAACAGTTAGACAAGGTTAAAATAAGATATTCGGTTATCTTTTTGGTAGAGCGAATAAATTGAGTTATGATCATGGTGTTTAGAAACATATTGGTTTCTAAACAAGAATATGGTTGAAAGGTCGGACTTTGGGGTTCAAACAAGCAATAATAGTCCTTCGTCGTAAAAGAATGACAAAAATTGACTAAAACGCCCTTGTTGGCTAATTCGAATAAACAACCTTTAAAGGTAGTTTTGAAACGAGTTTTTGATCAAATAAATAATTGGAATAAATGTAAGAAGCGAAAGATGTAAATCTTCGGTCAAATGACTTTATATGAGTCTTTGTCGTAAATTAGTAATCAGAAGAGAAAAACTCGGATTTTATAGATCACCTCATCAAGTCCACCACAATTATAGTTGTGGTGGAAGATTCCTTGAATAGAATGTTGTAAATAACGCTAGAAATGAATGAAAGCGATTTTAAGCTTAAAGTGCTTAATTACCTTAATGGATCAAAAATAAGCACTTGAACATAAACGGGTTCTAACTAAGTAGGAAACCCATGATTTATGATTTATTTGATAGGAAATATTGAATTTATGATTCTCATGAGTTTATAGATCAAGTAAACGTGTTTGTTTGATAAAATAGCGAACGGGTCAAAATTTGGTAAAAATGTAATAAGCCGAAGACTTAAAAGTCTTAAAATTTGCAAATCCGGATGTTGGATTTTGGCTCCATATGATGAAGGGTCAAATTACAATCACGTAGGAAGAAACGGTAGGTCAAACGGACAAGCGGTTTGAAAGATACGAAAGTTTTCGTGTCGTTAAACGGCAAAATAGAGAGGTGGAATGCAGGGACCACCGTAATTTACGGTACCACCGTAAATTACGGTGGAGTTGATAATGTTACGGTGGTTACATACTGATTTACGGTGGAAGGATGAACTCCCAGGGGTTACCGTAAATTACGGTCCCACCGTAATTTACGGTGGACCCAGAAATCAAAAATATGTTTTATTAGTTAAGTTCCCGGATTCGTTTAGATGCGTTTTAAATCCTGTATGACTAAAGCATTTCATGTTTTTATGAAATGTAGGTAATTAATGGATGCCGGAAGAAGATCAAGCTCAACAAAGAACCGAACACGATAATGATACACGCTTCCGCACATTGCCTCGTTGTAAATTTTAAACGACGAACCTGATCACATTATGTAGAATAACGTATGATATGAAAAAGTTTTAATAAACCCGTATTTCCGATGTATATGTAATAATTAATTACATGATTATTTTCCCTAAATATACGTTAAACCTTGATTTACAAGAACGGGTGTTACAAGTTGGTATCAGAGCCTTGGTTTAAGAGATTCGAGTATGGTGGGGAGGAACCATGCTTGGACTTAAACCTTATGCTCTTGACAAAGAATAGTGTTCGGTTCGTGGCTTGGTCGCAAATCCGGTAAGTACATGTATGCTAAAGTGTTGTAAACAACACATAGGGCTACCGTGTGTTACACGTTACCCCAATTGAAATGATTGATATAGTTGACGAAAATACGTGCATTGATGCGTATAGTAGAAAAAGCCTTGTATTAGAATACGGGCGATTATTGAAGTTAACATTACTAACTTTGTGAATGTTTTAATTGAAGGACACTCGCGTTTGAAGACGACGAGAGTCAAACGAATTGTGGATATAATGATGGAACGGTCTGAAGTATAACGAGAGGAGCATGCTCACCGAGGACTAAATCGCGTAATGACTGCGAACTAGGTTAAGGGCAAGGAACGCCCGTTGGGGAAAACATTACCAGGTGCACATTTTAAATAATCGCACAAATAGAAATATGCAACAAATAATTAGAAATTGAAAGTTGCATATGTAGATTAAAAACTTGGAAAAAAAAACCCGAATAGAAAATGTATTCGGGATATTGTTTCCAAGAGAAACAAATAGAGGCGTTACTTACATAGGGCGAGATGTGAAAACTATAAAAAGGTCATGTGTGTCATGTGTTAATCGCTTACTCTGGCCAAGTAAGTAGTGGGATATGATACCATGAACTTCTTATGGCGGACACGTTTACATCCGATGTAGTAAGGACGGTGTGAATGGGGGCTAACTTAAAAGTACCCAAATGAATCACATAAGCAAAATGTTTGATGATAATGTAAACGCACAACCGAGTGACGGAAGCGTATTACATTAGGATGATGAGCCCGAGTGAAGGGACAAACAAGCATGTAAAATGATTTAGACAAGTATTGGGAGGGAGTGTACTTACACTCGAACCCAGAAAACAAACAAGCATGTAAAATGATTTAGACAAGTATTGGGAGGGAGTGTACTTACACTCGAACCTAGAAAACACAAGCATGTAAAATGATTTAGACGAGTATTGGGAGGGAGTGTACTTACACTCGAACCTAGAAAACACAAGCATGTAAAATGATTTAGACGAGTATTGGGAGGGAGTGTACTTACACTCGAACCCAGAAAACGCAAGCATGTAAAATGATTTAGACAAGCATTGGGAGGGAGTGTACTTACACTCGAACCCGGAAAAAATGTAAATATGTCCCTTAACGGGTCGTTTTTGTAAAACGTCAAACTTAAAGACAAAGTCGGAATATAAAAATGAAGTGAGGTCTTAATGCATACCGGGAGGGTTGCAATAATAACGACTTCGGTAAAACACCCGGTGGATGGGTAAGAATTAAACACATGCGTAAACCAAGAGACGTGAACGCGGGTTAAAAAAAATTAAAGTAACTTGGATTACGAGTTATGACTACAAAATCTCGTATATAGAAATTGTGGGTAAATATGTTCAACTATTCGAAGTCGAAGGGGTTGAATAAAGAATAAAGTTGATTGTTTATAAGTGATGGATTTCACAGTAATAGGTCAGACATGTTGAATACAATATAACGCCGAATGGCACAAATGAGCGCTAGCCAGATAAGGGTAGCGTTAAATGCAAGAGAATAATGAGCCCGGTAATGGGATATAACCAAATAAGAATAAATTATGGACTGTCAATATCCTGGTATGGATAATTGACAAAAGTTAAAGAGTAGATCCTAAAACTAAAACTTCGGTTTTAGTAAGAAATAATGTTTTTACAAACATAAATTCTGAAAGGAATTTGAATAGTAAGCATGAAAGATACAAGTCTTGACACTGATAGGCGCAAAACGATATATTCGAAAAGTGATATTTTCGAAAATGAAATTTGATATAAATTAAACATGATGTAATACAATCACGGTCAAGAAATGTAATGTGAAGTAGAATCACATTATAACCAAGCAAGCGGTAAGAAGTAACTGGATTGATAAGTCTAGTTAGTGAGACCCGTCAAGGTCATTTAAATAAATTTGGTTTGCTTGTAAGCGGTGGATTCGGTATAAATGAACCGAATAAATAAAATTGAAAACAAAAGAAATCGTTGCGAAAAGTGACAGATTTCATTAAAGACCTTTAAACAGGTCAAAGTAATGG
Organism: Helianthus tuberosus; assembly: GCA_030545235.1. Lineage (NCBI taxonomy): Eukaryota > Viridiplantae > Streptophyta > Magnoliopsida > Asterales > Asteraceae > Helianthus > Helianthus tuberosus. The sequence goes on along the minus strand of CM060435.1, from coordinate 39,091,417 downwards.
ATCCATAAAGGATTCGATAGTATATGAAAGTGATAAATATCGCTAAGCAACTAAACTAGTGGAAATAACGAGATTACGTTATTTCGAAATTACACTATGTCGTGTGAGATATGTAGACAATTAGAAACCAAAAAGATGTTACTGTATTTTCGGGTAATACTAACGATTGGTTAAAAAGTATAAGTAATGTTTAAAATATTTCTCGGATCGAACACATTGAGTTTAAACTCAATAATTATGTAAGAAAAGGTTTCGAGGACGAAACCTCTTTAAGGGGGGTAGACTTGTAACACCCCGAAAACAGGCTTGGGTAATTAAACTCCGTTAATACTAAAAGACGGGTAAAGTACCGTCAGTGGTAAAATTTAACCGGTAAATATTAGGATTTAAATAATTAATCCTAATATTAAACAAAAAGTCAATAAAAGCTTTTAGGAAATAAAAGCTTAGAAGGCCCGAGTTAACGGGACCTAAATTAAACTTAGTCATAAATATTCCCGAACCCGCTAAGCTAATTATGAATGCTTGACCCGGTTAATAAAAGGGAATATGGATTGTAAAGAAGTAGGTTATAACCTACTTAATAATTAACGAAACATGAGGGACCAAAGTTGGATATTTGGAAATAAGGTTTATTTATTAAAAACAAAAAATAAAAACACACCACACCTAGTGTGTGCGTGTGTGAGGTCGACCAGGAGAAAGCTCAGGGAGCTCAACCCCTAACTTCCACAACTTGATCAAATTGAAGCCCAAATCAAGAGCCAAATCACTGCATGAACACAAATTCGTGATCACCTAGTCATGGGGATTACAAGGTATGTTAAAATTTATGATTTGGTGATACTTTGAGATTATGATGAACAATCATAATCGAAATTCTGGAATGAATCTTGAATCTATGAGTGTTATGGTGATTATATCTTGGTGTAGAAACAAACCCTAGTAGAAAATTGGATGAGTTGTTGTCAAAACTAGGGATTTGGTAACTACCCTATATTGTGATAAGTGGGTTTTATGTTAATATGATGAACACTCATGTTAGAGTGTTAACTCGATGAATATTGATTGTTATGAAATAAGTTCTTGATGTAGTTCATGAACACTAGAAATAGAGGTTTGATTTGGTGTAAATCTTGGTGAAAATAATTAGTTATGAACTAGTTAGTAAATATGGAAAATATGCACATTAGGTGTTCGATAAAATGCCTATATGAGAACTAAAGTATTGAATTTTAGAGTGAAAACGCATATTCGAATGATATGGCAATTACGCGTGATATGAAGTGATAAGAGCTCTAAATACTATGTTGATTTAGACTTAAGGTAGAAAACATGTGATTGAAAGTGGTTAACTTTAGATAAGTTAAGTTAACTAATCATGAAGCCGAATAGTAGCATCGGCATAGAAAATAAGTGAGGTGGAATAGTCGTGATTGTTAATGACTAATTTAACCGCCTTGTAAATGTTTGACAATAGTTTGGCGCTTAACAAGCTAAGTGAAGCTTGGGGAGAAAGCGGGTCGAACAAGTCAAGCATAAAGGAAAAGCGTATTCGGGATGCAAGGTAAGTATATCTTACACTAGTCATATATTTATAATATTCTTTCGTCGTATTAGTTACAAAAAAAGAAAAATACCTAATTGAGATATGATGTTCCGACGTGTGGTCGTACGGAACAATATAATCAAACATGACAAGAAAACATAATGATGGCTAAGAATGAGTTAAACCGGTAATTCGATCATATTATGACGAATGAAGCATGTACTTTTAATGGTTATCATATAAGTTAAATCATAATAACCATTAAGGGCAAAATGGTAATTTTGACAATTTGACAATGGTAATTGGTCATATAGATCAAATGGGTCAAAAGGTGAAATTATCACCCTTTGACAATATCGACTAATGGGTTGCCAAGTTGCGTGAATTTAGGAAATAAATAGCACATGGATGCTTACATCGCTACCTCTTAGTAGCCACTAAGGAAAGGTATCGAAACGGGTCAATATATTGATCCGAGCCAGGTATGTATAGTAATATAACTCATCATGTAGAATTTGGAATTCTATAACAGTTAGACAAGGTTAAAATAAGATATTCGGTTATCTTTTTGGTAGAGCGAATAAATTGAGTTATGATCATGGTGTTTAGAAACATATTGGTTTCTAAACAAGAATATGGTTGAAAGGTCGGACTTTGGGGTTCAAACAAGCAATAATAGTCCTTCGTCGTAAAAGAATGACAAAAATTGACTAAAACGCCCTTGTTGGCTAATTCGAATAAACAACCTTTAAAGGTAGTTTTGAAACGAGTTTTTGATCAAATAAATAATTGGAATAAATGTAAGAAGCGAAAGATGTAAATCTTCGGTCAAATGACTTTATATGAGTCTTTGTCGTAAATTAGTAATCAGAAGAGAAAAACTCGGATTTTATAGATCACCTCATCAAGTCCACCACAATTATAGTTGTGGTGGAAGATTCCTTGAATAGAATGTTGTAAATAACGCTAGAAATGAATGAAAGCGATTTTAAGCTTAAAGTGCTTAATTACCTTAATGGGTCAAAAATAAGCACTTGAACATAAACGGGTTCTAACTAAGTAGGAAACCCATGATTTATGATTTATTTGATAGGAAATATTGAATTTATGATTCTCATGAGTTTATAGATCAAGTAAACGTGTTTGTTTGATAAAATAGCGAACGGGTCAAAATTTGGTAAAAATGTAATAAGCCGAAGACTTAAAAGTCTTAAAATTTGCTAATCCGGATGTTGGATTTTGGCTCCATATGATGAAGGGTCAAATTACAATCACGTAGGGAGAAACGGTAGGTCAAACGGACAAGCGGTTTGAAAGATACGAAAGTTTTCGTGTCGTTAAACGGCAAAATAGAGAGGTGGAATGCAGGGACCACCGTAATTTACGGTACCACCGTAAATTACGGTGGAGTTGATAATGTTACGGTGGTTACATACTGATTTACGGTGGAAGGATGAACTCCCAGGGGTTACCGTAAATTACGGTCCCACCGTAATTTACGGTGGACCCAGAAATCAAAAATATGTTTTATTAGTTAAGTTCCCGGATTCGTTTAGATGCGTTTTAAATCCTGTATGACTAAAGCATTTCATGTTTTTATGAAATGTAGGTAATTAATGGATGCCGGAAGAAGATCAAGCTCAACAAAGAACCGAACACGATAATGATACACGCTTCCGCACATTGCCTCGTTGTAAATTTTAAACGACGAACCTGATCACATTATGTAGAATAACGTATGATATGAAAAAGTTTTAATAAACCCGTATTTCCGATGTATATGTAATAATTAATTACATGATTATTTTCCCTAAATATACGTTAAACCTTGATTTACAAGAACGGGTGTTACAATTTTCAAGCGAAATTACCAAATTTATCAAGTTTTAAGTTGATTTTAAGTCCAATTCTTTCAAGGCTTCATTAAAACACTGTTTTGCATGTAATGTGTGAAATTCAATCCATTTTGTCCGTAAAGTTTTGTTAATTTTGAAAAAAGAAGGTGTAGAAGTCAGAAAACTGATGAAATCAAGCTAAACTCTTCCTCCTGAGCTCTGATAGCACTTGTAGGATCGTTGTGCGACCTGAATGAGTCGTTCAGAAGAGTTTGTATCCGAATCTGAGGCGGAATTCAGAGAAACGGACTTGTTTACAGCTTGATTCAATTATAATGTCTCTTGTATTGATATAATAGTCTTACAGCACCTGGAGACAATTCGGCAGAGCTTCGCTACTCAGATCCGAAAGTTACAAATGACAAACCTAGGCTCACTATATATAGGTGTGTTGATTTCGCTTGAAATGGTCAAAGCCACTTTCATGCGAAATTAACATTGTTAATTTCGTGTGAAATAGCCTTTGGCTATTTCAAGCGAAATTACTAACAAACACATAAATCTCAGTTTCTAGCATCCCGAGCACTGGTTTATCCTAACCTGTTACATGACTCGATACAAGACGAAGTCGACAGACATAGTGCACTAACAAAAAGGAACCCGTTAAATTAAAAAGAAGACGGTTTCCTCTCGCGGTATGTTTTGTCATGAGGATAAATAAAGCTAAAAATACAGTTGCTATGTAAAGTTGGTTTGTTTCTAAAAGAATTGGTTTTTACATATGACCAACAATATGTCGCGTTGTGTAGGGTAAAAAAATCACTTTTGTAAATTTAAATTTACAAACACATTATAAAATTACATAATTTATATTCTTAAACCTGTGTAATACACAGGTTAAATAATCTAGCATCTAAACCAATAGAGGGACACTTGTAATTATTCTAGATCATCATTAATTGTATATAATTATTATTTAATTTAAATTATTAAATTTAATATGTTTCAGACATTTAAGAAATTACGGATAAAGTTCCATAAAATATCTTATTATTTATTTATTTATATTAATTACTAGGTTAGAAATTATATCTTAATTCCTTAATTGTAGATAATTATTATTTAATTTAAATTATTAAATTTAGAGTAAAATGCACGAATAGTCCCTGTGGTTTTGTATAACACATATAGTCCCAAACTTTTGGAAATTACATCGGTGCTCCCTGTGGTTTGACAGTTTGTTACTCGCATAGTCCCGAGAGTGGATGGGGGTTAGTTTTCTCAGTTAAGTGGGTGTGAAAGGACCTTAATGCCCTTACTGTATTAAAATATTAAAATATTAAAAGATAAATTTAACTCAAGTGGCCTCACCCCACCCTCACCCTCACCACCTGCAACCCCTCATTGATACACGCCTTCTTGGTGCATTTTACAAAAGTTGTGGATTATATGTGTTATTTTACAAAACCATAGGGACTATCCGTGCATTTTACTCTTAAATTTAATATATGTTTAAAATGCAAAAAGAATAATAATAACATTTATCATACTAATAAATTTATCAAAAAAACCACCATCCTTTTAAGATGCAACTAACGTCCAGATATTTAAATTTTAAAGTTATATAATTTAATAATTACCAATAATTTATACTTATCTAATTAACTTAAATTGAAACATTATTTTTTTGATATAAGCTTATCTAATTGGATAATTGCTATATGCCTAATCTGGACATTTCAACATTTTTTTAGAACTAATAAATTAAGACCATTATTATTTAAATAAAACTTGGGTTATTAAATGTGTGTTCACATGATTGTTAAAACTCGTGAGAAAATCGATGATAGTTTGTCTTCTAATCGATGGTTCAAATGCTTTCATATTTATAAACTTGACAAACATCACAAGTTTTGATCATACATGATACAAAATTTTGTTTGGATTTCAGAAAAGCGTCTTAAAAATATCGTTTTATAATTGTTAAATCTTTGTTATTAACTATTTGATTTTTTATTTACTTAACCCGTGTAATACACGGGGTTATTACCTAGTAAAAATATAAAAGATAATGCAACCTTTTTTCACAAAAAAATATGTATCGGAGTATTTTACGAAAATGCCCTTACAAGTCTAGAGTCGGTTTTCAACGTTGGGAAGCCACCTAACTCCGTCACCGTTCCGTTCACATTCTTTCAAATATCCACACACACTTTTGGTTTGTTGATCAACAAAGTAATTGAAAAAAAGTTCATCGATTTCGAACGATAAATGAAGCAGCCGATGATGCCCAATCCAATGATGTCTTCATCCTTTCCTCCTACAAACATCACCACCGATCAGATCCAAAAGGTTTCTTTTTCAATTAACTTGTTATTCTTCGAATTTGCTTTTTGATTATGAAGTTTACCTGCTTATTGTTGTTGTTTTTAACTGAAAGTAGATAGAATTTGATGTTATGAGTTAGTTGTGTTAAGAAAGTTAGGGTTTTTTTGTTGCTTGCTGGTGGAAATTGTGTGTTTATGAACCCTAATTTTAGTTGATGAAACATGAATTTTTTTAATTTAGGGGAAATGAATGCTTTTGGTGTAAAATAGGAGAGGTTTATGAATTTGTAAAAGATACAGGGCTGTTTGGCAACATCTGAATGGTTAAGTGCTCAACCATTAAGTGTTGAACCAGTAAGAGGTCTGAACCATTAAGAACCTGTATAATGTTTAACCGTTCAGAGGCAAATGTCTGACCAATTCAGATTACATGTTTTAACCATTCAGAGGCAAATGTCTGAACCATTCAGACATCTGCTGGTGAAACAAACAGTCCGAACCATTAAGTGCTGAACCAGTAAGAGGTCTGAATCATTAAGAGCCTCATTAAGAGGTAAACAAACAGCGGTGTTAGGTGAATTATTGACTGTTAAGTATTTTTACTTTCTGTTTTCTGTAACTATTATCCATAGTTATGAAATGCGCTAGGCGAACTCTAGGCGCATAGGCTTCGCCTCTCGCCTAGGCGAGAAGCGCAAAAAAAGCGCGGGCCTGAGAAAAAAAAAGGTGCAAGCAAATAAAAACATAGAAAAATAATATAATGTATTAAAAACACTTTTTTTTTTTTCAAATTGAGAAGCCATAACCTGTGAATATGAATCAAAATATAAATGATAAATACATATGAATTGTTGAATATACTGCAGAATCGTCATAAGGCAATATTGTAGTATTTTGCCGGCCAAGAAAAAGAGCATAAATTTATGAACGTTTGTTCATCATTATTAAATAAAAAGATAAGATTGCTTAAACTTTTTTAAAATTCAAATATATAAGATATGATTGAGATATGATTTCCAATAAAAATAGATAAACATCTGTAAATATAATCTGTAAAATATAGATAGCTGCCAATAAGATAGGGTTTCAAAATCACGTGGCTTTTTTTACCTAGGAGGGAAAAGCGCAAGAAGGTCGACTCGCCCAAATATGTCGCCTAGGCCGGAAAAGCGACGCATTTCATAACTATGCTATTATCTCATAACATGGTATATATAGGACACCGAGACCGTCACTTGTATTTCAATTTATTAATAGGAGATAGACAAACAACAACAACACCCATACCCAGTGAATCCCACATATAGCAAGCTATTGTTTGGGTCTGGGGAGGATGTGATGTAGGCAAACCTTACCTCCATCACGAAGGATAGAGAGGCTGCTTCTAAAAAGACCCCAAACATAAGTACCAAATGGTAGACAAAACAGACTCGGAGATACAAACATTGGAAACAACCATAATAGGCAAAATAGGTGGTGGCAAAGTAACATAGGAAAGTAGAAACAAAAGAAAAGGTCATAAGACCATATATATGAGCAACAATCACATGCAAGTTCTACCTAAACGCTAAGACATAGATAAACCCGCTCCTATCCGTTACTAACCTTAATCCTACGTCTCCATAGACCTCTATCCTGTATCATGTCCTCGGAGAGGTGAAACTCTCCTGCCTAATCCGCTCATCCCATGTCATTTTGGGCCTACCTCTACTCCTCCCCTCCACAATTAGAGGTTCCATCGCTCTGACTGTCGTTGTCGTCTGCCTCCTCATCACATGCCTCCTCATAGTAGATAGAAAATAATCAAAATGTACAAGCATAACTTTGTTTACGATAACCACTATAAGGCATGTTAATGTGAAAAAAGTTGTAGTATGACTATGGAGTGACTATTACCCCATTACGTATTTGTGTAAGCCAAAGCCAACACGTGACATGTGAGGTTGGATATTAAGGTGGCGGTTTTGACCCTTTTGTTTGTGAACGGGTTGGTTTGGGTTGTGTTTTGTGCTAATGGGCATCAAAAGGTTTTAGCAAAAAGGATATTTGATACGAACCTGCTGGATGGACTGAATCAGTTTGGGCCAAATTGGGTGAGCCCATAACTGATTAGATATATTGGGTGAGCCCATAATCTAATCAGAAATAACCAACTGACCCAATCAATTAGAAGTTACGTATATTGGAAAAAACTGAATTAGTGGGGGGTTGTTAGTGGGGCAATCAGTTAAGATTTGATATTATTAATGTATGTTTTGGTTTAGATTAGGTGCGATGTTTTATGTTTATCAATATAGGGTTTTATACCCTGTATCCTGGAGAATTCGCCCATCTTGAAATAGGGCCAACTATCTTGTAATCTAGTTTCAGTTAATCAAAGTTTCAGATTCTATCAATATTGTTCATATGGGTTGAATGTGTCAAATTGGTTGAACCCAACCTGACCTGTTTGAAACATGACCATTTTTCGAATGCTAGTTTAGTTCACCTTTTTTTTCCTTTCCTGTCATGTGACAAAATGGGTTGACACACTATTTTTTGGTTTGTAACATTCTATAAATATAAAAACTGTTATTAATCATGGTTTTAAAAAAACAGTTGAGGCGTTTACCTCGAGGCGAAACGCCCAAAAAACGATTCTGAGGCGCGCCTAGGGGGTTTCTATTGTACGTGCGCCTCAGAGGAACTTAGGCGCTAAAAAGGCTGCGCCTCAGGGGTTTTTGATATTTGTTTTGACTTTTTGTGTCAATTTCAAGCAATTTATGTCTTTTTTATGTGTTTTTGATGAATTTGATGATAATTTTTATATTTATTGTTAAATTCCGCCTCGGGCTTACGCCTCGGTTTGCATCAAGGCTTACGCCTCGTGAGGCGAAGGGAAAACGCCTCGAAACTCGTTTCCGTTTTTTTAAACCTTGTTATTAATATAAAGCTCCAATTCTTGTAATATGAAACACTTGGTAATTATGTCTTAAATCCGTTTGACCCATTATCTTTTTAGCCATGTTTTTAAATTCACCTCTTTTACCAGTTTGCATTTGAAGAAAGAAAAATCGATCTGAACGGGATGAAATTGCCACCTCTATATATAGCTCATTAACGAACTGCTTGAAGTGTGAGTAGACTTTAGATTATTATCAATGTCATCCTTAGAAGACTGAAGCTAAACCTTAGATGATTGATAACGCAAAGGGTTACTCAATGAGCACAATCAAAATTATAGCCAATACAGTCAAAGTGCCCTTAATGGACAATTAACCAAACAGCCAATTATATAGTCAATCAAAGGAGGTCGAAAATCTTATGTGTGAAAGTACATTCTGATGCAAATTGACTTCTTATGTGTGATCACCATGCCATCATTTTTAATCTTTCTTACTAATTATCCTTTCTTAAATGTTATATCTTTTATACTAATTATCCTTTCTTAAATGTTATATAATGATACATGAATGCTATTCTACATCCGTATTTACAGTTCCTTGACGAAAACAAGCAATTAATATTAGCAATAATGACCAACCAAAACCTCGGAAAGCTTGCTGAATGCGCCCAGTGAGTATCCCACCCTACAATCACACTAAAGATTTAACTTGCAACACGCATATTATATATATCAAAATTCTAAAATAAAACCGGTTGTATGTTATAGATATCAGGCTCTACTCCAGAAAAATTTGATGTATCTAGCAGCCATTGCAGATGCTCAGCCACCGACACCATCACCAGCACCGACTATTTCATCTCAGGTCCCTTTCTATAACTCCATAATCATTATAATATTGTATAAAAATCGTGTTTGGATATGCGACTATGAATCTTCTTGTACTATGCAGATGGGCCCACTTGCACACGCGGGTATCCCACAACAAGGAGGGTTTTTCATGCAGCATCCTCAGGCGGCTGTTATGGCTCAACAATCTTCTAGCTTTCCACAACAAATGCCAGCCATGCAGTTTAATAGCCCACAAGTTATGCAACCTCAGATGGGTGTTAGGCCCGGTGGGCCAAGCGGGCCAAGCAGTGTGCCGCCGCCAAGCTCAGCCGCTAGTGATATCTGGAGAGGAGGTATGCAAGATGGTGGTGGCGCTGACGGTAGTGGTGCTGGTAAAGATGGTCATGGTGCTGCAGCCGGTGGACCAGACGAAGCAAAATAATAAAAAATGAGGGGGGGTGTTAGTCGGATGGATGTGGATAGGTGGTCTGTTACGGTAGAACTAGAAGCTTAATATGTGATCTTTACCCAAGTTCACGAGCGTTGAACTTTGTGTATGTGTGTGTTGTCTTCTTTAGAAATGGCTAGTTATGTGTTTGTTTTACAGAATTAGTGAGGTCTTAATGAAAAGATTGCATGATACTTCTTTACCGTTTTTCTAAGCTAATACTCTGCAAGGCAAATGGGTAATTTGGTCTTATCTTATTCTAGGTACAGATGAGTTGAGCCGAGCCGAAGTTTCTAAACTCGAGCTCGGCTAGTTTGGAGCTCATGCCCAAAAGTTATGATCTGCTCGTAGTGAGTTTTAAGATTGGGCTTGAATTGTTGGTTATTTATTATTTTATTTATAAGTGTATGTAGTGATTTTCCATATATTTATTATTATAGATTATAGATATAGATTTAGCTTTTTAACGTAATATAAATAATCAACTTTCCTGCCCCAAAATAAATTCAAATAGGCCTACACATCAATAGATCATTGGTTTGGAACTTGGATACATCAATGATCACTTTAATATTTGTGTACTGTAATTTATGTCTATGTGTCATATTGGTATGTTGTCATAACCAACCTATGTTCCTATTTTCAGAAAACAGATATTTTAGTCCCTGCGATTTCCATTTCGCTACGTTCCGAGCCTCTGAGGCCAACTGCTGTCAGTATATTCCGTTATGTGCCTAATGGAATATATTGTAGCAGGGGTAAAACTGTCTTTTCACATCCCAAAAAACCCCAACACAATTTATACCCCCACCCACTCCCTCTTTCACTTCCATATCAATTTGCATCCTCCTTTCCCTAAAGATTCACCGGCCTCCCTCCATCGTCCACCGTTAACCCACCCCTCCACCTATCGTCCTCCGTCCACCGTTTACCTAGCAGAACGTTAGACAATAGAACTAACAACCAAAGGGAGAGGAGAGAAAACAGTCGGAGAAAACAAATGGTTTTTAAACCCTTAAATACAACAAAAAAGTGAAGGGACATGCCTCTAAGAAAATGATACAACAATAATGTACAAAGTTTAAAACAAAGAGCACAACAACCTAATGCAAGATAAACAAATACAACAAAGAATACAACATCCTTATACATATACAACTCCAAATTAACAATATGGTAATGGTAATATATAATTAGCATATTTTTATTGAAATTTTTAATTAATATTTATGAACGATCTTCCTTCCTTTGAAGATACACACACATGGCAAGAAGATGCACACACTTGGGATCTTGTAACATATTGCAACATTAAAAGAGATACGAAAATGAGTTAATTGTCAATTTGTCTTAGTATTCTAATAACAAAAACATCAAATGATTCAAAACTCGAGTAAATTACTGTTTTGACCTATGTGGTTTAGCTCGTTAAACCCTTACAGCCCAAAAAGGAATATTTTAACATATCAGATCTTGAGGTTGTATTTCATAACGGTTTTGGCCCCCAACACTAACTTTGTTACTTTTCTGCATTTAAGTGTAAGGGTAAGTAGGTAATTATATACCTTAGGGATTGTTTTTGATAATTACAAAGTTTTTTGATATTTGGGAAATTGGCCTGTAATAATCCCAACTAGACGTCATTGGCCATTGCCAGTCCCACCTTTAAATATTCCCCATGCCAGTTATAACAACCCTCCAAAATATTTTTCGACACCCTAATATAATTAAAATACCCCAATATGTCCTAAAATATACCCCGCATGTGAAAACCGAGCCCAAAATACGATATAATATTAAAAATTAATTAGAAACAAGTTTTATGTGTCGCTCGCGGGCCGCGTAAGACCACACCTGTGTCTACGCGGGGCGCGACAGCCCTGCAACGAGGCGCAGCCCTGAGCCGACACGTGTCACGATCGTGTCGAAGCTAGTGATGATGACCAATCAGAGCTAAGGCCTACACCCCTACTACGCGGGCCGCGTAAGCCTTAGTCTAAGCTTACACGGGGCGCGAGAGAACCCAAATGCAGCCGTATAAATTGAGGGCATCGGCTTCAGTCTCCGATCGCTCACACACTTTTCTTTCTCTCAATTTTTGAATAGTAGGCATAATTTTCGGGTATAATACCCCCCTAAATAACGAAGTTCTGCTCCGTTGTAACTTGTAAGTATTATAACCCCGGTTACGTATTAGATACGCTGCCCGATTGATCCAGGGTTCCGTAACGGCTGTCGTGGTTCTGCACGACGTAGTCGTTGGAATGCCGTCTTGGGGAGGGTATCGTTAATATAAATAATGGGTTATTATACTAACACGTGTGCATTTGTGTAAATTATAGATAATCACCAGGAAACCCTTAAAGGAAACCTAAGAAAGCAATGTGAGTAATCTCCTTTTTGTAAACTGTTTTTACCAAACCTTAAATATTTAAAATGTGATTAAGCAGTGATTGAGTCTTTGTAATTCTTCAATTACTGCCGGTATTATGGTGTTTTGTATACAATACTTGATAACCTTCACAATTGGACAACGGGTTAGCCAATGTGTGATATGACCATAGCCACAAATACGGTCGAGTGGCAAGTACTGAATGAGTAATTGTGTAGATATAAACATTGTAATCGCTCTCAATACTGTGTTAATTGATAAAATTCTTCTTGATTAAACTGGGATTCACTCACCAGTATTTCTCACTGACAAAATATTTTTAAACGCGTTTTAGGTAACAAAATGTGAGAGCCAACTAGAAGCCAGCTGGACAGCACTGAAGGCTTGAATAAAGTGGCTATAAAAGTTACCTAAATAAAAAAAGATGTTTTATTAAATAAAATAGAGTTTATCTCTATAAATCAGTTTGTAATGAAACTTGGGTGTTGTAACAACTCTCATCAAAAGTCCTATTTATTAATTTAATTTGACTAATAGGAAACCCTAATTGAGACACCCAAGTGATTCTGCATAAACCCTAAAATTTTCAGAACAATCGGAATCAGGATCAGAGCCCCTAAAACTCAGGGGGGGGGGGGGTAAACCCTAGTTGATATTATCTTGCAGTTTTACGTGTATAACGAATTTGCATGCGAGACCAACTCAGCTAAGCTACCTGGACATGAAGCTACCCTATGGTAGACCGGTGTCTCTCGCGCCACGCGAAGGCCCCTCGCGCCACGCGAGGGAGCCGTTTTTCATGTATAAATAGTGGAGTCTGTTACTTGCAATTGTGCGTTAGTTCGACGTTCAAACTCAATACGTACGTTGAGATATTGTCCAATTACTACAAAAACACACACAAATCACGAAGTGCTGCCGCAATACAGGGTAATAACTCGATCGCTGCTACGATTCAATGTCCGATCGATTAAACTATCCAATGGATGTTTAAGTGCTGCCCACATTAGGGTTAATGCTTTGTCATTCGTCGTTAATTCGATGGATGTTTAAGTATCGCACTTTGTCATTCGTTGTGAAGGTTCAATCTCGTGAGTTATCGTAAATGCTGTATTAGTTACTAACCTAGTATTTGTGCATTGTTATTTAAACTAGGTTATCAAGGCTAATCAATAGGCTAAGCTCTGTTCATATTAAATCTGCAATGTGAGTCATTCTCTTTTTATCAAATTTGATTTCAAAATCATGTTACTTTCAAAGTTATAATTACAGGGATTAAGTCTTTGTAGTCACCAAATTACAGCCGGTATGTGGGGTTTTGTGTACATTACTTGATAACCGTCACTATTGGACAACGAGTTAGCAAATGAGTAATATGACCATAGTCACAGACACCATTGGACTCAGAGGTTACTGATGAATGTCGAGTGACAAATATCGTGGGTAGTTGGTTGATATATGGAAACATTGTAATCGCTCTTAATACTGTAAATTATAACAAACGTGTCGTTTTATTAAAAAGAATGATTCACCAGTATTTCCCGCTGACAAAACCTTTTTCAAACATGTTTCAGGTGATCTATTGTGATCCAGGAAAAGTGCCGTGAAGCACTACCAGCTTAAGGAAGTGGCTCAACATAAAATAAAGAAACATGTTTTGTAAAATAAAGATTTCTCAGTGAAATCACATGATTGTAAATTACCGGGGTTTTATCCAGAGTTGTGAAATAAAATAATCGGGAAATTGCAGTTTTAAAAAGATCCTGAAGAAAACTTCCGCTGTTAATTCAATACCACGGGATTTTCTGTCCCGCGGCTCCTGAAATAGGTCAAACCGGGTCGGGGGCCGTGACAGAAAAAGTTGGTATCAGAGCCACTGATTTAAGCCAATTAAGTATTTAGAAAATACTTAATTTTACTAATTGCTATTCTGTGATTATGTGTTTTATTATTTGAATAATTGTGTACAGTATGGGTAAGCAAAAGCTTTCAAACATCTATCTTAAATTAGATAGGTCATCCAACGAGAAGGGAAGTTCATCCCAAACAAATTCCTCAAAATACCCAACAGATCCTGATGAAGGAATATTTGTTCGAAAAGCACACTATGAGGAACCACTTTCTCCTAATAAAAGAAGTTTAATTATTAGGAAAAGTCAGGAGAAAATAAAGAAATCACAAGAAAAGAGAGTTAATCAGAAAACCCAAGAACTAGGCAATAACCCACCTTGGGAAGACAAGTTAGATGAAAAATGGGCAGATCTTTATATGTTAGCCACTGTAGCAGTAAATGCAAATCTTTAATTACTCAGACTCAAGTTTTAGTACCCTTATTACCTACAAGCCAGAAACCTTATCCAAGTAAATAAATAAGTTTACCATAAATTCTAATATGTTGTAATTGTTAGTTGTATTTTGTGTTAAATTAGTTATACGGTATGCAATAATAATTAAAGGTTATTTATGAAATTTTGTTATGAAATTTTAACTTAGCAATTTCTGTATTTTGCATATATGCTAAACAGCATGAACGACTTGTCTGAAGCCCTTCAAAATCTAAATCTCTATCCGGTGAAAATAGAGGTTTCCAGAGATTTCAATAGGTATATACCCGACATAGAAGAACCTATGGAATTCAACGCTCCACCTCCGGAGAAACCCAAGCCTAAGAAAAGGAGAAGATTTGTGGGATGGAGGCGTGTGCGTAGGAGGAAGCCTGCAACTAGGAAGATCCCTAAAATAGAAAATCCCTTAGACAAAGGAAAGGGGATTGAAGTCGGGGAAGGTTCTAGGAAGATGGAAACGGAGTTTGAGGAAGGTTCTAGACAAATGGAAATGGAAATTGGAGAAGGTTCTAGGCAAACCCAGATGGAAATTGGGGAAAGCTCTAGACAGATTGAGGAGTTAACATTTCAGGAGGAATTAGATCGTGCATTGGCGAGCTGTGATGTCGTCAGGCCTACTAATAATAATCTATACCCTTATCCTGCTGAAACACAACTACCAATGAACTTGGAACCAGCAATCCCAGAACCTATAATCCACACCCAACCTCTAGGAATGGATGAGTGGTGGACCAATGATTGGCAGTTCCAAAACCTACTCAACAGTCCTTATTCTTTTCTCCCTCAGTTCGACCCAGACCCTATACCAAACCCACCAATGAGCACTGAAAACTTAGCTGAACTCCGTCACTTTGGCGAGGAGCTGGTGGATGAAGGAAATAGGATCAGGGAAGTAGGAGAACAGATCTCCTGAAAATACGACGAGAGGGAACGTCGTTATTGAAATACCAACTGTAACACCCTGAAAATGGGTTTGGTAATCAAACCCCGTTAATAATAAAAGACGGGTAAAGCACCGTTAGTGGTAAAATTTACCCGGTAAATATTAGGATTTAAATAATTAATCCTAATATTGAATAAAAAGTGAATAAAAGCTTTTAAGGAAAACAAGGTATATAGAAGGCCCGAGATAACGGGACTTAAAATAAAACGGGTTATGACTACCCCGAACTCACTAAGTTAAACTAGCAAAGTTTAACCTAGTTAACAAAACAAAGTATTGTTGAAAATAAATAGGTTGTAGCCTACTTATTAGTTAACAAAACTTAAGGGGCCAAAGGTGTAATAATCTAAAAGATTATTTACTAAAAATCAAAAACAAAACACACACACATTTAGTGTGTTCGTGAATGACCAGGAGAAAGCTCCAAGGAGAGCCAAAACCTTAACTCCAACAAATCAACAAATTGAAGCTCAAATCAAGACCCAAATCGATGCATGAATGCATATAAATGATCACCTAGTCGTCGGGATCACAAGGTATGTCGAATTTTCAGTTTTGGTGATACTTTGAGATTATGATGAACAATCATAATCGAAATTTTGGAATGAATGTTGAATCTATGAGTGTCATTGTGATTATATCTTGGTTTAGAAACAAACCCTAGTAGAAATCTTGATGAATTGTTGTCAAACTAGGGATTTGATAATTACCCTATTATGAGCTAAGTGGGTTTTGGTTGAATTGATGAAATTGATGTTCTAATGGTGTTTATAAACATCACACTAATTCATATGAATGAGCTACTTGAACAAATTAGAGATTTTGTTAAGAGTTCATAAGTAACTAGAAGTGGGTTTTGTTAGATATGATGAAATCATGAAGAACTTGATGTAATATCACTTGTATGTGATTAACAAGTAAACTAGGAAGTGGGTTTTTATGTAATAGTAAAGATGATGATAAGTTTATGTTTAAAATCATCATATTGGATAATAGAAACAAGGCACTCAAACAAATTAAGTGATTTGGGAACTTGTTCATACATGATTGAAATGGGTTTGAATGTTATGATGAAATTTGGTAGCCATGTTCATGTAACTAAGTGTATAAGATCATGTTAGCTACTAATTGATAGATAGAACTTGAATGTGCATTTATATGCTAAGGGGCGTTTGACTTTTAGTAGTCAAACCGACCATTAATAAGATCGAATGGTAATTGTGATAGAAAATATGTAAGGTGGAATAGTCATAATTAATGATGACTAATATAACCGTCTTACGAATTATGATGATAGTTTGACGCTTGACAAGCTAGGTGGAGGCTTGGAAAGGAAGCGGGTCAAACGAAGCAAGAATGGTGGAAAAGCATAATTCGGATGCAAGGTAAGTATAGCTTACACTAGTCTTATATGTTAGAATATTCTCTTATCGTATTAGTCACGAATAAGATAAATACAGAATTGAGGTTTGATGTTCCGACGTGTAAACATACGGAACAAGGTAGTCGAGCGTGACAAGAAACCATGTTGATGGTTTAAAAGGAATTAAACGGTAAGTTGGTCATGCGTTGACCATAACTATTTGTTTTGAAAGACACTGTAAGACGTAAGCCATGATAGGCTAAAAAGCGTTAAGAAAACGATTAATAAGTGAAATGACCACACGGTGTAAACCAAAGCGAGTCATATAGATGAGATGGTAATAAATATCATTTCGCCAACATAATCGTTCACTTAGACCAAATGGGTCAAAAGGTGAAAATATCACCCTTTGACAATATCGACTAATGATTATTGTCGAGCTATATTATTTCAGGTATAAATGTCAAATGGGTATTAGCAATACTATGAACTAGCGGTTATAAAAGCAAGGTATTAAAAACTGGTCAATATATTGATCTGCGCCAGGTATGTGAAATAGGGTAACACTCATTTAGAACATGTGGTTCAAGAGTGTTAAAAGAGGTCAAAATGGACGTTTGGTTACTTGATAAGTAAACCAAATGTTTTAAGTAATGGACATTACGTTTGGAAAGCTTAATGACTTTTCAAACAAAATCATAGGTTAAAAGAGGGATTTTGGGTCAAATATGCTTTCAAAAGTCCTTCATTGTTAATAAGAGACTAAATGGACCAAAACGCCCTTGGAGGCTAAATTGAGCAAACAACCTTTAAAAGTTGTTTGGAAATGATTTTTACGATTTAATAATACTTAGGACAAGTATAGAAGTTGAAAGATGTATTACGTTAGTCAAACGGCTCTATTTGGGTCTTTGCCGTAAAATAAAGAGTTAAGGGGTAAAACTTGGTTTGCATAGATTACCTTAGTAAAATCACCATAAATATAGTTGTGGTGGAAGTTCATTTGACAAATATTGCGAAAATAGGATGCTAGAAACAAATAATTATGAATTATGCGGAAAAGGGTTTAAATACCTTTAACGGGTCAAAATAAGCATTTTAGTACAAACGGGTTTAAGAATATACATAAACTCGTGAATTGAACCTAATATGATAGACAACATTGAAATTATAAGATTCATGTGATATAGGAATCAAACAAATACGTTTGTTTGATAAAACCGCGAATGGGTCAAAATTTGGTAAAAGGGGGAAATAAGCCGAAGACTTAAAAGTCTTAAATCTTGTTAAGCCGGACGTCGGATTTTAACTCCATATGATGGAGAATCAAATTACAAACATGTAGGAAGTAACGGTAGGTCAAACGGATAAGCGGTTTGAAAGATACGAAAGATTTCGTGTCAAATTACGGCAAAATGGAGAAGCTGAGTGCAGGGTCCACCGTAAATTACGGTACCACCGTAATTTACGGTGGAGCCAATAAAGCTACGGTGGGTTTCTTCTGATTTACGGCAGAAGAGTATTAACCCAGAAGCCACCGTAAATTACGGTCCCACCGTAATTTACGGTGGAGGCCAGATTGATAATCTTGTTTTGGTGATCAATTGTTTCTTGGACTCGTTTAGACACGTTTTAAACCCCCGTAAGACTAATGTATTTCATGTTTATGAAATGTAGGTACACCTTGGATGCCGGAAGACGATCAAGCTCAGCAAAGAACCGAACACGATAAAGATACACGCTTCCGCACTTTGCCACGTCGTAATTTTTAAACAACGAATTCGATTATGTTATGTAGAATAACTTATAATTTGTAGAAGTTTTAAGAAACCCGTATTTCCGATGTATATCTAATCATTAATTACATGATTATATTCCCAAGATATACGTTAAACCTTGATTTATATGAACGGGTGTTACAAGTTGGTATCAGAGCCTTGGTTTAAGAGATTCAAGTATGGTGGGGAGAACCATGCTTGGACTTAAACCTTATGCTCTTAATAAAGATGGGTGTTCGGTTCGAGGCTTGATCGCAAATCCGGTAAGTACAAGTATGCTATTGAATAGCGTGTTAAGGTGTTGTAAACAACACATAGAGTTATCGTGTTATACACGTTACTCCAATTAAATGATTGAATTAGTTGACGAAATTTCGTGCTTTGGCACGTATAGTAGAAAAAGCCTTGTATTATAATACAGGCGATTATTGAAGTTGACATTACTAACTTTTGTGAATGTCTTGATTGAAGGACACTCGCAGTTAAAGATGACAAGAGTTGAACAAATTAAGGATATGATAGAGGAACGGTCCGAAGCATGACGATAGGAGCATGCTCACTAAGGACTAAATCACGTAACGACCGCGAACAAGGTTAATGGCAAGAAACGCCTGTCGGGGCAAGCATTACCAGGTGCGTGTTTTTAAATATAATCGCACAATTAGCAATATGCAACAAACATGTAGAGAATGATCGTTGCATAGGTAAATTAGAAACTTGGAAAACCTGAACAGAAATACATATCCAGGATATAATTTCCAAGAAAACTGATTAGAGGCGTTACTTACATAGGGCGTGATGTGAAAACTATAAAAAGGTCGTGTATGTCATGTGTTAAATCGCTTACTCTGGCCAAGTAAGTAGTGGCATATGATACCACGAGTTTCTTATAGCGGACATATTTACATCCGATGTAGTAAGGGCGGAGTGAATGGGACTAATTAAAAAGTACCCAATTGAATCAGATAAGCAAAATGTTTGATAATAATGTAAACGCACAACCGAGTGACGGAAGCGTATTACATTAGGATGATGAGCCCGAGTGAAGGGACAAACAAGCATGTAAAATGATTTAGACAAGTATTGGGAGGGAGTGTACTTACACTCGAACCCAGAAAACACAAGCATGTAAAATGATTTAGACAAGTATTGGGAGGGAGTGTACTTACACTCGAACCCAGAAAACACAAGCATGTAAAATGATTTAGACAAGTATTGGGAGGGAGTGTACTTACACTCGACCCCAGAAAACACAAGCATGTAAAATGATTTAGACAAGTATTGGGAGGGAGTGTACTTACACTCGACCCCAGAAAACACAAGCATGTAAAATGATTTAGACAAGTATTGGGAGGGAGTGTACTTACACTCGACCCCAGAAAACACAAGCATGTAAAATGATTTAGACAAGTATTGGGAGGGAGTGTACTTATACTCGACCCCAGAAAACGCAAGCATGAAAAATGATTTAGACAAGTATTGGGAGGGAGTGTACTTACACTCGAACCCAGAAAACGCAAGCATGTAAAATGATTTAGACAAGCATTGGGAGGGAGTGTACTTACACTCGAACCTGGAAAATGCAAATATGTCCCTTAACGGGTCGTTTTTGTAAAACGTCAAACTTAAAGACAAAGTCGGAATTTAAAAATGAAGCGAGTTCTTAATGCATACCGGGAGGGTTGCAATAATAACGACTTCGGTAAAACACCCGGTGGATGGGTAAGAATTAAACACATGCGTAAACCAAGAGACGTGAACGCGGGTTGAAAAATCAAAGTAACTTGGATTACGAGTTATGACTATAAAATCTCGTATATAGAAATTGTGAGTAAACATGTTCAACTATTCGAAGTCGAATGGGTTGAATAAAGAATAAAGTTGATTGTTTAAAAATGATGGATTTCACATTAATAGGTCAAACATGTTGAATACAATATAACGCCGAATGGCACAAATGAGCGTCAGCCAGATAAAGGTAGCGTTAAATGCAAGAGAATAATGAGCCGGTAATGGGATATAACTAAATAAGAATGACATGAGTAAGGAGTGATCTACGGGATCAACATAACCTTTATGGTTATAAACAAATGAAAGATCTACGGGACTAAAACGACCCACGGGTCATGATTAGAAAGAAATAGATTATAAGGACCTTGCCTTAAAGAGGTGAAGGTCTAATAAAATAGCCCATAGACTAAGTGATAAAACCTACGGGTTAATAAGACAAAGCGAGGGAATAAATGGAGAATCCTCGCATAAAACAAAGACTGAAAAAGAATAAATTTTGGACTGTCAATATCCCGGTATGGATAATTGACAAAGGTTGAAGAGAAGACGCTAAACTAAAACTTCGGTTTTGGTAAGAAATAACGTTTCTACAAAAATGAATTATGATGGAATTATAAACGGTAAACATGAAAGATATAAGTCTTGACACGGATAGGTGCAAGACGATATATCCGAAAGGTGATAATTCTGAAAATAGAAAGTTGATGTAAAAGTTGGCATGACGTGACATGATCACGGTCAAGAAGTGTAATGTGAAATATAATCACATTAGAGCCGAGTGATGAATGTTAAAGCCGAGCGATGAATATTGCTAAGTTAATTAAACTAGTGGAAATAACGAGATTACGTTATTTCAAGTCACATTATGTCATGTAAGCTACGTAGATGATCAATAACCAAAAGGATATTACCATACTTTTATGGTAATACTAACAATCGGTTAAAGTATGAGGAATGCCTAATTGATTATCGAGAGCAAATGCATGGAGTTAAACTCGATGAATTATGTAAGAAAAGGTTTCGAGGACGAAACCTCTTTAAGGGGGGTAGACTTGTAACACCCTGAAAATGGGTTTGGTAATCAAACCCCGTTAATAATAAAAGACGGGTAAAGCACCGTTAGTGGTAAAATTTACCCGGTAAATATTAGGATTTAAATAATTAATCCTAATATTGAATAAAAAGTGAATAAAAGCTTTTAAGGAAAACAAGGTATATAGAAGGCCCGAGATAACGGGACTTAAAATAAAACGGGTTATGACTACCCCGAACTCACTAAGTTAAACTAGCAAAGTTTAACCTAGTTAACAAAACAAAGTATTGTTGAAAATAAATAGGTTGTAGCCTACTTATTAGTTAACAAAACTTAAGGGGCCAAAGGTGTAATAATCTAAAAGATTATTTACTAAAAATCAAAAACAAAACACACACACATTTAGTGTGTTCGTGAATGACCAGGAGAAAGCTCCAAGGAGAGCCAAAACCTTAACTCCAACAAATCAACAAATTGAAGCTCAAATCAAGACCCAAATCGATGCATGAATGCATATAAATGATCACCTAGTCGTGGGGATCACAAGGTATGTCGAATTTTCAGTTTTGGTGATACTTTGAGATTATGATGAACAATCATAATCGAAATTTTGGAATGAATGTTGAATCTATGAGTGTCATTGTGATTATATCTTGGTTTAGAAGCAAACCCTAGTAGAAATCTTGATGAATTGTTGTCAAACTAGGGATTTGATAATTACCCTATTATGAGCTAAGTGGGTTTTGGTTGAATTGATGAAATTGATGTTCTAATGGTGTTTATAAACATCACACTAATTCATATGAATGAACTACTTGAACAAATTAGAGATTTTGTTAAGAGTTCATAAGTAACTAGAAGTGGGTTTTGTTAGATATGATGAAATCATGAAGAACTTGATGTAATATCACTTGTATGTGATTAACAAGTAAACTAGGAAGTGGGTTTTTATGTAATAGTAAAGATGATGATAAGTTTATGTTTAAAATCATCATATTGGATAATAGAAACAAGGCACTCAAACAAATTAAGTGATTTGGGAACTTGTTCATACATGATTGAAATGGGTTTGAATGTTATGATGAAATTTGGTAGCCATGTTCATGTAACTAAGTGTATAAGATCATGTTAGCTACTAATTGATAGATAGAACTTGAATGTGCATTTATATGCTAAGGGGCGTTTGACTTTTAGTAGTCAAACCGACCATTAATAAGATCGAATGGTAATTGTGATAGAAAATATGTAAGATGGAATAGTCATAATTAATGATGACTAATATAACCGTCTTACGAATTATGATGATAGTTTGACGCTTGACAAGCTAGGTGGAGGCTTGGAAAGGAAGCGGGTCAAACGAAGCAAGAATGGTGGAAAAGCATAATTCGGATGCAAGGTAAGTATAGCTTACACTAGTCTTATATGTTAGAATATTCTCTTATCGTATTAGTCACGAATAAGATAAATACAGAATTGAGGTTTGATGTTCCGACGTGTAAACATACGGAACAAGGTAGTCGAGCGTGACAAGAAACCATGTTGATGGTTTAAAAGGAATTAAACGGTAAGTTGGTCATGCGTTGACCATAACTATTTGTTTTGAAAGACACTGTAAGGCGTAAGCCATGATAGGCTAAAAAGCGTTAAGAAAACGATTAATAAGTGAAATGACCACACGGTGTAAACCAAAGCGAGTCATATAGATGAGATGGTAATAAATATCATTTCGCCAACATAATCGTTCACTTAGACCAAATGGGTCAAAAGGTGAAAATATCACCCTTTGACAATATCGACTAATGATTATTGTCGAGCTATATTATTTCAGGTATAAATGTCAAATGGGTATTAGCAATACTATGAACTAGCGGTTATAAAAGCAAGGTATTAAAAACTGGTCAATATATTGATCTGCGCCAGGTATGTGAAATAGGGTAACACTCATTTAGAACATGTGGTTCAAGAGTGTTAAAAGAGGTCAAAATGGACGTTTGGTTATTTGATAAGTAAACCAAATGTTTTAAGTAATGGACATTACGTTTGGAAAGCTTAATGACTTTTCAAACAAAATCATAGGTTAAAAGAGGGATTTTGGGTCAAATATGCTTTCAAAAGTCCTTCATTGTTAATAAGAGACTAAATGGACCAAAACGCCCTTGGAGGCTAAATTGAGCAAACAACCTTTAAAAGTTGTTTGGAAATGATTTTTACGATTTAATAATACTTAGGACAAGTATAGAAGTTGAAAGATGTATTACGTTAGTCAAACGGCTCTATTTGGGTCTTTGCCGTAAAATAAAGAGTTAAGGGGTAAAACTTGGTTTGCATAGATTACCTTAGTAAAATCACCATAAATATAGTTGTGGTGGAAGTTCATTTGACAAATATTGCGAAAATAGGATGCTAGAAACAAATAATTATGAATTATGCGGAAAAGGGTTTAAATACCTTTAACGGGTCAAAATAAGCATTTTAGTACAAACGGGTTTAAGAATATACATAAACTCGTGAATTGAACCTAATATGATAGACAACATTGAAATTATAAGATTCATGTGATATAGGAATCAAACAAATACGTTTGTTTGATAAAACCGCGAATGGGTCAAAATTTGGTAAAAGGGGGAAATAAGCCGAAGACTTAAAAGTATTAAATCTTGTTAAGCCGGACGTCGGATTTTAACTCCATATGATGGAGAATCAAATTACAAACATGTAGGAAGAAACGGTAGGTCAAACGGATAAGCGGTTTGAAAGATACGAAAGATTTCGTGTCAAATTACGGCAAAATGGAGAAGCTGAGTGCAGGGTCCACCGTAAATTACGGTACCACCGTAATTTACGGTGGAGCCAATAAAGCTACGGTGGGTTTCTTCTGATTTACGGCAGAAGAGTATTAACCCAGAAGCCACCGTAAATTACGGTCCCACCGTAATTTACGGTGGAGGCCAGATTGATAATCTTGTTTTGGTGATCAATTGTTTCTTGGACTCGTTTAGACACATTTTAAACCCCCGTAAGACTAATGTATTTCATGTTTATGAAATGTAGGTACACCTTGGATGCCAGAAGACGATCAAGCTCAGCAAAGAACCGAACACGATAAAGATACACGCTTCCGCACTTTGCCACGTCGTAATTTTTAAACAACGAATTCGATTATGTTATGTAGAATAACTTATAATTTGTAGAAGTTTTAAGAAACCCGTATTTCCGATGTATATCTAATCATTAATTACATGATTATATTCCCAAGATATACGTTAAACCTTGATTTATATGAACGGGTGTTACACCAACTGACGAGGGGTGGTAGAGTTATAAAACTGGGGTTGTATAATAATAAATAAGTAAACTATAATCTAATAAAATAACCTAAAATAAAACTTTGTCAGATAAAAGTGTGTATGGACGCATATTATAAAATATAAATGGGAATCGAGAAATCGATAGTTTTGGCTATATGTGTGTTGTGAAATTTGTATGATTGTTTGTGTATAATTGTTATTTATTTGATACTAATAAATTATATATATTAATTATCTGATGGAAAACGCTAATAATGAACCAGTTAATGAGGTTAACCAATCTGAGCAACAACCAGGGGATCAATTTATGACTAGGCAAGATATAGAAAATATCGTTGCTCAAGGGATAGCCAATGTTATTCCAGCAATCCTTGCTGCTGCACAGAAACCTGTTGAACCTCAATAAATCATTCCTAGCAAACGTATTTCTGAAGATAACTTCAGTAATAACATAAACGGAGGTGGTAATCATACTAATCAAGATAATGAACCACGGCAGGCTCCGCTCCCTAAGAAAATGAAAGCTGCTACGCCTGGTTGCACTTACAAAGAATTTCTTGCTTGTAAACCCGCTGAATTTGCAGGCAATGAAGGAGCGACTTCGGCACTGCGTTGGTTAGAAAAAACCCGAGGCAGTGATTACAATAAGTAAATGTGACAAGGACGACAAGGTCATGTACGCGTCAAATCTTTTCAAAGAAGGGGCGCTAGAATGGTGGAATACAGTACTTCAAGCCAAAGGAAGAAATATGGCTTATGCCATGAACTGGGAAGAATTTAAGAGTCTTGTAGAAAGAAAATTCTGTCCCGAATATGAAAAAGATCAAATGGCAAATAAATTCCTAAATCATAGAATGATGGGTGTAGATTGTCGCGGTTATACTTCGACATTCTTTGAATATGCTAGAGTGGTACCAACACTGGCTTCGCCAGAACCGGTACTCATTTCTCGCTATATTTGGGGATTAATTGGCGAAATCCGTAACATCGTTAAAGCTGCGAGACCTCGTACTATTGACGATGCGGTGGAATTAGCTAACACCCTAACTGACGAACTGGTACGCACAAGAGATGAAAACGGGAAAAAGGAACTGGCTCAGAAAATTACCCAAGGATTTCGTGCGGGTAATAATAGCAGTTTCAGGAGAAGAGGAACAAGGCAATCTTTAACTCCGCCGTTTTGCAAGAATTGCAGAAAGAAACATTATGGCAGATGTAATGTAACCTGCAACTTCTGCAAAGCCGTAGGACATCGCGAAGAAGACTGCAGAAAGAAAACAAGAGTCTGCTATAACTGTGGAGAAACAGGACATTTTAAGCCAGAATGCCCTAAATTGGTTAAACCAGCAGACAATAAAGTTAAACCAGCCGACGGAGCTACCAAGAAGAATGTTCGTGCATTCCAATTAACTACTCAGGAAGCAGAACTCATTCCAGATGTGATAGCTGGTACATTCTTAGTTCACAACATTTACGCAAAAGTATTATTTGACTCTGGTGCAAACCAAAGTTTTATAAATACTTCATTCTGCCAAGCTCTTAACTTACCCTTAACCCAACTTAAGCAGATTTTTACAGTCGAAACGGTAGACGAAAATTCTGTCAAAATAGATAAGGTTTTGCAAAAAGAGAATATAGAACTTTTAGGTCATAAATTTCATGCAAACCTATTGCCAATGAATTTAGCCGGATTTGATGTCGTATTAGGAATGGATTGGTTAGTAGCTAACCATGCTCGAATCCTTTGTGATAAAAATTCTGTAGAAATTCAGGCACCTACTGGAGAAGTAATCATAATTACAGGAGATAAACCACGTAAACCCATGAAGTTCATATCAGTAATGAAAATTGCTAGTTATGAACGAAAGCAAGGAATAGTATATACGATTTCAGTAATCATTAGTACTAAGGGTAAAGAACTTAAGGAGATTCCTGTAGTCTCAGAATACCCAGATGTATTCCAAGAAGAATTACCAGGATTACCACCCGATAGAGAAGTAGAATTTAGAATTCATCTAATTCCAGGAACTACACCGATAGCCAAGGCACCTTATCGGTTAGCACCCACAGAAATGTTAGAATTGAAAAAGCAATTAGATGAATTACTAAGTAAAGGTTTCATACAACCTAGTTCATCCCCGTGGGGATCACCAGTGTTGTTTGTAAAAAAGAAGGATGGTTCGATGAGAATGTGTATTGATTATAGGGAATTAAATAAGGTTACAATTAAGAATCGATACCCATTACCTAGGATCGATGATCTTTTTGATCAACTTCAAGGAGCTAGATATTTTTCTAAGATCGACTTACGTTCCGGATACCATCAATTGAAAGTACAAGAAGAAGACATACCTAAAACTGCTTTCAGAACCAGGTATGGTCATTATGAGTTTACAGTCACGCCCTTCGGATTAACAAATGCTCCAGCAGCATTCATGGACATGATGAATAGAATCTGTAAACCGTATTTGGATAAATTTGTAATTGTTTTTATCGACGATATACTTATTTATTCAAAAAGTCAAGACGAACACTGCCAACACCTGCACGCACTCTTAACTTTGTTAAGAAAAGAAAAGCTGTACGCCAAATTCTCAAAGTGTGAATTTTGGTTGCAAGAAGTGCAATTCCTAGGACACATGGTGAATCACGAAGGTATTCACGTAGATCCTGCTAAGATAGAGGCAATTACCAAATGGAAGGTTCCGCAATCCGCAATGGAAATTAGAAGTTTTATAGGTCTAGCCGGATATTATAGACGATTTATTAAGGATTTTTCCAAGATAGATGTACCATTAACTAAGCTAACCTGTAAAGCAGTTAAATTTGAATGGGGACCTAAGCAAGAAGAAGCTTTTAGGATTTTAAAGCAAAAGTTAACAAATGCTCAAATTTTAGCTTTGCCAGAAGGAACTGAAGATTTTGAAGATTTTGAAGTTTACTGTGATGCTTCAAAATTAGGATTAGGATGTGTGCTAATGCAACGCAAGAAGGTAATTGCGTATGCTTCAAGACAATTGAAAACGCATGAGGAAAACTATACAACTCATGACCTAGAGTTAGGCGCCATAATTTTTGCTCTTAAGATTTAGAGACATTATCTGTACGGAAGTAAATTTACTGTCTATACGGATTACAAAAGTTTAAGATATATATTTGGGCAAAAAGAATTAAACATGAGGCAAAGGAGATGGATGGAAATCCTAAGTGACTACGACTGTGATATGCAGTATCACGAAGGAAAGGCAAATGTAGTTGCGGATGCCTTAAGTCGTAAGTACCATGAGAAACAACGACGAGTTCGTGCTCTTAGATTAAATCTACAGTTAGATTTAATGGAACAACTAAAGCATTTTCAAGAAACAGCAATTAAAGATGATGCTGAAGGAATGAAAGGACGAATAAAAGAATTAGAACAAGGAACTGATGGAATTTGGAGATTTCACAAAAGAAGAATTTGGGTACCTAAACAGGGAGAATTAAAAAATAAGATTTTAGAGGAAGCCCATAAATCTAGGTATACTATGCACCCTGGAAACAATAAGATGTACCAAGATTTAAGAAATAACTTTTGGTGGATAGGAATGAAAAAAGACATAGCTCGATATGTTTCTAAGTGTCTTACTTGTTTACAAGTTAAGGCAGAACACCAGAAACCTTCAGGTCTACTACAACAATTAGAAATGCCTGTATGGAAATGAGAACTCATAACAATGGATTTTGTTACTAAGTTATCCAAAACCAGAAAAGGTAATGATGCAAATTGGGTAATTGTGGATCGATTAACCAAATCAGCTCACTTTCTACCTATGAAAGAAACCTTTAGCATGGAAAGGTTGGCAAAGTTGTATGTAGATGAAGTCGTATCCTTACATGGAGTTCCACTCTCCATTGTTTCAGATAGGGATAGTCGTTTTACTTCCCATTTTTGGACAAGTTTCCAAGAAGCAATGGGAACTCGACTAAATTTAAGTACGGCATATCATCCTCTGACAGATGGACAAAGTGAAAGGACAATCCAAACTCTAGAACACATGCTCAGAGCATGTGTAATAGATTTTGGTGGAAATTGGGACGACCATTTACCTTTAATTGAATTCTCCTATAACAATAGTTATCATTGAAGTATTGAAACTGCTCCATTCGAGGCACTGTATGGAAGAAAGTGCAGAACTCCAGTTTGTTGGGCAGAAATAGGAGAAAGTCAATTGTCAGGTCCTGAAATAGTGCAAGAGACGACCGACAAGATTACACAAATCAAGGAAAGACTGAAGACAGCTCAAGATCGCCAGAAAAGTTATGCCGATAATAGACGGAAACCACTCGAGTTTCAAATAGGAGACAAAGTATTATTAAAAGTTTCTCCTTGGAAAGGAGTAGTCCGATTTGGTAAGAAAGGAAAGTTAAGTCCAAGATACGTAGGACCATTTTCAGTGATCCAACGTATAGGACCAGTTGCTTATCGTTTACAACTACCAGAAGAGTTAGCTGGAGTACATGACGTATTTCATGTATCCAATCTTAAGAAATGCCTATCAGACGAATCTTTGGTAGTACCTCTTCAAGATATAGAGGTAAACGAAAAGTTAAAATTTGTTGAGAAACCTCTTCAGATAGAAGACAGAAAGGTGAAATTTCTCAAGCACAAACGACTAGTGCTAGTTAAAGTCAAGTGGAATTCAAAGAGAATACCTGAATACACTTGGGTGCTGGAATCTGAGATGAAGCGAAAGTATCCCTACTTATTCCAGTAAATCTAGAGGACGAGATTTTTAATTAGGTGGGGAGGATGTAACAACTCTCTTCAAAAGTCCTATTTATTAATTTAATTTGACTAATAGGAAACCCTAATTGAGACACCCAAGTGATTCTGCATAAACCCTAAAATTTTCAGAACAATCGGAATCAGGATCAGGGCCCCTAAAACTCAGGGGGGGGGACAGTTTTACGTGTTTAACTAATTTGCATGTGAGACCAACTCAGCTAAGCTACCTGGACACGAAGCTACCCTATGGTAGACCGGTGTCTCTCGCGCCACGTGAAGGCCCCTCGCGCCACGCGAGGGAGCCATTTTTCATGTATAAATAGTGGAGTCTGTTACTTGCAATTGTGCGTTAGTTCGACGTTCAAACTCAATACGTACGTTGAGATATTGTCCAATTACTACAAAAACACACACAAATCACGAAGTGCTGCCGCAATACAGGGTAATAACTCGATCGCTGCTACGATTCAATGTCCGATCGATTAAACTATCCAATGGATGTTTAAGTGCTGCCCACATTAGGGTTAATGCTTTGTCATTCGTCGTTAATTCGATGGATGTTTAAGTATCGCACTTTGTCATTCGTTGTGAAGGTTCAATCTCGTGAGTTATCGTAAATGCTGTATTAGTTACTAACCTAGTATTTGTGCATTGTTATTTAAACTAGGTTATCAAGGCTAATCAGTAGGCTAAGCTCTGTTCATATTAAATCTGCAATGTGAGTCATTCTCTTTTTATCAAATTTGATTTCAAAATCATGTTACTTTCAAAGTTATAATTACAGGGATTAAGTCTTTGTAGTCACCAAATTACAGAAGGTATGTGGGGTTTTGTATACATTACTTGATAACCGTCACTATTGGACAACGAGTTAGCCAATGAGTGATATGACCATAGTCACAGACACCATTGGACTCAGAGGTTACCGATGAATGTCGAGTGACAAATATCGTGGGTAGTTAGTTGATATATGAAAACATTGTAATCGCTCTTAATACTGTAAATTATAACAAACATGTCGTTTTATTAAAAAGAATGATTCACCAGTATTTACCGCTGACAAAACCTTTTTCAAACATGTTTCAGGTGATCTATTGTGATCCAGGAAAAGTGCCGTGAAGCACTACCAGCTTAAGGAAGTGGCTCAACATAAAATAAAGAAACATGTTTTGTAAAATAAAGATTTCTCAGTGAAATCATATGATTGTAAATTACCGGGGTTTTATCCCGAGTTGTGAAATAAAATAATCGGGAAATTGCAGTTTTAAAAAGATCCTGAAGAAAACTTCCGCTGTTAATTCAATACCACGGGATTTTCTGTCCCGCGGCTCCTGAAACGGGTCAAACCGGGTCGGGGGCCGTGACAGGTGTTATCCCAATATGTTTAATATTATAAAAGTGTGGTATTTACTCTGATAAAATATTTCCTAACTACGGTCCTGATGTAAATTCCGCTGCCAAAATGATAATCACCGATACCACCAATACTGAGTTCGCGACCGCCCGTTCTCGGGACAGATAGGGGGCGGGGGTTGCGACACCAGTCCCACCTTTCACCTATTTTTCCTCCACCGGTCCCAGTTAGAAAAAAAAATTAACGATGTTAAGTTTTTTTTTTTTTCTGAATTACTAACTAACGTATTAGGGCTTTGGATCAGAACGAGAATACGAGTCTATTGATGTAAAACTTAGCTCGAAACGGTGCTCCAAACGACTTAATTTTTGTTAATTGGAAGTTTAAACACCCGAATTGAAGCACCGTTTTCATCATTTGGATCACAATTTCAAGGTAAGTTTTACATCATTCGACTCGTATCCTCGTTCTGATCAAAAGCCCTAAAACGTCAGCTTGCAATTCAGAAAACTCCGTTAAGTTTTTTTAACTGAGGACTGGTGGAGGAAAAATAAGTGAAAGGTGGGACTGGCATGGGGAATATTCAAAGGTGTGACTGGCAAATGGCAATAGCCAATGATGTCTAGTTTGGATTATTACAGACCAATTCCCCTGTCATCGGGCGAACCGATACAGAATGAAACCAAATTTCAACCGCATCGGGTGCATGATTCTCACTAATATGTTGACACTCGAATAATATGTTGAGAAGTTAAGTGCCCCTCAAACCGCATAAGTCTCTTTGTAAACCTTTTTCTATGAACGACTAATTTCTTTTAAATCATATCGTCTATGGGACTTGAACTAAAGACATTCCCCTTCCCAAATCAGGTATTTAAAAGTTTTGTCTTTGTAAATGAACCACCACCCATTGTAAATGAACCACCACCCAATTGGTGTTTCTTAGTAAACCTATTATTCATTTTACAACTCAATGCATTTACTTAATTACAACACTAGGACATATGAAAAATGATTAACATTAATAGATCTAAAGACATTTCAAAAACAAAACACCAACATTTATTATTCAGTAAAGTAGATCAAAACAACATGCTTCAATCAAGTCCAAATCAACACTTAACCTAGGAAACAAATCATCCGTACATCACAATGTAACACGATTAAATGTAAACACACAAAAGGAAACAACGCACAAATTCGATGTCGATTTTGAATTCGATTATCGATACAGCCATTAGTATCGATAGTATCGATTACGATGGAGACCATGAGTACCTAGTAGCATGGTGTCAACTGCCATTTGATGCACTTTCATCTGATTCTGTAGTTTGAACATTTCCAACTGAAACGTCATTTCGTTCATTGGCGCTTGCTCCGACACCTTAGCGGGAACACACTTAACATGCATACCATAGTTACAATCGGACGAACAATGGTACATGCAGTTGCTTTTTGCGATCGTGCCTCTACAAACATCGCATTCAAACGACTCATATGGATACACATAAAGTAATGAAAGCGTGTGAGGGTGGTCTTCGCGACGCACGCTTTCTGGCAAAGTAGTGCATGTCACATGTGCGTCATAGTCACAAATATCACAACGGTACAATGCACCGTTGGGATCACAACCAGTGCCACACACGTCACATAAACGTGTGCCACTAGCGGGAGGTGGCTTTGGGAGATATTTCAACGGGTGGTTCGGGTGTGATTTGAGTTTGATCTGATTAGGTGGAGGGGTCGAGGGTTTAGGGTTTAAGGTATTGTAAGCACAATGGATATGGAGATCAAATTCACAATTGGGACAACAAAAACAAAAACCCGAACCGGTTTTGTTACACTCGCTACAAATGAAAGAGCCGGATGAGTATGTCGTGGAGGGGAATAGGGAGAGGGGGTGATCGGGGTGTGACGGATGGGTCAATGAACGTGATGCGTTGAAGCATCGGTCGTGAAGGAAGAATTTGCATGCGCGACACGAGTAGACCGGGGTGCCGGTACAAGGAAAGTTGCAGCCGGTACAAGTGAGTTGTGCACCTTCTAAGCTTTTGTGGAAGGAAAGAGTGTGTGGGTGGCTAAAGTGCTTGTGGCGATCCATATCTGTTAAGTTGAAATATGTGGTCACAAGTTATAAGTTATAAATAAGCCCAAGATATCAATCAAAAAAGATTATCTGAAAAGTCGTCGAAGACTTTTGTGATCACAAGATAAGTTATAAATAAGCCCAAGATATCAATCTAAAAAGATTTTGTGAAAAGTCGTCGAAGACTTTGTCAAACTCAGTAACTCACCTCCACCGGTCTCGGCATGTTTAGTATAGTGCAAAGTCAAATTAGAACTTGCAAAACCACAAGGGAATATAATCTCATAGATTATACAATTACACACTTGTATATAAAAACTACATATAAGTCTATGATCTATCGGGTGTCGGAGTGTGAAATTGGCACGTAGACGTCACATTATTCTCACTAAGGTTCCATACACGGAGGGCGTGGGATTCCAATTCCAAGAAAAGTGCCACATGTTTAAACCTGAAAGCTCCACATGGTTCTTTAACCACCTTCTCCACACCAACCCACAACGCGCGTGGTCTGCGCCGTGGTTTGATGCCACATCATTTCCACGCCTCTTTCCGTATCGTGGTCTGCGACGGGGTGTTGAAATAGATCTCGGGTGTGTGAATAGATTTAGCCTTATTTATATACTTATAAATCTTCTCTTTTTCTTAAATTTTCAATTCATCTCTTATAATTTAAAAAATATATGCATTTACCTCATTAGTTTGATTTTTTATGAAAGACCTTGCATTAGTTGAACTTCAAAAAAAATTGAATACGCATGTGTGTTTAAATTTTTCTCAACATTTCGGCGTAAATTTTGTTGAAAACAAAATTGTATTCAAAATATAGTATTTTTCGATATTGTAAATTATAACGATTATTATAAGCCGGAGTCAAAATTTAGGGTCGGGTCGAATTACAAAATAAAAATCAATATTATAATAAAAGTACGATGTCATTGAAAAGAACACAAAATAAAAATATAAATGAGTGAATTGCAAGAATTGTCCTTTATCTTTATGGCCCTTTACAGGCGGTGTCCTTTATGTTTAAAATTGACGAGTTTTGTCCTTTATGTTTAAAAATCAAGCATGTTTTACCCTTTGGACCTAACCCAGTTTGTTTTCTCAGTTAAATGTGACCACGTGAAGGTCACATGAGGGTAGTTGTCCCGAGTCATTTAACAGGGGGAGGTGAGGGGAGGGGAAGGAAAATTTTCTCTCCTAATCTCTCCAATTTGGGAGGATGAATATTTGGTCATATTTGGTCATATTTTCTTTCCTTTTCCCTCCCCTCC
This sequence comes from Helianthus tuberosus, assembly GCA_030545235.1. Classification (NCBI taxonomy): domain Eukaryota; kingdom Viridiplantae; phylum Streptophyta; class Magnoliopsida; order Asterales; family Asteraceae; genus Helianthus; species Helianthus tuberosus. Next base: position 39,057,108 of record CM060435.1, on the reverse strand, counting down.
CCCTGTTAAATGAAACTCGGGAACATGGTTTTTCATATTTTCATCTCTTTTCCCTCCTCTCCCCCTGTTAAATGAGACTCGGGAACAGAGTGTTAATGTACCCCTAAGCATTTCTCTCCAATTTAAAGAAGGGTGCTACTATACGCACCCCCCTATTTACTTTTTTCACCCCCCTCCTCTCACATACTTATAGGTGGGGCCTGCGTGGAACCGACAGTTTTCCTCTCACAAAGGGGGGTGTAATCAGGAAATAGGGGGTGCGTATAGAATGAGCCTTTTAAAGAACCCCAAACCCTAATTCTTCACATTTCCCCCAAATCGATTATCATCAAGAACTACCAAACATCACAAGTTGAAATCTTTCCCAAATCGATTATCCCCAAACGTCACTTTTTGGTTGCAAAATCTTTTCACACCCATCTGGACTATAGATTGATATTCTAAAGGTAGATCCATCAAGAAGCCGAAAGAAAAGAAAATCCCCAACCCAACTGAATATCTTCAACCACATTGTTCCATCCATTAACAAAACAATAACCATCACCAATTTGTTCGATCTTTAACCGTCACGAATACCCTCCGTTTGCAGGTCGGATTATTGGGGAATTTGTGATTTTGTTCTCCACATGCAGGCAGGCAAATTCAGGTGGCAATGACTGCAAAAGTTTAAAGATTTTGTGGATTAAAGTTAGAGAGAGATATTGAGTTTGTGAAGAAGATGAAGAAATACCATGTGATGGGCAGATGGGTCGTGTAAAATTAGGTTTGGGGTTCTTTAAAGACAAAATTGCAGAAAACAACCTTTATGTATACCTGAAACTGCACTTTATACCTTTCACTATAAAATCCGCCAAAACCAACCTTTACGTTCATGTTTTGTTACACCATATAACCTTTAGCACTAACCACGTCAAAAAGTTCAGTTAAATGGACTCACATGCCTTTCATGTGAGGGCATTTAGGTCTTTTACTAAAATTCATTTAAAACATTAGGGTATTAATTTTAAAAAAAAATCAGTTAAGGGGTATTTTGATAATTTAACTATACTAAAATAATAAAAAAAACAAAACCTAAATCAATATTCACCATTTATACATCATCATCAAACATCATCATCTGAAACCCAGATCTTCATCAACATCATCTTCTTCATAAAAAGTCTTATAAACCCTAGAATTTCAAGACACCATGTCTCCTTCAAATTTTAATGAAATCAAGCAGTTCTTGGATGCAAATTGTGTAACTTTTCAAGACGAACAAAACGCATTGAACAGAATTTCGAAATTCATCATAGTTTGGGAGATTTATGCACCTCTTATTCACTTCATCTTCATCTTCTCTTTCTTCCTCTTCTCACTCACACACCCCAAAAAAGACTCCATGTTAATCTGGATTCAGTATTGGTCTGGTCCTCGGTCTTTGCCCCACGAAACCGACATTATAAAGCCTGAATCGAATTGCAGTATCATCCTGCATAGTTACATCAGTTTCATTGGTAGAAGCCACATCTTCTGTCGCCTTATGCATATCCATCTTTGATGGTTCTTTTGACACTTGAACATCAACTTCCTCTTCTTCAACAAGCTGGAATGAAAAAATAGATCGTAAACGTCTTACTACGGACTATACACCAATAGACCACATAAAAGTTTAGTGAGTGATAGTTATTTATAAAAATCCTAAAATTTATAGTCACTAAAAGAGAATCCCACTACTTTCATATATACTAGAAAGGGTGTTTATTAGACTTTGTGAAGGATATAACAGAAGCATGTCAAATATGCATTTAGAGATTATTCCAATATGATTACAAGATAAAAAAAATATGCATTATTAGCCGGAAGAACTGTTTATTTTCCTGGTCATAAGTACAGAACATGGTAAAAAAATGGAAGTCATTTCATCAATTTCATCAATCAGGACAACAAATCTTGGAAATTCTGATTTAAAGATGAAAATTCTCACACAAGCATTTCATCGAACAGTTGGCGTACATAAATTAAATACAATGTAAAAATATAGAATTTGATTCAATTCAACCCCATAACTACAAGCCTAAACAAGAATTATCATTAAATTCGAGCATTCATGGATAATTGTAAACTCTGCAATAGAAAATTGAAAAGAATTTAGTACCTGCAAGTATTGTGAACTTTTAAAAGAAAGAAACTTAAAAGGTTTCGAAGTAAACCATGGTTTTGATTCTGATTGATTTACGATCATTCTATGTTGTAAAATTTGTATTTTATGATTATTTCTACCCAAAATCGATGGAAATTAACATGAGTTGTTATATTATTTGATGTTTTTATGGTGAGATTTGGAGTCTTTTTGGGGGCGTGTCTAGACTCCATTGAAGAGTGGGAAGAGAAGAAGGAGAAGATGAAGATGAAGTGAAGAGGAAGTGGGTTTTTATTAATAAAAAAAATATTGTTTTAATTTAAAAGTATAATATTCATTGTAAAAGGGGTTAAAGGAAAAGACATATATGCCCTCACATGCATCGCACATGGGGCAACTTAACTGACTTTTTTGACTAGGTTTGGTGTAAAGGTTGTGATGTGTAATAAAACATGAACGTAAAGGTTGGTTTTGGCGGATTTCATAGTGAAAGGTATAAAGTGCAGTTTTGGGTATACATAAAGGTTGTTTTCTGTAATTTTGTCTTCTTTAAATTAGGGGGAAATGCTCAGGGGTACATTAAATGACACAACTACCCTCATGTGACCTGCAAGTGGTCACATTTAACTGAGAAAACAATCTGAGTTAGGCCCAAAGGGTAAAACGTGCTTGATTTTTAAACATAAAGGACAAAACTCGTCAATTTTAAACATAAAGGACACCACCTTTAAAGGAGCATAAAGATAAAGAACAATTCTTGCAATTCACTCAAATACAAAGTCTTTTAAAATGTATAAAAAATACATTTTATAGTTGCTCCCTACGTGTTTTCATGTTTTAAAAACGATTCATAACATCCTCAATCGCAACTTTAATAAAGAACTCTTTTCCAATATAACAATTGTAAGCATCAGTCAAGTAATAATCTCCCATCAGATTACACGCGAATAGTTATTGGGTTAAAAAGGTTAGAAAAACATGGGTCTTCTAATGATTTAAAGTTTACTACTGAAAAATTACATAATTGGGCTTATTTTTTAAACTATAAATTTGTTTGTTATGTTCAGTGTTTAGAAAAAAAAAAGAAAAAAAAACAATGGTGTCACTTGTAAAAAAAAGCAATGGCGTCGCTTGTATTTTTCTAATACAAGATACATATAATGCGCAAATTTGAATGGTGTCGGCTGACCCCGATTCCGAGTATGTGGCGCCAATGGGTACCATGACGAACTGAACCGCTATGAACATCGATGCTGATATAAGTTTTATGGTTTTCGATCGAGTGTCTATATCCTTTTGGACATATCATGACTTTTGTTTTTTGGAATAATGGATTTTAATAATCCTAACTATTAGCCATTGGCCGGTAACGGTCTCAACTTAAAAAATAACCAGTGGTGGTCCCACCTTTTGATATATTGTAAACCAATGGACTTTTCTAAACCGAAAACAACAAGGGGACAAAAGAAATTAAGGTTATGTTAGTAAAGGTCCATTAGTTTACAATTAGGGATGTCAAAAATACCCAAGCCCGATGGGTATACCCGAAACCCGACACAAATGGGACGGGTACACCCGATACCCGACGGGTATTGGGCCGGGTATGGGATTAGTTTTAAAAAATTTCGCGGGTATGGGTCGGGTATGGGATTATGTGATACCCGAAACCATATACCCGTTTACCCGAACTATATACCCGATCATATACCCGAAGTTTTTAATTTATATTTTTATTTTCCATTAACTCTTATCTTAGTGATTTATTTTAGTATGTTCATAATGTGAAAAAATAAATTTTATTTTAGCATATGTATTTGGTGATAGTATTTATATTTTGTATGTTGTGAAGTATATACATATAAGTGTATAAATATTATAAAGTTACTATTAATTTGTGATAAAACTTATATGTATGTAATGTATATTTTAATTTATAATAGTTGTTGCATAAATAAAATCATATAATAATTATAATAGTAAAAAATGTATTTGGAAATCCCAATGTATATCTTTTAACAAACCAATGGGTATACCCGATACCCGTGGGTATACCCGGTACCCGACGGGTAATTACCCGATATATACCTGATGGGTATTGGGTCGGGTACGGGACACGAATTTACAACCGGGTATGGTTATGGGATTACCAATACCCGACCCATTGCCATCCCTATTTACAATATGTGAAAAGGTGGGACCACCACTATTTATTTTTAAGTTGGGACCGTTGTCGGCCAACGGCTAATAGTTTGGATTATTAAAATTCATTATTCCTTATTTTTTTCCTAGTTCTCTTTGTTTGAGTATTCAATTTTGATATCCTATTCTATGTGTTCTATGCCAAGTACCGGCACCGTGTAAGTGTCATAACAAACCGAACTGATATCAACCAAAACCGAATTTCAACCTCATCGGGCAACGGACTCCTACTAGTTTAATATATTTATATTATAATTATACTAACATTCGAAAATATACTGAGAAGTTAAGTCAATCTATTTCTCCCCCAAAACTTCATAAGTTTCTACAAACCTGTTAAGTTATTCTACAAAGTCTCCTAATTGTAAGAAGTGTAAGAAGGTTTTATAGAGTGACAAATGTTCTAGAACCTAAAACCTAAACCCACTACACCACCACTCAAAACCTAAACACCCACCCCGACCCCACCATCACCCAAAAACCTAAACACCCCCCCCCCCTCCCCGCAAAAAATAAAAAATAAAAAAACCCATACCTCACCAAAAAAAACCCTAAAAAAACCTAACCTTCCACTACCCCCCAAAAACCTAAAAACACCTAACCCCCCCCCCCCCCCCCCCCCCTCAAAAAAAAAAAAACACCCACCCCCACTTCACCCCTCACCCAAAAACCTAAACCCCCCACCCAAAAAAAAAGTTAGGTTTTTTTTGTAGTGAGTTTATTTTTAGGAGCATTTGTACACTGCTTATTTTTAGAAGCTTTTGTATTTGATCCTAATCATTTACTTTAATTACAACACTAGGACATACGAAAAATGATGAACATTAATAGATCTAAACACATTTCGTAAATAAAACACCAACATTTATTATTCAGTTTTGTACATGAAAACCAACTTCAATTCAGACCACATCAACAATTAACGTAGGAAACAAATCATCAATTCAGACCATAACGTTACACGATTAAATGTAAAACGTAAATACACAAATGGAAACAACACACAAATTCGACATCGATTTTGACTTTAATTACGAACATACCCATTAGAATCGATAGTACCGATTATGATGGAGACCAGTGTTAGGATTTTTGGCTATATGAAAAATTTGCCCATCCCACATCGGTGCAAGGATGAAAGCTTGGGAGGACTCCAAGCTTATAAAAGGAGTCCAAGGCTTTGGTTTCAAAGTGCCCCAACCAAAAATACACTTGAAGTGTTTGGTTCCTTCTTTCTTTTCTAGTTCTCTTGTCTTAGAGTGTAGGAAGGTTTTGGTTAAACGCTTCGGAGAAGTGTGGTTGTAATTGGGCGGGGGGAGGCTTGAGAGATTAGTCTGTGTGATTGTAAAAATTTGTCGCATAGTGGATCTTTCTCTCTGGAGGCCCGTGGTTTTTCTCCGGTTTAGGAGTTTCCACGTATATTCTTGTGTTCAGTTATATTTCTCTATTGTTAGCTTTGGGAGGGTTGTTGGGAATCTTTGAGACCGCTTGTTTTCCCAACAAGTGGTATCAGAGCTCCAGGTTTTGGGGGAGGTCTCGGTTTAGAAGGTTCGTAGTATGCTCTGTGGTTGCAGCTTGGTCTGATCTTCCACATCATAAACGAATTTTCTTGGAGGGTGTCGTGGTATTTTGAAGGTTCGTAGTATGCTCTGTGGCTGCAGCTTAGTCTGATCTTCCACATCAGAAACGAGAATTCGGTTGACTGTTTGTATACGGTAGAATTATATGCGAGCCGGATATACGCATTTTGCCCTGGGAAGGTTCTGGCTAGGAAAGACTTGGTACTTAAGTGTGTCCATTGTACCTACCTCTCTTTCCTGGGAATCCTTTGTTGGGTGTACTGCTTATAGGCTTGGTGTTCTAGTATACAATATTGTTTTTGAAGATACGGATACGATGTCGAAATACAGTCCCATGAGGTTCGACGTAGAGAAATATGATGGAAGAATCAACTTTGGTTTGTGGCAAGTTCAAGTCAAGGATGTGTTGATTCAATCTGGGTTACACAAGGCGTTGAGGGGGAAACCGACCCCTGTTCCAGGAAAGGATTCAAGCGGAACCAGTAAAGACGATGATGAAGAATGGGAATATCTGGATTTGAGAGCGGCAAGTGCGATTCGTTTGTGTCTAGCAAAGAATGTTCTTGCAAATGTGCATGGGATATCAACTGCAAAGGATTTGTGGGAGAAGCTTGAGCAGTTGTATCAAGGCAAAGGCATCTCAAATCGGTTGTATCTCAAGGAACAGTTTCATACCCTTCGTATGGATGGAGATACAAAAATTTCAGATCATCTAAGTGTTCTTAATAATATCGTGTCAGAACTGGAGGCTATTGGAGTGAAGGTTGAAGATGAGGATAAAGCACTAAGGCTCATATTATCTTTGACATCTTCCTATGAGCATATGAAGCCCATTCTGATGTATGGGAAAGAGACCCTGAAGTATGCGGATGTTACTGAGAAGCTATTGTCTGAAGAGAAAAGACTGGGTAGTAGCGGTCATACTTCGTCAGAAGGAACGGTTTTAATATGCGGGAACGGGAAGAAGAAGCACTCACAGAAGAATCCTGTATGCTGGAAGTGTGGACAGTCTGGGCATGTCAAGAGAAATTGTCCAGGTGGAGCAGATTCGGCAAGCAGCTCCAAGACAGCTAACAATGTCTCCGTCGTTGATGACGGTAATGATTTCTTTTGAAGTTATGTCATCCCTATGGTATGCCCGCGCTACCATAAAAGGGGATGAAATTTTGTTAGCGGGTTCACGGATTTACACATGGGCATTGGGTTGGCATAGATGCAAGATGTGTGGTGAAAATTGATGTTGATGACTGATGAACTTCCGGGTATGCCAAGCGGGGAAGTTGCACCATAAATTTTCAGCAGGTTTTTTCAACATGTGCCGAGAAGAAATTCTTAGAATGGTCTATTCTAAGTGGAGATACTCTTTTATGGTGGAGTATGATCGTCGGTTGAAGACGGTGTTCCTTTGATGTGGTTGTTTTTTTTTCATATATCCAAGGTGGAGATTGTTAGGATTTTTGGCTATATGAAAAATGTGCCCATCCCACATCGGTGCAAGGATGAAAGCTTGGGAGGACTCCAAGCTTATAAAAGGAGTCCAAGGCTTTGGTTTCAAAGTGCCCCAACCAAAAATACACTTGAAGTGTTTGGTTCCTTCTTTCTTTTCTAGTTCTCTTGTCTTAGAGTGTAGGAAGGTTTTGGTTAAACGCTTCGGAGAAGTGTGGTTGTAATTGGGCGGGGGGAGGCTTGAGAGATTAGTCTGTGTGATTGTAAAAATTTGAAGCATAGTGGATCTTTCTCTCTGGAGGCCCGTGGTTTTTCTCCGGTTTTGGAGTTTCCACGTATATTTTTGTGTTCAGATATATTTCTCTATTGTTAGCTTTGGGAGGGTTGTTGGGATTTTGAGACCGCTGTTTTCCCAACAACCAGGAGTACCAAGTAGAATCGTATCAACTGCCATTAAGTTTAAACGTTTCCAACTGAAACATCATCTCATCCAGTCTCTTGACCCGCAACCTGCTGACCCGCTGACCCATGACCCCTAGACAACTCAATTAACCCAACACACTTTACATGCATACCATAATCACAACCTGACGAACAATAGTACATGCAGTAACTTTGTGGGATATCGCCTCTACAAACATCACATGTGAAATCCGGATATGGATTCACATAAAGTAACGAAAGTGTGTGTGCGTGGTCTTCGCGACACACGCTTTCTTGCAAAGTAGTGCATGTCACATGCGCGTCATAGTCACAAACATCACAACGGTACAATTCACGGTTGCTATCACACCTAGTGCAAACACGTTACATAAATGTTTGCCGCTAGCGTTAGGTGGCTTGGGGAGAAGTTTCAACGGGTGGTTTGGGTGTGATTTGAGTTCGACCTCATCTGGTAGAGAGGTCGAGGATTTAGGGTTTAAGGTATTGTAAGCACAGTGGATGTGAAGATCAAATTCACAATTGGAACAACAAAAACAAAAGCCCGAACCGGTTTTGTCACACGAGTCGCAACCGAAAGAGCCTGACTTGTATGTCGGAGATGGGAATAGGGAGAGGGGGTGATCGGGGTGTGACGGATGGGTCAATGAGCGTGATGCGTTGAAGCATTGGTCGTGAAGGAAGAAATTACATTGGCTACACGAGTAGACCGGGGTGCCGGTACAAGGAAACTTGCAGCCGTTACAAGTGAGGTGTGCACCTTCCAAGCAAATTTTGTGAATGGAAAGAGTGTGTGGGTGGCTAAAGTGCTTGTAGCGTTCCATATTGGTGGGTGGATTTTGTGAAAATGAGACTTGTTTTGAATGCCCCTTTGTTTTCTTGAGCCAACAAAAAATTATGCAGCCTCCATGTACCATTTATGTGGAGCTTTTGGGCTTTCCATTTTTAATTTTACTAGGTTTATTACTATGGCCGCGTTGCGGCGCTTCTTTTGTCATTTAGTCTGTGTTTACATGTGTTTTGAAATCACTACGAGCGCGTTACGCACAGAACCACTGAGAAGAATAAAAAGAAAATGTAGAAAAAAAAACAGTATAAGATAACCGAAAGAAAATCAACAAAAAAAGTTTTATGGTAATGATGTTGTTCGTATGAAACCCGTGGTCAGAGATGAGCAAATGGTATTGGGTACCGGTACCGAATTTCCTGAACCGAATGGTATTGGCTGGATTAATAAATTTCTTCTGTAAAGTCTAAGGGGGTATTTTAAACTGAAATGAATGTTTGAGGAGTCAATATACAATTTTAAAGTTTACATGGGTTGGAAAAAAGTCAATCTAAACTTAAGGGCATTGTCAGTCAAAGGAAGATAAGTGATTCAAAAGTCAAGAATTTCGGTCAAGGAGGGTGTTTCGGGTGGGTAGTGTTGGGTGGGTAGTGTTTCGGGTGGGTATTTTAATATTTAAGTATTTAAAAAAAACAATTTTTAAGTGATTCAAATGTCAACAATTTCGGCCAAGAGGGTGTTTCGGGTGGGTATTTCGGGTGGGTAGGGGCGTTTGGCAAAAATTCCACTTTATTATTCATTAACTTTGTCACGTGTCTATATGTTATATGTGAGTGTGGATGTAATGAACCAATAAGAAAAGTTTACTATTGATTATGATGTGACAAGTACTATTCATTAGCTTTGTTTTTTAATATATAGGATAATTTTAATCTAAATTATAATAAAAGACTCCACTAAATGCCACATGGCAATTTCTTATACTTCCTTAACTATAATAAATTAATATAAAATGATTTAAAAAATGTATTTTAGAATAATATTTAATAATGCATTTTATCTATTTATCTATTTAATAATAATAAAATAAATTGCATCCTAATCTTTACCAATTTTAGATTTATTGCGCACTTTTCATATAATTTCGATTTCGTATTTCATCTACCACTTACAATTATCATACTTTAGTAAACAAAATATAAAAAAGATGAAGAAGAAATAAAATATTTGTTATTACTTTATCCGGTAAAACATTTTTATATTTATAACCAAAGTTTACGATTTGTTATATTATTTACTAGGTTATAGTCCTGTATATTACACGGTCTGAATGAACGCTATCAAAACCTTGTTTTTAGCTCAGGTTGAATAAACGCGTGTATTACACCAACACAGCTATCAAAATCTATATCTATTTGTATTACTATTAATTAATTAATATAACAAAAGAGGGTGTCTTAGGAATAGTACCTAAGACACAACCTCTATTTTCTTTATTGTTTTTTTTTTGTGTCAAAATTACAACAATGTCGTCTAACCCATGGTTGTTTTTGTGTATTTAACCCTTCAATTTTTAGCACTGACACTTACACTCACTCAACTTTCTAAAGACTTTGTAAAATGTCAATCCCAGTTGGTTTATGTTTTGATGTAAATTTTCGGTAATGAGTCATGTCAAATATAATAAGTTTTCTTGCTTATTTTCATGTGCGTTTTCAGCTACTCTACATTTTGACGTAAATTTTGTTTGAAAACAGGTTGAGTCAAATATTTGATGGTATAAGTTCAAGTTACTTTAAGTTTAACGACGCCGCAACCGCGGCGGGTTAAAATACTAGTAAAATAATATAGAAAAAGAAAAGCACAATTCTTTTCTTGTGCTTATGCTTGGTGCTATACTTAGTTTGGAAGGCTATCTCGGCTAATTTTTGGGTATTTAATGAAACCAATAACCAAGTTTTGGATCATTCGAATCGAACTTTTCAAATTAGCTTTTTTTTTTTTTTTACTTTTTTTATTTATTTTATATTTGAGACTCGAATTCAAATAAATATGATTTAATTCAAATCCACTTTAAATGAAAAATTGCCAAAATCGTCCCTAAGGTTTGGGTATATTTGTCATTTTCATCCAAAACAACTTTTTTGTATCATATAGTCCTTCACTTTTGGAATCTTTTGCCATTTTCATCCAAACGTCTGACTTTTTTGCGAAAATCGTCCCTGAGATTTGGGATTTTTTGTTATTTTCATCCAAATGTTTGATAGAAAAAATAAAGCAAATTAGATGTTTGGATGAAAATGACAACAAATGCCAAAATTGAAGGACTATATTGTACAAAAAAAAATGCTTTAGATGAAAATGGCGAACATGCCCAAACCTCAGGGACGATTTTGGTAATTTACTCTTTGTTTTATGAAAGAAGAGGTTTAACATTCACTTTATCTCTGGCTAATTTAATTGTATATACTTAAGTTGGTGGTCTGTTTTGGTAAAATCATAGGTGTTTTAAATGGGCTAATTTGATCACCTGATGACCCTTTCAAGCCCATTTAAGTTATTTTAGTTATCAAGTCAGGATATTGAGTATAATTAGCGTATTTTGACCTGCTAACACTGTGTTTTACGACCTGTTTCATTTGTTCACTCAGAGCAAATATTCAAATGAAAAAAAGATATCCAATATGAAGCTGTTGTTGGAGAAAAAAGAGGCTGAGCTAGAGCAATAAAGGAGTAGGAATGCAAGACGGGTTCTAAATGTTTTGTGTTGAATTAAGCTGTTGAATTACTCCATCATTAAAAAGATGAAGAGCTAGAGCAAATGAGCTATTGTTGAATTTCTCCATACATTATGTGAGGAAAGTATAAGGCGCTTTTGCTATGCGCTTTTAACTCCAAACATTTTTTAATGGTAGAAATTTAGCCTTTTATTTTTAGAAAAATAAGCTTAAAAAGATTAAGACAACTTTGAGTAATTGTGTTCACCATTTGACGTATCTTTTTGTTTGGTCTTATTATAGTATTACTTTATTTATGTTTGTTGTATCATCTCTTGTGCTAACACTTAATGGAATGTTCTGTTCTATGACTCTGATATGCTTGGTGATCTAACAAATTTCTATAATGTTTTTCTTTATCATCAATCTTTGGAGGGTAACTATGGTAAGATCAGTTGTTTTATGTTTATATTGAAGGAAAAATTACAAGTTTTGTCTTTTATCTTTATAGTACTTTACAGGCGGTGTCCTTTTTTTCAAATGTTGACAGGCGGTGTCCTTTATAGAGAATTTTGTTGCAAGTTTTGTCCTTTGAACCTAACCCAGTTAGATTTTTTTGTTAAATCTGATTACCCAAGGGTATTTTAGTCTTTTTACTTAGGGCATGTTTGGCTAAGCTTATTATAGTTAAAAAGGACTTTTGAAAAAGGACTTTTGGGAAAAGGACTTTTTGAAAAGGAGTTTTTAAAAAAAGTGTTTGGATTAGCTTATTGATGTAAAATGACTAAAATGAGCATTCTTTTAGATATAAGGGGGTAAAGAAGGGGTATATTGGTAATTTGTTTGAAAAGTTAAAAGCTGGCCAAGAAGTCACAATATTGTGACTTCTTGAAACCTCCTTTTTCTTCTTTGCAAAAAGCCATTTCTAAAAGGACTTTTGGGTTAGCCAAACACAAAAACAACTTATTGGCTTTTTGATAAGTCAATAAGCCAATAAGTTGTTTTGAAAAGCTTAGCCAAACATGCCCTTATTTAAAGGACAAAACTTGTAATTTATTCTTTAAAAAATATTTCAAAAAAAAATTATATCTATACTATATTATAATACATGAGGGAAGGATTCCCAAAAGTTAAGAACTTCTTCCCCCATTATTTATAAATAAACCCCTAGAATGAGGGTAAAGTGGTCTTTTTAACCATAATTATTTTTTAGTCCCTCAATCTATTACATTTAAATCCTTGACATTTAACATAATTATGGGTAATTAGTTACACTTCCCCCCCTCTTTAATTCTTTAATGTATTCCTGCGATATCTTACAACCCGTAATGTTTTAAAAAAATCCGAAGGTACCATGACGATCGGCACATTTTTTTAAACGTTTCGATAGTTGTTTTTTTTAGTTTCGCCGTGCGTTCATAAAGTACAAATAGCCGATACGTAAATGTGCAATTGATTAAAGCCAACATTTGTTTTTTACCCAAGCCAACTTTGACCATTACCTAGCTACCGTGCATTAACATTTGTTTTTTACCCAAGTTTTTTGTTTTCAACGGCATTAATAAACTAAAATATTCTCTAATTTTACTTGTACAGAGTTAGTTTGTTGTGGCATGTTTAATATAGTATAGATAAAACTCACAACAAACTTCCTATTAAACATGACACAACAAACTAAACAGGATATGTGCATCTTATTTTAAAAACTTAAAACTCACAACAAACTTCCTAAATAAATGGATGACCAATCTAAAACTAAACCCTAATGGACTACTATAAATACGTAGCAAACACTCACAATTCTACATTTCTATTGCTAAATAGATTTAAAATATGGAGCCAGTTCAGAATTCACTTGATGCGAAAAACAAGCATGCGATATTGAAAAATCTAAGGTCGGTTCTATGATAAGTTTTGTTATATCGCAATAATGAATAATTGTTTTCTTTTATTTACTTTTATGTGAATACTAACTTATTTGACTTTTCAGATTCAACACACCAATTTAAACACCCCAGTTGTCGAACAAGCTTTTGTTAGTTTTTAAGTAATATTTTCTCTTATAATCTTTCATATTAACAAGTTCGTTATGTTATTATTTGGTGTTTTATTGTAGGATGATGGTGATAATAGTGTTGAAATTATTTCTTATGGTGCAATGTTCAGTCCATGCAAGTCTAATCTTTAACGTCAATTTAGTAAAGAGGTAATTTTAAATTTATTTAATCTGTTTTAAATTTTTTTATTCAATATTTATTTTTTTATAAAATTTATTTAATCATTTTTTAACTTTTTTATTAAATTTTTGTTTTTTAAGGATCGGAAGTATGAGAATCAAAAGAAAAGATCTAAGAGACTCTCTGAATGGAAATGGGTCGAGGTTATAAATTTAGATGATTCTGAGGACGATGAGAAAGAAGATGAATTAGATGATACTGCTGATTCGAGCACAAACAAGAAAAACGGATCAAAAAAGAAGAGAAATTAGATGAAATATATCAAGTGTTTTTATGTTTTTTTCATTTTCAGTTGTTTTTATTTGATCTAGACTATCCCATGAATAATAAAGTGTATTTTATATTTTGTGTTATTTTATTGCACTTATAATTTACATCTCGATTGAACTAATATACTTTTGTCATTTGTTTAGTATTTTTTATTAACAAACGAATCTTTACATGTTTAAAACAGTTTTCTATACTTTATTTATTATTAATTTTTATAACAAAACAAAACTTTGATATTTAGTAGATAAAAGATAAACTATGTTCCAAAATTTTAGGAATTATTTAATAATAATTTACGATATTAGTAGATAGATAGTAAACTATATCCCAAAATTTTAGGAATTATTTAATACTAATTTACGATATTTATTTAATACTAATTTACGATATTAGTAGATAGATAGTAAACTATATCCCAAAATTTTAGGAATTATTTAATACTAATTTACGATATTTAGTAGATAAATAGTAAACTATGTCCCAAAATTTTAGGAATCATAAGTCAACTAATTAGGTCCTCCAAGTTAATTATATGAGATGAGGCATCGATGGCGAAACGTCAGACGATAGAGGCAGTTGATCGAACATTGCAAGACATTATAGGTGTTAGGCTCCCACGTGTAACACTTATGACATATATCCACCACAATAATGTTATCATATACAAATAAGAAAACTACCAGCAACGAGTGCCGCAATCCAAAGTGTCGCCCCCGCTGCATCGCGCGGGCACCCTACTAGTACATATATATGTGTGTATAACAATGAACACAGATATTTATCCCCAATCCCCCTCGATCATCTTCTCAACTCTTATACAATTTCTCATCTGTTTACAGTGTTCGTCTTATTATCATCGATTCGATTATCTAATTTTACGTGGATCTGTAATTCGATTCAATTTATCATCGATTCGTTATATGTTTAATCCTCTTTTATATGATCGATTAATGTTGTTTTACAATAGTAGATCTTAATCGTTTGTATCACAGTTGTTTAAGTTCACTTCAATCTCACTTTTCCCCAATTATGTTCTTGCTTTCACTGCATGACGTTTTATTAGGGTTCGTGAGCTCAATTAAAGTTTATTCGCTGTTTAATTCATGTTCTTGAAGTTTGCAATTCGTTAATATTCTTTGTGTTTTATCTGATTCGCACATTCTGAGATACCTGAAATTGTTAGTTTCTTTTAGGCTCTTTTTGTATAATTTTGTATGAATTTGTCTACAACTGATTTAACACAATTATTTGCTGTTTGTTCATGGTCTTGAAAAGTGCAATTGACTGATATTCTTTGTGTTTGATTTCATTCAGCACATTCTGAGATACCTGAAATTTTTGGTATCCGCTCTAATTATTTTGATTCGAGTTGAGATTATAGCATAATTTCTAGTTTCTTAGGTTTCTTTCTGTATATACTAGTAAATATACTGTATATTTAGGTTATTGGCTCCTTTTGTTAGTCAAATTTCGATACACTTATTCTTGGTTTAGTGATCTTAATTAACTGTACATTGTAAAGTACTTGAGTTGAGTTATAGTTTGTTTGCTGTTTGTTCAGAGTCTTGAAGAATGCACATAATGAGATTCCTGAACATTCGGTATTCGTCTGATTATTTTGATCCGAGTTGAGAGTATAACATAATTTCTAGTTTCTTGGGTTTCTTTCTGTATATTTATTCGGATTGTTGCATACTTTTTTAGTCAAATGTCTATCCCCTTATTCTTATATTGTTCTGTTGGAGATCTTGTGTTGGTTCACTGAAATACTTGCAAATGTTTTTGTTTCAGGAAACAACAAGGTTTAGGGGTTAATTCAAGCGAAATGGATCCGGAACCAAACAGAAACAGTGACAGTGAAGAGAAAAAAGATCCAAAAATTACTGAAGCTATGAAGGAAAAAAGATCCAAAAACAGTGACAGTTGCCAAATCTCATTTGTGTTCATTGTGGTGGTGGTGGTGGCAACATATGGTGGTGGTGGTAGGTGAACTGGTGGAGGGAGAGAGAGGGGGATTGGGGATAAATATCTGTGTTCATTGTTATACACACATATATATGTATATAATTTTTTTTGAAATATTTTTTAAAGAATAAATTACAAGTTTTATCCTTTAAATAAGTAAAAAGACTAAAATACTCTTGGGTAATCAGATTTAACAAAAAAATCTAACTGGGTTAGGCTCAAAGGACAAAACTTGCAACAAAATTCTCTATAAAGGACACCGCCTGTCAACATTTGAAAAAAGGACACCGCCTGTAAAGTACTATAAAGATAAAGGACAAAACTTGTATTTTTTCCTATATTGAATATCTACACATATTCTTTGTATGTTTGTGACCTTATAGGCTCTATGGTTCTATGCAGTGGCGGATCTAGGATTCCGACCAAGGGGTAACGTTTTATAAATAAGCTGTAACGAAATCGAAAAAACGTCAAATTTTTCCAAAATTTACACTAATTTTTCCAAATTTTTTCCGACCAAGGGGTAGCGGGGGTTACCCCTACCAAAGAGGTAGGTCCGCCCCTAGTTCTATGGCTATTTATTATCCAATAGAATAAAATATTATAAATTCGAAATGAGTTGTGGCTCGAAATAGACGTCGTAACTAAATCTGATATTAGTCGGGACACCCGCCGCAACGCGCGAGCATTCCCACTAGTAAACCAAAGTGATTAACCGAAAACCGAATGGTTATTAAAATAGACTAACCGATACTTTGGTTTCAGCTTCGGTTGAGGCTAATAACCGAACCGACCGAACCATGCACAACATAATGAAATGGATTACCCGATTACTTCGCTTTTAATGTATATCTATCACAATAATGCTACAATTAATATTATATGAATAAGAAAACTACAAAAAACGAGTATCGCAATACGATGCGTCGCTCTAGCCGCATCTCGCGGGCATTCTGCTAGTTATAGTTAACATTCGAAAATATGTTGAAAAGTTAAGTCAATCTATTTGATACGTCCCTCAAACTTTTCAAGTTTCTACAAACCTGTTAATCATTTTACAACTTAATGCATTCTCCTATATATTAATAAACGAATGAAATGAATAGTAAAGTAACCAATCACAATCTTTACAAATACCATGGCGGGAACCGTGGTAGAGAGTTGCGTGGAGGTTTTAGGTAACTATTATAAAAGTTTGATGGGGTTAGAGAAAACTTGAATATTGCAATATGTTACTAACTTTTGTACTTTGCCGCCGCCATCGGTCATCACTCCCACCACCGCTTCTACTTCTTCACCCTCCTTTCTCTCTCCTCTCCTTTGGCTGACCACTACTCCGGTATTTTCTTACCTCCACCACAAACGCATCATGGCGGTTCTAGAGAGTTTCGACAATGGCTGCTAGAAGTCCGGCCACCGGCGCTCCACCCCAGTGCTCCAATGGGTGGTAGTCACGCAAAAGAAGTCATGTAACATCCGTGGCGGTGGTTCAAGCTTCAGATCTGACAAGAACAGGTTACGTGGCGGAGGCGGTGGTTTCATAACGACGATGTTATCTAGCGGTTATTGCATGAGCGATCAAAATGACATTTGGATAGCGACGTCTGATCAATGACGTTTCACGGATCACTATCTTCTCAATCTCCACTAGCGGTTATCGTAAAAGAGACCAAAAGGATAGCTGGATAACGATATTTAGCCAATGACATTCTGCGGATCTTTGCCTCTTCAATCTCCACTAACGGTTATCGCATGAGAGACCAAAAGGACAACGGATAACGATATCTGACCAATGATGTTCCGCGAATCCCTGCTCCACTCAGTCTCCACTAACGCTTAGTAAGGGAACCACAAGGACATCCTAATAGCGACGTCTAGCCAATGACGTTTTGAGAACACACACCCTCTTCTGCAACCACTGACGTTCACCACAAAGGAGACAAAAGGGATACCCTGAAAGTGACATCTCCTCCAATACCTTCTCACCATCTCGGCTATAAAATACCAGACGTTGCCTTCTCAATTGATCCAATTCTATACTCTCTACTATCACTATAAATAATTCTTGATGAGTTATTTATTGAGTCTCTTATAATGTATTTAGAGATAATTGTTAGTTTAAACTAAAAAGACTTATCTAGGATCTATTCATTTATTTAAAATAGTTTGAGTCGGGGTTGGACTAGAATGAGTTTAATATAAATATATGGTTAGAGTTATTGCATTTGTGTGCTTTCTTTGGTTTGATAATAAAAAAAAGATTCGAACAGTTTGTTCAATCTCGTGTTTGTTTGTTTGATCAAAGGATCTGATTTCCATAATACGCTGATTGCCTGATTGCTCACACGGATAAGCCATCCTTGTGTATAATCCTAGACAAGCACTTTGTAATAACAGCTTTCTCAAGTTTTCAACACAATCTTCATTTTTTCTGTCCTTTCTTGTTCACAAATGACTCACATGGTTATAGAGTACAAATTAGCTTATTTGAACCTCAATTTAGCCAAGTATGAAGTTGCTACACCTCATATTTGAATGTTTTACCTGCCATGCAAAATTGAGATTCATTGATCTCAAGATCATTATTTCGAGACTCGTTTTAAACCATATCAGTTTACTTTGAAGATTTTTACCGTTGATACACAATTTAGCACAATAGCTTTGATCGTCATTATTCTTAAAATGAACGATTAAATGTATACTTTGTTAACTTGGTACAGGATCAAAGATGAATACAAATGAGAGAATTGTTTTGAAAATGAATCTAGACATCATATGCAAATTAGCTGCCCCACTATACTTGACACACATTGTGCAATGCACTCTTAATTAGTGATTTTATAAAGATTAACATGTTTTATAGATGTTGTATATTATTACACATATGTTCATACAAAACAATATTTATAGCAAAAATGTACCGCAACATCACAACGGTTCTGAATTTATGGTCACATCTATGACAACAATGGTTGCTTTTGCTTTAAGACTGAACGGTATGGTGACGGAGGGATGGACGGCGACGGGGGTGGCGGGATGGGGTGACGGAGCGGCGCCGAGAAGAAAGAGGGGGGCCCACATGTTTTGCTCCGTCCTGGACGTCAAAATTCCGACGGAAAGGACGATGACTGGACGGCGACGGAGGGGGCTGCATGGAGAGGGGGACGGCGCCGGGCGGAGACGGGGTGGACGACGCCACCATACCGTCCAGCCTAAGACCACCTACCATGCATGTTTACTAAACATGTGGAGTATATTCGCTGCCAACCTGCCAACGGCCTACACAAGCAGGGCTTGCAGTTGCGAAGCTTGAAAATTTCCACCGGGGGGTTGGAAGTCACCGGACCTAAAAGTATATACCTAAATAATTTTTTTTTATAAAACCGGGGGGTCGAAAACGTATACACCTAAAAAATTCTATACGAAACGTACATACATAACATCACTGAGCGAAAAGTTAGCCCCCCCCCCCCCCCTCCCCCTTCATAGCTTCGCCCCTGGGAGCATGCAAAGATTGTTGGTAATTTTAGTGTTAGCTAGAAGATCCTAAAAGCTCTGTGCCAAACATACCCTATATACGAATTAACATCACTAATCATAATTTCAAACAGATTAAAACACAAAGGTTAAAAATTAACATCCCTAAATGGCAAAATTCTAAGTTTCAACACAAGTTAAAAATTAAGATAAAATAAATTCTAAGTATCAACACATTAAATTCGATTGAGTGTTTTTAGGGATTATGGTTGTATTAAATTGGTTGCAAAGGACCACCAGTTTCTATCAATTCGTTCGTTAACCGGTGTACTTAAACCTAAAAACGATCAATACCTGCATTGCCGGATGTTAGAAATTGGTTGTGTTTATTCCCGCCGGCGGTTTTCTTTGCTAGAGCTGTCATGATCAACTTAGGTTTTTCTTCGCTAACAATTTTTTTTTTTTTTGCCAACAGTGAGATAAACAAAGTAAATTGATTCGATAAGTTGTTTGTTGTGGTAAACTATTTTTCAAAGGTTAGCCTAGCCCAATATTTTTTTAGCCCTAAATCTTGATCACTATGAAGGTTTTTGATTTGGTTTCCAAAGTATGTGTTTGTAAAAAATGTCTTCTTATTGGTGGATTTTCACGTCCCTTTTATCTGATTGTAGGTTGCATAAGAAACATATCGGTTTTTCCTTTTGCAATTTTTTCAGTTCGTTATACATAGATAAAAAAAATTACTTAAAAGGGTCGTCTTGAAAAGACAGATCATTTTATTGCATGTTGGGTCAAGATTAGGCACCAAATGCAAGGGGATCACCTGCTTAAATGTTTGGTCAAAATTGATTCACAACCAACTAATTTTACAAAAGAGAATTGGCAAAATGTTCATGTGTGCCTACATAGACATCGATTTCTATGAGTATGGAGGTTAAATTTACCTTTCAGCCTCACTCAAATGGACAAAACCTCTAGAAAAAGAACTTTGATGACTATGAAGATATTCGATTTGGTTTAAAGTATGTCCTTAAAGATGATTTTTCACTTCCCTTTTATGTGATTGTAGATTGCATATATTCACCGGAAATTCACGTTTTCACTTCCGCTCTTCACATTCGGGTTAGATTTCATTTTCACTTTCCTGGTCAATTCAAACTCGGTTGGATATTTTTACTTTTATTTCTGATGTTCATCGATAAATGGTGCTGAATTGCAAAAACTAATTTTTTTTGCTTAGTTTTTAAATTTCGATTTAAATAGACTATTTGTTTGGATATAGTTTAGACACGTTCATTCTTTTATCATCCTCTGGTCTTCAGAAGTATAGTTGATTTGCAGCTTAGTAAAGACGCACATATTTCCTTTTTTTAGAAGATCAGAAGTTTATTAGGTTATTTTCCTGATATCACAGAGGTTTTCCTTCAAATCTCCCTTTATTTCTTGAAAAAATTATAATATAATCTAATGTTTAAAATGAAATGATTTAAGATGTGTTTGGCTTGAAACTACCTCTGTTATATTGTCTACCAATAATATGAAATTAAGGATGTTTTGATAAGTGATTGGTCATTACAACTATGAAGTTTGTGATCATTATTTTATTAGAAATAAATGTGGCACCAAATGAAAGATGTTTTTCACTTTCTGCCCATGCTGTCATATGGGTTTGTTGCAAATAATCATGACATAAAGTTGAAAGTAGGTTAAGTTAAAATATCCATTCGAATGGATTAATTAGGGTTGTGTTTTGTTTTAAATGAGTCAAATTAAAAATAGTTGTTTCCGTAAACAAGTTGAATGGGTCAAACTGCTTAAGTTCGTCCAAAGTCTATACTTGATGCATATGATCGCCTAGGTTGTTCATAGAATTTGTAATAAGTAATTAAGTTATACATTAGCTATTTGTTAAAAAAATGGACATATAGTGTGTGCAGATCATTCCTTGGCATGGCCCATGCTAACTGTAGCTTGCTGTTCGTTTTGGACTGTTGTCTTATTTCCCTTTAAAACACGTCATCCATCATCTCTTCTAACAATATTGTTTTCATGTGTAGTGTGAGGGCCATGTAGTTCTTTTACATATTCCCGGAAGTCAATGGTATATGCCTCCAACTTAAAGTCTTCACATTGTGTGTATGGGCTATGCAAACAAAAGCATCTAAGCCGATGCTTAAAAAAGTCGCACAAAAGCCGGTGCTTGGGAAGTACTAGCGACAGCATGAAAATTCAGGATTACTGTAACATGAGTATGCGCACTTATTCCTTTTTGGTGAAAGTTGTTCCAGTGTACTACATATTCTACACAGTTTTTTGGTTCTCTACATGCACACATCTCCCGCCGCAACGCGCGGGGGGCATCCTACTAGTTTACTTAATTACAACACTAGGACATACGAAAAATGATGAACATTAATAGATCTAAACACAATTTAGTAAACAGACCACATCAACAATTAACGTAGGAAACAAATCATCAATCAACCACAACGTTACACGATTAAATGTAAAACGTAAATACACAAATGGAAACAACACACAAATTCAACTTCGATTTTGACTTTAATTACGAACATACCCATTAGACCGATAGTACCGATTATGATGGAGACCAGGAGTACCAAGTAGAATCGATAGTGCCATTAGTTTAAACGTTTCCAACTGAAACATCATCTCATCCAGTCTCTTGACCCGCAACCTGCTGACCCGCTGACCCATGACCCCTAGACAACTCAATTACCTCAACATACTTAACATGCATACCATAAGCACAACCAGACGAACAACGGTACATGCAGTGTTTTTGTGCGATAGCGCCTCTACAAACATCACATGTGGAGTCCGGATATGGATTCACATAAAGTAACGAATGCGTGTGTGTGGTCTTCACGACACACGCTTTCTTGCAAAATAGTGCATGTCACATGCACGTCATAGTCACAAACATCACAACGGTACGATTCACCATTGGGTTTGTTTTTGCTTAAAAGGTCTGCAAAGAGCCTATGTCTGCAGGCGGGCAGACATAAGGCCTTGAAGACTGTTTGTTTTTTTCTTTAAACAGATCTGAACTCAGCTTTTTTCTTCTTAAAAAATAAGCTTTGAATCATTGCTTAAAACATCTTCACAATCACAAAAACCCAAACACAAATGAAGATCCAGACCTGAAACTCCGACCACCGATTCATCGTCAACAACATCGATTCATCATCAGCATCATCGATTCATCAGCATCATCGATTCATCAGCATCATCGATTCATCATCAGCATCATCGATTCATCATCAGCATCGTCGTTCTTCGTCATCATCAGCATCGTCGTCATCATCGTTGCCGGCCGGAGTTGTTGCCGGCGAGGAGGAGGCCGGCCCTCTTCTCTCTCCGCTGCTCTCTCTCTAGACGTTCACTCCACACACAAGACCTCATCTCTCCGGTGCTCGTAATAGTATCGAGTTCGGTTGGGGATGGCTCCGGCATCGATTCCGCAGCGGCAGCGCCGCTGATAACATGATGTTGGCGGTGGTTCAGGTTCGCGTCCGACAGCCGACGGCGGGTCAGACTCGATTCCGGTTTGGGTCAACAGTGGTGGTGTTTGGATTTCCGGCTCCGACGGGCAGTGATGGTGGTGAACGGTGAGAGGAGAGTGTGAAGATGTCGAGAGGGAGAGGAGTAAAGGGGGTAGGTCATAGGTGGCTGATGTTGTGGACTTGTGGGTTATGAGAGAAAAAGGGGAACATACCAATTTATATTTTCAGTTATGCAGACGGTATCAATTTATAAAAACAAACAGTCTGATATTTTCAGCTTGCAGAGCTTCAGACCACATCTTCAGTTGCAGACATTGAAACAGATGAAATCAGCTTGCAGACAATTTATGTCTGCAAAAACAAACAGCACCTTAGTTCCACACACGTCACATAAACGTCTTCCACTAATGTAAGGTGGCTTGGGGAGAAGTTTCAACAGGTGGTTTGGGTGTGATTTGAGTTCGACCTCATCTGGTGGAGAGGTCGAGGATTTAGGGTCTAGTGTATTGTAAGCGCAATGGATGTGAAGATCAAATTTACAATTGGAACAACAAAAACAAAAGCCCGAATCACTTTTGTCACACGAGTCGCAACGAAAAGAGCCTGACTTGTATGTCGAGGATGGGAATAGCGAGAGAGGGTGATCGGGGTGTGACGGATGGGTCAATGAGCGTGATGCGTTGAAGCATTGGTCGAGAAGGAAGAAATTACATTGGCTACACAAGTAGACCGGGGTGCCAGTACAAGGAAACTTGCGGCCGTTACAAGTGAGGTGTGCACCTTCCAAGCAAATTTTGTGAATGGAAAGAGTGTGTGGGTGGCTAAAGTGCTTGTAGCGTTCCATATTGGTGGGTGGATTTTGTGGAAATGAGACTTGTTTTGAATGCCCCTTTATTTTCTAGAGCCAACAAAAAATTATGCAGCCTTCATGTACCATTTACGTGGAGCTTTTGGGCTTTCCATTTTTAATTTTATTTTAATAAAATAATATAGAAAAAGAAAAGCACAATTCTTTTCTTGTGCTTATGCTTGGTGCTATACTTTGTTTGGAAGCCTATCTCGGCTAATTTTGGGGTATTTAATGAAATCAATAACCAAGTTTTGGATCATTCGAATCGAACTTTTCAAATTAGCTTTGTTTTTTTTTTTTTTTTTTGATTTTTTTTATTTTATGTTTGAAACTCGAATTCAAATAAATTTGATTTAATTCAAATTCACCTTAAACAATAAGTTATTTTACTTTTATTTTTAAGACTACCACAAATTAATTATTTTTAACATAAAAAAATAATAGTCTGCAAAATTTATAAACTATCAATATGTCAAAAGATCAAAATTAAAACAAAAAACTACCACTGGTTTGTCTAAGAAAAAAAAACTAAAACAATGGCATGACTGTAATTAAAAAATTGATTTGTTACATGATTAATAATAGTGTCTAAGGGTGAGTAATAACTAAATCGTTAACCCAGCCCGAACTGAAATTAACCAAAAATTGAGTTAACAGAAAAAAGATTAACCGAAACCCGAATTAACCAAAAACGGTTATCGATTTTTTTGTACCCTCATTTAACCAAAATTAACTGAACCGAACCATTCATATTTTCATATACCTCTAGCTTTTATACCTTCGGTTCATGTAGTTCATATTTATACCCTCATTTTATGTATTTATACCTCTATTTCATGTACCTATACATCAATTTCATGTATCTATACCTAAATTTCATGTATTCTAATCAAAAGTTTTAGCTCAAGTTTAGTTTTGGCTAGTAACTAAAATTAAATGAAACAAACCAAAAATCGTCAATCTAACTGAATAAACCAAACCGATTAACTGAAAACGGATTGGTTAATAAAATAGACTAATCGATTACCTTGATTTTGGCTAAGGATAATAATCTAACCAACCGAACAATGCACACCGTGGCAATGTCTGTGTTTCCCCCGCATCGTGCGCACAGCTATTGATTATTAACCAAAACTGGTTATCGGTGAGCAATAACTAAATCGTTAACCTAAACCAAACCGAAAACAGACGAAACCAAACCGAAATCAACCAAAAACTGAATTAACTGAAAACCGAATTAACCAAAACCGGTTATCAATTTTTTGTACTCTCGTTTAACCAAAATTAGCTGAACTGAACCTAATCATTCATATTTTCATATATTTCTAGCTTTTATACCTTTAGTTCATATATTTCATATTTTATATCTACATTTCATATATTTATACTTTAATACCTCAATTTCATATATTTCTAAGCGGACTACTAACTAAAACCAAACCGAAAACCGTCAATCTAACTTAATAAACCAAAGTGATTAACCGAAAACCGAATGGTTATTATCTAACCGATGACTTTGGTTTGGCTTCGGTTGAGGCTAATAACCGAACCGACCGAACCATACACAACACAATAAAATGGATTATCCGATTACTTCACTTTTAATGTATATCTATCACAATAATGCTACAATTAATATTCATATTATATGAATAAAAAAATTACAAAAAACGAATATCAAAATACGATGTGTCGCTCTAGTCGCATCACGCGAGCATTCTGCAAGTTATAATTGACATTCGAAAATATGTTGAAAAGTTAAGTCAATCTATTTGATACGTCCCTCAAACTTTTCAAGTATGTTGATCATTTTACAACTTAATGCATTTACTTAATTACAACACTAGGACATACGAAAAATGATTGAACATTAATAGATCTAAACACATTTCGTAAATAAAACACCAACATTTATTATTCAGTTTTGTACATGAAAACCAACAAACTTCAATTCAGACCACATCAACAATTAACGTAGGAAACAAACCATCAATCAACCACAACGTTACACGATTAAAAGTAAAACGTAAATACACAAATGGAAACAACACACAAATTCGACTTCGATTTTGACTTTAATTACGAACATACCCATTAGAATCGATAGTACCGATTATGATGGAGACCAGGAGTACCAAGTAGAATCGTATCAACTGCCATTAGTTTAAACGTTTCCAACTGAAACATCATCTCATCCAGTCTCTTGACCCGCAACCTGCTGATCCGCTGACCCATGACCCTTAGACAACTCAATTAACCCAACACACTTAACATGCATACCATAATCACAACCAGACGAACAACGGTACATGCAGTGTTTTTGTGCGATAGCGCCTCTGCAAACATCACATGTGGACGCCGGATATGGATTCACATAAAGTAACGAAAGCTTGTGTATGTGGTCTTCACGACACACGCTTTCTTGTAAAGTAGTGCATGTCACATGCACATCATAGTCACAAACATTACAACGGTACAATTCACCGTTGGGACCATACTTAGTTCCACACACGTCGCATAAACGTCTTCCAAAAATGTCAGGGAGTTTGGGGAGAAGTTTCAACGGGTGGTTCGGGTGTGATTTAAGTTTGATCTGACTTGGTGGAGAGGTCGAGGATTTAGGGTTTAGGGTATTGTAAGCACAATGGATGTGAAGATCAAAGCTACAATTGGAACAACAAAAACAAAAGCCCGAACCGGTTTTGTCACACGAGTTGCAACGGAAAGAGCCTGACTTGTATGTCGGGGATGGGAATAGGGAGAGGGGGTGATCGGGGTGTGACGGATGGGTCAATGAGCGTGATGCGTTGAAGCATTGGTCGTGAAGGAAGAAATTACATTTGCTACACGAGTAGACCTGGGTGTCGGTACAAGGAAACTTGCAGCCGTTACAAGTGAGTTGTGCATCTTCTAAGCAAATTTTGTGGAAGGAAAGAGTGTGTGGGTGGCTAAAGTGCTTGTGGCGATCCATATTGTTTTGAACTAGAACCCTAATTGCTTAAGCGAACATGTTGGAGCCCTAATCTCAAGTGTACCTGTGATCGAAGTAAAGAACAGTAAAATTGGAGCCCCAATTTGATGAAAAACGTGCCTGTTGGAGCCCTGATATTAGACGAAGAGCATCAAACATACCTGAGATCGAAGTGAAGACCACTGAAATTGGTGAAGCGTAGCTGAAAACTCAAACGAACTGCGATCAATAATTGCTGGAGAGTAGGAACAGGGAGGATTTGGAAACCTAGAATGGCGATGAGGCTGGGTGTTTGGGTTGTAAAAGTCTTAAGACCGGCAGATTCCGGTCATGAGAAACCGGGAGTCGGAACTGTTGATAAGGAGTTTCTAGATTTGTTATCATTGCCCCTTTGTTTTCTTGAGCCAACAAAAAATTATGCAGCCTTCAAGTACCATTTGTGGAGCTTTTGGGCTTTCCATTTTGAATTTTGTTTTAATAAAATAATATAGAAAAAGAAAAGCACAATTATTTTTTTTGAACGGCGACTTTCTACGACATGCGATAGATATCGCATCCATCACAGCGGCAGGCCCATCACCCTACTCTGGCCAAGACTATGTTGTCTTAACCGGGCCCACGCTTGGCATCAGAGTTTGGCTTGGCGCTCTCCGAGAAAATTTCTAGCCTACCGCCCACCCGAAAAACCGGGAGCGTGTAGTTACACCCTCTACAAAAGTCTAAGACTCTATGAAGTAAATGTACTGTAATAGAAAAATCAGGTGTACTCCGGAAATCGAACCTGAGACCAGGCCTTTGTTCCCATCATTGCATGACCACTTAGCCAAAGCGTAGGATCTAAAAGCACAATTATTTTATTGCGCTAGTGCTATACAAAACTACTTACTCTACTTTTGACTAAAAAAAATTGAATGTTTGAAGTTCATGTATAATTATGGTTATCACACTCTCTAAAACGGAGAGTCAGTATTGGCTCACTCTAGCTAGACTATGTTGTTTTAATTGGGTCCACGCTGGCCTCAAAGTTAGGCTTTTTTGGGAGTTCTCCCGGAAAACCATACCACTAGCTGTCACTTGACAAACTTTTTTGGCGTAACATACGGTGGGATGAAAACCCGGTTGAGCTCGGTAATTGAACTGACAGCCCCACACAAGGCCTAGTCCAAATCCTTCATTGCCTATATCCACCCCAATATGACATAAGTAGGAATTGAACTTGAGTATCCGTTGGAAAACCAACTTAGATTTATACCAAAATGTACTTAAATAAAGCACATAAGAAAATAGTTTTTTTAAGTTAAAAAAATGGTATCGCGCGTTGCGGCAGTGTTGAAACGTAAAGTAACTCAAATTAGACCATCTAGTGAAACCGCATTATGTATGATAAAAAGTAAACTAACTGAAAACATACATAAAAATAAGTATGAAAACGTATTGCCAAAACATAGAACAACCGAAAACATATATAAATATAAGCAAGGAAACGTTTTATATATGACCCACATACATAAAAACAAGTATGTAAAACTCAAGGGGTTAAAGTGACGCAGTGGTAAAAATGATGTTAATGGCGAGAATCCAATTGATATTGGTTCGGTTCATTACGGTATTGATATGGTGGCGTCACTCGAAATAGAAACCAAAAGAGGAAAGTTAAAAAATAAAGTCGTGATAAGTCTAAAAAGTAGTCAACACGTGTTTTTTTATCCGTTTTCAAAATAATTTATATCACGTATTTAGTTTTTTTGTAAAAAAAAATTAACGAATGGAAATTATATGAGAAAATAAAAACTATTGGGTTAAAGGCGTATAATGATAGTTATAATAGAAAGTAAAACTATTGAGTTAAAGACGTATAATATTTATTGTGCAAGGGGTGAATTTGCCCCGCTTTGACGTTGCAAGGGGCAGTTGCCTAACAATATTCCATCATTTGGTAAATGTATATATAGTAATATATATATATATATATATAGAGAGAGAGAGAGAGAGAGAGAGCCGCTAGAATGAGAACCACCACGAGTTATGAGAACCGCGAGAACCAAGTGCTACGGAGGGGCGTTGACCACGATTTTTTTTTTACAACTAGATCCGTATATTTTAACAACATCCGTAAAAAAAAATTCAAACGGCGCGCCCGAGGGGGTAGTTTTTTACACCCAAAGTTTGTAAAAAAAAAGAAAAAACAAAAAAATAATAAAAACACCAAACTTTGGGTGTAAAAAACTACCCCCTCGGGCGCGCCGTTTGAAATTTTTTTTTTTACGAATGTTGTTAAAATATACGGATCTAGTTGTAAAAAAAATCGTGGTCAACGCCCCTCCGTAGCACTTGGTTCTCGCGGTTCTCATAATTCGTGGTGGTTCTCATTCTAGCGGTCCCCTATATATATATATATATATATATATATATATATATATATATATATATATATATATATATATATATATATATTATTCTTTTTAATTTGAGTATAGTATTTCTATAGTTTTTTCAATTAAAACTTTGATTTATTACATGATTAATAGTGTCTAAGGGTGAGTAATAACTAAACGTTAACCCAAACCGAACTGAAATTAACCAAAAATTGAGTTAACAGAAAAAAGATTAATCGAAACCCGAATTAACCAAAACCGGTTATCGATTTTTTTGTACCCTCATTTAACCAAAATTAACTAAACCGAACCATTCATATGTTCATATACTTCTATCTTTTATACCTTCAGTTCTTGTATTTCATATTTATACCCTCATTTTATGTATTTATACCTCTATTTCATGCACCTATACATCAATTTCATGTATTTATACCTAAATTTCATGTATTCTAATCAAAAGGTTTAGCCCAAGTTTAGTTTTGGCTAGTAACTAAAATTAAATGAATCAAACCAAAAATCGTCAATCTAACTGAATAAACCAAACCGATTAACTGAAAACGGATTGATTAATAAAATAGATTAATCGATTACCTCAATTTTGGCTAAGGATAATAATCTAACCAACCGAACAATGCACACTGTGGCAATGTCTGTGTTTCCCGCCGCATCGTTCACACACCTATCGGTTATTAACCAAAACCGGTTATCGGTGAGCAATAATTAAATCGTTAACCTAAACCAAACTGAAAACAGACGAAACCAAACCGAAATCAACAAAAAACTGAATTAATTTAGAAAACAGAATTAAGCAAAACCGGCTATCAATTTTTTGTACTCTCGTTTAACCAAAATTAGCTGAACTGAACCGAACCATTCATATTTTCATATATTTCTAGCTTTTATACCTTCCGTTCATATATTTCATATTTTATGTCCCCATTTCATATATTTATACTTTCATTTCATGTATTTATACCTCAACTTCATATATTTCTAAGCGGACTATTAACTAAAACCAAACCGAAAACCGTCAATCTAACTTAATAAACCAAAGCGATTAACCGAAAACCGAATGGTTATTAGAATAGACTAACCGGTGACTTTTGTTTCAGCTTCGGTTGAGGCTAATAAACGAACCGACCGAACCATACACAACACAATGAAATGGATTACCCGATTACTTCGCTATTAATGTATATCTATCACAATAATGCTACAATTAATATTATATGAATAAAAAAAACGAGTATTGCAATAAGATGTGTCGCTCTAGCCGCATCACGCGGGCATTCTGCATGTTATAATTAACATTCGAAAATATGTTGAAAAGTTGAGTCAATCTATTTGATACGTCCCACAAACTTTTCAAGTTTCTACAAAACATGTTAATCATTTTACAACTCAATGCATTTACTTAATTACAACACTAGGACATACGAAAAATGATGAACATTAATAGATCTAAACACATTTCTTAAATAAAACACCAACATTTATCATTCAATTTTGTACATGAAAACCAACTTCAATTCAGACCACATCAACAATATGTGATTATGTAAGTGGGGTTGTTGTATCGGGGTTGGCCGCTCGGTTTCGAGCTGGTTTTTTGCTGTTGAATGAAGTTTTCGATTCAAAAAAAAAAAAAACAATTAACGTAGGAAACAAATCCTCAATTCAGACCATAACGTTACACGATTTAAATGTAAAACGTAAATACACAAATGGAAACAACACACAAATTCGACTTTGATTTTGACTTTAATTACGAACATACCGATTAGAATCGATAGTACCGATTATTATGGAGACCAGGAGTACAAAGTAGAATCGTATCAACTGCCATTAGTTTAAACGTTTCCAACTGAAACATCATCTCATCCAGTCTTTTGACCCGCAACCTGCTTACCCGCTGACCCATGACCCCTAGACAACTCAATTAACCCAACACACTTAACATGCATACCATAATCACAACCAGACGAACAATGGTACATGCAGCGTTTTTGTGAGATAGCGCCTCTACAAACATTACATGTGAAATCCCGATATGGATTCACATAAAGTAACGAAAGCGTGTGTGCGTGGTCTTCGCGACACACGCTTTCTTGCAAAGTAGTGCATGTCACATGCGCGTCATAGTCACAAACATCACAACGGTACAATTCACCGTTGTTATCACACCTAGTGCCACACACATTACATGTACGTTTGCCACTAACGTAAGGTGGCTTGGGGAGAAGTTTCAACGGGTGGTTTGGGTGTGATTTGAGTTCGACCTCATCTGGTAGAGAGGTCGAGGATTTCGGGTTTAGGGTATTGTAAGCACAATGGATGTGAAGATCAAATTCACAATTGGAACAACAAAAACAAAAGCCCGAACCGGTTTTGTCACACGAGTTGCAACGGAAAGAGCCTGACTTGTATGTCGGAGATGGGAATAGGGAGAGGGAGTGATCGGGGTGTGACGGATGGGTCAATGAGCGTGATGCGTTGAAGCATTGGTCGTGAAGGAAGAAATTACATTGGCTACACGAGTAGACCGGGGTGCCGGTACAAGGAAACTTGCAGCCGTTACAAGTGAGTTGTGCACCTTCCAAGGAAATTTTGTGAATGGAAAGAGTGTGTGGATGGCTAAAGTGCTTGTAGCGTTCCATATTGTTTTGAACTAGAACCCTAATTGCTTAAGCGAACATGTTGGAGCCCTAATCTCAAGTGTACCTGTGATCGAAGTGAAGAACAGTAAAATTGGAGCCCTAATTTGATAAAACGTGCCTGTTGGAGCCCTAATCTTAGACGAAAAGCATCAAACATACCTGAGATCGAAGTGAAGACCACTGAAATTGGTGAAGCGTAGCTGAAAACTCAAACGAACTGCGATCAATAATTGCTGCAGAGTAGGAACAGGGAAGATTTGGAAAGCTAGAACGGCGATGGGGCTGGGTGTTTGGGTTGTAAGTCTGAAGACCGGCAGATTCCGGTCATGAGAAACCGGGAGACGGAACTGTTTGTTGATAAGGAGTTTCAACAAAAAATTATGCAGCCTTCAAGTACCATTTACGTGGAGCTTTTGGTCTTTGCATTTTGAATTTTGTTTTAATAAAATAATATAGAAAAAGAAAAGCACAATTCTTTTCTTGTGCTATACAGTATACATTATACAAAACTATTTACTCTCTTAAAAATTTTTTGACACACTCTTCAAATCGGAGAGCCATGTATTGACCCACTCTAGCAGACTATGTTGTCTTAATCGAGCACACGTTGGCCTCAAAGTTTGGCTTTTTGGGTACCATCGGCTGTCACTTGACAGTCTTTGTGCCACCAAAAGAGCAGAACTTTCTGGCGTAACATACAGTGGGACGAAAACCCGGTTGGGCTCGGTAATCGAACTGACAACCTCACACAAGGCATAGTCTAAATCATTCATTGTCTATATACATCCTAATATGACATAAGTGAGAATTGAACTTGAGTCTTCATTAGAAAACCCAATACTCCTACCACTAGACCACAAGTGGGGGGATCTCTACTTTGATAATTACTTTACTAATAGAATACTAACTCTATTATTCTTGTAGGATAATTACTCTGTATTCTACAAGAGTAATTATTTCATCAGTTTCTTCTGCATCAAAATCACGTTGGTTCAAAATCATTATGTAACTATAAATTAACGATAAAAACCGATTCACAAGGCTCAATTGAACAATCAAATATGATTTGCAACTTGCAAGCTTCAATTCATCATTCAAAAGCTTCACTTCATCTGATTCAAAATTTTCTATTTTTAAGGAACTTCAATTGATCATTCTGAGTGCAATTTTTAAGGAACTTCAATTGATCGATCCGAGAAGCAACGAAAATCATAATCAAGGGAGTGTTCAAATCACATTTAGCGCAATTGAACCATCTGTATTTACGATTTGCAAACCCTGATTAATCAGGGTCGTTGATTTAGTTTTGTATGCAGTTTGAGGAAATTACAAAACTGCCACTGCTCTTTTTCAGAAACTCGCTCACGCACTTCGCACGTTTTGTGTGATAAGGTTATTTGTATTTGATCTTTTGTCAATATATAATAACACCTTACGTTACCCATTTTTGGGTGTTGGTATAACTTTTCATCATTTATAACATTCCTAAGTTGGTAACAAACTAATTATTTCATCCAAGTATATATTTATTTGTTCAAAAATTTATGAAATGGCTAAAGAACAAATTAGGTATCCTCACAATAAAACAAGCATTGCATGTTTGAAATGGTTCTTAGCAAAGCATAGATATCGTATCGAGTCAATAGGCTTCACCTTCTCATATTGATTCCAGCCAACTCGCGTATGTTCATATAGTTGGTGCTTGGATTTAGATAGTTTTCTTTGAAGACTCTTCATCAACCGTTGAGGTAAAATTGCGCCTTTCATCGGAGTTTGCAGTGATAACAGGCATCCAAACATCAGCTGTATCACTCAAGAGGGACTTCACCTCCACATCAGCCGAAGATATCATCTCATCTACATGTGCCAGCTTGGCAGATAGTTTGTCCAGCTCAGCAGCTATCTCCAACTAAATATTTACCAAGATCAAAGACAATGTTTTAGCCGTGAGCAATGGTGGTAAAATAGGTATCAGGTACAATACAATTTGGTACAGACAGTTACACACATTTAGAAACAGCTAAACAAGGGTTGGAGATAATTTCATGCTTTTCAAAAGAACGAAAAAATACAATTTGGTACAGACAGTTACACACATTTAGAAACAGCTAAACAAGGGTTTGAGATTATTTCATGCTTTTCAAAAGAACGAAAAAAAGGTACCGTACCTCATCAAGATTTTGTGTAGACTTTGAAGGAACCTTGGTAACTTCTACCCCAAGTGCTTCAATCTTTGCACGCAGTTCGACTTCTTCTTCATTAGTCATTGATTCCACCTGAAAACTCAAGAAAAAATAAAGAACAAACGCCCTCAGATAAGTAAACAACCTAACGTTTTCGGTCAGTGAGTTATGAGATTCATACTGTGGGCTGCGGGAGATCTACATATCCATCCACTGTATACACCTATAATAACAACCTAACGTTTTCGGTCAACGACTTGTTTTGTTTTTTGTGTACAGTATAGATGATACAAAATACAGTTAAGATACTATTACAGAGTACATATATTCTCAAGAACATATTGACAGGGGCGGACCTATAGTGATAGAAAGGGTAACCTCCGTTGTCCCTTGACGCTCCGGTGACGCTCCGACGGTAGTGTAAATTTTGGAAAAATTTGACCTTTTTTCGATTTCGTTACCCCTTTTTATTAAAACGTTACCCCTATATGGATTTTCTAGATCCGCCACTGCATATTGAAACAATGATATTAAAGATAAGATAACCACTGAAGTGAGAAATGAACCAGGGAATCTTTCAAACTTAAAATTTAAGGAATTTTCTGTTGTGAATTTGTGATTGCAAACCTAGAACTTCATGTTCATGTCCCAAACATAAACGAATAATCCAAAGATTAGCATATAAATCTTCCATCAGGATCAAATAGCAATATCAAATTTAGGGTAAAAAAATGAAGTTAAGCCCTAAACTAAACTAAACTAAACTAAACGAAACCCAAATCGCACAGCTGCATCAAACAAACACCCAGATCATCAAAATCCAGTAGATCAATAGATACAGAAGAAGATCCCAATTAATTATACGAAAATAATAAATTTAATTCAAAGAAAAACCCAGAGCATCAAACTAATGATAGGAGCTCGTGGAGACGGAGGATTAAGGTTAAAGATTATTTGTATACGCTTTCTGTGTTGTTAATATATTTGTCTTGTTTACCATGCACTCTTTTACCACCCATGTTATATTGATAGCTCCATACACACACACTCCCCATGGTTCTATATTTTTTTCTCTTTCTTTCCTGGTTATTTTGGAGCCGAGGGTCTCACTGGAAGCAGCCTCTCTATCCCTATGGATAGGGGTAAGGTGTGCCTACATCCCACCCTCCCCAGACCCTACCAATAGCTCTGCTATTTGTGGGATTTTACTGGGTATGATTGATTGATTGATTGAATTCAAAGAAAAAATGGATAAAACCTGTTGGAGGAGATTGGAGAGGAGACCGAAGAGCTCAGTGTCTGGGAGTGATGATGATGATGATGAAGCATTCGTTTCTTCTTCCCCCATAATCTTATCTTCTTCAGATGATTTCGATTTCGATTTCTTCAACCAACACTCAGGGATGCGATATTTTTGGTCGCTTAAATTGAAAACTTATATTATTTTTAAGAGTTAAATGTCATTTTAGTCCCTGTGGTTTGGACCATTTTGTCAGTTTAGTCAAAAGGTTTCATTTTTAACTTGTGGGTCCAAAAAGGTTTCACAGTTGCCATTTTAGTCCACTGGGTTAACTTCATCCATTTTTTCTGTTAACGAGAAGGTCAATTCGGTAATTTTGTATGTAATTCTGTTAACTAAAAGGGCAATTCAGCCATATAAAATGACCGAATTGGTCTTCTCGTTAACAGAAAAAATGGGTGGAGTTAACCCAGTGGACTAAAATGGCAACTGTGAAACCTTTTTGGACCCACAGGTTAAAAATGAAACATTTGGACTAAACTGGCAAAATGGCCAAAACCACAGGGACTAAAATGGCATTTAACTCTATTTTTAAAATTTAAAACATATATTATTTTTTAAATTTATCTAATGCACCAAGTAACTTGCATTTGTACCGTCAAATATTTTGAATATGTACAGTCAAATATATGACCTGACTCATTTCCTAGTAAAAACCTACGTCAAAACGTAGACCATCTGAAAATATACATGAATAAGCATAAAAAAGAATTATATTTCACCTTACTCATTACGAAGAAAAATTTACGTCAAAATGTAAACCAGCTTGTATTTATACCAAAATGTACTTAAATAAAGCACATAAGAAAATAGTATTTTTTTTAAAGTTAAAAAATGGTATCACGTGTTGCGGCAGTGTTGAAACGTAAAGTAACTCAAATTAGACCATCTAGTGAAACCGTATTATTTATGACAAAACGTAAACCAATTGAAAACATACATAAAAATAAGCACGAAAATGTATTGCCAAAACATAGACCAACAGAAAACATACATAAATATAAGCACGGAAACGTTTTATATGTGACCCACATACATAAAAATAAGCATGTAAAACTCAAGGGGGTTAAAATGGCATGGGGAATATTCAAATGTGGGTCTGACAATGACCAATGACGTCTAGTTTGGATTATTGCAGGCCTATTCCACTCGTGCAATTTTTGCTAAGAATTAACGGAACGCAAACTGTGAGTACATCTTACTTTTCTCCTTTTTTGTCATTTTAACTTTATGGGGTGTATCATGTGTCACTTGTTTCTTTATTTCTTATTACCAACATGCAAATCAAAATGTCACTATATGTTTCGCTAATTGTTTCATGTGTTGCATAAATTGTTACTAATGCATGTATCTATTTGTTCCTCGCTTTGTGTCGCATCGTTTCGTGTGGATCCATCAGGCTGACCGGTTCCCCATGGCCATGGGTTGAACTCGAAACGTCGTTATTGTTTTGCAGATTCATGCTTCAGGGCTTAAATCTCATCATGTTTCATTATTGTTGTTTCTCTATGTTATGTTTCATATTTAAATGTGGTTGTGTTGAATATTAGAATTGGTTGATGATGTCACATATTCACTTAGAGTTGTATGTTAATTATTTTATAAAAATTAAATTAACTAAACTATTTTTACCTCACTTAAAAACTAAGGTCTATTCACCAACTACTTGTTGAACCAAAAGTTTTTACGCATGATACAGGTACATAAGTTTGAGGATCGAAGTGAAGAGACATAGAATGTGCCTTAGAAAATAAAATGGAACATATGTTATGAATTTATTTTGAATTATAGTTATTGAAATTTATGTTGAATAATTATGTGATCATTTGTGACATTTTAATATTAATGGTTTAAATATTTAAACTTATAATTGTGTCAAAAGCTATCAACAAGCCATCATACTCTGTACCATTCTGCTACGAGTCGGGGTGTGACAGTGTCATAATGTATCCACTTGAACGGTACGCTTCTCTTGAATTTATAACAAAAACAAAACAAGTCAAAACATGTGGTAGAATGACCTTGTCACAAACCGGGCCAAAGCAGAGTATGAACCCGAAACCGGATATCACTTCAACTTTGAGCATGTTTTTCATCTCGTGAAAAAAAAAACCAAAATGACACGAACCGCTGCTGCTAATGCCAAAGTGGACAAAGACATCGGACACGAGAGTGTATACATCATCTGTTTCCGATGTTGTTGACCTCGATACCAATGATGCCCAGGGCGAGGTTTTGAGTTTCAATGTCAGTCTTAGGGATGGGCAAATGGCATCGAGTACCGGTACCGAATTTCTCGAACCGACTTGATTTTTTGTACTGATTCGGTACCTACATTTAGTGGTTCGGTACCGGTTTTACCCTCAAATACTGGTATGTACCGGGTATTTTTGGTACCAGTACCGGTACCCATTTTTTGGGATTTTCGGTACCGGTTGGTACCGAGCTTATCCTTAGTTTGTCTAGGTGAATATGTTACTCTAACAACCGAGTTTGGAAAATTGTCTCATCCAACGGGGGCAAAAGAAAGCGAAGGAAGCAAGGTCAAAGGCAAGAAGGAGAACAAAGCTAAAGGAGACAACGGAGCCAGAACCGAACGACGACATCAAGGTACGGATGCCTCAATACACGGAAACCGAAAGGAAACAATGGATGGTGTTTAAGGGTCAAATACCTCAGCTTCTAGTGAATCAAGATGTAACAACCCGCATTTTTGAAGTCAAAGTACAAGTCAAATTCAAAGTCAAAGGAAGAAAAGATTGCTAATTGCAATCTGTCACTCCTTGCTTAATTATTGATTGTACTTCTCGACTTGTAATCGATACTCTATTTTATGTTACTTTAGTTGTATTATGTGGAGTATATGCTAATAAATCGCAGTTTAACCGCTAATCGACTTATCGCTAATCGCATCTCTATCGCATCGCAACCCAAATTAAAGGTTATGGATATTGTTTTACGTTTGTGCGCTATTATGTGTTACTTGTGCATATTTATATGTTTTATGGTGATCAATCGCAAACGCAATTGCAACTCTATCACAACGCAATCTCATCACAAACTCGAGATTTACGAATCACTTTTGTGTTATTTAGTAGTTAGGTTATTTGTGTAACTAATGGGTAATACTATCGCACCGCTTACTCGCAACGAATCGCAACGCTCAACGCATGAAACGAAACATCGAAAACCAACGCACCAAACCCATCCGATAGAATGACCATTCGGTCGAACGGTCCGGATGACCATCCGATCGGATGGCCATCCGACCAAACCGCCCTTCGTCCACATCACTACACAGCCTCTATCCCTCTCTTGCCTATATATAGCACCTGTCACATCACTGTTCATGTGCTGTGACAGCTCCTCCTCCGACCAGCACGTTCCAGCCCTATTTTCTCTCGATTTCTCGCGATTCTTGTAAGTTTTCAACTCAACTCTTGTACTTCTATCATCTACACACACTTCTTCATCATTTTCACCATCAAATCTTAACTTTTCACCATGAAATCGGTGGATTTGGGCTATTCTAGGGTGATGGCATCATGAGTTCTTATGAACTTCAAAGTGTGACCTCATTCCACCAAGAACAACTCAGATCTAAGAGATTTCAACATGTTTAAACACTGATTTCGTCATAATCTAAATGTTTTCAAACCGATTTAAACTTCTTTCAACTCTTTTACACACTTTAGCTCAAAACCGATAGAAACAGAGCTCGTTCAGGCCTTCTACTCGTTCTCTAGTGAAGTGTTGGACTGAGAATAGGTTTCTATCGGAGAAGACGACCAATTCACAGGTTGAACATGAAGTACCATCAAGAACAGTTAACTAATCGGGCGGGGTGGTTCCCATCTGATTGGACGACTTGAACCTGATGGAGTCTTCGTTGTTTAACACATGGTCACACCGTCTTGGTTCAAACACCAAAACTTTCCAAACTTAGCAAACTTCACAGATTTCAAAACGAAAAAGTTACCAAACAGATTGTCGTCCGATCGGATAGCCATCCGATCGAACGACTTGTGGTTTTCAACACATTAACAACTTTTACAAAAATATAAAGAAGATCAGTTCAGATAACCGCCATCCGAACGGACGGCCATCCGTCCGGATGACCGTCCGGCCAGATGACTGAATGATAGAAACACTTCTTTATTTTGAAAATGCTACAACGAAAACTTCAAAGTCACATCATACACAAACACATCCATCCCAAACGGATCACCCACCGACCGAATGGCCATCCGCCCGGATGACCATCCATCCGGAAGGTCATCCGATCGGATGACCCTTCGTCACTCCGTCACTCGCACCGTTTAATGCACTGTACTTCGCTTACGCTATCGTTCTGTAATCAGGCTTACTCTAGCGCTCCCTTCAATCCAATCACAGATTGTGTTTAGTCGCTACCATCTCTGTGAGTATACTCGATCCCTTTTTGCTTTAAGCACTATTGGGTGTTACATACGCTACTTATATGAAATCACATCAATCACACAACGCAAACACTTTTATACGTTGTCCGCTCTGCATGTTTATGTGTTATTCGATGAATGCTAGTATGTTATGTTTACACAGTGATTTTTGCCTGACACCTTAGCAACGATAGTACTATAGTTTGGACTCAGCACCTGTCGTGGACAGGGGTTATTAAGGGCTTTTTCTTCACGTGTCACAGTGGTGACATGTGTTGCGCATTCTACAACTCGCAGTCACGTCTGTGCATATTTCATTGTCGATAACCTACATGCTTCGCATTATACATGTTACATACTGGTTATGCGTAAACTGCTTTCGCTATCTATTATACTAACAAAGTAGTATGCTCACCTTTACACTATGTGTATTAACCCCTATTTTAACGTATGTGACAGGTGTTTGAGATGCTAGAATGCTTGCTATGTGGAACCAAGTTAGGAAGAGTCTAGAAACAAAACAATTTAAATTCTGAGTTGTCGAAACTATGATTTGTCTTTGGGGATATCTATGTCTGTAGTAACTGCTTTATTTGATAAGTTATGGTTTGGGACATAATGATAATTATCCGGTAATTTAGTTGTCATGGATTTCTCTTGGACAATCTGTTTCGCTCAGTGTCGCGCCCCGATGATTCCGCTATCGGTTGGGGTGTGACAGATTGGTATCAGAGCCATAACTATAGGGAATTAGGCAAGACTCGACCTAGTCCAGGTCGATGTCTTAGAAACGACCTAGTCTATAGTCTAAGCACCAACAGACCGACTTGTACATACCCGGTAGGGGTTTTGTACGAGCTTACTTGATATTCTCGCTCGAATTAGCTGTACACTACACTCTTACGCGAACATCGCATACTACTGTTCCGCGCAAACTCAGCCTTTCCTAAGGCTGGTAACACACACAAATGAATGATTTGGTTGAGACTAGGTGTGAAAACCGTAAACTCTTGATCAGAAAAAAATCGTTCGACACTCGCATTTTCACTACAAACACGAGAATTTGCGTTGAATCAGGAGTGATATACATACTTCGACGCAGTTCTCTCTATCCATCTCGTGATTCTATCAAGCAGGAATGGAGTTGTTAAGTTAGGGGTGAAACCCGAATCTTGATGACTTATTCCGCTCTATATTCTGGTTTCGCAAAACTCTCACCAAAGTCTTGATGGATTCCAACGACTCGAGTTACGTGAATGACCGAAAGGATGCATGTCATTCACCGTATGTTGGTGATAGAACACAGTCTATTAGGCCAAAGCGTGTGCTTGAAGTCCCTGAGAATAATCGAATCACTTTGGGTAGTCAACGTCTATCAAGCCGAGACAATCTCTTCTCGATTTTATGTGTTTCGATTCTGGATTTCGCCGCCGCTGACTCTGTGATTTATCAATTTTATGTCGATTTGATTTATATGACTGTTTGTTTATACGTTTCGATCTTTGGTGATTTATATGCTCTTCGCTGTTCGCTTTGATCGACACGCACAACTCGCACTGCACATCTATCTCAAAACGTTAATAAATCGCTTGTGTTACTCGCAATCGCTACTCGCTACTCGCAATTCTCGATCGCTTAACGCCGCTGTGAAAGATAGGTGAATACGTGCAATATATGCAGGCCAATACTGTCATTGCCCCCGACCCAGTTGCCTGGTTCGGAAGTCGCGGGACAGAAACCCGTGGTATTGGTGGTTTATTTGGTAGCGAAAATTTTAATAGGATCGTTTAAACTGAAAACACCTAATTATTTTCTTTCAAGTTTCGGGACAAACCCCGTGATTTACAATAAAGGAATTTCACTAGGAAATCCCCTGATTACAAAAACATGTTTATTTATTTACCGAGCCACTTCATTCAAGCTGGAGTGCTACGCGGCACTTTTCCTTGCTCACAGTAAATCACCTAAAACATGTTTAAAAAAAATTATCAGCGGGGAAATACTGACGAGTCATTCAATTTGTACAAAACGACACATTGTTATAATTTACAGTATTAAGAGCGATTACAATGTTTCTATATCAACCAATTACCCCAAATCGGTATTTGTCACTCGACCGTATCTGTGACTATGGTCATATCACCCATTCGCTAACCCGTTGTCCAATGGTGAAGGTTATCAAGTAATGTATACAAAACCCCACATACCACCAGTAATTGAAGATTATAAAGACTTAATCTCTGTAATTATAACTTTGAAAACAAATAGGGTTTTACAAAGCAACTTTGATAAAAACAAAATGACTCACATTGCAAGTTTAGACGAACAGAGTCTGCCTACTGATTAATCCTGGTAACCTAGTTAAATAATGCAAACGAAACTAGGTTAGTAACTTAATACAACATTTACGATAACTCACGAGATCGAAACCCTCACGACGAATGATAAAGTATAGCCCAAGATTCGGGCAACACTTAAACATCCATCGGATCGGTTTTAATCGATCGGACATTGTATCGTAGCAGTGATCGAGTTATTACCCTGTTTATCGCAGCAGCTTTCACTATTCTAAATGTTGATTTCGAACAGAAAGGAAGCAGTTTGAGTGAAATTTTTCGAGCATAGAAGACTGTCCATGCAACATCCAATTTATAGCTGAAAATTGAGTTCCTCGCGGCCCGCGTAAACCTGAAGGGATATCCTTCGCGGCCCGCGAGGGCCACCCTAGCTACGGCTAGGGCTGCCATGTCACGCCCTAGACCTGCCACGTTTGCGATACATGGCCTTGATCGTTATCCGGAGACCTTCAGAGCTGTCGCGCCCCGCGAAGACTTTCGCTTAGTCTTTCGCGGCCCGCGACTGACTAATAAAACTTGTTTTTCTTGATTTTTCATAAAATTTAGGGTTTTAGGGGTTCGGGTTTTCTCTTACGGGGCAATTTATGACATTTATGCAGGTCCTTGCATCCTCCCCACCTTATTTAAAATCTCGTCCTCGAGATTTACTGGAACAAGTAAGGATACTTTCGCTTCATTTCCGATTCTAGTTCCCATGTGTACTCAGGTCCTCTTTTCGAATCCCACTTTACCTTGACTAGTACCAATCTCTTATGCTTAAGGTGTTTGACTTTTCTGTCTTCTATTTGAAGAGGTTTCTCAACAAATTTTAGCTTTTCATTTACCTCTATATCTTGAAGAGGTACTATCAGTGATTTATCAGATAAACACTTTTTAAGATTAGATACATGAAACACATCATGTACTCCGGCTAGCTCTTCTGGTAGTTGTAGTTGATAGGCAACTGGTCCTATTCATTGGGTAACTGTAAATGGTCCTATGTACCTTGGACTCAGCTTTCCTTTCTTACCGAATCGAATTACCCCTTTCCAAGGAGAAACTTTTAATAGTACCTTGCCCCCAACTTTGAATTCTAACAGTTTACGTCGATTGTCTGCATAACTCTTCTGGCGATCTCGAGCCGTTTTTAGTCCTTCTTTAATTTGAGTTATCTTGTCGGTGGTTTCCTGCAAAATCTCGGGACCTGATAGTTGACTTTCTCCTATTTCTTCCCAGCATACTGGAGTTCAACACTTTCGTCCATAAAGTGCTTCGAATGGGGCAGCATAGATGCTTGTATGATAACTATTGTTATAGGAGAATTCTATTAATGGTAAGTGGCCATCCCAGTTTCCACCGAAATCTATTACACATGCCCTGAGCATGTCTTCTAGGGTTTGGATCGTCCTTTCACTTTGACCATCTGTTTGGGGATGGTATGCAGTACTTAAATTTAATCGTGTCCCCATTGCTTCTTGGAAACTTGTCCAGAAATGCGAAGTGAAACGACTATCCCTATCTGACACAATGGAGAATGGGACTCCATGTAGGGATACCACCTCGTCTACATATAGCTTAGCTAATCTCTCCATGCTAAAGGTTTCCTTCATCGGTAGGAAATGAGATGATTTGGTTAATCGATCTCCAATCAC
Organism: Helianthus tuberosus; assembly: GCA_030545235.1. NCBI lineage: Eukaryota > Viridiplantae > Streptophyta > Magnoliopsida > Asterales > Asteraceae > Helianthus > Helianthus tuberosus. Next base: position 39,013,595 of record CM060435.1, on the reverse strand, counting down.
CCAGATTGCATCGTTACCTTTCTTGGTTTTGGAGAGCTTAGTAACAAAAACCATTATTATTAGTTCCCATTTCTATACAGGCATTTCTAATTGTTGAAGTAAACCTGAAGGTTTCTGGTGTTCTGCCTTAACCTGCAAACAAGTTAGACACTTAGAGACGTATCTAGCTATGTCCTTTTTCATTCCTATCCACCAGAAGTTATTTCTTAAATCCTGATACATCTTTTATTACCAGGATGCATCGTATACCTAGATTTATGAGCTTCATCTAATATCTTATCTCTTAAGTTTCCTTGTCTAGGTACCCAAATCCTTTTCTTATGGAATCTCCAAATTCCATCAGTCCCTTGCTCTAATTCCTTTAGTCGTCCTTTCATTCCTTCAGTATCATCCTGGCTTGCTGCCTTTTGAACATTTTTCAATTGTTCCATTAAATCTAATTGTAGATTTAATCTAAGAGCACAGATTCGTCTTTGTTTCTCATGGTACTGACGACTTAAGGCATCCGCGACTACATTTTCTTTTCCCTCGTGATATTGAATATCACAGTCGTAGTCACTTAAAATTTCCATCCATCTTCTTTGCCTCATGTTCAATTCTTTTTGCCCAAATATGTACCTTAAACTCTTATGATCTGTATAGACAGTAAACTTACTTCCGTACAGATAATGTCTCCATATCTTAAGGGCAAAAATTATTGCTCCTAATTCTAGGCCATGAATCGTGTAATTCTCCTCGTGCTTTTTCAATTTTCTTGATGCATACGCAATTACCTTTTTGCGTTGCATTAGCACACAACCTAATCCTAGCTTGGAACATCACAGTAGACCTCAAAATCTTCGGTTCCTTCTGGTAAGGCAAGAATTGGGGCGTTTGTTAATCTTTGCTTTAAGATTCTAAAAGCCTTTTCTTGCTTGGGTCCCCATTCAAACTTAACAGTTTTACAGGTTAGCTTAGTTAATGGAACAGCTATCTTAGAAAAGTCTCTTATGAAGCGCCTATAATATCCATCTAATCCTAGAAAACTTCTAACTTCAGTAGTTGATTGCGGGACCTTCCAATTTGTGATGGCTTCTATCTTGGAGGGATCCACGTGAATGCCTTCGTGATTCACCATGTGTCCTAAAAATTGTACATCTTGTAGCCAAAATTAACACTTTGAGAATTTGGCGTAAAGCTTTTCTTTTCTTAACAAGGTTAAGAGTGCATGCAAATGCTTACAATGTTCGTCCTAGCTTTTGGAATAAATAAATATATCATCGATGAAGACAATTACAAATCCATCCAGATACGGCTTACAGATCCTATTCATCATATCCATGAATGCTGCATGAGCATTTGTTAGTCCAAAGGGCATAACTGTAAACTCGTAGTGACCATACCTAGTCCTGAAGGCAGTTTTAGGTATGTCTTCTTCCTGTACCTTCAGCTGATGGTATCCGGAGCGCAAATCTATCTTAGAGAAATACCTAGCTCCTTGAAGTTGATCAAAAAGATCATCAATCATAGGTAATGGGTATCGATTCTTAATGGTAACCTTATTCAATTCCCTATAATCGATACACATTCGCATCGAACCGTCTTTCTTTTTCATGAACAACACCGGTGCTCCCCAAGGGGATGAACTAGGTTGTATGAATCATTTGCTTAACAATTCATCTAACTGCTTTTTCAGTTCTAGCATTTCTGTGGGTGCTAACCGATAAGGTGCTTTAGCTATTGGAGTAATTCCAGGAATTAGATGAATTCTAAACTCTACTTCCCTATCCGGTGGTAATCCAGGTAGCTCTTCTGGGAATACATCATGGTATTCTGATACTACTGGGATTTCCTTAAGCTCTTTGCTTTTAGTGTTGATGATTACCGAAACCATATACACTATTCCTTGCTTTCGTTCATAACTAGCAACTTTCATTACTGAAATGAACTTTATTGGTTTACGCGGCTTATCTCCTGTAACCAAAATTACTTCTCCTGCTGGCGTATGTATTTCTATAGAATTTTTATCACAGAGGATTCGAGCATGGTTGGCTACTAACCAATCCATTCCTAACATGACATCGAATCCTGCTAAGTTCATAGGTAGCAAGTTTGCAGAAAATTTATGGCCTGAGAGTTCTATTTTTCCTTCTGGGAGAACCTTATCTATATTAATAGAGTTTCCTTTTGCCGTTTCTACCGTAAAAACTTACCTAAGTTTGGTTAAAGGTTGCTTAAGAGCTTAGCAGAATGAAGTATTTATAAAACTTTGGTTTGCACCAGAGTCAAATAATAATTTTGCGTAAACGTCATGAACTAGGAACGTACCAGCTATTACATCAGGAATCAGATCTGCTTCTTGTGTTGTCAGCTGAAAGGCTCTTGCATTCTTTTTAGTAACTCCATCCATCGCTTTGGTCTTGTTGTCAGCTGGTTTGACCAATTTAGGGCATTCTGGCTTAAAATGCCCAGCTTCTCCGCAATTGTAGGAGACCTTCAACTTCTTCCTGCATTCCTTCTCTCGGTGCCCCGTTACTTTGCTGAAATTGCAATTTTCCTGACATTTCCCAAAATGTTTCTTTTTACAGTTTCTGCAGAATGGCGGTGTGGAAGATTGCACAGTTCCCTTTTTCTTGAAGTTACTACTAATATTACCTCCACGGAAACCTTGGGTAATCTTTTGGGTCAATTCCTTTTTCCTGTTTTCTTCTCTTGTGCGCACCAGTCCGTCAGTCAGGGTGTTGGCTGTCACACCCCAACCGATGGCGGAAACATCGGGGCATGGCACTGAGCGAAACAGATTGTTCAGAAGTTCCCATAACAATTATCATTACCAATCAATTTAAAGTAACATGTCCCATACCATGCCTCAAAAGGTAAACAAATTATTACAGACAAAATCTAGGCAAATAGTTCTATTCCGACAACTCAGATTTTCAAATAGAGCAATTGTTTATCTGCTTCTAGAGACCCTTGATTTAATTTGTACAGACAACTATTTGTTGGCCTCTAGAGCCTTATTCTAGCTTCGATTTCCTAGCAGATGTGCATCCTAAGCACCTGTCACATACGTTAAAATAAAGTCAATACATATAATGTAAAGGTGATCATACAAGTTTGATAATAGCATATAGAGTTTGAAATTCGTTTACGCATAACCAGCACGTACACATAGTGAAATGAAGCACGTTAGTTATCGACATAGATCCATCGATACCAATGACTGCGGGTTTACTGCCTAAGGCAGTTCGCAATACATGATTACCACCGTAATCCATGCAAGTAATTGTCCTTAACAACCCCTGCGAACAGGTGCTAAGTCCAAACTATAGTACTATCGTTGCTAAGGCAGGTAGATAGCATTCCATGTGTAAACATAACAAACAAGCATTCATAAGCCACATATAACATGCATTAGTGGTTAGCGTTCAAATAGTATTGAGCAGTGTGATTATTGTGATTTGAATATTCGTAACGTATGCAACACCCAAAGAGTGCGCAAAGCAAAAAGGGATCGAGTATACTCACAGCGACGATGGATTGAAGGGAGCGCTAGAGAGTAGGGTTAGCCTGATCAGAACGATAACATAACAATAAGTGACGCGTAAAACGATGCAAGGTGTAAGTGGCTCGGACAGCAGCTCGGTCGGATGGTAATCCGACCGGATGGTCCAGTCGTGTGGGTGACAATCCGATCGGATGGTCATCCGGTCGGACAGGTTATCCGGTCGGACAGGTTATCCGGTCGGATGACTATTCGAGTGGATTGTTTCTTCCTTTGAGAAGGATGTGTTTGTGTATGATGGCTTGTCCTTTGAAGTTTTCGTTGTAGCATTTTGAAAACATTGAAGTATCTCTACCTTTCAAGTCGGTCGATCGGACGGTCAGTCGTGCAGACGACAATCTGCTCAGATGATTTATCCGGTCGGACGGCGACTCGAGTGGTGAGGTTACTCAGCGAGAACAAATCCACAGCAGGTTTTCACTCGATCGGACAGTCAGTCCGGTCGGGTGACATCCTTAGTGCATTGAACACGTTGAAAATTGTTTAAGTGTTTAAAGTCCAAGTATCTCATGATCCGAAGAGTAATCCGGTCGGATAGGTGGTCCGGTCGGATAGCAATTCGTTCAATACTCAAACTTCAGATAAAGTTGGTTAAGTGTGGGACCCAAGGTGCAAGGCGTTCGGATTACCTAGTCGCTCGGATGGTTTATCCGTTCGGACAGTAGTCCGGTCGGATAGCACACCGTGCTGGTCGTTCCGTTCGTCTTTCACTTGGTCGTTTTGATTATTTCTTGTTTTGTCTAGATTTTTTGACAACGTGTTAACTAACAGAACTCCATCTTGACCCAAGTAACCCGATCGACCAGGAATCACCCTAGTTCGACCAGTTAATCGGTTCGAGAGGGTTGTTCTTGGTTAACCCGAGATCGGTGGTCTCGTGAGTAGAATCCAGATCTTGAACTAGCACAACACTAAGAATGAGTAGAAGACTAGAACAAGGCCTGATTCTATCGGTTTTGAGTGCATTGAGTGTAAAATAGTTGAAAGAAAGTTAGAAACCATCTTTCAATCCTTTTCCACCATGAAAGTGTTTAGATCTCTACAAGATCTTTGTTTATTTGTGTGGAAATCGATTAGATCTAAGTTGTTCTTGGTGGATTGAGGCCAAAACATGAAGTTCTTCAAGAACATATGATGACGTCATCCTAGAACACCTCAAATCTAGTGATTTCACGGTTAAAAGTTAAGATTCAAAAGATAGAAAGGTGTAGGAGTGTGTGTAGATCAAGAAAGTACAAGATTTAGGACGAGATCTTACCGGAATCGAGTGAAATCGAAGAAAAGGTGAGGAGAGTGTGCTGTTCGGTCAGAGAGTTTCCAAAAGTAGAAAGAATGAAAGTGACATGGGTATTTATAGAGTTTCCCAAAGAGGAAAGAGTGGGTCGATCGGATGGCATCTCGCCCGGATGACTTGTCCGGTCGGATGACATCTCGTTCGGATGGCGACCTGGCACCATGACCAAGTGGCAGCCCGGTCAGATGGCAATCCGGCCGGATGGCAGTTGGTTCGAGTGTTTGGCGCGACGATTTTTGCTGTTTCGATTTCGATTGCGAGCGATGGGAGTGCGATAGATTTTCCTAGTCAAATTACTTTTAGTCCCAACTATTCATATCTTGCACTATCCCTTCTCCACTAATTATCATAGTTCGATTTTGATCGAGTTCGATTGCGTTTCGATTGTGATTCGAGTTTCGATTGCGTTTTCGATTGATTACCACAACATAAAATAAACATGCACAAGTAACACATAAGGCACACACACACACGTATAACAATAACCAAAATACGTAATTCGAGTTGCGAGTGCGATTGTGATTCGATGTCGATTAGATTAGATTGACTTTATCGCATTGGTACTTCCTATAGTTCACAGTCGTAAGTCGATTGTATAACGAATAACACACGTCGATTATTGTGATTATTGTCACTTACTCCACATAATACAACTAAAATAAACATATTAAAGAAATTCACTGCAAGTCAAGTTGCGCGAAATCGGTCGTTGACTTTGACCTTGACTTGACTTTGACTTTTGAAAACACGGGGTGTTACATTGGCCAATTCGACCGCGTCGTCTATCGTTCGGGGTCTCGCAGCCTTGACTATGTCACGAATCTCGCTAATTAGTCCCCAAATATAGCGAGAAATAAGTACCGGTTCTAGCGAGGCCAGAGTTGGCACAATTCTAGCATACTCGAAAAAATTCGAAGTATACCCACGACTGTCAACGTCCACCATCCGGTGATTTAGGAACTTGTTTGTCATCTGTTCCTTCTCGTAGGAGGGACAAAACTTTCTTTCCACCAATTCCTTAAATTCCTCCAATCTCATGGCATAAGCCACGTCACTTCCCTTGGCTTGCAGCACCGTGTTCCACCATTCTAACGCCTCTTCCTTGAAAAGGTGGGACGCATACATCACCCTATCCTCTCCTGCACACTTACTTATTTTAATTACTGCTTTGGTCTTTTCCAACCAACGCAGTGCGGCAGTCGCCCCCCATTGCCTGCAAATTCGACTGGCTTACAGGCAAGAAATTCCTTGTAAGTGCAACCCGTCGTTGACACTCTCATTTTCTTAAGTAATGGGGCTTGAACCACATTATTATTATCACCACCCCCATTCACATTGTTACTGAAATTATCGTCGCGAGTGTGCTGAAAAAGGTTGAGGGTTGACAATTGGGTCCGGAATAGTAGGTTCCAAATTGACAGGAAGTTCTGATTGAGCGGGAAAATTGAAAAGGGTTTCATCAGCAGGTCCGATGAGGTCACAATTTGCCAGTTTTCTATCGAGTTCTTCCCAAGGCGGCAATTCCTGGGCTTGACCAGAGCTCTCCCATACGTCTTTCCCTTTTCCTTTTGGATCCTCCGTCTTTTTCACCCTTTGGGCAGCGGGCTTCTTCTTTCGTCCTCGTTTCCAATCCAGAAGCCTTCTCCTCTTTTTAGGTTTGGGTTTCTCTTGTGACTGGGACTGAAACACTAGTGGCTCCTCTGTGTCAGCCTGATAACCGGACTGGGTTCCTGTTGTATCCATATCAGTAGTATGGATTGTGAAATTTCGGAGGTCTTCCGATAGTTCATTCATGTTGTTAGTCACACATAAGGAAACACACAAAAATCCAAATTAAAATTTTATTTATTTAATTTTCACAGAATCACAAAATGGCAAATTGAAAAATTAAGTATTTTTCCAAATACTTAATTGGCTTAAATCAGTGGCTCTGATACCACCTTTTCGGTCACGGCCCCCGACCCAGTTTCCTGGTTCGGAAGTCGCGGGACAGAAACCTGTGGTATTGGTGGTTGATTTGGCAGCGGAAATTTTAACAGGATCGTTTAAACTGAAAACACCCAATTATTTTATTTCAAGTTTCGGGACAAACCCCGTGATTTACAATAAAGGAATTTCACTGGGAAATCCCCTGATTACAAAAACATGTTTATTTATTTACTGAGCCACTTCATTCAAGCTGGAGTGCTACGCGGCACTTTTCCTTGCTCACAGTAAATCACCTGAAACATGTTTAAATTTTTTTTTATTAGCGGGGAAATACTGGCGAGTCATTCAATTTGTACAAAACGACACATTGTTATAATTTATAGTATTAAGAGCGATTACAATGTTTCTATATCAACCAATTACCCCAAATTGGTATTTGTCACTCGACCGTATCTGTGACTATGGTCATATCACCCATTGGCTAACCCGTTGTCCAATGGTGAAGGTTATCAAGTAATGTATACAAAACCCCACATACCGGTCGGATGACCCTTCGTCACTCGCACCGTTTAACGCACTGTACTTCGCTTACGCTATCGTTCTGTAATCAGGCTTATTCTAGCGCTCCCTTCAATCCAATCACAGATTGTGTTTAGTCGCTACCATCTCTATGATTATACTCGATCCTTTTTTGCTTTAAGCACTTTTGGGTGTTACATACGCTACTTATATCAAATCACATCAATCACACAACGCAAACACTTTTATACGCTGACCGCTCTGCATGTTTACGTGTTATTCGATGAATGCTAATATGTTATGTTTACACAGTGATTTTTGCCTGACACCTTAGCAACGATAGTACTACAGTTTGGACTCAGCACCTGTCGTGGACAGGGGTTGTTAAGGGCTTTTTCTTCACGTGTCACAGTGGTGATATGTGTTGCGCATTCTACAACTAGCAGTCACGTCTGTGCATATTTCATTGTCGATAACATACTTGCTTCGCATTATACATGTTACATGTTGGTTATGTGTAAATCGCTTTCGCTATCTATTATACTAACAAATTTGTATGCTCACCTTTACACTATGTGTATTGACCGCTATTTTAACGTATGTGACAGGTGTTTGAGATGCTAGGATGCTTGCTATGTGTAACCAAGTTAGGAAAAGTCTAGAAACAAAACAATTTAAATTCTGAGTTGTCGAAACTATGATTTGTATTTGGGGATATCTATGTCTACAATAACTGCTTTATTTGATAAGTTATGGTTTGGGACATAAAGATAATTATCCGGTAATTTAGTTGTTATGGATTTCTCTTGGACAATCTGTTTCGCTCAGTGCCGCGCCCCGATGATTCCGCCATCGGTTGGGGTGTGACACAATATCTCACCATCCTATTCCTGGATCGCTAGAATATGGATCGGGTAGCACGAGAGATCCACAAAACGTTTTGCGTGGATATAAAAAAAACGCCATGAATAATAGTTATGTAGATCTCCGTAGGTTTTAAGTTTATTTTAGTATAGTTTTTAATTTAGGGTTGTATGTTTTTTTTAGGTTTAGGTGTGTTTTTTTATTTAGTGGGGTACATATGATTTTTTATATAATTGTTGTTATTTTTAAATATTGAAGGGGTATGGTCCCAGATCTCGCGTCAGCACGACCGCGAGTGACCATTACCCTTATCAAAAACCCCCACCAGCAAGAACTTATCTGTATCCGTGCGGGCACGCGCGAACACAGCGGTTGAAACCAATCTGTCCATTGATGAGAAGACTTACCTTAAGTACGAGAATGAATGTTACGCATAGCGATGCGGCATGGCACCGCATCCTACGGACATTTTCGTTACGACAAGGGATCTGGACAATAGTAACAGTCACAGGCGGCGATGCGGCACGGCACCGCATCCCGCATCTATCTTGGCTAGAACAAGATCGTGGGAACAACATCACTTACCGCAAGCAGCGATGCGGCCCAGCACCGCATCCTGCCCACAAAGCAAGTGGGTCTGACACCACTGTGCAAGTGACACTGAGAACAGTCACCTGTCAACCCACATGTGTGCAATAGTCTGACACCACAGCAGGACGTGGCATCACCACCGTAACCGACAGACCTGACACACCTACAGGAGGCTGCGTGATGTCAGACTAGCCACTCAACTACCCTCCTTCACTCCTCGGCTATAAATACCAACCCCAAACCAGGTTTGAGGTATCACTTCTCAACTCTCTTACTACTACTACTATCATACTTTGCTTCCCAAGCAAATTACTGATTCTCACGCCGGAGATTGGTAACAAGGAGCACCCCCCTCCCCATCCTCCTTGTTACGAGTAACGGCTTGTTTCCTTGTGCAGGAAACCAACCAACGGACGATCCAGCCAGCGATCCTCGGAAAGAAGGGATTAACCCTACTTGACGAGACCAGTGAGTTAACCCTACCAGGTTAACCATTGTTTCATCATTGACGCCCACCGCTACTCTTAGCACTTTTTTCCACATCCCCTTTTCTTTCCCAAGATTATGGCTGATCGCATAAACAACACTACGGGGGATAACCTAAACCCCGCAAACCCAGGGCCTACGGGGAGCAACCCCCAAGCCCCAAATCTTGAACACATTGGCACATCAACGCAAGGGGGCGCATCCCTTACGTTCGGACACGATCTGTCACAGTACGCTTTTGTGATACCTCCAGGCATGAACCTCCATGCCTGGTATAACCAACAACAAGCTCTGCTGGCCACAACATACAACAGAGCTTGCGCAGAAGCGCAAGTACCTGTGGGGCCTAACCCGGCACCACATACACCTGCGGGTCGTATTTTACAATACGACGGCAGGGCCCCCACACATCCAGCCTCCCGGAGTAGGCACGAAGACCGCGGTTCCTTTTACTGCGACGTCCGCACACTTGATGAGGACGATTCCTCGTATGGGTCCCGCCGTAGGGGCCCTATACATAGCCGCCTAGGCCCCCATGGCGAAACTAGGCGGCAGTCTACAGCCCACCACGGCCTCGGTATCCGGAGCCGGCTGGGACCTCAGTCCCACCATGAAGGGCAGGGCCATACCGATCCGGACGACGGTACATACTGCGGGGAGTCTCATGCTACTAGCAGTAGACCGGGAGGACGAAATTACGTTCCTCCCACTTAACCCCGCACCACATACCTCCGCGCTGCAAAGCGCCACCAGAGCCAACCCTACAGGCCGAAATCTGCGGCCGAAAACTATAAGTTTGTCCCGGAGATTGCCAACGCCGATGTCACCACCACCAAATTCCCATTAAACATTGGGAAATACAACAGTTCGGCCGACCCAGATACCACATGCAACGGTAGGTGGAATGAACCCACTTGGTGTCAATTTTTCCCGCAGACCCTAACAGGTCTGGTCTGGCCAGGGCTTGGTTCGATTCTTTGCCAGTGGGGTCACAGACCTCTTTCGAGGACTTGCAAGCAAAGTTCCTCGCGCATTTTTGCCAGCAGCGACGTCATGAACGTGATTCAATGGACGTCATGAACATCTGGCGCAGAGACAACGAATCGCTTGAGGCGTTCATTATCCGTTACAATAAAGAGTGCCTGGAGATAGGCGACGTTGCAGACCAAATGGCACGCAACCATTTCATTGTTACCGTTAAGTACGAACAAATGGTTATGACTATCTCCGGCAAGGAAGGCTTGCCTAAGAAATGGGAAGATGTCATAGCTGCGGTCAAGAAATACGCCCAGACTCAGCGGTCCCTCAAACCCTACGTCTCAAAGGCACAGCCCCAAACGGAAGGCTAGTCCTTCCACCAAGAGCACAAGCGCAACAACAAACGCAACCGGGACACATGGAATCGCAGCAGCGATCCCAGACCATATGTCCTGCGTAACAACCAGCCCGACCCAAGGTCAACAATCAACGCCCAGTGTGAAAACCGGGCGTCGAAGAAGGAGTCTCGGGACCGTAACTGGACCGAGATCAACCAGTCGCCAAGCGACGTCCTCCTTACGGACGCGCAATTCCTGCGACCGGCCCAACCAATGAAGTCCAAGAAAAACCAGGATCCCGCACTCTACTGCGAGTATCACAAGGACTCGGGCCACACAACGAACAACTGCATCCGTCTCCGATTGGAGATTGAGCGAGCCCTAAAAGAGGGGAAGCTGCAACATCTGTTGCCAGCTGCGCAAAAGCAAACTAAGCGCATCACCCCCCACAACGAGGGCACCTCCACGGGTAAGAGGACCATGTACGTGGCCTCAACCCACATGATCAATGGAGGATGAGAAAGGCCGCGCAAGGCGGCAAGAAGACCGGACAATGACTAGAAAGACGAGCAAGTGGTCTTTCAAAAAGTCTGAGGCGGACCACGCGACAGGCGCGCCGTCGTTATCACAGGCTACCTGGCTCACTACTGCACCGAGCTACTATTCATCGACCCGGGCAGTACGTCTGACATTATATATGAGCAGTGCTTCAACCAGTTCGATCAAGAAGACAAGGATCGGTTGCAGCCGGTAGACTACCCTTTGGCCGGGTTTGCGGGGGAAACCGTATTCCCCTGGGCCAAATCACTTTTCCTGTGCGCCTCACCAATGGAAGGCACACACGAACGGAGGAGGTAAACTTCATGGTTCTACCTCACACCTCCAAATACGACGTACTTCTGGGGAGGGAATCCCAGGGTGACTTCAACATGATCACATCCGTCCCCAACTCTGCCATCGGTTTCCCAACTGAGACGGGGGGTTGCGATAATTTACGCCAGCAGAGAAGTTATGTCCGCGGACGAGCTGCGTCCGGCCAAGATAGCAAGGCCTACCCCCAACACGCAACCGGAAAAATGGGTTCTTAACGCAAGACACCCAGAGCAAACGTTCACGTTGGGCCACGCTTTGTCCCCCACCATCAGAGCGCGCCTTAAGCAACTCCTCTTCAGGAACTAGGATATTTTTGCGTGGACACCCGCAGACATGACAGAGGTACCACGCGAAATTGCGCAGCATTTCTTGAATACCATGCCAGGTATCAAGCCGGTGATCCAAGGCCAACGCCACCTTGGATTAGCAAAGAACGAGGCGATGAATGAGTAGGTCCAAGAACTGCTCTCCGCAGGCATCCTGCGGGAAGTCAAATACCAGACTTGGTTGTCCAACCCAGTCATGGTAGAAAAACCAAGCGGGGGCTGGCGCATGTGCGTCGATTATAAAGATCTCAACAAAGCCTGCCCCAAAGATTGTTACGCACTTCCGGAGATCGATGAGAAGGTCGATAACCTCGCACCATTTCGATGGAAGTGTTTCCTCGATTGTTACAACGGCTACCACCAGGTACAGATGACAATCGAGGACGAAGATAAAACAGCATTCCGCACGCCTACCGGAAATTACTGCTATACAAAAATGCCATTTGGGTTGCGCAACGCGGGTGCAACCTATCAAAAGTTGATGAACGACACTTTTCGCGGTCAAATCAGCAAAAGTGTCGAAATCTATATGGACGACCTGGTCGTCATGAGCATGGAGGAAGATACCATGCTCAACGATGTTGAAAGAACATTCCAACCTCTGCAAAGCGTCAATATGAAGCTAAACCCAGGGAAATGCTCGTTTGGAATGGAAGAAGGCAAGTTCCTTGGATTCATCGTAACCAAAGATGGATTCAAGGTGAACCCGGAAAAAGTTCAGGCGATCGAGCGCATGCCATCGCCTTCTACGATGAAAGAAATGCAACGAGTAGCCGGCAGGCTAGCCGCATTAAATAGATTCTTAGCCAACCATGCAGCTAAGTCTTACCCTTTCATCAAGACCCTGTGGAGCTGCTTAAAAAAGGAACAATTCCAATGGACTGCAGAGGCCGAAAAAGCTTTCCGGGAGATGAAAGAGTGTTTGATTCAACTCCCAACTCTAACCGCACCACGCAAGGATGAGCCACTTATTTTGTACATGTCTGCCGCGGACAACGCGGTAGGCGCGGTACTCATAGTGGAGCGAGCAGGAGTTCAAACACCCATCTACTATATCAGCAAAATGCTCAACGACCCAGAGACGAGGTACTCCATCATGGAGAAGTTGGTATTGGCACTAGTGCACGCATCAAGACGGTTGCGACGTTACTTTGCAAACCACGCCATTACAGTGTTAACCAACTACAGGATCGGCGCGATCCTATCAAAACCTGACATCTCTGGTAGATTAACAAAATGGGCAATTGAGCTGGGCACACTTACACTGAACTATAAGCCGCGCCCCGCAATCAAAGGCCAGGTCTTGGCTGATTTCGTTGCCGAAGTACCAGCAAATCGCATTCAAGAATGCGAACAAGAACAAAACCCTACTCCACCACCATCCTCCTCAGAAACATGGGCACTATTTACCGATGGTGCATCCAACGAGGATGGTGCAGGTGCGGGTCTGCGACTCGTCAGCTCCGATGGCCAAGAGCTTACCTATGCAATCCGCCTCGATTTCAAAAGCACAAATAACGAGGCAGAGTATGAGGCTCTACTGGCAGGGCTGCGTCTGGCAGTCAAACTCGGCGTCCAACATTTGGAAGCACACACCGACTCACTATTGGTTGCAGGGCAGATACGTGGCGACTATGCCGCAAAAGGGGATATCATGATCCTCTACCTCGAACAAGCCTTGCAACTGAAGTCAAAGTTCACTTCCTTCAATATCCGCCATATCAACAGGAGTGATAACAAGCCCGCGGATGCACTTTCAAAACTTGCATCCACCAGTTTCCAACACCTGGCAAAAGAGGTACGCATCGAGATACTGCAAAATCCCTCAGTACCCCTGCGCCAAGTCAATGTCATCCAGTACGGTACAACATCCTGGATAACACCAATAATTGCATACTTGCAATCAGGTGTTACTCCCGAAAGCAAGGCAGAGGCACGTAAGTTGCAATACAAAGCGTGTCATTACCAAATGGGAGACGGTATCTTATACCGTAAATTATACCTGGGGCCACTCCTACGATGCGTCGACCCCCAAGATGCCACATACCTTATCAGAGAAATACACGAGGGAATATGTGGCATACACGCAGGCCCACGCATGGTGGTGGCCAAAATCATGAACGCTGGGTACTACTGGCCCGGCATGCACCTAGATGCGGTCAAAGTCTTGCGCAAGTGTTTCAATTGTCAGCGGCATGCTCCCAAGACCTTGCGCCCCAAGAACAACCTGATTCCCGTTACCACTGCATGGCCATTCCAAAAATGGGCAATCGATGTGGTGGGACCATTTCCAGACGCACCAGGTGCAGTGAAGTTTATCATAGTGGCTGTTGATTACTTTACAAAATGGGTAGAGGCAAAACCGCTCGCCTCAACCACTGCTATAATAACAAGGAAATTCGTCTGGGAACATATCATCTGTCGTTTCGGTCTACCAATGTGCATCGTTACCGACAACGGTACCAACTTCGCTGCCGATGACTTTCAAAAATGGCTAAAGGAGCTAAACATTGAACACATATTCTCCTCAGTGGCGCATCCGCAAGGGAATGGCCAAGTCGAGAGTATCAATAAAAGTTTAGTCGAAGGCATCAAAACACGGTTGGGAACAGCCAGACGCGGCTGGGTTGATGAACTCCCAAGTATCTTATGGGCCCACAGGACAAGGCCAAAGACAAGTAACGGTGAGACTCCCTTCAGCCTGGTCTACGGAACTGAAGCGGTGATCCCCGCGGAAGTAGGCCTCCCCTCACCTAGAATGTTGGCTATCAACAAGATAGACAACAATGAGGAACGCAGGGTTGACTTGGACCTCCTGGAAGAAAGGCGTGAAAACGCTGCTATCAACGAGGCCAAGTACAAAACCAAACTGGAAAAGTACTACAATGCACGCGTCCGCATTTGTACATTCAACCCGGGAGACTACGTCCTTCGTGACAATGAAACATCTAACGCGGAACGCCCAGGGAAACTTGCCCCCAAGTGGGAAGGACCTTACCTCATCCAAGAGGTCCTGGGCAAAGGCGCGTATAAACTGCAAACATTAGAGGGCGAAACTATCGCACGCACATGGAATGCACAACAGCTTCGACGCTGTTACATGTAAGCCATGTTTTTTACATTCACCATGTAACCTATCGGGCCGCAGGCCATTTGCAAATAAATAAATGAACGATTCAATGCAATATTGTTTATTTACTTCTATTACAAATGCGTGTTCCACTCTGCGGTATCTGCAAAAACAGATTGGCAAAATATTCATTCGCGATACTCACACAGAGTGGTGACCACACGCAAGTATTGTTATAGGCCAGCAATGGCAAAACATCAATTGTCTATCCGGCTGGATATGCAAATACGGTTTTCACAAAGCCTACACAATTCCTAAACCCTAACGGGATAAAAACAGGAAGACTAATACTCATACGACAAAGGTATAGAGTATACTTAACCGCGCTTTACAGCGGGTAGAGTTCTTCATACTTGCATATCGCCTAGATATGAAAAAGGCAAATACAGACTTAGTGTTATTCACAATAACATTAACTCATGCAAGTTCAAACATGCAAGTAGTAAACACACTTGTATAACTTGAACGGAACGGTTAAAACTTTGTATTCAAAAAATGTCTACACCTACGCGGTGTACAAGATATTTACATAAAGTTTCTAACATTTACATTGAGGAAACAAAAAAGGGTACGCAGGCCATCCTAGTCTTTCTTTGAACCGCTGGTACCCGCATCACCCTTGCTATCACCAGCAGTCTCTTCCTCCTCATCTTCCTCATCAGCATATAATAACCGCAAGCGGTCTACGTAGTCTTCCGCGTCCAAGCATTTGTCAAGTTCCTCAAGGGCGGAAATGGACATATCGTTATACGCCGCAATAGCGGCAGTAAGAAGCGCTTCAGTGTCCACGCCATGGAAACCAGACCTTTCATCGGTATATTTTCCCTGGGCCAAAATGTTCATATGACTGATGCACCGGTTGTAGCTAGCTTTAAAACCAGCGTCACGCGCGCACAGCCTAATTTGATCTACACCAGCTGCGTTCTCAGGCGCGTCCAGAATAGCCCTAGCAATCTGCAAGGCACAAGCAATAAGGTTATCAATGGCAAACCTAGAAATATAGCAAAGGCAACAGGCACTTACATGCCCGATACCGTGAATACGCATCCATTCGCGATCCTCCTTGAGCTGGTCGAATGAAGAAACAAGGCTGTCCCTAGCCTCGGTAGCTTCCCTTGCCCGCGCTTCAGCTTCAGCAGCACGGGCAGTAACCTCTTCAATAATGGTTACCCGGTTCCGCACTTCAGCCTTTTAAAGGAAAACACAAGTATACAAAGATAATCAACATACTTGTGAGATATATATACAAATTCAAGAGCAAAATAAATTCATACCTGGAGGCCCTGAACAATTTTGTTTAAGTTGGTGCGGTCAGCATTTGCCCTTTTAAGAGCCTTGGCAGCACGGGCTTCCGCCTCCTTGGCCTCTTCAAAAGCCTTCGCAACGCAAGCTTCCGCCTCCTTGACCTCTTTGGCAACCTCATCAGCTGCGGCTTTCTCTTTAACCAAAGCAGCATTCGCTGCCTTGACTTTAGTAAGCTCCTGACGAACACGAAAGAGAGTTTCATTCTGTTTGGCCCAAGATTCTTTCCAAGTCTTGCGCTCATCAGAAAGTGTTTTGCGCTCATTAGAAAGAGATTCTTTCCAACTCTTGCGCTCATCAGAGAGCAGTTTGGCAAGGGTACGAACCTGTTTGAGCTCAGCAGTTGCAGCCCACTCCTCAGCCTGCTTATGCTTCTCAAAGGCAGCCTTATCCCTTTCAAGCTGCTCTGCACCCTCACGAGCAGCCTTCACCAACTCTTCAGCCTCAGCCCGCAAGCGAGCAGTTTCCTCCTCCTTGTGCCCCAGCACCTTGTAGTCTTCCATAATGGCATTCGCCATTATGGAACTCCCCACAAGCATGGAGGAGAGTTGATTGATCCGGAGCTCACGTGGCAAACCGCGGGCCCGGTTAACTTCAAACGGGGTGCCCAAACCACCCAAAATCTCCCTACACGCGGAGGGATCAACAGAAATATCATCCCCTTGCATAACATTCCAAGGGGGTCGGTGATAGTTCACAGCCCGGTTTTCCGTATAGGTGCGGTAGTAAAACTCCAATTCAGACTCTTCAGGCTGAATGGGAATTCCTTCAAAACCCGCACCCCCGGAGGCCGAACCGGAAGCCTTCTCAGCAGCAGGAGATTTCTTCTTCTCAGTATCAGCAAACTTCAAGTTCAGCTCGTCAGTATCCTGCGGGGAGATCAGGTTATCATGAGAATCTACCGTATCAAAGATTTGCGCCGCAGGTTTCTTCCCAGTATCCTCTGCCCGCGCAGAGGGCTCAGGCACCACTTTAATGGAAGGGCTTCTGGTAAATTCTTTAGTAACCCCCGCATCCGCAGCTGTATCATGCGGGGGGGAGTGAGGAGCATCAAATATAGAGAACCCTTCAGCTTGCGGTTCTGCAAATAAAGCAAAAACACTTATCAATTACAAGTACAAAGACAAACACTTGTAAAAGTTATGAATTACTTACCAGAGATAATATCAGGTTTCACAACAGTTGTCTGTTTGGCCAGTATTCTCGGATGTTTCTTCTCACCGGCACCACCAGTTTTCTCCTCTGGTTTTCTCTTCTTCTTCTTCTCATCAGCAGGTTGCGAACCCGCAGAGGATCCACCTGCTGCCGCACCACCACCTGGAACACCCAAACCCTCAAGGGTGTCAGATACTACCACGTAATCGGTATATCTGCGGAAACGAGAACGAGAGATACCTGCCGCCTGCGGCACCAACGGAGGAACAACAAAAGCATCAGGCTTTTTCTTGCCGCGACCCCTCACAGCCCTCTCCACGTGCTTCTTCTCTGCATGCTTCTTGGGGGCACCTTTCATCTCAAATTTCCCCAAGGTACCAAGAGTACCTACGTTTAAATCATCAAACAAGCAAATAAGAAAGGTGAACTTCTTTACAAAGTAAGAAGATTATAGAATATACCTTGGCCTTGCGGCAGGGGTGCATTCAGCGCTTCGCGTTTAGGAACGCGAAAGTTGTTAACAATGGTCAAGTTAAAACCTTCACCTTCCGCACACGGAAGTAACTCAACCTTGCCAGTAAAGTTCGGATCAAATATCCTCCACAACGCAGCATCCTCTGATAGTACACTTACAAAATCAATAGCATACAAAGGGAAACAAGGAAACCGCAAAAGAAGAGAAATACTTACCACCATTTTTTTCCCGCACAACAGGCCTTGCCTTCCTATCAGGCCTGGTCAACATCAACCGCAGCACCCACAACTGCGAGTTGTCCAGCTTCTTGTGCTCAATAGTCTTCAACCTTGGGAACCACTCCACTGTCTCCGCACTAGGAAGAGCAATATCCTCCGCAGGGACGGTCTCATTAACATTCCGCAAGGTCATGTTAGCAACAACCGCGGCAGCCTTAATGTAGAAGAACTTGGTCTTCCATTTTGTAATACCCTTCAGAGGGGTCATCAGCTTGGGGCTCCCATACCTTTGGCTAAAAGAAAAGAACCCGGTATTCACCGTCAACTGGTAGAACTGACGGAAGTTTTCAACAGAAATTTCCAGACCAAGAGCACGAAAAGTGTACTCAAAATTTCGGATCCGAATCATCCCGAACGGACTCATCTGGGATATATGGAGTTTGTAATACTCCAAAACCTCAGCAATGAAAACAGTCAATGGTAAACGAAGGTTACCATCAACGAAGGAATCAGCCCACATGGTGACGTAACCGGTCGGAGCGTCGGCACCGGTTTCACCTTCCTGTGGGAGGATAGCCCCAAACTCCTGGGGCATCTGGATGCCGGTCATAAGGTTGTTAAATAGAACCTTGGACCACTTCAGCACCGGTAGGCCCCCGCCGGGGGCACTACCACCATCTTCTTTTTCTTCCGCCGCCACCGGCGAAGAATGTTCAGGGTTTTCACCCTCAGTATGGTGTGGATTTGATGGTTCAGCCATCAGGGAATGTAGTGAAGAAAACAGAGAATGAGTTTAAAAACTCACACCTCACCAGAATTTCAACAAGGTCTATCGGAGAAGATGAAGAATGTTCTCTTTCACTCACCGGAAAATTTTCAAATTTTTAACAAGTGAGGAGAAATCGAACGGTTTCCTCTTATATACTCATCGCAATTAATGCGATGCAGTAACTGAATCATCACGTTCAAAAATGGGCGAATTACGCGACGCCACGTGTTCAGCGACGGTTCCGCTGACGGTTATCACGCGCGCGTGGCCGTCCACGCGCCTGACAAAAGAGACTTTTACACTACTTGCTACAGTGCATTTATGACCTCGGGCAGTGCAAACGTCCTTTCGGTTCAGCACATGACAAAATCCTACCAACTTTCACCAACCCATACGTGCGTTCAGCCACGTATGCAGCGCAAAAGCGACAACATTATCCAAACATAAGCGGCATGCAGTTTCTCTGGTTTACCGCACCATAACCCATACCGCATGTCGTTTTTTACATACCCCTCAAAAAAGGCAAAAATATATATCTCTAGATTATGTAAGGGGGTATAACCAATAACCGCACATACCCACGAGCACACGTGGAATATGCGGAGATGACACACATGAACCCGCACAGGTGTGTCAGATACTCAGAACCAGCGATGTTCTTTGGACTGCGAAAACCGCTTCTCAGAATGCGGCAAACCGCATTCCATAAAACCTTCTTCAAGGTTCAAATCCCTTGTGTCCGGTTCACAACCACAGAGGGAACGCAAACAGCTTCTCCTTAGGATAAAGGACAGGTACGCTGAGCAACCGCACATCAGCAACCCTGACTCCTGATCCTTCAAGAGCCACATCCAAGCTTCAAACTCTCTAGAAGCGAGTTCTTTGATGCAAACCGCAGACACTCACGAGTAGCTGCGGCGGAATATAATTACCCTAACGGTAGCTACGGAAGAGCCACAACTAAACCGCCACGCGGTTGCTCAAAGCTACTTCCAGGAAAACTACTTTCCAACTAAGCGTGAAGGAAAGTGGTTACAGAACGAATGCGGACGAGTTTCACCCAGATTCCCAAGTATCTACAGTGACCTCCTTCGGCAACACTACTTCAAAGAAAACTACTTTCCACCAAAGCGTGAAGGAAAGTAGCTAAGGAACAGCGGTAACAAGTCTGCTTATGACTGTTTGCCAACCTATGGACCACATAGAATAAACAATGGTGGGCACTACCATGCCTATGACCATGTTTATTTGCCCATAGTCCAGATTCACATTGTTCGACCAAACACGGCCAACAATGACGCAAATATCCCACATAGTTCAACCACACATGGCCAACGATGTGTAGCAACGAGGTAACCGCAAAGGACGTGCGGTTACTTGAGAGCTAAATCGCAGAGGACGTGCGGTTACTAGAGAGCTAAACTGGAAAACACGAACACCCCACAAAGCAGGGATCATCGTTGAATGTCCAGTTGATGAACATAGAGCTTGAGCAAAGCACTTACAGCATTACCTAAGCTGACGCAGAGGTTACAACTAAAGTTGCGGTAACGGACATCTTCCGTCACCATCTCAAAGGTTGGTTCGAACCCTGCTAACACCTCCAGTCACCGTTACAAAGGTTAGTTCGAAACACCAACAGGTGGCTGATGACATCAGAAAAAGGTAGACCATATTACCGGACCAAATCCTTGGCTGAGAATTCCGCATCAGACGGAACTTTCTCACCGGTATGGAAGACACGTCACCGGACCCGCCGCCTGATTTACTGAAAGTAGGAGCCATCTGCATGGCCCATATTCTACCTTCTAGACACCATAGTCAAGTATCCCTCCCACACGCAACTTGCATAAGGAAGGAATACTAGACTGGGGGGACTTGAAGGGGTATGGTCCCAGATCTCGCGTCAACACGACCGCGAGTGACCATTACCCTTATTAAAAACCCCACTAGCAAGAACTTATATGTATCCGTGGGGGCACGAGCGAACACAGCGGTTGAAATCAATCTGTCCATTGATGAGAAGACTTACCTTAAGTACGAGAACGAATGTTACGCATAGATATGCGGCCTGGCACCGCATCCTATGGACATTTTCGTCACGACAAGGGATCTGGACAATAGTAACAGTCACCAAGCGGCGATGCGGCACGGCACCGCATCCCGCATCTATCTTGGCTAGAACAAGATCGTGGGAACAACATCACTTACCGCAAGCAGCGATGCGGCCCAGCACCGCATCCTGCCCACAAAGCAAGTGGGTCTGACACCACAGTGCAAGTGGCACTGAGAACACTCACCTGTCAACCCACATGTGTGCAATAGTCTGACACCA
Organism: Helianthus tuberosus; assembly: GCA_030545235.1. NCBI lineage: Eukaryota > Viridiplantae > Streptophyta > Magnoliopsida > Asterales > Asteraceae > Helianthus > Helianthus tuberosus. The sequence goes on along the minus strand of CM060435.1, from coordinate 38,992,469 downwards.
CAGCAGGACGTGGCATCACCACCATAACCGACAGACCTGACACACCTAAATGAGGCTGCGTGATGTCAGACTAGCCATTCAACTACCCTCCTTCACTCCTCGGCTATAAATACCAACCCCAAACTAGGTTTGAGGTATCACTTCTCAACTCTCTCACTACTACTACTATCATACTTTGCTTCCTAAGCAAATTACTGATTCTCACGCCGGAGAGTGGTAACAAGGAGCCCCCCACCCCATCCTCCTTGTTACGAGTAACGGCTTGTTTCCTTGTGCAGGAAACCAACCAGCGGACGATCCAGCCAGCGATCCTCGGAAAGAAGTGATTAACCCTACTTGACGAGACCAGTGAGTTAACCCTACCCGGTTAACCATTGTTTCATCAAATATATTATAAAAATATTTTTTTTTAAACTTTAAAGGAAATGAAAACTAATTTAATATAATAAAAATCTTTCTATACTAATAAATGAAAATCTTTTTTGAACACCTGCCACTTTCTAGTGCTTTCTCATCTTATTTTCCTATTTATCTCTAATATTAAATAATAATAATAATAATAATAATAATAATAATTTTAAACAAAAATTAGATAAGAATAAATATTTGTTTTTCTATATATAATTTTAAACAAAAACTTAAATAAGGATAAACGTTTGTTTTTTTATATAATCATAAAGTTATATCTCGAGTATTATGAGTAAATATATATACTTTAGAGTTCTGTGATTTAAATTATGGTAAATTAGGAATCAAAGCTCCCGTTTGATATATAATTCATAATAATTGTATTATTGTTTTTTTTTCACTAAAATAAATAATTATTTTAGGTCTGGGGCATATGCTTCTACCAAATTATACGTGTTCTTAGATGCATCGCTATAATGGTTTGAACTCACCATCATAGTCACACAATTCTTTTAAATGTTAAATCTAAACAACTTAGTTTCACCTTTGTAATGTTAGGTGTACTCTTATAATTGATTTAAACTCATCATTTATCACACATTGCAATTGGTTTAGAAAGAACACAATTTATAAATATAACAATTCTATACTCCATTCAAACAGAATTTAATTCTCGATTTTACGGTATAATGCATAAAAATGATGAAATATATAAAAACGTGATGTTCGATCTTCACCTTTTTGTACCATAAACTCTCTTGAATACAAATTTGAGACGAGCGTTTTATGAATGAAATAAACAAATAAGCATAAAAGTGCATAAAACTAACTAAAATCATTGTATCTTATAATTTGAATGAATCATAAAAACGGGATTCAGCTCACATGTGTTTTTTCCTAATAATAAATAAAAAAACAAACTAAAATGTTATAATTAGTAAATAGTAAATCAAAATTCATTTTTAAAAGATAAATCCTGATGACAGTATGTGTGAACATGTGACATTATATTTTAATCAACACGAGTTTTTTAAAGATATTTTTTTATTTGCCATTGAAGGTCTGTTGGCCCAGTAATGAGCGTTAAACGACTCTATTTTGTCAAAGAATATACTGTTAATATGATTGGATTAAAATTAAATATGAATTTACATACCCGATTCTGAATTGAGATTCACTAGAGGAATTGAACTCAATAAGTAAAAGTTACTTTATTGTCCAAATGCAGACATTTGCAAGCATGAGGATAACGTAAAATATGTAATTTTGGGACCTAAAACGATAGTTTTTTTTTTTTTTTCTTGTTTACTGAACCGGCCCGGATGTTATTCATTAGTGTTTTACTTTTGAATATTTCACAAAATCCAAGTTAAAAGATAATTACACGTTATATATTCTCAATACTATTTTGATAACTTTAAAAATTATGTTAGGTGAGATCTACTTTAAATTAATAAGAAAATATTCTTTAAGCCACGTTTTGTCACCTTTATATATTTTCAACACTTTCATAACACGGTTTTAGTAATTTAAGAGGGAGTGAAATATTATATTTCTAAAGTTGCATGTGACAACAAAAACTTGGATGTTGAAACGAATAACTTCTATTACAAAAATAATTTGTGACAAAGGGGCATTTTGGCAATTAAAGTCAACATGAAGGTCACTAATTTATTCAACTATCTATAAATAACAATGTTTTAGCAAACTGCAAAAGCATTCCATCAACTCTTTACATCACATACAAACTAAACTATCTTCAGAAACTATGTCTCCAATCACCCCTGAGATAAGAGCGTGTGCCGAAATTCTCACCGGCAATGACGTTTGCGTAGAAAAAGCCAAGTCGCTTCTAAGAGAATATCATCTTCCCGACGGTCTATTGCCTGTAAAGGACGTCGAGGAACTTGGTTTCGTAAAAGAAACAGGATTTTTTTGGATCAAACAAAAGAATGATACCACACACAAGTTTGAGAAGGCTGGAAGACACATCTCATACGCGACTGAGATCACCACGTACTTTGAGGACTGTAAGATAAAAAAGTTGTCAGGAGTGAAGTCTAAAGAGTTGTTGATATGGATTTCACTCACTGAGATCTACGCTGAAAGCCCGAAGAGTGACAAAATCACTGTAAAGACACCCACGGGAATCTCCAAGAGCTTCCCGAAGGACGCTTTTATGGCATAAGAGGCACATTAAGAGAATCATATGGTGGTTTGGTTTCATGAATCATGGTTTTATCTATTAATGTAACTTGTTTCTTTAGTGATTTCTGTACGTGTAATGAATAATCTCCTTTGGATCATGTATTCATCCTTTCTTTGAAATGGTATGATTTTCATCAATGTATTATCTTGGACTTTATTGATTACTTATTTTAAAACTTATTTTTATATAAAGTTGATATAAAGGTACTTTACAAAACTTCAAGATTAGAGATGTGTTTTACGTATTTTTATTATTAGTTTTCAGGGATTAAATCATGAAATAATATTTTTCTTTTCACTGCAACACCTTGGGGACCTCTAAAATAATAGGGCGACACAATGAATCCTTACGCAAAATCTCTTCTTTTGATTTTAACCAAAGTATTTACCATTAAAATAGTTAAAATGAAAAATATTTACCATTTTAGTGTTCATGAAAAACTATTTACCAAAGTCGTGTTTTTATTCACTTTTGATTTTAACCAGCATAATGTTGATCAGTTCTGTTTAAACTAAATGGAAAACATGAAAATACATACCTGTTATAGTATTCAAAGCAGTAGAGAATCCAGTGGTGTAAAGTGATGATGGTAATGAAAACCGAAAATAGGGTAGAATTCGGTTATGGGGAGAGAGTTCGAAAATTGATGTTAATGAGGGTTGGTTGATTGTGTAAAGTGTCTAACCCTTTAACTCTCTAATAAGCCCCTTATTTATACACCCAAGAGGAAACCTAATTAGTTAATAAGGGTAATATGGTCCATCAACAATTACCAACTAATTATAATAGGTTATTAATATATTTTGATCTAATATAATATAAATGATTATATAGGCTACAAGATTAAATATTACATTTATATATTTAATCTCACATTCTCCCACTTAGCCAAGTAATCATTTATCATGAGTATCAGGTAAGCCTGGCCAGGAGTTAACACTCATTTTAGCCTTAAACCAAGAACTATAGCAGAGAAATACAGCCGTTGAATCATCATTCGACTCAGGACCCCCATTAGTCATACTATAGCCTCAATTTAAAACCTAACAGTTACGATCAAAATATGTATAAGCCCTTTAGCGTCTGATTTGTATTTATATTTGTCTATATGTCATTACACCGGCAGAACATATGTTAGAGACATACAAAATCAAACTGAGGAAATTTTATTAATTAAAACATAAGCTAGTACAATATGCCATTAAACAAGGTCTTTAGTAAGTCCCATATTCGATACATGTTCTTCGAAAACTTTAGGTGGGAGACCTTTAGTCATCGGATCCGCAAGCATATCTTTAGTACTAATATACTCAATACAAAGATTATTTTCCTCAACTCGTTCACGTACGAACAAGTACTTCGTATCAAGATATAAACCAGCTCCAGTCGAACTGTTACTGTTCGAGAAACTAACGGCAGCTGAATTATCACAGTAAAGCTTCAATGGTCTAGAAATGGAATTAACGATTTTGAGTCCAGTGATCAGATTTCTAAGCAACATTCCATGACAGGTTGCGTTGTAAACAGCAATGTACTCTGCCATCATTGTGGAAGTTGTAGTCAACTGTTGTTTATGACTCTTCCATGAGATAGGTCCGCCTGCTAACATAAAGATGTAGCCCGAAGTGGATTTCTTGTCATCTTTGCATTTAGCAAAGTCAGAATCAGAATAACCTACCACTTCTAAATGATCACTTCTTCTATAAGTCAGTTTATAGTCTTTCGTCCCTTGCAGATATCTGAGGACCTTCTTAGCTGCTTTCCAGTGATCTAGGCCAGGATTAGTCTGATAACGACCTAGCATTCCAGCAATGTAAGCGATATCTCGGCGAGTACAGACTTGAGCATACATCAGGCTCCCGACTACTGACGCGTAAGGTATCTGGCTCATTTGCTCCTTTTCAACCTCTGTTGTCGGACACTGGAATGAACCGAAAACATCTCCCTTAACTACTGGAGCGACGGAGGGTTTGCACTGTTGCATGTTGTAACGTGTAAGGACACGATCTATGTAAGTCTTTTGAGACAATCCTAAGATCCCTTTGTGTCTATCTCGGTGAATTTCGATGCCAATGACGTAAGAAGCATCTCCGAGATCCTTCATGTCGAAGTTATGCGAGAGTAACCGCTTCGACTCATGCAACATGTCTAAACTATTACTTGCCAATAGAATATCATCTACGTAAAGGACAAGTATAGTAAAGTTACTCCCACTCATCTTGAGGTAGGTGCATTGATCCACTTGATTCTTCATAAAACCTTGCCTCTTCATGACTTCATCAAACTTGAGGTACCATTGACGTGATGCTTGTTTTAACCCATAAATGGATTTCTTCAACTTACAGACTAGATGCTCCTGACCTTCAGGTTGTTTCATGTAAACATCTTCGTCTAAGTCTCCGTTAAGGAAAGCAGTTTTGACGTCCATCTGATGCAGCTCTAAATCAAAATGAGCTACTAGGGCCATGACGATCCTTAATGAATCTTTACGAGAGACAGGTGAAAACGTCTCTTGATAATCAATTCCCTCTTTCTGAGTGTAGCCCTTTGCAACCAATCTCGCTTTGTAGCGTTCAACGTTCCCATTCGGATCCAGTTTTGTTTTGAACACCCATTTACAACTTACAGGTTTGGCACCATTGGGTAATTCGACTAAATCCCAAACGTCATTTTTCTTCATGGATTCAAGCTCATCAATCATTGCTTTGTTCCATTCAGAAGACTGATCACTGCTAATGGCTTCATTATAAGAGATAGGATCATTGAGCTTTCCAGCATCCATTTCAGTCAGGTAGGTAACATAATCATCCCAATTAGTAGGCCTTCTTTGCCTAGATGACCTCCTGAGTTGATTATCGGGTTCAGCGTTGTCTTGGTTTTGAGCGTTTGATGTGCCTTCGTTATGAGGTATAATGGGTTCTGATTGTGGAGGTGGATTTTGTGCAGTGACTTCAGGTGCAGTTGCATGGGGTACAAGAGGAGTAAACGGAGTAATAATAAGCGACGAGTCTCTCCCCCCCCCGCGTCTTGTACTTCTTGCAATTCTTCGTAAGGGTTAGTACTGCTCCCACTGACCTTGAAATCCTCCAAGAACGCAGCACGCTTGGTTTCAACAATACGGGTGACATGGGAAGGACAATAGAAACGATAACCCTTTGAATGATCAGGATACCCGATAAAGAAGCAGGTAACTGTTTTAGGGTCAAGTTTCCTTAGGAAAGGATTGTAAAGTTTTGCTTCAGCAATGCAGCCCCATACTTTCATATATTTAAGACTTGGTTTCCTTCCTGTCCAAAGTTCATAAGGAGTTTTAGGGACAGACTTAGAAGGAACTCTATTGAGTATATGAACAGCTGCTTTTAACGCTTCAGTCCAGAGGAATAATGGTAAATTAGTGTTGGCTAACATACTGCGCACCATGTTCATAAGGGTACGATTTCTTCGTTCAGCGACACCATTCTGCTGAGGTGTACCAGGCATGGTGTATTGGTTCACAATCCTCTGGCCCTTACAAAACTCATAAAATGGACCAGGAGCTTGACCCACATCAGTATGTCTGCCATAATATTCACCGCCTCTATCTGATCTCACAACTTTAATCTGACGATCTAATTGCTTTTCAACTTCAGCTTTATAATCTTTAAAAGTTGTTAGAGATTCAGATTTTTCCTTTATAAGATACAAGTACATGTAACGAGAATAATCATCAATGAATGTGATAAATGAAGTATGTCCTGTTATACCAGCAATTTGATAAGGACCACTAATGTCAGTGTGAATGAGTTCTAATAAATTAGAGCTCCTAGTGGCACCTTTCTTATTTGCTAATGTCATTTTGCCTTTAAGACATTTGACACATGTTCCAAAATTGGTGAAATCGAGAGGAGGTAAGACTTCATCCTTTACGAGACGATTTAATCGTTCTCTTGAGATGTGGCCTAAACGTTGATGCCACAACATAGATGAAGTCTCTAAGTCTCGAATTTGTTTCTTTTCCATCTTTGTGAGTGATTCATTAATATTATATGACAACAAAGATTTGGAAAAATTATCATCTAGTTCTAATCTATAGAGACCACCATCCAGAATGCCAGTACCATAAACAACGGAATCATAGAGAATAGAGAGTTTGCGATGACCATGAGAAACGACAAAACCGTCCATGTCTAACTTTGGTCCTGATACAAGGTTCCGAGTTACCTCAGGAACATATAAGGTATCATAAAGTTTAATACATAAACCAGTTTTCAAAAATAATTGTAATGTTCCTATGGCCTTCACTTCTAATTCCCGATCATCCCCAACTTTAAGTGTTCTTTGGTTTCTTCCCAGCTTCTGGATTGTAAGGAATCCCTGTAGTGAATTGGTAACATGTACCATAGAACCAGAGTCAAACCACCAAGAATTAGCAGGAACATTTAAATTAAAGGACTCAAGTATCATGAAAAAATCGTTACCTTTCTTAGCCAGCCACTCCTTGAAGTCAGGGCATTCCTTTTGCTTATGTCCTGTCTTCTTACAGAACTTGCAATAGGGTTTGCCTAAGGAGTTCTTAGAGCTGGAAGGTGCACTTGTATTAGGAGTTGGATTTGGCTTGTGAACCTTAGAAGCATCCTTTCTTGGATAATTGTTCTTCCTCTTCTTTGAGCTGGAGGTGGTGAAGTTAGCAACATCAGTAGTGCGATCCATCTTCATACGTTCTTCCTCCTGCACGCACATAGCGATCAGCTCACTCATCGTCCATTTGTCCTTCTGAGTGTTGTAATTGATCTTGAATGCTTCATAGGACGAAGGAAGCGAAGTGATGATGAACTGAACAAGAAAACCATCACTGATCTCCATCTCTAGGCCCTTCAACTTATTGGCCATGTCATGCATCATCATGATGTGTTCGCGAATGCCGCTCCTCCCATCATACTTAGTCGTCACTAGCTTGAGGATAAGAGTGCTAGCGTGTGCTTTTGATGTTCCCTTGAATTGATCCTCCACAGAAGCCAAATAGGTTTTAGCATCGTCAGAATCAGGAATAGCTCCTCTGATAGAGTGATGAATGGACTGCTTCATGAACATGAGAGACATGCGGTTACTTCTAGTCCATTTATCATGAAGTAACTGCTGAGGAGCAGTACTCTGTGGAGTAAGGTCCGCTGGCTTATCCTCTCTTAGAGCATAATCAAAGTCCAGCACTCCAAGTGTAAGCATGAGGGCATCCTTCCATGCAGCAAAGTTATCACCAGTCAAAGGTGGAATCCCTTGATTGGGTGCTGATAGTGGAAATAAGATGAGCAAGTTATGATACTAAGAAAGAAGTCTTAATGTGATCTAAGGTCATGTTATACTAAGGCAGACATAAGTAATGACCATTTTAATTATGAAGCTGTGATAATGTCTATTACTAACATCAAAATAATAGACGTAGTAAAATTCTATTTAAATGAAGACAAATCAGCTTTGGCCAGAAGTGTAATCATTTAAATATGTGTGCAAAGTAATTGTGACAAATCAGCTTTGGCCAGAAATGAGACAATCACTTTAGTTATGCACTTGTCAAGTATGCTAAACATAAATGAATTAAATCAGCTTTGACCAGAATTAAGACATTTCACGTTTGTAATGCATACTTAACATAGCCTTTTATAATACTTGAACAATAAATAGATGTATTAAATCAGCTTTGGCCAGAATTAATACATCAGAAGCTCATTCAAGTTAAGCTATTTTGGTTTTGTAAAATTATCTGATTCTGATTAATTAAGTAAGTGTTAACAAAACCAAGTATTTAATAGCAAACCACCTGTTAAACAGCGAAAGAAAAAAAATAATAATGAGGTTTCGAGTCTTGTGCGATCAGTTATGCGTTGTGCGATCGCTAATGCCTTGTGCGATCATTAGGCCCAAAACTTGTGCGATCATGTAAGGCCCAAGTCTTGCGCGATCAGTTAGGCCCAATAACTTGTGCGATCATGTAAGGCCCAAAACTTGTGCAATGTGTGTAAGGCCCAAGTCTTGTGCGATCCATAAGTTATTGTGCGATTATGCAGTCTTGTGCGTTTTCCCTTGTATGATCAGTCTTGTGCGATCAGATCCACCTTTTTTTTTTTTTTTTTTTTTTTGTGTGTGACCTGATCTTGTACGACTGTTATAGGGAACTTGTGCGATTTATGATTTCGAAACCCACTTAAGGCTGTTTATTATGATAACTGAAAATCGAAATTTAAGGGATTTTTGGGATAATGTTTCTTATTTTATTTTTGATCTAAAATTATCAAATATCTCGAAAATAATAACCGAAAATTCATTAACAGTTTTCGAAATTTCTAATAGATAAAATTAAGATCAAAATCATTGAAACACCCATCAATCCAAATCATATTCCAAAAATTATGGAATTTTCGAATTTTCTTAGAACATTATGATGAACCCTAAAAAAAATAAAAAAACATAATCTGGAAATCCGAAACCTGATTTTAATGGTTTTGTAATGGATTTATTGACAATAAGTTTAACCCTTTATGATTCCGAGTCAATTATTCAAATAACAGTTTCCGAAAACAGGGATTTCGGCCACAATGAAACCCGAAAACAGTTTTTGATTTTAATGCTTTAAAACTTCCGTTTTCCAGATTTTTGATCCGAGAATAATGGATACGAAAAACAGAACTGATTTATCAACATATGCTCTGATACCACATGTTGATCAGTTCTGTTTAAACTAAATGGAAAACATGAAAATACATACCTGTTATAGTATTCAAAGCAGTAGAGAATCCAGTCATAGTGTTCGACATCTTTGTCAGGTTGATCCGGTTCCTCCTTAGGGTGTAAAGTGATGATGGTAATGAAAACCGAAAATAGGGTAGAATTCGGTTATGGGGAGAGAGTTCGAAAATTGATGTTAATGAGGGTTGGTTGATTGTGTAAAGTGTCTAACCCTTTAACTCTCTAATAAGCCCTTTATTTATACACCCAAGAGGAAACCTAATTAGTTAATAAGGGTAATATGGTCCATCAACAATTACCAACTAATTATAATAGGTTATTAATATATTTTGATCTAATATAATATAAATGATTATATAGGCTACAAGATTAAATATTACATTTATATATTTAATCTCACACATAATAGACTCTTCTTTTTAATTGTTTTATTCCCTTAATTTGTTATCTATTTTTATTCTCTATTATCTACCTTATACATTTTCATTTTTCCTAATAAAATCTCTTTTTAATTGTTTTATTATTCCGTCGCTTAGGATTCGCTATTTTGCTGATTACGGCCACGTTGTGTACAAATTCCACAAAGCAAGCTTTCATTCTCTTCTTTAATATCCATGCCGTATCGTTGCTTTGTTGAGTAGTGGTGGTGAGTAACGGACCCAAGAACCGTTTGGACTAGATTTAGACAACCGATAACTGGACCTAGTGCTAGTGGGTCAGTTTCGGGTTTCGCAGGTATTAATGGGTTAGCTCCAAATGGTTTTCCTATTGAGTCGTTTTTTCAGTTAGGCTGCAAAATGCAATTGTTTGGGCTCTCAAGGTGAATATTTTAAACAATGAAACATGAAACCTACTACTGCTACACATACACACAGTTTTACACACATATAAGAGGAAATCACAAAGATACGTACATGTACACTGAATAGAACATATAAGCTGATTAAACATACAAAATCCAATTACGTCGAATGTTGTAAACATTGAATCAAATAACATACAAACAGAGAATATGACAATCCATGGTTAGCAACAAATTAGTAGGCTTTAATGAAATCTTATTTCAATCGTTTGTGGAGTTATGTTTAGTGATATCGTTGATTTGGAGATTAGTGATGGCATCGATTTTGGAGATTGGCGATCAAGTCAACCCTCAAATAGAGTCTGCCACCTTTTTGTATCCTAATAAAAATATAAAGTAGATAAAAATAGATCAAAACACCATTTTAGTAAATAGTTTTCAAAGAACACTAAAATGGTAAATCGTTTCTCCACCAACACCACTTTAGGAAAAAACTCATATAACTAATTAATATCCATGTAACCTTGTCCGAACGCGTTCAACATTTCTAAAAAATGCTCAAGAAGTCAGAGATACCAGAATCGCGGATCTAACCCGACACACAAAGAATACCCACTACTCAACCCGCCCATGTAACCCATTTTGCCACCTCTAATTGTGTTGATAACGACTTGCACAACGGATCTATGTTTGATTACGAATGCTGATGATAATGTCCAGATAAACATGTTCCAAACAAATACAAGGAGATCATAACCCCGCCTATTTAGAGAAAATCAAACCCAAAAGACCAATTAGCCACGACAAGATGGATCCAACGACCCAGGCTACAAGGATAAAGACGACAATTCCAGCTAATATGGTAAGAAAAGGAGGTCCTTGGGCATTGCTTGTATCACCATCTGTGATTGCTTCATTAGATTCTCCTGATGGCTTGTTTATTGCATGTAATGAAGGCAACCGCTTGCCTATCAACGGTCCAGGGGCATTCTTGAACCTGGTCAAGTCGATGAAAGACATCACACGCTCAAGTAACAAGAAGAAACTTCTGAAAATCTAAGATAAAACCACAAATATATAGGATGTAGAGGTTTTTATACAGCTAGCTATACATGAACTAATTTATGCCAACCAAACATGTCCTAAAGACATTTATAACCCCTTAAAGGTCACCTACCCAACACAAGTTGTGTTTTACCTGATCGGCTGATCCCAATAGTTAGCAAGCTATCGGTAGAGTCCCATGAGTTTACCATTAGCGGGTTCTCACATTCACCAAAAAAAACATGTCCTAAAGTCATAAGTCCATGCGTAGTCGAGCGCCATCCAGCCGTGATGGTCACCATGGCGCCTCCATAGCGCCGGGAACACCCCCCGCGTTATGGTCATGGAATGTGAATTTTGTGGGCCGCAATGGTGATAACGGGGTGATGTTGGATGAATATGGGTTGGGGAATGTGTATGTGGTGGGGTTATGTGGTGTTATAAGGTGCGACCACTACACATGGCCTAAGTATATTACGAAACGTTCATCAACTACATGATATTTAATTATTTAGCATATCTTCAAATCAAGAGCAGGTTGTTCATTATTAGGCCATGTGTAATGGTAACCCACTAACCCCCCATAACCCCTTGCGATTTGGGGTTATACGACACGTGGCAAATGTGTAAGAAAAGGGGGTTATATAACTTGAGTGTGTAGTGGTTAACCCCTTCAATTATATATATGTGTGTGTGTGTGTGAGAACCCTTAGTGTAGCGCCGTTATGCTCATCACGGCCATAGCGTGGTGCATAGTTATTAAAAGCCATCACCTCTTGCGCCTAGGCCCAATTTCCTAGCAAGGCGAGGCAATTGCGCCTTAAGTCAAGGCAATTGCGCTTTAATTCTTCAGGTGATTGTTCATGCGCATATTCCAGCGAGATTCCTAGATTCTGGAGAGTTTCCGGCCAAATTCTTTAAATTCTGGCAAAATTCCAGCTAGACTTCTACTTTTATCTAACGAAAACTATTTTTCTACACTAATAAACTAGCATTTATAACTTTTGGTACTAAATAGACAATATAAAATGTTATATAATAGCTTTTGTTTTATTTTATTTGAAGAATAGTATTAATTTTCTATTATATAAAAATATTTTAAGTTTTTTTTGCAGTGCGCTTTTTTTTTCTCAGGCCCGCGCTTTTTTTGCGCCTTGCACCTAGGCCACAGGCGAGACTAATGCGCCTTGAGTGCGCCTAACGCCTTTAATAACTATGGTGCGGTGTGCCTAGGCGCTATGGGGCGTTTTATGTGAAAATGGCGCCATATGCAGTCCCACTACGGAAGGACTTATACTTTAGCATCCTTTCTTGCAATGAACCAATGCATTCAACAGGCATAGTATTGATCAAGTACAATCACACCATACCGAATTCCAATCAATAAAAGGTTACATCCACTAAATAAAATTAGATGTTTATATTTCAAGATCGGCAGACACCTTCCCCGACTAACAATGAAAGCCCTCTCTTTCGGTGACCCGAAAACCATATATCCAAACAATTACCACTGCAGTAACACATTTCTACATTATGTTATTTAAAAAAACAATTATAAATATACCAATTAATGGGAAGAGCTCTTGTAAGTTTAACAAGATGAAATTGATTGTTTCAAGCTGAAATTGAAACTAAAATTGAGTCAAATACCAATTGTACCCCCAAATCCTACCTAAACAACAAACCCTAATAAAACATACAAAGAAAACATTTTATGAATGATATATATGATGAAATTGAACAGGATGATAGAGCGATTGAGATAAAGAACCTGAGAATTGAAGTTGAGTGAGTGAATGAAGCACGATGGAGATTGATTGATGATAAATCAGGTCGACAAATTGGATTGTGATGAAACCCTAGCTTGCTAAAATGAGCTGGGAGTGGGGGTGCACTATAGCAGAGAGAGACGATTGCCATTTTCTATCTTTGTTAGTTTGTTTCTTCTCTCCAGGCTAGTAACAAACATGCTCTGATATAAAATTAGTGGTGTGGGTAGTTTGTCCAATAGGTTGTGTTGAACCGGCTACAATCGGTCTGGTTAAGTATTTTGAATTGTCTTCATCTCTGGTAGAGTGAAAATAAGTCAAGCTACTTGCGAGTTGCTTGAGATCGGTTTGAAACAATCAGAGCTCAAACGAGCTAGACTCTAAGTCCGAGCCAACTTGCGAGCCTAAACAAGCTTGTTATTTATTTTTTATTTAATATTTTAAATGTATATTTACATAAATATAATTATTATTTATATAATTATTACTATATGATAAAAAGGAAAGGGAATGAACAGTATTGGAGGAGATTTTTGTAATTTTCTTTTACAATTAGGTTTGCCACGCATCCAGCTTAAAACCCACCGTCCCTTCCCCATTCTACAAAAAACCACCGCACCGGGGAGAGAGAGAGACAAAGCATACCGCACGGGATGAGAGAGAGCAGCGATAGAATGGGAGAGAGAGGAGCGGCGGTGATGGCGGAACGACCATTCTCTCCCGCCGACCATCTTCTTGGCCTTTGGTCAGACCGGTGGTGGGTTGTGGTGGTTTGGACGCGTGAAACGATGGTAGAAGGCGGTGGTGAACGAGGATTCATAGTATGAAGACAATAATGCTATCGATGGTAGCTGAGGCTGACGATGACGGCTGTGGGTTCTAGGGTCCCGTCGTCGATTCAGATCAACAGCCGAAACCCTAGGGTTAAGGTGAACGCGAATGTAGCAGTAGCAACGACGAGTTAAAATTTTTCTAGGTCTTAAAGTTGTGATTAGCAAAACCTAGGTTCAGATTAGAGTTTTTTATTTCGTTTATGTTTTTTCCTCTTCACCGTCTCCTTTTTATTCAGGCAACGCCGGCTGATTACACCGAATTCGTTGAAGTAGATCTCACAGGAAGATACGGTCGGGTAAAACCCTTATTTTCCCCCTTTTTTCATCACTTTCTTCATTTTTTACTAACAATTATCGTTTAAAGTTCAAATTCATTGTAATTTATTGTACTTTGTTGTTCCAGTATAAGGAAATTTTGGGCAAAGGAGCTTCCAAGACAGTGTATGTAGTTTAATTCGCTTAATTTGTAGTTTTAGAAATTAGGGTTTTCATGAGTGATATTTTTTTTTATTTTTGTAGGTTTAGGGCATTTGATGAGTATGAAGGGATAGATGTGGCATGGAATCAGGTGAAATTGTATGATTTTCTTCAAATTCTTAAAGATCTTGAGAGGTTGTATGGTGAAATTCATTTCTTGAATACTTTAAAGCATAGTAATATCATGAAGTTTTATACTTGGTGGGTTGATACAGACAACAGGAATATTAATTTTGTTACTGAGATGTTTACTTCTGGCACACTTAGACAGTAAGTTCAGCTTAAATGATTGCAAAAAGTGTTTTAAGTTAAATTCGGAAAGTAAGTTATTGATTTGATTGTGTATATTGTTGATTTGGTTAGGTATAGGCAGAAGCAGAGAAGGGTTAATATCCATGCGATCAAGCATTGGTGTAGGCAGATCTTGAAAGGGTTGGTGTATCTTCATAGCCATGATCCGCCTGTGATTCATCGGGATCTTAAATGTGATAATATTTTTATTAATGGTAATCAAGGAGAGGTTAAGGCCGTGGGGTATGGTGGGGCTAGGGTTGGGCTTGGGCTTGGGTTGGGGCATTTGTTGACACGTGGAATGGGAGCCCCCCACCGCCTGGTTACGTGTCCGCGGGGTATGGCGGGGCGTGGGTTGGGCTTGGGTTGGGTGCACCGCGTGGCAGAATATTAAAAAAAATTACAAAAAATTTATAAAAAATCACACAACATTTATAAAAAAAAAACCTACTTCATTAAAATTTTAAAAATTACATAATCCTAAAAATTACATAATTTCTAAAAATTACAAAATAACAAACCTAGAGCGTTAAATAAATTTCAAAAAGCTCGATCTTGTCGAACGCCTTTTTTTCCTTGCCTCGAAACTCTATGTTCGCCACCGCCACCCGGTCCTCGTGGCTTAACTCGCCGCTCGGAACGGCTTCGTAGTAAGCCTTGAAACGCTCGAGCTTGGGCCGTAGCTCGCGCCATTTATGTTGGCACGCGTTGAGGTTGTGGCGGTCGTTACCGACGTTATGTCGGTAGGCTGCGAATGCTTCCAGCCAATATTTTGTTTGGCCTGGTGGCCGTCCCTTCATAGCGTCAACGACGCTTGTGATGAGAGCAAGTTCTTCTTCATGTCACGAGACCCGGGTGGCGGTTTGGTTTTCCCCCAAACCGTTTGAATTTAAAATTCAAAATTTGAAAAGTCTGCTATGACGTGGCGGGGTGAGCGAATGGGAGGCAACCATCTAGCATGGCCATACCGCCCCACGCCCGGCTTGAAAGCCAAGCCCCAAGGGCCACGCCCCAACCCAAGCCCCATACCCCATGGCCTAAGATTGGTGATTTGGGCCTAGCAGCTATCCTCCATAAATCGCATGCCGCCCGCTGTGTTGGTAAGTCTCCTATCCTTAGATTAAGAAAGCGCGTATGAGGCGCACGCCGGTTGTACATGTGTTTGTATGACATTTATGTGTATGATTGTATCTATTTGTATGCAGCAGATGAAGGCATTAAAGGGGAGAAGATGTTCAGCATTTGAAAGTTTCTCTTCGATGTTTCATCAAATTGGAGCTTAGATTCAGTTCTGCTTACAATCAACCTGAATCCTTTGACTTTGTGATTTAAAAAGTAGGGAAAAGTCATTGGTTGAGTTTAAGGATTATATGAGCGGTATACAAACGCCTAATTTCATGATTAATAAATGGGTTCTTAGAAGTTGTCAATAGATTTTATTGAACATGAACTGTAGTTGTAAAACATGATATGGACTAATAGTAGCTGCAATACTACTCCAAGAAATATCATCCGTCTTCTTTTTCAGATAACTGTTAATGTGTTGTACAGGGCTGTGGCTCGACCCGTTCAACATAGGGCTTCAAACGGAGGAGGTTTTGCTGTCATGGTACTGTATCTATTCATTTACTCAAATATTACGTGTTGGTAAGAGAAGAATTTATGTGGACTGGTGAATGTATGCAGAAACAAGGGAAAGTGGTGCCAAAACAGAAGGGTCAGACTTTGGATTCATTATTTGCAAACATGAAGGAGCAACGGATGAAGGTGGTGTTATCTCAGCAGCACCACAACAACAACAGCAATGTAGGGAGAAGAAATGGGCCTGGACAACAAAGGCCCAGACCCCCATGGGCTAGATATCACAACTGATTATCCACCAGTAGGCGTCCTGCAAATTTGCCATTTTAGTTACTTCTATGTTCTACCTGGGTAAAGGACTAAAGGCACAAATGTAGTCTGAATCGGTTCAACGCTCTAAACATTGTTTTCCTTTGCTACGTTGGTTGATTCGTGTTATTTTCTTCCTATAATCATCGTGTTATTTTCTTCCTATAATCATAGAGTGGTGTGTTTGTTAAATTCATGCTAGGATCCTTGTAATTCCTGTGGTGTTTTTAACTTTTATAAAAATCAGAGTGGAAACATGGGTTACTTTAAAACATCCGTCTGCTTAAGAATATTGTAGTGTAAAAGTACATAGATACATAACGAAACGAACTTATACCGACCAAATTCTGGCGTTTGCCCTGCTGCGTAGCGCTGTGAATCTCTGGCGCAACGCGCCTTTTTGATAGCACTAGTTATGATAAATAACTAAATAATATATATTTATAGGGTCAGGATTTAGGGAAAACGGTGAAAAGTGTGAGAATAGTGAGAACGATTTTGGTGTTGACATGTGGCATTGATGCTAAATTACACTAAGGGGTAATATTGTCAAAAAAACTCACTCACATGAACTAGGTGTTCAAATAAAACGCTATAAAAACACCCAATTCAGAAAAATGACATGAAAATACCCCAGTTGAAAACGCCATAAAACACCCAGTTCAGAAAAACGTCATGAAAATACCCAGTTAAAAATGCCATAAAACACCCAATTCAGAAAAACGCCATGAAAAACTCAGTTGAAAACGCCATAAAACACTCAGTTCAGAAAAACGCCATGAAAAACTCAGTTGAAAACGACATAAAACACTCAGTTCTGAAAAACGCCATGAAAATACCTAGTCTAAAACGCCATAAAACGCTCAGTTCTGAAAAACGCCATAAAAACCCAGTTCATTTTTTTCGAAAAACATATCAATAGTATACTCGTTCGAAAGATAAAAAAAACGATGAATTTTATGGTGATTTTTTTGAAAAAATAATCGCGTATAAAAAAGTTATTGGCGTTTAAATATGATCAGGGGAAATGACATGTGATTAGCATGTGCACCCTTGTTTGGATCTTTCTATTTTACCCCTCCTGGTAGTTCCAATGCCCCTAGTATTTACAAAAATGTCACTGTATCAATCTCAGCCACAAACCACTAAAATCTTGTGGCTGAGAATCGTTCTCATCGTTCTCTCACTTTTAAGTGTTTTCTCCTGATCATGTTCCTATTTATACACACTATGTTATGTATAAAGCTTATAAAAGAATATGATTATAACAAATATAAATCCAGTAAGAAATAATAAATGAGTCGAGCTTGAGGTTCAGTCGCGAATTGAGCAGAGCTTCAGCTCAAACTTTTATAAGTCAAACGAGCTTGAGCTTGAACCTAGTCAAGCTTAGGCTTGGCTCTCTTTTACAACCGTAGGTTAAAGAGGTAAAAAGGCCAAATGGATTAACCAGATTTTTAAACTTTCTTGCATGTTTTTTATTCCAAGATGCATTTATTAGTTTGTTTACAACTTTATTCATATGTTATTTAATTTTTATACTATACTGCATGTTTTGTTAGCATTCTAAATCAATATTGGTTTCACATATTACCATATTATAAATTAACAAAATGTTTGTGCATTAAGGCTTGTAACTTAAGCATGGGGAGTCTTTCAAAAAAATTTGTTGATTTTTCATTTGTAACCCAAAGGTTTTATTTTTTGCATTTTAACCTTTTTGTTTTTTTTTTATTTTTAACCCAAAAGTTTTCATCTCTTGCAATTTAACCCAAACACATTTTTTATTTTCAACTTTGATCCATGTATTTTTCATCTTTTCCAATTTTTTCGTTTTACGTTTTGTTATACTTTTCCGAGTAAACACGCCGTAACGTACGTGTGGGTTTCAAAGTTTTTCCGACTATTTTTTTCTGTTTGACAGGACCCTCACAATGCGTCTGTTTTTCCCTGTTTGACAGGTTCGTCGCAACACGCGTGGTATTAGATCGACTTAGTTATTCTTTTCTATTTTTACATTTCAGTCTTATCTCTTCGCATTAACATGTCGCGACTGGCATACGTGGCTCAATGATTTTACGTATGCTTTTCGTTCGGTGTTATTTTTTCTTTTTATTTATTTTATTTTAACGAGCTTTTTCTGGTGTTGTTGATCGCTGGTAGTTGTGTAGCATCAGTGCTACTTGGCACGGTGCATCCCCCCCCCCCCCCTCGGCGCCCCCGCAACGTTGGGGCCCTTAATACTAGTTGTTTTATATTTTAAATTTTAATCTACTTATAATATTATCTGATTTTTTCAACCTGCTGATTAATGGACCTGTAAGACTTTCAATTATGAAACATTAGAGATGAGTGCAGACTTGAAATTTTATGTATTAATTTTTTTTTAAGTTTTTACTATAGATAACTTATTTTAAATGGTAATATTTACTATAATATGTTTTTATACAAAGTTCTTCATACAAAGTCGAGCTTAGAACGACAAACTCAAATTTACTCTTAAATTTTACTAAACATCTACAATAAAACAAGATACCTCACCACTGGGGGATAACACCATATTACGCTTTTTGGACTATCACGCTACAAGCCCTTTGATACTAACTAACTCAATTATAACATATTTTTTATGCCATAAACACATTACACATGTAACTTTTATATAAATTATTAGATATTTTGCACGAAAGTCTTATGTTATGTCCATGTTATGGTTTAGTTCTCTCATTGCTTTCCCACGTGTAATACGTTTGGTCCTTAAAGGATGTCTTTTTGTTTTTAGTCAATTTTTATAAAATGGCCAATATATATGTTAAAAAAAACTAATAGTTAAAAATAGTTCTAATCGCCCCTGCCACCACTGATCAAAACTGAGATAAAACTTCCAAACACAAAATCAAATCCGCAACCCAACCGAAATTGGATTGAAGACCTAATTAGCAGGTGATGTGTAATTTGCGACCATCGATCTAAGGTGTGCAATTGAAAGTTGAGCTCGAGGTGATCAAAGGCAGCAGTGAAAGAGGCAAGTGGTGTTCAGGTGTACACAGATTACATCTTTTGGATATTTAATTTTTAACTTAAGACAGTTTTTTTGTCTTCCTAAAGTCTTGCATTTCAAATTTCAAATTTCTTTTTAAAATATTTAACATATATATAAGCTCCCGATGAATTCTAATTATATATCATGTCAGCAACGCATACTATAACTATATTGTACTCGATACAAATCTCTTTGTAAATTTACACTTGCCTCTTTTATATGTTCTTGTTCTTCGACATATTTTACTGCATTCGATGGGTACACTTGCCTGTCATTGTGCTCTAGAGAGTCTAGGTTAGATTTGGTTAAGTAATTTTAGCATACCATATTTAACACATTACCCCCAACTGTAGTGGTCTCTTTCGACACCTCTCGTAATACACGGTCTCCAAGTCTGAGAATGATTGCACTGTGAGCCTTCTCCAAAATATCCTTCTTCTCTTTATAAGTCAATGCACCAGGCAGGTTTGCCTCTCCAAGTAATGCATCATTGATTCCCTAATGAACTAGAAGAGCCCTCATCTTAACTCGCCATACACTAAAATCATTCTTCCCATCGAATTTCTCCAATTTCAACTTCGTTGAAACCATTCTTGATATCAATTTCACCCCAAATTGACCAAGTTCTGGATCGAGCCTAACGCATGCTCTGATACCAACTGTTATGAATAAACACTAGAATTAACAACCGAAACCAACAATTCACTTGTTTTTCTTGTTTGGTTGGTAATAAAATTTAACCGGGGTAACCCTTTACCCAAAAAAAAAAAAAACCAACAATTCACTTTTATTAACGATCTATTGAAGTTTGATACATACGATTACAAGAAACGAAAGAGAAAACGATTAACCCTGATTTTGAACTCACCTGTTGATTATATGGCCCTAATCCAAATGTTAACGGCTATTAACAACTTCTAACAAACCAAGAACCATTATTGACACATAGGGTCCTTGAACTTATGACCATCAAGTGAACTGCTCTATAGAGCATCTCATAAGAAATACGGCTTCCAAAATTTCTATATCAATCAAGTTGGCCTTTATTATGGGAAGTGGTCCACAAGGTTAGGAGAAACGAAAAAGTAAACAAACCTAATCGTTGACTTATAAGCATTGACCAAGAAAGTTATAAAAAAATAATAAAAAAAAATATTAATACCAATCAAATGATGCATGTTAGGCTCTCCACCTTATTACAACTCTCAAATCATTCAATTAAATCACAAGATATATTTAATCAAATAATTATGTTCATATTCAATCACATAAACAATAATAAATCAATCATCCATATTATGCACACATAAATCAACCAAAAACCAAAAATATATCAACACACATCTAATATTCACAATACAAACACATCATGATCAAAACCTAAGGAGAATGATCATGGGTAGTAATGGAGTCTTGTCTTGTAAAAGACCTTGAGCCTTTGTTGGACGGAGATGTCTCACCGCCTGCGGGCAGGTCGGAGAGGGCAGCCATCATTTGGCGAATACTTACCGAGCGAACCCTTCTAAAGCTGGTTGCCTGGAGACTAGGGGCAGTCTTTGAGAAGATATTGGAAGAACTTGATAGAATAAGATAAACAAGAACTTGAACAAGTATGAACAAACCAATCTTTATAAGAGTGTCACCGGAAATAATATCCTCCATTGCCATGTTGCCGGAAATTTGTATTATGATTGTGTATGAATATATATGTATGTGTATATGTGTGTGTGTGTGAGAGAGAGAGAGAGATGAATCCAAATGAAAAATTAGATTAAAGGGGTGCAAAGGGGAGACTTATATAAGAAGGTTTTGATGACTTGAAGTATGTCTACATATATATATAACTTTAAAAATTGTACAAGTTAATTGACTCAATCTCCCTTGCTTATATTAAATATTTATCAACAAATACTTTAAGATAATACGTGCTGGTAGAAACTTACACATCATAAAAATGGCATGTCGAGTAAATGATGTATATAAATAGTGTGTTATACAAGTATACCACGTCAAATTTTAAGTAAAAGTTGTTGACATAAAACATTTTATATAAATTGCTTTATATGGGATCCATAAAATGATTATGGGTATGTTTGGCATAGAGCTTTTAGAAGCTTTTATCTTTAAGCTTTTAAGAAAAGGCTCATGCTCAATAAAAAGTCTTGTTTGATTAAAGAAGTTTGAAGCTTTTATAATGCACGTTATTACACTACAATCAATTGTAAAAAATAAAAATAAAATAAAAGAACACTAAATTTTCTTGATCATATACTAATTAAATTAATATGTACATTATGCAATTTTTGTTCTTCCAACATTTTTTTATTAAGATAAGTAATTTCTTTCATTTATATTTTGTGTGCGTGTGTGTTTTTACAAGGAGAACATAAATAAAATCAATATACTTGAAAGGGTTTAATCATGTGTCTTATAGAAATGGTATAAAAAAGTTGTTATCATGATCATAATCAAACAAATATACGTTTTTTTGAAATGTTATAATTTTAAATATAAAAAATAAATGAAGCAAAAGTTATCAAATTAAGGATATCATATGCATGGTTGTGGAGTACAAACTACAAAAGCCATCCACTTTGACTTGCCTTGTTGAACTTGACAACGTCGTGTCATGGAAATATCGTGTAATCCATAAAGAAAGGATGCCACGTGGATAATAATAATAATAATATGAAAATTATATAATCAAATAATGACCATCGGTTTCCTCTACTCCACAAATGATAAAGAACGAAGTAATGGTCTTGTTTGGGCAACAAAACAAGGGTCATTATCCAAAACAAACAAACAAAGTAATGATTGACCATACGAAAGACAATAAATTAAATTAAAAAATACTATATAAAATATCATGTATTTTAATATTATTAATTTCAATTTCTAGCATGAGCATTTATAAAAGTACATGGATCACCATTTCAACAAAAGTATGGTCGGTTAGAGCTATAAAATCACCCATAACGGCCATGCTAACAGCATAACTATTATTGGGATTTATGTTAAAGATTTTATCAATTTTATATGTATCTTATTTGAAAATGATGACGTCTTTCATATTTGATCAGTATATATAACTCGCAAAGGCAAAAAGGTGTTGAGACGTCTTCATATTTTGAGGAGAGGAGACGTCAAGAAATTGTTCTGCACGTCAAGGAACCAAAGTTTTGTTTTCGATAGGATCAGATTTGTTATTCAGAAGAGGGTTGCAGCGCAGCTTGTTGTTCGTTTACCTGTCATTCTACTATAAATTTTCCTACGAAAACGTTTTAATGAATAATGAATCTTGAAAATTAAGGAAAATCAAATTATTAATAAGAATCTAACAATATGATATCTACTAACAGTATAAACAAATTTGCTAACAAAGTAACCTTAATTTGTAGTAAAATAATATTACAGAAAGAGTAAAATGCACGGATAGTCCCTGTGGTTTTGTAAAATAACACCTATAGTCCCCAACTTTTGGAAATTACACCGGCGCTCCCTATGGTTTGACAGTTTGTTACTCGGATAGTCCCTAAAGTGGATGTTCATTAGTTTTCTCTGTTAAATCTATGTAAAATGACAAACATGCCCTTAGCAATTATTCATCTCTCTCATCTTTGTACAGATCTACTCTTTTATCTCTCTCTCTCTCTCTCTCTCTCTTTGCCCAAGAAAAATTGTCATGTTTTTCTTTGCTTCAAAATTCAAAACCCAGAATCATAAATGAAGAAACCTCTCTTTCTCACTCACTTTATTTAAAAGATCTAGATTCATGCTTTTCTTTGCTTCAAAAATTAAAACCCATAATCATAAATGAAGAAACTCTCTCTCTCACTCACTTTATTTAAGATCCAGATTATGTGTTCGAAGTGTCCTTGTTCTTGGCTGTTGTGGGTTACAAAACTTCGATCTCCGATGCCGATCTGGTCTTTAGGGTCGACCGGAAGCTAACATACAACAATCTATTCGGTCTCTCTGGTAGATCTGGATCTGCGATGAACAAGCGATTGTTTGTCGAGTTGTGGTTCCAGGGTGGGTGACGACGGACCGGTGATGAAGTGATGAAGACTGAGTCGGGTATGGTTCCTACAGTTGGATCGTGTTCTTGTTCTTAAATATGTGGGTTTAGGTTTTGGGTTTTAGATTGATCGGAGGTAAAGGGGTTTGAGTGTTCTTGAATTTATGAGTTTAGGTTTCAGTTTGTTCATGTCTTGGAAGATGAAAATAGGTGATTAAGATGTGTCTAGAGTTTATGTTGTTTGTTTTTGAAGATGATGATGATTTTTTTGAAGTTGATGATGATTATGAAATTTTTGGAAGATAATGAATGTTCATGTTCATCCTAAATGAAATCAGACCCAGATCTTCAATCAAGCTCTTCATGTTCTTGAAGATGTTATATATTTTATTTAATAATTAATAATTAATTATGGGGTCTAATTGGTATTTTAAATGATTATTTAGTTTTTTCTTATATTTTAATAAAAGCAAGGGGTAATATTGTCATTTTACATAGATTTAACGGAGAAAACTAACGGACATCCACTCCAGGGACTATCCGAGTAACAAACTGTCAAACCACAGGGAGCACGAGTGTAATTTCCAAAAGTTGGGGACTATAGGTGTTATTTTACAAAACCACAGGGACTATCCGTGCATTTTACTCTTACAGAAAAATAGTAATCATACAGTAAAACTGAATAATAATCATTAAAAAAGTTAACACTCAAAATAATATAAGGGTAAGAGGGGCACTCCTCTCTTAAGGGAGTCCCCTCTCTTAGACCATGTGTAGTGGTAAAACAAAATAATGCCCCCACCACGGGGCATTATTCGACACGTGTCATCCCAGTCAGCATTGGGCATTATTGCAAAAGTGGTGTAGTGGGGCATTATTCCAATAACGCCCATGCAATCGTGTGTGTGTGTAAATTTTAGAATTAAAAAAAAAAAAAAGAAAAGAAACTACTAGTCATTATGTGATTGGCTAGTCAAACTATTAGTCTCAAGCTCAATGCACCTTCAGCGTTTTAATTAAAACGCCTAACCCCATTTAAAAAAAAAAAACCTTATAACGCCTAGTGTAGTGGGGGGTGGGGCGTTTTTTTCCAATTTTTTTTCAAAATACCGCCCCACTACGGGTGGTCTTACACACGGCCAATCAACACGCGCCACGTCAACTCCCCCCTTAACTCCCCCCACACCCTCAATTTGATGGCGGCACTCCTCTCTTGGGGGACTTGTTTTTTTTTTTTTTTTTTTTTTTTAAGGGGGGAAAATACTTGATTGGTTGAATCAATGGTGGGCCACCCACTCCCTCTCTCCCTTCATGCGGTGAACACCCACCGAAATCCATCCCCGATTAGGCTCCCCGAGTTGATGGCGGCAGTGTTCCCGCTCGGGGACTCACCTCACCGCATCCCTCCCCGAGAAGTGCCCCGCTCACCCTAAGTAGGTCTTTCTTTTGTAACGTGAGCTTTGAATCCAAAATAATTTTGTGTTGGCTTATGCTTTAGTTGGTTGATTTGTTGTTAACCTAGATGCTTACACCGCCCGTAGTCAGCCGCTATCCGGCGTTTTCTCCCTCCAAACACGTCCAAAAACGTCCTCCCCCACCCCTCACGGCGTGATTCAGCGTGTTTTCGCAAAAAAAAATCTTCCCCACGTGATTTGAAACACGCTGAAAGGGGAAGAAAAGAAGATTTTGTTTGCCCAATAGGACCTTACCATGTGTGTGTATAATTAGTTTTAATTAAAAAACAAATATTTTTTTTGTGCATTTAAAGGAAAAAGAAGATTGAAGAAGATGATGTTGCAGGTTGTTCATTGTTGTGAGGAAGAAGAAGATGATTTTGCACATTCAGTCCATGCAGTTTGATTCTATTTAAAAAAATGTTTTAAACTTCAAAACCTTTAATATTTCAAGTTTCAAAAATGATATATCAGTCCCTAAAGTTTTGTTTATTAAGGTGCTGTTTGTTTTTGCTTAAAACATCTGCAAGGAGCCTATGTCTTCAGGCGGGCAGACATAAGACCTTGAAGACTTTTTGTTTTTTTAAAGAAGATCTGAATATTGCTTTTATTAGCTTAAAAAAAGGCATATATATCTAATGTCTTCACAAACATTCAGATCTTCAAAACCATATTCCTCATCTCTCTCTCTCCCCCTCTTTAACACAGCACCACCACCTCCACCTCCCCTCCTTCCTCTCCTTGTTTCTCAACCGCACACCCATCTTCCTCGCACACCCATCCCCTCCTCTGGTCTGACCTCCGGCAACCGGAGATGGATCCCGGCGCCCCTCCCTTTGGTCCGATAAGCACCCCCAAACCTCCTTTATTCTTCTGCTAGCACCCACACCCCTCTCCACCCGCTTGTTTTCCCTAGCGATGGTACACAACGGCACATGGCAGCAAAAGCCCGAAGATTTTTAGAGAGAGAAAGAGGCGGAGAGAGAGAGAGGGCGACAAGATGGAGCGGCGGCAGCAGTGGAGACGTCGGCGGCATGGTTATTCCGCCCGAAGAATATTCCGGTAAAACACCCTTTATTTTCTTTAATTTACTGATGATGATGATGATGAATGTTGCTGCTACTGTTGATGATGATGAGTGTATATAATTATTGACTGTATTAGTGATATTTAGCTAATATCTAGGGCCGACTGTTTGTTTGATTGTAAAATGAAAATGCACACTTGTTTGTTGATTTGCTGAAATGGGGGTTTTGTATGTAGCTTGACTATAAAGGTTTTTTTTTTTTTTGACGGGTTTGAGTGGTGGTGCTGGTGGTTTGGGCAGTGTAGTAGTGGTGGTGGTGGAGGTGGAGGTGGTGGTTGTATTATGGTTTTTTTTAATGTTATACAGACAATATCCAGTTTATAAAACAAACAGTATTATATTTTCAGCTTGCAGACATTCAGACCACATCTTCAGTTGCAGACATAAAATCAGCTGAAATCCGACCGCAGACAGTTTTTGTCTGAAAAAACAAACAGCACCTAAATGTCTCTTTTGGATCTTTTATAAAACCTAAAATTTTGCAATTTTATTTTTTAGTATTGTAATTTTTGTTTTATTTAATAAAGTATTATTAGTTTTTAATTTAAAAAAAATAATTCTGTAATGATTGGTTGGGCATTATTAGACATTATTCCACTACACTCCTTTTGTAAAAACGCCCAATAATGCCCATTGCTGACTGGGCTGCCACATGACGGAAAACGCCCAAAGATATGGCCATTATTCACTAAACCACTAGACTTTATATCTTCCAAAAATAATAAAGTGCTTTATATATTCATAGTTGGTTTACTATGATAACGATGGTTAAACCTATCCCTTTGATTGTAGCTACCAATTTTAGGATTGTAATTCATAGTCTTTGAATTGACCATATATTTAAGGTTGTTATTTTGATTTTTAACTTGTAAGGGTGTCCGGGGCACTCCCCTAAGAGGGGAGTCCTCTCTCTTACGCACACCCAATCCTCGTGTGCCACGTCAACTCCCCTCTTAAACTCCCCTCACACCCCAATTTGATGGCGTCACTCCCCTCTTAGGTGAATTGCTTTTTTTATTCAAAAAGAAAAAAAAAACAAAGTTTTCATTGGTTGAAATAGCGGCTGGCCCCACCACCATCTCTCCCCCTCTTCGGTCACTCCCCACCGCTCACCCTCCCCGATTCGGGTTCCCGCTTGGATGGCGGCGGTATTCCCGATCGGTGGATAGGGTCACCGCATGGGGTCACCGCATGTGCCCCGGACACCCTAATAATATAACTTTATAGACTTTATTTTAAACTAGGTCAAATGTTTGAACAAAGTTTGCAATTCTTAATGATATCTAAGTATAGACTGTGTTAATTAATTAATTAACATGTCAAAGATCTTATATTTATCGAATTGGCCGCCTAGTTGTGGTATTTTCCAGAATAGATAGTGACATATGAAGGTAAATGGAAAGGAAATTACAAGAAAATTGACCACATGACTATAATGCACAGGGTTGGTTCCGGTACAAACCATATTTATCCTACAAACCGTAAGAACAAATCCTAGCACTTAAA
The DNA here is from genome assembly GCA_030545235.1 of Helianthus tuberosus. Taxonomy (NCBI): domain Eukaryota; kingdom Viridiplantae; phylum Streptophyta; class Magnoliopsida; order Asterales; family Asteraceae; genus Helianthus; species Helianthus tuberosus. The sequence goes on along the minus strand of CM060435.1, from coordinate 38,964,915 downwards.
AAAATTAAATTAGCACATACCAAAATAATACATACATAAAAGTAGCACTTTTGAATTATATTAGCACATGAAAATTAATCAATTGATAATTGGTTTTAGCACATATTTGAATGATATTAGCACTTTCCTTAACCAGCACATTGAAAAAAAAAATCCAAATAAAGAATTAATTGTTTGTTGGCATATTTATAGGGAATTCAATATAATTGATATTATTTAGATATTGTTTTATCGTTTTTCTATAATTAGTTGAATGTCAAGTGACACTTTTTAAATGTTTCTTACAGTTTGTATGCGAAATATGATTTGTATTTGATCTACTCCCTATAATGCACTAAACATATTTATAAAATAGTTGTGCAACCTAATCCGCATGTGTGGGTCCTTGTGACATGAAGGCATGCTTGAAAAGGTCAAATGTGAAGGTGTATATCTTGAAAGAGAAATATTAACTTAGGGTGTCTGGGGCACTCTCGGTGACCCCTTTCAGTGACCGAAGTCCCCGCTCGGGAACACCGGCGCCATCAAGGCGGTGAGGCAAATCGGGGAGGGGAATCGGGGGTTGTTCACCGATGAAGAATGAAGAGAGAGGGTGTCAGGTCCATGTTTCCCACCAATCAAATTGTTTTTTTTTTTTTTTTAATAAAAAACCAAGTCACCTAAGAGGGAGTGCCGCCATCAAATTGGGGTGTGTGGGGAGTTTAAGAGGGGAGTTGACGTGGCATAACCTGATTGGGTGTGCGTAAGAGAGGGGACTCCCCTAAGAGGGGAGTGCCCCTCTCACCCTTAGGGGGAGGGGGTGGTCACTAGTGATAGATTTCTATCACTCCCAATATCCAATCAAATCATGCCATGTCATCACCCAATATTCTATCACTAGTGATAGAATTGTAGTGGGGGTGGTATCACTAGTGATGGGATTCCAATGTACAAGTATTAATACACAATGTACAAGTCATACACATTCATTCATCAATATGTTCAACGCGTTATAAAATCAACGAGTTATTCCTATCACTCGCAGTGGCGGATCCAGCCAGTTTTTTCACTGGGTTCCTTTTTCCAAATTATACAAGGTTTACACTACAAAAAAACGTTCTTTTCCAAATCATACAAGTTTTACACTACAAAAAAAAACGTTTTTTTCCAAATCGACTGGGTTCCTGGAAACCCGGTAAACCCCTCTAAATCCGCCCCTGATCACTCGTGACCAACATGGAGGCGGCGGTGTTAGTGATACATCAACGAGTGATACAAGGTCCATCACGGACCGCCCCCTGTGGCCTTACACCAATTTATAAGTAAAATGATGTAGATCATATAGAGTTGTTATAACTATATAGTAATTTCTCAAAAGTATATAAATGTGATGGTTGATTTTATATGTGGACACTGGAGAGTGTACTTTAATCACATTATATCTTAAGAATATTCGTAATTAAAATGTATATAGGTGACCGAAGGACAAACTCATGGTTACAGCAATGTGTTACCACATCCATGTGTGTTTGTTGATTTGTTGTTTGTGTCGACGGTTGACCAAAAGCGCTAAATGCGGTTCCTTACAAAGATTAAATATACTTTTAACGTTCTTCATTTTACATTTTTTTCTTCTAAAATGGTGTAATTTTAATTTGTTAAAAATTGGTAAAAGTTGTAAATTTGTATAAAATAAAAATTTTCTTAACTTTATAAAATTTAAGAACTTGAGTAAACTTTAATAATTTTTAAGAATATGAAAAACAAAATAGTGTCTGTAATAAATAATCTGGCTATAAAAAATAATAAGAAGAGATGACGTGAAAAATATAAAAATGAATGCTTGAGAACTTTTAAACTTTTTTAAATAATTTTAAAGAATTTGTATGAATGCTTGAGAAAATGAAACTTTTTTAAATAATTTTTAAGAATTTGTATATAATTAAGAAATTATGACATTTTTGTTAATTATATCAACAACATGAATACTGAATAGTTTATTGTCGAAATAATTTGCTATAAAAGAAAATAAGCAGAGACGACGTTAAAAATATAAGAGTGATTGCTTGAGAAAATCTTTTGCGTGAAGAGCAAAGGTGTTAGATGAAAAACGTTTGTACATCATAGACAGTCCACATTTGTCTTGTTTGCCAAGTTTCTCTTGTTTTCTCCTTCATATGTTTAAAATATGGCTCATTCTATTCTCACCCCCTATTTACTAATTACACCCCCCTATCAAAAACATCACATCCATCAATCATTTAGTTTTTGTTTTTAGCCTGTTTTGTCTTTTTGCTGTCTTTTTTTTATTCATTTATTTAATTATTAGTTATTTAGTATTTGTTTATTATTTAATTAGTTAGTATTATTATTATATTTATTATTATTATATTTATTATTATTAGTAGTAGTAATGATATAGTATTTATTATTAGTTTTTATTGTTATAATTTATCAATTTATATTTATAGCTGTAACAAAGGCTATATAAAAATAAGTACTTTTTTACAAAATTATTATCACTTAATAATTTATATACCGAGGTTTAATCTATACACCCCCCAAATGTAGCAGGTTGTGCTATCCAAGACTTATACATATTTTGACGTGATTCAAATATATTCTCCCAGCCAGCTCCATCATTTTCTCTCATTAATTTCCATAGGTTGTTTGTGCTGGCAATTGGATACTCTCCTTGCAATTCTACCATTATAAAATGGTTACCATTCACGTGTGCAATTGTAATTATTTTTTTTTCTGGGAACTCGTGAGGGCCTCTCCAAAGCGAAAAACAAGTAGAACTGTTTCTTTTTTCTTGAGATAAAAAATGAACGATCACATTAAACTTGTTCGCAATCAAGAATCCTGCCTCTGGCATAATCATCCAGTGTTTTTCAGGTGCAAACCCCGATCCTGACCAAGCCAAGGACGTGAACACATCTTTGAATGAGCCTAAGAAAGCCTTAGTGTACTTATTTCTAAACTCGAGTAGCTCTTCCATCAGTGATCTCCGGATAAATAACCATTCATCTTCACCGTACCCGAGAGCAGAAGCTGTCGCCCGAAACCCACAATTTCCATCACCTAACACGTTATGTATGCGTGTAACATACGCATGGAAGATTTTTGGAATTAGATGAATATAGTTGTGTATCACCTGTGATGCTTGATCTTGGTTCAACCCCATGAAGTCATAGCCTGGCGCACTTGTAGAGTTGGCGAAAGAACTTTGTCCGACAATATCTTGGTTCAACCCCATGAAATCATATCCCGGTGTGTTTAAAAGGTTGGTAAAAAAACCTTGTCCGTCTGTATATTGTGTCATGAACGGACTTGGTTCACCAGGATCGTCCTTGAATGGTTTTTTTCCGTAAATATCTTGATTTATGAACGGACTTGTTTCACCAGGCACTTGATAGTTCACGTCTGGACTGATGTAACCAACATAATCATCAGTCTCTAGATACCCGAATGAACTATGTCTCCAAGGCTCTTGAGTGTAATCATGATCTTGGGAGTTCACAAATGAACTATGCCTTGCAGGTTCTTGAGTGTAATCCTGCTCTTGATAGTTCGTAAATGAACTATGCCTTGCAGGCTCTTGAGTGTAATCATGATCTTGGGAGTTCCCAAATGAACTATGCCTTGCAGGTTCTTGAGTGTAATCCTGCTCTTGATAGTTCGTAAATGAACTATGCCTTGCAGGTTCTTGAGTGTAATCCTGCTCTTGATAGTTCGCAAACGGACTGTGCCTTGGAGGCTTCTGAGAGTAGCTTCGTTGAAGGGGCGGTTTAGCACCGATAGTATTGAAGCTTACGAAACATTGCACCAATTATATGTAGCACCAATAATTTGAGGCTGATACTTTTTACCTAGCACCAACTATATTATTATTTACTACATACAGGTTCATGGTACTACATACAAACAATAATTTGAGGCACCATGTAGCACCAATTATATGATCCCTTTTACACGTTTTTTTTTTCAATTTTAATATAGCACCAATTATATGATCCCTTTTACACGTTATTTTTTCAATTTTAATAATAATAATAATAGTAATAATTCATTACTAATAGTAAATAATAATAATAATAACAAAAAGACACTAAAATATAATAAAAAAGACAACAAAAGGACAAAAAAGACTAAAAACAAAAAGCAAATGATTGATGGATGTGATGTTTTTATAGGGGGTTGTATAGTATCACCCTAAAATATAGATTAGAAATATGGATTATAATATTTCTTATTGTCTTTTTCTATCAACCTTCCATGAGTATGAGATTATAAAAAATTTGACTAAACATGATTTTTATGATTACTCAAGGGGTAAATAATTTGATATTTACGTTCACAGTATCGCAAGGCCATAATTTTTAAGTTTATGGCAACCTTCCATGAGTATGAGATTATCAAAATATTTGACTAAACGTGATTTTTATGATTATTATTATTATTATTGTTATTGTTATTATTATTATTATTATTATTATTTTTATTATTATTATTCATATTATTATTATCATTATTATTATTAAACAAAAAAGTAAACTACTCTTAAATACATCTGTACCTAATAGAAATAGTGAAATACTAATCGGTTAAGCAACCGAAAAACATGAGTCAAATTTTAGTTTAGGTTGAAAAAATTATAGAGAGAGTGGCCAACCCCTTAGGGGGTGCTGCTAAATGTACCCATTTTCTACTGAACGTACCCCCTCCTTCAACTTTCATATTAATATAATTCAAACCCTTTTGTTTTTCTTTCATTTGTTTATCTTTAATTATTATTATTACTAGTATTTGTTTTTAAAACGTTATTTTATTTAAAAAGAAACTTTTTTTGATTATTTGAAAAATAATCGTTTTCTTACGTTTCAAATTAAAGCGAGTGATTTTAATTTTGAAATGTTTTTTTTTGTTCATAGCGGCTTAAAGTGGGTATTCGAATTCAGTTTGTATAAACAATGATACACAAAAATTTAAATGAAGCTTTAAAGCCAGCCAACTTAAATAACGTTTTATTTTCTTTTTACTTCTTATTACTTTTCATAAATAAAAGTTGTTAATTATATTAAAAAACATTTTAATATAATAATAATACTAATAAAAATTGAGATAGAAATAGAAAGATGAGAGAACAAAAATACGAAATAAATAAAAAATATAAAAGCAACTGTTTTTTTTTCAAAAAAAAGTTTTGAAACTTTTTATTGTATAAAAATATCTTTTTTATTAATTTTGATGACGTTTTATAGAAACATAATAAGATACTAGTAAGAGAAAGTGTCTTCAAATTACAGAAACACAATAATTTTCAAAAACAATATTTGAATTGTTTAGAGGGGTAAAATTTAACAACTTTTAAATTATATTTTTAGAAAGAAGGGTATGACAAGTAAAAAAGGGGGTGCATTTAGCCAACCCCTTAGGTTAAAAAGTATATAAAAACTTTATTAAATAAAAACTATTTTATTAAGTTTATATTTGCATGCAAGCTTGGTCTTTCACCTAATTCCTATATACATTGATTGTTAACTAGGGGTATTCCTCCGCGCGATGCGCGGAAATTCGGTAAGTATCGGTTCGGTTCGTTATGGTTTTGGTACGGTACTAACACTCGGTATATCGGCCGAAAGGAAAAAAAAAGTCGTGCTATGTCTAAAAGAGTGACGACACATTTTTAACATCTGTCAAGTAACGTAAAAACAGATGCTAGTGCCGATTTTGATGATACATTTACCGGTACTGGTGTCAGTGTCGGTTCGGTTCATCAATAACATATTGGGATTCATGTTATGAATAATCAAAGTTTAATAGCAGCGGGAATTATAATTAAAAATATTATTTTCAAACATCTTAAAAGTATAAATTCTTTTGTACGTTTATTATCAAACATGGAACTTCAGATATATGGTTTGTTAGCATAATATACAAAAATAGGGGGTCAAGTTATTCTACAAAGGCTTCTAATTGTAAGAAGTGTAAGAAGGATTTATAGAGTGACAAGTGTCCAATAACCTAAAACTAAACCCACTACATCACCACCAAAAACCTAAACACCCACCCCACCACCACCACCACCCAAAAACCTAACCCCCCCCCCCCCCACCCCCACCCAAAAACCTAACACCCCCCCCCCCCCCCCACACACACAAAAAAAACAAAAAAAAACTATACCTCACCAAAAAAACCCCCAAAAAACCTAACCCCCCCCACCCCCCAAAAACCTAACCCCCCCCCCCCCACCCCCCAAAAACCTAAAAAAAAAATATAAAAAAACTAAACACCCACCCCCACCACCACCCAAAAACCTAAACCCCCACCCCCTTGGTTTTTTTTTTTTTTTGGGTGGGTGATGTGGGGGGTGGGGGTGGCGGTTTTTGGTGGTGGTGGATGTTTAAGTTTTTTTTTTTAGTGGGTTTTTTTGTGTAGTGGGTTTTTTTAGGTTATTGGACACTTGTCACTCTATAAATCCTTCTTACACTTCTTACAATTAGGATCCTTTGTATTTGATCCTAATCCCAAAAATAGGTATATCAGTTCATGACATAAGTATGTTCATAAATTTATCTTTCACTTGGTAAAAACACATGAGGGATTTCATATTTCAGTAAAGGAAATAAAGATCGGTGTAAAAGAAGTAACATTTTTCTTTAAGACAACAAAAATAATGCTAAATTTATTTTATTTTGTAATAGTTTAGTTTTAATTTATGAAACCACAAAATAATCAAACGAAACAAATCTCAAAATCTTTTAGGGTACAAAAATTCATTTATTATATTCTCTCTTTAAAGTTGCCCTCTCCACCACCATCACCTACCAGTACCACAAACTAAAAATCAAAGCTCTGTTTGCCTCCCTTTCTCTTTTATGAACATGTAATCCTAAAGGTTTTGGTCCACTTATTTTAATTTCGTTTTTGGTTTTTGTTATGAAATTTGTAATCTGGATGGGTTGTTGTTTTCTTTATTTAATATGCGGTTGTAGCTTTATTCCCTGCCTGAGAATTGTTGCATGTCCTAGATCGGGAACGAAGAAGGAGATTTGAGTGCAGATCCACCACGGTTATGGTTCCGACGACTTCATATGTTTAGCTCGGAAGCCGAAGAGAGGGAAAGTAGATGGTGGAGCGGCTGTAGTGGTGGTGGTTCCATACTTCCATTGTCGATGGTCGGTTCTACCAAATCCTGTTGAAGGTTTATATGCGTGAAGTCGTTGGTTAGCGCGAACGAGTTTAAATCCTGTTGCATCGGATCTACCGGGACAGTATTCCCGTAAGATGCATTCTCATCATACTCACAAATCGCCCGACCTTCGTCTTCAATAATCATGTTATGGAGCAAAATGCAAGCGTACATAATCAGGCGCAACCGCTTCGGTGTGAACGCACGTGCCGGTTGTTCAAGGACGGCCCATTTTTTTTTTAAAATACCAAAACAACGTTCGATGTCTTTTCTTGCACCTTCTTGACGCTTGGCGAATTTTTTCCTTTTTTCGTCTTCAGGATATGAAATAGTCTTGACAATTGTAGACCAAGACGGATATATTCCGTCAGCAAGATAATACCCGCGTCTATACTCAACCCCTGAAACTGTAAAACGGGTGTCCGGACCGATTCCATTAATGACATCGCTAAAGATCGTCGATTGGTACAGCACGTTGAGGTCGTTGAGTGAACCAGGGAGCCCAAAGAAAGAATGCCAGATCCACAAATCTTGTGACGCCACGGCCTCAAGTATTAAGGTTGGATAGCCGTGATCACCTCGCGTGTATTGGCCTCGCCACCCAGTCGGGCAGTTATGCCACGCCCAATGCATACAATCAATGCTACCAAGCATTCCCGGAAACCCGTGCCTTGCTTCATGAGCTTGGTACAACTGTTGAACATCATACGCGTTTGGTTTCCGCAAATATTTTTTGCTATACAGTTTCACCACATTATGGCAAAACCGATACAAACATTCCCGCGCGGTTCTTGCCGACATCTGTAAGTACTCGTCCAACGCGTCGGCCACTGTCCCGTACGCCAGTTGGCGAATGACCGCAGTAAACTTTTGTAACGTGGTGAACCCTTCATAATTCCGAGCATCGGGTCGTTGAGTGAAAAACGGGTCTAGCCCCGCCAAATCATCAGCAATCCGTGTGAATAAACGGCGACTCATTCGGAACCTTCGTTTGAAAGTGTCGGCGTTGTAAAGGGGTGCATCCGAAAAATAATCGTTAACCAATTTCTCGTGCGCTCCTTCGCGGTCTCTGTTAACCTGTATTCGTCTGGTAATAACGTTTTCAGACGAGTCCTCTTCCTCTTTCTCTTCCTCTTCCAAAAGAATCTGCGCCGCCTTTACCATAGCGCTTGCGACAAACATCTCCTCTTCATCCGAAGAAGAGCCGGACCACCAAGGATTAGATGCCATTGTGGATGAAGAGATATTTTTTTATAAAAGATTGGTATAAAAATGGGAGTGTTTTTTTTATAAAAATGGATGAGAATGGGAGAAGAATGGGTGAAATAATGAAGAAATGGTATAAAGAGTGGGTATATATTTAAATTGAAAAAGGTTTTTTTTTTTTTTTTTTTTTTTTTTTTTTTTTTTTTTTTTTTTTATAAAACTAGCCGTTATTAACGGCTATATGCTTCAAAGGTGGCCCGGCGAGCCCGGCTTGGGTTTGCTGGTGAGGACGGGTGGGGTGGAGGGGGGCGGTGTGGGGGGATGCTTCAAAGGTGGCCCGGCGAGCCCGGCTTGGGTTTGCTGGTGAGGACGGGTGGGGTGGAGGGGGGCGGTGTGGGGGACCGGCGCCGGTCCTAGCCGGGCCTCAGCCGGCCCCCACTCCTTCCGGTCTGATATATATAATAATTTGTTATATTATTTGATTGATTTGATGTATGTGACTTTGATGTTGACCTTCGAAACGTGTTTCAACTTTATTCTGCTTATTAAATTGCGTGTTAAGATATTGATTTGGTAAAGTAGAGCCTTTTGGAAGGGAGGTTTTGAGTTTAAATCACATAGAACGATAGGAAGAAAAAAAATTACCTTTAAAAAATATTGCTTTGGTAATTTACTTGAATAACGTTTTTACTTTTTACAAATATTATTAAAAGTTATATAAAATGATAAACAAAAGGCTCATTTTTCTCGTGACATTTGAGAATATTTATTTTTGTTTGACCAAGTTCTCATGATAAATTTATTATATAATCTCGTAACAAATTTAAAATTATTATATCATATTACATTAAAATCATTAATTCATATTACATTTTATATTATGGGTAAGGATCAAATAAGAAGTTTGATATTGCTAGAAAGGATAGGAAGTAATCTTAGCCATCCACGTGTGATTTTTAATTTACACGAGCAAGGGTATTTTGGTCTACATACAGTTTCACATTCTTTGTCATCTTTCACGCACGAAAAAACTCTATTTCACATCTCAATAAAACCTTAAAATTCAAACAAATCTTCACCAGATTCAAAAAATTATCACTTCAAAACACAAATCAAACCTCACAAATCGTCGCTAATTTCCTCCTCAATTCGTTGTAATTGAGCTTGAACACGTTCTCTAACCTCCGATTTCTTCTCAATCTCTTCCTCTTTCACCTTGAACGCGTTCTAAACCGTTTAGATCCGTGATAATTTTTATATTGTAAACATCTAGAAATCAAAAGAAGTGAGGATATGTTACTTAATACTTGTAGCTTCCTTATTTTTAGGCTTGCTCTTTTATCTTCCACCACTTCCACTTTAACTGTTGTGGAGCTGCTGTCATAAAGGAATGGGTTTTGCAATGGTGAGATAGTTTTGGATTTTGGAGTTTCATAAAAGAATGGGTTTTGCAGAAAGTGTTGCAAGTTGATTTAACGATTCAACTTTTGACTTTTGAGTACCATTGATTATAAAACGCAATAGTTTTATTAATTAATGGATTTTCATTTTAATTGTACATGACAATGAATTTGTAAAACACAATTGTTTTTTTCATCTCAATGTTTCTATGTTTATTTTTATTCTGTAACACAATGAACTGGGCATTTTAAAACACAATTTGACTGGATATATTTATTGTGTTTTCTTTCATTGCTTTTTTTTTAACACCATGAAAAAACATATTTCTTTTGTGTTTTTAGCCCTTTGTGTTTTAGAAAGAACATTTTTTTTTTGTGTTTTTAGCCCATTGTGTTTTAGATATAACACTTTCTTTTGTGTTTTTAGCCAATTGCGTTTTAGAAAGAACATTTTTTTTTGTGTTTTTAGCCCATTGTGTTTTAGATATAACACTTTCTTTTGTCTTTTTAGCCTATTGCGTTTTAGAAAGAACATTTTTTTTGTTTTTAGCCCATTCTGTTTTTCTTTTGTGTTTTTAACCCATTGCGTTTTAGAAAAAAAATTCTGTGTTTTTTTCCATTGCGTTTTAGAAATAACACTTTCTTTTGTGTTTTAGGTTATTGCGTTTTAGAAAAAAAAAAATTCATTTTTTTGTGTTTTTTGTCCATTGCGTTTTACGCATCTGGGTTATCGAATTTTTTTTTTTCAAAAGTATAGCAATAGTGTGCTCGTTTTAAAGATAAAAACGCTCATTTTTATGGTGCAATTTTTATAAAAAAAATAATGTCGTATGAAATAATGTCGTATAAAAAAACCTAATAAGCTAAATACGTTAGTAAAATCATACCAAGTAGCATTAATACCACATCATTGCCAGCGAACACCATAAAATAAAATAAATAAAAAAGTAAAAAATAAATCCGAATGAAAAATAGACGTAAAATCGTTGAATCACGCATGCTCGTTGCAGCGTGTTAATGCGAAGAAATTAGACATAAACGTAAAACGTAGAAAAAAATAACTAAGTCGATTTAGGACCCACGCGTTGCGACGGACTTGCCAAACGGAGAAAAATAGAAGCGTTGCGACTGACCTGTTAAACGGAAAAAAAACAGACGAAAAAACGTTGAATCCCACATGCATGTTGCGATGTGTTGACTCACAAAATTTAGAATGGAACGTAAAACAAAAAACTGCTAAAGATGAAAAGTATGTTTGAAAATAAAAAAATGTTAGGGTTAAATTGTAAAGAGTTAAATGCTTGGTTGGTCCCTGTGGTTTGCCAAAATTGCAGACTTGGTCCCAGTGGTTTACTAATTACACGCGTGGTCCCCAAACTTGTCAAAAATGCACTCGGTTGGTCCCCAGCCCTAACATCAGTTAAATTTCTCAGTTAAGTCCATGTTAAATGACCAAATTACCCTTGCCTATTAACTCTCATCATCACCACCACTGCCCATAAGATGAATTCTGGAACATTGTAACCTGATCATCATAATCATAATCATCCCCGTCTTCAACCGCATCAGTATCATCATCAACGATAGCAGGTAACATCATCATCAACGATCAGAAATTAAAAGAAAAGAAAAGAGAGAAGAAAGGGGACACCAGTTCTTACCGGAATTTCGTTGAAATAAAGGGTACCACCGCCGGACCCTGCACACCTTTCTGAAACCCTTGCCCAGGCACACCACCACCACCTCTCCTCCCACCACCACCACCGCCCAACCCTAACTGCTCCAAACCCTGCTCCTTACTCATCTCTTTGGATCCTCGAAACACATAAACCTTATTCATATCCGAATACCCTAACTCATGCACCTGCACCTGCACCTGCGTCCCAAACGACACAAATCCTACCAACGCATTCTCCGGCAACAATTCAAGCGCCTGTTGCAACGCCGATTTCGCAAACCCGATTTCACAAACCCTAACTCCTCCCCAATCACACATGTATCAAGCACAAACAGGTACACCGGCACCGGAATCGTACGATTCAAATCATTCACCGGAAAACTGTACTCGATCGCTTCAGAATCGGTCGGAATCGGTCCCAGATTCAGATCGGAAAAGCTCCGCCTCTCTGGCCATATTCCGGTGTAGTAGGTTTTGACGGTTGGATCTGTGGATGTTGTCTCGCCGGAGGTGAGGATGAAGAAGAGGGAACAGAGGAGTAAAGCCATTGGAGAGGCTTTGGGAGTGTGAAGTGGTTGTGTGTGTTTTTAAACACCTGATGAAGATGATGATGGTGATATGCAGTGGGTTTTGTTAATAAGAAAGGGTATTTTGGTCATTTAACATGGACTTAACTGATAAATTTAACTAGTGTTAGGGCTAGGGACCAGCCGAGTGCATTTTTGACAAGTTTGGGGACCACGCGTGTAATTAGTAAACCACTGGGACCAAATCTGCAATTTTGACAAACCACAGGGACCAACCAAGCATTTAACTCAATTGTAAATGAAGAAAAGTTTTGGGTTAAAAGTAAAAAAATCAAGAGGGTTAAAATGCAAAAGATAAAATCCTTTAGGTTAAAAGTGCAAAATACAATTTTTTTTTTTTTAAACCCACAAAACACATGTCACAACTACATAAAGCAATAACATGATATTAATTTATAGGTTGAAAATGTTGTTATTGTTACAACCAAGTTAAAGATCAAATTCTCACAGTTGTTATCATTCAAGGTTCGGAAACAGGGGTTAAGAAGAAGCTGGTGCATATGGAAGCAAAGGAACCAAATCGTTTTCGACAACAACAAAGCGGATCCGGCTATCATGGTTCAAGAAATTAAGGCTTTGCGATTTTTATGGTTTAAGAACCGTTATAAGTTCTCTTGTATAGAATGGCACCAGGTCGGTCCAACCTTTTTGGAGGCGCAAGGTGAAATGAATTTCTGATGCTCTTTGTTTCTTCTTTGATTATTATAAATGATACTCCTTTATCTGTGCTTGGAAACCAAGCAAAAATCTAGCACAACTATAAGAGATTTAGTAGCCGTTAGTTACACTTTTACATGTTAGTTTTCATTACTAAAGATTATGTTGTGACCTCAAATTGACACAACGTTGATAATCAAATTAGGAACTAAGAAACTGTGATTCTATTGATTTAATGAAACGATTACACACTAATGAAAACCGATCAATGTAGAAGAGGGGATGGGAAAATCATACTACAGAGGTAGATGGGAGAAGAAGATACACACACTTATTCATCATATTCGTTCCTCCTTCAACTCTTGTCCGTTTCATTATATTACATTATATTATGAGATCTTTCGCTTTGTTGGGCCGCCTTTACTGGGATAATGACATAATGTGGGCTCGGTCTGGTTCATAATATTCGATACTAGTACATGCACATAAAAAAAAAAGATGTATTAAGTAACTTTTTCATTCCTCAAACTATTAAGTATAAACTGTTTGGTTTGGTTTATTAATGTTGGTTTCGAAGTGGGGTAAAGGAGGAGATTTGATAACTATAAACTTCAAAAAAAATGTTTCAGTTTTTAAATTTGTTTCATGTCTAACAAAAGTTGAATCATGGAAACTGTATGTATGGAAATTGGCCTATTGTGTCTTGCAATTTGAAGTGAATATATGATAAGTTATAGAGATGTTAACAAAAACGTCGCTTTAGCCGAGTGGTTAAGGCGTGTGCCTGCTAAGTACATGGGGTTTCCCCGCGAGAGTTCGAATCTCTCAGGCGACGTTTAAGATCTTTTTGTTTTTGTTAATTTGTAATAAAGGTAATCTGATTATTTTTGGATTTTGTTTGTGAATTGTGAGGCAAATTGCATCATAATTTTTTTGAAGGCTGGGGCTCGGTGTGTTGGGGACTTGCGGTGTGTTCCTGAGTTAAAAATCTCTCCCCTCCCCTCCATGTCTTTCCAAATTGGAAAGACTATTTTCAGGCAAAAAAAACCCCATTTTCCCTCCCCTTCCTTCCCCTGTTAAGTGGATCTCTGGAACACAGCCTTGGGGTCACTAAAAGAAGGATATATATCTGGATTTTTTAATGGGCTGGTATGAATAAATAACCCATGGCCCAAAGCTTGATTGTAAAAAGTTACACTCGAAGTGTCGCTTATTTGATTTAATTAAATAAAATAAATTTCGGCTCTCAAAATTTAATAGCCTGGGTATAAGGAATTTTAATCATATAAACAAAATTCTCCATCTTTTATAAGTCCAACTAGGTTAGAACCCCGTGTATTACACGGGTTGAATAAATATAATTTTATATACTAAGTAATAAAATAGCTACATCTTTTAAAAACTCGTGTATTGCACGATTTGAATAAACACATGTCTTACACGAATAATGTAATCCGTTAAAACATTTAGTCATCAAGATGTGTTTTCTAACAAAAGGAACTTTAAGGTACCATTTACTTATTGTAACATCTCACTTTATTTTTATTAGGTTAGAGAACTGTGTATTACATGGTTTATAACATTTTACTTTGTTTTTTTATTTATTATTAGGTTAGAAACTTACGTATTACCTGATGTTGGATAATCAGCAGAAAAAAAGAAAAGAAATATTTTAGTAAAAAATATTAAATATACAAGAGATAAGCTGGATATTATGATTTAATATTATTATTTCATTGGAGTGTAAAACGGGATAATGGGATCCTTTTTTAGAAATAGGATTCTAAATATACCATGTATAAAAAATATATATGTTCTACATGTATTGAATAAATCCTTTTAATGAAACAGTTGATTAAAGTAAATATTTTTATTTGAATAAACTTCCGTTTTGCTCCCTGTGGTTTGGTCACTTTAACGGTTTTGCCCATTTCAAAATAGCCATTTTACTCCCTGATCTTTGAAGGGCTTCATGATTTTGCTCCCCGCCCCTTAACGTCATTTAAGCAGTTAAAACATGTCACGTGCAAAACACCTGAGGGGCAATTATGCCTGTGTATTACACGGGTTTACTAAGTGTAATTTTATATACTAAATAATAAAAATAATATATCCTTAAAAAACTCGTGTATTGTATGGATTTAACAAATGTAATTTATATACTAAATAATAATAAAAATTATATCTTTAAAAATCTTGTGTAATACATGAGTTAAATAAATGTAATTTTGTATAGTAAATAATAAAAAAGTTATTTTTTTTAAACCCTATGTATTACACGGGTTGAATAAACCTAGTTTTATGTACGGAATAAGAAAAAAAAAGTTGTATCACAAAAAACTAATGATAACATATTAATACAAAGTTTGGTTTTCATGATAATAAGAAAAAGTTATAGCATAAAAAAACAAACGATTTCATTATAGGGAAGCATTATGTTCCAAAATGGCTAATGAAAAAAACTTAGTTATAAGAAAAATATATCTATCTATAAAGACACCAAGTACCTATACTTAATATAATAATATGTTTAAGTTTTTTAAAAGATATGGGAACTTATGAATGCACTATTCCTATCTGTAAACACAAAAAGTAACATTCACCATTGAAAAAATTAATAAAGAGAGTGAATCAACATAATAGCATGGATAGATTAGGATCTATTTGGTGTAATTTAGAAGTAAAGTAATTATAACATTCGCCATTGAGAAATTAATAAAGAGTAAGTAAATCAATATAATATAGGTAGAATAAATTAAACAAAAGGAAGGATATTAGAATTAGAAATAAAAAAAAATTGAGAATTGATTTTGTTGACCACATTGACACAATTCATTTCCAATGAAGATTTCTTCAAATAAAGTGTCGATCCAATCGCTTGTAGTTGAATCATTTATCCTATATATTTCCGATTTGTCAACTTCTCTTAAAGCCCCCTGCACATATTAATTTTGTATAACCGAGTCATTTTTATATCAGCCAGGGATTAAAAAATCATACAAATAGTAGTGTATGAGATATGATTCATCATATCGTATTATATCATATGTGTAAATATGTAATATATGGTTTGAAATTATGACCATATTGTCGAGTCTCAGAATCACTCACTTGAACTATCTTGTTTAGAATGAAGCATAACTTCTACGGTATGATTTATTTCACATTAAAATTATCCAACCAATAATATTGAATAAATAATTCAAAACCCAACACCAATGTTTGATAAAATTTGAATGGATTAAATTATCTTTAAATCATCAGGCAACAAACAACCATGAATTATTCAAATATTGAACAAAAGATATTATCACACTTAAATAATATTTATAAAAAAACTCAAATTTTGATAGCCTCGTTGATTGACACGTGTCCCCAAAGAGGTTTCTTTTATTATATGCATAGATTTATATCAAGTCCTTCATTATCTACTAAGTTCTAACAACCTAACTGACACAGCCCCTAACCTTATCCTGGGAGCGGAAGTCGTGAACCAATCAAGTAGTACCGGTGTTTATTAAATACGCAACAGAAAAATTTTTCATCAGAATCGTAGTTAGGAAATAATTTCAAAGTTTATAAAACATCAAATTTTTAATATTAAACAAATGGGCTAAAACCCATATTTCATTTCAAATGTATTTATAAGGATAAACCCTAATAAATAAAAGAGTAAATTGCCAAAATCGTCCCTACGGTTTGGGTGTGTTTGTAAGTTTCATCTAAAACAACTTTTTTGTACCATATTGCCCCTCACTTTTTTGATTTTTTGTCATTTTCATCTAGACGTCTAACTTTTTTTTGCCAAAATCGTCCCTGTGATTTGGGATTTTTTGCGATTTTCATCCAAATATTTGACTGAAAATATAAAGCAAATTAGACATTTGGATGAAAATGACAAAAAAATCTCAAAAGTGAAGGGCAATATTGTACAAAAAAAAATTGTTTTGGATGAAACTGGCAAATACGTACAAACCCAAGGGACGATTTTGGCAATTTACTCTAAATAAAACATAAATTTCTTCTTTTATTCAGATATTTATAGCCACTTTATTTAAGCCTTCAGTGCTTCATAGCAGACTTCTATTTTTTTCACATTGGGATTTCTGAAACGCATTTAAAAACATTTTATCAGCAAGAAATGCTGGCGAGTTCATTATATTTTATAAAAAAGACACATTGTTATAATTTTACAATATTAAGAGCTATTATAATGTTTATATCTAACAAATTCTCCAAAGTACTTGTCACTCGATGAATTTGTGACTATGGTCATATCACTCATTAGCTAACCCATTGTCCAATTGTGAAGGTTATCAAGTAATGTATACAAAACCTCATAATACTGTCAGTAATTTGTAGAATACAAATACTCAATCACTGCAAGTATAACTGAAAAACATTTAAGGTTTTGTAAAGTATTTTGATAAAAAGAGACAATGACTCACTTTGTAACTTTAGGGTTTAACTACAGGTCTCCTGGTATAATCTTTGGTATAATTCCTAAGCTTTTGATAAAATATACAATGCACTCGTGTTTAGTGTAATAACCCAATTCAACTTTATCAATACATCACGAGATCAGAACCCCAACATAGTTTACAAAACATAGCCTTTATCAGGCAGCGACTTGGCATCCGTTACTGGGTTCAAGATCGATCGAACGAGGTATCGAATCAGTGATCAGAGGTTAAAACACTTAAAACGGGGCAGGGCTTTAAAGTATTACAGGTGAAATACTAAAGAAAACAATAAATTACATTATATCTCTTATACAAAAACCAACTCGCGTTGGTTAAAAACAACTATGATTGAACTCGCATCTGTTAGCAACTTCGGTTGCCTTTACTTGCACCGTTTCACGTTTACGGTCCCGACCGACCATCATATCCGTCCAACATTTAACGTGAAACAACCATCGCTTCCACACAAATCAAATTGCCTAATTCTTCAACTTCCCCAGATCCCTTTCTCACTCCATGTTCCATTACATTACATAAAAGAGCAAATAGGGGGACGAGAGAAAAGGAACTGAGGATAAAGGTGATCAGGAGTTCTATTTATACTCAAAGTTTGAACTTGGAGGCCACGCCTCAAGTTCCACGTACAACTTTACAATTAATATGTAAGTTTTAAATTTATTATTATTTTATTATTATAATTAATTCAGCTGCTTCACTCATTTATCGCTTATAACTTCTAAAATATGAAGTTTTATAAAACGGTGAATATGTCATTAGAACGAGAATATTTTTATCTATATTTTGACCTAAGTTTCGTTAAAAACGGAGTAAGGTTAATTATAATGTATTTTTATTATTATAATTTTTTAAACGGTTCCTATGTCTGTTTAAATAACTCATATTTCTAACAGTCAACTTATCCGCCATCTACCCGTTTAATAATATAAGTTTTATATACTTTATTCTAATATAAAAAAATGAAAATAGTACACTAACCAAGTCAATCTCAAGTTGAGTCACTACTTTTAAATTGTGCCAAATCGAGTTGAGCTCAAGTCTACTAACCGAGCTGAGCCGTTTGCTTACACTCAGTCGGGCCGAGCTCAAGCTAAAGTTTTCAGCTCGGTACAAAGTTTTAGCTCATCCGAGCTAGGGCGAGCTTTAGTATAAGACAGTCAATCTTAGATTCAACTTCATCATCATTGAGTCCATTTTACATCGAGACCTTTCTTGTTACTAGTTCTAATAGTCTAGTATAGCCAAACTCTACCGAGGCATTTTCTTTTATACACCAAGCCAAGCTCGAGCTCAAATTTCCCGCTTTTTTTAAATTTCGTTACTTCAATTAATTAACAACTCAATCGATTAATTATTTAATTCAATTGATTAACGTGTAACCATGTAACCATTTTTCGATTTTTTTCGAATATTTAGTTTTTCTACTTCAAACTTTTGATTTTTCCAACGTCAATAAACAAATGAGTAGTAACAAAAACAATTCCACACATACAACCAAAATGGCGAAATACATTACATACTTTTAACCGCGGTTACTCCGACTCATTTACCCTTACAGTAAAAACCACATAACAAAGAAACATCAGTACATCATCACAGTAATTACTACCACCGTCCGATCAATCAACAACCACCGCCGGAGATCTTCGCCGCCTCAAGCTCCGCCGCCTTCTTCAAAAAACTCTGATCATCATCCTCCACCGCCATCTGTATCGGCGATGATCCGAGACCGTCGGCAACCGCCAGCATGATCTTCTTCATCTCCGATCTAAACTCCTCCGGGTCAACGGTGCCATTTTGGTCTCCGTCGAAGCTCTGGAACACAGAGTCGTAAATACGAGTGAGTTCCTCCGGTGGCGTGGCGATGTCGACGCCGAAGTGAGTTTCAAGTAAGCGCAAGGATTCGAAGGCCTTTCGCATCTCGGATCGGGATAAAACGCCGTCGTTGTTGACGTCGAGAGCGGTGAATTGAGCGTCCACGCTTGTTTGGAACTGAACGTCGTCGTTTACGAAGTCGCGGACGGTGGAACCGTCGATTATTATTACGCCCATGGTTGTGTGTGTGTGGTTTTAGTGAGTGTGAAGTTGGGTGGTGAAGATAGTGTTATTTATGGTGGGGAGATAAGGTCGAGATCGATTATGTTAGTGGAATAAAGAATCTTTGATGCCGACGAAATATGTGTCCTAGAAAAAGATGATATTATTTGTGTTTGATTTTTTTAATTAGAACGTGTCACACGAACCTATAACCAATGTTTTCAGAACCAGACTAGACGTTGAATTGATCTTTTTACCGGTTTAATTGTCCGATCGGTTTGACCGATCGATCGGAAGTAAGAACCGGAAGGTATCGTAAATATTATAAAAATTAATAGCGTTAAATCTGAAAAGATATATAAAAAACCGATCCAACCCTTACAAAAACCAGTCCGACCGGTTTCCCGGTCCAACCGCTGGGTCACCGGTTCAATACGTTTCCGGCCTGATACCATGACCCGGACCGGCTCAACCTCCGATTCCCGGTCCGGTCCAGATCTGAAAAAAACAGCCTATAACACTTAAAATCTAATTAAATATTCTTATAGCGTTTAATTCCCGAACCCCTATCATTTTGGTTGTGGGAAACGAGTTACAATCAAATACAAAGTCTCTTAAAATTAAGAAGTTGCAATATTAGACG
The DNA here is from genome assembly GCA_030545235.1 of Helianthus tuberosus. Lineage (NCBI taxonomy): Eukaryota > Viridiplantae > Streptophyta > Magnoliopsida > Asterales > Asteraceae > Helianthus > Helianthus tuberosus. The sequence goes on along the minus strand of CM060435.1, from coordinate 38,945,052 downwards.
AACTCCATTTAACCTTATTCAAGCGGTGTTGGAATCGTCTCGCCGAACTCTACGATGTGACATTTTAGGTTTTTGTTTTGAGATGTCTAGCTTGTAGATTTTAGACTTTTTGTTTACAATATTGTGTCTTTTTATTTATTATTGTGTGTTTTCTATATTTGTGTCATCGTGTCTTTTATGTGACTCATTTTGTCTTTTTTCTTCGACATTGTGTTATATTTTTCAGGATTGTGTTATATTTTGCGATCCATTGTGTCTTTATACACTTCTTACTTTTAAAAGCATTTGTAGAATAACTTTACCCGTGGGGAATTCACTAGGGTTGCTTACAATTTGATTTGAACTGTGAAACAATCTAAGTTATCAGCTTGGTTTCATGGTTGGTTGTTTTTAGATTGATTGGTTTTAAAATTTTCTAACAATAACTAATGGTTCGATTTGCAGCCTATAAAAAAAACGACAGTATAAAACCGGACCGGACCGTAAGATTGGACGTTTATAATTTTTTAAAATATTACCACACACATGTAAATTACATTAAACATTGTTTTTTCTTTAACATGCAAATTTATTTTGCTTTTTATGTTGCTGTAGTTGTTTCCAATTGGATTATACTCTTTATCAATTTGGGTATTAGAGATTTCTTTTTTACAAAGACCGAATACAACACATAGGAGTAGAAAAGTTAGGTTAATAAGTTATTGGTTTGTCTTTTTTACTATGCTAATTTTTTTTCTGTTATTAGCTAAAAGACTATTGTTGGATCAGTTCTGTTTTAGGTATAATGGAAAACATGAATACATACCTTTGATTGCATCAGACAGGCCAGCAGTAGTGTTTGACATGATTGTCAACTTGATCTGGTTCCTCCTTAGGGTGCAATCTAATGATGGTGATGAAGAAAACCGAATAGGGTGTTCGGTTGGGAGAGAGAGGCGAGATTGATGTTATGTGTTATTAGGGTTTGTGTAATTGTCTAACCCTTTAACCTCCACATTATTCTCCTTATATATGCACCCAGGAGGAAACCCTAATTAGTTAATAAGGGTAATTAGGCCCATCAACAATTACCAACTAATTATTTAATAGGTTGTTATATATTTTGATCCATATAATGTAAATGATTATGATGACTACTAGATTAAATATTATACCATAATGTCTTACATTCTCCCACTTAGCTGAGTAATCATTTACTATGAGTATTAGATAAGCCTGATCAGGAGTTAACACTCATTTTAGCCTTAAACAGGTACTATAGCAGAGAAATACAGCCGTTGAATCATTATGCGACTCAGGACCCCCATTAGTCATCCTATAGCCTTAATTTAAAACCTAATCGTTATGATCAAAATACACATAAGCCCTTTGTTTGATTTGTAACTTTATTTATCTATATGCCATTATGCTAGCTTGACATATTCTTAGAGACATACAAAATCAAACTGATGAGGAAAATTAACTAATACTTAGTCATTCATAGTACGATATGCAGTTGCGCACGACCATCAATTAATACCCGTCTATGAGCTCTCTAAATAAGACTTATGGGTAATAGCCCTTCAGTTATAGGATCCTTAAGCATATCATGAATGTATTCGATACAAAACTTAGTTTCCTCAATTCGTTTATAAACGAATAATTAACCGCGTATCGAAATTTAATGCAGCACCTCTTGAAGTGTTACTGTTCAAGGAGTCATGGTAGCTGACTTTATCACACTAAGTCTTCAAAACATTAATTATATGGAGTTAATAAACTTATGAGTCCACTGATAAATTTCCAACAACATTTAGTGACTATATTATGTCGTTATAACTTAGGTTGTTATTATCAGTTTATTATGACTCCTCCGTGAGATAGGTTTGTCTGCTGACATAAGGATATACCCGAAATTACATTTTGTCATCTTTGAATATTACAAAGTTAAAGTAATAAACCGGTTTTAATTCTCACTTCTTCTTTAAATTATAGTCTCTCGTTTCCTTTTATAAATATTTTAATACTCCATAAGATGCTTCACATTAATCTAGACATATCTAGTGTGTTGCAATGTGAGTAATATCTAAACGAGTATAGACTTGAACTTACATAAGGCTTCTAATTAATGAAGCGTAAGGAAAAATCTCATTTACCATATTATCTTCTAAAGGAGAGCAGTATTGTTTGTTACACATGTAAGGACCCATTTAATGTTAAACTTATGGAACGAAACTAATGTCCCATTGGATCTATCTCAGTATGTTATGATATCCATCACGTAAGAGATATCTCTGAGATTTATTATATCAAAGTTTGTGTTAACAATGCTTTGACTTATGTAACATATATATTGTCAAAAAAATATCATCTTTATAGACAAGTTTATTTTAGTTGCTCCCACTCATCTTGAGGTAGGTACATTAATCCACTTGATTCTTGATGAAAATAATTACGTTAAGCTTTCATCACATTATGATGTTTGCATTAACCCATACATGGATATTATTGGCTTACAAATAAAGTGTTCTTTAACCTTCAGTTTGAAACTTTAGGTTGTTATCTAATGAACATGTAAATGTGTCAGCCATTTGTTAGGGAAAATTGTTTTAATGTTCATCTAATGTAGCTTAAAACTATTATAAGCTACTAGAACAGTGATGATCCTTAAAGAAATCTTCTGTAAGATAGGTAAGAAAAACTCTTTGATAATTTATCTTTTCCTAAGTATAACCTTTGACAATCAATCATGCTTCTTCGTGTCTTAACGCTTATATTAGGATTTGGTTTAGTTATGAACACTCTTAGGTAATTCAATCAAATCCCAAACGTTATAAGAACACATAAAATCAGTTTTACTAGAAAATAGTTTTATTCCATTTAGAAGATTGAAGATTGATTGACGCTAATGGCTTAATTATGAGAGATAGGGTCAGTAAACTTTTCCAAAATCTATTTCAACTTCAGTTAGGAAGGTTATGTAATCATCAAAGTTAGTAGGTTTTTAAACCTAGATGACCTCCTGAGTTGATTATTGGGTTTTAAAAGTTTCAGTTTTATGGATTAGCTCTTGGTTAGGTTACTATCATTTTCAGGATTCTAAGTTTGTAAGAGTTGGTGCAGTATGGTGTACAAGAGGTGTAATCGGAGTTAAATTCGGAGTGAAATTTAATGACACTCTTCCCCCCGCCTCGTGTATTCCTTGCAAATCATGATAAGGACTTTGACTGCTCCCACTAACCTTAGAAATCTTTAGGAACTCAGTATGCTTAGGGTCAATATGTAACGACCAACAAATTCTAATAGAGAAACGAGTTAATGACGTTAGTCGTTGTAGTTTCTCTTGTTGAGGATTATGTTAGTTTAGGTAAGAAATCTAAGTGCGCCCACAATTAGGCAACAATGAAACTTTTGTAAGAGTACCATTAGATTTAAGGAGATAAGTTTTGATAGAACATTGTCGTGATGAAGCGGTGTCTTGTACAAGAGGTGCAAATTGAGGTAATGTAAAATTTTCACTCCCCACCTCTTGCAACTATTGCAAGTTGTTTTAAAACACTTAATGCTCCCACTGATCTTTAATATCTCTAGAATGCTACAAGAAAAGTTTCAATGAGCTACGTTACGTGGGAACCTATCACATATACGTTAGACTTTATTTTATTTCTTTAATGTCCAGATATCAAAAGAAACTTTAGGGACATATCTAATAGAAATCTTATTAAGTATATATATATATATATATATATATATATATGAATAGATTTCTTCTAAGACCGTGGGCCATATGCGACAAAATTTAGATACAAGTTGATAGTCTTTCAAATGATAAATGAATTGTGTCTGAATATTCCATTTGGAATAAGTTCCACGAATGTCAATGAATGACTTATGATGGACCCATACTTATTCCTTAAGTAAAATCATATTTAGGGCTTTAACAACATGATTTAAAATCACTTATAATGAGATTAGATAAAAAAATCATCCTCATTAACCATGTCATGATTTCTCATGAATTTCGGTTATAATGGATGAAATTTATAAGTCTCATTTTCCTTTTTGTCAAATTCTCATTTGCATGATGACAAAAGTTGTGAAAATGTAAGGTATCATCTAGTTTTATCTTAGTAATGTTTCTACCCAGATAATTGGAACAAATAAAATGAGAGTTTAAGGTAAGTGTGACTTTATGTTTACTATGCAAACCTCACAACATTCATAACATTGCTTAATTATGATACTATATTCTGATTAATCTTCATAATATATAAGGTATCGAAAGACGTTGTTAGAAGACTGCTTATTATGGTTCTTATAGCCTTAACATTTAATTTTGTCACTAACTCTCATGTTAGTTATTTGTTGACTTCTGGTAAGGAAACGTTTAGAACTAGAGTCAACTAATCATGTGTTAAATGGAATATTAAAATTACCAGACTTAAATATCATTAGTAAGTGACTATCTAATTAACTTATTCAACTGTTCTTTTGAATAATGGATAGTCTCGTTGCTTATGTCTAGTCTAATGGCATAATTATGCAATGAGATTTTCCCTTGAAGAACCTTAGAGTTGGGATTTTGTTCTTGTATTTTGACTATGGACCTTAGAACAATCCTCTTTTAAAGTTTAAGTGGCTGTAAGGTGAGTAACAACTTATTTTCCAGCTTCAAACATTTATTTCTTTGTACGTATGTTGCTTATCAACACACTCGTTATACTTTGGTACTTTTGATTGTTATAGTTGATTTATAAGGCATCAAATTGTAGAAGTGAAAATCTTAGTATGTAATGTACTGGAAAAATATACTTAGTTCCACGTAAGCCCATAACTTTATGGGTCATGATATTGTACATTATAATGTATTCACATATACCACTTAACCTTATAGTTTAGAATTTTAAATGAAGGCATGCATCTTAGGAGTTCTAGTGATTATTCCGCAAATAATAGGTTTGCCTTAGGAAAGACTTAATTTGGAATGACCTTTTAGTGATAGCATTATGTTAGAGAGTTCTTGATTATCATAAGAGACTTCATGTTCGATTTATCCTATTCCTCATGCTCTAGTTTTCTTCTGTAGTACTTATATCAGAAGAGAGCAATAGGATTATCGTGTCTTAAGAGATAATCAAGGATTTAATCTAAGAGCTAATTCTTATAGAAACTTTAAATAAGGCAAAACATTTTAGGTTTAAGAATTATAGTCGATGAGATATATAGAAGAAAATTATAGTGAGTAAAGTTATGGGTACTTAAAAATAAGGCAGACGAAATGATCATAAAATTAATGAAGGATCATTGATATAAGGATCATTATGTGAAGAGGTTGTGATATGTCTATTACTAACATCAAAATAATAGACTTATTTAAAATTCTACTTAAACAAAGACAAATCAGCTTTTGGCCAGAAGTGTAATCATTTAAGCATGTGTGCAAAGTGGTTGTAACAAATCAGCTTTGGCCAGAAATTGAGACAATCACTTTAGTTATGCACTTGTTAAGTATGCCATCTATGAAAGAATTAAATCAGCTTTGGCCAGATATTAAGACATTCATGTTTATGATGCACACTTAACATAGCTTTCGTAATACTTGGATGATAAGTAGATGTATCAAATCAGCTTTGGCCAGAAATGAAACATCAGAAGCTCATTCAAGTAAAGCCATTTTGGTTTTGTAAAAACATTATTTGATCCTTACTAATTAACTAAGTATTTACAAAACCAATCATTTAATAGCAAACCACCTGTTAGCGCGGATCGAACTCCGCGGTGAGTTCGCTGGGGTTTGCAGGGGAACAATGTGCCCCTTGCACGGGGTTCGGGGCTGAGCCCGAGCTAAATTTTAGTTCACATTAAATAGCCTAAAATAATGAGGTTTCGAGTGAGATCTCGACTCAGTTATGAGGTCTCGAGTGAGATCTCGAGTCAAGTCTCGACTCATCTTGCAACATTATGAGGTCTCGACTCATTAACGGTCTCGAGTCACAACCTCAGTGTCTCGAGTTGTAATCATGGTCTCGACTACTGTGTTTTATGAGATCTCGACTCATAATGAGGTCTCGAGTCGCAACCACAGTGTCTCGAGTCGTAATCATGGTCTCGACTACTGTGTTTTATGAGATCTCGACTCATAATGAGGTCTCGAGTCGCAACCACGGTCTCGAGTTGTGAAGATTGAAGCCCTTAGTCGAAACCTCAGTGGTCTCGAGTCTAAACCTTATGGTCTCGAGTAGAGACGATTTGAAAACCCTTATGATTTCAAGTCGAGACCTTGTGGTCTCGAGTCGAGATCTTGGTCTCGAGTCGAAACCTGATGGTCTCGAGTCGCAATCTGGTGGTCTCGAGTCCACTGTTAACAGCTGTTGTTGTGAAAATAACTGAAAATTCGAATTTTTAGGGATTTCGAGATATGGTTTCCTGTTATAGTGATGATCTAATTTTATCAAAATATTTCAAAAATTTTATCTGATTATCTATTAACAGATTTCGAAAATATTTAGAATGCAAAACAGATCAAAACAGGAAATAACACTCAAAAATCCAAATTATATTCCAAAACATAAAGGAATTTCGAATTTTCCTAAGAACACATGATGAACCCTAAAAATAAAATAATAATTCTGGAACCCGAAACCTGAAAATTAAGGATTCTAAAGCAGATTTCGGACATTAATATTAACCATATGATTTCGAGTTATATAAAATACATTCTTTTCCTTTCTTTTTCCCGAAACAGAGGACTCGGGACATGTGACTCGAAACTGGCCATGAGTTTTATTAGGTTTTCAAAAGTTTCTGTTTTCCAGATTTCAATCCCAGAATTGATGGATACGAAAACAGAACTGATTAATCAACATATGCTCTGATACCACATGTTGGATCAGTTCTGTTTTAGGCATAATGGAAAACATGAATACATACCTTTGATTGCATCAGACAGGCCAGCAGTAGTCTTTTTTACTATGCTAATTTTTTTTTCTGTTAGTAGCTAAAAGACTATATTATTTTATAAGGGTAATGTGTGTTTGCTAAAAGATTGCATGCACATTGCTTGTTTTTTATTCTGATAACTTATATACGTGTGGTTTTGCTAAAAGACTAGCTACACTTTGCTTTGTTTTTTTAATGTGGAAGTTGTACCAAGCAAATTAAGGGGGTGTTTGGCCTAGCTTTTTATCTAAGCTTATAGTTTTTTTAGCTTATTTTTACAAAATAAGCACTAATGGGTGTTTGGTTTAGCTTTTTAACCTTATGCTTATTAGCATATATAAGCTAATTCCAAGAAGCTTATGGGAACATGGTTTTTTAGCTTATTTGAATAAGCTTATTTGAAGAAGATGGTTTTTTACTCATTACACACAATGATATTATACCTCTTCCCATAATACAAAATAACCTAACAAACAACTAATGATTAATTATTAATTATCAACTTATAGAATATAAGCTAATCCAAACACTTAAAAATAGCTTATCAAACGAAAGAAAATAAGCATAAGCTACTTTAAAATATAAGCATAAGCCAAAAAAAATAAAAGCTAGGCCAAACACCCCCTAAGAATGCACTGCACTTAACAGGAAAAGAGCACATTGTTTTTTTTTCTTTTATGTTATGCATCTTATAGAAATGTCCAATATTGCCTAAACCGTGAAATTGAACCAGAACTAAACCATTAGTAGCAGTTTGGTTTTTAATTTCAGTGATTCGGTTTTGGTTTCGATAATAAAAAAACAATTACTAATGGTCTGGCTCATGGTTTGACATAAAATCATATAAGACCCCCCCGTAGTGGGGCGTTTTTGTTTTTTAAATTCAAAAATAACACCGAAAAACGACAAATCCCATTACAAAGGGCGTTTTTTTCGAAAAAAAGTTGGGTCCGCGTTGTTTTAAGCACGCCGAAGGGGGGAAATGTTGACCAATCAGATTAGAGATTCCATTTGCTTGGCCAATAAGATTTTTAGGTGTTTTTTCTTTATTTTATTTACTACAAAACATATTGCCCAATAATGCCCCATCCCCACTACACCCATTTTAGAAAACGCCCAATAATGCCCCTTTGCTGACTGGACCGCCACATGGCGTAAAATGCCCTAGGGTGGGGGCATTATCTTCCCCTTCCACTACACATGGTCTAAATCCGGATCACGACCACCCCTACAACTGACCACACTATTGTACCAAAGACCTATGGGCCGATATGACTAGTGAATAGGCAATGTATCAAACACAAAAACAGTGAACTGAACTGGTCAGTAATGATGTTATTTATGTCCATGAGCTACTCGTAATCTAATCAGTAAAAACTCGAAAAGAGTCGAGCTATAATGAGTTGACTATTTGCTTTCCATTTGTACCTGACATCTTTATACTGTAAACTATTTTACGTTTTTTGATTTGTCGATCTGATTAGAGGTTGTTGCTAGGGTTTTCCTAATTTGTTGAATTGAGCAAACAAGCTAAGCCGAGCCTATATAATATGTTACAAGCTGAGCTGATATTAAAAAACCATGTTCGAACCAAGATTGACCTCGAGCTTAAAAAATTATGACGAGCCAAGCTTGAACATCATGTTCGGGCTCGGCTCAGTTCAGTTACAACATTGTTGATGATTTGGTTAAGTAGTTTATTTAAAACCAAAATTTATGGTTTGGTTTCGGTTAAACCATTTTATAATAACTGATTCAGTGAACAGAATCAAAGTCTTTTATTTAAAGCTATTTTATGGGACATTGTTTCTACACTTTTCTCACACGTCTTCCAATCACTTTGAAGACGATCAAACCAGTGGGCTTGGCTAAACTATATCTTATTACGAGTATGATAGTAGTTCAAGAGTTGTTAAACTTATTTCTCACTCATGTTTCTGCTCTTACATTATTGGTTAATTTTTTTCTTCTTGTATATTGATGGGTTAAGTTATTCTATAAAGACCCCTAAAAATAAGAAGTGTAAGAAGGCATTATAGAGTGACCAGTGGCGGATCTTGCTCGTTGAACGTGCCAGGGCCGAAAGACACGGGCACTAAAAAAAGTCCGGGCAAGCCCGAGCCAAACATAGTATATATAAAAATTTCGATCGAAATGCGGAAAATTAGCACTACGCCCGAAAAACTTGCCCGGGCCGTGGCCCTACCATAAGCCTCTTAAGAACCGCCCCTGAGAGTGACATGTGTCCAATAACCTAAAACCTAAACCCACTACACCACCACCCAATACCTAAACACCCCCTCCCCCCCCCCCCCCCCCCAAAAAAAAAGAAAAAGAAAACTATACCTCACCAATTTCTATAAAAAAGGGTTTGTAACATAATGTTTTCACGGTTTTCTCAACTCAACAATGTGCGGAAATTTGTTGAACTTTTATATATAAATGCCAAGATTTTCTAGAAAAAAAAAATTATTTAGACCCTCTATTTGTGGTCACTAGATAAAAAAAAGTCTTATAATAACCCTCCAATAAAGAAGTTCCGGTTTTCTCAGCGAAATTATAACTTTATTTTCACAACGATGGAACAAAGGCTATATGTTGTTTATACAGCCTTACATAACAACTGACTCGCTATGAAAAAGAAACAATGGTGATGGATGTAATTAACTTGAGGTTTTTAAAAAGATTTGAATGCCTTGTGTAATAGATGATTTCATTACCTTCACAAACCAAACATTTTTTTTCATTCTTTCGTAATACTCTATTTCATTCAGCCTCTTAGTCTTGAATATCAAACACTACCCAAGTATTCAACCAAAGTAACTTATATATCATACCACTTGAAGTTGCATTTTTTTATTGTGATTTTGAGTAAAATGCAATTTTAGTCTATGTAGTTTGAGTCATTTTGTCAGTTTAGTCAAAAGGTTTCATTTTTCTCCTATGGGTCCAAAAAGGTTTCACCGTTGCTATTTTAGTCCACTGGGTCAACTTCATCCATTATTTATGTTAACGAGAATGGTAATTCGGTCATTTTATATGGCCGAATTGTCCTTCTAGTTAACAGAATTATATATAAAATAACTGAATTGCCCTTCTCGTTAACAGAAAAAATGGATGAAGTTGACCCAGTGGACTAAAATGGCAACGGTGAAACCTTTTTGGACATACAGAAAAAAATAAAACATTTAAACTAAACTGGTAAAATGCCTCAAACCAAAAGGACTAAAATGGCACTTAACTCTTGTGATTTTCTTTAGAGTAAAGTCCTTTTTGAGTCCCTATGGTTTGTGCATTTTAACTATTTGAATCCAAAAACTAAACATGTATTGATTTGAGTCCCTATGGTTTGTATTTTTAACCCTTTGAATCAAAAACGCAAACCTAATCCAAATCATGGGCTAAAGGGGTTGGATTCAAAGGGTTAAAAATACAAACCACAGGGACTCAAAGGGTTAGATGAGATTTCATTTTGGATTCAAAGGATTAAAAAAACAAACCACAGGGACTCAAATCAAGACAAGTTTGGTTTTTGGATTCAAATAGTTAAAATACGCAAACCACAGGGACTCAAAAAGGACTTTACTCTTTTCTTTAGAAAGTAGGGTAAATTACAATTTTCGTCATTTATGTTTGTATCAAATTACAATGGATAGCCTTTAACTTCAATAATTACAGTCATAATCCTTTATTTGGAAAACTCAGTACATTTCTCGTCCTTTAGCACTAACAAGGTTAAAATTTTCAGTCAAGTCTATTCATTTAAGGGCAGTTTAGTCTTTTTACTTAGTTATTTATAATATAAATAAATAAATTTTTTTATAAAATTAGCATTTTTATTTCATTCCAATCATCAGGGCAAATTACATAAGAATAGCAGGTAGACGAGCAACAAACTGCGCCGCCACCATCAAACAGCAGCAGCCACCATCAAACATATGAACTCTCTCTCTAAACAAACAGCAGCCACCACCATCAAACCCACCATCAACCACCAACAACCACCGTCACTAGATCTGTAGCATGCTGCCATAGACAACCCGTCACTTCTGAATCATCTTCAACCCCATTTCACCATTCCCATAATCCCAATTTCCACCATGGAAGTTTCACTCAGCAGATCACTTATAAACCCCACCAATCGCCACCTCATTATCACACTCCTCTCCAAACGCCACCCACATCCATCACATCTACATATTCGTCACTCCATCCTTTCATTTTCAAACCCCAATTCTCACAATCGCACCCATTTCCACAATTCAAACCTGTTAGGGGAGGATTTCTTAATGACCTGTGATCCTCAATTATTATCCTGCTTGGTGATCCTTACTTCTGTGTCAGTTAGTGATCCTCAGAAGTGCTTCAGGATCAGGATCATGGATCATCCTAAGGATCCTTATACTAATGATTGTCTGCTTTGAATTCGATATTGTTTTGCAGGAATACCAGTTTGGACTTAGTCTTGGTAACGTTCCTGGAGAATATTCCACGCTTATTCCGCACGTGCTTGACCATGGTGAACGTTATGGAGATCGTGGGGAGAAGGCATGAATTGCGGATAGTTAGTTATTTAGATATTTTACTAAATTTAAAAGGGGTAGCGAGCTAATTAGACAACACTTGGCTATATTTTTTGGCTACACACACTCGTACAACTGCACTCACCAGCTCTCGGCAAAACACTTAGCATTTTTCATACGTTTCTACACGATACACTATAGTGATCCTTGTACTTAGCTCGCTATCATCCGAAGTTGTAAAATGATTATTGTTTAATTTGAGTTGGTGATCGGTAGTTTCCATCACCCGAGGTTTTTTATGCCGGAGATCATACATTGATCAAGGGCTTTTTCCTCGTATAAATCTTTGTGTCCCCTGTGCAATTCATTTCATAGTGATCCTCATTGTTGTTTACCAATTCAAGCATCATACCCCGTAACAGAGAGTTTGGTTGCATCATCCTCGTCTGATTTTTGACCAAAACAGTTTGGCGCCCACCGTGGGGCAATTGGTGCTTCGTTCCTAAGAAATTCTCATTTTTGTGATCATTTCGATTCGTTACATCCAAGCAGATGGCTTCATCATCAAAGAACACCTCCAGTGCGATGTCTGCAGTCAATTCGTCCCAGGGCATTCCACCTTTGCCTCCACCACCTTCTGGACCTCAGAAAAATGCCGAGAAGAAACCAACTCCCATTTTCTCAAAACCTCCAACTTCTTCTGCTTCTTATACTCCTACTACTAGTGACTTGTTTACTCTGATTTTGCAGATGAAGGAGCATATACAGCAGCAGGACAAGACCAATGAAAGGATTCTTAGAGAAATTGGAGACATCAAGAAACAGAAGAGATCGGCAGAGGATCATTCCCCACTGATGCCCAGATCTTTGAATTTCGATACTCCGGTTATAACTTCTCAGCCTTCAGTGGTTCCAGACGTTCAATATGTGGGAGGACCAAAAGGAGTGCATTACGGATCATCAGCAATGACTCAGGCTTCAGGGTTACACTTCCAACCAGCAGGATCCCATCCTCAGCATATAGGATCCTTCGCAAGCTCAGGAGGATACTCGGGAGCGCAGCAGATTCAAGGGTTCTGGCCGTTTCAAGGATCCTCCCAGGTTCAAGGATCCTCCTATGTTCCAGGTGTAACACCTCGAAAATTTCGGGTTTAATAATAAAACGACACGTGTCATGTAAGACAAAACACGTTGAAAACCCGAATTTAATAAAGATAATTCGGTAGGATTTAAAGGGGCGTCATGTTAAATTGTTACCTCTGAACGACCTCAATAATAAATCCCAAGACCCGATATAATGTTACTACACATCCTTCATGCCTAAATTCAGAGAATTATTCACAATAATGGAATTGAAAAGCATGGTTGGATCCCACGAGTAAATTGAATGGTAAACCATTGTTTTCGGGTCTTGTTTATAGATTCAAGCAAACAATTATTAATGGTAGGGTTATTGATTGTACAAGACCCATAATAAAGGCCCCAATACTGATAAAACAAGTCCACAATTCGAGTTGCACATCAGTTGGCCTTTCAAATGCATGAAAGAACAAGTTTTGGTCCCTGATGACAAGCTTACGGACCGTAAGCTTGGGACCTTACGGTCCGTAAAGCAGCCCCCAGCGACCAGAAACGGGCAGCAGCCTGTTATACGCATTTTTAACCACTTTGGCCGGTTTTTCTCACTTGTGAACGACCCCTAAAATGTTCCTAGACCCTAGGGACATGTGTAAACGAATTGTGGTCACTTGTAGCCTTAGTTGTCAATGATTTATGGTGCTTGCAACTAGTATTTAAGGCTTTCATGTTACAAACATTCCTCATTCACTTCTCCTGCATTCTTGGATCCTTTCTGGAGCTAACAAGCAGCCTCAAGTGATAAAAATTCATGCATAGGACTCTTGTAAGTCTGCTAGTTCTTGTTTGTTTGAGTTTAGCTTAGTTAATTAGCTAAAAGTCAAACCGTCGTAATTACGGTTTGACTTCGAGATTAGTCACTAATGGCTCAGTCTTATCTCGAATTAAAAGTAGTTTTAGAATGGTATTTATGTGGGTAATAAAACCCCAAAAGGGTTTCCCCTGATCACCATCCTAAACAGGTCAAATGTCGGGTCAAACCTTTACTTAAAAAAGTCAACAAAATTATTAAAAGGTCATTTATGCATAATTAGCTATCTAGATCATATATAACCTGTTTGATTAGTGTTATAACTTAGTAATTAGTGTAAGAACATGTCCCAACATGTTCAACCCGACTATTTCCTGTTTAGACCCGGTTCGGAACCGAAAGTCACATAGTTTGACTTTTCGGTTGACTTTCAGTTCTGACCCGTTTGGGCATATTTTAGAAATGCCTCAGAGCTTAAATTGGATTAGGATACATGTTAGAACAACCCTCTGTGATCATACACCTTGGTTCACTAGTTATCCAATTAATATGCAAATTTCCGTTAATTGCTCATACGTTGACCGTTATGCCCTTATTACCTTAAAGCATGATTTATGAAAATGTAAAAGTGTAGAAACCTTAAATATTGATATATAAACTTGTATGCAAAGTTTGACATCAGTTTGACTTGTAGATTAAGAGTTATGCTCATTATCGCAAAACTAATGCTTTATGTTAACATAATGGCGTAATTAGCGTATAGCCTAGTTAAACATACTTTTTGGTATCAAACGCATTACCCACTGATATGATATATTATTTTGGGAATTTTAAAGATTTTTAATTAATTTTAGGCTGAGCATAACTCATAGTCGTAGGCTTAATCGGTAATTGTCGGTTTTGCCCTTACGGGCCATAAAATGAGTTTTACTTAGCTAAACGACTCCAAACCTTTTGCTACTGATCACATATGTTAAATAAATTATTTTAAGCCTTCTGGAAATATAAAAATATCAGATTTAAGTATGAAACCCGGTAAGGGCCTTTGATCGCCTTATTTAGCGTTATTAGCGCAGAGTATGTTTTAAAATTATATTGGACATACCCGGGTTGATACCTACTGATATAAGAGGCAAATTATCATATTTTAACAGTAAGCAAAAGTTGATAAACTCAGACTTCAGTTTTGAGCTTGTCGGCCTATGTGAAATTACCAAAATACCCCTACGGGGCCTAGTTTGGTTAAAGATGATAAATTTCACATATAAGCTTTAGCCTACTGATATAACTTATCAAATTGAGTATGTTTGCTGTTTACATTAGACCTGTAACTCAGTTAAACAATTAAACTCTTTTACAAACTTTAAAATGACCAAACTACCCCTACGGGGCATAGTTTGTGTTTAAATTAGTTCGGGGCATAACGAAAGACATCCTACTGATGTTACAACATATTTGAAGCATATTAACTTAGGAAACCTGTATATGGCTCTTACGGATACCCGTTACGCATATTACGCGTTCGGCTCGGTTTATGTAACAAGTTTACATAGATTAGCCGAAACGGGTCAAACCTTATCGGTTTTATCTCAAAATCCAGAATGTGAATAATAAACCCACGTTAAACAAGTCTTCAAACTTTTCGGGTCTAAATCACATTCTATCCGGTCTTCGCTTAATCGTGCGTACGAACCGTATCTTTGAAACTAGCCGGTCTAAGCTTAAGCTTAATTAAAGACCCGTTAGGATTCTAATAGGTTATTAAAAACCTTCGTTCCAGATTAGGAGCCCAGTAAAAGCTATCTGTACTTGCTGATTTGATATACGGCTGGGATTGAATTTATATTTAGCTCAGGTAAATACTTTTAACTTATTTTCCCTATACGGGCTTGGGTTACGGTACATAGCGTACCGCTTGATCGGGCATCAAATCTTCCACGCTTAGTGGTTAATTGAATAATTTGATCGGCTCGTTTTAAACAGATGTGTTTACTTTACAGCCTTCGGGGGGTTAATGACCATGTCCCGGATATCCTCGGCATTATCTTACGAGATTGCCACGACCTGAGCACGGGGTGTAGGCGTACACCCGTGTATAACTCACGTACAGTGGTGTGTCAATTGATCTTTAATCCGGATACGTCCGGACTACTGAACGCATAAGTAACACGTAAATCGTTCTCAAGATTATTATATTATCAAAATAATTCTCCCAAGTTAAAAAGATTAATTTTGCCTCTGTGCATTTTAATCAAAGTGTCAAGATATTTTGTGCCACGTGCATTCAAAACAATTTACAAACTCTTTTTCCAAAATGAGTCAGTTGAATGTATTTACCAGTGTAAACTGACGTATTTTCCAAAAAGGCTAAATGCAGGTACTATACGAACTTGGCTGGATAATTCTCCTTAGCATCAATAGAAGTCTCGCAAGCTTAAGATGCCTAAAAGTCTGTTGAACTATTGTTCAATTTTATGTACGATCCTTCTGTGGATAAACTTCCGAATATTGTGACATTTGATATTACAATAATAAATTCGGTTGTAATACATTTTCAATTGCTTCCGCTGTGCTTAATAATATTGTGTTGTTTGACTATTATGTTGCCAACCATGACGTCACAATACTCCCCACCGGGCCCACCGGTGACACGTGGAAATCGGGGTGTGACACCAGGATCCTCCCAGGTTCAAGGATCCTCCTATGTTCAAGGATCCTCCCAGGTTCAAGGATCTTCCTACGTCCCAGGATCCTCCCAGGTCCAAGGATCCTCTCAGTTTCAGGGATCCTTCCAGATTCCGGGATCCTTAAGGAGTTTGCAATCAGGGAGTTCCGATATCCATCAGGGGGATTTTATTCCAATGCAGACCATTGCTTCTACTGGTCCATCGGTCATTCCAGAGCCCCAACAATATGGATTCACATCCGCTCTTCCTAATTTGAATCCAATGGGAGGTAACACTTTCAATAATTCTTATACCACTAACCATGGCCTTATGCAGGATATAGGTATCAATCATGCCATGGCCAGAGAATTGCAAAAGTTAAAGGATATGATATCAAGTGTCCCAGGAGTGGTCAAGCCTATCCCGGAGATTGCAGATGGGAGCCACAAGATATCTCGTTTTGCACCACCAATCTGTGATGCTGAGATACCCAAGAGGTTCCATGTGCCTACCATGAAGTTGTATGATGGTTCAACAGATCCTGAAGAACACATAGCACAGTACAGGGAAAGGATGGAGATTAATCCCATCCCAGAAAGGTTAAAGGAAGCATGTCTGTGCAAGGGATTTGGATCCACTCTTACTGGATCGGCTCTTAAATGGCTGCTAAGTCTTCCCCCTTACTCTATTACCTCATTTGCTAATCTAGTTAACCTATTTAATAACCAGTTTTCTTGTAGTAGAAAATTTGAGCGTTTAACTAGTGATCTGTATAGGATAACCAAGGTCATAATGAATCATTAAGGGATTATATCACTAAATTTAGTAACGAATCCTTAGATATCCCTAACCTGGATATAGCTACGGCTGTTGAAGCCTTTAAAATGGGATTGCTTAGGGATTCATTATTCTATGATGATCTTGTTATGACACCATGCAGGAATCTAGATGAGGTAAGAACCCGGGCCCTTAGGTTCATCCGGCTAGAGGATGACAAAAGGATCCAGGAGAGGTTAGCAGGATCCTCAAAGCAAGAGAAGCAAGGATCCTCATTCAAGAACAACAAGTTCAGATCCTATAACAAATCTGATAACCAGAATGTGCATGCTGTTGAACAAGAAGAGGATGATGAGGATTATCCTCCAATTTCTGAATATTGTTTTTCTGTTGATAACAATGAACTAATCCTTGCGATGCAGAATTTAGGTGATAAAGCTAGATGGCCCAGGAAAAATGACAGACCAGCTGCAACTAAAGATAAGTCAAAGTGGTGCGCATATCATGAAGATTTTGGGCATCTCACAGAAGAATGCATCGCACTGAGAAAAGAAATTGGATACTTGTTGAGCAAGGGGCACTTGAAAGAATTATTGGGGAGAAAGAAGTCAAGGACTCAGGATCCTGAAAGGATCCCAGAGAAAGCTCCAGCCCCTCCAGCAGATGCACAAGTTATAAACTTTATTTCTGGATGATCAGACATTTGTGGAACATCATTCTCTGCAGCTAAAAGACATGCAAAGGAAACCAAGATGGATAATGGAGATAGACCCATTCGAACATCCAGTGTCTCCGAAGGAAAAGTTATAACTTTTGATGAGGATGATCGTGTTGACATTCAGGATCCTCATCATGATGGTTTGGTTATCACTCTTTTTATTTCTAACCATTTTGTTCGCATGATCCTTATAGACGGAGGAAGCTCTGTGAACATTATCCAGCTTGATGTCCTCAAAAAGATGAATATTCCTGAATCCAATATCATACCAAGATCCTCTATGCTCGTGGGATTCAGTGGCGAGACTAAGAATACTCTGGGGGACATTAAACTCCCAATCTATATCGAAGGCCTACATTCTTACCAAAAGTTTTGTGTTATTGACTGTTTATCTTGTTGTAATGTTATCCTTGGCAGGCCTTGGATACATGACATGAAGGCAGTCCCATCCACTTATCATCAATGTGTGAAGCTTCATAGTCCTTGGGGAATAGTGAAGATTGATAGTGATCAGCAAGAGGCTAAGAACTGCTACACCTCATCAATGAAACCAACATCAAAGTCAAGGGAGCAATAGCAATTAAAACGTCCTCCAAGGGATGTCTTGGAGGCAAGAGAACAGGATATAGTAGAAATCCTTATGGATCCTGATGATCCTGAATCTAAAGTTTATATAGGATCAGGGATCCTTGGCGAAATAAAGGAAGACGTCATATCCTTCCTCAAAAGGAGAAAGACTACCTTTGCATGGAAACACGAAGACATGACAGGTATATCTAAAGATATAATCACTCACAAACTTGGCATTGATAGGTCCTTCAAACCAATCCATCAAAAGAGGAGGAAATTTGCACCAGAAAGAAATGCCATTATCCAGGAGGAGGTAGAGAAATTACTCCGAGCAGGTATGATTAGAGAGGTCAAGTATCCAAGATGGTTGGCCAATGTGGTTGTTGTGCAAAAGAAAAACGGAAAGTGGAGGGTATGTGTTGATTTCACCGATTTAAATAAGGCATGTCCCAAGGATCCTTTCCCATTACCCCACATTGACTCCATGGTGGATGCAACTGCGGGTCATGAACTGTTAACTTTTATGGATGCTTCATCTGGATTTCAACAAATTCAAATGGAACCATCCGATCAAGAGGATACAGCCTGTATGACTCCAACTGGTATATACTGTTATATTGCTATGCCATTTGGACTAAGAAATGCAGGTGCAACTTATCAAAGGCTAGTGAATATGATGTTCAAGGATCAGATTGGACAGACTATGGAGGTTTACATAGACGATATGGTGGTAAAATCAAAAAAGGCTGAGGATCACCTAAGAGACTTGGAGGAAGCATTCAATATCCTTGACAAATATAACATGAAACTTAATCCTTCAAAATGTCACTTTGGTGTTAAAGCAGGTAAATTCTTAGGATATATGGTGACAAAGAGAGGCATCGAAGCCAGTCCAGAACAAATCAAAGCTATAGTAAACATCAAGTCCCCTGCCAATGCTAAGGATGTTCAGAGGTTAACAGGCAGGATTGCAGCTTTAAACAGATTCATATCCAAATCCTTAGAAAAGTGCAAGGAATTCTATGATATCCTAAGGAAGAACAAGAAATTCGAGTGGACTGAGAAGCATGAAAGTGCCTTAAGAGCTCTTAAGGATTACCTATCCTCGGCCCCGGCCTTGATGAAACCAGAAAAAGGAGATGTGTTATCCTTATATCTCGCGGTATCCTCAAAAGCAGTAAGTGTCGTCCTTGTTAAGGATCACGAAGGTACACAACATCATGTCTATTATGTAAGTAAGAGTTTACTTGATGCTGAATCCAGGTATTCACACTTAGACAAACTTATCCTTGCATTAATTATGGCATCTACTAAATTGAGACATTATTTTGAAACTCATGCCATTATCATCAAAACTAATTTTCCAATTAAGAATGTCCTCAGGAAACCTGAAATGTCAGGAAGGATGGCTAAGTGGGCAGTGAAGCTTAGTGCATATGATATAAGATATGAGCCCAGGACAGCCATTAAATCCCAAGCATTAGCCGACTTTGTAGCAGATTTCAGTAGTGATTTGCAAAAGGAAGCTGAGTTAGAAGTTCAGCAGCTAGAGGAGACCAAGGATCCTTGGATACTCTATACTGATGGATCCTCAAATGTCAAAGGAACAGGGCTTGGAATACTACTAAAATCGCCACAGGGGGACATAATACCCCACTCTATAGCTTGTGAGTTCCAAACCACTAACAATGAGGCTGAATATGAAGCCTTGATAGCTGGCTTGCAAATTGCTAAGCATATGAGGATCAGGTATCTTGAGGTACATGTAGATTCTTTGTTAATCACTAACACTTTAATGGATCCTATGCTGTTAAAGGTGAAAAGCTAATCAAATATTTGGAGATAGTCAAAGAATTGGCACTCTCTTTTGTATCCTTTAGTTTGACACAGGTACCAAGGGAAGAGAATGCAGAGGCAGATGCATTAGCCAATTTAGGATCATCCTTGAAGATCCCGGAGGATATCAAGATCCATATTATCCATATCCTGACCCCGGCTATCGAGGATCATGTGGCTATGGAGATAGTAGAGGATTCTGCAATCATCCCTAGTGATGATAATCAATCTCATTTAGGATCATGGATCCTTCCAATCATGAGATACATACAACATGGAGAGATTCCTACAGGAGAAAACCCTAGGGTTTTCAAAATTAAGGTATCTCAATTCACAATTTTAAATAATATGTTGTATAAACGATCTCTTGCAGGACTATATTTAAGATGCATTGAGGATCCTGAAATCCAAGAAGTTTTAAAAGACTTCCATGAAGGAGATTGTGGAAACCACACTGGGGGCAGGGCATTATTCTCAAGGATCCTGAGGACAGGATACTATTGGCCAACTATGAAGAGAGATGATGTGGAGTATGCTAAGAAGTGTGATCCTTGTCAGAGACACAGCAATATCCTTCATCAACCAGCTGAATTATTGCATCCTATATCCTCCACTTGGCCATTCATGAGATGGGGCATGGATATAGTTGGTAAGCTCCCTAAGGCACCTGGTGGAAAAGTGTTCATGCTTGCTATGACTGATTACTTCTCCAAGTGGATAGAGGCTGAAGCTTTTTCCCAAGTCAGAGAAAAGGAAGTTATATCCTTCATTAAAAGAAATATTATAACTAGATTTGGTATTCCTTCTGAAATTATATGTGATAATGGTTCCCAATTCATTGGGGGCAGAACTACTAACTTTTGTGACAGCTGGGGGATTAAGATGATAACATCAACACCAGTCCACCCACAAGCTAATGGTCAGGCAGAATCCTCCAATAAGATCATCATCAACAATTTGAAGAAGAAGCTTGGATCCAAGAAAGGGAAATGGGCAGAAGAACTACCTTATGTGCTTTGGGCTGATAGGACAACTCCTAAGAATGCTACAGGCCAAACTCCATTCTCTTTGGTATTTGGGGCAGAATCAGTGATCCCTACAGAAATGATGGTTCCAACTGCTAGAACAAGTACTCGTGATCCTGAGGAAAATGATGAGAACTTGGTTCAAGACCTGGATACTATAGAAGAAATCAGAGATTTGGCAAGGATAAGGATGGCCAGTTATCAGCAAAGAATGGCTGGAGCCTACAACAAAAATGTCAGGATCAGGAAATTCCAAGTTGGTGATATGGTACTAAGGAAAGCATTTCAGAATACCACCAATCCTGCTGATGGAAAGTTGGCACCAAAATGGGAAGGACCTTACTTGATTGAAGCTGAGGCAGGAAAGGGGGCATATCGATTGCTAACAATGGAAGGTGATTTGCTACCTAGAGCCTGGAATGCTGTCCATTTGAAGAAATACTTCATGTGATAAGGATCCATGATCCTCACATGATAAATATCCTTAAAGGATCCTTAAAGCACAGATGATCCTCATTTTGGTAACATTCTAATCTTAAACTATTTCATTTCCTTACTTTCTCACATAAGGATAAGGATCCTGCATCCTTTATCCCCCTTTCACGTGATTTTGAGTTTTGAAGGTTCAGGTACTCTTAGCAAAAGGATGATTATCCACAAAAGCAACCAGTTACTTGGGTTTGACCCCAGTTATTTGGGCTTGACCCCAGTTCCGCCAGTAGCGCACGATGATCCTGGTATAGTTCATGGCAGTGGGACCAGTACTCGTTTTAGGGGCTGATAATTCCATTGTACTGGCTATACCTAGGATCCTACGTATAATGGTAGACGTACCATACATCCGTTCTTAAGGTTTCTAACGTTTTCACGTTAGCTAAGGTTTTGGCATTTTCATGCCACTAAGTTTGGATAGTCGCCAGTTAGGGCCATACTCCAGTTCACGCACGATCCTTGGGCTTGTCCCCAGTTATCCTTGGGCTTGTCCCCAGTTATCCTTTGGGCTTGTCCCCAGTTGCTAACTTTTATCTTATAATGGCTTAGTCCCAAGTTATGTTCTATTTCAGGTCTTCGAAGTTAAACAACCAAGGATCCTTGATCCTTACCTCTTACTAAGGTTTGTCCTATGATTATCCTGGTTATAGTATTAAGGGTTAGGATCCTAACTTGGATCCTCAGGTATGATCCTTAACTGTTTTGATTTTATTCATTGATTATTTGAATAACCCTAATACTTTGACAACCGAACTCATGATCCTTAAAATATACTACTTTTTGGAATTTTTAAACTTTAGGATATTTGATCCTGGATCATATCCTAAACTTTTTATCTAATTTATTCAACTTTTCTTATTCAGACAAGTGTACATCAAAACAATTGAAAATTAAAAGGACAAACAAGGATAATAACACAAGATAAGCCAAAAAAGATTAAAGTTATTTTATTAACAAAGGTTTAACCGTCGAAGGTTGTCAAAATTGCCAACCCACGTTTCTACCAGCAAAACGTGGCCCATCCACATGGGTTGGCAACGGGTGTCCATTGTTAATGCGATTATAGCAAGTGCAGGAAATCAAAAGGCGGCAGGATCACAATGGCTTCATCCCCCAAACAGAGGATCCCTCCACCATTTGTAATCCTACCTATTATCCAAAGGATCCTAGATCCTTAATCCTAAAACTATTGTTCAAATACAGACCATCATTGTTTTAAAACAGCACAACCACAAACTAAACTACTACCGAATTTAAAAAATTGGGCTCCGGCTACGTCTAGAAATGTCCATCATTGCCCAATCGTGCAGCCTACACCTTCGCTGCATCTTCATCCCCTCCAGCTTCGGTATCCTTCACCTGATCCTTCCCACTACCTCCAGCCTCGATCGCCAAAACCTCCTCACCCTCCTCATCATCTTCCAGATCAGCTAACCTCGCTTTCCAGCCCTCAACATCCCAGCTGCTTCTTTCGAAGTCAGGATCTTGAGCCTCCTGGGCCATCTTCAGTTTTGTCTTGTACATTCTGATGGCAGCGGAGACCTTTGCACCTTCTATGAGATCATGTTTCTCGTAGTCGATGTCGATCAAGATTTTAGCTGTCTTAGTCTTGGCGTCTTGAAGGGCTTTTTCGAGATCAGCAATCTTAAGATCTTTGAGCACTGCAACTTGTTGGAGGTCAACAATCTTCTTATCCAGCTCCTCAATGCTCCCCACGTAGTCTTCAATCTCAGCAAATTTCTGCAAAAGAGACAAAGCAGTTCAAAATCAGATGGTCCTCAAATAAGTAGGATACCTAGGCAGAATTGGTGATCCTCACGTCATTGAAGTATTCAAGGAATTGGTGGCGGATCAGTGGCAGGCCTTGTAGATCCTCTATCTCAGAATTTTTCCTCTTCTTGCCACCCCTTCCTTTAATGGGTGCCTTGGGGATGGAGACACTAGGGCTGGCAATGGCCTTCTTCTTTCTGGATCGAACAGTGTCAAGGTCGGCCATGTTGAACTGGGAGGCAGGCTTGGAAGCTTTTCCGGCACCTACACATTCAAAGCAAGATAAGTATCCTTATCCTATTTCTATTTAACTATTTATTTAAATCTTTAACTATATAAAAAGCAGGATACTTACTTGACATGGTGACTGAGCCTGAGGATACCTCTTGAGAATCCTGGGTGATTGTCTTGAATGATCTTGTTTCAGGACCGAGTCTTCTAAAAATAGCAAGCCTTTCCTTAGTATCAGGAGACGGTATGAGGTGTGAAACAGTGACAGCTGCATAACATAAAACAAAAGGGGGTTAGTGATCCTATCACAAGAGCAAGATTACCTGGTGATCCTTCTCAGGATCCTCTGTCCTACCATGGGTGGACCACTTCCTTGGTAGATCCTTTCCGTTTGGAATGGTATCCCTTCTGACAAAGAAAAAGCGTCGTTTCCAGTTTGTATCGTTCTTGGTGGCTTTAAAAATGGGATGTTCTTCGCCGGGTTTTCGCTTAAACAGATATCGGTGGGATCCAAACGTCGTGAGATCATACATCTCTGCCAGTTCCGACATTCCTAAATCAATCCCTTCCTGCTCTATGATCCTTTCAAGGGTATATAAGACCCTCCAGATCATCGGCATAGCTTGGATGTAGGAGATGCCGGTAAGGGAGAAAAAGGATTGGGTAAAAGCTGGAAAAGGATAGGTGTATCCTATGGTGAATGGGGTAACAGGAAAGGCAACCCATGTCTCAGAAATGTAGTCGCTCAGAACAGTGGGATCGAAGGGTTTGAGTGTTCGCCGGAAAGCAGTGCCGGATCTTATCTATTTGCGGATCAGAAAAGCAACACCTCTCATTCGTTGAGTCTTTGATGATCCCTTGACTCTTCAAGGGGCTATCCTTCTGGTGATCCTTGGCGGGGGAGGACCGGAGCATCATTCTTAACGTGATGTTGGTAAAGAAAGAAAAACAGAGTAAGAGAAGGAGAAATAGGAAAAGAGATACCTGATTGATCTTCGGCTGAGAATTTAAAGGGAGTTTCTCTTGAATTTAAATGCAAATTGATCCTATCTCTAACTCCTATTTATAATGATGATTTGCAAGATTGTCACTTCAGTGACGTCAGGTTTGCAACGGCTAGTCCGTCTTCAACGGCTAGTTATCCGTTAGTTTGTTGCGGATAAGATCAACAAAATACAACTCGTTTATTTACAATATTACTCCTTATATTTTGGGGGCAATTGTTAGGGGAGGATTTCTTAATGACCTGTGATCCTCAATTATTATCCTGCTTGGTGATCCTTACTTCTGTGTCAGTTAGTGATCCTCAGAAGTGCTTCAGGATCAGGATCATGGATCATCCTAAGGATCCTTATACTAATGATTGTCTGCTTTGAATTCGATATTGTTTTGCAGGAATACCAGTTTGGACTTAGTCTTGGTAACGTTCCTGGAGAATATTCCACGCTTATTCCGCACGTGCTTGACCATGGTGAACGTTATGGAGATCGTGGGGAGAAGGCATGAATTGCGGATAGTTAGTTATTTAGATATTTTACTAAATTTAAAAGGGGTAGTGAGCTAATTAGACAACACTTGGCTATATTTTTTGGCTACACACACTCGTACAACTGCACTCACCAGCTCTCGGCAAAACACTTAGCATTTTTCATACGTTTCTACACGATACACTATAGTGATCCTTGTACTTAGCTCGCTATCATCCGAAGTTGTAAAAGGATTATTGTTTAATTTGAGTTGGTGATCGGTAGTTTCCATCACCCGAGGTTTTTTATGCCGGAGATCATACATTGATCAAGGGCTTTTTCCTCGTATAAATCTTTGTGTCCCCTGTGCAATTCATTTCATAGTGATCCTCATTGTTGTTTACCAATTCAAGCATCATACCCCGTAACAGAGAGTTTGGTTGCATCATCCTCGTCTGATTTTTGACCAAAACAAAACCCATCTCTGTTCACTCAATCCCCATCACACTCCACCATCAGTCACAATAACCCATTATGCCTAAACCCTTTTGCTCGAATTTCATCTTGTCACAGTGACAACTCGTTTGAGTGGAAGTTGGGTCTGGATGGGGGAAACGGTGGAGGGTTAGGGTTTGTTTCAGAGGATAAACGACTGCTTATGATACAAATTACAAATACATACATACATACACATATAGATACAAATTCTTACGTCATTCCAGAGGTAGAAAGAAATATTCCAAAAAGTTCTCTGCTTTGCATCATCATCACCAAAATCTTTGTGATTTAATCTTTGGGGTTCTTGTTCTTCATCATCATCTTATTATTATTGTTAATATCGATCTGGGTCACCGACTGCTTTGTGGGTTCTCTATTTCATTGATGAGAAGATCCATTGGGGGTTATTGGGATTCACAAGTCGTCGAACGACGGCGGAGAGAGGTGGGTGGGGAAGAGCAGTGGCGAAGCTTGAAGTTTTCGTCGGGGGGGTCGAAAACGTATATACCCAAAAATTTCTATAGATACGGGGGGTCGAAAACGTATAAACCCAAAATTTTCTATACGAAAACTACATGTACAACACTACTGAGCGAAAAGTTCGGGGGGTCGGGCGCCCCTCCCGGCCCCTTAAATGCTACGCCCCTGGGGAAGAGAGAGAAGCGGCGGAGAAAGAGGGTGGAGAAGGTGGAGGAGAGAGAGGAAGCCATGGTGGTGATTATGGTGGAACTGTGGAAGAGGATGAAGGAGATGGGTGATTATGGTGGAACTGTGATTACGGTGGAACTGGAACATCATCTGTGGAACAATCATAATTTTCATTTATATATATTTTTTAATTCAATTAATTTAATTTTAGAGTAAAATTACCAACTTACCCTCATGTGCAAGCCACATGTTATACTTAACTGAAAATTTTGACAAGGTTAGTGTTAAAGGACGTAAGGTGTAATGTGTTTTCCAAATAAAGGACTGTGACTGTAATTATTGAAGTTAAAGGTCATCCATTGCAATCTGATACAAACATAAAGGACGAAAAGTGTAATTTACCCTAGAAAGTATTATATTTTTTTGGATAACAATAGGTTTGAACCGGAGTTATGGAAGAACCTAAATTGAACACCTAGCTGTAGCGGGTGCGGATCCATCTGTTTTGGGTCGGTTATTTGGATTACTCACTCACCGAAAGTTTCCTACTTTCCTCCTTATTTCGGGTCGGGTTCGCTCAACATCCTGCTTTTAACATTGAACTTTAAACCCATTTCAAATCCATCGAACTCAATCGCTTTTCCCTTTTTCCTCTCATCATATCACTTCAATTAAATGAGGTAAAATTTGTTTTTTCATGATCTAATTATTGATCAGTTTAAGTATATTGTAGCAATTTGGTACCTGTTTTAGTGGAATTTATATTAAGGAATATTATGAGCTATTATTGATCAATATTCTTTAATTCATTTTGGTTTTTGTTTAATTTTTAAATTAAGTTGATAACTTTATTATTAAGTGTTGAATTAGGGTGCTTGTGTAATATGTATATAGTTTTGGACTAAGGGTGTATGTGCCTGTAGTCACCATTAGATCATAAGATTTTAATTTCACTAGATGGTAAATGAGTATAGTACAACAAGTATAACAAACACGAGTTTGGATATCGATTCATAAGGGATGCCTAAATTTCCGGAAAACTCACGAGGCTCCATCGATATCCTGCTAACTAGTGGGATCAGGTAAAACGCTTGTTTCTTTTTCATAGTGAGTCAGTTTTTATTTGAGAAGTGTGGAACGTGTACTGTGGCAGATGTGTGTGACATCTTAAACAAATCCTACATCGAGGTGGACAATTTTATGCATCAAGTTACCTCACAGCGCAGCTACATGTAGTTCGACTGTTGTCATCTACACCTTATTATGAATTATAAGATTACTATTTTTCTAGTCCTTTTTGGTTTGTCAATGCTATGCCTTTCTTTGAAATACATTTTTCAATTTGTTCTGCTTACGTGAACGTTGATTTGTTTACTTATGTATTGGTGGTAATTTGATAACCGTACTTCTTTTTCATCTATTTTACCCTGTATTTTTTGTAGTTTTGCAGGACACTAATGCATTCACTTAAGCTTAATGCTGGTTGGGCACGCCAGTTCTCAACATCGTTTTCTAAAGAACCTTGTATGGTTCCATGGATCAGAGCCAGATCCCCAAAACCCGACCCTCCAATAGAAATCCCAAGAAAGACCAAATATATTTCTCACGAATCGGTTATCAAGTTGATCAAACGTGAGAAAGATCCACGTCGTCTTCTTAGCATTTTTAACATGGTGACTAATCAAAGGGGTTTTAGTCACAATCACTCGACTTACGCTGTTACCCTCCACCAACTCGCCCGTTTAAAAGAATTTGAACATGTAGATTTGGTTCTTCATCAAATGACGTATGAAACCTGCAAGTTCCATGAAAGTATATTTCTTGATCTTATGACACATTTCTCAAAATTTTCACTTCATAACAGGGTTGTAGAGATTAAATAAATGCAATTTTTTTATTGTGATTTTGAGTAAAATGCAATTTTAGTCTCTGTGGTCTGGGTCATTTTGCCAGTTTAGTCAAAATGTTTTATTTTTCGCCTAGGGGTCCAAAAAGGTTTCACCGTAGCTATTTTAGTCCACTAGGTCAACTTCATCCATTATTTATGTTAACGAGAATGGTAATTCTGTCATTTTATATGACCAAATTGCCCTTCTAGTTAACAGAATTAAATATAAAATAACTGAATTGCCCTTCTCGTTAACAGAAAAAATGGATGAAGTTGATCCAGTGGACTAAAATGGCAACGGTGAAACCTTTTTGGACTCACAGACAAAAAATGAAACCTTTAGACTAAACTGGTAAAATGGCTCAAACCACAAGGACTAAAATGGTTGTGAATTTTCTTTAGAAAGTACTAGGTTAAAACCCCGTGTATTACACGGGCTGAATAAATATAATTTTATATAATAAATAATAAAAAGTTTTTTTTTGAACCCCGTATATTGTACGGGTTAAATAAATGTAATTTTATATATCAAATAATAAAAAAGTTATATCTTTAAAAACCATGTGTATTACACAGATTAAATAAATGTAATTTTGTATACTAAATACTAAAAACGTCGTATCTTTAAAAAACCCGTGTATAATCGGGTTGAATAAATCTACCAAATAATAAAAAAATTACATCCTTAAAAACCCCGTATGTTACACGTGTTGAATAGATCTAAAAAATAGTTGTATTTTTAAAAACCATGTGTATTACACATATTAAATAAATGTAATTTTGTATATTAAATACTAAAAATGTCGTATCTTTAAAAAACCTGTGTATAGTCAGGTTGTAGAATCTACCAAATAATAAAAAAAAATTGTTTCCTTAAAACACGTGTTGAATAAATCTAATTTTACATAGCAAATGATAAAAAAAATTATATCTTTAAAAACTTCGTATATTACATGGGTTATATAAATGTAATTTTTTTAATTTCTTGAATATTAATTTATTATTTATAAATTTAACATAAGATAAGTAGGAAATAGAGGTATTTGTTTTAAAAATATACCAGGTTAGAACCCCGTGTAATACACGGGTTGAATATATGTAATTTTATATATCAAATAATAAAAAAAATATCTTTGAAACCTCGTTTATTACACAGGTTGAATAAATGTAATTTTACATACCAAATAATAAAAAATATATCTTTAAAAATCTCATTTATTACATGGGTTGAATAAATGTAATTTTATATATTAAATAATAAAAAGTTATATCTTTAAGAACTCTGTGTATTGTACGGGTTGAGTAAATTTTATTTTATATATTAATAATGAAAAAAGTTACATTTTTAAGAAACGCATGTATTGTATGGATTGAGTACATGAAATTTTATATACCAATCAATAAAAAGTTATCTTATTATATTTTTATAAACTCTGTGTATTATAAAACTTTTGGACTAAACTGACAAAATAACCCAAACCACATGGACTAAAATGACATTTAACTCTTTACATTACATTAATTTATATTTAGTGTACGTCTTTTGTTAATCTATACATATAATAAAAGAAACCACTTTGAGGACACTTGTCATCATATTAGGCCATATCTTATGGATAATTATAATTTTAGTTTAATATATTCTAATTAATTATAGATAATCCTCCTACTAAATATTATTTAGTTTAATTATTACTTTTATATTTATCTATTTACTTCAAATTCAAACTTAGTTATCTAATTTGATATTAGAGTAAATTACGATTTTGGCCCCTGTGGTTATATCACTTTTACCCTTTTAGCCCAAAAATAATTTTTTTAACATCTGTGTCCTCAACGTCTTTTTGCTAACCCTTTTGGTAGAAAAAAAGATGTTGTGGGATCAGATGTTAAAAGATTCGTTTTTTGGCTAAAAGGGTAGAAGTGATATCACCACAGGGACCAAAATTGTAATTTGCTCTCGATATTAACTATATATTTGAACGTTTTGTTTAGTTTGGTATCAAATAGATTTTACGAAACTTAAAATAAAATTAACTAATATTATTTATCATTTCTACATTTACAAGTTTTAAATAAATGGTTAAATTTATTGAGACTTCGTTACATTTACAAGTTTTAAATAAAAGATTAAATTTATTGAGAATTTGTTAATAATTTTTACTACAATATAATAATCTATTTATATCAATATAAATATATATTTATACTATACTATATAATAAAACATTAATGTGTAACACCTATCATTCATTGTAAACATTTATTTTATGATTTTCTCGCCTCACTTCCAAACTTATCTTATATTAATTAAATAAATAAATGAATAATGAGCTAATATTAAATTTTATCCTACTTTAAGTTTTAAATACCATTCCTCTATTTTTCTAATAAAATATTATTCTAAAATTTAAATTGTTAATTTAAGATATTTTTAAATAAAACAAATTATTTATCACGAAAACCAAACTTTGTATTAATATATGAAATATTTTTATTTTCATTACTAAAAAAATTATTATATCAATTTGTTACATAATTTATAAATCAATTTGTCGGAATTGGTACCAACATTTTATCACTCAAATAGATATTGATTTGCTTCTTGAATAACATATCTTCTTTTCAAGAACCATCTTCACAATCATTATATCCATCGCGTATCGAGTATTATCCATTAATATATTGAAAGATATGACTTTTTTATTATTGGTATATAAAATTAGATTTATTAAACCCGTGTAATACACATGGTTTTTTTATAGATATACCTTTTTTATTATCTACTATACAAAATTACATTTATTCGACCCGTGTAATTGATGAGATTTTTTAAGATATAACTTTTTATTATTTGATATATAAAATTAGATTTATTCAATTCGTATTTGGTATATAAAATTACATTTATTCAACACGTGTAATAAATGAGGTTTCTTAAAGTTGTATTATTTTATTATTTGGTAAACAATATTACATTTATTCAACTCGTGTAAAACAAGCGGTTTTAAAGATATAACTTTTTTATTTGGTATATAAAATTATATTTATTCAACCCGTACAATATGGTTCTTATAGATATAACTTTTTATTATTTAATACATAAAATTATATTTATTCAACCCGTGCAATAAAAGAGGTTTTTAAAGATATATTGTTTTATTATTTAGTATATAAAATTCATTTATTCGACCCGTGTAATACACGGGGTTATAACCTAGTGTCAAGATAAATAATTTTGAAATGTAATAAATATTTCAAAAGATTATATTATCTCCTATACGAATTGTTTTAATTTAATTTTATTATTATCTTTTAATTAATATTAATTATCTATAATTAAGTAGGAGATAAAGATGAGAAAACTAAAAAATAGATGGCTCCAATGAATGACATGTGTCCCCCTAGCGTTTGACACGTTCGGCTCCTTGGCGCCGGAGGCGGTTCGGTTCTTGGCTAGAGTTCAGCGTGTGGTCCACAGCAACTTTTCGACCCCTCAGGGGCGAGGCTTTGTTTTTAGTAGATTAGGGTTTTCCATTCAGAAGGGGATGGCGGCGCAGTTTGTTGCCCGTCTACATAGCCGGCCCTGGGGGTGGGCGGGGAGGACCACCGGCCAGGGCCCGATATTTCGAGGGCACATTTTTTTATGAAAAAAACTCGATATATATATGTAAAATATTTTTTTAATAGGGTACACCCATACAAACACCAATATAGGTCTCCTTACAAAACTATTTTTATGGTTTAGATTAGTTATTAACCCCTTTGGCATTAGGTTTAGACCTTTAGTGAGTCCAATACCCAATTTCATTAAGGCCTAAGGGCATATTTTTTCGAGCTCCAACAGGGTACACGAATTATCAGGGCCGGCCCTGCCCGTCTACCTGCTATTCTTATGTAATTTGCCGTGTTGATTGGAATGAAAACATTATTATAACTTAAAAAAAAAAATTGATGATGTATTCAATGAATGACACGTGTTCAAAAGTTGGTTTCTTTTATTATATTATATAGTAGATAGATTATATTTTTTTGGATAAGAGTTGGTTTGAACCGGAGTTATGGAAGAACCTAAATTGAACACCTAGCGGTAGCGGGTGCGGGTCCATCTGTTTTGGGTCGGTTATTTGGATTACTCACTCACCGAAAGTTTCCTCCTTATTTCGGGTCGGGTTCGCTCAACATCCTGCTTTTAACATTGAACTTTAAACCCATTTCAAATCCATCGAACTCAATCGCTTTTCCCTTTTTCCTCTCATCATATCACTTCAATTAAATGAGGTAAAATTTGTTTTTTCATGATCTAATTATTGATCAGTTTAAGTATATTGTAGCAATTTGGTACCTGTTTTAGTGGAATTTATATTAAGGAATATTATGAGCTATTATTGATCAATATTCTTTAATTCATTTTGGTTTTTGTTTAATTTTTAAATTAAGTTGATAACTTTATTATTAAGTGTTGAATTAGGGTGCTTGTGTAATATGTATATAGGTTTGGACTAAGGGTTTATGTGCCTGTAGTCACCATTAGATCATAAGATTTTAAATTAAGTTGATAATTTTATTATTAAGTGTATGTGCCGGAAAACTCACGAGGCTCCACCAATATCCTGCTAACTAGTGGGATCAGGTAAAACGCAACTTGCGTTGATAGGTGTAAAGTATTGCGATTGTTCAATATCTTTTATCGTGAGGGGACAATATTATCATGTTACACGACGTATTGTTTTGGGCATTAAAGTTCAGGTTTCCCTCGACTTATTGTTATGGTCAGGAAGAAAAGCTTTTATCTTTTTATACGTTCAGCTCTATAACCATCCTTCTTTCTTGAAGATAGCGATGTTAACATATGTTATATCTTGCTATGGATGAGATTTTACTGGTACATTTCTTTGATTGGGTACGTTTCGTGTTTAGAAAAATGTCGATGAACATTTATCGGACTGGTACATTGCCACTGTCTATTTCAAGGGCTGAAATTTCTACAGTTTTTGAGGAAATGCTGGTTAGAGACTAACTTTTTTTGTTATAAATCATTATTACGACAACTACTAGATCATTAGGATATCGCTGCTGCTCTTCAAAACCTTGTGCCTATTTTTATTTGAGAAGTGTGGAACGTGTACTATGGCAGATGTGTGTGACATCCTAAACAAATCCTACATCGAGGTGGACAATTATGTGCATCAAGTTACCTCACAGCGCAGCTACATTTAGTTGGACTGTTGTCATCTAATCCTTATTATGAATTATAAGATTAATATTTTTCTAGTCCTTTTTGGTTTGTCAACGCTATGCCTTTCTTTGAAATACATTTTTCAATTTGTTCTGCTTACGTGAACGTTGATTTGTTTACTTATTTACTGGTGGTAATTTGATAACCGTACTTCTTTTTCATCTATTTTACCCTGTATTTTTTGTAGTTTTGCAGGACTCTAATGCATTCGCTTAAGCTTAATGCTGGTTGGGCACGCCGGTTCTCAACATCGCTTTCTA
The DNA here is from genome assembly GCA_030545235.1 of Helianthus tuberosus. NCBI lineage: Eukaryota > Viridiplantae > Streptophyta > Magnoliopsida > Asterales > Asteraceae > Helianthus > Helianthus tuberosus. The sequence continues at coordinate 38,911,639 of CM060435.1, read as the reverse complement.
AAGAACCTTGTATGGTTCCATGGATCAGAGCCAGATCCCCAAAACCCGACCCTCCAATAGAAATCCCAAGAAAGACCAAATATATTTCTCACGAATCGGTTATCAAGTTGATCAAACGTGAGAAAGATCCACGTCGTCTTCTTAGCATTTTTAACATGGTGACTAATCAAAGGGGTTTTAGTCCCAATCACTCGACTTATGCTGTTACCCTCCACCAACTTGCCCGTTTAAAAGAATTTGAACATGTAGATTTGGTTCTTCATCAAATGACGTATGAAACCTGCAAGTTCCATGAAAGTATATTTCTTGATCTTATGACACATTTCTCAAAATTTTCACTTCATAACAGGGTTGTAGAGATGTTCAATGCGATCCAACCTATCGTTCGTGAAAAGCCGTCGCTAAAAGCTGTTAGCACATGTTTGAATCTTTTAGTTGACTCGAATCAAGTTGATCTAGCAAGAAGTTTCCTCTTGCATACCAAAAAGACTCTTGACTTACATCCCAACACTTGCATTCTCAACATTTTGGTTAAACATCACTGCAAAAACAGGAATATCGAATCTGCGTTTGAGGTGGTAAAGGAGATGAAGTTATCGGATGTTTCTTACCATAATTTGATCACTTATTCAACTTTAATGGAAGGTCTTTGTGAAACAGGGAGACTGCAAGAAGCAATCAATCTTTTTGAGGAAATGGTTTCAAAAGATAAGATCGTTCCTGATGTGTTGACCTACAATATTCTAATTAACGGGTTTTGTCGTGGTGGGAAAGTTGATCGGGCTATAAAGATAATTGACTTCATGAAGAAAAACGGGTGCGTCCCGAATATATTTAACTACTCAACTTTAATGAACGGGTTTTGCAAAGAAGGAAATCTACAAGAGGCGAAAAGGGTGTTCAATGAAATCAAAGGTGTCGGGTTACATCTTGACAAAGTTGGTTACACCACATTTATCAATTGTTTGTGTAGAAGTGGGGAAATCGATGAAGCTATTCGGGTTTTAAAAGAAATGGAAGAAAAAGATTGTAAAGGTGATCATATCACTTTTAATATTATACTTGTGGGACTATGCAGGTATGATAGAACTTATGAAGCTCTTGAAATGCTGGAAAGACTACCTTATGAAGGTGTTTATTTGGACAAATCTAGTTATAGGATTGTGCTGAATTCTCTATGCAAGTTGGGATATTTGCAGAAAGCAACAGAGTTGGTTGGTGTGATGGCGAGCAGGGGATTCCTCCCTCATTTTGCTACATCGAACGAGTTGCTGGTCCATCTGTGTGAAGCTGGAAGTGTTGTGGATGCAGCCATGGTGTTGGTGGTGTTGGCGCAGATGGGGTTTAACCCTGAACCACGTGTGTGGAGTCGGCTCGTGGAGGTAATATGTAGGGAAAGAAGGTTGCTCTCTACATTTGAACTCGTTGATGTATTGACAAAAGGAACCACAGATGGTGGAAACAGAGAAGGATTTAGAACTATGACAAGTGAAAGTAGCATTTGAAGTTGATGTGTTTATGAGATGCAACTTTTGAAGACGAGATAACACCGGTTATACATGACGATGCTTCAAAGAGCCTTTGCTGGTGTTTAGCTATTCCATAAGTATAGATTGTGATAACAATGTTTTTATAATGTAACTTCAGTTATATAAAAGGATAGTCTTTATAACCGAACCACAAATACAGCACATGTTACTCATATAGCCGAACTGAATCGGCACATGCACCCGGCCATCTACACACCTCAAAATGGTTTGCTAGTTTCTAGCTCTTTCTATAATTAAGAGTTGCAGTAACAAATCTACATATTAAAACTTGAGTTGGAAAAACATATATTGTACCTAATAGCTCAGGCAAGCCCTAAGAGAAAAGATAACCTCCTCACAAGTTTCTACTATGGTATCTTTTTATTCATCAAGTAATAGCTAGATATAAGATAAAAATTATGCACAAGAGAGAGCAATATACCCAAAGTAGTAGTAATATTACAATGCAACTTTGGATTTGTTGGAAGTTGATAGCAGTGATTTAAAGCTTTACATAACAGTTGCAGTTGCAGGTAGTATTAAAACAAACCTAATTCTGCAAATTCACCATTATAACATCAACTGCCTTATCTACACTCTCATAAGATGGAGGTCTTCATCCCGAGCCCATTGCATGTTAAGATGAGACCCTTGTAACGATTAAGATAATCCTGCATCATCAAATTCCGTTAGGGTCTTTTTAAGATCACTAATGTGTGATAGTGATGATGCTTACAACGATGTTGTAATCATAGAGGTATAGCATTCCTTTCCTGTCGTATTCTTCTTTGCGGATAGGGTCACTTAAAACTGCAGAGAAAGGAAATGTATGATTGATAAGCATTGAATTGCTTGTCGATATGCCACAAGTTCAAATGACCATAAGAGACCAATGAAGCACACTTTCTGCACAAATGTGTGTATACAAATTGCTTTAACTCGCCTTTATTTCTCTTTTTCGCTGTATCTTTAAAGCTCTACATACAAGTGCTTATACGATTCTCTACTTAAAAATGGTTATGTAATAAATGCCTCTCTATATATAGGAGCATGTCTAATACAGTAATATCACTTGTACATAGGGAGGAAGGGAGGGTTATGAGATTACATAACCGCCTGCCTTATGTATCACATAAAGCAATCGGTATGTGTTGTGTTTATGCTTAAAATTGGTTTTGGTATGTTTACAACAAAAGCAATTTGAAGTAGAAGAATCAGGGGAATGGCATAAGCACGGTGCTTTGATTGAATAAAACAACGAGAAACAAAGATTAATAACTTATATTCAAGAAGAGATAAGCATGTCGAAAAATGGTCTGGAAGTAGTTGTCTAAAAGCCCTAAAAATGGTGCGTTTGTTGATACCTTGGTAAGCTTCGTTTATCTCTTGAAACTTGGAAGTGGCGCTATCCTCGCCTTTTTTCTTGTCTGGGTGCCATTTCTGTCAAAGATAAAACAACCAATTGATTATTGTCAAGCCCTAAAAGAAAGAAGTCAGAATAGAAAAGGGGAAACCAACCAACCAGAGCTAATCGAATAAAATTGGATCGAATTTGTTCTTCGGTAGCTTCATAATCCACCTCGAGGATACGATAATAATCCTAAAGAAGAAGAAGGAAAAGGAAAAGGAGGTGAGGAAATGAGATTAGAAAAAAGAAAAGGCGAGAAAAGCGGAAACCTTGGGTTTATGAATGAGAGAAAGGGTATCGAAGTCCAGATAGGAAGAGTCGTCTTGCTGCTGCTGCTGCTGCTGCTGCTTGGGTTCTTGTTCGTCGTCCCATCTCATCGTATCTGTTGCTGTTGCCGTTGTTCCTAGTTCTGTAACAAATGAAGTATGAGATTGATGATCAATTCTTAATGGTGATAAAGTTATATATCATCTGCCACCGCCACTCCCACCTCAACCATCCTCCACCGCCACCCTTAGCCACTCCTACCAGCAGGCGCCAATAAAAAAACTTGTTTCTTCTCCGGAGCACCACCACTCCGCCCTAGTTCTCCATTCAGAAACACACACCTCGTTCTCTATTCAGAAACACACACCTAGTTCTCCATTCAGAAACACACACCTAGTTCTCTATTCAGATCCTTTTAGCGATTAAGGGGTAGCGGCGCAGCTTGTTGCCCGTTTACCAACTATCTTAAATTCATAATATTAATAACTATTAAACATTCTCAAATCACAATCTACAGTCAATTATAGGGCAGGGAAGCAGATAAGAACAAAATTAAGGAACAATTATGAGGTACAGTCTTCTCAATTTCGATTAGAAACAATAATAATAATCAAATTGCTGACAAACTTTTGTATTAAAGTTGAATGAATCAGTCATAGCCACTAACCTCGAAAGAAAGAGGTGCAGTCGTCGACGAGGACAAAATCACAGATCGATGATTGCCAAGAGAAGAATTTGGGGGAAGGTAATGAACGGGTAACCTAAATTCCTAAAACAACAATTTCAACAAAATTTGTGTTGGGGGTTCTTGAAGAACAAGTTGATATTTGGAGTCTGGGTTTCTGTCCGGCGGGTGGTAGTTGATTTGTGGTGGCAAGTGGTGGGTGGTGGTGGTGGGAGGGAAGAGAGTGAAGAGAAAGAGGGATAGAATTGAGATAGAGAGAGATGATTTATGTGTGTGGATGTATATATAATTTTCTTTAAACATAATTATTGTATTTATTATTTATTTTAATATTTAAGGTAAAATGACCTAAATACTCTTATGTAGGGTTTAGTTGGTCTGATTTAACCATAAAAACTAACTGAGTTAATACTAAAAGACATTATTTGCAAGAGTTTAAAAACATCGAGTATATTTTTTGTACATTTAAAAACAAATGACACATTTTGCAATCTAGTGTCAACATAAAAGACGATTTTTGTAATTTACTCTTTCTTTTATGTTATGCATCTTATAGAAATGCCCAATATTGCTTAAACCGTGAAATTAAACCAGTACTAAACCGTTGCTACCAATTTGGTTTTTAATTTCAATGGTTCGGTTTTGGTTTCGATAATAAAAAAAAAACAATTACCAATGGTCTGGCTGATGGTTTGACATAAAATCATATAAATCCGGATCACGAACACCCCTACAATTCACCAACACGATTGTACCAAAGACCCATGGGCCGATTTGACTTGTGAATAGGCAATGTATCAAACACAAATACAGTGAACTGAACTGGTCAGTAAAGATGTTGTCACACCCCCAAAATCCACAAGCGGAGTATCACCGCATGGAGGCGTGACTGACCAGGATCAAGCCACCAATCATATTGAACAACGTAATTAAGTAATTAAAACCAACCACAATATAATTGGTGTCCAAAACAAATTAACCAACTTTAAGTCAACAGCAGAAGCATAAAATGTAAAGCCCAAACATAAGTAATAAGTTCATAAAGTTTAAGTGTTTAACATGGAACTCAACAGTCCATGTCCCACAACGATCACTCATCCCTGTGCAAGCTCCATAAGCACCTAACGACCAGCAAGGCATGTAACAACGAGTCAACAACAAAGTTGAGCGAGTTCACAGTTGGTTGTTTAGTTTTACCAGTTTGTTTTGAAAACCATAAGTTGTTTCGTAAACCACGAGTTAACCATTTCCTTTGTTTCCCAATCCATATCCATAATCAGTGGGGGCTTCCCCATGTGAACCACTAGACCGTTACCATATCGACAACTGACGAACAATAGTTGTGCCCTACGTCAATGTCTATCATCATTGACAGTTTGCCATGATCCATTAGTACACGCCCGTCCGACCGGCACGGTGTGAGGTTTGTCAAACCTAATAGCGCTATTAACTAATGACCCGCTCGCCATCGGCCTCGGCGATTAAGTCGATATAAGATGAGGGACTTAATGATAGAGTTTTGTCTAGTAAGTTTAAGGTTCTTGTCCTACCCAAGGAGGACGAACGTACATATTCTACCCAAGGAGAATACGCAGGATTAACATTGGCATCCTACCCATGGAGGATGGCCGTACATATCCTACCCAAGGAGGATATGTAGGTTCCGTTTTAATTCTTTAACCCATTCCCAACCACCGGGAATCCCATGCCTTAGAAAGTGTGTGAACTTACATTGGTTTGCTCGGCAGATAAACAAAAATGGTCGCTTGAGCTATATGTGGTTAACCACGTCCTAACATGGTTAATATACAAGTCAGGTCTAGGTTCAAGTAGTGCACGTAAGTTTACACAGAACTAACAAGTCAAGAACACGAAATAATCATCTCATACACCTTGAACATGTTAAGCAAATCAGTTAGACACATAAAACCCGAACTTGTGCGATCAGGATGTATTGGGCTGAGGTAACAGTGTAAGCCCAATAGCATCTTGTGCGATTGGGTAGCTGAAACCCAAATGACTACCCGGCCCAACATGTTGTGTGATCAGCACAACCTTGTGCGATCCACAGCATGTTGTGCGATCCAAAGTTCACCTGGCCCAGTTTATAAATAAGCCCAATAATATCTACACAGCCCAAATAATAACCAACATTGATCTTGTGCGGTCCGGATGGACTTGTGCAATCCAGTTAAGTTGTGTGACTGGGTTGGGCCATTCGGCCCAATAGCATATGTTAAGTCTAACTACTGTGTGTGGCCCAAGACTTGTGCGATCGACACTGGCTTGTGCGATCCACATGTCTTGTGCGATCATGCAATCTAATGTTGTACACAGTGCTTTAACAGTTGTACCCTAGAATATCCTATCTTGTGCGATTGGGAGCTTGTGCGACTAAGCTCTTGTGCGATTAGTTACTAGTTTCCTTAAATCATGCAATCAGTTTCAATCATTCAACAGTTTCCTATTTACACAAAAATCAATCAACAACATCAACAGTTTCCATCTCTACTATTATCGATCAAATCATGGTTCCTACCACATGAATCATATGAACTCTAATCATATCCAACACATAAACAACCACTTATACATTAAACTATTAGATCGTTGAATCCAAATCGTCATACAACACTTCATACTCGAACATGCCTTTAATCCGAACACACACATACACACAGCCGATTACATTGTATCCATTCGATTCTTAAATCAATAACATGCAATCCGATTTACATAAACCCTAATTTCACAAACAACCAATTATACATATCACTTATTCATACATTACCACAACATCAAGAATCATCCATCATACATACAACCCTAGCTATCACATCGAATCATGGAATCATAATATCATCTAACAAAACATAAATCGTGAAACACTAACCGGTTATAGGCTAGAACAAGGATGATCCGAATCAAAGGAGCTTCGAGAGAGAGAGATGTGGTCGTCGACTTTGAGAGGGTAGGGTTTGGTGTGTTGTGTGTTTTGCAAAATAATAAGGAGTATACGCCCTCCTCATGAGGTTATGCGCAAACAATTGGAATGGGCCGAACCCATTACGGGTTGCCCTTGGGGTTCGAGTGTAAAAAGTGTGGACCGAATGGGCTTGTGCGATCGGGTTCACATTGTGCAATTACAATACATATACGTTCATTACACATAATTACATAATATAATAAACATTCCATTAAAATCACATATCACGTAATCACATAGAGTTCATACAGGTTAAATCGAAATACAAAAAGAGGTTCTAAAATACGAGTTGTCACATTATCCCCAAGTTGAAAGAAATTTCATCCCGAAATTTAGTACGTACTCACTGAGGAAGCTAGTTAAGTTGTATGGTTTTCCTGGTTTTCCTGGGGTGTCACATCCTTCCCCCGTTGATTTGGAATTTCGTCCCGAAATTCCGCAGTAGCTTCAGTCTCAGTAGTGGTTTCGCTTTTCTCGAACAACTGGGGATACTTGTGTTTCATCTGGTCTTCTCGTTCCCAGGTAAACTCTGGTCCATGACGGGAGTTCCAACGAACTCGAACAAGAGGAATTCTAGTACGCTTGAGAATCTTCACATCTCGGTTAGTTATCTCTACTGGTTCCTCGACAAATCGCGCTGATCGTCGACAGTGAGCTTCTTGAGAGGAACTATGAGGGTCTCATCTGACAGACACTTCTTCAGATTCGACACGTGGAAAACGTTGTGAACTCCGCTGAGTTCTTCTGGTAGGTTCAGTTTGTAGGCCACTTTGCCTATTTTCTCTGCGATTTCGAAAGGTCCGGCATATCGCAGGTTGAGTTTGCCTCGTTTGCCAAAACGAACAACACCTTTCCAAGGTGAGACTTTGAGTAGTACTCGATCCCCAACCTGGAACTCGAGTGGTTTCCTGTGCTTATCAGTGTAGCTTTTCTGACGGTCACGAGCTGCCGCCATTCGTTGTCGTATCTGAGCAATCTTCTCAGTTGTGTCTACCACAAGTTCTAGGCCTGTGATTTGGCTGTCACCTACTTCTGCCCAACAAAGAGGTGATCGGAATTTACGTCCGTACAATGCCTCGAACGGAGCGGCCTGGATACTGGTGTGGTAGCTGTTATTATACGAAAACTCCACCAAAGGGATGTGTCTTTCCCAACCATTGCCAAAATTGATTACACATGCCCGAAGCATGTCTTCAAGGGTTTGGATGGTGCGCTCAGATTGCCCATCCGTCTGTGGATGATAAGCGGTGCTCATGTCTAAACGTGAGCCAAATGACTTATGCATAGCTTGCCATAGTTCAGAAGTAAAACGCGCATCACGATCGGAAATAATGGAGGTTGGCACTCCGGGCCTTGATACTACTTCCTTTAAGTAAACGTCTGCTAAAGTAGAGAACTTGTCTGTTTCTTTGATGGCCAAAAAGTGTGCAGACTTAGTCAATCGATCCACTATCACCCAAATAGTGTCATTTCCGCGTTTAGATCTAGGCAGGCCAGTAACGAAATCCATGGAAATTTGCTCCCATTTCCATGTCGGGATCTCTGGTTGTTGGAGTAGGCCTGATGGTTTCTGATATTCAATCTTGACTCTCGCACAAGTCAAACATTTACTGACGTAGGTTGCTATGTTGGCTTTCATGCTAGGCCACCAGTATGTAGTCTTTAGATCGTGGTACATCTTATCCGAACCATGATGTACTGAGTAACGAGACTTATGCGCTTCATCCATCACAAGCTCGCGTAAGTTTCCGTAAAGTGGGACCCAGATGCGCCCTGTTACGTAGTAAGCTCCGTCTTCATTTTGTTCTAACCGTTTCCTTGATCCTCGTAGGGACTCAGCCCTGATATTTTCTGCTTTCAATGCTTCAACCTGAGCATCTCGTATCTGAGTAGGAAGACTAGATTGGATGGTAAGTTGTAACGCTCGCACGCGCTTAGGTGTAGTATCCTTTCGACTGAGGGCGTCGGCCACAACATTGGCTTTGCCCGGATGGTACTTGATCGCGCATTCGTAATCATTCAAGAGCTCGACCCATCGGCGTTGTCGCATGTTTAACTCCTTTTGCTTGAAGATATGCTCGAGACTCCTATGATCGGTGTAAATGGTGCACTTGGTACCGTACAGGTAATGTCTCCATATCTTAAGGGCAAAAACCACTGCTCCCAACTCCAAGTCGTGAGTAGTGTAGTTCCTCTCGTGAACTTTAAGTTGGCGCGATGCGTAGGCAATGACCTTGTCATGTTGCATCAACACGCAACCAAGTCCTTGGATGGACGCGTCGCAATAAACCACAAAATCGTCTGTGCCTTCAGGCAGTGAGAGAATTGGAGTGCTACAAAGTCTATCTTTTAAGTGCTGAAACACCGATTCCTGTGCATCACCCCAACGATAGGTGACACCTTTCTGAGTTAGTGAGGTGAGTGGTTGCGCAATCTTGGAGAAATCCTTGATGAACCTTCTGTAGTAGCCCGCCAAACCCAAGAATTGGCGGATTTCTGTTGGTGTACGGGGTGCAGGCCAGTTCTTGATCGAGTCGACCTTGGATGGATCAACATGAATTCCATCCTTGTTTACCACGTGGCCTAGGAAATGGACTTCGCGAAGCCAGATGTCACATTTCAAAAATTTGGCATACAGCTGCTCTGCTCGAAGGAGTCCCAAAATAAGTCTTAAGTGATGCTCGTGTTCCTCCTGACTCTTCGAATAGATCAGGATGTCGTCAATGAAAACAATAACAAACTTATCCAGGTAAGGCTTGCACACTCTATTCATAAGATCCATGAAGACCGCAGGCGCGTTTGTCAACCCGAATGGCATGACCAAAAACTCATAGTGCCCATAACGAGTTCTAAATGTTGTTTTGGAGACGTCCTCATCTCGGACTCTCAGCTGGTGATATCCCGATCTCAGATCAATCTTCGAGTAGAAGCTCGACCCTTGCATCTGGTCGAATAAGTTATCAATGCGCGGGAGAGGGTAGCGATTCTTCACGGTCACCTTGTTGAGCTCGCGATAATCGATACACATACGGAAGGTACCATCCTTCTTCTTCACAAACAACACTGGAGCTCCCCACGGTGAAGAGCTAGGATGAATGAAACCCTTGTCCAAAAGTTCTTGTAGTTGCGTAGATAGTTCTTCAAGTTCTGATGGAGCTAAATGATAGGGTGCTCGAGCTATGGGCGTTGCTCCAGGAACTAGCTCGATTTGAAACTCGACTTGTCGATGAGGCAGATGACCAGGTAATTCCTCAGGAAATACCTCAGGAAAGTCACGTACGATTGGAAAGTCTTCTTCTATCTTCTTCTCTTTCTTTGAAGTGTCAGTGACGAGGGCTAAAATAGCAGTGTGGCCCTTTCGCAAACACTTTTGGGCCAAGGAAAGAAATGATGCCCACCACGACACCACTCTTGTCGCCATGAACTACTAAAGGTTCTTCACCAGAACGAGGAATGCGGACGATCTTCTCCTTGCAAAGGATCTCTGCTCGATGTTGAGATAACCAATCCATCCCAATAACGATGTCGAAACTACCAAGAACGATGGGGATGAGATCGATAGAGAAAGTCTGACCAGCTAAGACGAGGTTACAACCCTTAACTATGTGTGTGGCCTTTAAACTTTTACCATTTGCTAGTTCTACAATGTGCTTGGTGTTCAAAAGTGTTGGAGCACGTTTAAGTATCTGACTAACCTTTAAGGACACATAGCTAGTATCGGCACCCGAATCAAATAAAACAGTAACATAAAAGTCATCCAGAAGAAACGTACCTATCACTACGTCGGAATCGTTCCTCACGTCACCCTGACCCAGCACGAAAACGCGTCCCCTGGCACCATTGCCATCATTGTTACCCCCGTTATTGTTCCCGTTCCCCTGATTATTGTTGTTGTTCTGATTCTGGTTCAACTAGGGGCAGTTCCTCTTGAAGTGACCTTCAGCACCACACTGATAGCACCCTTTAATACCCTGTTGTTGCTGCTGCTGATTCTGTGAAGCTGGTGGCTGTTGTTGACGATTCTGATTTGCCGGTCGTGCGCCCCTGCAATCCTTTGCTTCATGACCAAATTTGTTACACCTCAGACAACGACCCTTATTGCACTGCCCACTATGATGCTTGTTGCATCGGTTGCACTTGTGGTGGTATCCTCAGTATCCACCCTGCCCTTGACTACCAGAAGATTGCTGACCAGGACTCTGGTAGTCATCAGTCTTTCGCTGCTGAGACTGAGACTGAGCTGATGTTGAACCCTTGCTTGAGACTCCATCCCATTTGCGCTTGTTGTCGCCGGGGGCATCAGAAGTAGTAGTAGCAGTGGTAGCACCAATACGCTTGGGCAGCTTGTTCTGCTCGACCGCCTGATTAGTGAGACGATGAGCCAAACGAATGACTTGTTGGATAGTGGCGAGGTTCGCTGCAGTCACATGACTCTGAATCTCTGGCACTAGACCTTTGAGGTACAGCTCGATACGTTTAATAGGAGGATCCACCATAGTAGGACACAAGATAGCCAGCTCGTTTGATCTTTTCGTATACGCTTCAATTTCTGACCCCGTCATCTTTAAGTTGAAGAACTCTACCTCCAGCTTGTGGATGTCATCACGATTACAATACTCTTCCTTGATCAATTCCTTAAAATCATTCCATGGGGTGGCATTAGCAGCAACCAACCCCAACATTTGGACCTGAGCGTTCCACCACATAAGCGCTACACCTTCAAGAGTACCAGTAGCATACTTCACCCTACGAGCCTCAGGGCATTCACACATCTTGAAAACAGATTCGAGTTTCTCGAACCAGTGGAGGAGGTCTACAGCTCCTTCAGTGCCACTGAAAGTAGTAGGTCGGCAGTCCATAAAAGTTTTGAAAGTACACACAGGAGGCTGGGCATGTTGACCTCCCGCCTGAGCGGCTGCGAGCGCTGCAACAACTTGCTCATTGATTAAAGCCGTTAGCTGGGCTTGAGTTAGGTTGTTACGTCCACTCATGATCTTCACAATAAAGAGAGCACGAGTGAGAAAGGTGTCATGTCAAAGCGTAAGTGTGGAGTGACAGAAGAGGGTAAGCACACACTGAGTGTCTAACAATAGTTGTTACGTTAACCAAAGCATACCATGAACAATGTACTATGTAACTAACAGGTAGGTAATATAAACATAAACTATATCACCTAGAATGTTGAGTCTTGCACGTGGAGCGAAGCGTCGTTGTGGATCGTTGAGCACTGTACAAGTTATAGTCTGGTTTTGTCAAAAAGCTTTTCTCTTTTTAAAACCGAGTTCACTATAACCAATGGCTCTGATACCAATCTGTCACACCCCCAAAATCCACAAGCGGAGTATCACCGCATGGAGGCGTGACTGACCAGGATCAAGCCACAAATCATATTGAACAACGTAATTAAGTAACTAAAACCAACCACAATATAATTGGTGTCCAAAAGAAAGTAACCAACTTTAAGTCAACAGGGGAAGCATAAAATGTAAAGCCCAAACATAAGTAATAAGTTCATAAAGTTTAAGTGTTTAACATGGAACTCAACAGTCCATGTCCCACAACGATCACTCATCCCTGTGCAAGCTCCATAAGCACCTAACGGCCTGCAAGGCATGTAACAACGAGTCAACAACAAAGTTGAGCGAGTTCACAGTTTGTTGTTTAGTTTTACCAGTTTGTTTTGAAAACCATAAGTTGTTTCGTAAACCACAAGTTAACCAGTTCCTTTGTTTCCCAATCCATATCCATAATCAGTGGGGGCTTCCCCATGTGAACCACTAGACCGTTACCATATCGACAACTGACGAGCAATAGTTGTGCCCTACGTCAATGTCTATCATCATTGACAGTTTGCCATGATCCATCAGTACACGCCCGTCCGACCGGCACGGTGTGAGGTTTGTCAAACCTAATAGCGCTATTAACTAATGACCCGCTCGCCATTGGCCTCGGCGATTAAGTCGATATAAGATGAGGGACTTAATGATAGAGTTTTGTCTAGCAATGTGAGTAATCTCCTTTTTGTTAACAGTTTTTACAAAACCTTAACTATTTCACAATGCAATTTAGCAGTGATTGAGTCTTTGTAATTCTACGATTACTGCCGGTTTGTTGGGGTTTTGTATACAAAATGTGAGTAACGTTACCATTAGAGGAAGAGTTAGCCAATGTGTAATATAACCCACCAGTCAGGATTGACAGTACTGAATGAGTAATTGGGTAGATATAAACATTGTAATCGCCCTCAATACTGTTAAGTTTAAATTAAATTAATAATTCTGGATTAAACTAGGATTCACTCACCTGTATTTCCCACTGACAAATATTTTTAAAACGCGTTTCAGGTAACACAATGTGACAGCCAATTAGTAAAAAGCCAGCTGGAGAGCACTGACGGCTTGGGGAAAATGTGGCTATAAAAGTTACCTAAAAGACGATGTTTTAAATTCAATAAAATAGGGTCTACCCCTATAAATGTGTTGTAATAAGAAACTTGGGTTTTACCCATGTGTTTATTAATATCAAATATGGTGGTTTTACTCTGATAAACATTTCCTAACTACGGTCCTGATGTAATTTCTGCTGCCAAATTAACGAACTGATACCATCAGAATTCTGAGTTCGCGTCCGCCCGTTCCTGGGACATATAAGGGATCGGGGGTTGCGACACCTACCCATGGATGATTGTCGTACATATCCTACCCAAGGAGGATATGTAGGTTCCGTTTTAATTCTTTAACCCATTCCCAACCATCGGGAATCCCATGCCTTAGAATGTGTGTGAACTCACCTTGGTTTGCTCGGCAGATAAGCAAAAATGGTCGCTTGAGCTATATGTGGTTAACCACGTCCTAACATGGTTAACATACAAGTCAGGTCTAGGTTCAAGTAGTGCACGTAAGTTTACACAGAACTAACAAGTCGAGAACACGAAATAATCATCTCATACACCTTGAACATGTTAAGCAAATCAGTTAGACACATAAAATCCGAACTTGTGCGATCAGGATGTATTGGGCTGAGGTAACAGTGTAAGCCCAATATGTAACAACCCTCGGTAAAACCAACATCCTCATAATATTTCCGACACCCTATTATATCTTAAAATACCCTTATATGTCTTATATTACACCCCGTATGTGAAAACCGAGCCCGAAATACGTTATAGTTTATAAAATAAATTAAAAATAAGAAAAACGGAGTTGAGGCGGGCCGCGTAGACCCACCCCAACATCTCACGTGGGCCGTATGAAGATGTAGACCGGATTCCTTTGATTTCTTTAAGTTGAAGCGGGCCGCGTAAGTATTCTTGATAGTTAACGCGGGCCGCGAGTGACCTAAGTTGTGGCGCAGCCCTGAGCTGACACGTGTCGATATCGTGTCGAACCTAGTAGATGACCGGGCCAAGCTATAGTGTTGACCAGGGTTGACGCGGGCCGCGTAACCCTGGCCTGTGTTTTACGCGGGCCGCATGGAAACCCAATATCACAACTATATAAGAAGGCCGTCGGGTTTCGTTTTCCGTCGCTCACTTTTCATTTCTCAATCTCACTTTCTGAATTAGAGGCATTATAGTCGGGTACTATACCCCTAACTAGCGAGGTTCTGCTCCTTTGTAAGTATTATAACCCTAGTTTCGTAATAGTTACGCTGCCCGATTGATTTAGGGTTCCGTAATAACTGTCGTGGTTCTGCCCGACGTAGTTGTTGGAATGCCGTCTCGGGGAGGGTATCATTAATAATTTCAAAGGGTTATGATACTAACCAATGTACATTTGTATAAATTATATATTATATCCAGGAAATCCTTACGCGAAGTCTAAGATAGCAAAGTGAGTTTATCCTCTTTTTGATAATCTTTTTGGTAATGTTTTACCAAACATTAAATGTTTTACTATGAAATTTAGCAGTGATTGAGTCTTTGTAGTTCTTCAATTACTGCCAGTATGTTGGGGTTTTGTATACAAAATTTGTACTACTTGTGAGTAGTAAGTTTGGATGACAATACGTTACCATTGGACAATGAGTTAGCCAATGGGTAATATGACCCACAAGTCAGGATTGATAGTACCAAATGGAGTAATTGTGTAGACATAAACAATGTGATCGCTCTCAATACTGTTCACTGTGACTTTTTATTTAAACTTGATTAAACTGGGATTCACTCACCAGTATTTCCGACTGACAAATGTTTTAAAACGCATTTCAGGTAACCCAATGTGAAAACCAATTAGTAAAAAGCCAGCTGGAGAGCACTGAAGGCTTGGGGAAAATGTGGCTATAAAAGTTACCAAATAAACGATGTTTTAAATTCAATAAAATAGGGTTTGTCCCTATAAATGTATTGTAATAAGAAACTTGGGTTTTACCCATGTGATTATTAATATTAAATGAGGTGGTTTTTACTCTGATAAATATTTCCTAACTACGGTCCTGATGTAAATTCCGCTGCAAGATTAAATAAACCTGATACCACCGAAACTCTGTGATCGCGTCCACCCGTTCCCGGGGATCAGGGATTGGGGGTTGCGACAGAAGGTGGTATCAGAGCCGAGCCACTGGTCTGAGCCAAAGAAATGTTCTGCTGACACTTCAAATTTTGAAATTTGTGTTAGGAAATAAAATTATGTAAATAAGTGCATAACTGTATTTATTTGTTATGTGTTATTTGACTATTTGATAGTTTATAGAATGAGTGATCAAGGACCCTTAGAAATGAGTCGTCAGTTGTCTGATTCACCTAAGAGTGAAGGTACCTCATCACAGCCTGCCCTTTCGGGGTATTCTGCTTATCTGGAGGAAGGAATATTTGCCTTTAGAGCTAAGTCGGAGGAACCATTTCCTAATATGAAACGAGTATGGTTCAGTAAAGAAGCTTTTGCTCATAGGAAGAGAATACGAAAATTGCAACAACAAAGGGCCTTAGCAGCTATTAAGCGAGAGACAGATGCTCATACGCAAGATATGCTTAATTGTAACACCCGTCTAATTTTACTTGATTTTAATAATAGATTATACCATTGTAAATAAAAGTTGCTTAATTAACATAAAATTCATACAAGAAGTTCATAAGTAGCATAAACTTTAGTCAAACACGACTAAATTAAAACATTTCAAAAGTTGTTTAACGATCATTTACAACCCATAAACCAAATCTAGTAAAGATTTAAAACATTGCGGAAGCTTGTAAGTAGTGTTCGGTTCTTCAAAAGTATGCTCGACCATCTTCCAGTTAGTTTCCTTCATCACCTAAGATCAAAACCCCAACAAAAGTTAGTTTTGATCAAGTTAAAAGGCTTACAAACTAGTTCCATGAGTCAACATTTAAGAAAAAAAAAATTTCCGGAACAAGGGCGTCGCGTGACGCCAAGGGGGCTCGCGCGACGCCTAGCCCCTAAATTCATAGAATGTTTATTTTTCTGATGCTCCACATTCCCAGCTCCAAGTTCAATCAAGTTCCAACTTTAAATAGCCATAACTTTTGACTCGTAAGTCCGTTTTAGGTGATTCTTTTTCCTATGCGTCTGTAAATTAGTTACCGACATGCCTATTACAAATTTCATACCGAAAATTTTGATTACGGACCGAAAGACTATATGTCCATATACAATTATTCGACCATTCTAACTTAGCCATTTTACTACCATTTAACTAGTAAACTTAAGGCGCTTATTACCCTAACTCCGGGGCTTATTGTCACCGACACTTCATTACCAAAATTATGGCTTCGTGCTCTTGTGACCATTTTCGCCTCTTCTTTCTACTTACAATATTAATACTACAAAGTATCATGATTCGACCCGTTTGATCCATCTACGGAAATTCTCCATTTTGATGGCTACCAAACGACTACAAACTAATTCTTCACCTACGGATTTAAGTAACATACATGATTGCTACAACCAACACAATTTTATCAACAACGCATAGTTTAACAACAATTCACCAAATGTAACGGATCAAGTTACATACCTTCAAAGTAGGCCTTTCAAACATGGTTCGCCACCCGCTTGTCCGCTTGACGCTCCTGCGCCCATTCCTATAGAGTTCATTTATGATATGTTTAGAACTCCCTTTAAATCATAATTCGCATAATACACCAAAACATCATAATTATGCGTTTAAACTTGGAATTTCAGTTTTAAGCCTTCTTAGAGGCATTTCAACAAACACTTCAAGGGCAGATTTTTACATGATTAAACATCAAATCTCCAGTTTATCATTTAGCCCTATTTTCACATCATTCAACCTTTTTACATGATTGTTAACTTCTAATTTTCTGAAATCACTTCAAAATTGTCAAATTACACTAGATCAACAATCTATTTCCTAGTGTTCATCAAAGTACACATAACCCACTAATCACCTACAATGGTGTTCATAGGTTTCACTAAAATTTCATTTGATTTCAACTTGTATTTGTCTAGGGTTTGTCCCTAGACACTATAGTTGTTCCTAAATCATCATAATACACTCATGCAACCATAATTTCAGATTTTTCCCAATTTCATGAGAATTCCAAGTTGAGAGTTTTCATTAAATTTTACATACCTTGTAATCCTCTTGCGATGAGGATCACGATTCTAAGCTCGGATTTCATTTTGGACCAGATTTGCACCTCCAATTGAGAGTTTTAGTGAGTTTTTAGGGTTTGAGAGTGGGGTGTGTCGCCCCCTGCTTGTTCTGATCGACCAGACCCCCAAATGGGGTGTTTGGTTTTGTTTTTATTAAAATTAGTGGCATAAGTTTCAATCTTAACATCATTAGCCCTCCACTTTTGTTTAACATTTAGTTTTGGTTATTTAACCCTACTTCAAGTCCTTTCTAGACTTGTAGTTAACTAGGTTATAATTTACCTAGTTAGTAAATTCTTCTTTATTTATACTTTATAGTTTTAATATAAAGTTTTATATTTTCGGGGTGTTACAAGTCCACCCCCCTTAAAAGGGTTTCGTCCCCGAAACCGAAGTACGTACCAAATAATGTAGGGTGGAGACGTCGCATCTCCTCTTCGGACTCCCATGTAGTGTCCGAACCTTTCCTATGCTCCCATTTGACCTTAACTTTATTAATCACTTTGTTCCTCAAACTCTTCTCTTTACGATCTAAAATCGCAATTGGTTTTACTGCATAGTTGAGGCTGTTATCCACCTCGATATCATCGTAGTGGATACGAGCAGTTTCGTCTGCCAAACATTTTCGGAGATGTGACACGTGGATTGTGCTATGAATCCCATTCAGCTCCTCGGGTAATTCGAGACGATATGCCATTTTACCAACCCGTTCGATGATTCTGAATGGCCCAATAAATCTTGGGCTCAACTTCCCTCTTTTTCTGAACCGTATCACTCCTTTCCACGGCGATACTTTCAACATTACTTTATCACCCACTTGAAATTCAATCGGCCTGTTTCGTTTATCCGCATACGATTTTTGTCGATCCTGAGCCGCTTTTAGGTGAGCTCGGACCATGCCGATTTTCTCATTCGTAGTTCGGATTATATCAGTAGGTGCTAGCCCTCGTGGACCCACTTCTCCCCAACATACAGGAGTTCGACATTTTCTGCCATATAACATTTCATACGGGGCCATCTTAATGCTCGTGTGATAGCTATTGTTATATGAAAATTCGACCAAGGGTAGATAGACATCCCAACTACCCCCGAAGTCAATAATGCAAGCCCGTAACATATCTCCCAACGTTTGTATTGTTCTTTCACTCTGCCCATCCGTTTGAGGATGGTAAGCAGTGCTAATGAACAATTTAGTTCCCATTTATTCTTGGAATTCACGCCAAAAATTCGAAGTAAACCGAGTATCTCTGTCTGACACAATGGATATCGGTACCCCATGACGTGCTATGATTTCATTGATGTATACCTCTGACATCTTCTCGGATGTGTAAGTCTCACGAATCGGAATGAAGTGAGCGCTTTTCATCAATCTATCTACAACTACCCATATAGCATCAAACCCGCGGTTAGTTTTGGGCAATTTGGTCAACAAATCCATGGTGATTTGTTCCCATTTCCAAACCGGAATTTCCAACGGTTGAAGTCTACCGTATGGTTTTTGGTGCTCCGCCTTGACTTGTAAACATGTCAAGCATTTTTCTACGTACTTCACCACATCTCTTTTCATTCCGGGCCACCAATAGTTTTGCTTTAAATCATTGTACATTTTGGTCGCTCCCGAATGGATGGAATAACGGGACTTATGAGCTTCATCAAGTAGAAGCTTTTTAACTCCACACGTGTTAGGAACCCAAATTCTGTTGAAACGTGTTTTCAAACCATGGTTGCTTACTTCAAGATCTTTAACTTGGCCAACAATCCTTTCCTTTCTCCAGTTTTTCGTCTTTACTGCTTCATCTTGTGCTTCTCGAATTAATTCGAGTAGGCCTGAGGTCACAATGAGTTGTAATGATTGTACTCGTATCGGGACATAATCTGTCTTTCTGCTTAGGGCATCCGCCACCACGTTTGCCCTTCCGGGGTGATAGTGTATTTCACAGTTAAAATCTTTCACCGTTTCTAGCCATCGCCTTTGTCGCATATTTAACTCCTTCTGATCGAAGAAGTATTTCAAGCTCTTGTGGTCGGTGAATATGGTGCACTTTACCCCGTACAAGTAGTGCCTCCATATTTTTAATGCAAATACCACCGTAGCCAACTCGAGATCGTGTGTGGGATATTTCTTCTCGTGTATCTTCAATTGCATCGAGGCATAAGCTATTACCTTGTCCCGTTGCATCAAAACGCATCCGAGCCCCGATAGTGAAGCATCCGAATAAACCACCATGTCTTCAACTCCATCCGGCAATGTCAGTACCGGAGCTTGTGTTAACTTCTCTTTTAGCGTTTGAAACGCTCTTTATTGATCGACACCCCAAATGAACTTTTCTTTCTTTCGGGTTAGCTTTGTTAGCGGTGACGCAATCTTGGAGAAATCTTGAATGAATCCCCTATAGTATCCCGCAAGCCCCAAAAAGCTTCTAATTTCCAAAGGATTCTTCGGGGGATTCCATTTTGACACGGCCTCGATCTTTGACGGATCCACCAATACTCCATCGGCACTTATGATATGGCCAAGAAATTGTACCTCTCGTAACCAAAAGGCACACTTAGAGAATTTTGCATACAACCTTTCTCGTCTAAGGGTCTCTAACACCTCTTGCAAGTGGTGTGCGTGTTCAGCTTCACTTTTCGAATACACCAAAATATCATCGATAAACACGATGACCGATTTATCCAACATTGGCTTGCAAACCCGGTTCATGAGGTCCATGAAAGCCGTGGGTGCATTTGTTAGCCCAAATGACATCACGAGGAATTCGTAATGTCCATATCGCGTACGGAAAGCCGTCTTCGGCACATCTTCCTCCTTGACCTTTAGTTGGTGATACCCTGATCTAAGGTCAATTTTTGAGAACCAGCTCGCACCTTGTAATTGGTCGAATAAATCATCTATCCTCGGAAGCGGGTATCGATTCTTTGCCGTGAGTTTGTTTAACTCCCGGTAATCGATACACATGCGCATGCTTCCGTCTTTCTTTCTCACGAACAATACCGGTGCGCCCCAAGGAGACACACTCGGCCTTATGAATCCCTTATCAAGCAGGTCTTGAATTTGGGACATTAACTCTTGTAATTTCGACGGTGCGAGTCGATACGGAGCTTTTGCTACGGGTTTTGTGCCCGGAATCAATTCGATCCCGAACTCTACTTCCCGTTCAGACGGTATCCCCGGTAAATCCTCCGGAAACACATCTTCATAATCTCGTACTACCGGTACATCTCCAATCTTTCGTGATTCTTTTTCCGTCTCATTTGCGTATATCATGAATGCCTTGCATCCTTGCTTCATAAGCTTGTGAGCTTTCAACATTGAGCATACTATAGGGTTGCCTCCTTTTTCGCCATAAATGGTGATGTGTTTCCCGCTCGGAGATGTTAGTTTTATCTCTTTACGAAAACACATGACCTTTGCATGGTGTTGAGATAGCCAATCCATCCCAACGACCACTTGAAATTCTCCCATTGACATCGGGATTAGGTCTATCAAGTATTCCTCATCGTCGATGCTTAATTTGCATCCTCGACAAACATCACAAACTATAAAACTTTTGTTGTCCCCTATTTCAACTTCTAAGGGCACAGATAATTTCGTCAATACAAATGAAGGATGTCGAATAAATCCATGTGAAATGAAGGATTTATTCGCACCCGTATCAAACAATACACATGCTGGAATTGAGTTAATTGTGAATATACCTGAAACCACATCGGGTTCTGTCTTCGCTTCAGCCTCGGTAAGTTGGAAGGATCTAGCCTTCGCTTTGGGAGCTTCTGTTGGAGACTCTTTTGTGTCTCTCTTTCCCGCCAACTCGGGGCATTCAGATTTCTTGTGACCGGGTTGATAGCACTTGTAACAAACATAAACTTTTCTGGGACATAGCGATGCAGTGTGCCCCGTCTTCCCACATACCGGACACGACTTGTCTTTGAAGCGGCACTCACCCTTGTGCCCTTTTCCACATACTTTACAACTTGGCGAACCGCCTTTAGCCTCCACCTTCTTCCCCGATTCAACAGTTCTAGCTTTCTTTGTAGGGCTTGGATTCACATCTTGTGCCCTCTGCTCGCCCCTTTCTACTTGTTTCTTTAACTCTATTTCTCGCTCCCGGGCGGTGTTGATAATCTCCGTGAGGGTTTCATACTTTGATGGAGTCATGAACTCACGGTACTCGGCACTCAGCATGTTGTAATAGTAGTATATCTTTTTCTCTTCAGTGGTGACTAACTCGTCACAGAATCTCAGCTTATCCATGAAGATGCCCGTGATCTTATCAATTGTTTCACCCTTTTGTCTTAGCTGGATGAATTCTTCTTTGATCCTGTTAATAACCGCTTTGGGACTGTTGTGTTTAAGGAATGGTACCTTAAACTCGTCCCAAGTCATAACCCTCGCCGCTTCGGCTCCCATTTCCTTCTTTTTGTTATCCCACCAATCCTTGGCTTGATTTCTCAATTGGCCCGTTCCGTAAGCAACAAAGTCGCCTATATCACAATGGGTCCGTTCAAACACTCCTTCGACATCACTTATCCATCTTTGGCAAATTATCGGGTCAACCTCCCCGTTATAGATTGGCGGTTTACATGCCATGAATTCCTTGTATGAACACCCTTTGCGTTCTCCCGTTTTCTCCTTCATAAGGTTGACAATATCCTCCAACCTTTTAACTCGCTCTTCAACAAGCGACAACACCGTGTTTTGAATTTTGTCTATAAACCCGGATAGACTTCCCTCAATTGCCTTCCCTACCTCTTCGGCAATTATCTCTTTCATTTGTTCGGTGCTTGTTTGCACCGGATTATCATCATTTCCATCAGACATCTTGAAACTGAAATGTTTACATTTAAGCGTTAAACATTTCATTTATAACATTGCTTCATTTGTTTCGGTTTAGCCAAGTTCCTAACTTGCTTTAACCGTTCACATTTAATGCACTTTCCGGGTTTGAGTGTGTTAACACATTCTTCCCATGCATCTCAATTCCTTTCTCATTTCTTACATAAGACCTAATTTATTAGCATAATAAGTTAATTCTTACCGGACGATTGATCGAGCTTGAACCGAACACTTTGTTGACAACCTTAAGCTCTGATTACCAACTTGTAACACCCGTCTAATTTTACTTGATTTTAATAATAGATTATACCATTGTAAATAAAAGTTGCTTAATTAACATAAAATTCATACAAGAAGTTCATAAGTAGCATAAACTTTAGTCAAACACGACTAAATTAAAACATTTCAAAAGTTGTTTAACGATCATTTACAACCCATAAACCAAGTATAGTAAAGATTTAAAACGTTGCGGAAGCTTGTAAGTAGTGTTCGGTTCTTCAAAAGTTTGCTCGACCATCTTCCGGTTAGTTTCCTTCATCACCTAAGATCAAAACCCCAACAAAAGTTAGTTTTGATCAAGTTAAAAGGGTTACAAACTAGTTCCGTGAGTCAACATTTAAGAAAAAAAATAAATTTCCGGAACAAGGGCGTCGCGTGACGCCAAGGGGGCTCGCGCGACGCCTAGCCCCTAAATTCACATAATGTTTATTTTTCTGATGCTGCACATTCCCAGCTCCAAGTTCAATCAAGTTCCAACTTTAAATAGCCAT
The DNA here is from genome assembly GCA_030545235.1 of Helianthus tuberosus. Taxonomy (NCBI): domain Eukaryota; kingdom Viridiplantae; phylum Streptophyta; class Magnoliopsida; order Asterales; family Asteraceae; genus Helianthus; species Helianthus tuberosus. The sequence goes on along the minus strand of CM060435.1, from coordinate 38,888,583 downwards.
AACTTTTGACTCGTAAGTCCGTTTTAGGTGATTCTTTTTCCTATGCATCTGTAAATTCGTTACCGACATGCCTATTACAAATTTCATACCGAAAATTTTGATTACGGACCGAAAGACTATATGTCCATATACAATTATTCGACCATTCTAACTTAGCCATTTTACTACCATTTAACTAGTAAACTTAAGGCGCTTATTACCCTAACTCCGGGGCTTATTGTCACCGGCACTTCATTACCAAAATTATGGCTTCGTGCTCTTGTGACCATTTTCGCCTCTTATTTCTACTTACAATATTAATACTACAAAGTATCATGATTCGACCCGTTTGATCTATCTACGGAAATTCTCCATTTTGATGGCTACCAAACGACTACAAACCAATTCTTAACCTACGGATTTAAGTAACATACATGATTGCTACAACCAACACAATTTTATCAACAACGCATAGTTTAACAACAATTCACCAAATGTAACGGATCAAGTTACATACCTTCAAAGTAGGCCTTTCAAACGTGGTTCGCCACCCGCTTGTCCGCTTGACGCTCCTGCACCCGTTCCTATAGAGTTTATTTATGATATGTTTAGAACTCTCTTTAAATCATAATTCGCATAATACACCAAAACATCATAATTATGCGTTTAAACTTGGAATTTCAGTTTTAAGCCTTCTTAGAGGCATTTCAGCAAACACTTCAAGGGCAGATTTTTACATGATTAAACATCAAATCTCTAGTTTATCATTTAGCCCTATTTTCACATCATTCAACCTTTTTACATGATTGTTAACTTCTAATTTTCTGAAATCACTTCAAAATTGTCAAATTACACTAGATCAACAATCTATTTCCTAGTATTCATCAAATTACACATAACCCGCTAATCACCTATAATGGTGTTCATAGGTTTCACTAAAATTTCATATGTTTTCAACTTGTATTTGTCTAGGGTTTGTCCCTAGACACTATAGTTGTTCCTAAATCATCATAATACACACATGCAACCATAATTTCAGATTTTTCCCAATTTCATGAGAATTCCAAGTTGAGAGTTTTCATTAAATTTTACATACCTTGTAATCCTCTTACGATGAGGATCATGATTCTAAGCTCGGATTTCGTTTTGGACCAGATTTGCACCTCCAATTGAGAGTTTTAGTGAGTTTTTAGGGTTTGAGAGTGGGTTGTGTCGCCCCCTGCTTGTTCTGATCGACCAGACCCCCAAATGGGGTGTTTGGTTTTGTTTTTATTAAAATTAGTGGCATAAGTTTCAATTTTAACATCATTAGCCCCTCCACTTTTGTTTAACATTTAGTTTTGGTTATTTAACCCTACTTCAAGTCCTTTCTAGACTTGTAGTTAACTAGGTTATAATTTACCTAGTTAGTAAATTCTTGTTTATTTATACTTTATAGTTTTAATATGAAGTTTTATATTTTCGGGGTGTTACATTAATAGAAGCCTAGCTAATTTCCATATCCTAGCTACAACTGCTACTGACCCAAGTCTGGAACAACTAGTAGCCCCACAACCACAAAACCCAGAACAACTCATGGAAATAGAAAACCAGGAAAACCAAGTGGAAATGCATGACTTTAACCCTGACGAAATTCCTAGGGTACCTGCACTAAATCCCCTAGACCCAAATTACGACCCATGGTGGGACGAGAATAGGGACTATGTGCAACGTTACTCTATTCCTGAAGACACACCTATAGAAGCCTACCCGGGTATGGACCCTTTAGATCCCTATTACCATGATAACTACATTAGGGGAATCTTGGAAGATCCTTACAAATTTCAGGCACTTTTACCTCCATATCAGGAACCCGCACCCCAGATTCCAAACCCAGTCCTAGAACCTGCAACCCCAATGAGTGCAGAAAACGTCCAAGAACTTAGGACTTTTGGGGAGGAAATTTTAGAAAGCAGTGAGAGGATGCGTCAGGTGGGAGAGCGTCTCGTATGGAAATACGATGAGCGCAATATGGATTTTTGGATGAATCCATATCCGTGAATGTTAGAATGGAGGAAGCGGTAGTAATAATAATATAATAAAATAAAATAAAATATGTATGTACGGATGCATATTACTATTTTATTTCTGTTGGTATTGTAATCTTTATTTCTGTACTAGTGTGTAATAGACGCATAAGTATATGAAAAGAGTATAGTAGCAATGATCTACGTTTTTGGTTAGATTGTGTGTCATATGATTAACTATATTAAAAATTAATTGTGATATTAATATGGGATAAATGTTTAAAATTCAGATGGCCGACGAAGAAAATCAAGCAAATCTAAATAACGATAACCAGAGTAACATTAACGTGGTTAATGATAATCCGAGTATCAATAACAATGAAAACCAAGTGGATAATAGTGCTATCCAACACATAGTGGCACAGGGAATTATAGATGCAATGCCATTTATTCTTCAAACTGTTAAAGATGCTGATAATAAAAGTAAACATAGCAGTAAGCGACCTGTTGAACCAGAAAACAGTGTAAACAATGGACCGGTACTTCAATTGCCTATTCCCAAAAGAAGAAGAACCATGTCTTATGGTTGTTCTTATAAAGAATTCTGGTCTTGTAAACCAATGGAATTCTCGGGCAATGAAGGGGCCATTGCAACCTTACGCTGGATAGAGAAGACTGAGGCAGTATTAAGGATACGCAAGTGTGCTGAAGAAGATAGAATATTGTTTGCTTCTAATCTGTTTAAGAATGCAGCACTAGAATGGTGGAACACTATCCTCCAGACAAGAGGAAGTGATCAAACCTACAATATGGAATGGGAAGAATCTAAGAATAAGGTATAAAGGAAATTATGCCCACCCAATGAGAAGGAATAGATAGCAAATCTTAGGATGACTGGTGTAGATAGTAAGGGGTATACTAAAATATTTTTTGAATATGCTAGGATAGTACCAACTCTTGCTTCACCAGAACCAGTGTTAATTTCTCGTTATATTTGGGGATTAATTGGAGAGATTAGACACATAGTCAAGGCAGCTAGACCTCAAACCATAGAAGAAGCAGTAGAATTAACAAATACCTTGACTGATGAATTAGTCCGTACTAGAGAAGAGGATCAGAGGAGGAACATAACTCAAAGGCTTACACAAGAATTTCGTTCCGGAAATTATAATCGTAGAAATATGGGTTCTATCCCTGCAACATACTTCAAGGTCTGCAAGAAAAAGCATTCGGGAAAATGCTCCACTATCTGCAATCATTGTAAGATGCCAGGACACAAGGAAGAAAATTGCAGAAGGAAAATCAGTAATGGATTATGCTACAACTGTGGAGAAAAAGGTCATATCAGGCCAAATTGTCCAAAATTAGCTCCAGCCACAGACACCAAAAATACTAGAGCATTTGTTCTGACTGCAGATGAAGCCAAGATGATTCCAGATGTCATAGCTGGTACGTTTTTAGTTAATGATGTTTTTGCTAAAGTATTATTTGACTCTGGTGCAAACCAAATTATTATTAATACATCATTTTGCAAATTTCTAAATCAGTCATTAACTAAACTACCACAAGAATGCGTAGTAGAGACAGCTAATGGAGAAACCGTTAGGATTTCTGAAATCTTGCAGGGAGCAAGCATAGAAATTTTAAATCAGAAATTTATTGCAAACCTATATCCTATGAATTTGGTAGGATTTGATATTGTTTTAGGAATGGATTGGTTAATATCCAATAAAGCCAGTATTTTATGTGATCAAAAGTTAATTCAAGTAAATTCACCAAAAAGTAAAATGATCACAATTAAAGGAGATAAAATTTCTAGGTCTACTAAATTTATCTCTGTGATGAAAACTGCAAGTTGTATAAGAAAAGGTTCTATAGTGTATTTGATTTCTATAATCACTAACACTAAAGGAAAGGATTTAAAAGATATTCTAGTAGTATCTCAGTTTTCAGATGTCTTTCCAGAAGAATTACCAGGACTACCTCCGGATAGAAAAGTTGAATTCAGAATTCATTTAATACCAGGAACAACACCAATTACCAAAGCACCTTACCGTTTGGCACCCGCTGAAATGCAAGAATTGAAGAAACAATTAGATGAATTATTGGAAAAAGGATTTATACAACCGAGTTCGTCGCCATGGGGAGCGCCGATATTGTTTGTTAAAAAGAAGGACGGATCAATGCGTATGTGCATTGATTACCCTGAATTAAACAAAGTTACGATTAAGAATCGGTATCCATTACTGAGAATCGATGATCTGTTTGATCAATTGCAAGGAGCTCGATTTTTCTCTAAAATTGATTTAAGGTCAGGATATCATCAATTAAAGGTACAGGAAGATGACATTCCTAAAACCGCATTTAGAACAAGGTATGGTCATTATGAATTTACTGTCATGCCATTTGGTTTAACCAATGCCCCAGCTGCATTTATGGACATGATGAACCGAATATGTAAGCCATATTTGGATAAATTCATAATTGTATTCATAGATGATATTCTAATTTACTCTAAGAGTAAAGAGGATTATGCAAGACATTTGCACGCACTTTTAAGTTTATTAAGAAAAGAAAAGCTTTATGCTAAGTTTTCAAAGTGCGAATTTTGGTTAGAACAGGTGCAATTCCTTGGACACCTAGTCAATCATGAAGGAATTCATGTAGATCCAACAAAGATTGAAGCAATTACTAATTGGAAAACCCCTGAATCACCAACTGAGGTTAGAAGTTTCTTAGGATTAGCCGGTTATTATAGAAGATTTATTCAAGATTTCTCTAGAATAGCCATTCCCTTAACTAAGTTAACCTGTAAATCTGTTAAGTTTGAATGGGGAGTAAAACAAGAAGAAGCCTTTAGAATTCTTAAGCAAAGATTAACCCATACACCCATACTAGCATTACCAGAAGGAACTGAAGATTTTGTAGTTTATTGTGATGCTTCTAGATTAGGTTATGGATGTGTATTGATGCAACGTCAAAAGGTTATAGCTTACGCATCTAGACAACTTAAGAATCATGAAGAAAATTATTCAACCCATGATCTAGAGTTAGGAGCTATAATTTTTGCTCTTAAGATTTGGAGGCATTACCTTTATGGTAGTAAGTTTACCATATTCACGGATCATAAAAGTTTAAGGTATATTTTTGGGCAAAAGGAATTGAATATGAGGCAAAGACGCTGGATGAAATTTCTTAGTGATTATGATTGTGATATCCAATATCATGAAGGAAGAGCAAATGTAGTGGCAGATGCTTTAAGTCGAAAGTATCATGAAAAACCAAGAAGGGTACGTTCTCTTAAATTAAATCTACAAGTAGATTTAAATGAGCAAATAAGAGAAGCACAATAATCAGTAATCAAGGATGATTCTGAAAAATTAAAAGGTATGCTAAATGAATTAAAACAAGGAACAGATGGAATTTGGAGATTCCATGAAAAGAGAATGTGGATACCTAAATTAGGAAACTTACGTCATCGTATACTAGAAGAAGCCCATAAATCTAAGTATACGATGCATCCAGGAAGTGATAAAATGCACCAGGATTTAAGGAAAAATTTCTGGTGGATAGGAATGAAAAAGGACATAGCAGTCTATGTTTCTAAATGTTTGACATGTTCACAAGTTAAAGCTGAACATCAGAAACCCTCAGGTTTGTTACAACAATTAGAAATGCCCGTTTGGAAATGGGAATTAATAACAATGGATTTTGTCACTAAATTACCCAAAACTAGAAAAGGAAATGATACAATCTGGGTGATTGTAGATAGACTAACTAAGTCCGCTCATTTTCTACTAATGAAGGAAACAATTAGTATGGAACAATTATCTAAATTGTATGTAAATGAAATTGTTTCTTTACATGGTATTCCTTTATCAATTGTTTCTGATATGGATAGTCGCTTTACATCTCATTTTTGGTCAAGTTTCCAAAAGGCTATGGGAACTAAGTTAAAATTGAGTACGGCTTATCATCCACAAACAGATGGACAAAGTGAAAGGACAATTAAGACAATGGAAGACATGCTTAGAGCTTGTGTAATTGACTTTGGAGGTAATTGGGACGATCACTTACCTTTAATAGAATTTTCATATAATAATAGCTATCACACAAGTATCAATGCTGCACCATTCGAAGCACTTTATGGACGAAAGTGTCGAACCCCAGTTTGTTGGGCAGAAATTGGGGAAAAGCAACTATTTGGACCTGAGATAGTACAAGAAACAACTGACAAGATTATTCAAGTCAAGGAACGACTGATAGCGGTACGTGATAGACAAAAGAGTTATGCTAATAACCGACGCAAGCCATTGGAATTTCAAGTATGAGATAAAGTATTGTTGAAAGTCTCTCCTTGGAAAGGAGTAGTAAGATTCATCAAACGGGGAAAGCTAAGTCCCAGGTATGTTGGACCTTTTAAGATTATTAGAAGAATAGGACATGTAGCCTATCAGCTACAATTGCTAGAAGAAATGGTAGGAATACATGATGTGTTTCATGTATCAAATCTCAAAAAGTGTTTAGCTGATGAATCATTGATAGTACCTCTTAAGGATATAGAGGTAAATGAACAACTCAAGTTTGTAGAAAGACCTCTACAAATTGAAGACAGGAAAGTCAAGAATCTTAAACATAAAAGACTAGTTCTAGTCAAAGTGAAGTGGGACTCCAAAAGAGGGCCTGAGTACACATGGGAACTAGAGTCAGAAATGCAAAGGAAATATCCGCATTTATTCCAGTAGATCTCGAGGACGAGTTCTAAAACAAGGTGGGGAGAATGTAACAACCCTCGGTAAAACCAACATCCTCATAATATTTCCGACACCCTATTATATCTTAAAATACCCTTATATGTCTTATATTACACCCCGTATGTGAAAACCGAGCCCGAAATACGTTATAGTTTATAAAATAAATTAAAAATAAGAAAAACGGAGTTGAGGTGGGCCGCGTAGACCCACCCCAACATCTCACGCGGGCCGTATGAAGATGTAGACTGGATTCCTTTGATTTCTTTAAGTTGAAGCGGGCCGCGTAAGTATTCTTGATAGTTAATGCTGGCCGCGAGTGACCTAAGTTGTGGTGCAGCCCTGAGCTGACACGTGTCGATATCATGTCGAACCTAGTAGATGACCGGGCCAAGCTATAGTGTTGACCAGGGTTGACGCGGGCCGCGTAACCCTGGCCTGTGTTTTACGCGGGCCGCCTGGAAACCCAATATCACAACTATATAAGAAGGCCGTCGGGTTTCGTTTTCCGTCGCTCACTTTTCATTTCTCAATCTCACTTTCTGAATTAGAGGCATTATAGTCGGGTACTATACCCCTAATTAGCGAGGTTCTGCTCCGTTGTAAGTATTATAACCCTAGTTTCGTAATAGTTACGCTGCCCGATTGATTTAGGGTTCCGTAATAACTGTCGTGGTTCTGCCCGACGTAGTTGTTGGAATGCCGTCTCGGGGAGGGTATCATTAATAATTTCAAAGGTTTATGATACTAACCAATGTACATTTGTATAAATTATAGATTATATCCAGGAAATCCTTACGCGAAGTCTAAGATAGCAAAGTGAGTTTATCCTCTTTTTGATAATCTTTTTGGTAATGTTTTACCAAACATTAAATGTTTTACTATGAAATTTAGCAGTGATTGAGTCTTTGTAGTTCTTCAATTACTGCCGGTATGTTGGGGTTTTGTATACAAAATTTGTACTACTTGTGAGTAGTAAGTCTGGATGACAATACGTTACCATTGGACAATGAGTTAGCCAATGGGTAATATGACCCACAAGTCAGGATTGATAGTACCAAATGGAGTAATTGTGTAGACATAAACAATGCGATCGCTCTCAATACTGTTCACTGTGACTTTTTATTTAAACTTGATTAAACTGGGATTCACTCACCAGTATTTCTGACTGACAAATGTTTTTAAAACGCGTTTCAGGTAACCCAATGTGAAAACCAATTAGTAAAAAGCCAGCTGGAGAGCACTGAAGGCTTGGGGAAAATGTGGCTATAAAAGTTACCTAATAAACGATGTTTTAAATTCAATAAAATAGGATTTGTCCCTATAAATGTATTGTAATAAGAAACTTGAGTTTTACCCATGTGATTATTAATATTAAATGAGGTGGTTTTTACTCTGATAAATATTTCCTAACTACGGTCCTGATGTAAATTCCGCTGCAAGATTAAATAAACATGATACCACCGAAACTCTGTGATCGCGTCCGCCCGTTCCCGGGGATCAGGGATCGGGGGTTGCGACACAATAGCATCTTGTGCGATTGGGTAGCTGAAACCCAAATGACTACCCGGCCCAACATGTTGTGCGATCAGCACAACCTTGTGCGATCCACAGCATGTTGTGCGATCCACAGCATGTTGTGCGATCCAAAGTTCACCCGGCCCAGTTTATAAATAAGCCCAATAATATCTACACAACCCAAATAATAACCAACATTGATCTTGTGCGATCTGGATGGACTTGTGCGATCCAGTTAAGTTGTGTGACTGGGTTGGGCCATTCGGCCCAATAGCATATGTTAAGTCTAACTACTGTGTGTGGCCCAAGACTTGTGCGATCGACACTGGCTTGTGCGATCCACATGTCTTGTGCGATCATGCAATCTAATGTTGTACACAGTGCTTTAACAGTTGTACCCTAGAATATCCTATCTTGTGCGATTGGGAGCTTGTGCGACTGACTTGTGCGATTAAGCTCTTGTACAATTAGTTACTAGTTTCCTTAAATCATGCAATCAGTTTCAATCATTCAACAGTTTCCTATTTACACAAAAATTAATCAACAACATCAACAGTTTCCATCTCTACTATTATCGATCAAATCATGGTTCCTACCACATGAATCATATGAACTCTAATCATATCCAACACATAAACAACCACTTATACATTAAACTATTAGATCATTGAATCCAAATCGTCATACAACACTTCATACTCGAACATGCCTTTAATCCGAACACACACATACACACAGCCGATTACATTGTATCCATTCGATTCTTAAATCAATAACATGCAATTCGATTTACATAAACCCTAATTTCACAAACAACCAATTATACATATCACTTATTCATACATTACCACAACATCAAGAATCATCCATCATACATACAACCCTAGCTATCACATCGAATCATGGAATCATAATATCATCTAACAAAACATAAATCGTGAAACACTAATCGGTTATAGGCTAGAACAAGGATGATCCGAATCAAAGGAGCTTCGAGAGAGAGAGAGAGATGTGGCCGTCGACTTTGAGAGAGTAGGGTTTGGTGTATTGTGTGTTTTGCAAAATAATGAGGAGTATACACCCTCCTCATGAGGTTATGCGCAAACAATTGGAATGGGCCGAACCCATTACGGGTTGCCCTTGGGGTTCGAGTGTAAAAAGTGTGGACCGAATGGGCTTGTGCGATCGGGTTCACATTGTGCAATTACAATACATATACGTTCATTACACATAATTACATAATATAATAAACATTCCATTAAAATCACATATCACGTAATCACATAGAGTTCATACAGGTTAAATCGAAATACAAAAGGAGGTTCTAAAATACGAGTTGTCACAGATGTTATTTATGTCCATGAGCTACTAGTAATCTAATCAGTAAAAAATACGAAAAGAGTCGACCTATAATGAGTCGACTATTTAATTTCCATTTGTACCTGGCATCTTTATATTGTAAACTATTTTACGTTTTTTGATTTGTTGATCTAATTAGAGGTTATTGCTAGGGTTTTCCTTAATTGTTGAATTGGTCAAACGAGCTAAGCCAAGCCTATATAATATGTTACAAGACGAGCTGATATTAAAAAAACCATGTTTGAACCAAGATTGACCTCGAGCTTAAAAATTATGACGAGCCCAGCTTGAACATCATCTTCGGGCTCGGCTCAGTTCAGTTACAACGTTGTTGATGATTTGGTTAAGTAGTTTATTTAAAACCAAAATTTATGGTTTGGTTTCGGTTAAACCATTTATTTAAAACCAAATATATGGTTTAGTTTCGATTAAACCATTTTATAATAACCTATTTAGTGAACAAAATTGAAGTCTTCTCTTTGAAGCCATTTTATGTGACATTGTTTCTACACTTTTCTCACACGTCTTCCAATCACTTTGAAGATGATCAAACCAGTGGGCTTGGCTAAACTATATCTTATGATGCGTATGATAGTAGTTTAAGAGTTGTGCCAATGATCCGCAGATTAATTGGTTTGGGAGAGGTGGGAAGGTTTACCCACTTATTTGGGGTTCCTGTTCGGGATGTCTCAGGGTTGAATTTTTCGGGGGCAAAACAGTGGCACCGGATCAAACTGACAATAATATGCCAACCGCAGGATTCCTACTCTTGACCTGGTGATCAAACGCTAAAAGCCTAACCGGGTGATCTAGGCGTAAAAAAAAGTAGTTCAAGAGTTGTTGAACTTATTTCTCACTCATGTTTCTGCTCTTACATTATTGGTTAATTTTTTAGGGTATTGTTAAACACACCTAAAAAGTCAATTTTTTTTTTTACTTTTACCCACAAGTCACCCATTTCAGTCATAAGTCAACTTTTAACAACTTTAGAGTATAAAGTTAACTATGCATGTATTTACATGTGACGTTCTCTGGAAAAAAAGACATTAAATGATTTATTTACCACCTGACCATTATCCATCTCTCTTCTCTTTTTATTTTAAAAAACTTATAAAAATACAATTTAATAAATGGAGCCATTTTTTCTTTTTTTCAACTGTCCTACAGGCTCTCCCCTCTTGTTCTTTCTTTCTTTTTATCTTTTTTTTTAATTCTATCTAACCATACTATATAAAATGATTTATCAGTTCTTTATTATTCAATTTCATTTCCAAATTATAAATTTCTAACATTGTTATGCATAAAGTAATTGTACTAGAGGCTTAGGGGAGTTTTCAAAATAATTTTGATATTATACTAATATATTGTTATGCATAAAGGAGTTGTACTAGAAGCTTAGGAGAGTTTTCAAAAAAAGTTTGATATTATATTTTTAACTAAAAAGTATTTGTTTTTTTTTTACTTTTAACGCCGCAACTTCAGTGTTGGTGGTCGTTGTCGGTGGTGTGGCATTGGTGCTATTTCTCACGGTTTTACACCCCACCGCAAGACGAGGGCTTAATAGTAGTTAATTATCAAAACCAATTAAACTGACAAGCAAACCGGTAATATGTTGTGAGATTTTGAGCGGTCCATTTTGACTTTTTGCCTGATTTTGTTTTTTTTTTTTGTTTTTTTAATGAAAAATGTTAATTCGCAAGATTAACATACCTTTATATTTTTTGATTAATTAGGGCATGCGCGAGACAAAAACTTTGGGCCCCCTTACTATAATATAAACTCATTAATCATATATAAAATGGGGATACATAACAAATGGTGATTAGAATCCGACGGGAAACGACCATTTTCTAAATAAATAATTAATATAGTACAAAAAAATCCGTTGTTAAATTACAAATATAGTTCGTCCATTAGTAATATATAAAATTGTAATGGTTAACTGTATATATATATTTCCTTTTTGTTATACAAGATAAGTAGTAAAAACAAAATATAAAAAGGTAACAAAAGTATTATAAAATAAAATAACACAAAAAAACATATATCCCGCCCTCTAGCCCAACCGGCAATTCCCATGTGGTTTGGGTTGGGCCGGCTTCCTCTTCGGAGGTCGCCGGTTCGACTCCCGGGAGGTGCAAACGGGGGGTGGGACGTCCCAATGATGGATCGTATCCTACCGAGGCATGGTGCGGTCTTGAGGGCAACCCGGTTTTACCCAGCTGTTACCCCAGCGAGTCTCTCGTGTGGGGGCAGGATGGTTTCCGGGCGGAAGTCAGCTTGCGCGGCGGCCGGGGCCCGATCGAACATCGCGTCCGAGAGTGCGGGGCTGACGGGGGATTGTCTTCGACATGAACTCGGTGACCACTGGTCCAGTACATAGAAAGTCACCTTAAAAAAAAAACACAAAAAAACATAACTATTACTTTTGACTTTATAATAAAATAATGTAATAAAGTAAATAACATAAAAACATAATTATTGCTTTTGACTTTTATAATAAAATAATGTAATAAAGTGCTTAATCATTACCAAGTTTGACTAATAGGTAGATTTATCCTTATATTGTGTATTTATCACATCCCAATTTTTTATTCTTGTATATTGCTATATCTAGTGCATATACATCAACAAGAATATAGACTTTTGAGCTTTCGGACAAAATAAGTAACATCGAACAACGAAACAAATGATCGGTTAAAAAATTGATTTCACTTGGGTTGTATTTGGATGTTAATAAGATCTTCAAGGTTTATGAAGTATGAAGTAATTTGCTTTTCTTGTTTAAATAACATGAAATTTTCATTTTATTGATTTATTTCCATTCTTATACTTTGTAGTCACAACAAAAGGAAATTAAATACATTTTCTGGTAAATGCCTCTCCACGTTAACACACATGTGCCTCACAAGCATCCGTTGAAGATGGTGTTGTAGCTACCTTTATAAAATAAAGAATATACATTTTCTTTTATATAATATTCTATTATATAATAACTCTATTTCTTAACTGTTTGATATGAGGTAACGGAATGGACTAGATAAATAAATAGATAAAGGAATGGAAATTAATTTTTTATATTTCTTTACCGTTTGTTATGTCAATTAATTTCATAATTTGTTTATTTATTTTTTTAAATATCCACCCAACGTTTTTTTTAGCTCAAAACGCTCAAAAACATGTACATTACTACCATATAATTTCTATAAAAAAGGGTTTGTAACATAAGCTTTTCACGGTTTTGTCAACTCAATAAGGGCAGAAATTTTCTTGAACTTTTATATATAAAATCAAAGGTTTTCTTGAAAAAGTATTATTTATTTAGACCCTCTATTTTCTCAGCGAAATTATAACTTTATTTTCATACGGATGGAACAAAGGTTATATGTTGTTTTTACAGACGAAAAAGAAACAAGAGTGATGGATTTAATTAACTTGAGGTTTTTAAAAAGATTTGAATACCTTGTGTAATGGATGATTTCATTACGTTAACAAACCAAACACTTTTTTTTATTCTTTCGTAATAGTCTATTTCATTCAGCCTCTTTCAAACACTACCTAACTATTCAATCAAAGTAACTTACATATCATACCACTTGAAGTTGCATTTTTTTTATTGTGATTTTCTTTAGAAAGTATATTTTTTGGATAAGAGTTGGTTTGAACCGGGAGTTATGGAAGAACCTAAATTGAACACCTAGCGGTAGCGGGTGCGGGTTCATCTGTTTTGGGTGGGTTATTTGGATTACTCACTCACCGAAAGTTTCCTCCTTATTTCGGGTCGGGTTCGCTCAACATCCTGCTTTTAACATTCAACTTTCAAATCCATCGAACTCAATCGCCTTTCCCTTTTTCCTCTCATCATTTCACTTCAATCCAACTTTTTTAATTCTTTAATAATATTGAGGTAAACTTTTTCCGATCATCGAATTTTGATTCCAGCCACTGAAATTACATATATATGCATACTTCATGATTCAATTTAGGCGTTTTTGAATTAAATTTCAGTTCTGTATTTGTAGATCTAAATTCATCGATTACACATACAGGTGTTGAAGATCGTTACTCTGTTGATTCAATTAAACGAAATTTCTATAGAAGCAATCATGCTTTCGCGCGTTTTTGGAAAACCTAAGCAAGAAGCTAATGCCGTGACAACATTAGACAAATTAAATGAGGTAAAATTTGTTTTTTCATGATCTAATTATTGATCAGTTTAAGTATATTGTAGCAATTTGGTACCTGTTTTAGTGGAATTTATATTAAGGAATATTATGAGCTATTATTGATCAATTTTCTTTAATTCATTTTGGTTTTTGTTTAATTTTTAAATTAAGTTGATAATTTTATTATTAAGTGTTGAATTAGGGTGCTTGTGTAATATGTATATGGTTTTGGACTAAGGCATAGTTGTCAATAGCGGCTATAGCGCGCTATGTAGCGAAGCAACCAAGTGTCACTATTTGGGTCATAGCGACCAATAGCGTGAATAGCGACAGTTAGTTTTTTTTTGGATGTAAATAGCAATTAGATATATCTATAAAATAGCTGGATTTATAGGTTTTTGTTAAATATACATGTAAAATAGCATACATACCAAGGTATTTTGATATAATGTACATATAAAAATTTTCAAAATTCTTTTTCTAGTGTATCGCTATTTATAAAATAGCGGTCGCTATTTGTCGCTATTCGCTACGTAGCATATAGGTCCCTTGTCGCAATTCGCTATTAACAACTATGGACTAAGGGTGTATGTGCCTGTAGTCACCATTAGATCATAAGATTTTAATTTTGCTAGATGGTAAATGAGTATGGTACAACAAGTGTAACAAACACGAGTTTGGATATTGTTTCGTAAGGGATGCCTAAATTTCCGGAAAACTCACTAGGCTCCATCGATATCCTGCTAGCTAGTGGGATCAGGTAAAACGCAACTTGCGTTGATAGGTGTAAAGTATTGCGATTGTTCAATATCTTTTATTGTGAGGGGACAATATTATCATGTTACAGTTACACGGCGTATTGTTTTGGGCATTAAAGTTCAGGTTTCCGTTGACTTATTGTTATGGTCAGGAAGTAAAGTTTTTATCTTTTTATACGTTCAGCTCTATAATCATCCTTCTTTCTTGAAGATAGCGATGTTAACATATGTTATATCTTTAGACACACACCTTATCTTGTTCTTTTACAGACACTTGAAATGCTGGAGAAGAAAGAGAGAGTACTTTTGAAGAAGGCTTCTGCAGAGGTGGAGAAGGCCAAAGAGTATACAAAAGCACATAATAAAAGGGGTTCGTACTCACTGCTTTATACACAAAGTAATAAACTACTTTATTCGTCTTTCAGCTTCGCGAATACAGCCGGCATAAAGTTTTTAAAGATAAAATGATGCATGCAACTGTTCGTGTACATTCGTTCATTTTCCCGTTGATAAAGACCGTTTTAAAATAATATCTTATTCTTTTACAGATCGTACTCGTGTCTTATGCACTTAAAAAGCTAGTTTATGCACCTGATTTTTTCAGTATTGTAAGGAAATGTTGATCTTTTGATATTCTGATGTTAAACAGCGGCAATACAATGTTTAAAGAGGAAGAAGCTGTATGAGCAACAAGTTGAACAGCTTGGGAACTTCCAGTTACGTATTCATGACCAGGTGGCATTTAGTGATGTTAAGTAAATATGCATTTTTTATAAGGATTACGGGTGTACGGAAATTGGAATTTTAATGAACTGCTTGAACTTGAATATTAGATGATTATGCTAGAAGGTGCAAAAGCTACCACAGAGACTGTTGATGCTTTGAGAAGCGGTGCAGCAGCAATGAAGGCCATGCAAAAGGCAACGTGAGTTTCTGTTCGCTTTAAGCTTTAACTATTATACCATGAAGTTAAGTAAGTTACCACTTGGCTGAGGTGGCAATTTCAACTCGTTCACCTGAAATTGGGTCGAATTGGGTAACATTTTGTTTTCAGTGTCATTTGTTTATAGATTAAAAGTTTATCTAGAAATAGAACGACTGATTTGGGTTGAATAACAAGTCAAAACAGGTGACTTTTTTTAGTTGTGCGTCAAAATGGTTTTTGTTGATTGTAATATCCTAGTGTATGACTAGTGATCAGAGATGATGATGCTCCAAAAACTTATAAAAGTCATGTTGAAATATTTTTCAGGAACATGTGTTGCTATTTCATTAGCTTTATTGCACAATTTAGTTTCGTCTTGAATGGGACAATATTATTTGATTTGAAATTTATCATGATGCAGAAATATCGATGATGTTGACAAGACCATGGATGAGATAAACGAACAAACTGAAAATATGAAGCAAATTCAGGAGGCATTGGCAACACCACTGGGTGCAGCTGCTGATTTTGATGAGGTACCATTCCCACTTTCTATTAATCTTCAAGTGTAAAATAAAAATTATTTGTTTACTTTTTTTAATTCTAAAACATGTTTTGGTCAATATATCTACAATATCTTACATATTTAAAGCTGTCAATTACTGAGCTTTTTTTAAAACAAATTACGGAAATGATACTGAGATTTTTTTTCTAAACAGGATGAACTGGAAGCTGAACTTGAGGAACTAGAAGGAGCTGAGTTGGAGGAACAGCTTCTCCAGCCTGCCACAACCGCCCCTGCTGCTCCGGTGCATGTGCCAGCTGGCAAGCAACCAACACGTCCAGCTCCTCTCCAAAACAAAGCGGAGGAAGATGAACTTGCTGCATTGCAAGCAGAAATGGCACTTTAAGAAAAGGTTAGTTGCCTTGTGGATTTGCCCTTTCCTTACTGTTAAAGTTCTACTAGCGGCGGCAATATGAGCGGGTTGGAATGTTGGATAACGGATTGAGGTTGAAATATATATTTTTTGGCATGGGTCGGGTTGACCACCAAACGCTTTTTCTAATACCAGTTTTTCAAAATGTTACGTCAACATGTGTCAACTATGGTCACAAGAACAAAACTATTACAATATTATTTTTAATCTTTGAATTAATCGATTTGGCAGGCTGTATCACTTATAAATTAGACTTGACGTGCATGAATAAACAAGTTGAGATGGACACTTGTAGGTTTTTGTGATTTATTGATTCAGTTGTAATCAGAACTCTATTTGCAGGTCACTGGAGATGTACTCATACACTTCAAAAAATGGATGAACTGTGTGTTAAATTATATCTTGTACAGTTGTGATTGTAGACCAAATAACAAGCTGGCTTTGTTGTATTATACATTGAAGATCATAAGGGACTAATATACTGTTTCTTAAGATTAATTTCGGCTATATTTTGTTTTGCAAAACTGCGTATATTACTTATGTAAGGTGCTTATGTAAGGTGCTGTTTGTTTTTTCTGCGGGAAAAGGTCTGCAGTCTGTGGACCACATTTGCAGGCATCTGCAGGAGAAGAGGTGGACCAAATGTCTGCAGTCTGCAAGGAGAAGAGGGTTTTTTTTTTCTTCTACAAAAACACTTTTCACACACAACACACACACAACACACACACTGCCTCAACTCTCTCTCTCTACTCTCTCTCTCTCTACAAGATAGCACCACCACCTCCGCCATCACACCACCGCCATCATCTACCGCCAAGAACAACCACAACCACCCACCCCGTCTTCGTCGTTCAACCCCCGTCGTTCAACCACCACCACCGCCTTCGTCGTTCAACCACCACTTCCGCCTTCGTCGTTCAACCACCACCACCACCACCGCCTTCGTCGTTCAACCACCACCACCGCCTTCGTCGTCTCCAATTTGGGGGTTCTGTTCGATTTAGGGTTTTTGGTTCGATTTGGGGGTTTTGTTCGATGATGATGGTCTCCGATCTCTCTCTCTCTACGGTATCTCTCTCACCGATCTCTCTCTCTTCTTTCTCTCTCTCTCTACGGTCTCTCTCTACGGTGGTGGCAGGGATGTGGTGATGTATCAGGTGGCGGTGGTGGCAGGGATGTGGTGGTGGTTGTGATGTATCAGGTGGCGGTGGTGGCAGGGATGTTGTGGTGGAGGTGGTGGCAGGATGTGGGGGTGAAGGTGTGGAAGAAGAGCCAAGAAGAGGTTTGTGTCTGTGTGGTGAAGACATGGGTGAATGTCTGTGTGGTGAAGAGGTCTCGCAGACCTTTTTTAATGAAAGGTCTGCGAGAAAACAAACAAGCTGCGGACTCCAAACCTCTGCGCGCGTCTGCGCGGCGCAGACGTAAATGGCCAGAAGTGCTTCTGGCCAAAAAACAAACACCACCTAAGTTTCACCTAAAACAGACGCAGACACATACACGCAGAATAGATGCATAACCACACATCAAAAATAAAGACAACATATAATGTAAAAAGTGTTATAAAACTTAAGACATTGAGATCAAAACTTCCTCTATATATCTTTCTCTATTCTTCTCTTCTTTCACAATCATATCGTATCTTCAGGTTTAACTTCGATTTCGAAGTGAGTCCCCTTCAATGTTTTGACAAAAACCTTCATCTTCAATTATTATTATCGTTTGCAAGTTACAACTCAAATCTCAGAAGCAATCGATATACATTGAATGATTTATAGAAAACAAAAGAAATAAATCAAAATGGGTGGGGCCTATATGTCTGCTAATAATTCATAACACTCCCCCTCAGACATATGCCCATTTATTTGTTTGATGAATAAATCATTAGCTCCTTGTGGTATGTTGTTCTACAACTTTGGTGTTTGGCTTTGACATGCTGCCTCGTTAAAAACCTTGCTAGGAAAACTCAGTAGGACAAAACCATAGCTAAGGGAAAAAGAGTGCAGTGCATGTTGTCTCTCATGATACTTTTGTAATACTCCCCCTGATTTCATTATGTATCGTTTAAGCCTTCTGCGTAGATCTTTTAGTTAATATTTTGCCACTTCATTCCTTGATGTGTATAATCCTTTGTGTTGATCAATGTTATATGGTCTTTATATGATATTCCTGGTGCTTCATGTAAACAAATACCATATGATCCACAACTATATGTTATTATATTCCCTGCATTTACAAAGCTAACAAAAATTGTTTCGATGAGTTAGTAAAATATAATCTCATAACTTACATACCTTTGTTGTATCAAAATATTTGTTTTAACACATTCTAATGTCTCCTTGACACATGCGATATCACACCAATAAATTCATCCAAGATATATATGTATATAAGCATGTATAGCTAGCAAGAAATATTAGTGCACAATTATGATTATCTATAATATTTCTTGACTCGGAATCTCAACTTTGGTAGGAGATCAAAGTAGTCATCTGTTATAGCAAGTGACTGAACAACCTTTAACGTACATAAAGAATAAACTTTGTTCATA
Source organism: Helianthus tuberosus (assembly GCA_030545235.1). Classification (NCBI taxonomy): domain Eukaryota; kingdom Viridiplantae; phylum Streptophyta; class Magnoliopsida; order Asterales; family Asteraceae; genus Helianthus; species Helianthus tuberosus. Next base: position 38,869,635 of record CM060435.1, on the reverse strand, counting down.
CTAAACCGACCCGATATATTCTAGATGAACTTACCCTCATGCCCGAACTACAGGTTGAACAATAATTACATTATGTCAAGGTCTTTCAAAAATTATCCCTCTAAAAGCTCGGCAGTTTCTCTCGATGATGTGTAGACATCATCACTGTAAACTTTGATTATAGTGAACTTTTAAAAGTAAATTTCGATAAAAACATGGCTAATTTAATCACACGTATATCCCTCTTTATCCGAATATCTCGAGTTGTACAACACTCGATCCGATTATTTTAGTCCATACCTATTTTGTGAACTTGATATAGTATGTTCTTAAGGTTTTGATATCAAAGCTTCCGACATTATCAATCTATGAGGGAATTCTTTATATCGTATCAATATATGAATTTGTGTACAATGATCATAATGTTCCCGAGAACTTACTTTACACGATTTTGATAATTTAAATCCTTCATGAATTTTCATGTATTTTGTAGTACCATATGATATATAAACATTCATAAGATGCATGTTAATTTTCTCTTAATATATTATCAGACTAATCAGATATTGGAAAGTTATTATATCCATCACTGGAGAATGTGTCTCCTTATAATCAATCAATGGTTTTTGCAATATTCTTGTGTTACCAAATTTTCTTTGTATTACTTAATTTGATTTGTGTAAGAAAATCTTTTACCTTAAGAACGGTTGGTCTGAAAACTTTTCATTCCATGAAATTCATTCCATGAGAGAATTTTAACTTTGATTTATTCACTTTTTTCCAAAATTGGCTAATTAATAACATGAATTCATTCATGAGTAGATTCAAAAATCTTGATCTTCATTGTTTCATTATTTCTAGCGCTATGTTATATATAAAAGTATAACGACGTCGATTTTTATTTCGATTCCATACATATCTTAGACATGATACAACTTATCGAGATCTCTTTATTTTCAGGTACCTGAGGTTCTTCTTGAACCATCATGTCTATTATCTCTTCAGGAGATCTTATTACTACAACCTTGACTTGACCATCTTAATTACTTGCTCCAATTTTCGAGGAATTTTATTATTGGAATCAACTAGTCTACCACGCTTTAGGCGTGCAATAAACTCATTACAAAAATATGTGGTTGCCCTCTTGGGACACAAATATAACTGGAGCATAAGCAGTTGATATATATGACTTAGTTTGTCACTTTATTTTGGTAAGTAAATACGTCTGGTAATAGATTTATTTTCCAAATGAGTTGTTCTTTGAACCCGTAGTTCATATTAGTTTTAAGGATCAATGATAATTTATTTCAACTCATTTCTTTTTCAACTGCTTTTATCTTCCCCTAATGTTGGGAATGTCAGTCCATTTTGATGGATATTAATAAACTGAACCATAAATAACTCTTTAGTTAAATGCTATATTCCCAACCACCTTTTAAGGTCCCAAATTTGTGCATCGTGGTGGATCAATTTCAATATATATCGTACAATCAAAATCTTAGAATGGACATATTTGGTTTCTGACTAAAACCCAATTATAATGGGGAGAAAATATTACAATATATTGGCATTATATGAATTGATACATGAACTTTTGCTCTCATGATCATACACTTAGCAAACACATCCAGTGATTGTCTCAAAACTACATGAATTTTTACGTGTATTGCAATGATCATTATCATTATATCAATCTGGAATAATATGCTTGCTATCACATTAGCTAAGCCACAATCACACAAACTTCAGGTTGTGGATTTGATAACCATTTAGACGATGCATCGATTTAAAACACTAAATGGTATCATGTTGGATATGTATATCCTTTGCTTATTCCAGAATACTTAGGGATTTACACCCTACTTTCATTGATTAACTTTTCTTGAGAACAAAAATTACATTTTATAATTTTCTGGAAGGATCTGTTAGTTCTTCAATACATTTCACATTATTATTTTACTCGGTGTGGTCTAACTGGTCATGCCAACTGATTATGATTCATAAACTTCTTATTTATGATCATATATGTATTACTTGTAAGTAAAAACACAAAATAAAATGTATGTATTGAACAATTTAATCATAATAATTTGATAGTCTATTATGATGTGAACAAACTTACATTTGAAATTAATCATATAATGAATCAAATTCAGACTCAGAACCATAAGGTGGTGAAGGTGGTAGAGTTAGTTGCATATTATTAGCTATTTGTTTTAGCATGTCTTCCAACCATTTGTTTCTTTCTGTCAGACGTTTTATTTGTTTAGACAAATTTCGAATCTGATCGTTTAACCTAGCCACTTCGAATCCTATTGAATCTGAAGGTAGATTCATTTGAGGTACCGTACATGGTTCTGTTATATTAATTGGTGGCAGTTGTTGTTCCACTTCGTTTAATAGTGATTGGAAAAACTGTTTCGGTAATGGTGATTGCAAAAATGATTCTGATGCTAACTGCTCTTGGAATATCATGTTTTCATCAAACAAAATTTGTTGCATCATTGAATCTTCCTCGAAAACTAAAGGTGAGATGTTTTGTAAGATGTTCGGTGCTAGTGGTTGAGATAGGTTAGTTGTAATATGTTCTTGTACGGGTGGCAGCTTGTAACACCTCGAAAATTCACGTCCTATAATGTATTGACACGTGTCATAAGCTTGAACGTGCGAAAGAATACTCTAGAGGGACTAAAGTTGACAAACAAGAAAAGTATGTGAATATAAGGGTTCGAAATGTCAACAAAGGATAAATATACTTTACAATAACCCTACATAATGTTTATACCTTCAAACGAATAAATCATGGATCATACGAAGCTAAATATGAAAGAAAGTGAGAAATTACAAACTACAGGGGTTAAATGTGTCAACATGTTTAAAGTATACCTCTGAGTGACCTTGTAGAAAACCCGAAGCTTTGTAACGATTAATTATGCACACTAGAATACATGATTGAAATTTCATAAAGTTTCGTTATAGTATGAGAAAGTTATGATCAAATTCTTATACGAGGGGCTAAAGCGTCAACGTTGAAAATTATGACTTTTCGGGTAAACACAAAGCAAACCAAGGACTTAACAAAGTGGGTATAAGTCTTGGAGCCCTTATATGTCAATTTGGAGGGCTCATAATGCAAGAAATAAAGTGGAATGCCCTTTCGAAGGACCAAGAGCCAAGGATGCAATAATGGAAAAGTTTGAAATCTGACAGCAGGACTCAGGCGGGCCGCGTAAGCCTTAATAGAAACTTACGCGGGCCGCGTCCGATCCCCAGATACAGAAAGTTGGGACAGCAACCTGTTTAAGCGCAATAACCGACTTTAGAAGATATTTTCCACTCCATGGGCGACCCCTACATGCTTTTAGACCTTAGGGGCACTTGTAAATGATCTGGGAACAATGCTAGACTTGTGTGGCATGATCATAAGCAACAAAAATCACTATAAAAGGCCCCTTATGTTGCAACAATTTGATCACACCTTCCATCTGCATTCTTGAAGACTTCTGGAGCTCCAAAGCTGACCCAAGTCATCCCTAGTCGTGCATAGGACTTTGGTAAGTACCCTTGACCTTCCTTAATTGAGTTTTTACTTAGTTTTAGCCTAAAAGTCAAACCGTCGTAATTAACGTTTGACTTAGCGATTAATCATTAATGGTCCAGTGATTAGTCGAATTGAAGGTAGTTATAAGTTGGTAATTATGTGGGCATTAAACCCTTAAAAGAGCACCATCTGATTCCCGCTCTAACTAGATCAAATGTCGGGTCAAAGTTGTTTAGAAAAAGTCAACAGAAACTTAATTTGCAAATTAACATGTAATTAGCAATGTAGAAGGCATGTAACCTATTTTATCACTCATATAACTTGGTAATAAGTATAAGAACATGTCTAAACATGTTCGACCCGACAATTTTCTGTTTAGACCCGGTTCGGAACCGAAAGTCGCAAAACTTTGACTTTTGCTTTGACTTCAGTTCTGACCTGATTTAGTATGATTTGGAATTGCCTTAGAGCTTCCTTAGGACCAGGCTACATGATAGTATAACCCTCTGTGATTATACACCTTGGCTCATTAGCTATCCAATTAATATGCATGATTCCGTTAATTGCTTAAATGTTGACCAATATGCCCTTTTGACCATAAAACGAGAATTTTGGATATGTGAAAGGACAATAATCTTTGTTACTGATTTATAAACATGTCCCTAAATTTTCACATCAGTTGGAGGTCTAGATTAGGAGTTATGCTCATTAGCGTAATTAGAACGCCTTTTAGTAATTAAACGGCGTCATTAGCATAAAGCCGATCTAAACCCAATTTTTGACACCAAACCTTTTACCCACTGATGTAATATAATATTTTGTGATTTTTAAAGATTTTTAATTATTTTTAACCTGCTCATAACCTAAGGTTATGACCTTGATTCGGTAAATACCGATTATACCCTTTTTGGTTATAAAATGAGTTCTACATAATATTTTGACACCAATCCAATTGCTACTGATTTTAAATAATAAATGAAGTATTTTGAACTTTATAACCTGGTTGGAAAACTCAGATTTCCTGTATAACCCGGAAATCGCTTAAAATGGCTTTTTAAGCGTATTAAACACATAGTTTATGTTTAAAACCATTTTGTCATATAAGACTTATTACCAACTTATATGACCTATTAAATAAGTTAATTTACTGATGCATTCGGACCCGAATCTCAGAATTTCATTTAAATCTCTTTTATAATCTTTAAAATGACCAAAATACCCCTACGGGGCTTAAATTGAGATTAAACTCGTTTTGGGCATAATGGAAGATATCATACTGATATCACAACATATTTAAAGCATATTGACTTAGGAAACCTGTATATGACTCTTACGGTTACCCGTTAAGCTTCTTACGCGTTCGGTTCGGCTTATGTAACTAGTTTGCATAAATTAGCCGAAACGGGTCAAACCTTGTCGTTTTTATCTCAAAATCCAGAATGTGTTTAGATTACCCATATTATACAAGTCTTCAAACTTGTCAGGTCTTAATCACATTCTATTCCGGTCTTCGCTTAATCACGCGTTCGAACCGTATCTTTCCTTAAAACTAACCGGTCTAAGCTTAAGCTTAACTAAAGACCGTTAGGATTCTAATAGGTTATTATAAACCTTCGTTCCAGAATAGGAGATCCGGTAAAAGCTACACGCACTTGGTATTTGTGATTGATACTTGCAAAGGTAAATACTTTTAACTTATTTTCCCTATACGGGCTTGGGGTATGGTATATAAAATACCGCTTGGTCGGACATTGAATCTTTAATCGATTAGAGGTTAAATCATTGATATGCTCCGTTTTGAATTGTTTTGTTTTCTTAAAGCCTTTGGGGGGTTAATGACCATGTCCCGGATATCCTTGGCATCATTTTACGAAATGGCCACGACCTAAGCACGGGGTGTAGGCGTACACCCGTCAGTGCCAAAATACATAATGTGGTGTGTCTATTGATCTTTAACCCGGTCTACGGATCGGGCTACTGAACGCATAAGGAACATGTAATTCTTTTACAAGATTATATTCAAATAATTATCCCAAGTTATAAAATGTTTGTGCCACGTGCATCCAAATTAATTTTTAATCATCTTTAAAATGAGTTAGTTGATTGTATTTACCAGTGTAAACTGATGTATTTTCTCAAAAAGGTTAAGTGCAGGTACTACGCGAACTAGGCTGGCTTTCTCCTAGCGTCCACAATAGGTTTCGCAAGCTTGGATGTCAAACTGTTGAACAATGTTTTCCTATTTATTTTATTTTGATTCACCTGTGGATTATTTTCAACTGTTGTGATACTTGATATTACAATTTATTAAAGTTGAAATATATCTATCTTTTGCTTCCGCTGTGCATTTAAATATTGTGTTGTTTGACTGTAATGTTACCAACCACGTCACGAAACTCCCCATCGGGCCCACCGGTAATACGTGGAAATATCGGGGTGTGACAGGTTGGTATCAGAGCCAACATTGAGTGAATTAAACACTAGCCTTTTTGTGTTTAATCTCAATGACACAATTGCACATTCCTAAATTTTCGAGTCTAGACAAAGAACTTAGGACAAATCCAAATTTGTTTTTGTTTTTATCTTAACTTAGTCCTTTATATTTCTTATTGTATCTTTTAATTGTGTTGACAGGAAATATGCCACCAAGATTTAGAAGAGGAGGACGAGGCAAGGGGCCAATCACCGCCCCCAACGATCACGAGGCCGGGCCTTCTCACCGGCGAGCTCCTTCCAATACTATGAGTGCCGATCCTCAGGGAAACTGGATGACCCAAACGGAGCCCGCTAGACGGTCTGTCTCGCACAGCTCAACACCTCCCTATCGTCATTCCTTTGGGCCGCATTCTGAAAACGAGCCCGATAACCCACAGCCTTCATATATACCTCTCCAGCGATCCCTTTCACACAATTCCTTTGGCAACCCCACTCCTGTTTTTCAGGGCCGGTTTAATCCGGCAAAGTATATTCAAGAACCAGTGGGTTTTAACCCATTGGGACCGGAGGATCACTTTTCCAGCGATAACGCCATGGATATGGATGAGGACACCGACCCTATGGAACTACAGACTGGAACCCCCACACACCCTATTGAGGTCTCTGATGGTTCATCCTTCCACGGATCACCCTACGGTGGTCCAGACAGTTATCAAGCGAGGTTTAACCAGCATGAATGGTACTTCACACCTTCTCACCATTCATCACCTCACCAACAGCAGCAGCAGGATCCCTCTGGGGATTCACGATTCGTGGCAGTCACGCCACCGCCTCCTCCGCCGTCAGTTCATCAAGCACCTCCAGAACCACCAAGGCGTCGGAGATCAGGCGCAAGAATATCCGCGCGAGGTGGGGATTTCCACTTTAGCACCCCTCGACACTCCAGTGGCAGTCATTACCCGCAACTGCATGAAGACCCACAAATGGGTGGGCCCTCAAACCCAATTCCAGAGGTGAGTTCTGCACCAGTTGCACCATAGCCGCCACCGATGGGTTTTGATAACCCGATTCCTGCATACGCCGGTTCAATGGCGTACAATCCGTTTGAACAGCCGGTTCACACTCACTATAACTATGCAGAAGCCGACCCGTACCTAGTCGCGGCAAACTACAACGCCCTACATCCGGAAGGACCGTATGGAGCTCCTTGGGGAGTGGGATATCCAACTCATGGATATCAAATACCTGCACGACCTCCGATTCGGAAACAGTCGCAGCCACCACGATTTTCCCCACCAGAGCATGAGGAAATTCTTCAAAGATTGGACCAAGTTGAGCGGGTAGTTCACAGAGATCGCAGGGAACGACAAAGTTTCTTCCAGGGATTGACAAGTTTAATAAAAGGGAAGAGCAAGAAGGACCATTGAATCCTTCAATTGTTTGTCGTATTTTCCTTGTTTCAGTTGAGCCCCTGCGTGGGCCTGTCTTGCTGTTTTGACCTCTGCGTGGGTATGTTTGTTTATTAAACCCCTGCGTGGGTAAGTCTTTATTTAAACCCCTACGTGGGTATGCTTGTTTGGTTAAGCCCCTGCGTGGGCAAGTTGTTTCTGTAAAAGTCCCGTTTAGGGCAATATGTACTTCTTTCAATGTTAATGGAATGTTAAGTTTACAAATTTCATTTTGTCATTATATGCATAAATATAATATACATGAAATAAATGAATCAAAATCATTCCTTTTAAAAATATATCTGCCTATTTAAATATTAATTAAGAATCTTAACGGTATAACCTAGCCCGCATGTCATTATAAGACTTGGCCAAGATGGTAAGACCTGTTTAAAAGATTCAAATCCCTGTTAACATCTGTAAACATGTTAACGCTCCTGGAAGAAGTGATTCGTTAAAATCACACACGTCATTCTTATAATAGGATTCTTCAAAAGATTCCTATCCTAACCTGATGATATATAAATCATGGGTTTAAATCATCAATTAAGATGACCACATATTAAACATCCATTAGTGATGTAGTGCCTACGGGCCATACTCATTGTCATATAAGACAAAAGACAGTAGTAGTCTACGACTCCCTGTCAGAGAAAGATAATGAACTATGTTCAGACCATCATGCCTTGATTCTCTGAAATCATGGCTTATTATTTAGAAATGTCCTTGTGACTAGGCCTTTTGTGCTACTAATAATACTATTATTGTGTTATAATTAGGATAAGTTTTAGTAAAAAAAAATCCTAAATAATTGTGAGTAACAAATTAACCAAATATGGTCTATGTTTACCATGGTTAATGAATTTCCCTAAAGGGCAATTCCATAATAAACTCCCAAATAAATTTTTGTCAATATCTTATGTAACAGTTCAAGATACAATGGCTGACTCGGATGAAATTAATAGTCACCCAAGGGAGAATCTGAATGATGCCCGGATTAATATAGCGGGTGCTGAAATGCAAGCGTTAATAGACAACGCAGTTACAAAAGCAATAGAGCGGCAGTATAATGAGTATAGCGGGACTCGAAGTAGGACCCTATCTGCACCGCACTCAAAACCTAAGATGTAACATCCCTATTTTTATCATATAAATTATAGGTTTGGTTAAATTTATTAATCACTAGTAACTAGTTTATTTTTAATATAAATATTCAACCCAAATAGTTTTAAACAATATTTTATATATAGTTGGTTGAAATATTATTCTAATTAATTGGCCTGTATATGGGTGACCTTTTTAATAAAATAAAAGTCTATAAAAACTTATATTATTAGAAGGATAGTCTACGGGTAAGTTGACTATTAGTAATATGAAGTTCCTAGACAGGCCTAGGAACCGTATAATAATTAAATTATAAAAATAAAATGTATTTTGAACCTACTCTATTTTTAATGAAACTTAGACCCAAATGTAGACAAAAATATACTCGTTCCAATAACATATTTATTATTTTCTAAAACGCTATACTTTAGAAGTTGTAAACGCCAAAAAAAAGTGAAGCAGTTAAATTAATTATAATATGTAAATTAATAATAATATTAGTTGAATTTATGAAATCGATTAAATATAAAAATAATTAAGTTAAAACAAAAAGTGGTTATGCTTTTATCTTTTGGTGGGAATTTATTATACCTTTAATTTAAAGTTTAAAATGAATATAACATCAAGAGTAGTAAATAAATCAATTAAATCAGTGAATGAGATTTTAAAATAAGAAAAAAATAAATTGAAAATTTTATGAAAGTAAATAAGATGTCAGAATGATGTACGATGTTGATTTGAAGTTAGATAAAGGATAGGAAATATGAATAAAATAATATAATATTAAAATCCATACTTATCCTAACTGGATGGTGGTAGCGTAAGCTTCAAGCTCAAAATAGACTATATATATAGGTTCAACCCTCTTCACTTTTGGCTGCCTCTTCTTTCTTTCTCGATATCTCTCTCGAATTCCATATATATTTTATAATAATAATAATAAGGCCATGCCCCGTTTTAAGTATTTTAACTCCCGATCACCGCTACCTTTTCTGATTGATCTGAGCCCATAACGCATGTCAGGGCCCTGCCCGACTAAGTTCGTTGGGGTTCTGTCTCGGGACATCGGGATAAGATTGAATCAGGGGTACTATACTTAAATTACAAATATATATTTTTATTTCTACCAAACACACACTAGCTCGAATTCTGCTACGATACAGGGTATTAACTTGATCGCTATTACGATTCATTTTCCGACTGATCAATATATCCAATGGATGTTTAAGTGCCGCCCACACTAGGGTTATACTTTATCGTTCGTCATTAATTTGACGGATCATCGTTAATTCGATGGATGAAGTATTATACTTTGTCGTTCGTCATTAATTTGACGGATCATCGTTAATTCGATGGATGAAGTTTTGCACTTTGTCGTTCATTGTGAGAATTTGATCTCGTGAGTTATCGTAATTATTGTATTAAGTTACCTACCTAGTTCGTATGCACTAGGTTACAAGGCAAAATCAATAGGCTAAGCCCTGCCTGTATAAATCTGCAATATATCAAGGCTTATCTGTAGACTAAATTCTGTCCGTATGAATATGCATGATTATCTGTGAGTCATTCTCTTTTTATCAAAGTACTTTCCAAATCATGTTATTTTTCAAAGTTATAATTACGGGGATTAAGTCTTTGTAATCACCAAGTTACAGCCGGTATGTGGGGTTTTGTATACATTACTTGATAATCGTCACCATTGGGGCAGCCAATGGGGGATATGACCATAGTCACAGACACCATTGGACGAATGGGCCAATGGGTCGAGTGACAAATACCGTGGGTAGTTGGCTTGATATCAGAAACATTGTAATCGCTCTTAATACTGTATATTATAACAAATGTGTCGTTTTAGCAAAATGAATGAACTCACTCAGTATTTCCCGCTGACAAAACCTTTTTCAAACATGTTTCAGGTAATTATAGTAGAGACGGATACGGCACTGAAAGACTTCAAGAAGTGGCTTATTTTATTAATTAAATAAAATTAAGAAATATTATTTTATGTAATCAAATTTATCTTTATTAAAGCTACCATTGTAAAACATGGGTTTATCCCATCTATTTAATAAATAAAATCCGGTGTTTTCTAAACTCTGATATTTTTCCTAACTCACGGTCCTGATGAAATTTCCGCTGCAACGTTTTCAAAATAAAAATAATCACCGGTACCGCTGGACTGTTCACGGCACCCGATTCCGTCTAGGGTGGGTCGGGGGTCGTGACATAAGACTCATTCTGAAGCTCACAGCAAGCCACCACCCTCTAAGAATGAAGAACCCAAGAAAGTTGATGACGATCGTCAGTCCTCAAATCAACAAAGTGTTCCATCTCAAAGGATCGTGCTGAATCAAGGACCCCGTGATAAGGGTTGCTCCTACAAATATTTTGTTTCATGCAAACCCAGGGATTTTACTGGGGAGAAAGGAGCTATAGACTGCATGACATAGTTGGATGAGATGTACACCGTGGTTGATATCAGCGGGTGCGCTGAGAAGGATGTGGTAAAGTTTGTGTCTCAATCGTTCAAAGGTGAGGCCTTAGCCTGGTGGAGATCGTTGATCCAAGCTACTGGGAAGATTCCACTGTACAACATGACATGGGAACAGCTTGTTACCCTCATCAGGGAGAACTACTGTCCTCAGCATGAGGTGGAAAAGATTGAGTCAGATTTTCTGTCATTGGTAATGAAGAATCTGGATTGCCAAGCTTAACTTACGAGCTTTAATACAATGTCGAGGCTGGTTCCTTATCTGGTGACCCCGGAACCCAAAAGAATAGCTCGTTTCATTGGGGGCTTAGCCCCATAGATCAAGGCAAGTGTAAAAGCCTCTCGGCCAGCTACTTTTAGATCTGTAGCTGATATATCTTTGTCCCTCACACTGGACGTGATCAGGCAGAGATCGCTGAGGAACACGGATGCTGAGAAATGGAAGCGTGAAGACGACAATTCACGACGGTCAGATAAGAAGCACAGGGGAAACAATGACCACAAGAAGGGGTCTGGTTCTAGGAAGGATGGGCATCAATCTGGAGATAAGCCCAAGTGTAAGATTTGTCAGAAGCACCACTTTGGAAGGTGCAGACTTGACTCAAAATCCCAATCTCAGTCGAGGCCTTGTGGGATTTTCAAATCTTCTGAACATAAGACCCTAGAGTGCAAGAAACTGAAGGACGCAACGTGTTATAGTTGGAACGAAAAAGGGCACATTAAGACAAATTGCCCGAAATATGCAAAGAAAGGTGATGAAGGAAAGAAGACCAATGCTAGGGTCTTCAGGATGGATGCAAAGGAAGCTGTGCAGGACGACAATGTGATCACAGGTACCTTCCTCATAAATGATGTTTATGCAAGAGTACTTTTTGATTCAGGAGCTGATAAATCATTTGTAGATAATAAGTTTTGCAAACTGCTGAATTTACCTGTTAATACCCTAAGTGTAAAGTATGAGGTGGAATTAGCAGATGGCACCTTAGAAACCGCCTCAACCATATTAGATGGATGTTTCATATCCATTAAGAACCACTCTTTTCGTTTGTCCCTGCTACTTTTGAAGTTAGCCGGTTTCGACATAGTTTTGGGTATGGACTGGTTATCTAATAACCAGGCCCAGATTGTCTGCAATAAGAAGCAAGTGGTGATCAAGACTCCATCTGGTGAGTCACTTACCATTCAGGGAGATACCCGGTATGGACTGCCTGAGCAAGTGACTATGCTCAAGGCCTCTAAGTGTTTGAAGAAGGGTTGTGTCATCTACATGGCACAAGTGACCATTGATGAGCCGAAACCTAAGATGGAAGACATCCCCGTCATTTCTGAATACCCTGAAGTTTTTCCTGAAGAACTACCTAGTTTACCACTAGATAGACAAGTAGAATTCAGAATTGACATCATCCCTGGAGCAGCACCTGTTGCTAGAGCACCTTATAGGTTGGCACCGACAGAGATGAAGGAATTGAAGACACAACTAGATGAATAGCTAGCCAAGGGTTTCATTAGACCTAGTTCGTCTCCTTGGGGAGCACCAATCTTATTTGTCAAGAAGAATGATGGATCGATGCGTCTATGCATCGATTACCGTGAGCTTAATAAGGTCACTATCAAGAATAGGTACCCGTTGCCCAGGATCGACGATCTGTTCGATCAGCTTCAAGGGGCAAGTTACTTTTCCAAGATTGACTTAAGGTCAGGCTATCACCAACTGAAGGTTAGAGATGAAGACGTACACAAGACTGCATTTAGGACTCGTTATGGTCATTACGAGTTCCTAGTGATGCCTTTTGGGCTCACAAATGCACCAGCGGCATTCATGGATCTCATGAACCGTGTCTGCAAACCATACTTGGACAAATTTGTTATCATCTTCATTGACGACATTCTGATTTATTCAAAGAATCAGGTCGACCATGAAAAACATCTTCGATGTATTCTTTCACTACTTCAGCAGGAGAAGCTCTATGCCAAATTCTCTAAATGTGAATTTTGGCTTCGTGAAGTCCAATTTCTTGGACATGTAGTTAGTGAATGCCGAATCCAGGTGGATCCCGCTAAGGTTGAAGCTGTCATGAATTGGCAAGAGCCAAAGACGCCCACAGAAATTCGCAGTTTCTTGGGATTGGCAGGATACTACAGGCGCTTTATTGAAAATTTTTCAAGGATTGCTGCACCCCTAACTTCCTTGACTAGGAAGGATATTAAGTTCAACTGGGGACCCAAGCAACAAGAATCCTTTGATATCCTTAAGCAGAAGTTGAGCAACGCGCCTGTACTGGCGTTGCCTGAAGGTACCGAAGAATTCGTAGTTTACTGCGATGCATCACACACTGGCATGGGGTGTGTGCTTATGCAGAAAGGCAAGGTTATTGCCTATGCTTCACGTCAGTTAAAAGTGCATGAAAAGAATTACACCACCCATGACTTGGAGTTGGGTGCCGTTGTATTTGCACTGAAGCTATGGAGGCACTATTTATATGGTATCAAGTGTGTGATCTATTCTGATCACAAGAGCCTCCAGCACCTGTTTAATCAGAAAGACCTAAACATGAGGCAACGACGTTGGATGGAAACTTTGAATGATTATGATTATGAGATAAGATACCATCCTGGCAAGGCGAATGTAGTCGCCGATGCCTTGAGTCGAAAGGAAAGGGTGAAACCCATCAGAATCAATGCCAAGAGCATTGAGGTAAAGAATGGATTGAATGAAAGGTTGTTAGCTGTGCAGAAGGAAGCTGCGCTGGAAGCTAACTATCCTAACGAAAAGCTAGGAGTAACTGAAGAACAGTTATCCTGTGGCAAGGACGGAATTTTGAGGTTAAATGGACGAATATGGGTTCCAGTTTATGGAGGACTTCGGGATGTTATCCTCCAGGAAGCCCATAGTTCTAAATATTCCGTTCATCCTGGAGCTGATAAGATGTACCAGGATCTGAAAGCAAATTTTTGGTGGATAGGCTTGAAGAAGTCTATAGCTACCTATGTAGCAAAATGTTTGACGTGTGCGCAAGTCAAAGCTGAACATCAGAAGCCGTCAGGTTTGCTGCAACAGCCCGAACTTCCCACGTGGAAGTAGGAAATGGTGACGATGGATTTCATCACCAAGTTGCCAAAGACAAGGAAAGGAAATGATACGATATGGGTAATAGTAGATAGACTGACTAAGTCAGCACATTTGCTACCCATTAAGAAGACCTATAGCTCCGACATGTTGGCCCAACTGTATGTAGATAAGATTGTGTCTCTACATGGCGTGCCTGTGTCTATTATCTCTGACAGAGATACTAGATACACGTCACATTTTTGGAAAAGTTTCCAACAGTCTTTGGGCACGCGGTTAAATTTTAGTACGGCTTACCATCCTCAGACGGACGGCCAAAGTGAGCGTACAATCCAAACTTTGGAAGACATGCTTCGTGCATGTGTGATTGACTTAGGTGGTAGTTGGGATAACCACCTACCATTAATCGAGTTCTCATATAACAATAGCTACCATACGAGCATTAAAGCTGCGCCTTTCGAGGCCTTGTACGGTAGAAAGTGCAGAACGCCCGTTTGTTGGGCGGAAGTTGGAGATGTCCAACTGACAGGACCGGAAATAGTCTTTGAAACGACGGACAAGATTGTCCAAATTCGTGACCGCCTGAAAGCTGCCAGGGATAGGCAGAAAAGCTACGCAGATTTAAAGCGTAAACCTTTTAACTTCGAGGTGGGTGACAAAGTGTTGCTTAAAGTATCACCCTGGAAGGGAGTGATGCGATTTGGTAAGAAAGGCAAATTAAGCCCAAGGTACATAGGACCATTCGAGGTCATCGAACGTGTCGGATCAGTTTCCTATAAGTTAAACTTACCTGAAGAGCTCAGTTGTATTCACAATGTATTCCACATCTGCAATCTGAAGAAGTGCTTCGCTGATGAATCACTAGTCATACCACATACAGATGTGCACATAGAAGAGAGCTTGAAATTTGTTGAAAAACCTGTGTCGATCGAAGATCGACAGGTTAAGAAGCTTCGAAGGAAGCATGTGCCTATTGTAAAGGTAAAATGGGATGGCCGTAGAGGTCCCGAGTACACGTGGGAGGTGGAGTCCACAATGAAAGAAAAGTACCCTCATTTGTTTCCGTAAATCTCGAGGTCGAGATTTCTTTTAAGGGGGTGAGGATGTAACACCTCAAAAATTCACGTCCTATAATGTATTGACACGTGTCATAAGCTTGAACATGCGAAAGAATACTCTAGAGGGACTAAAGTTGACAAACAAGAAAAGTATGTGAATATAAGGGTTCGAAATGTCAACAAAGGATAAATATACTTTACAATAACCCTACATAATGTTTATACCTTCAAACGAATAAATCATGGATCATACGAAGCTAAATATGAAAGAAAGTGAGAAATTACAAACTACAGGGGTTAAATGTGTCAACATGTTTAAAGTATACCTCTGAGTGACCTTGTAGAAAACCCGAAGCTTTGTAACGATTAATTATGCACACTAGAATACATGATTGAAATTTCATAAAGTTTCGTTATAGTATGAGAAAGTTATGATCAAATTCTTATACGAGGGGCTAAAGCGTCAACGTTGAAAATTATGACTTTTTCGGGTAAACACAAAGCAAACCAAGGACTTAACAAAGTGGGTATAAGTCTTGGAGCCCTTATATGTCAATTTGGAGGGCTCATAATGCAAGAAATAAAGTGGAATGCCCTTTCGAAGGACCAAGAGCCAAGGATGCAATAATGGAAAAGTTTGAAATCTGACAGCAGGACTCAGGCGGGCCGCGTAAGCCTTAATAGAAACTTACGCGGGCCGTGTCCGATCCCCAGATACAGAAAGTTAGGACAGCAGCCTGTTTAAGCGCAATAACCGACTTTAGAAGATATTTTCCACTCCATGGGCGACCCCTACATGCTTTTAGACCTTAGGGGCACTTGTAAATGATCTGGGAACAATGCTAGACTTGTGTGGCATGATCATAAGCAACAAAAATCACTATAAAAGGCCCCTTATGTTGCAACAATTTGATCACACCTTCCATCTGCATTCTTGAAGACTTCTGGAGCTCCAAAGCTGACCCAAGTCATCCCTAGTCGTGCATAGGACTTTAGTAAGTACCCTTGACCTTCCTTAATTGAGTTTTTACTTAGTTTTAGCCTAAAAGTCAAACCGTCGTAATTAACGTTTGACTTAGCGATTAATCATTAATGGTCCAGTGATTAGTCGAATTGAAGGTAGTTATAAGTTGGTAATTATGTGGGCATTAAACCCTTAAAAGAGCACCCTCTGATTCCCGCTCTAACTAGATCAAATGTCGGGTCAAAGTTGTTTAGAAAAAGTCAACAGAAACTTAATTTGCAAATTAACATGTAATTAGCAATGTAGAAGGCATGTAACCTATTTTATCACTCATATAACTTGGTAATACGTATAAGAACATGTCTAAACATGTTCGACCCGGCAATTTTCTGTTTAGACCCGGTTCGGAACCGAAAGTCGCAAAACTTTGACTTTTGCTTTGACTTCAGTTCTGACCCGATTTAGTATGATTTGGAATTGCCTTAGAGCTTCCTTAGGACCAGGCTACATGATAGTATAACCCTCTGTGATTATACACCTTGGCTCATTAGCTATCCAATTAATATGCATGATTCCGTTAATTGCTTAAATGTTGACCAATATGCCCTTTTGACCATAAAACGAGAATTTTGGATATGTGAAAGGACAATAATCTTTGTTACTGATTTATAAACATGTCCCTAAATTTTCACATCAGTTGGAGGTCTAGATTAGGAGTTATGCTCATTAGCGTAATTAGAACGCCTTTTAGTAATTAAACGGCGTCATTAGCATAAAGCCTATCTAAACCCAATTTTTGACACCAAACCTTTTACCACTGATGTAATATAATATTTTGGGATTTTTAAAGATTTTTAATTATTTTTAACATGCTCATAACCTAAGGTTATGACCTTGATTCGGTAAATACCGATTATACCCTTTTTGGTTATAAAATGAGTTCTACATAATATTTTGACACCAATCCAATTGCTACTGATTTTAAATAATAAATGAAGTATTTTGAACTTTATAACCTGGTCAGAAAACTCAGATTTCCTGTATAACCCGGAAATCGCTTAAAATGGCTTTTTAAGCGTATTAAACACATAGTTTATGTTTAAAACCATTTTGTCATATAAGACTTATTACCAACTGATATGACCTATTAAAATAAGTTAATTTACTGATGCATTCGGACCCGAATCTCAGAATTTCATTTAAATCTCTTTTATAATCTTTAAAATGACCAAAATACCCCTACGGGGCTTAAATTGAGATTAAACTCGTTTTGGGCATAATGGAAGATATCCTACTGATATCACAACATATTTAAAGCATATTGACTTAGGAAACCTGTATATGACTCTTACGGTTACCCGTTAAGCTTCTTACGCGTTCGGTTCGGCTTATGTAACTAGTTTGCATAAATTAGCTGAAACGAGTCAAACCTTGTCGTTTTTATCTCAAAATCCAGAATGTGTTTAGATTACCCATATTATACAAGTATTCAAACTTGTCAGGTCTAAATCACATTCTATTCTGGTCTTCGCTTAATCACGCGTTCGAACCGTATCTTTCCTTAAAACTAACCGGTCTAAGCTTAAGCTTAACTAAAGACCGTTAGGATTCTAATAGGTTATTATAAACCTTCGTTCTAGATTAGGAGACCCGGTAAAAGCTACACGCACTTGCTATTTGTGATTGATACTTGCAAAGGTAAATACTTTTAACTTATTTTTCCTATACGGGCTTGGGGTATGGTATATAAAATACCGCTTGGTCGGACATTGAATCTTTAATCGATTAGAGGTTAAATCATTGATATGCTCCGTTTTGAAATGTTTTGTTTGCTTAAAGCCTTTGGGGGGGGGGGGGGTTAATGACCATGTCCCGGATATCCTTGGCATCATTTTACGAAATGGCCACGACCTAAGCACGGGGTGTAGGCGTACACCAGTCAGTGCCAAAATACATAATGTGGTGTGTCTATTGATCTTTAACCCGGTCTACGGATCGGGCTACTGAACGCATAAGGAACATGTAATTCTTTTACAAGATTATATTCAAATAATTATCCCAAGTTATAAAATGTTTGTGCCACGTGCATCCAAATCAATTTTTAATCATCTTTAAAATGAGTCAGTTGATTGTATTTACAAGTGTAAACTGACGTATTTTCTCAAAAAGGTTAAGTGCAGGTACTACGCGAACTAGGGTGGCTTTCTCCTAGCGTCCACAATAGGTTTCGCAAGCTTGGATGTCAAAATGTTGAACAATCTTTTCCTATTTTTTTTATTTTGATCCACCTGTGGATTATTTTCAACTGTTGTGATACTTGATATTACAATTTATTAAAGTTGAAATATATCTATCTTTTGCTTCCGCTGTGCATTTAAATATTGTGTTGTTTGACTGTAATGTTACCAACCACATCACGATACTCCCCACCGGGCCCACCGGTAATACGTGGAAATATCGGGGTGTGACACAGCTGTGGTTGCAGATCAAATCGATAAAAAGACGGTTGAGGAAGCTGCAACAATGATTGTTGTAAATTTTGTGTTGAGGTACTTTCTAAGATAACTTGAGCTTCCTCCGACTGGAATGGTTGATTTAGTATATAATTATGAACAGTGGTTAGCCTAACAGTGTTAAAATTTACAATCCCAGATGCCTTTAGTGGAGATAAACCTTGGATAATCTGATCACTTAAGACACCTAATGATTTTGCTATTTTTGTAATGTAAGACCCTCCCATGAGACTTCTCAGAGGATTTGTTTGTTGATTTAAAAGATATGTAGCAATCTCGTGGGCAATATTACAAGGAACTTGCTCAAAAATACTATGCAGATGGAAAAGGTCGGTAGTACTAACCCTATGTTGATTATTCTTGCGCCCAGTGATAGTGTTGGCTAAAACACGGTGCATATATTGATAACGAGGGTCTGTGAATTTCATAGAATTATTATTGTTACACCACCCTTTCGATGAATGGCCTAGCTAATATTCTTTCATTTCCTCAGAGGAATAAGAGGTTTAACTTCTTCATCTGTATATATGCCCAGATGAACTGCGAATTCTGTTAATGACATATTATGAAATTGTCCACAAAGTCGAAAATGAATAGATTCATCAGTAAGACTTTTATCATATTTGAAATAGAAAGTGTACAAGAACTCATATACAAGTTCATCGTATGACGGTTCTAGGATGTCGAAGAAACGACGCCAGGGCGTATTACGTGGTACTAATCTCGCCAGTAAACCACTTGGATCAAACATTTCCATTTGATACCAATCAATACCGCTAATAGAAAAAACTTCAAGATTCTTGAGTTTTTGATACCTCTCACGATTGGGTAAATCAGTAAACCGAAGGAATCGATGAATGTTTGCTGCATTTGAGGATTCAGCATATGCTACTAGAAAATTTGCCATTTGAATATTTGGTTTTGTTGAAACTAAGAAAAGTTTGGGTACGGGTTATTTTGGGTATGTGTTGAATTGTATCAGAAGTTGTAGCTTATGTGTAGATTAGCTCGAGCAGTGAATTTCTTATATAGATAAGAAAATTTAAGCTTACACCATACGTTTGGTTAAGGCTTCCATGATACGTTTTGAAACAGATCACTGTAGCTAGTAAATGTTATATTGCATAAATAAATATTAGATGCATAAACAAAAAATGTTAGGTATATAAATAAATGTTAGTAGTCCCATAATTATTATATCTCCAGAGCAATAGGTCCCCTGTACTAATTTTAATTTATCACAGAACTTATATTATAAATATACATATATATAAAGAAGAAACGAGATCTAAAAAATCATCCTAAAAGTGTATGGTTTACAACACACTGGTGCACCCTTAGGCTTTCAACCTATATATGTATATTTTTAAATATATGAAATTCTTACACCTGAAATAAATTAAATTATGCTTTAATTGTTTTTTTTAATATTTAAACTCTAAATTAAATGTTAGTATGGGTGTATAAATAAAAGTTAGATTTATAAAAATACAAGTGCTATCAAGATTTTCGGTCTCTTTATTTTATTATTAAGTATGGGACTTAGATGTTTTTATGATAGGAGTGTCTGGATAACTGGGTCTCCTAAAGGAAAACAATCCCACGGTATAAAAAGAAATATTACGTTTTGTAGTCCAACAGCAATCATGTGTTCATCGTAAGATACATCTACACTTGTATTAGTTTATCATAATAATTATAGTTAATATATATTAATCAAAAGCTTACTTTGATTATGATTGCTTGAACCTTACCTTGGCTAGAGCTTCGTGCTGATAACGTGTTATAAAACTTAAGAGATTGAGATCAAAACTTCCTCTATATATCTTTCTCTATTCCTCTCTTTTTTCACAATCATATCGTATCTTCAGGTTTAACTTCGATTTCGAAGTGAGTCCCCTTCAATGTTTTGACAAAAACCTTCATCTTCAATTATTATTATCGTTTGCAAGTTACAACTCAAATCTCAGAAGCAATCGATATACATTGAATGATTTATAGAAAACAAAAGAAATAAAACAAAATGGGTGGGGCCTATATGTCTGCTAATAATTCATAACAAAAAGTAGATAATTGTCTGTTTATGTTGTAAATACCAATATTTAATATTTATTTTCGAAGTTTTATATTTTGACCCCAAATGGTTTAAGTTATCACACAAGACACATTAAAAAAAGCACAAAAAAGTAAATGAATTGGTGAAATGAGCAACGTGTGAAACCGTCATGTTAACATGAACACAACCCGTTAGCTAAACGTGCATGTAAGTCGACTTGAAACTGACTTGAACCCATGTAAAATAAACTCAAGCTATCGAATTTTGTGTTTGGTTCGTATTGTGTCAGAAATTCACACCCCTCACAAGGTGGCCATTAGTCATGTGTTTTGACTCAACTCAGCTAGCATGTTAGCTTATGTTCGATTAAGTATAAACTAGTTATAAACAACTTGGCTAGAAATACAAGAGAAAATGCATACTTGCACATTTGACTGAGCCTTTTTGTTCATAGATTGAATTATGTTAAAATCTAACTTTGCAACCTTCAATAAGACCACATTGTGAGTAGACAGACATGTAACCCACAACCTCTACAGGTTTAATAAGATTCCACCACTAAGTCTAAGTCTGGTGGAAAGCTTATCAGAAATCAAATCCTCAATTACCGAAAAATCTTCTGTCGGCAAGGAGTTCAAACCAAAACCGGTTCTTGGTGAAACCAGTTCAGGGTAAAACCCTGTTTTAAGAGAGGGAAGTGACTGGTTTAGTTCTGACTTTTTTGCCGGTTGGGTTCAGGTTAAACCGGTTTCATACCAGTTTGAACGAGCCAGGTTACAAACTGATGATGGTTCGGGTTCAACCCTAACCGGTTCTTACCAAACCAGTTTCAATACTGGTTATGGTTCGGGTCCATTTGCAGGTTCCGGTTCAGAAAGCGGTTTATTTTTACACCTTATTAGAGGCGGTTACTCATAAAGAGATAGATAGAGAGAGAGAGAGAGAGAGAGAGAGAGACTAGAGAGTAGTGGCGGAGTTTGAACGAAAACTCGATGGGGGCCAGACTCTCGAAATCCAAATTAGTAGATGCCGGACACTTAAAAATCCAATATTTTACACTAAAAAAAATTTCAGAAAATCTCGGTAAAATTAAAACTACGAACGAAAATCGGTGGGTGCCGGTGCACCCCCGGCCCAAATAAAGCTTCGCCCTTGCTAGAGAGTAAGTTGTTGTCCAAGATAGGGATGAGCGTGGTACGGTACCGGTATTTAAAGGTAAAATTTGGTATTTTACCGATACCACACCGAACTGGTACCGATACCGAAAATGCTAAAAAGTGGGTAACGGTACCAAAAAAATTCGGTACGAGACCGGTACCCAGTACCAATTGCTCATCCCTAGTCTAAGAGAGGGTAGTCCAGACCTTGTTTAAAGCAGTGGGCTAGCCTTGATAAGAATATCCATTATCCAGTATTGGGTTAGGCCCATTCGGCCATTTTTCTTAGGCCTGATAAGACGTTGAGCCCAACCAAAAGATATGTTTAAATTAGCTTACTTGAGCACAACAAATAGAGATAATAATCTGGATTAGGATCAAATACAAATACTCCTTAAAATAAAAAGTGTACAAACTACAAAGGCTTCTAAAAATAAACCCACTACAAAAAAAACCTAAACATCTACCACCACCCAAAAACCTACCCCCCCAATACACCTACCAAAAAAAATTGTTTTTTTTTATTTTTGCCGGGGGGAGGGGTAGGTTTTTTGGTGAGGTATAGTTTTTTTTTTTTTTTTTTTTTTTGGGGAGGGGGGGGGGGGGGGTTAGCTTTTTGGATGGTGGTGGGGTGGGGGTAGAGATGGGCATAATAACCGGTTCCAAACCCGAACCGGTAGAACCGACCTGGAACCGGTTCCAGTTCCTACCCGTCTTATAGAAGAACCGGTTCCGGGTTCAAAAACCCGTTGGTTCCAACCGGGTTTCACATTTTATAAATAAAATCGGTTCCTACCCGGTTCATACCCGGACCAAAACCAGCATCAGCGTGACGGTAGAGACGTTGGGATGAATACAAAAGAGTGAAATTACATAGGTTGTAGCTTTTTCCGGTAGCCGGAGTTGACCTCTACAACTAAGAAGAAAGCCATTTGATGAGTTAATCAGGTTCGTAATTTGATAACACATAAAAGATGAACGAAATGAGTTATCAAAATCAAATAAAAGAAATCGAAAATCAACTCTCAAACCCTCCACGCATCTTTCCTCGGGTCGATTCGGGTTTAATGTGAGTTTTCCGGTTCAAAACCCGGGTAAGAAACTGGTTCCTACAGTATTTTTAATGGTTAAAACCCGGGTAGGAACTGGAACCGGTTACACCAAGAACCGGTTCCAACCCTATCCGGAACCGGTTACACTCGGTTCTAGTTTTAATGGTTAAAACCCGGGTAGGAACTGGAACCGGTTACACCAAGAACCGGTTCCATTGACACTCATTCAAGAGCCGGGTATGATTTGGAACCGGTTCCGGTTCTTAAAAAGAACTGGATATGCCCATCTCTAGGTGGGGGTGGGTGTTTAGGTTTTGGGTGGTGGTGTAGTAGGTTTAGGTTTAGGTTTTAGGTTATTTGACACTTGTCACTCTATAAAGCCTTCTTACACTTCTTATAATTAGGAGCTTTGTAAAATAACCTAACCCATAATAAACTAGCTTAACGTCTCTTAAGTAAATGAAAAGTGTGGTAACATATTAAACAAAAGTAAATGAAAATCTAGGTAACATATTGATTATATCTATTAATTCATAACACTTTGAGGAACAGTAGTTTTTTTTGTTTTTTTTTTTGTCCTTTTTTGTCTTTTCTTTCTTTCTTTTTTTTTTTCTTCTTCTTTGTAGTAAACTTTAATATTTTTATTTTTTAATAAATTTTGGTGTTATATATTTATTACATATTTTCTTGGGTTTGATCGCCGTTTGGTTGTTACTTACCATGATGTTTAGTGGTCACATTTAGTCCCTCATGTTTTTTTACCCCATCAAAATTTTAATACGTGTCGATATACATTCAACTCCGTCTATGTTTTACGTTACGTGAGTCCCTTGATGTTAATAATCCGTGATTTTGTTTTACGCTTTTTCCGATTCTGGTCGTCGTTTGGTTGATACTTAGCACGGTTTTACGCCTCACGCCCCACACTCCATGACGCTTGCAACACGGTTTTATGGCCTCGCCCGCAACGTGGAGGGTTAAGAATAGTATGTATTAATTCATAAGATTTTGATGAATAGTGCATAGTTTTGTCTTTTATGGTTTTGTTTTTTGTTTTTTTTTTTGTTCAACTTTAGGGTTTTTTATTTATTTTTGTTTTACAAGTTTGATTTTTATTTTTATAATTTTGCCATAGAAAGTTAAACAAACTTAGTTTTTTGTTAGTTTTTGTTGTACGTTTTTTTCAGGATTGGTCGTCGTTCAGTTGCTATTTACCACGATGTTTGGTAGTTTTTACGTCACGTATGTCACTTGCTGTTAAAAATTCATGTTTTCGTATTATGTTCCCCCCCCCCCCCGTGCAACGCGGGGGGCTTAAAAACAAAATTACAAAAACAATATGGAAGTCGGATTCTTTTTCACGTTCTCATTAAATTGTAACGAGCCAAAATATATACTATATAATAACTAAAAGGGTGTCGGTGTAACGCAGTTGGAAACATAAACACTGACATGGTATGCATGGTTTGATGGATTCGGTTATTATCCTCAATCGAAGCAGAAACCGAAGTCGTCAGTTTGTCTATTTTACTAACCAATCTGTTCGGTTTATTAAGTTAGATTGATGGTTATTGGTTCGGTTTGTTTAATTTCGATTAACAACCAAAATCAAATTTGGTCTAAAACTTTTGTTTAAAAATAAATGAATACTGATGTATAAATACATTAAAAGTGGGGATCCTACGGAAAATGTGTTTTTCCTAGAAAGTCTAGGAAGCGATCTGGGCCATCCAATGGGTGTGTTTAATGGTTGAGATCATCTTGGTGACATTTTGGTAATATGTGTTTCTTAAAAATAGAATTATTTAATTAATCAGGGGTAGATATGTCATTTAGCTTGTTTTAAATATGGAAATAATTGTCATTCCATAACCACCCCACATTTCTTGTAATTTTTTCTCTCTCTCTCTCTCCCTTTCTCTCTCTCTTCCTTCTATCCTTCATGAAGAAACACATCAAGAAAACACATCGTATTAATCTGCTTGCTGTTAAAACACAGCGTCAAAAAATCCTCCAGCATTACCAGCATGGATGGTAAAACACAACGTATGAATCTACTTGCTGTTAAAACACAACTGTATGAATCTGAATGCTAAAACACAACTATATGAATTTGCTTGCTGTTAAAACACAACTGTATGAATCTGAATGCTAAAACACAACTGTATGAATCTGCTTGCGGTTAAAACACAACTGTATGAATCTGAATACTAAAACACAACTGTATGAATCTGCTTGTTGTTAAAACACAACTGTATGAATCTGAATGCTAAAACACAAATGTATGAATTTGCTTGCTGTTAAAACACAACTGTATGAATCTGAATGCTAAAACACAACTGTATGAATCTGAATGCTAAAACATAACTGTATGAATCTGCTTGCTGTTAAAACACAACGTCAAGAACACTATGGTGGTTTCCAGACATAATTAAAAATCGATACAGACCAGATAATAGTAAATGGAAAAAAGAAGTGTATTTTCCATATCCGCAATCAAGAATTGTGTTTGAAGCCATAACTATCTCTCACGTAAAAAATGATTTACGAATAAAGTTGATCAAGACTGTGAAAGGAACGAATGAGAATTTGATTGATATTTACGTCTGGTAGTAATTCGCAAATCATGGAGAATCAGTTACCATAAAATCGTGCATAGTTAGTTATGAGATATAAATTCCAAAATTAAAATAAAATGTCAAATTACACAATTGCCCTTTTAGTTAAAATCCTTCAATGCCACATGTCACGTTCTGATTGCTTCCTAGACTTTCTAGGAAAATAAGGCTTTCTATCCAACTCCTATTCTATACATATATATATGGTAGGGTTCATGCGAGAACCACCTTTATTGCGAGAACCAATGTAAACACAACAAAATAAACCCACTACATCACCAAAAACCTAAAAAAACCTACCCCCCCCCCCCAAAAAAAAAAAAAAAAAAAAAAACTACCCCTCGCCTCTCCAAGCTAAATTCTAAAAACTAAACCATAAAGCTAAAGTCTCAAAAAATCTAAAAACACACAAAATTTTTTTACATATTTTTTAAACAAAAATCACTACTTTTAGTCTCCAAATTTTTTTTTTAAAAAGTTTATTAAACAAAAAGTAGCGATTTTTGTTAAAAAAAATATTAAAAAAAGTTTTTGTGTATTTTTTAGATTGTTTTAGGTATTTTTGGTTGTGTTCACATTGGTTCTCGCAATAAAAGGTGGTTCCTAACGGATCATTCTCCTATATATATATATATATATATATATGAGGAGATAAATGGTTTGGTTTGTTTTAGTTAATTTTGATTAAACGAGGGTAGAAAAAAACCGCTAACCAGTTTTTGGTTAATTTGGTTTTTTAGTTAATTGGTTTTAATTTAATTTAGTTTTTGGTTGATTTCAGTTCAGTTTCGTCTGTTTTCGGTTCGATTGATTAACGACTCAGTTATCGCTCTCACCCATAGACACTATAAATCACGTAACATATCATTTTTTTTAATTAAAAACTATAGCCATACCATAATCACTTAAAGAGTATATATTTTTTTAAATAGAGTGAATTGCAAATTTTGTCCTTTATCTTTATATCCTTTTTCAGGCGGTGTCCTTTATGTTTAAAATTGACGAATTTTGTACTTAATGTTTCAAAATGCTACACGTTATGTCCTTTAGCAATAATCTAGTTAATTTTTGGGAAGAGTGGTGTAGTTTTGTTAATATGTAAGCTTGTCTTTTTGTCTGTCTTGTTTGCCGCCCCTCTTTGGGGTTTTGGCATTTGTTAATGAAAGTTGCTTTTCAAAAAAAAATAATAATAATAATAATAATCTAGTTAATTTTTTCAGTTAAAACTGATCATGTGTCTTGCACATAAGGGTATTTTTGTCAATTCACATTTACAGGGACTAATATTGTAAAAAACATAAATATCCAACCATTTAAAAAAATACTTTAAAAAAACGTTTTAAAAATTAGAAATATTATATATATAATACTTTCTCTCTCTAAAACACATTCTCTCTCTACTCGCACACTCTCTCTCTAGGGCAAACCCCCACCACCATCTACCGCCACCAACACCTCCACCTGCCACCACCCACTCCCACCCCACACCACCCCTGCACCGCCAATCACCTAATCCCCTCGCGCTGCCCCCACCACCATATCCCCAAACCCACCGAAAGATAACTCTTGTCCAATTCTTCCCATCTTCTCTTATGTTGATTACTCAGTATTGGAATTCATGTTTATAAATTGTATTTTGTAAATGTTAATAAGGCTTATATTTTGATGATTATGACATTTTTGCAGAGGAGAGTACACAATTGTTTGATGGATGGGGTGGCCTAAGAACAGAGGTTCCCAAGAAGGCAACTTTCACTTTTGATTTTGTTTCTTGCACGCCTTCATATAATTCCTCCCACCTGGAGACAGTTTGTTCCAAAACCATGGCCTATTTTTTTCAACTTTTGCAAATTCGGTTCCTAGCACACCTGCTTGCAGTTATGCCGATTCAGTTCCAAGCCCTCCTATGTATGCTACCAACTAGGGGTGTGCAAAAAACCGAATTAACCGAACCATAACCGAATTAACCGACAAAACCGAACCGAAAAAACCGAACCAAATAAAAAACCGGTGGGTCGGTTAATGGTTTTTTTGAAAACCGAATGTAGCGGGTCGGTTATGGTTATCACTTTTTCCATACCCACCATAACCGAACCGAACCGACTTGTAATAAATCTT
This sequence comes from Helianthus tuberosus, assembly GCA_030545235.1. Classification (NCBI taxonomy): domain Eukaryota; kingdom Viridiplantae; phylum Streptophyta; class Magnoliopsida; order Asterales; family Asteraceae; genus Helianthus; species Helianthus tuberosus. The sequence continues at coordinate 38,842,033 of CM060435.1, read as the reverse complement.
TGTAGGATTTATGACTTTTCACCATATTTTTAATATTTGATGTTTTTGACTAAAGATTTTTAGTACTTATTGGTTTTTCATATCATTTTGTGGTTTTGGTTGAATGTTTATTTGAATTTATGGAATGTATCATATCACTTTATTTGAATATCGAGAATAAATGGTATTAATATTATAGATTATATGTATTTTTAATACTATGTAATATACTAGTATATACAAATATACAATAACAATTTATTCTATGTAAAAAAATTAAGCTATTTTTAGCTAAGCTAAATACATGGTTAACCACCCATAACCGACCCGCTATAACCATCAAAACCGAATAACCATAACCACCATAACCGATCGGTTATGGTTATGGTTATCCAATAACCGACATCGCGGTTATGGTTATCGTTTTTGGTCAAAACCGACCCATGCACACCCCTACTACCAACTCACCTCGAGAAGCTTAGAACTAAAAAAGGGATTGTTCATATACTTTTTTTTTGTCGAATTTGTAAATCTTGTTGGGTATGTTATAGATCCTTTCACAATTTGTTAGTTGAAAATTGATTATTCGCTTCATAATTATGTATAAATATCAAGAAATTTAGTACTTTATGGTAATAAGTATAGGGTTTGTTCTTGTTCAATTTGGGATTATTGTTCATACGCTGTCAATTTTAGAAATTTTGGTACTTGGTGGTGGTGGTGGTGAGAGATGGAGTAGTAGGGATGAGATCGGTACGATACCGGTACCGTACCGGTACCGATACCGTAAATACCGTTACAAAAATTGACAAAATGTGGATACCGATTACCGTACCGTATTTATAGATTCGGTACCGGTATCGGTACCTGTATTTCGGTACTTTATCACATTGGTACCGCTTTGGTGTCATCCATTATTTTACCTAAAAAATTTCATGTGCAACCCATCCATCCATTATTAATGGAACTTAAGTAATATATAGAGGAATGTAAGCTGTTGATGCATTTTTTAGTGTCTGTAACTAGTCTTGTTTAAACGATGTATTTTGAATGGTCTTTTATTAATTATCGAGTCTGTATGTTATGTTGACCAAGTCAGATATCCTCCTATCTACTTGTGTACAACTTATTTGTCTCTTTTGGTATGTAATGTATTATGAACAATGCATGTTGCATTTAAGGGTAGTTTTGTCATTACTATGTTTTTATGTTGCTGATTGTTGCTGTCTGATAACAGGAACAAACACAACAGTTGCAGTCCTCGACGAATCAGACCTGATTCGTCGGAACACTTTATGGCGAAACAGACTTCTGTTTCGTTTGAAGGTCATGACGAATCAGACCTTGATTCGTCATGTACTGACGAATCAGATCCTGATTCGTCATGTTTTGGGCTGTTCCAGGCCCAATATCTGGCCCATGTTCAGATTCGTCAAACATGTCTGTGTTTCGTCGACATCTGTGGTCCAGGGACTATATAAGCAACACTTTGTGTTCATTTGAACACAGAGATAAGAAAACAGACCTAGTAACAAAACTCTGCCAAAATTTAGTCTGAACTGTGTTTGTATCAGTTGTAAAGGTTCTTATCCCGTTAATCAATCGAGTGTGTATCATTGATTAATCCGTGTTGTTTTTATTGCTATATATGTTTGATTTGGCATAGTTACGTGGATTCCGTACGCGTAACCGTGTTTACTATAAACAAGAGATTCGGTTCGTAATCGATCCTCAGATTTCGGGACCTACAAGTGGTATCAGAGCATTGGCTCTTATCCTTGTTTAAAATCAAACTTGTTCGGTTTTTATCAAGTGTTTTGTGTGTGTTTTTCTGAAAATGAGTTCTTGAAAAATTAATATTTTCTGGAAAAATATTCATAAATCTGCTGTTTTAGTGTTGTTTGCTACTGATTTTTATCAAAAACCTAAGTTAGATTGTTTGTTTATGCTTTAAACCGGGTTTTTAGTGAAAATCTAGTGTATTTTCGTGTTTCGGAAATTTATCGGTGATCGGAAAACTCATCGGAAACTTCATGTTCTTGGTGGTGTTCTTCATATCTTCATAAGTGTTCTAATAAAATCTGAGTATCTGATCTGTTATAATTGTTTAAAACAAGTGTTATAACTTAAAATAACATATCTTGACTTTTGAGTAAAAGGTTATAATTGGTTTCAGTATATCTCTGTTTCGTTGAAAATAAGGAGTAACAAACATACTTGTGTCAGTTTAAAATATCTTTGTTGTCTCTTCTTATCCTTGACTGGTCAATAGATAAATATCTAAATCCACTGACTTTTACCCAGTTTTGACGAAACACACAGCCGACGAATCACATCTGTTTCGTCGCAACCCCTTTGACGAATCAAACGTCTGTTTCGCCACAACATCTTTGACGAAACAAATTCTGTTTCGCCACGAATCACAACTATTACAAGTCTGTTTCGTCGTCATTCATTCAGACGAAACAAACCTGTTTCGTGAACTCTGTTTCGTCGAAAACAGATCTGTTTTAAACAGGAGACTTATATCATCTTGCTTACTGTTTGTTTTCAAGAATTTGTGCAGGTACTATCATACATACATCAAATATGAGTTGTACTAGTCCATGGGATTGGAGTATGGATTCGAGATCATGTGAAGATCCGACCTCCGCAGCTGCGTGGGTGAAGAAAGTTTTTGGTCAACCTACTATAAGTGCCGGACAATGGGCTTTGGCATCCAATCAGAACCAAAACATTCAAAATCTTCTGATTAGCGAGAGCGAAACGGGTAGCAACAATCGCCCGCCAAAGTTGAATCATATGAACGAGTTTCCATCATGGAAAGGTCGTTTCATTACATATGTTCAAGGTCAAAGCACTGATATGTGGAGGTGTTTCATTACTCCACGCAATGATGCTCTTGAAGTAGCAGCGTCAACGGCCGAAGGTTTTACTAATATGCAGGAGAATGACAAGAAAGCATATGAATTTGAGAAAAAAGTCATTTGCTATTCTTACTCAAGCACTTCATAAAGATATCTATCATCAGTTTTCTTATAGTAAGGACACTAAATCCTTATGGGATTGTTTGGTGACAAGAGGAGAAGGAAACGCAGCTTCCAGAAAGACACGGCATGATTTATTAAAGAAAGAGTTCGAATCGTTCCAGTTCTTGGAAAACGAAACTCTAAATGATATGACCACACGGTTTTATCATTTGATTAGTGAGATGTTTGCCTATTCTGTTGCTGCAACTCAAAAGGAAGTTTGTGCACGATTTGCTGATTCTCTACCACCAAAGTGGAGTCCATACATTGAGCTTCTAAAGCATACAGGTATTCTAGATGCTGAAACTATAACTATCTATGAATTTGTACAGAAGCTGGAACATAAAAATGATGAAGAAATCCGAAAAGCAAAACGCATTGCTGCTCCTCAGAATGTTGAAATGTATAATGGTGGAGGTTTTGACCCGTCAGCTAGTCTGAGGCAACCAAAGTTACAAACGGCGTTTGTATCTGATACAAACTCTTCTCCGTTTCCTCAACAAACTCAGACTTATTCTGGAGGAGGTTTTATCCCGCAATCAGCTCCAACCCCGGTCTTCGATCCGAGTGCCTATCAATTTCCAGCGCATTTGAGTGCTCAAAATCAGGCATACTCTGGAGGAGGTTTTAGTCCATCCGTACCACAACAACCTCAGTCATATTCAGGAGGAGGTTTTATTCCTTTTATACCTCCAGTTTCTACTACTCAACCTCAGGCATATTCAGGAGGAGGTTTTACTCCAGAACCAAAAGTTCAACCACAACAACAACAGCAAGCTCATTATACCAACAATCCTAACACAGTCAAAGTTGATACATCAAACCTCTCAAATGTTAGCATTGAAGTAGCAAAGGAACATATGGAACTTATTAATACCATGGTCAGTGCTTACTGCGGTTTGGTCGCGGGTCAAATTGGAAACATCAATTTAACCAACGAAGACTATCTACAAATCAACCGTGATGAAATGGAGTTGATGGATATAAAGTGGGCATTCGCAAGTGCTGTTAGAAGGGCGAAGGACTTTATGGTTCGAACAGGAAGAAGTTCTTTGGAAAGCAAACAAGATACAAAGTACGGTTTTGATAAAGAAGCAGTTACATGCTTCAATTGTGGGGAAAAGGGTCACTTCAAACGTGAGTGCACTCGACCAAGCAGACAAGGCAATCAGAACCCATTCCGTAATCAGACGAGTACTTCAAATGCTAATCAAGACAATCGTGGAAAAGGGATAGTGGCTGTAACCAACACCACTAACCAGAATCAGTCTGGACCATCAAATGAAAGTCGTGCATTAACCGTACAAGCTGATGAAGGGTTTAATTGGTCTTTACAACTTGGGGAAAGTGATCAAGGTAAAGGAGGAACGGCGTGTTATGCTAAAATTATCAATCACATCAAGCATGTTCATAAGGAAGAATTTTCTGATAGTGATGACAGTTCTGGTCATACCGGGAGTTCTGATGAAGAAGGTTCTACTTCGAGTTCTGAATCTGATGTGAGCAAAGAAGAAAGTTCTAATCTTGATGACTTATTGAATGAAGCAGAAGAGTTGAAATGTCAGAAATCAGTTCTGATCAAGAAGGCTGAGGTAGTATCTAAAGAAATGGAGAAATTCTTTTCTGAAGACGGATCTTTCTCTTATCAGACTGCCTTTATGGCAAATGTCTCAGATTCTACAAGTCAGGTAAAATCTGAAATTCTTATCAACTGTAGAGATTGTGAGTATATGAAAAGTGAATTTGATAGAATAAAGCTTCACTGTGATTCGATTCATATTCACAATCAGAATTTAGTTGTTGAAATGGCTAAATGCAAAGAATCGAATATGGCTTTGATTCGAAACGAAAAAGAATTTAAATCTATGATTGAAATTCAAAAGAAAAATGTTTCCGAAGTGACAAAAACTGTTTATCATAAACAAGTTAGTATAAATGAGTACATTAACATTGTTGAGGAAACTAAAAAGGAACTAGCCATTGCCAGATGTGAGCATGATGCAATCAAGCAAAAATTGGAGAGTTACTCTAACTCCCGATTTGTGCTCGATCACATTATTGATGTTCAACAACTAAAGGGAAACAAGAAAGGTGTTGGGTATAAGAAGTGTCCGCCCCCTTTGAGACATGATTATACTTATATGCCTGATGAAGAAGAAATGCCACGGTTTGAATCCAGTGTGCCTCTTAATTATGAGGAAGTAACTACTGGCCTAGGATTCAAATCTGACAATTCTCCAAGTACAAATTCTGAGCAAAAAGAGTCAACATCTACGAAACAAGGTCCTCCAACCATTGAGGACTGTGAGTCGTCGGATGATGAATCTGAATCAGATATGAGTAAACAGGATAAATCACTTGACAAACTTAAAGGAGTAGAAGTTCCAATTGAGAATCATATTTTGTGTGATCCTCCTACTCCTGCTGTTCAACCAGTTGTCCAACAAGTGATAGATTCTGTCAAGAATGACAAGAAATCTGTGTCTACCGTTAAGAGTAATAACGTGTTGTACACTTTGGTTGGTGATTCTAAAATCTATTCAGATCACGATTTCCCAATTAAGAATGTCAATCCATCTTCGATTGATCAAGTTTTTGAAAATAACACAAGTAAGTTTGTGGAAAAGTCGATTCAGGGAGTTAACGTGACTCAATGTAATCCAATTCCTAAGACTGAAATTAAAAAGAAATTTGGAAATCAGAAATCACCTTCAAAGCAACAACCTATTGCTTCTAAGGGTAAACAAACAGATCAACGAGCAAAATTGTCAAATGTTTCCAATTCAAAATTTGAAACAAAAGGAGCTCGTTATCAGAAGAAAAACAGCAATGTCAAATTTGTGGAATCGAGGGGTACAGATAAAATTGAGACTTTTGCTAACAAGTCAAACACTGATTTTGTACAAGTCAAAATTTTAAAACGTGATAGTCAAAACAATTACACTCAACATTCAAACGGGTGTGATGAAAAAGCTAGTACCTCGGGTTATACAAATTTGACATCTGATCGTCGATCCAGTTCTCCTAAGTTTGTTGAAAGGAGAACGTGTTTTAAATGTGGGGAGTTTGGGCACATCATCAAAGATTGTGCTAACACTCCGAAAGCAAAATTTGTTGAAAGAGAATCACCTGAATCGATTCACTCTAAATGTCGTCCTGTTTCACCTAAACATGATAAACGAACTATTAAAGAACAGGAATCGAAACAACGACATCAAGATGTGAAGAAAATAGAAAAGGCTTTAAAACCTAAGGTCAATTCTGTTCCAAGGGAACCAAGTTCACCTGTAAAACCAGAAATTTCAAAATTTGTTTCCAAAACTCAATCTGGTAAACAAAAACAAACTTGGAAACCTAGGAAGAGTGAAGGTTCAGGGGGAGCTGTTTGTTTGGAAAACCATCAACAAATCGAGATCACTATTCGTGATGCTCAGGGACGACCCAAGACCACTTTGGCTTGGGTCCCCATCCTTAACTAATCATTGGATGATATGTGCAGGATGTTCCAGGAGGAATTATCAATAGTCATTGGATTGTTGATAGTGGGGCATCCAGGCACATGACGGGCGACTTACGGCTTCTATATGATGTGAGAAACATTAAAGGAGGGTATGTTGCTTTCGCTGGAGACAAAGGCGGTTACATCACTGGAGAGGGAATGATTTCCAATGGTGTGGTATGTTTCGATAAGATCAATTATGTTCGTCAAATTGATCATAATCTTCTCAGTGTGTCGCAAATCTGCGATAAAAAGTTCACCGTGCATTTTGATGATGCCGGTTGTTATGTGCTTAAACCTGGTTTCAAAATTCCTGATGAATGGATTCTCTTATCGGCTCCAAGAATCAATGATCTTTATGTTCTTGATATGAGTCAAGCGATTACGACTTCTGCACAAGTCACATGTTTTGTCTCGAAAGCCACGGAGAAGGAGTCTATATCTTGGCACAGAAGAATGGGACACATTCACTTGAGAAAAATGAACCTTTTGGTAAACAAAAATCTTGTGAATGGCGTACCCGTGAGAAGTTTTCATCTTCAAGATATCTGTGTTTCGTGCCAGAAAGGGAAACAAACAAAGAAGTCTCACCCTTTGAAGAAAATCAACACTGTTGGCATGCCTCTCGAACGTCTTCATATGGACCTCTTTGGACCTATGAGACACAAATCAACGTTCGGAGATGTGTATTGTTTAGTAGTTACTGATGACTACTCTAGATTTTCTTGGGTAGCTTTTATGGCACACAAGAGTGATACTCCTGGCATCCTCAAGGATCTTCTTACAATGTTGGAAAATCTCTACTCGTTGAAAGTTAAGAGGATCAGAAGCGACAATGGAACTGAATTCAAAAATCGTGTTATGGATGAGTTCTGTACTTCTAAAGGCATTCTTCATGAATACAGTTCTCCTTACACTCCACAACAAAATGGTGTCGCGGAGAGGAAGAATCGGACGATAATTGAAACTGCAAGAACAATGCTGGTAGAGTCGGCGTTTCCTGTTCAGTTCTGGGCAGAGGCTGTGTCGACTGCTTGCTACACATTAAACCGAGTTCTTACGGTTAAGAGACATGGCAAGACTTGTTTCGAACTTCTACAGAAAAGGAAACCAGATCTTTCAATTCTAGAACCTTTTGGTGGTCCATGCACTATGATTGATCCAGATGGAAAGTTTGGCGCGAAAGCTATTGAGGGTTTCTTCCTTGGATATGCTACTCCAAATTTTCGTGTTTGGAATATGACTACCAAAAAGATTGAACTATGGAGTGAAGTAAGGGTTCAGAGATATACAAATCCTGTTAAAGCTCCAGGTGATCCTTGGATGTTCGATTATGATGGGCTATTCGACTCCTTTGACCTGCCAATTTTTGATGAAGATTCCGCAGCTGCTAGAATGATATTTGATAGTGACAATGCTGCTGAGTCGTCATTAGTTAGACCTGTTGTTGTTAACTCACAAAGTTCTAATTCGTCTAACAACACGGTTCAAAATGAGGAAGTTGAAAATGCTGCTGTATACGATGAATCATCAGAAGAAGATGAAGAAAATCTGGATGCGACTGAAGGCACTAAATCTCCAGTTGTTCCAATTCAGGGTATTTCTGTTGATACTCCTCATGTGCAAGTCGATGATACTGCTGAAGGAAATGCATCCACTTCTACGCATATTCCAGGTGTAGAGTTGGTTGTTGATCTTAATATTAACAATTTGGGTGTTAATGCTCGTGTTCCTGAAAATCCTGAAATGAGGATACACGATACCCATCCACAGCAGAATATCATAGGAGATGTCCAACAAGGTGTGCAGACACGTAATCAGCTGAGAAACAACCCGAGTGCTGGTTTGTATTCAGCTATTAGAGAATCTGGTCTTCAAAATGATTGGTCTTTCGCGTGTTACGTTTCACAAGAAGAACCAAAATCTTATAGGGAAGCTTTAAAAGATAATTCATGGGTTGAAGCCATGCAGGACGAACTGCAGCAATTTCAAAAGCTTGGTGTTTGGAAGCTTGTTGAAAAACCGGAGAATTACAAGAAAATTGGAACACGATGGGTTTATAAATGCAAGAAAGATGATCGTGGAGTTGTTATTCGCAACAAAGCGAGACTGGTTGTTCAGGGATTTCGTCAGATTGAAGGCATTGACTACAATGAAGTTTATGCACCTGTTGCACGTCTGGAAGCTATTCGAATCTTCTTAGCTTATGCTTCTTTCAAAGGATTCAAAGTTTACCAGATGGACGTTAAAAGTGCTTTTCTTCATGGTATTGTTCAAGAAGAGGTGCATGTCGAACAACCTCCAGGTTTTGAAGATCCTATTCACCCCGATCGGGTTTGGTTGCTCAACAAAGCTCTTTATGGTCTACATCAAGCACCTAGGGCTTGGTACGCAACCTTATCAAACTATCTTCTGGAGAATGGATTTAGACGAGGTCTTATTGATTGCACACTCTTTATCAAAGAACAAGATGAAGATCTTCTGCTGGTGCAGGTATATGTTGATGATATAATATTTGGATCTACTAATGATTCTTTGTGCAGGCAATTCGAACGTGTTATGCAAGAAAAATTCGAAATGAGCGCTATGGGAGAGATGAATTTCTTTTTGGGCCTTCAAGTTCAACAAACAAAGTCTGGGATATTCATCCATCAGACGAAATATGTTGGTGACATTTTGAGCCGATTCCAAATGTCAGATGCAACGCCCATTGGTACCCCACTTCCGCAGAATCACGGGATTACTCCGGATTTGAAGGGAGAAAGCATCAACTCCTCGTACTATCGTGCCATAATCGGATCTCTCATGTATCTTACCGCTTCGAGGCCTGATATCATGTACCCAACATGCTTACTCGCAAGATATCAAGCAAACCCGAAGGCCTCTCATCTGTCAGCTGTCAAAAGGATTCTACGCTATTTGAAGGGATGCCCAGACCTCGGTCTTTGGTACCCTAGGGATGATAGTTTTGAATTAATTGCATTCAGTGATTCTGATTTCGGTGGTTGCAAAATCGATGGCAAATCGACAACAGCAGGATGTCAGTTCCTAGGAAATCGACTCGTCACGTGGCAGTGCAAGAAGCAAACGTGTGTTGCTACATCAACATGTGAAGCAGAATATATTGCTGCCTCGAGTTGTTGCTCCCAAGTTCTTTGGATACAACAACAAATGCGCGACTACGGTTTAGAATTCCTATCTACTCGTATTTTTGTTGATAATAATGCTGCCTTGCAAATCACTAGAAATCCTGTGCAACATTCTAAGACTAAACACATCGACATTAAATATCACTTTATCCGTGACTGTTTTGATAAGAGGTTAATCGATGTCGTTCATGTCCCCACTGATCACCAACGTGCCGACCTGTTTACAAAAGCTTTTGATAAATCACGTTTTGATTATCTACTTTTGGTCAATGGCATTAAGGTGATACCCGAGTAAACTTCTTTGGCTGATCGTTTTCGTAAATATTTTCTTTATAAACTTTGAAAATTCAAAAAGATTTTAGTTTTCGTAAACTTTGCGAATTTTAGGGGGAGATATTTCAAGAAAATACAAAAACATTGAAAAAGTTCAAAATCCAAAAAGATGTCTTTACTTTCTGTCGTTTCGTTTTAAAAAAATTCAAAAATTCAAAAACAATAGAAAAACTAAAAATGAGTTTCTTGGATAAAGGAAAATGATGAAATTACAAACTGGTGTGGTCGGTCAATGTGCTCAAAATGCAAAATAAAAAGAAAAATGATAAGTATCTCTACTAATGATGTATCGGTAGGCTCACAATCAGACTAAAATGTGCAGGATGATACAAACCTAACAGACTTCAAGTCAGGTGGGAACTGCTCATTGGCATATGGTCTTAGTACCGAAATCTCGTTTGAGAGATTGCCGAGATCTGAAATATTCGGTCTTTATGCTGTTTATCATCTGGGTATCATGGTTGTATCAAACCGTAAAAATAACGGAGACGAAGTCTAGATCTTCCATGATACTATACATACGTGTACATACTGCATTCGACCTCAATAAGTGATCAACAATCACATGTCCAAACAAAATAAGTGATAAATTATCACAGATTCTTTGCGGGAGTCAAGTTCGTCTCTCTGCTGTACGAAAGTACTGACCTGTTCACGGACTTGCTCCTGTGCCCTCATGCATCTGAAAATCAAGTTCCTCATCAATAAGTGATTTTATCACATAGGGCTTGTTTTCAATCAAAATAAGTGAGTCTCTCACATTTTTATACGGTCAAACAGATGATAATCGGTATACTCACCGGTAAGATGAATTCTCGTGCATGCCTTGATACGGGAATGTGTCGTGAGTGGATTTACATCGACTTGTAAGTATAATCCTTACCGTTAATCGTATCTCTTAAATTATGATTATGTCTGATCAGTTTGAGCTTATGTGGACCACAATACCGATAATCGAGGTAGTATACTTATCCAGAGCTTTAAACAGAATCAAAATCATGTTGACTAAGACCGTAAGCTGGTATGATTCCTTGTCCTTGAGATTTGCAAAAATATTGCACTTGTACAGTTGTTTAGTGTTTTTAACAATTTTCCGCATTTTCATTTAGTTTACCGTACTTTAAATTTGTTTTTAGTATATTTGTGTAAAGTTCGTTTTTGATTAAGCCGAAGTTGTTGCTTGGTGTTTTCTACCGGAAGCCGGAAACCTTCTTCATAAAAACATTCTTGCATTTGAAAATTCAAAATGAATGGAATTGTGTTCATAATCTGTTTTGACTGCAAAATATTTCCAGCCTGTGTTACTGTTTTGACTGCAAAATATTTCCAGCCTGGGTGTTACTGTTTTGAAAAATCTGTTGGTGAAACAGACCTGTCAACGAATCACAAGTGTTGACGAATCAACATAGTCGACGAATCAGACCAGTCGGCGAATCAAATCTGATTCGTCATAACAGACGACGAATCACAGGAGCCCAATTCTGATTCGTCATGGGCTAAAAGTTTAGGCCCAAGTTCAAGCCCAAGTTCTGTTTCGCCAGGCCCATTTCAGTTTCGTCGAATCCTCTGATTCGTTGAGACAAGGCGGTGTATAAATAGATCTCACTTGTTCACTTTTTCAAAACAACAGTTATCTTCTTCTTCACACAACAAAAACACCAAATCTACGGTTACTCTCACAAATTGTTCTAAACATCAGTTTTTAATCAAAATTTCACAAACATCAAAGGTAGAAACATGTTCTGATTCTCATTCCGAACATTTTGAACCGTCGGATTTTCATTCGAAACCCTCCGAAACCCTTTGAAACCCTTGTTTTTCTTTGATTAAATATGTGTTGATGCATGTTGTTGTGTTTTGTTTCTAATCTGATAGATTTATGTTTATCATTGTTTGATTTACTTTGATTTTGATGTGGGTTTTTATCACAAAAACAGGGCTTTGTTTTTGATAATGGTATTATATGTTTATTCAAAAGTTTTTGTCCGGAAAATCATTTATGGGTGTTTATAAATGGGTTGGGTAAACAAAGATGATCGAATGTGTTTATGATCATATCTGATGTGTGTTTAAACCCATTCCGGCGAAACTGATCAAAACCCCCAAATTGACGAATCTGATTTAACCCTAATTCCGGCGAATCACACATTCGACGAATCAGACGACGAATCACAAATGACGAATCAGAATGGAACGAATTAGACTCGACGAATCAAAAAGTCGACGAATCAAACCAGTCAATGGTCAAACCTCTGTTTCGTCGTTCAATGTTCTGTTTCGTCGTTGAACCTCTGTTTCGTCGTCAATGCCTTAGCAATTTTCTGATGTTGCTGTTGGTTCACAGTAGACTGTTCAAATCAGTTATCTGTTATGTGAATACATGAAAGTGTATTCATACATGTCTAAATGCTATGTTATGAAAATTGTGACTTATTCTGGACATTTTCATGTACAGATGGCTCCTAAAGCACAGCAAGAAAAAGGAAAACGCAAGAAGGCGATCAAGAAAGAAAACAAAACCGAAGAAGAGATTATGTCAGAAAAACGCCATAATCAAGTTGCATATTTGGATCCGGAAGACAAGCTCGTTGAATTTAAAGATATGACGAAGTGGATCAGGAAGTCACGCATCAATTATGCTGTTACATATTCGACACCCGTCTACAAATCTCTCATTAAAGCGTTTTGGGATTCTGCAAACGTTGTTCAAATCGATGGAAAGGATATCATCAGAGGTCGTGTGAATGATCAGTTTGTCGTTGTTACACCGGAGATATTGAATGAAGTTCTTCAATTACAAGATCAACCGAATGCACCTTATTCAATACCAATCATGTGTTCGCGAGGCTGTTTACTAAGGATGAAATGCAAAGGAGATCTTTTCGTCAAACAAATCAATAAAGGTGATCTTCCATTAAGATACAAGTTTTTATTACATGTGCTTATTCAGTGTCTAAGCAATAGACGAGCTGGATATGATATGGCGGGAGATGATCTAGTTGGTTTCATGGTTGCTTTAGTGTTAAACAAACCGTTTAGCATCTCGAAGTACATTTTCAGCAACATGAAAGAGAACATGACAAGGACTGGTAGTAGAACCACAGGGAACAAGTTTTGGATGTATCCAAGGTTTCTGCAAATGATAATGAATGTTCAGCATCCAGACCTTCCTAAAGCTGAAGATGATCTTTTGAAAATAGAGGCAATGAATTTCAACTCGTTAAGGCTAATCAAAGTTATGGCTGCCAAAAGATATACAGAAAGTGTTCCACCAAGGAAACTTTTTGGAGCTCTAGTGAATCCTGATTATGTTGCGCCTGCAAATGACAAATGGCGTCATGAAGACAGCCAATCAGAAGATGAAGAACCTGAGTTGGAAAGGTTAAGGATAGAAAAATTTGGTCCTGACCCAGTTGATTCAGATGAATCTGGTAGTGATGATGATGAAAGTGGTGGAGATAGTGATGCAGGTGATGCAGGTGCTGTTAGTGCTGCTGTTGGTACATCAAGCAAGGGTGCTGGTTCTGGTACATCAGAAAGTAGTTCATCAGAAAGTGGTGATGATGGAACTGATTCGAGTTCTAGTGATGATATAGTTGAACCTGGTTATGAAAAGTATATTGATATACGTGGAGTAACAAGGTACAGAAAGATTAGAACAGAGGATGACCCAGAGTATGTTCCAGAAGATCCTGAAGGTGAAAGGAGAACAAAAAGAAGAGCAGAGAAAGCTGTTGAAGTACAAAAGAAGAAGTCTAGGAGATATCTGAGTACTTATTCTCGGAAATCTGGACCTCAGGAATCTTCATCTATTGCTCAGGAGACTGTACAATCTGAAGCTCAGGAGCCTGTGCAAGAAATTCCTACTGTAGTTACTTCAGCTACAGAAACTCCAGTTGCTCCAGTTGTTACACCAGCTACTGCTACTCCATCTGTTGTTCCTCAGGAAGTTCCTATAAGATCCATGGCTTCAGCAATCAGGGCAACTACTTCTGAAATCAGTGCTGAACGTCATAGGACATTTGCTGGATTTTCTCAAAATGAAAAGATCAATTATCTGTTTTCTACACTTGAAGCGGCTGCTGATCGTCTTCAAAGGCAATCTCATTTTGGAAATCTCACGAAGCATGACCAACTTAAACAATCTGTGGAAATCAACAAATTGAAGTCAATGGTTGGTAATCAGCAAACAGTTATAGAGCGACAACAAAGTGAAATTGATGCGCTTAAAACTGAAAATGCTCGCTTGAAGGCTATTGATGAAGAAAAAGAGAGAAGGCTTGCTATTCTGTGGGACTATCACTGTAAACAACAAGAGGTTCTAAAGAAAAAGGATGATGATACGGAAGATCAAGGAAATCCTGATACCTCTGGAACATCACAGAAACAGCCAACCACACTTTCTTCTGAAGTTGTTGAAGTTCAACCTACCGTTGTCGAATCATCTCAAGGAACATCTACTGGAAAAGTACAACAGATAGAAGGTACTTCTTCTATTTTTAGCAGTGCTGATATTGCTCTACAAGCTGTTCATCCATTTACAGGAGAATTACTTGAAGAAGGGGAGTTAATAGAAGATCTTTCTCCGGAGCAATTGAGTATTTTACAATCTATGAGAGAAGTAGATGATGCTGAGATAGACAAAATGTCTACTGAGACTGATACAACGAATGTTGAAGAGATTGATGAAATTGTGATTGAAGGTGACGCACCAAAATCAACCTATGTCAGAGAAGATGGTACTGAATTTGCATCATTTGATGAAAATTGGATGAAAGAAAACATTGATGACATAGACGAGCACTTGAAGAATCGGAATTCATCTGAAAAAGACACAAATGCTTTTGCTGAATGGAGAAAACAGTTTTTATCCAAAGTGTCCAAGCCGTTACCTGAAAAAGCTCAAGTAGACTATCTGCAATTTGAAAAGAAGCCAAGTGGAAGGATTCTTTGCTGGATGTATGTTCAAGATATTCACTGCGTTGCTATTAAACGTGAATATGGAATTCTGTATTTCAATTCATTGCTGAGCATTCTTTCCTTACCATTTTATGATGTCTCTGCGTTGACAAGGCTTCAGCATCTCAATCGTGAAAAATATGATGGCGCTACTTTATTTGAGCGTCTGGTGAAAGTAAACAAGAAATCAGGCTGGAAGGATGAATCCTATAAGCCACAGTTTCCTGTTTATAAACCGATCAAGTTTACTCTTGATCCGGACACCAATACTTGCAGATATAAACTTGTTTATCAGCCACCGAGGGTAGTAGATAAAATCCCATTGATGCCAATGAAGCAGGATTTTCTGGAAGACATGGCATTGTGGTGCTACGACTCGGATACTCATGAAGCTGTTATCGTGTTTAGAGATGGTCGTGCTAACTACAGGATGTTGGATCCGATGTGGATCGTCAACATGTCTGAAGCTGATATTGGCAGATTATATCGTCATGATATTTTCTATGAAGATCAAGATGCAAGACAAGCGTTAAAGTTTCAGAGAGTAGCGTGTTTTTGCTACTACAGGGGTATTCATTCGGGCAGTACGTGGTCCGAACAACACTGAAGGAAGATTAGAAGACCAAAGACGAGTAACAGACAAGGGGGAGTTTGTTGATGCATTTTTTAGTGTCTGTAACTAGTCTTGTTTAAACGATGTATTTTGAATGGTCTTTTATTAATTATCGAGTCTGTATGTTATGTTGACCAAGTCAGATATCCTCCTATCTACTTGTGTACAACTTATTTGTCTCTTTTGGTATGTAATGTATTATGAACAATGCATGTTGCATTTAAGGGTAGTTTTGTCATTACTATGTTTTTATGTTGCTGATTGTTGCTGTCTGATAACAGGAACAAACACAACAGTTGCAGTCCTCGACGAATCAGACCTGATTCGTCGGAACACTTTATGGCGAAACAGACTTCTGTTTCGTTTGAAGGTCATGACGAATCAGACCTTGATTCGTCATGTACTGACGAATCAGATCCTGATTCGTCATGTTTTGGGCTGTTCCAGGCCCAATATCTGGCCCATGTTCAGATTCGTCAAACATGTCTGTGTTTCGTCGACATCTGTGGTCCAGGGACTATATAAGCAACACTTTGTGTTCATTTGAACACAGAGATAAGAAAACAGACCTAGTAACAAAACTCTGCCAAAATTTAGTCTGAACTGTGTTTGTATCAGTTGTAAAGGTTCTTATCCCGTTAATCAATCGAGTGTGTATCATTGATTAATCCGTGTTGTTTTTATTGCTATATATGTTTGATTTGGCATAGTTACGTGGATTCCGCACGCGTAACCGTGTTTACTATAAACAAGAGATTCGGTTCGTAATCGATCCTCAGATTTCGGGACCTACATAAGCAAAAGGTAAACATATTAAATAGTTAAAAAAATCAAAAGGTAAACATCCATGAATTCGACTTTTAACATCCAAATTCCAATATGTCTAAAAAATCATCATAATTGATTAAAAATAACCAAACAAAAGAAATTTGATATTGGTTTTTGTAAAACAATGTTCAAGAAAATATAACTTCATAGTGGGATTTAAGATAATAAAAAAATACATAAAGTCATTATTAAATTCGGTATTAATATCGGTATTTACCGAAAAATACCGGTACCGATACCGCTTTTTACCGATACCGTATTTCAAAAAATCTATTACCGATACCGGTACCGTTTATGATCAGTACGGTACGGCATCGGTACGGTACCGGTATGGTACCGGTACGGTACCGGTATTTCGGTAAAAAATCTCATCCCTATGGAGTAGTGTGAGAGAGTTTTTTTTTTTTTTTTGTTTAGAGAGAGAAAAAGATGAAGTTGATATATAATATTTTATTTTTCTTTTGTTTTTTAAATAATAAGGTAAAAAGACAATTATACCCTCATGTGTCTTGCACATGATCTGTTTTAATTGAAAAAATTAATTAAGTTATGTCTAAAGGACATAACGTGTAGCATTTGGAAACATTAAGTACAAAATTTGTCAATTTTAAACATAAAGGACACCGCCTGCAAAAAGGTATAAAGATAAAGGACAAAATTTGAAATTCACTCTTTTAAATATTAGCATTCGCAAAAGTTATAGCTTTTAAAAATCGTAGAGATGGTTAGTTTTTATAAGGGTGATAAAGTGTAACTACTAATTAATTAACCATAATTTGGTTAAAAAATGAGGGATTAAAGTGTAATTAAGATGATAAGATTAAAATGTGATTTTTTGTTTGAAAAACTAACTACTCTCATTTAAGGTTGTACCTTATACATTAAATTTTAAAATAACTTTTAGCTTTTTGAAATCTTAAAATGTCTCTCTCAAATCTCTAATTAACTTTACCCAAAAAAAAAAAAAAATCTCTAATTAATAAATAAAAATAATTTGTCACAGGGTTGTTTTTCATTCTTCTCTTTTATGTTTAGCAAAATAATTGTATTATAAAATGTTGACATGTGACTTTAGTTTTGTTTATAAAATACATTGATTATTGACAGATGAGTTCTTTTCTTTATGCAGGAGATTACCTTAATTATCTACTATTATTTTAGAAGAAAATATACTAAAGTTTTATAATTTCTTAAAACAATCAGTTTAAAATTAATTTATTACCATGATATTCATTTAAATCATTTTAAAAATACAGGTTTAAACAAGCATTTATTGATTAACTTATGTCTAAAAAATATTTCACTAACGGCAAAGCAAAAAGTAACCTATCATTCGTCAACTTAATTCCATTAATTGCTTACTCTGTCATTATTTTTTAGTTACATATTTTAAATTGTTTAACCCGTGTATTATGCAGGTATTTAACCCAATGTATTATAATTATAATATGGTATAAATATCTAATACGCAACAATAACGAATACCATACGAGTAAAACACGACTATAACTAGATTTGAGTTATTATATCTAACCTGTTTGATAAATAGACGGTATTATTTGTTAAAAATGTTATTAAACAGGTTGACCCACCACTTCGTTTAATTAAAATGGCCCATTAGGGACATACTTAACCCTTTTAGTACAAATATTGATATGTTTAATACATTTATAGCTTAATTATAACCCGTTTAACTCGTTAAGACAAGTAGATCATGCCTGAATACACCATCTTCTTACATGAATTGTGTTCGATTAAATAATAAGATTGAAAACTAGTGTTTCAATTTCAAAATATAGTTGATTCTTACATATATACTTTTCTCATTTAATTTATTACTACCACTAAGATTCTTACATCATTTAAATTAGTTTATATACCATTAAAGCTTAAATTAGTTTATATACCATTAAAGCTGTCACGTGCTAGGGCTTTTCAGTTTTTATTCTTGACTGTAACATAAAAAAAAAAAAAAAAGCTTTTAGTGGTGATTAAACTATTGAAATTTTTGAAAAGCATAAACCTACTAAAATCTAAAAATAAAAAATAGTTGAAAACCGATGAGGCCATTATGATAAAGGAAGAAGCGAAGAACCAACTGGAATCATATATATATAGTTATACTAATAGTAAAAGAAGAAAAAACATATGTATATTCTTGAAAATGGATGTACCTTTTAAGGTTTATCAACCACTTTAAAGTTTCATACCAATTAATCAAACACCCTCATCACCACTCCAACTAGTTTTAGCTTTTGGTCCTGTTGGCCCATCTTCACCCAACAATTCTCTTGGTACACTCTCCACTAGTCTCTCAAATGCTTTCTTTAATCTCCACATCAACACACTCTTCACTTTCTTAACTTCTTTATCAACATCATAATCAATTTTAGGACCCCATTTTCTCTCATAATTTAACCATGGTGGTTCAACCACCATTGTCGCCGCCAAATACTCAGCCGCGATCACCACCGCCCTAACGCCCGTATCCATCACCTTATCACTTTTGGCCGTGTCTAAGGCTGTAAACGAACCGAACGTTCAACGAACAGTTCGTGAACCGTTCGGCGGGAAGTTCGTTTATGTTCGTTCGTTTAATAAACGAACGAACACGAACAAGAAATTACGTTCGATTAGTTAAATGAACGAACATGAACAAAGGTCTCGTTCGTTCAATTGTGTTCGTGAACGTTCGGTAAGGTGTTCGTGAACATTCGTTCATTTGCGTTCGTTTATGTTCGTATGTTCATGTTTTAATTAAAGATTTTTATACTTTCATATATTTTATCTATACTTTTTATACTATTAAACGTTTATTTATATCATTACCATAACAATTAAACTAAGAAACCCTCTTTCACCTTGTTTATGCACTATTTCCCTTTCTTTTCTCATTATTTACATCGACGAATATGATCTACCTCCGTTCCATATTAAGGGATTCAAGTTCTAGTGCTACTCTCTGGGCCATCCACCTTTATCCTTCATCGCGTTCGCTAAATTTCTTTGTGTTCGCTTGTGTTCGTGAACCGTTCGTGAACACGCTCATTTCCTTAATGAACGAACACGAACATAAAGTCTCGTTCGGTAAGTGTTCATGAACTGTTCGTGAACACATTTATTTCCTTAACGAACGAACACGAACAAGGCCTCGTTCGTGTTCGTTCGGTTCGTTTACAGCCCTAGCCGTGTCATCTCTAATACCAATATCCGGGCCTCCTGAGCCAAGCAGGATAGACCCGGGTTTTGGGTATGACGCGTGCCCATGTAATGACGCGTATACCACCGGTTTATTGCCCGTGTGGTACTCGAGTGCCGAAGCACTCACCCATTTACCCCAACTATGTTGTGAAAAGAAGACACTATTTAACTCCCCATTGATATTACTTATTCTTAATGTGACATGTTCCCAATCACCAACATGTTCACCCAACTTTCCTAATGAAAGAGTTAGAAATTTCACTTTTGCCCTTGATCCTCCTTTAAAAGGGTAGAAAACCCAAATGGCAATATCGGTAAATAGTCCTCCCGACACGGGTTTAACATGGAAATAAGCACACGCGTCTTGTAAATCGCCTTTCTTGACTCTATCTTTGCTTGAACCATCAAGTGGAAGGTCTAGCCAATATGTGTCATCATTCGAACCACCTTGCGGAAGGTTAAGCCCATTTGTGTCAACTCGGTTCGGTTTGGACTCGTCTCCCTTGTGATATAACAATGCACCATTTTGAAAAAACCATTCGACCGATGAGGGAAGGTATTGTTCATCAGGATGAAAATAAATAACCGGAGAATAAGTTTGAATCAATGCTTTGATTTGATCCAAATTCGGCATTGAATTCGCTAAACTACCCTTCAAAGTTGCCACACTTCCATTTCCAACTACAAAACCGCCCACGGAATGGTAAGAGTTCAACCCATTGAGATAAAGGTCATTTTCATTTTCCAAAACCACACTTGTACTATATGTTGTGTCCGTGAAATCTGCACGGACACAATTGACTTTATCAAGTGGTGGCTTCGTTGATGAGCCACTAACTACATACCCAACGGCCTTATAGCCCTCGGGTGCAATTGGAAGCCAAATGTAACCTTCTCCATCTTTTTTGATGTCTAAAGACTCACTACTCCACAAAAGAGTGTAATCAATTGGTGATTTTAGAGTGGGTTTTGAAGGGTCATTTGTTATATCTTTCCCCACAAGAATATGCCCAAAAAGTGGGATATTGTTTGGTTGGACATAAGACCCTAAACTTGAAAATCCTTGTGGGATTGCAATCGGGTCATATAATGTTGCCCCAAGATTATCGGGTCCTCCTTCATTTGTGGCCCATATTTTGTTGAATGTTGTTACATGACTCACTTGCAATCCTCCCAAATCTATGATTCCACTTGCAAACCCTTCCCCTATAATAAAATTAATGCACAAACGATAAGAATAATTAAAAATTAGATGATCAACCACAAATAGTACATACTTGATCCAAACGTTAGGAGGCTCTAATATAAATCAATTAAACACGAATTAATGAATAATAAAAGAGTGAGAAACATAAACACCCAACTTAAATGTATATAACTTTTATACATTTGGAATTATGCCCCATCGTATATGAACAAAAATGTCTCAGGCTATGCGTTGTGGTTTAACATAACGCCTCGCCATGTCAGTGTTATGCGTCATAGATGGTATGTCCAGCAAATTAATTCACCTTCAACCTCGATTTTCGCACTTTCATTTTGTATTTCATTAAGTTTAAGTCACACGTTTACTTAGCTTTCTAATGAACCTTTATTCTTTTCATATTAAATTCCAAGATGTGAGCTTATAACACTCCTATAGAAAGGATCCTCCTATAAAATGATGTGATGTAAGTCTTAAATGGCACTCTACATTTACCTTCCTTAGTTTTACTTTTATAAAAGTATCCGCCCTTCCAAAAAGAATATGAATAATAAGAAGGTATGTCATGGATGAACAACAAGAGATTTCAAAAGTCAACTCTCATATTATGATGTTAGTAATGTAACCTATGCATACATACATATACACACACACACACACACACACACATATATATATATATATATATATATAGAGAGAGAGAGAGAGAGAGAGAGAGGTACCAGGAGGCCATTTGGGTAAAGAAGAAGGAAGGTTGAAGGTGTCTTGTGAATGCACCATTGTTGGGCCATTGAAACAGAGGATGAAGAACAAAGAGAGGAGGGTAGTGGTGACTGATGAATGCATCTTTTGTAAGGAAACAATATTGGTGAACAACAAATGATGCTTTTGTGATTTGTCAATCATGTTTATTGGAAGAAACAAATACCAAATATAAAAAGTTGAATGAATGGCCTTTTTAATTGTTTACTTTTACAGATTAAATAATATTTTTCTGTTTGAATTTTTTTTATAAGTTTTATTCTCTTTTAAACTAGTTCCAGCATCTAGTAAGGTTTATATGTTCCTTTTATTCTAAACATTTATTAGATTATTTGTGATGTTAGAAGTTACAACGGTTATATAAACTAGTCTAGAGTTCAATTTGAAATTTATTCAAACTTGTTTAGAATAAGCTCAAAGAGTTAATTACATATTTAGTCCCTGTGGTTTGCACAAATTAACATACTTAGGTACTAATAGTTTAAAATCATATTCTAGGGTATTAACTTTTCATTTTGTAACGTTTGGAGGTATTAACGTTATTCGTAGGTTAAAAATCACATTCTATTAGTACCTAAGTATGTTATTTTGTGCAAACCACATGGACTAACTATGTTAATACCTTAAAAGTTAATACCTCCAAACGTTATAAAATGAAAAGTTATTACTCTAGAAAATGATTTTAAACCATTAGTACCTAAGTATGTTATTTTGTGCAAAAACACATGGACTAACTATGTAATTAACTCTAAGCTCAAATATGCGCATTTAGTGGTAGATTCATTTGATATGTTTATATTTTAGGGTAAATTACTTTTTGAGTCCCTGTGTTTTATGTGTTTTAACTAGTTGAGTCCAAAAGCAAAAAGTTTAACGACCTGAGTCCCCATAAGCATTTTCTTTAACCATTTGAGTCCATTTTTTTTAACACTGTTAGATTAATCTGTTAGTTTTTAATGAAAAGACTAAAATACCCTCTATTTTAGAAAAAAACAATAATAAAATAAATAATATACCCATCTTTTTCTCTCTCTCTCTCACACACACACTCAACATCCCCATTCTCTCTCTTCTTCTTCTCTCTAAAAACTGGCATAACATAACAACAACAAAAAAAACCCGTATTGTGAGATCTCAGGAGTTGAAACAGTTTTAAACAAATCGGTTTTACTCAGTCCAACAACCCCAGAATGCCGCCATTATCACGTAGACCACCACAATCACTGTACTAACCACCTACCCACCATTGTAACCAGCTCCACCACCCCAACCCACCACCATTCCCTATCGCCGTCCAAATGGGTTCGCACCGAAACCCAAGCCGTCCAACCACAACCACCACTTCAAACCCTAATCAAACCCCAACCTACAAATCAGTGGCCGTTAAAGTCTTTTGTGCCAATCAGGGAACAAGCCCAGATCTCTCTCCCCACCAGCATCTCTTGCCACCAAGATCCATCTTAGTGTTTTAAATCCCTAATCCCCAATATTAGATCTACATAACTGTTTTGACGGTCGGAATGTTACAGATCTTGTTATAACGATTTAGAGAGATAGAGTTTAAGGAAGAGAGAGAGAGAGATGGCGGCTAATGGTGGTGGGGGTGGTGCTCGTTAGGTGGAGGTGGAGAAAGAAACAGAGAGAGATGGGAGAAAGATATAGAAGGGAAGGTGGGTGGGATGGGGTTTGCGTATTTTGATATTATATATTTATAAATTATACATTATGCAATAAAAATTTGTACCTTATAGTTTTGTGCATTAAAGATTTGTACCACATTTGTAATTGACTAAAATACCCTTAGAGTTAACAGACTTGATGGACGGAGTTAAAAAAATGGACTCAAATGGTTAAAGAAAATGCTTATTGGGACTCAGGTCGTTAAACCTTTTGCTTTTGGACTCAACTAGTTAAAACACATAAAACACATGGACTCAAAAAGTAATTTACCCTATATTTTATTAGAAATTCACGCCCTTAAATTAATAAATAAATAAAATAAAATGTTAAATGAGGGAAGACTCCTGGCCTTTGGTCTTGAGTTCGATTCCTGATCTCTCTGGGTTTTACCGGTTCTTCATTGTCGTGCCCTCAGGTGGGTGAAGTGTCGGGTTTTCCCCGGAACTGGTGGCTTAATGGGCTAGGGGCTTCGTGCGTGCAGGTTGGACTGTTATGGGGCAACCTTTCAGCCAATGAGTGCTGCGTACGAAATACTCGGCGTTGCTTAAATTGGACGTTAAAAAAAATGTTAAAAGAGTCAACTATGGATAACTTAATATTTGGTAGTGGAACGTCTACACGATGATACTAGAATTAAATCAAATAAAAGTTGTAATGTATAATTTTGTATTACCATTATAACTTAATACCATTATAATCAGTGGTGGAACTAGCTCATTAACTCAGGGGCATTCAATTTTTTTTTACCGTGCAATCACAAAATATAAAAAAAACGACAATAAATAAATAAAGTAAAACAGATAGCTAACTAATTGCGCCACAATTTCAATCATATTATTAAAAATTTGGGCAATTAGGCCACTGTTTCAATTGGCTCATTTATTCTACAAGTTTTGGTTAGTTAGGGGTATTCTTGTATTATTTTAGGGGTATACTTAGTATAAAACCGAAAAAAAAATACACTACGAATACGCATTTGAGGCGTAACCTTTGCTACGGCTGCTAAAGCATTGGGTACGTCCCTGATTATAACTTAAATATACTTTTAGTGGTTATATAATTTTAATATTTTATGATAAGAAGAGAAAGTATAATGTACTTTCTACATTAACATACATGACAAAAAAATATAACGTGCGTTATTATCATAGAACGTGCGTGATTATAGTCCCATGCGTGATTATGTGGTCCCATGCGTGATTATATGGTCCCATGCGTGATTATACCCCTGATCCAACAGTTACCATTGTCTCCTACATGATGTATGATAAGGCTTTTTGTATGTTAACCTTACTCATGATAAGAAAGTGCAAGTATGTAAAAGACCATATTTTATGATTGCCTCGTGGATCGATAAACTAGCCATGTTCTGTGTCGTTTTGTTTGGTTTTATTTTATTTGCTTAACCCGTGACGATGCATGTGAGCCATATATCTATTTATCATCTTATCAATAAAAGCTGTCTAAGCATACACAGGGTTAAAAAAACGTATAGGGTTGACAGATTAAAACATTTGATTGATATTAATCTTAACCTAAAAATTTTTAAAAACACGTGCCAATAAGGTGGTGGTAGAGTGGTAAGGGAGAGACTTGGTGTTCTAAGGGACCCAAGTTCGATTAATGCCCTCCCCATTATTTTCTGCGGCAATTGGTGATGATGGGAGACTAGGTGAATAGGTGGAGATCACTAGTTCGATTCTTTAACTGAGCGGGTTTTACCTGACCGCATTGTCGTGCCTTCGAGCGAGTGTTTACGGGCTTCGGCCCTAGGTGAGGGTTTTTCCTGGTTTAGGGGTGATTGTATCCCGGTGTGATGAATTTCGCCGTAGGCTATTTAAAGATTCATTGACCGTTAAAAAAATTAAAAACATGTAACATGAGCACAACCTGTATCATGTAAATAAGCTTAAGGAGTTGCCATGTCAAATTAGGTTGACGTATCCCATATTATTGGTTTTGCTAAACACATAGCTAAAATAATACATAAACTAACAAATTTTTAATCATTGCCAATTATCATCAACCACTAGTTATGTTTAAAAATACGATAGTAACATCCTTCATTTGACCATTTTAAATTGAGTTTGTGTTAAAACTTGATAAACTATCTTAATTTTTTTGTTAATTTTGTTTATGGTAATTATGTCAATTATGTTCGGATAGTTATGTTAAGTATTTGTTTATTTTTTGTAATCTTTTTATGAAAAATGCATATTTTATTTTAGTATAGATATATGACGTTTGTTTGTGCTCATTTATGTTCATGAACATTTGTTTATATTCATTTGCGTCCATTTACGTTTGGTAAGTGTTCATGAATATGCTCATTCCCTTAATCAACGAACACGAACAATAAATCTTGTTAGGTAAGTGTTCGTGAACATGTTCATTCCTTAATGAACGAACATGAACATGCTCATTCCTTAATGCATGAACACGAACAAGGCTTTGTTCGTGTTAGTATACAACTCTAACTTTGAACATCTTTCCAAATCACAAACATGGATTTTAACTAGGATGTGTATGTGGGTTGATGGATTATACATGAAAATTTACGTGAACATGAACACAACCAACTCTGAAAATAGTATAAACACATGAACTCAAAAATGACACGAAGCCCACGAGAATATAAAAATCATATCAGAGTATCAGACACATGACCTGAACCCCACTATAACATGAAAGTCATATCAGACGCATGAGACCCTAGAACCTGAACCCGACATACTTGAAAATCCTATCAGGCACATGGATACGAACCTGAAAACCGTATAAGACACATGGACATGAACCCACAAATCGTATCCGACACATGAACTCGAACACGAAATCATATTAGACGTATGAACTAGAACACGACACGAACACGAAAATCAAATCCGACGCATAAAAAAACGAAGAAGAAAAAAAATACACTAAAAATGTAACCCGCCAAGAAAGTTGAGCGGTAGCGCGGGCTACCCTTGAGGTATGCTAGATCCCCCCCCCCCCCCCCCCCCCCCCAAGTTAGAATACCGAAACTCCGAAGATGTAATTCTTGTACATAACATCGCAAAGTGGTACTAATATTATATGCTATTTGTTCGTTTTATCATACAAAACCAAAGCCACATACTTATTTCAACTTACAAAACTGTTATATTCCTAGGTTAGAAATTTGTTTTAGTTATTTTTTTAAATCTTAACTTGGTTTATTATTTGGATTAAGTTAAAATATTTATTTTACTAGCATATTATTTATAAACTTTAACTTCAAATCCATTTAATTTTATAAAAAAATATAAAAAAAAACAGAAAAAAAAACTTTAAATTATTTTAGTCAAATATAATTAATTAAAAAAAGACCCTCTAGTTATTAAAGGGCATTTTAGTAAGACTTAACAAAAAAGTTAACAAGATTTGGCCTTAGTACTAAACATTGTGACAAATTATAACATTAATACCTGATTTTGCAACAAAAAACTATTAGTACCCGACATTAAAATTTGATAGAAACCACAAAGATCAATGGTGTAATTTTTAGAAACCACAAAGATCAATGGTGCAATTTTTTTAAGTAGGAAAAAAGAAATATATTGTTAATTTATGATATTACTATTAACGGATATAGTTTATAACTGTTAATAATTACTCCAAAATTTTTTTAAGATTAACTTGAATAAAATGAATTTAATCAAACATATCGAATGTGGTGTCGTAAAAGAAAGAAAATGTGTAACTGCCACAATTGTAAAGTGAATAATCAAATCCGATTCCCATAATAACATGGTATGTTCACAATTTTATTCGAACTTTCCTTTAGCAACGCAAAAATGTAATTGGCTAATTGTATCAATCACTATCAAACTGATTTTGAAAGGTTATTCTGTTAATAATTAAAGCTAATGATGTCGATTAGAGATAGTATACGCTTGAATTGATTTGAACTTTTAAAAAGCCGTTCTCAAATAGTTTCATGAATGATTCGACGTGTTTCTAGCACTGCTAAAAACACGAAAGGGTATCATTTTGTTTTTTTGGTTGTTTTTTTTTTTTCTATTTTTTAGTTCATTTTAAATCCACGCGACTTATTACACAGATCACGGTTTATGACACACATGTATGGAAAAAAAATCTTAGCCCGTCACTTAACATGAATATGTTTTAATAATTTTTTTCTGTTTTTTTTTTTTTTTTTTTCTCTTTAAGTAAGTTTAACTTTATGTTAGTCGGTACATCCACCGCTTATATTTGCTTTTATACATCAAGAAGCTAAGCCAAACATTTTTTTAAAAAACAACTTATTGACTTATTGGCTTTTCTCATCCTATAAGATAATCCAAACACTTTTTTAAAAACTCATTTTCAAAAAGTTATAAGTCAATAAGTACATTTCACAAAAAGTTCTTTTTAGGTAAAATAAGCTTAGCCAAACATGCCCTAAGGGGCTGTTTGTTTGTTTTTTTCTTTCCAGGAAGAGCTTCGTGACCTCTTATGTCTGCGCCGCGCAAACCACGTGCAGACCTTTGGGTCTGAATACTGTTTGTTTTTCTCGAAGACCTTTCATTGAAAAAGGTATGCGCGTCCTCTTCTTGGGACATATGTGAACTCATATCTTCAAACCTCTTCTCATTCTTTCTTTTTGCCCAACTACAAGCACAACCACCCCCAAAGAAAAACCTAGCTCCTTCTCAACATAGATGAATAATAATATCTTCCTCGCTTCCATTACCGTTATGTTTGTTGTAGAGCAAAAACGAAGCAAAGATGTTAGGGTTAGGGTTTACTTCATTCTCCCTTAACATAGCTCCAATTCTATCATCTCTTTCAGACCGGAGTAATTCCACATCTGTTTGCAAAACAACCATGCAATTCCGGTAGAAGAATTGACATCCGACGCCGATAACAGCATCATTCCGGTCTGCCGGAACCTCCACCGATCATTCTTCTCCTCCGCCTCCGTGCTCTCATCTTCCCCCAATCAATCATCCACTCGCTTGTTCTCCACCTCCGTAACTGTCAACAGCGGCATCGCCGCCCTTCTCCGCCGTCGTCTCCGTCATCTTCTTCTTCATCGAAGCGGAAGTTTCTGATCCGACAGCGAGAGATTGAAGAGGATGTGCTCAGGCGAAGAACTCTCGCGGAGGATGTTCCGATGCCGACGTCATCCACGTTGGGGATCAGCACGTCAGCACGTTTTTGTTTTACGGTACCAGACATAATGCCTTGTTTTGCCGGTCGTAGATTCCGGTGTTCGGTGAGATTAGGTGATTGTAGTCGTGTGAATTTTGTTACGTTGATTGATTATTATGAAATTTGTTGCGAATTTTGTTTCGGAAGCTTTCGGTTATGCGATTATTAATTGATATGTGTTAGTAATGTGTGTACAGTCGATTAGGTTGGATGATTTGAAGTTTTTAACAAAGTGATTGTAGGTGATGTTTGATTGCAGAAGTTAAAAAACAAACAGTCTTTTTCTTGCAGACTGCAGAGGTTTGGTCCACATCTTTTGCTACAGATGTTTGCAAATGTGGTACGCAGACTGCAGACGTTTTACCTCTGAAAAACAAACAACACCTAAACCATAAATACATAAATACCTGATTAATGGTTACAGAGGTATTCATCTTACACCAACACTTAGACCATATGGTGTGCGCTTGGAAGCCACAACCATACCGAAATACCACCCCGTAGATGGCGTTGTGGCTGGCGTAGGGAAGGGACAGGAGGAATTCCACCGACGTGGAGGCAATTGTGTGGATGAGGTTCTTGATTGGTGGGTGTAGTTTAGGTTTGTTTTGATTGGTTGATGTTTTTGAATGGAATTATAATTGTTTTTGTTTTTTAATGAAATTAGCATTGTGTTTGTTTTGATTGTTGTAGTTGATCTCCACAGATCTTGATTGAGGAGTTAGGGTTTTCGGTGGAGAAGATGGTCGATGGTGGTTGATTGCAGGTTTGGGGGTTTTCGTCTGCAAGATCTACTGGTTCTGTTAAGAAATTGGTGTGTGGGGATGATGAGATTAAGATTGATGAAGGTTTGTGAATCAGTGATGAAGGTGTAGATGATGGTGGTGGTGGTTTTACAGAATGAGATAAAGAGAGAGAAGATGGTGGTGGTGGTGGTGGTGCGGTGGTAGCGGGGGTGGTGTGCAGTGCAAGATTACAAAAATATCCTTTCAACTAACGGTCAAACTAACAACCAATAGATGAAAGGACTCTCAAAGTATAACAAAACGTAAATCACAGGACCCAGGTATCCACTTTTTTTTCAAATTAGGGATGCAAGTTGATCCCGCCATCAAATCACAGGGATGCAAATTGCACTTTACTCTTACACTTATTAACATGAACTATTCTCGAACATTATTTCTCTTATTCATATTGCAGAGGTAATGACCTCGTCGATCGAACTGGTTGGCAACAATGTGACAACTGTCAAAATTTCAGATGTCTGTACGATTATTAAACAACGATTAGTGCTTAATGACTATGCTAAATTACAATTAATTATTTGAACTGCTTTCTGATTATTACCATATACATACATATGCATCATATATTGCAAGTGACATATCATTATTGCATGCAAACTTTGTTGACTCAAAAGATGCACGAAACACAGTCAGCACAGTTATCAGACAAATCAGAAAAATGCTGACAGAGTTTAGTAGATAGACAGACATTGTATTGAGATACAGAATGAGCCATAAACCAAGTATTACACAAGTATAATGTGTAGGAAAGTAAGGATCACAAAACTGCCTTTCTAATGATAGTTTAAGTGCCGGAAAGTGCCTAAAACTCACATAAACTGCAGAATTCAGCAAAATTCAGCATTTAAACAACTTAATATCATACAGAAATATGCTTAAATGGCCCTGAATACTTTCCTAAGTGTCGGGAATCAAAACTGTCACAAAAGGTTACATAAAGCACACTAAACTGCGAAGTTTAACACCTTAACGAACCGGTAACCAACTGAACAACCGGACATTACCCGAAACACCAAATTTTCACTAGAAGTACTGTATTAACATTTCCAAGCCAGTTATGGTCCCCGAACATCATAACACACAATAAAAATATCTAGTAACCAAGTCCCTAACTATATGCTTGAAATCTAAACATAACCTAACTAATTCACAACCTACTTCACACCACAACTTCTTCTTCCTCCTCCCATAGCTGACGGCCAAGAACCCTCCACACCCATCCATCATCTTCAATCATCTTCCATCCATTCTACATGTATACAAAGGTGTAAGAAGGCATACAAGGAAGCTTGGAGATTGTGGAAGTTGAAGGACCTTCACCGTTTGCTTTTATCCACTTGTTTTCTTCACTTGATCATCCCTAGCCTTGTGCTAGTGGTAAGAGTCTTGATCTTGCTAGTTTACTTCCATTATAAGTGGTTAAAAGGAGAAACGTAATCATAATCTTGAAGAACACTAAAGATCACAAGAAGTAAACTTGAACATAAGCATGGTTTATGAAGAAACTAAGTTGTTATAGTGTTGTTTTGCTTGTTGATTGTTATTCGTTCATGTATATGATATAGATCATCATGTGATCTTGCTAGATCATGATTAAAAACATAATCTAGCAAGATGAGAAAATAGAAATGTTGTAGGATGATAGATCATCCACACAAAGATCATGAACTTGAAAAGATACATTGATTTCTTAAAAAATAATGATCAAAGTGAGTATTAACACTTGTAGATCTAAATATTTATGGATGATTTCTAAAGAAACCAAGTTAAAAATATAAGTTTTACTAAATCTTGGTTCTTACATAAACAAACCATATTTTTGGTGGTTAAACAAGTGTAGAAACACTTGTGTAACAAGAAGATTTCATAAAGAAATATTTTTAGAAACGATGATCACAAGTTGTAAAGGTCCATATTCTTTAAAAATGAAGTTTTTAAAGAATCAAACACACTTTAAAGGATAACAAGGCTTACTAATAACACTAGTAAGTTACTACAATTTTTTTGTGAAATTTCAAGTTCATGAAGTATTAGATTATACTTATTTTTGACAAAATTTGTAAGTAAAGGTTGTTTATTATTGATTGTGAATGGATTGTGATGATTTTTACAAAAGAAAATGATATGCTTGAAAACATGGAAACCTCCATTTTTAGGGGAAACTATGGCAAAATTTTCTAAAAATCTAAACACTTAGAAAAATATTTATAAACATGCACTTACAGGTGTATTTTCAACAATAAATTGTTACATAAACTTTGCCATAATTTTTGGTTACAAAAATACAAATATTGGTGGTTGGTTTTTATAAATAAAAGTGACTAAATATGTATTTAGGAAATATATACTTAGAAGACACCATGTGTGTGATTATTTGTATATTTTGTGTATTAGTTATATTATTTTAGGATTTGAAATAATATAACTCATCAAAGTATCAAGAATTACCATCCAAAATATTACCAAAATTCCAAGAAATAAATATACAATTAATACTCAACTTGTCGGTGGAACCGAACAAAGGAATATAACTCACATAAATATTCCGGAAAACTTATTCACAAGTATATTTTTGGTAAATAATATTTTGGACACCAAGGAAACAAAAATATGATTTTTACACTTATTACAAGACTATATCATATTTTTGAGAAGGAGAAAGTATATTATTTTTGGCAAGTAAAAATATATATGTTTTCTCGGAATTATTGGAAGATGTATTAATTTCGGAAGAAATATATACATATTTTCTCAAACACACATGAAATACATTATTTCTGGGAGAAAATGTATTTTCTTAAGTAAACTTGAACTATATCATTTTGGATTAAAAATGGGATTCATATATGTATATATTTTCTAAGTTGGACTTGAAAATATATTATTTTTGAGACTTGTATGAAATTTATAAATATTTTTGCCAAGGGAAAAATTATAAATAATTTTTCTAAGTAATACTTCTTAAAATATATATTTTGGAGAAATATATTGATGTATTTTAATTAAAGATACTATTCCGAAAGAGTTATACGAAAATTAAGTATAAGGATACTTAATAAACACAATAAAAATACGTATTCTCGTACGTATAAATACACTCCGGAATACGATACCAATACATGGCAAAAATATACAAGTATAAGAATACGAATACAAATACACCCATCCTTGGGAAGGATATACATATACAATACATAAGTGTGTCAAGTTAAAATATAATATTTTAACAATTATTCCAAAATTTGATAAATATAATTTAAGTTAACATATTTATTATTTTAACAAATAATTATATAACTTGGAATAACATTAATGACACAAACTAACGTAACTCAAGACACTAATCAAGACCAAGGTTAAGGCACGACCTACCCGTCTAATGGACCGTAGTACGCATGTAGGTAGTCGTGTACACCAGAGGAAACTTCGAGTTACAAGCGGATTCGAAGAACGCAAACCTGTGAGTTCATGTTCCCCCTTTTCTTTTATTTGTTTTCAGTTTTATAACTTCGGGGGTGAAGTACATGTTACAAAATGATTACAAACAATTACAATTGGTATGGTTAGCTTTGGAAAGTACAGTAGATCATGTGAATGGGTAGGCGCACTCTTAAGGCCATTAATC
Source organism: Helianthus tuberosus (assembly GCA_030545235.1). Lineage (NCBI taxonomy): Eukaryota > Viridiplantae > Streptophyta > Magnoliopsida > Asterales > Asteraceae > Helianthus > Helianthus tuberosus. Next base: position 38,809,188 of record CM060435.1, on the reverse strand, counting down.
CTAGTTGTAGGACCGAGGGACATGAGTGATAAATCTATTTGGGTGTAGCGAGCTCCACCCATGAGTCCGTCGAGTGGACCATGTGGTGACTATGTCTTATTGACAAAGTCTGCTAGGTTTGAGTCTTCCTGCATCACTTCACAAATATTAATGTATTAGCTACACATTAATTGATCTGTTTCCTTGTTGCTTTCATACCGGATTTCAAGAATATACAAACATACTTACAAATGTTTCAAAGGTTTATTCACAAACACACACATGAACTCGCTCAACTTTTGTTGATGTTTTCAAACTACATGTATTTCAGGAACTTAAGTATGGATCTGGCGGGAGTTGTAGTTTTCAAGTGTTGTTTGGAATAAAAGATGTCATCCGGTGTCGTATGGTTTGGGAGTATGTACCCAATCCTGGATAGGATACATATTCAAAAGCCAAGTTTTCATTAGTATCTTTTGAGAAGTCTTTATGGAACTCTAAAACAAAATTGTGTGGTTTGTAATTCAGATGAAGTCAGTATTTGGATTCTAAAACAATGTTGTTGTAATGTCTTAAAACTTAATCAATGGATGAACATCATGGATTTATCATATAGTTGTTTGTTATGGTTGAATGCAATGATATTAAGCAAGTCACACCAAATCACGCTTCCGCAAAAGTCAGGGTGTGACAGTTTGGTATCAGAGCCTCGATTGTAGCGAACTAGGATTCCTTCTCGAGTCTAGACTACAATCATTAGGGCTCTCACGAAAATATTTTTACAACTTGTTTTCATTTCATACACAAAACACCCAGATCCAGGGAAACGAACATTTTTACAAAATAAAAAGACAAGAAACACAATGCGCAATTACTAGGTGGATCAGTCTGAGAGACTGGGTGGTTCAGTCTGAGAGGCTAGGTGGTTCAGTCTGAGAGGCTGGGTGGTTCAGTGTGAGAGACTGGGTGGTTCAGTCTGAGAGACTAGGTGGTCTAGTATGGGAGACTAGGTAGTTAGTCTGGGAGACTGGTTGGTTGTCTGGGAGACTAGGTGGTCTAGTCTGGGAGACTAGGTAGTTTAGTCTGGGAGACTGGCTGGTTTAGTCCGGGAGACTAGGTGGTTTAGTCTGGGAAACTAGGAAGGATAGAAAGTTTCATGAAGGATAAATGTGAATACATAATTACTTGATAAATTGCCTTTGTTTGCATATATTGCGTGTCAGTGGATACTATACGTACATATGTTAGGATTACGACGTTACATGCACACATGTTATCATCAGAGAATGGGTTGTTGGATGCCCGCAACCCGAAGGCAGTCGCGTCAGATGACGAGGTCATGCTCGCGCCAGAGATATATACATCAGACACTGAGAGGGATCCTGACATGTTGTCCGAGAACGAGGACGACTTCCAATCGTTCGCGCTACCAGACTTTGGTGATGATTTACCCTTGCTAATGGCTTCCCTGACGAGGATCCTTTTGCCATCCCTGTTCCAGCCCATGATCACCTCGTCATTTGGTCATCCCGATGGCGAGCACACCGTGACTCCGATCCTCGATGTTGTACCTCCTGTGGTCATTCCTCCCGAGGATTGGCCTCTCGACGATTAGTTTGATGATGACGTTGATTTGGTTGTTGATGGTCCTCCTGATGACTCCCATGACGATGGAAAGATAGATGAGAACGTTGTTGCTATTCCACTTCTTGAGATCCCTGTTATTGAGTTATCCTCTTATACTAGTTTGTACTCGGTTTCAGACTCTTTTAAGTCTGTGACATTTTCAGCTTTACAGATGACTGGATTGCAGCTATTTGCTACTGACTCAGACGGCAACACCGCTATGTCTGCCGCACTATCACCTGCTCGAGATCCCACACCTCCACACGACCCAGTGCCTGCTCCTGAGCTAGCTTCTGTTCCTTTTGGGTCAGTATGATGTTACGCCTATTAATCTTGAGCCGATTCCTGATCCTGACCAAGTTTCTTTTGGTTTACCGGATATTACACTCATTATACCTGACCCAGTTCCTGCATCTGATGACCATCCTTTTGCCGAGCCATTTATTCCCCCACATGCACCCGCTGATGTTGCTCCTCTCCCTCCTGTAGAAACCGATGTCCATCACACTGATTTGCCGATTGCTTTTCCTTCAGGACATCCCTGCACCCCGCCCAGGGGAAGGTACTCCAGGTCAGCACCCGCATGACGATCCTTTTGCTACAGCAGCATTTCCTCCGACCTCACAGGCTGCACCGTTTGCTCCTTTCATTACTTCACCGCTGGACGAGCCATTCCGATGGTTCCTACCATACACTATGCTGATTTCAGACCCCTACCATCCCTCACATTACGGAGGCTACACACGGGATGAGTTGCTCCTGTCACATCAGCTACAGTTTGAGGTTATGAGTCGCAGAGTTTTAGAGCTTGAGCTGACACCACGTCCTCCACCCTGTCTATACCAGTATACTATGATCCTCCACATTCATCATTGTCTCCTTTTCCACTCTCACCTGCTGCTATTACACCTTTTTCCAGGCTTTGATGCTCGTTTCTTTACTATCGAGCATCAGATCAGTTACTTACTTCGCCGTGTATACAAGCTCGAGGAGGAGCTCGCACATGTTAGCAGTTTTCTTTTCTTCCCTCCTCCACCTCAGTCACCAGTATTGTGGTTTCTGGTTTTATGCGGATTACATTACTTTTGGGGTAAAGACACTACTAATGAGCCGAGATAGTGGAGACTTTTGAATACCACTTTTGACCACATGATTTTGACACACTGATAGACTTATTGGAAAAGGGTAGGGTGACCCTGTGTCCCCTCTGAGGTGATACACTTTATAGACAATGTGATTGTGGTCGGTAAATAATGAAAGCCTAATCGTCATATTCCCCATTAAACATGTAAATCAACAACGTGCTTGCTCGTTATGTTCTCATTAAATATGTTCCCATCTACATGTTTGTGATATAATTGTGATGTTATATGATTGCTTGCTATGACGATTGTTTATATACATATGTATACGCATCTCCTAGGTCTTATTCGTTAAGTAGAGACTTATGTGCTTGTATCCTTAGTAAGACCGGACCTAGCCGATCTTCTTTTTAGAAGATGTCGATTCAAGGGAACATCAATACCAACAACCCTCTGCCAACGACTGAGGCAGAATTACAAGAACGCATCTCACAGGCCATCGCACAACACGAGGCCCTTCGCTCCGAACGCAGCTGAGGTACCTCAGGAAATAACCGACCCAACGGTAATGTTTAGTCACTTAAGACACATTACAAAACGTTCGGACATTTCCAAGTGTGCATTGCTAATGCCTTATGTGAGTTGGGAAGTTTCGACGTAGTAGTTAGAATGGACTGGTTGTCGAGTAACCGAGCTGAGATCGTATGTCACAAGAAGATTTTCCGCAGCCCGATGGCGAGTGAAGAGACGAACGTGATTCATGAGGAGAAGCATGATACGCTTCTACAAATTGCTAGTTGTTTGAAGGAACGAAAGTTTTTGCGTAAAAGGTGTATTTCCTTCTTGGCTCATGTCATGGAAAAAGAAGCCGAAGAACCTAAACTCGAAGGTATCTCTGTGATAAGGGAACATCCTGAAGTCTACTCCAAAGACTTGACATGATTATCTTCTCAATGACAAGTCGAGTTCCACATTAACTAGGTTCCAGGTGTCGCGCCTGTAGCTAAGACACCTTATCGACTTGCGCCTTCAGAGATGCAAGAGTAGTCAACGCAGCTTCAGGAATTGTTAGATAAGGGATTTATAAGACTAAGCTTCTCGCTTTGGGAGCTCCAGTGTTGCACGTCAAAAAGAAAGGTGGTAACTTTCGAATGAATATCGACTACCGAGAGCTGAACAAGCCAACCATCAAGAGTCAGTAACTCTTGCCGATGATTAACGATTTATTTAACTAACTGCAAGGATCCAACTACTATCCCAAGATCGGTCTTCGATCAGGTTATCGCTAACCGTGGATTCAGGAAGAGAGTATACCAATGTACAGCGAGTCAACAAGTTGTTTTAAACATACGCTAATACTGTGTTTTATACACGATACATAAAATAACTACACACAAAATACAGAACTTTGAGGATTTAGGAATCATGCACTTAAGACCTTCGGGAACTCATGACGAGATCCATTAAAGGTCACCACGTAAAAACCACGTCTATTAGCTCGGACAAACACTATTATTCTGTCATGAAAGCTGTTTTAGTTAACCAAACAGATAAAGTGCTCGAGTTTCTTATATTGAAATTTCCGCTTTTGATTCTAACAAGTAGAATTTTGCATCTCTACTTCTCCTAATGATAGTTGCAACATAACAATTTTCTTCATTAAAGCGAACACTCCTTTGTCTCGATACTTGATCATTTCTTCATTTTAGCAAATACTCATGGTTTCATTTCTTGGAAAGTCATATGTTACGCATGCACTATATGTTATGCATATGGTTTCGTTTCGAATAAACGCTTCATCAAAAGTTCAAAAATTATTTGCTAAAGCTAATTTTCGATTTGTGATTCGGATGACCTACATTATTGTAATTGTTGGCTCCTTCGATATCAAGCCAACACACTTTCTTGAAACTTCTTTTCTTTCAAGTTACATACATGGTTTGTCTTTGTAACCATGCCGAAATTCTTTTGTTGATACATACGTTTATTGCTGGATTGCACTGAAACCAAGTTCAATTTCTTGAACTTGTCCATTTCACAAATTGAATTCAAAACGCCATATGATGTATTGAGAGCATCATATTCAAATTTATTTTTGCGAAGATTCTTTTGTTTCGAGTCGTAGTAGACTTGTTTGGTCTACGACTCCATTAAATCGTTTGTTGATTTCAAAACTTTGAAGTGATGCCTTCACTAAATTTGAAGCTTGCACAAATCTCGTTTACGCATCTCATTCAAGGATTTAATTGTTTATTTCTTGACTTGCTCTAAATCCGTTTTGTTTTATCATAATTGAAGCAGTCTTAACACAATCGTGTGCTAAGACAATGGTACACAAACTCATTTTATATATTCCAGTGTACCTCCTAACGGTTCTTTCATTATCGATCGAATGACTTCAGATAGTTATTGCCTTTTCATCTTCGATCGGAAATAGTAGTTCTTGATGTTCCATATTCGATTGAAAACCCTATGACGTTGTTTAAATCAAATTTTTCAGAATTGTTTCAGTACACTTTCATTGATTCCAAACACGGTGAACTTGTTCGGTCACCGCTATTATTGAATCATGTCATTATGACACCTTGTGGTGTCAGTGTAAACTTGTAGCTTGTGCTGATCATGGTCCATCATTTCACTCAAAACTACACATACTTTTGTTTGACTTGTCATTTAAACATCCCTAATGCAACTACGAATTAAGACAATGACACACCAGATTCAATTGTATTTCATTTCAGTGTATTTTCGCAATTCAAGAATGTCAACACACCAATCTTAACCATATATTTATTCGAAAGTTGACAGATCATTTTCATGTTATTGTCATATTTGAATTGTTGATTTTGAGTTCATATAGCGGATGCTATTGTTTCTGAAAACTCATTTGCATATTGTGATCGATTGTCTGACATTCTATTGGTCGAAACTCCTTTTTTGTTGAACCCATGTTAACTAAGTTACACTAGACTATACATACATGAGTCTTGTATCCTTTGAAGTCAAAATTCTGGAACACATACCTTTTTACCGTTGGGTATGTACTGTTGTAATAAGTGCTTGGGTTCACCTGATTCAAACAAGTTTTGATTCGGTTTCGTGGTTATTCACCTTGGTGTTATATATATCCATACACGCATAACGTAACCCTAAGGAGCTAATGTAGTTAAATTTCGAGGACGAAATTTTCTTAACAGGGGGAGAATGTGACAACTGTTAAAATTTCAGATGTCCGTACGATTATTAAACAACGATTAGTGCTTAATGACTGTGCTAAATTACAATTAATTATTTGAACTGCTTTCTGATTATTACCATATACATACATATGCATCATATATTGCAAGTGACATATCATTATTGCATGCAAACTTTGTTGACTCAAAAGATGCATGAAACACAGTTAGAACAGTTATCAGACAAATCATGAAAAATGATGACACAGTTCAGTAGATAGACAGACATTGTATTGAGATACAGAATGAGCTAGAAACCAAGTATTACACAAGTATAATGTGTAGGAAAGTAAAGATCACAAAACTGCCTTTCTAATGATAGTTTAAGTGCCGGAAAGTGCCTAAAACTCACATAAACTACAGAATTCTGCAGAATTCAGCAAAATTCAGCATTTAAACAACTTAATATCATGCAGAAATATGCTTAAATGGCCCTGAATACTTTCCTAAGTGTCGGGAATCAAAACTGTCACAAAAGGTTACATAAAGCACATTAAACTGCGAAGTTTAACACCTTAACGAACCGGTAACCAACCAAACAACCGGACATTACCTGAAACACCAAATTTTCACTAGAAGCACTGTTTTAACATTTCCAAGCCAGTTATTGTCCCCGAACATCATAACACACAATAAAAATATCTAGAAACCAAGTCCCTAACTATATGCTTGAAATCAAAACATAACCTAACTAATTGGTTGGAACCTAGTCTACTACCCCCCCCCCCCCCCCACCTATGATCGGCCAACAAGGGCCCCACCTCAAGATTTTATAAGATTATAGTATTTGATCTTGCCTACACTTTCCTAAACATAATATCTAATGGAAGATCTTGTGAAATGGATTATAAGATGGACTTAAGGGCTCATGACTCCTCATAATTCACAACCTACTTCACACCACAACTTCTTCTTCTTCCTCCTCCCATAGCTCAAGGGCAAGAACCCTCCACACCCATCCATCATCTTCAATCATCTTCCATCCATTCTACATGTATACAAAGGTGTATGAAGGCATACAAGGAAGCTTGGAGCTTGTGGAAGTTGAAGGACCTTCACCGTTTGCTTTTATCCACTTGTTTTCTTCACTTGATCATCCCTAGCCTTGTGTTAGTGGTAAGAGTCTTGATCTTGCTAGTTTACTTCCATTATAAGTGGTTAAAAGGAGAAACGTAATCATAATCTTGAAGAACACTAAAGATCACAAGAAGTAAACTTGAATATAAGCATGGTTTATGAAGAAACTAAGTTGTTATTGTGTTGTTTTGCTTGTTGATTGTTATTTGTTCATGTATATGATATAGATCATCATGTGATCTTGCTAGATCATGATTAAAAATATAATCTAGCAAGATGAGAAAATAGAAATGTTGTAGGATGATAGATCATCCACACAAAGATCATGAACTTGAAAAGATACATTGATTTCTTGAAAAATAATGATCAAAGTGAGTATTAACACTTGTAGATCTAAAGATTTATGGATGATTTCTAAAGAAACCAAGTTAAAAATATAAGTTTTACTAAATCTTGGTTCTTACATAAACAAACCTTATTTTTGGTGGTTAAACAAGTGTAGAAACACTTGTGTAACAAGAAGATTTCATAAAGAAACATTTTTAGAAATGATGATCACAAGTTGTAAAGGTCCATATTCTTTAAAAATGAAGTTTTAAAAGAATCAAACACACTTTAAAGGATAACAAGGCTTACTAATAACACTAGTAAGTTACTCCAAATTTTTGTGAAATTTCAAGTTCATGAAGTATCAGATTATACTTATTTTTGGCAAAATTTGTAAGTAAATTGTTTATTATTGATTGTGATGATTTTTACAAAAGAAAATGATATGCTTGAAAACATGGAAACCTCCATTTTTAGGGAAAACTATGGCAAAATTTTCTAAAATTCTAAACACTTAGAAAAATATTTATAAACATGCACTTACAACTGTATTTTCAACAATAAATTGTTACATAAACTTTGCCATAATTTTTGGTTACAAAAATACAAATATTGGAGGTTGGTTTTTATAAATAAAAGTGACTAAATATGTATTTAGGAAATATATATTTAGAAGACACCATGTGTGTGATTATTTGTATATTTTGTGTATTAGTTATATTATTTTAGGATTTGAAATAATATAACTCATCAAAGTACCAAGAATTACCATCCAAAATATTACCAAAATTCCAAGGAATAAATATCCATATAATACTCAACTTGTCGGTGGAACCGAACAAAGGAATATAACTCACAGAAATATTCTGGAAAACTTATTCACAAGTATATTTTTGGTAAATAATATTTTGGACACCAAAGAAACAAAAATATGATTTTTACACTTATTACAAGACTATATCATATTTTTGACAAAGAGAAAGTATATTATTTTTGGCAAGTAAAAATATATATGTTTTCTCGGAATTATTGGAAGAGGTATTAATTTCGGAAGAAATATATACATATTTTCTCAAACACACATGAAATACATTATTTCTGGGAGAAAACGTATTTTCTTAAGTAAACTTGAACTATATCATTTTGGATGAAAAATGGGATTCATATATGTATATATTTTCGAAGTTGGACTTGAAAATATATTATTTTTGAGACTTGTATGAAATTTATACATAATTTTGCCAAGGGAAAAGTTATAAATAATTTTTCTAAGTAATACTTCTTAAAATATATATTTTGGAGAAATATATTGATGTATTTTTATTAAAGATACTATTCCGAAAGAGTTATAAGAAAATTAAGTATAAGGATACTTAATAAACACAATAAAAATACGTATTCTCGTACGTATAAATACACTCCGTAATACGATACCAATACATGGCAAAAATATACAAGTATAAGAATACGAATACAAATACACCCATCCTTGGGAAGGATATACATATACAATACATAAGTGTGTCAAGTTAAAATATAATATTTTAACAATTATTCCAAAATTTGATAAATATAATTTAAGTTAACATATTTGTTATTTTAACAAATAATTATATAACTTGGAATAACATTAATGACACAAACTAACGTAACTCAAGACACTAATCAAGACCAAGTTTAAGGCACGACCTACCCGTCTAATGGACCGTAGTACGCATATAGGTAGTCGTGTACACCAGAGGAAACTTTGAGTTACAGGCGGATTCGAAGAACGCAAACCTGTGAGTTCATGTTCCCCCTTTTCTTTTATCTGTTTTCAGTTTTATAACTTCGGGGGTGAAGTACATGTTACAAAATGATTACAAACAATTACAATTGGTATGGTTAGCTTTGGAAAGTACAGTAGATCATGTGAATGGGTAGGCGCACTCTTAAGGCCATTAATCCTCGTTGTAGGACTGAGGGACATGAGTGATAGATCTATTTGGGTGTACTGAGCCTCACCCATGAGTCCGTCGAGTGGACCATGTGGTGACTATGTCTTATTGACAAAGTCTGCTAGGTTTGAGTCTTCCTGCATCACTTCACAAATATTAATGTATTAGCTACACATTAATTGATCTGTTTCCTTGTTGCTTTCATACCGGATTTCAAGAACATACAAACATACTTACAAATGTTTCAAAGGTTTATTCACAAACACACACATGAACTCGCTCAACTTTTGTTGATGTTTTCAAACTACATGTATTTTAGAAACTTAAGTGTGGATCTGGCGGGAGTTGTAGTTTTCAAGTGTTGTTTGGAATAAAATATGTCATCTGGTGTCGTATGGTTTGGGAGTATGTACCCTATCCTGGATAGGATACATATTCAAAAGCCAAGTTTTCATTAGTATCTTTTGAGAAGTCTTTATGGAACTCTAAAACAAAATTGCGTGGATTGTAATTCAGATGAAGTCAGTATTTAGATTCTAAAACAATGTTGGTGTAATGCCTTAAAACTTAATCAATGGATGAACATCTTGGATTTATCATATAGTTGTTTGTTATGGTTGAATGCAATGATATTAAGCAAGTCACACCAAATCACACTTCCGCAAAAGTCAGGGTGTGACAGTTTGGTATCAGAGCCTCGATTGTAGCGAACTAGGATTCCTTCTCGAGTCTAGTCTACAATCATAAGGGCTCTCACGAAAATATTTTTACAACTTGTTTTCATTGCATACACAAAACACCCAGATCCATGGAAACGAACATTTTTACAAAATAAAAAGACAAGAAACACACTGCACAATTACTAGGTGGATCAGTCTGAGAGACTGGGTGGTTCAGTCTAAGAGGCTGGGTGGTTCAGTCTGAGAGGCTGGGTGGTTCAGTTTGAGCGACTGGGTGGTTCAGTCTGAGAGACTGGGTGGTCTAGTCTGGGAGACTAGGTAGTTAATCTGGGAGACTGGTTAGTTTAGTCTGGGAGACTAGGTGGTCTAGTCTGGGAGACTAGGTAGTTTAGTCTGGGAGACTGGCTGGTTTAGTCTAGGAGACTAGGTGGTTTAGTTTGGGAGACTAGGAAGGATAGAAAGTTTCATGAAGGATAAATGTGAATACATAATTACTTGATAAATTGCCTTTGTTTGCATATATTGCGTCTCAGTTGATACTATACGTACATATGTTAGGATTACGACGTTACAGGCACACATGTTATCCTCAGAGAATGGGTTGTCGGATGCCCATAACCCGAAAGCAGTCGCGTCAGACGACGAGGTCATGCCCGCGCCAGAGATATATACATCAGACACTGAGAGGGATCCTAACATGCTGTCCGAGAACGAGGACGACTTCCAATCGTTCGCGCTACCAGACTTTGGTGATGATTTAGCCTTGCTAATGGCTTCCCTGACGAGGATCCTTTTGCCATCCCTGTTCCAGTCCATGATCACCTCGTCATTTGGTCATCCCGATGGCGAGCACATCGTGACTCCAATCCTCGATGTTGTACCTCCTGTGGTCATTCCTCCCGAGGATTGGCCTCTCGACGATTAGTTCGATGATGACATTGATTTGGTTGTTGATGGTCCTCCTGATGATGCCCATGATGATGGAAAGATAGGTGAGAATGTTGTTGCTTGGTAATGTTTAGTCACTTAAGACACATTACAATACGTTCGGACATTTCCAAGTGTGCATTGCTAATGCCTTATGTGAATGATGTTGCTTATGTCGCAGACTACACCTACAAGCATTTCTTGAGCTGCAAGCCCCGGGATTTCGATGGCACTAGGGGTGCCTTAGCCTTCGTGCGCCGGGTTAAGAAGACAGATTCTGTTTTGCGTTTGAGCAAATGCGCCCCAGAGCATCAGGTCACGTACATATCTGGATTGTTTCAAGATGGGGCTCTGTCATGGTGGAACCTTCAGGTTCAGACGTTGGGCGAGACTGCTGCATATGCTTTGACGTGGGACGAACCAAAAGAGCTGATGCGTAAGAGATATTGCTTGAGGGCAGAAGTCCAGAAGCTAGAAACTGAATTTTGGAACTTGAAAATGGAAGGTCCAAAGATAGCCGAGTATGTGCAGAGATTTCACGAATTATTACAAGTTGCTCCACGTCTGGTGGAACCAGAATTTAAGAAGATCGAACGCTTCATCTGGGGATTGGCATCTCCGATTCTAAGCATGGTGACAACATCTAAACCTCTGACGATTACCGATGCTATCGACCTAAGTGTGGCGCTCACTGAGGAAGCGGTTAGACTGGGAGAATTTTCCACCTCGGAGGAGAAAAAGGAGACTCCTTTGGAGCCATCTGGAGATAACAAGAAGAAGTTTGCAAATCTCAAGAAAGGTACTCGGGCGAGTAACAAGAATAAGGCCAAAAAGGGAAAAGAGTACATGGGTATCCTACCTAAGTGCGACAATTGTCTACGTTTTCATGTCGGGCGATGTAAATATGGAAAATGTGATAACTGTGGCAAGAGGGGGCACATCAAAGAGACTTGTAGGCAAGGTACCGAATGTGGAAATGGAGGCCAAGATGGTAGTAGGAATCACGAAGGAAACAACGACAACAACGACTATCAAGGCAGGACGAGTGACAAACAAAAACGTGCTCAAGGGTGTTTTAACTGTGGAGACAAAAAGCATTTCAGAAAATATTGCCCTAAAAACACTCAGGCACGTGGATGAAAGCTCAACAGCGAGCTAGGGAAGCACGCCAGGATCCAAACGAGGTCATCGGTACATCCCATATTAGTCAACGTTATGCATCTGCGCTGCTTGATACTGTTGCCAATTTTAGCTTCGCATCTCTAGAGTTTAAGAGTATCCTTGGTTTAGTAGCAAGTAAGTTAGGTATCCGTATTCGATAGAGCTAGCTAATGAAAAGCTAGTGGAAGCTAGTGAGGTGATTTGAGGCTGTGTGATAGAACTTGGAGAGCGTGAGTTTACGCTTGATCTGCTGCCAGTTGAGTTGGGAAGTTTTGACGTAGTAGTTGGAATGGATTGGTTGTCGAGTAACCGAGCTGAGATCGTATGTCACAAGAAGATTTTCCGCAGCCCGATGGCTAGTGAATAGACTAACGTGATTCATGAGGAGAAGCATGATGCGCTTGTACAAATTGCAGGTTGTTTGAGGGCACGAAAGTTTTTGCGTAAAAGGTGTATTGCCTTCTTGGCTCATGTCATGGACAAAGAAGCCGAAGAACCTAAACTCGAAGGTATCTCTGTGATAAGGGAATATCCTGAAGTCTACTCCAAAGACTTGACAGGATTGTCTTCTCAATGACAAGTCGAGTTCCACATTAACTAGGTTCCAGGCGTCGCGCCTGTAGGTAAGACACCTTATCGACTTGCGCCTTCGGAGATGAAAGAGTAGTCAACGCAGCTTCAGGAATTGTTAGATAAGGGATTTATAAGACTAAGCTTCTCTCTTTGGGAGCTCAAGTGTTGCACGTCAAAACGATAGGTGGTAACTTTCGAATGAATATCGACTACCGGGAGCTGAACAAACCAACCCAACCATCAAGAGTCAGTAACTCTTACCGAGGATTAATGATTTATTTAACTAACTGCCAGGATCCAACTACTATCCTAAGATCGGTCTTCGACCAGGTTATCGCTAACCGCGGATTCAGGAAGAGAGTATACCAATGTACAGTGAGTCAACAAGTTGTTTTAAACAAATGCTAATATTGTGTTTTATACACGATACATAAAATAGCTACACACAAAATACAGAACTTTGAGGGTTTAGGAATCATGCACTTAAGACCTTCGGGAACTTATGACGAGATCCATTAAAGGTCACCACGTAAAAACCACGTCTATTAACTCGGACAAACACTATTATTCTGTCATGAAAGCTGTTTTAGTTAACCAAACGGTAAAAGTGCTCGAGTTTCTTATATTGAAATTTCCGCTTTTGCTTCTAACAAGTAGAATTTTGCATTTCTACTTCTCCTAATGATAGTTGCAACATAACAATTTTCTTCATTAAAGCGAACACTCCTTTGTCTCGATACTTGATCATTTCTTCATTTTAGCAAATACTCATGGTTTCATTTCTTGGAAAGTCATATGTTACGCATGCACCATTTGTTATGCATGTGGTTTCGTTTCGAATAAACGCTTCATCAAAAATTCAAAAATTATTTGCTAAAGCTAATTTTCGATTTGTGATTCAGATGACCTACATTATTGTAATTGTTGGCTCCTTTGACATCAAGCCAACATACTTTCTTGAAACTTCTTTTCTTTCAAGTTACATACATGGTTTGTCTTTGTAACCATGCCGAAATTCCCTTGTTGATTCATACGTTTATTGTTGGATTGCACTGAAACCAAGTTCAATTGCTTGAACTTGTCCATTTCGCAAATTCAATTCAAGACGCCGTATGATGTATTGAGAGCACCATATTCAAATTTATTTTTGCGAAGGTTCTTTTGTTTCGAGTCGTAGTAGACTTGTTTGGTCTACGACTCCATTAAATCGTTTGTTGATTTCAAAACTTTGAAGTGATGCCTTCACTAAATTTGAAGCTTACGCAAATCTCGTTTACGCATCTCATGCACGGATTTAATTGTTTATTTCTTGATTTGCTCTAAATCCGTTTTGTTTTATCATAATTGAAGCAGTCTTAACACAATCGTGTGCTAAGACAATGGTACACAAACTCATTTTATATATTCCAGTGTACCTCCTAACGGTTGTTTCATTATCGATCGAATGACTTGCGGTAGTTATTGCCTTTTCATCTTCGATCGGAAACAGTAGTTCTTGATGTTCTATATTCGATTGAAAACCCTATGACGTTGTTTAAATCACATTTTCAGAATTGTTTCAGTACACTTTCATTGATTCCGAACACGGTGAACTTGTTCGGTCATCGCTATTATTGAATCATGTCATTTCGACACCTTCTGGTGTCAGTGTAAACTTGTAGCTTGTGCTGATCATGGTCAACCGTTTCACTCAAAACTACACATACTTTTGTTTGACTTGTCATTTAAACATCCCTAATGCAACTACGAATTAAGACAATGACACACCAGATTCAATTGTATTTCATTTCAGTGTATTTTCGCAATTCAAGAATGACAACACTCCAACCTTAACCATATATTTATTCGAAAGTTGACAGATCATTTTCATGTTATTATCATATTCGAATTGTTGATTTTGTGTTCATATAGCGGATGCTATTGTTTCTGAAAACTTATTTGCATATTGTGATCGATTGTCTGACATTCTATTGGTCGAAACTCCTTTTTCGTTGAACCCCTGTTAACTAAGTTACACTAGACTATACATACATGAGTCTTGTATCCTTTGAAGTCAAAATTCTGGAACACATACCTTTTTTACCGTTGGGTACGTACTATTGTAATAAGTCCTTGGGTTCACCTGATTCGAACAAGTTTTGATTCGGTTTCGTGATTACTCACCTTGGTGTTATATATATCAATACACGCATAACGTAACCCTAAGGAGCTAATGGAGTTATATTTCAAGGACGAAATTTTCTTAACAGGGGGAGAATGTGACAACTGTCAAAATTACAGATGTCCGTACGATTATTAAACAACGATTAGTGCTTAATGACTATGCTAAATTACAATTAATTATTTGAACTGCTTTCTGATTATTACCATATACATACATATGCATCATATATTGCAAGTGACATATCATTATTGCATGCAAACTTTGTTGACTCAAAAGATGCACGAAACACAGTCAGCACAGTTGTCAGACAAATCAGAAAAATGATGACTGAGTTCAGTAGATAGACAGACATTGTATTGAGATACAGAATGAGCCAGAAACCAAGTATTACACAAGTATAATGTGT
The DNA here is from genome assembly GCA_030545235.1 of Helianthus tuberosus. Classification (NCBI taxonomy): domain Eukaryota; kingdom Viridiplantae; phylum Streptophyta; class Magnoliopsida; order Asterales; family Asteraceae; genus Helianthus; species Helianthus tuberosus. The sequence goes on along the minus strand of CM060435.1, from coordinate 38,794,013 downwards.
AGGAAAGTAAAGATCACAAAACTGTCTTTCTAATGATAGTTTAAGTGCCGGAAAGTGCCTAAAACTCACATAAACTGCAGAATTCTGCAGAATTCAGCATTTAAACAACTTAATATCATGCAGAAATATGCTTAAATGGCCCTGAATACTTTCCTAAGTGTCGGGAATCAAAACTGTTACAAAAAGTTACATAAAGCTCACTAAACTGCGAAGTTTAACACCTTACCGAACCGGTAACCAACCGAACAACCGGACATTACCCGAAATACCAAATTTTCACTAGAAGCATTGTTTTAACATTTCCAAACCAGTTATGGTCCCCGAACATCATAATACACAATAAAAATATCCAGTAACCAAGTCTCTAACTATATGCTTGAAATCTAAATGTAACCTAACTAATTGGTTGGAACCTAGTCTACTACCCCCCCCCCCCCACCTATGATCGGCCAACAAGGGCCCACCTCAAGATTTTATAAGACTATAGTATTTTATCTTACCTACACTTTCCTAAATATAATATCTAATGGAAGATCTTTTGAAATGGATTATAAGAAGGACTTAAGGGCTCATGACTCCTCATAATTCACAACCTACTTCACACCACAACTTCTTCTTCCTCCTCCCATAGCTCACGGCCAAGAACCCTCCACACCCATCCATCATCTTCAATCATATTCCATCCATTCTACATGTATACAAAGGTGTAAGAAGGCATACAAGGAAGCTTGGAGCTTGTGGAAGTTGAAGGACCTTCAACGTTTGCTTTTATCCACTTGTTTTCTTCACTTGATCATCCCTAGCCTTGTGCTAGTGGTAAGAGTCTTGATCTTGCTAGTTTACTTCCATTATAAGTGGTTAAAAGGAGAAACATAATCATAATCTTAAAGAACACTAAAGATCACAAGAAGTAAACTTGAACATAAACATGGTTTATGAAGAAACTAAGTTGTTATTGTGTTGTTTTGCTTGTTGATTGTTATTTGTTCATGTATATGATATAGATCATCATGTGATCTCGCTAGATCATGATTAAAAACATAATCTAGCAAGATGAGAAAATAGAAATGTTGTAGGATGATAGATCATCCACACAAAGATCATGAACTTAAAAAGATACATTGATTTCTTGAAAAATAATGATCAAAGTGAGTATTAACACTTGTAGATCTAAAGATTCATGGATGATTTCTAAAGAAACCAAGTTAAAAATATAAGTTTTACTAAATCTTGGTTCTTACATAAACAAACCTTATTTTTGGTGGTTAAACAAGTGTAGAAACACTTGTGTAACAAGAAGATTTCATAAAGAAACATTTTTAGAAATGATGATCACAAGTTGTAAAGGTCCATATTCTTTAAAAATGAAGTTTTAAAAGAATCAAACACACTTTAAAGGATAACAAGGCTTACTAATAACACTAGTAAGTTAGTACAAATTTTTGTGAAATTTCAAGTTCATGAAGTATTAGATTATACTTATTTTTGGCAAAATTTATAAGTAAAGGTTGTTTATTATTGATTGTGAATGGATTGTGATGAATTTTACAAAAGAAAATGATATGCTTGAAAACATGGAAACCTCCATTTTTAGGGGAAACTATGGCAAAATTTTCTAAAATTCTAAACACTCAGAAAAATATTTATAAACATGCACTTACAAGTGTATTTTCAACAATAAATTGTTACATAAACTTTGTCATAATTTTTTGTTACAAAAATACAAATATTGGAGGTTGGTTTTTATAAATAAAAGTGACTAAATATGTATTTAGGAAATATATATTTAGAAGACACCATGTGTGTGATTATTTGTATATTTTGTGTATTAGTTATATTATTTTAGGATTTGAAATAATATAACTCATCAAAGTACCAAGAATTACCATCCAAAATATTACCAAAATTAGAAGGAATAAATATATAAATAATACTCAACTTGTCGGTGGAACCGAACAAAGGAATATAAATCACCGAAATATTCTGGAAAACTTATTCACAAGTATATTTTTGGTAAATAATATTTTGGACACCAAGGAAACAAAAATATGATTTTTACACTTATTACAAGACTATATCATATTTTTGACAAGGAGAAAGTATATTATTTTTGGCAAGTAAAAATATATATGTTTTCTCGGAATTATTGGAAGACGTATTAATTTCGGAAGAAATATATACATATTTTCTCAAACACACATGAAATATATTATTTCTGGGAGAAAACGTATTTTCTTAAGTAAACTTGAACTACATCATTTTGATGAAAAATGGGATTCATCTATGTATATATTTTCTAAGTTGGACTTGAAAATATATTATTTCTGAGACTTGTATGAAATTTATAAATATTTTTGCCAAGGGAAAAATTATAAATAATTTTTCTAAGTAATACTTCTTAAAATATATATTTTGGGGAAATATATTGATGTATTTTTTTAAAGATACTATTCCGAAAGAGTTATACGAAAATTAAGTATAAGGATACTTAATAAACACAATAAAAATACGTATTCTCGTACGTATAAATACACTCCAGAATACGATACCAACACACGGCAAAATATACAAGTATAAGAATACGAATACAAATACACCCATCCTTGGGAAGGATATACATATACAATACATAAGTGTGTCAAGTTAAAATATATTATTTTAACAATTATTCCAAAATTTGATAAATATAATTTAAGTAAAAATATTTATTATTTTAACAAATAATTATATAACTTGGAATAACATTAATGACACAAACTAACGTAACTCAAGACACTAATCAAGACCAAGGTTAAGGCACGACTTACCCGTCTAATGGACCGTAGTACGCATGTAGGTAGTCGTGTACACCAGAGGAAACTTTGAGTTACAGGCGGATTTGAAGAAGGCAAACCTGTGAGTTCATGTTCCCCCTTTTCTTTTAATTGTTTTCAGTTTTATAACTTCGGGGGTGAAGTACATGTTACAAAATGATTACAAACAATTACAATTCGTATGGTTAGCTTTAGAAAGTACAGTAGATCATGTGAATGGGTAGGCGCACTCTTAAGGCCATTAATCCTCGTTGTAGGACCGAGGGACATGAGTGATAGATCTATTTGTGTCACACCCCAGTATTTACACGTATTACCAGTGGGCCGGTGGGGAGTATCGTGACGTAGTTGATATCATCATAGTCAAACAACACAATTTTTAAATGCACAGCGGAAGCAAAAGATGAATCTTATTACAAACCGAATATTTAGTAATATCAAAGTATCACAAAACGAACTGTAACAGATCCACAGAAGGATCAAAATAAAAGGAAACTTTGTTCAACAGACTTTAAAGGCATCTAAGCTTGCGAGACTTTTATTTGATGCTAGGAGATACCAGCCTATTCCGATTAGTACCTGCACTTAGCCTTTTTGGGAAAATACGTCAGTTTACACTGGTAAATACAATTAACCGACTCATTTTGAAAAGGTTTAGAAAATTGATTGAATGCACAAGGCACAAAAACATTTTATAACTTGGGATAATTATTTATATATAAACTTGTAAAAGAATTACATGTTCGTTATACGTTCAGTAGCCCGGGCTGAATACCGGGTTAAAGATTAATAGACACACCACATGGTATAGTCCCGCGGCGAGTTATTCTCGTAACCGGCGGTTATACCTTATTATTTATATATGCACCGGCGGGTGTACGCCAACACCCCGTGCTAAGGCCGTGGCCATTCTATGAATGATGCCAAGGATATCCGGTACATGGTCATTAACCCCCCAAAGGTTTTAAGCAAACAAAACAATTTAAACGGGTCATTTCAATAAATTAACCATCATACGACTAAAGATTCAATGCCCGACCAAGCGGTATTTTATATACCGTACCCCAAGCCCGTATAAGGGAAAATAAGTTAAAAGTATTTACCTGAGCAAGTAATAATCACAATTAGCAAGTGCACGTAGCTTTTACCGGGTCTCCTAATCTGGAACGAATGTTTTTAATAACCTATTAGATTCTTAACGGGTTTTTAATCAAGTCTAAACTTAGACCGGTTAGTTTTAAAGGAAGATACGGTTCAAACGCACGATTAAGCGAAGACCGGAATAGAATGTGATTTAGACCCGACAAGTTTGGAGACTTGTATAATATGGGTAAACTAAACACATTCTGGATTTTGAGACAAAAATGATAAGGTTTGACCCGTTTCGGTCAATTTATGCAAACTAGTTACATAAACCGAACTGAACGCGAAAAATGCATAACGGGTAACCATAAGAGTCATATACAGGTTTCCTAAGTTAATATTCTTTAAATATGTTGTGACATCAGTAAGATATCTCCTATTATGCCCCAAATGAATTTAAACTCAAATTATGCCCCGTAAGGGCATTTTGGTCATTTAAAAGGTTATAAAAGATATTTAATATAAATCTGAGTTACAGGTCTGATATAATCAGTAAAAATACTTAATTTGATAGGTTATATCAGTAGGGTATTACATATATGTGAAATTTATCATTTATAACCAAACTTTGCACCGAAAGGGGCATTTTGGTAATTTCACATAAGCTTATAAGGTCAATTCTGGAATATGACTTTAAAAACTTTTACTTACTATTAGAATATAAAAATTTACTTAAAATATCGGTAGGTATCAGGTCTTATATATTAAAAATAGTTTTAATACATATTATGCGCTTAAAACGCGTAAAAAGGCGATTTTAAGCGATTTCCGGGTTTTATAAGAAAAGCTGATATTTTTATTATTCCAGAAGGCTTAAAATATTCTATTTATCATATTAGATCAGTAGAAAAAGGTTTGGTATCAAAAGGATTTGTAAAACTCATTTTATAGCCCAAAAGGGCAAAACCGACAATTACCGAATCAAGCTTGGAACTCTATGTTATGCTCAGCCTAAAAATAATTAAAAATCTCCAAAAATCCTAAAATATTATTTTATATCAGTAGGTAAAAATTTTGGTATAAAAAATTGGGTTTAAATAGGCTATATGCCAATTACGCCATTTAATTACTAAAAAGCTTTCTAATTACGCTAATGAGCATAACTCCTAATCTAGACCTCAAACTGATATCAAATTTTATGTACAAGTTTATAAATCAGTAACTAAGGTTTCTATTCTTTTACATTTTCAAAAATCACGTTTTAAGGTCATATGGGCATAATAGTCAACATTTAAGCAATTAACGGAAACATGCATATGAATCGGATAACTAATGAATCAAGTTGTATAATCACAGAGAGTTATACTAACATGAAACCTAGTCCTAATAAAGCTCTAAGGCATTTCTAAACTATGCTCTAATGGGTCAGAACTGAAAGTCAAAGCAAAAGTCTACTTTTGCTATTTTCGGTTCCGAACCGAGCTTAAACTGAAAATTGTTGGGTTGAACATGTTTAGACATGTTCTTACATTAATTACCAAGTTATATTAATGATAAAACAGGTTGCATGGCTTCTACATTGCTAATTATGCATTTATTTGAAAATTAGCTTTCTGTTGACTTTTTAAGATTAACTTTGACCCGACAATTGACCTAGATAGAGTGGGAATCAGAGGGTGCCCTTTTAAGGGTTTATTACCGACATAATTACCCACTCATAGGTACTTTCAATTCGAGATTTGACTGGACAATTATTGATTAATCTCGAAGTCAAACCTTAATTACGACAGTTTGACTTTAAGCTAATTAACTAAGCAAAACTGAATTAGGGAAGGTTAAGGACACTTACAAAGGTCCTAAGTACGACTAGTGACTTCTAGGAAGTGTGCTTGAGCTCCAAAATCCTCCAGAAGTGAAGTTGTGAAGTTTGCAAGTGAATGTCTCCAATGTTGCAAACTTGGGAGCTCTTATATAGTGAATTTGATGCAACAAGATCATGACAAGGAAGTCTACAGGTGTTTCCAGATCAAGACAAGTGCCCCTATTGCATGTTAAACCATTGGGGCAGCCCCTGGTATGTAAAAACAAGGTTTTAAGTCGGTTATCAGCTTTAACAGGCAGCTGCCTGTGATTTTTATCGCTGTAGTGCTCACGCGGCCCGCGTAAGGTCCTTATGGACCCTTACGCGACCGGTATGGCTCCCCAGAACCAGCCAAACAAGTTTCAAGTTTTGCATTTTTGGTCCCTGGTCCTTCTAAACGTGGTTTTAAGTTTATTTCTTGCACTTTTGGCCCTCTAACTTGACTTTTAAGGGCTCTAAGACATAATTAAACATTTTTAAGTCCTTGGTTAACTTTGTGATCACCCGAAAAGCCTTAGATTTCAACGTTGACACTTTTAACCCCTCGTATACGAATTTTATCATAACTTTCTCATACGATAAAGAAACTTTATAAAATTTTTATCACACATTCTAGTGAGTATAATTTATCGTTACAAAGCTTAGGGTTCGCTAAAAGGTCACTCAGAGGTATACTTTAAACATGTTGACACATTTAACCCCTGTAGTTTGTAATCTCTCACTTTCTTTCACAGTTAGCTTCGTATGATCCATAACTTATTCGTTTAAGGTTATAAACATCGTGTAGGGTTATTGTAAAGTATATTTATCCATTGTTGACACTTTGAACCCTTTTATTCACATACTTTCTTTGTTTGTCAACTTTAGTCCTTCATACGCAAATCTTTTACACGTTAAAAGCTCATGACACGTGTCGATACATTATTGGACATAAATTTACGAGGTGTTACAATTTGGGTGTAGCGAGCCCCACCCATGAGTCCGTCGAGTTGACCATGTGGTGACTGTGTCTTATTGACAAAGTCTGCTAGGTTTGAGTCTTCCTGCATCACTTCACAAATATTAATGTATTAGCTACACATTAATTGATCTGTTTCCTTGTTGCTTTCATACCGGATTTCAAGAACATACAAACATACTTACAAATGTTTCAAAGGTTTATTCACAAACACACACATGAACTCACTCAACTTTTGTTGATGTTTTCAAACTACATGTCTTTCAGGAACTTAAGTATGGATCTGGCGGGCGTTGAAGTTTTCAAGTGTTGTTTGGAATAAAAGATGTCTTCCGGTGTCGTATCGTTTGGGAGTATGTACCCTATCCTGGATAGGATACATATTCAAAAGCCAAGTTTTCATTAGTATCTTTTGAGAAGTCTTTATGGAACTCTAAAACAAAATTGCGTAGTTTGTAATTCAGATGAAGTCAGTATTTGGATTCTAAAACAATGTTGTTGTAATGTCTTAAAACTTAATCAATGGATGAACATATTGGATTTATCATATAGTTGTTTGTTATGGTTGAATGCAATGATATTAAGCAAGTCACACCAAATCACGCTTCCGCAAAAGTCAGGGTGTGACAAACGACCCGGACACTGACCCTTTCATAATCACCGTAAATCATCCTACATTCATGATATCCAATACCAAGGCTCCCACCGATCTTCTAATTCGATAGTAATTAACAAGATTTGGTGTGGACCACCATTACACGTCATCAATTACCAGCAGTGGCGAAGCTTGAAAAAAAAGTTCGGCGGGTCGGAAGGTAACGGATCTAAAAAAATTTCTATAACGTAGTTTCGAGGTGTATGTTCGGGTCGGTCGTCGGTGATCCGGGTCGGGTCGGTCAAACATTAATATCAAATAAAAAACGTTCTCAAACATTAAAAAAGAAGTTATCATTTTATTCTTCACCATAGCATAATCTAATAACAAAAAAAGTTAACAAATCACCATATATTTCAAACTCTAATTTCTATCTAAATCAAATCACAATAAGATTAAACAAACAAAATTAGATATAGTTACAGAAAGATTCAACAAGTTTAGGGTAAAAATTCGAAACAAATTCACCACTAAATTCAACCTAAATCATATAAATTACAACCCTAAATTAAATCTAAAGATAAAAAACACATACATTTAACCTTCTGACGATTGAAGAAGTCGAACAAGAGTACAAGACCAAAACAACGAGCAGCATTTTGGCTTCTGTTATCGAACAAGAAGCTGAAGTCGAACAGTTATGGAACCTGCGTCCCCCCCCCCCCCCCCCCCTCTTTCTGTAGTTTTGGGTTGTGGCTTCTGTTCTTCTGGTCGATGTCCCAAAGTAAACGAATTTGGATTTTTTTATAGGGTGGACTTTTAAGTTGGGCTATATAATGATTTGATTTAGGTTATATAATATACATTCTAATTCTAGTATTCTACCAAATATAATGATTTGAGCTATAATATTTGGGCTAATTAAATATTTTACTTGGGCTATATAAATAACAAAAAATTAAAACCGGGGGGTTGAAAACGTATATACCTAAATTTTTTTTATAAAACCGGGGGGTTGAAAACGTATATGCTTACAAAATCCTATACGAAACGTACATATATAACACTACTGACCGAAAAGTTCGGGAGGTCGAGCGCCCCTCCCCACCCCTTAAATCCTGCGCCACTGATTACCAGAAGGTAAAAATACCCCATCATAAACCCATAGAAGTACATTGTACTTTATGCCGAATCACCTTTATTTTCTCTTTTTCTTCTCCACATACATATACTTATTCTCATGCTAGAAGATAATTAGTCTAATCCGTTTTGTTTTGCCGGTTTCTCACCCCAATTCAATTCACCCCATCAAGATCCAGGTATATCCTCCTTCGCAGGTCCAGTTTTGGTATCTTCGTATACCTTGTACGTAATTAAACTTTCTTCAACACATCTTGCAATTCCATAACCCATAAGGTTACATAAAAACAATAATATATTTGATATTTCCTGTCACACTCATATAAAATAATGGTATATATACACTTGATAATATGAAATAGTAAAAATATATCATCTAAAGTATTTAAAAAGGAGCACTTTAATTAAAAAAAATAAGAAATTAAATTGTCATATTATTAATCCGACCATACATAGAGACAACAAATCCAACTACTTACACTTTACAGAAATGTTTTGTTTCTAATATTGTAAGCAATCCTCGAAAATCAACAATAATGTTTTGTCTGAAATATATATGTTATGAGATACACAAACTACACTGAATTAGATAACCGTACGTAATTACACGTATAACAATACATACCAAACACAACAATTCATTCCTTTATTGAATTGTATGTAAGAATCAAGTGTAACTTTTACGGGCAGTTCGGGTTTCTGCCTGGTCCACCATAGTAAATGTAGTTGCCCCAATCCTTACTCTTGCCCGTTTGAACATCGTAGCAATTGGGCTGCTCAGTGAACGTGTCTATATGTTTAGGATTCCTAAGACTGTTTGATCCATCCACTATTTGAACATTTCTGAAGTAGCTCGACTTACCGAAGCCTTCTTCGGGGAAATGACCACTACCCATTTGCGTGGTTGTGTGCTGCCCGTTATTGGCTGAGTTCACCACTTCACCGCCCCATTGGATCATTGATGCACTCGTGGTTAAGTAAGAAAAGAGTGAGCCTGGCCAGTATCCAAGCACATTTCCGTGACCAAATTGCATCCACCAGTTTCCTTGCTCGGGGTCCTAGTCAACAAATCCGCGTAAAAATATTGTAAAATAGTATTAGTAATAATCATGTTTAAGAGGTGGAAAATGGGTGGGTCGGGTAACATGTCACACTGATGTATTTTTAGTGTGGTTCGGGTTAGGTTGACATGCATACACATTCTTGTCCATTTTTTATATGTTATTAACGCGTTGAATATGATTACAGAAATTATATATTAAAAGTGTTTAAGAGTTAAGACTATACCTTCCAAACAAGTAGGCTGATATCATATTGGGAACCCTGATATTTGGACATAGGAGAGATGCTGGCCCCTAATGCTATCTCATTGTTAATTTGAATGAATCCTGAACACAGAAGGTTATAACATCCTGTGCTTTGATATGCATCACTCTGTAGATGTTCAAGATAAAATGAGGGCCCACAGTTGTGCAATTTCATCAGAATCCTATGCAAATCAAATACTTATGTCCCACTCAAATAGAAATTAATGTTTTTTTTTTCCTCAAAATCATTTGAATCAATTTTTTATGTTATAATCAGGGAGTGTTCATAAACTCTTGAAACTGATCCAAGCATGAAAAAGGAAGCGAGTAGGTCGCTTCCTCCATTTTGAGATTAAAGCGGTTCGGTTGTGGTGATTTACCAGTCAGGTCCAATGTTTAAAACTTAGGAACCCGCCGTTGAGCCTTTTTTTATTTGTTTATTGTTTATTGAACTACAATTATGTATGTGTGTGTGTGTGTCACGGTTTTTGCTAGATCACGGTTTTTGCTACATTGATTTGTAACTTTTTTCAAAACCATAGTTAACGGTTTGACCCATTATTTTTTTATTGGTCAAAATCGGCCGAATTGCACTATGGACACCCCTAGTTCTAATTATAATATTTTCTTACTATATAGCTTTTACATCATTTTGACCTATAAAATCAGATAATCATAACTAGACTTCATCTTGAGTGTTGTGACTTGAAGTTAAAATAATCACCTAAAAGCTATGTCAAAACACCCCTTAAAAGCACATTTGACAATCCAAACACTTGATCAAAGTTGTTATAATTTATAAAGTGAAATGTTGAAGTCTGAACCACCACAAGATGGGCTCTACGTTAAAAAGATAAATAATCATGATAGTGAGAAACTTTATCATTCAAATCATCATTAAAAAAAATGCAAATGAACAATGGACAACCAGGGGCGAAGGTTAGAAGGGGAGGGGGGACCCCCGAGCTTTTCGCTTAGTAGTGTTATGTATGTAGCTTTCGTATAGAAATTTTTGGGTATATACGTTTTCGACCCCCGTCGGAAATCTCAAGCTTCGCCACTGTGGACAACAAACTAAAGCTTTTAACTTGATGCAACGATGCACGATACTTGGTAAACTTACAGTCCAATATGTGAAAAATCTGGTGTTATGATCTCCATAAAGATCCGGGCTGACCTGATATCGATTAAAGATCATGCACAAACATTGTGTTATTACATAAATGATTGAAAACTCAACAAAATTCATGACTTATGTTATAACTTATAAAACTACAAATATACCTGCCAACCCGCTTCAATGCTGTTGAGATCTGAAGCAAATGAGCCTCCTAATAACCATATTTGAGATAAGCTGAATTCATTAGTCTGTTGTATTTGAGGGTTCCAAACATTCATAGATGCTTTTGCTCCATAAAACTCTCCTTCAACAAATGCTATTGCATGCTAAATGAACTCCACATATTAAAGATAACACAACCAAGATTCAATAAAAGCAATGTATGAGTTGTATGTATTCTATAACTCACCTCATGGCCACTTTGATTTATTAGATCAAGATCGGTAGAGTTTGGATGTGCGACAGTGGAGAGACTGCTTTTCTTGCCATAGTTCTTCATGGAACTAGCGCGAAGAATGTCTTCTTTCGTTGTTCTTCTAATCGGGATAGTTCCTTTTGGACATTTTCCATTTAACTGCCATAGTTGAGTTATTGTTTCTCGAGTTTGTGATGATTCTTTCATGTTTTCATAATGCATCCCTTCTGGATGAACATTTGGCCTCATCTATGTTCACAATAATAATTTCAATTAAAAGTTAAAACGCGAAAAACATATAATAAATATAGACACCATGTTCATCAATTGACCTCAAATTTTCCAACTTCACATACCTGAATTGTATGATTTTTGAGTGAAGGATGATCAAAAGCGGTTTGATGTGAAATGAGAACACAGTCAATTATATCACCGTCTGGACTCTATTCAACGCATTCACAAATTCAACAAGTTAAAAAATTTAAATATACAAAGAAAATTAATAGTAACAATAATAATAGCCATAACGAATAAAGACGAGTGTAACACCTTAATTGATTTCACTGGAGGTTTATTCAAACGGTTCAAATGCTTCACAACGTCAAACTCATTCCTGGCAGCGTAAGAAAAACGCGACATGACAACACACAACACCACCACGAAACGCGTATACATATTCACCTCCATTATCCTGCTAACAAAATAAATGGTGGGTTGGAGATGAAGTTGAAGATGAAGGTATATAGATAAGACAAGTATAGTGTTTGTTGTTAGCTAGGGATGTATGGACCTATGAGTATGCCAATGCAAATTCAAAAATAATTTTATGGTGGGTGTAGAGGAAGAGGTGGTGTACTCCCTAAATGATTTTGACATATTACCTGAATTTTAGGGGGGATTTTTGTTATGTGAATCCAGAACCAGAAATCAAATTATTATTTTTTTTGAAACTTCAGAAATCAAATTAATTAGCATCTCATATTATGAAGTGTACGAAAAAGGCTACGGAGCCATACAATATGAATTGAAAATATTTCAACATTAATGCCAAAATAGGAAGTACACATTTTTTAATAGTTAAAATAAATAATAGACTAGACCCTTATCACCACTAGATGAAAGAAAAAAATAAGGTCCACAATTTGAAATTAAAAGGACAAAATAGTTTTTTTATTCGTTTATTTGTAGATTTATGTAATCTAATATAGAAATGACTGTTGAAACATGAAATGCTTTTACCCTAAATAACTAAATGAGTTGCCACATTACCGTATCAGACCGTAATATTTTGGTATAGCTATGCAATGATAGTAAAATATTAAGCCTTTAATAAATAAAATATGAAGGTTAAAATAGAGTTGTAATTAAATTAAATGAATTACTAAAGAGGTTTCTGAAAGAAAAAAAAAATGAAAATCAGGTCAACCATCAATCAATCCGGTTCTTATTTAACCGATCACACCCATAAGACTAAAGGGTATGGGGGTCGGCTAGCCCCGGCTAGCTCCGGCGCCGAGCCCCCACACCGCCCCCCTTAGCCTCGGCCCGGCCCAAACGACTCACCCACGCCGAAGACTAAAGGGTATGGTTTGGCCCATCCCAAATGGGATGAGCCTCCACGTAGGCGCCACGTAGGCGGCTCGTGGGGGATGGGCCTCCATGAGTTTTGAGGGGGATGGAGGCTCGTGGGGGATGGGGCCCCACCTCATTATTTTATAATTTTCTAAGTTTTAATTTATTAACTTAATAAAAACTTTATAAAAATTAAAAAATAGAACATAAAACAACATAAATAATTTCATTTCATAACATAAAAAAAAATTACATTTCCTAAAAAAAAAAATTACCGAAAAAAAAAATAATAAATTACATAACCTAAAAATAACTACTCGTCTTCGTCTTCGTCCTCGACACCGTCCGCTACGTTAAAGTTGTTCCAAATATGTTCTACCAAATCCTGTTGAAGGTTTGCATGCGTGAAGTCGTTGGTTAGCGAGAACGAGTTTAAATCCTGTTGTGGCGGATCTACCGGGACAGTATTCCCGTATGATACAATCAATACTACCGAGCATTCCCGGAAACCCGTGCCGTGCTTCATGAGCTTGGTACAACTGCTGAACATCATACACGTTTGGTTTACGCAAATATTTTTTGCTATACAGTTTCACCACATTACGGCAAAACCGATACAAACATTCCCGCGTATGTCTTGCCGACATTTGTAAGTATTCGTCCAAAGCGTCGGCCACTGTCCCGTACGCCAGTTGGCGAATGGCCGCAGTACACTTTTGTAACGTGGTGAACCCGTTATAACCACGAGCATCGGGTCGTTGCGTGAAAAACGGGTCTAGCCCCGCCAAATCATCAGCAATCCGTGTGAATAACCGACGACTCATTCGGAATCTGCGTCTGAATATCTCGGCATTGTAAAGGGGTGCATCCGAAAAATAATCGTTCACCAAGGCTAAGGGGGGCGGTGTGGGGGCTCGGCATTGTAAAGGGCCGGGCCGAGGCTAAGGGGGGCGGTGTGGGGGCTCGGCGCCGGAGCTAGCCGGGGCTAGCCGACCCCCATACCCTTTAGTCGAATGAGACGAAGCAACCTTGCACCATTTTCAATATATTACCGTTGAATTCAACGGATATTTTTCAAAAAAAAAAATTCAATTTTTCTATAAAACACTCCCATTTTCACCATTTTTTCCCCACTTTCAACCAACAACCCTCTTATTTTATACCATTTTCTCTCCACTTTTATAAAAAAAAATTACCTTTTCATCCACAATGCCATCTAATTCTTGGTGGTCCTCGTCTTCGGATGAGGAAGAGGAGATGTTTATCGCGAACGTTGTGCTACGGGCGGCGGAGATTCTTATCGAGGAGGAAGAGGAAGACGAAGACGAAGAGGAAGGCGTCTCGTCTGAAAGCGTTATTACCACACGAATACGGGTTAACAGAGACCGCCAAGGTTTATCATTAATAAATTTTATTATCCTTATTTCCTCGTATTTATATATTTTTTACGACAGGAGCGCACGAGAAATTGGTGAACGATTATTTTTCGGATGCGCCCCTTTACAATGCCGAGATATTCAGACGCAGATTCCGAATGAGTCGTCGGTTATTCACACGGATTGCTGATGATTTGGCGGGGCTAGACCCGTTTTTCACGCAACGACCCGATGCTCGCGGTTATAACGGGTTCACCACGTTACAAAAGTGTACTGCGGCCATTCGCCAACTGGCGTACGGGACAGTGGCCGACGCTTTGGACGAATACTTACAAATGTCGGCAAGACATACGCGGGAATGTTTGTATCGGTTTTGCCGTAATGTGGTGAAACTGTATAGCAAAAAATATTTGCGTAAACCAAACGTGTATGATGTTCAGCAGTTGTACCAAGCTCATGAAGCACGGCACGGGTTTCCGGGAATGCTCGGTAGTATTGATTGTATCATACGGGAATACTGTCCCGGTAGATCCGCCACAACAGGATTTAAACTCGTTCTCGCTAACCAACGACTTCACGCATGCAAACCTTCAACAGGATTTGGTAGAACATATTTGGAACAACTTTAACGTAGCGGACGGTGTCGAGGACGAAGACGAAGACGAGTAGTTATTTTTAGGTTATGTAATTTATTATTTTTTTTTTCGGTAATTTTTTTTTTTAGGAAATGTAATTTTTTTTTATGTTATGAAATGAAATTATTTATGTTGTTTTATGTTCTATTTTTTAATTTTTATAAAGTTTTTATTAAGTTAATAAATTAAAACTTAAAAAATTATAAAATAATGAGGTGGGGCCCCATCCCCCACGAGCCTCCATCCCCCTCAAAACTCATGGAGGCCCATCCCCCACGAGCCGCCTACGTGGCGCCTACGTGGAGGCTCATCCCATTTGGGATGAGCCAAACCATACCCTTTAGTCTAACCAGCGGTTTAAATGAAGTTGTTCAAAAGTACTCAATCAGATTGATTATGTAGCTAGTTTTTTGTCTGGCCGATGAGTCTGGTTACTAAACAGTGAAAAAATACATATATTATACAAAACCACTATATTTATGTTATTGTGAAAAATATAAAGAATTTATTTCCTATTTTTAAACTAAAAAATACTTTATAAAATTACTAGTGTTATGAATAGCTAAAACGAAAGAATTTTCCTGAAAAACAAATCTGTTTTATAAAGTCATCTTAATATTTTATATCCATCAACTGAAATAATTCACAAAGCCCAAGGTGTTGGGCCACAATGGCAAAGCTTTGACTCGTACCCGTACAAAAAAAAAAAAAAAAAAAAAAAAAGAGAAAAAAAAAAGAGAGTTGAAGGATCGGGGCAGCCAAGTTAAAATGATTTTATAAATTTCATTTTAACAAATTTAAAAGGTCATATGTTGAGTAATTTTGATAATTACATTACGAGTAAAATAATTATGAAAATGTCACCGCGTTTTTTTTTTAACTTTTCCACTTTATTCGTACGTTTTGTACGATAAGATACTTTGTATTTGATATTTTGTGACTATAGTTAAAAAGGCAAGATGACCGAAAAGAAACGAGCACAGAATGGGGTGGTATACGAGTTCATCTGTTAACCTGTTTGACCTGCTTTCCACTCAAAATAAAGGTTGGAGGAGCTCAACTAAGTCCCATATGTTATTAGGTTATAACATTTGAACTAAGTGAATCATAATGTATGATAGTGTTGCAACAACATTTACATAAAGTGTTGGTAATGTGTGCATTATTGACCTGATGCCAAGCCACCTCAAAAAGATCAATCCGTACTGCCCTCAAATATCGTCTTGTTCATCAATTACTCTGTGTGTTGCTTTGGCACAAGTCATTTATGGTGATTATTGGTGTCAATTATTCGATATTAAAAGTGTACAGATCGATTGTCTAGACGTGTATTGAGTTGTTCGGACGCTAGGGACATGTCCATATATGTATATCTATCTTACAGGCATTGTTAGTTTGTTAGACATTATATATTTTATATTTATATTGTTAGATATTATATATTTTATATTTATGGAATCCAAACAAAACCTCAAAGTAAGTTTTTAAAGTATCAAAATATAGAATTTTTTATCACATGATTTACAATTTGCTAGAAAAAAGTTGATGTTATTGGATTTATGGTATTGATATTTAGTCCCTTTACATGTACACTATGTGCCAAGATTTGGAGTAGGGAATCACGTGGTCACTAATAGACCAAGTGCATTTAGTGACGATTTTGACCCGTTCATTTAGTGACGATTGTCCGTGTTCTAAATATGAAGATAACAAAACTACACATGTCGTATCCTTACTATTTTCGATTAACGGCATTTCACACTAGTACCACTGCTAACTTTCTGTCACAAAACCGTTGTAAATACTTCTTGTCCCAAATTCTTTGCGAATATTAGTGACAAAATGATTCGCGACAAAGATCCAATTTCTGTTGCAAAATATTAGTGACAAAACGATTGCAACAACTTTTTTGTCACAAACGGATATATGTAAACGAGCAACAAAGGTTATAACACCGTTTGCGCTCTTATTTCATTTTTATTACCAAACCAACATGATTCTAGTTACAAACCATCTAATAGTACAAAGAAAATACACATCAAAATATGATCAAACAATGTTATTGGACAAACATGTCACACTTGGAACAAAGTGGACTCATTTCCACTTCTTGCCAAACTTTCCATGCTTGCCAAACTTCCCATGCTTGAACTTACCATGGTGATGCCCATAGCCTCCATAGCCTCCGTAGCCTCCATAACCATGGGACCCGTAGCCATTGGACCCGTAGCCATGAGACGTATGATGAGTTCCATATGCAGCAGCCCCTGCAAGTGCAGCTGCACCACCAGCTAGGAGTCCCATACCATGCCCACCGTGTCCGCCATGACCTGTTGAGGATTTCACATAGGAGTTAGCATGAGTCGATTCGATTCGGTGATAGGTCAAAACTAAGGTTCAGTCTGTTTTTTAAGAAGTAAAATGTCTGCAGTCTGCGGACCACATCTACAGACATCTGCAGAAGAAGAGGTGGACCAGACCTCTGCAGTCTGCAAGGAGAAGGTTGTTTGTTTTTTAACGTATGTAGACTTCTAAAATAAACTGTTGGTGGTGTACGGACGGTGGTGGGTGGTGGACAGTGGTGGTGGGTGGTGGTGTTTAACCCTATGCAGAGTGGTTGGGCCAAGTCTGCACCAAGAAGAGCTCGCACAGACGTTTTTTAATGAAACATCTTCGGAAAAAAAATCAGTCTACAGATGGTAATGTTTATGCGTCGCAGACAGAAGAGCCTGTACAGATATTTTTAGTAAAACAAACACCACCTAAACCTATAACCGATGTTTAATTGGTTTCCAGTACAAGATCAACATATATGACTATATGCTAATTTATTAAGGAGAATGTGAGGCAGGTGATATGTTATTTATAGAAAACAAAATTAGCAAAACCTTTACAATATGTAATATTATTACAGAAGCCTTATTAAAAATAAGTACAAATGTTGGTTTCAAGGAGTTTGGTTAATTATACACACATATAATCACAACCAAATCATAAAAAAAAATGGTTATAAAAAATCTGAATGGTTTCTTAATTGATTTGATATATTATTTGATTTTTTTTCTCACCTCTAGTTTCACATGAAGACCACTTACACATTTCTAGTAAAAATATACAAGACTTGACACCAAATGAAATTTGCAATTTTAGTGGTTCCAAGAATATGCTAGTCTTTAGTCACTTTTGTACTAACCTGCATTAGGTGGGTAGCCTTGTGGTGGATATCCACCATATGAAGAATACCCTCCTTGAGGGTATGCCGCAGGAGGGTATGCCGCGGGAGGGTAAGAATACCCCTGAGACGGGTATGCTCCATGTTGTTGAGGGTAGTATCCGCCACCGTATCCACCATGATGAGAGAAGAGTCCTTTGTCTCTATTGTAATCACCCATCTTTCTTATCCGAGATGTATGCAACTGTCACAAAAATTGTAATAGACGATAAATTAAATATTTAAAAGAGAGAAATATAATGATGACGACGACGATGAACACGTTAATAAAAACTAACCAAGTTGAGTATTTGTTGATCTAAGTTTATAAAAAGCTTTGATTCAAATTGCAAGAAATTTAAGAGGGAGAGGGAGTGTTATATAGGAAGGTGGGAAGACCTTTATTTGATTCACTCGTTGCTTAAATGCGTGTTAATGGAGAACAAGACATGTGATAAAGAATAAAGATATACCCTTAAAAATAGATACTTGATAGGATCAATATTCTAGGGCTGTTCATATCCAGACAAATCTACCATTTGGGTTTAACGGTTTGAAACTTAGAATCGGCCTTTTTAGTATTATTATTCAATATTTTCACTTCTATAATTTGAAGTTATTCGTGTTTTTGTTGTACATTAACAATAACTAATAATTTTGATGTATAAAGAATTATCCTATATATTAAAAAACAAAGCTTATGAATAGTAAATATACATAACTTCATGTCATCTTTTGTTGACTTTTTTTCCCTATACCCTTTTTAAGTGTGTATATAAATCCATTTTCTTCAAATTATCCTATATAGATTATTCATCATGGTGGAGTGGTTTTGTGGTTGTATGTGTTTTAAAGAGACTCAAGTTCAAACCTTGGGGTTTTTTTTTTCTCATTTTATGCTTACATAACTTCACGTCATCTTCCTTTTTCTCCTCTTTCACACGTTTTTCTGATTGTATTTATACAATTCTTATTCCTTATTTGTTGGGTTAGTGGATGCTTAGACATCGCAATAGTCGCCATCGCCAGGAGTTACTAACTCGCTTGCTACCAACGGCTCTGTTGTATGAAAACTCCACTTGTCAACTTAAAAATAAGACACTAAATAGCACAGCTTTAATAACAACCAGGTATTTAGTCGCAATAAATAGTTTTACAAAGACTTAGTTTTGTCGCGCCGCAACGCGGCACACAACATTAAAACCTAGTTAGTTAAAATTGTCAAAACCGAACCGTTTAGCCAAAAAGACTAAACCGGATCATGAACACCCTTTATGTTTTTCTCCCTTTAACTATATTTTTTTAATTAGTCAGGCAATTGTACACTATAAAAACTTTACTTTTAAGGAATGGCTAGAACTTCCTTTTTTTTTATTTTTAGATATTTTATTTCATACAAAATCATGAAAAAGGTCATGTTTTGTACACGGTTTGGCCTCTCATAGTCCATCACTGTTTGTTTCGACTTTTTAGGAGATCACATATAGAGGTGCACAAAATAACCGGTTAATTAACCGAAACCGTAACCGGTTAATAACCGATTTAGGAATAACCGGTTAGTGGTTATTTTTAACCGTAGGTTAGTAACCGGTTATAAGTGTTTAGTATAATAACCGGTTTTTTTAAACCGGTTTTTTAACCGATAGACTGGTTAACCGAAAAATTAAAAAAAAAGACAAAAAAACCGGTTAAAGTAATTAACCAGACCAGTTAAAAAAATAACCGGTTAAAGTAATAACCGGTTAAATCATTAACCAGTTAAAGTCAAAAAGTCAAATTAACCGGTATAACTGGTTAAACGAACCGGTTATTAAAATTAACCGGTTTGTGCACCTCTAATCACATATCCTAGGATTGCTCCCAACTAGCCACGCTTAACTCTATAGTTATTTTATCATGCATAACCATTGGTCATTGCACTCAAAAGGCATGTTTGATATTTGACATGGGTATTCCTTATGACCATGTTCTCTTCTATAAACAGAATAGTACGCCGTGAGATTTTCCTTAGGTGTCACGGTAGTTTACAAGTTTTTTTACTTATAAAGTTAATGTGGATTTATAAACTCTTACTCCATTTTTATATATAATGAAATTATACAATCTATATAATTAAGGAGCCAAAAGTAATGTTAGTTCTATAACAAAGTCCATTAAAGTACTAAACCAACCTCCTCCATACCATCATTTCCTTGCAACATTTAGGCTGTGCGGTATGGGGTACGTCCCCGTACCCGTCGAGGACCGGCGCCGCGTGTACACCATTCCGCCCCCTTCCGTCCCCGTCGTCTCCGTCGACATCAAGACGTTTGAGACGGTCACTAAAGGACAAAAATGTGTGAGGAACGATGATTAATGTGTGTGGAAGATTAAAAAATAAAAAAATAAAAAATGGTGGGGTAGGATTATCTAGGATCATCCTCCCATTTCCACTAAATTTGTGGGATGGATCATCCTTGGGAGGACTATGATGTGGCGCCTACGTGGCGGATCATCCTCCAAGGGAGGATGGGCACCATACCCTCTAGCCTTATGCATCTCTCCCCAAGGTCACCACAGAACCACCACAAGACGACCGGACATCACCACTATAGAAAACGAAACAAAACAAATCGTTCTCCGTAATCCTTGATAACACGATCGAGATCATCCACTCTTCTAGCCAGTTTTATGTTAGCAAGATAACCTGATCTTCACTCATTCATTGTTGTTACAAGAAATTACTCCATATAAACATATGTCCCGGATTACTATAATATTTTAATCTGTAACTAAATTAGTAGTTTGATTCTTCGATCCATGAAGAAACAAATGCGAATACAGATTATAACACGTCAAAAATATCAAAAACCAACTCAATAAGTAAACAATAAACAAACACTAAAAAGAACAGAACTTATTCACCAACACGTTTTCAAGATTATCAGGGAGGAATAAGAACATATCTTTATTATAAGAATAAGGTCGGCATGATCAAGGAATATATTCTTGTAGACAATCAAGCGCGTACAATTGTTCAAATCAAGTTAACCCAATGATCCAGAAAGCTACCATTCAACCCCGTTTCACACTCACAAACATTTCATAAGTCATTAAGTCATAACATATCAGATCCTTGACATAATACGTAAATTACTTCCATTTCTTGTAGCCCGAGTGTTTGCCATGCTTGAACTTCCCGTGCTTACCAAACTTGCCGTGCTTGAACTTACCATGACCATAACCCGTATGACCCATCATGTTACCATGACCATAACCTCCATGAGACAAACTGTGGCCTCCATGACCATGAGATGTCATCTGGTGAACTCCATATGCAGCAGCTGCAGCTGCTGCACCACCGGCTAGCATCGCTCCCATACCAGGTCCATGCCCTAAAGCAACCAATTTTTTACATAAGCAGAATAATATGTACATATATGATCATCATTTGCATCTTTGACTGCTAAAGGTGAGTTTGAAGAAAGATTTTGATATTTGATAATAGAAATGGTTGCTTAAAATTAAAGAAGTCACTATCAGCATCTGACAGGTGAACTAATAAGTAATACAGAAGTAAACCTCAAATTAAGAAACGAAATTTAACTGCGATGAAGTATTTTTGAAGTTAAGTTGACAACAACAACTAACCTCCTGAATGTTGCGAAGCTGAATGACCAGAATAGCCAGCAGGAGGATATCCTTGTGGAGGGTAGCCGCTACCAGCGGGAGGGTATCCTGATGGTGGGTAGCCACCACCAGCGGGAGGGTATCCTGATGGAGGATAGCCACCACCACCGGATGGGTACCCTGCTGGCGCCGGAGGGTATCCGCCGCCAGGTGGAGGGTATCCGCCAGGCGGTGGGTATCCACCAGCAGGTGGATATCCACCTTGAGGAGGGTATCCACCATGCTGAGGAGGGTAGTGCCCAGCAGCATATCCAGCAAGGTTACTAAACATCCCTTTGTCCTGATCGTTTTGGTGCCCGTCTCCACTCATTTTCTTACAATCTGGTATTGGATTCACAGAAACTACAAAGTAAATTTAAGAAAAACAAAATGCTTTCAAAACATTTGTGCAGACTGCAGAGCATAATCTCAAAACCCTAGCTATCAAAAGTCAGTATCAATTCAGTTCCAGAAACATATAAAGAAAGCTAAACCCTAGCAACCAAACAAACATTGTAACGCAATGCGCAGATTTTAACCTAACGAACATGATCACCAATATCATTCTGATCGCATCGAATATAGATTTGATTAAAACCCTAAGAAAAAAAAAAGAACTTACACTTTACACAATTAACAGTATAATCACATCTATGATCCTTCGATATGCATTATTCAAATTAAAGAACATTCAAATCAGAAACGATTCATCAAAACGACGTAGGTAACGCTCTACACATAAAAATTGGGTGAAATATTGATTTGATAATATCAGTATCTAATACAATGCTTTAAACTCCTAACTACCACAATAACTGATAATAACAGAAATAACTACTAACTACTACTCTAACAATTTAAAAACAATTTCAAAACCCTAGCTATTACAAAGCCTGCATCCATTCATGTAAATCAATGTGCATATTTCAACAACACAAACATGATCACCAAAATCATTCTGATTTCAGCAAATATGAACTAAACTAAAACTCTAGATAAAATTAACAGTAAAATCACAACAATAATCATCCGATCCACAATCAACAGTAGGATGTATGATTGACACATGCAATAATCAAATTAAATAGCAACCAAATCAGATAAAATTGATCAAATCGACATATGTAACGATCTACAGAAAAAATATTTGGGCGAAATATTGATTCGATCTATTGAATTTCCGATTTACGCGTATTGCAGGTGTGAATTGAACCTAATATGACAGAAATTGGAAAAAGATGCTCACCAAATTGACGATTTTAGGAGAATTTGAGTTTGAATTGTTCAAACGCAGACTTGTTGATTTGGATGGGTGCGATTATGCGTTTGCGCGTATATAGACCAGACGAAGCGTGACGCAATGACGCAATTTAAATATCCAAGAAGGCGTGTTAAAAGATTATAAAATTTATTACAGATATTTTGGGTAAGAAATTTCAATCAAGATATGGAATAATTTACCCCCAATTAAACATATATTTAATTGTTAAACGAGAATCGATCGAACACGAACGATTAAAAGCATACGGTTTTTTGTTTATGTTCATTCGTTTAAAAAATGAGCACTTAATTTATATACCGCTCATATGACTCATTTATCTATACGATCGTACGAGTAATCATTAAGGGTTGTTTGTTTACCTCTTAATAAGACTCTTAATAGTTCAGACTGTTTGTTTCGCAAGCAGATGTCTGAATGGTTGACATTTGCATCTGAATTGTTAAGCATTATACTAAGGGGTTGTTTGACAACATCTGAATGGTTAAGTGCTGAACCAGTAAGATGTCTGAACGATTAAGTGCTGAACCAGTAAAAGGTCTGAACCATTAAGAGCCTGTATAATGCTTAACCGTTCAGAGGCAAATGTCTGACCAAATCAGATTGGAGGTCTTCACCATTCAAACTCTGTATAAATCTTAACTATTCAGAGGCAAATGTCTGAACCATTCAGACATATGCTCGTGAAACAAACAGTCTGAACCATTAAGTGCTGAACCAGTAAGAGGTCTGAACCATTAAGAGGTAAACAAACAGCCCCTAAGTCTGAATGGTTAAGACCTCTAATCTGAATTGGTTAGACATTTGCCTCTAAATGGCTTAAGCATTAAACTGACTCTTAATGGTTAAGACATCTTACTGATTCAGCACTTAATGGTTCAGAGCGCTTATTGATTCAGCACTTAACAATTCAGAAGTTGTCAAAGAGGCTCCTAAACTATAAACAAGTTGATAGATTGTGAAAAGATGTTTACTAATTAAATGGGTCGTGGTCAAAGAGTAATAATTAAGTTGTAAACAAGTTAATAGATTGTGAAAAGGTATTTAGTGTTTAAATGGGTTGTAAATGTGTTAACGTGTTGAACTTATAGAACATATATCATTTAATTTAGTTTAACTTGTTTAGTGGCAACTTAATAAAACGAATTAGATAGATAGTCTACAACCAAAATTATTCAAATCTTCTGATGAATTATCACCGAGAAAAACAACATGATACATTTCCTGATGAACATGAACATGAATTTATTCTTATTAGATAATTCAAACATAACTTGGTAATTCCCTCAGCTTCATTGTTAGAAAAAAGAAGGTGGTTTAGAATTTACTTATTACGTAAAACTTAACCTAAAATGTAAAATAAAGATATTATTAAATTATATTCAAGTTTTATGATTGTTTATTATTTTCATTTTGTATAACAAACTATAGAAAGATTCTACATTAACAAAATAATATCGAAATCGAGCTGCTTAAAAGTTGAAAGAAAAGTTTAAGTGACGTAGTTAAAATAAATTCTACATGAAACTTTGGATAGACCAGTGTATCTTAATAACAACAAGTGTAATTGTTGTAAATGATAATCAAAAAGGGACTGGATTTTATTGATATATTTCTTCCATACAAAACATAAAAACAAGCCTTTATTTATAGGCATTACAAGAACGAATAAAAAGGAAAGACTTTGATAAATATTAAGATGATCTTGAGGAATCCATAATTTTCTCTAAATTATTTTTTCCTTTTCTAACAGTAATAGTTTATTCCTCAAAGGTTCACTAATTTTGTGTTTAGCCTTAAAAAGTCTTTTTTGTACGATAGCTAATAGCTTACAAGTTACAATAACTTTTATATCAATTAATTTATATATGATACGTAGCATCTAATTATAGATTTTAAAGTGACCTTTTATTCTCTTACTTTTATGATAATTATTTGAAATAAATTTGTGGTCCTATGCATTTTTTTTTTTTTTTTTTTTTTTCGAACGGCTAAATCTTTCACAACCCTTGTTATTCCCACTCAAAAAATGAAAAAGTAAAGTTTGTTTGTTATTGTGTATTTCTCATGATTTTCAACGAAATGATACTTAAACAGTTTATATTGCAGATAATATATAGTTAGACTTTTTTATATCGCGGATATTGTCATACTAGTTTTCCTTTATTTTATATTTCCGGCCACGACTCAGATCGCAGGGTCGTCTCTGAAAATGATAAAAAAAAAAAAAAACTTTTGGGCCTCGTGCGAAATAAAAAAAATTGGGCCCCTCCCTATAATATAAACTTATCAGTCATATATAAAAAAACCACAATACGACAATAATTGTTAAAAAAAATAAACAAAATAAAAATAGTGTAGCAAAAAGGAGTGTAATATGTGTAAAGATATACAAATTAGTTTGAAAATACAGACCTTTTCATACAAATAAAATTAATAAAACTAAATATTGAGTTCTTCTAAGTTTATATTGTAAATAGTTAAATGAGAAATAAAAAACCTAAAAATTTAAATAAGAAAACATGTAAAGTTTGTTATGTGAATGGTTAAATGAGAAGAAGAAAATGAAAGAACTTGCAAATTTACGAACGTAAAAATTCAAATGTTAAAATCAGAATTAAAACTAAAAAATAAGCTTACAAAAGTTACAATTGTTGTGAGTGCAGAAGCCAATCAAGCTGAAATTAGCCCCTTGAGGCCCAAAGCCCAAACAAAAACAGAATATGAAGAAGCCAAAACAACCACAGTGGGATTCGAACCTTGAACTGCCAACTCTCAGGCAATTTCCGCATCCACTAAGCTAAAGTTGGGTTTGTATACTTAATACTACAAAAAGTTTATATATAAAATATGAGTGGGGATCCTGCGGAAAGTGTGTTTTTCCTAGAAAGTCTAGGAAGCGATCTGGGCCATCCAATGGGTGTGTTTAATGGTTGAGATCATCTTGGTGTGTCACACCCTGATATTTCCACGTATTACCGGTGGGCCCGGTGGGGAGTATCGTGACGTAGTTGATATCATCATAGTCAATTAATCACAGTTTAATGCACAGCGGAAGTCTAAAAGTAATTATACAAACCGAGTTGAAAGTATAATAAAATATTACACAACGGATTGTAAGTGGATCCACAGGCGGATCTAAAACAGAAAAAAATATTGTTCAACAGATTTTAAGTATCAAAAGCGTGCAAGACTCTTTATTTAATACTCAGGAGTTCCAGCCCATTACGCGTAGTACTTGCACTTAGTCTTATTGAAAAATACGTCAGTTTACACTGGTAAATACAATTAACTGACTCTTTTGAAAATATTTAAGAAAATTGATTTGAATGCACAAGGCACAAATATTCTTTTGTAACTTGGGACAATTATTAAAATAATCTTGTATACAGATTTATATGCTTGTCGTACGTTCAGGACCCGGGATGGAATCCGGGACAAGATTAATAGACACACCACATAATATAAACCCACGGCGAGTTATCCTCAACAAGCGGGTATATCTTTTTACATACGCAACTGTCACGTGTATGCCTACACCCCGTGCTTAAGTCGTGGCCATTTCAAATGAATGAGCCAAGGATATCCAGGACACGATCATTAACCCCCCAAAGGCTTAGATCAAACAAAACAGATTAAAACGGGTTATCTCAATGATTTAACCACTAATCGATTAAAGATTCAATACCCGACCAAGCGGTAATAATTTACCGTATCCCAAGCCCGTATAAGGGAAATAAGTTAAAAGTATTTACCAGGGCTAAAATATAGTTTTATTCTCAACTGTATATCAAATCAGCAAGTACAAGTAGCTTTTACTGGGCTCCTAATATGGAACAAAGGTTTTAATAACCTATTAGATTCCTAACAGGTCTTATTTAAGTTATAACTTAGACCGGTTAGTTTTAAAGAAAGGTTTACGGTTCAAAACGCAAGATTAAGCGAAGACCGGATTAGAATGTGATTTAGACCCAACAAGTATGAAGACTTGTATAAAATAGGTAAACTAAACACATTTTGGATTTTGAAGTAAAAATGATAAGGTTTGACCCGTTCCGGTTAATTTATGCAAACTAGTTACGTAAACCGTACCGAACGTGTATTTGCATAACGGGTAACCGAATGAGTCATGTACAAGTTTCACAAGTTAATATGCTTTAAATATGATATGATATCAGTAGGATATCTCCCATTATCCCCAAAACGAATTTAAAACCAATTTAAGCCCCGTAAGGGTATTTTGGTCATTTTAGTGTTTATAAAAGAGGTTAAATATTAAACTAAGATTCTGGTCCAAAAATATCAGTAAAAAAATTTATGTTAACAAGTTACATCAGTAAGATATCATACATATGTGAAATTTATCATTTATGGTCAAACTATGCACCGTAGGGGCATTTTGGTCATTTCACATATGCTTTAAGGGTCAAATTTGGAAATCTGAGTTCAAGACTTTTACTTACTGTTAAAGTATAAAAATTTGCTTATAACATCAGTAGGTAATAGGGGTTAAATTTGGTTTTAAACCATACTATGCGCTTAATTAGCGTAAAAGTCGGTATTTGACGATATTTGAAATGTTTATAAAATTTTGAAGTTTTGATCAGTCTCTAAAGCTTAAAATATTTTATTTAACATATGAAATCAGTAGAAAAAGGTTTGGTATCAAAATGATATGTAAAACTCATTTTATTAATGAAAAGGGCAATTTCGTCAATTACCGAATTTATGTTAGAACTCTATAATATGATCAGTATAAAATTTGAAAAAAAATTCTAAAAATCCCTAAATATTACTTTATAACAGTGGGTAGCAATTTTTGTGTCAAAAATTGGGTTTAAATATGATATATACCAAAAATGCCATTTAATCAACAAAAAGCTTTAGTTTTACAATATCTTGCATATCTTTTATTTTAGACCTTAAACTGATGTCAAATTTTTAGGACATGCTTATAAATCAGTGATAAAGATTTTTGTCCTCTCACATTTTCAAAAATCTCGTTTTTATATTAAAAGGGCATAACGGTCAACTTTTAAGCATTTAACGGAAACATGCAATGAACTAGGATTTCTATGGAACCATGTTGTATAACCTTAGAGGGTTATACTAACATATAATATGGTCCTAAAGGAACCCTAAGGCATATCTAAACTAAGCTAAATTGGGTCAGAACTGAAAGTCAAAGCAAAAGTCCACTTTTGCGACTTTCGGTTGCGAATCGAGCCTAAACTCAGAATTGTCGGGTTGAACATACCTAGACATGTTCTTATATTATTTACCAAGTTATTTAAGCGTTAGAACATGTTCCATAACTTCAGCATTATCAGTTATGAATTATTTTGCAAAAACTGACTCGTTTGACTTTTTGTTAAGAAGTTTGACCCGACAATTGACTGAGATATCGTGATAATTAGGAGGTGCCCTTTCAAGGGTTTAACACCTACATAATTACCAACACATAGCCACTTTCAATTCGAATAATGGCTGGACTGTTAGTGATTAATCACAAAGTCAAAGCGTAATTACGCTAACTTTGACTTTCGGTCATTACACTAATGAAAACTTAATTACAGAGGCTAAGAACACTTACAAGAGTCCTTAGCACGAAAATTTAGACTAAGAGAGCTTCCTTCCAAGGTAGGATGCTCCAGAGAATGAGTTTGAAAGCTCCAAAGCTTGAGAGTAAGTTTGAGAGTATGAAAATTGAACTTGCAAGTGAGGATGCTGCCCAATCTTCACCTATTTATACTACTAGAGGTTGCCACCAGATCATTACAGGTGTTAGGGCTCTTCTCTGATGATCACAGGTGTCCAAAATGGTTTTTAAAACCATCAAACAGTCCATAGAATTGAATCAAAAACATGCAATGGTGAAGGAAATGGTAGAACCTGCACCTGTGCATGAAATTTGCCCACGCGACGGCAAGGAGAGGGAGCTGTGGCGCGACGCCAGCAGGTGGGTTACCAGTTCAACAAGTTTCAAACTTGACCATATCACCCCCTGGACCTTTCAGAACGTAATATTTTCCATTTCAAGCACATTTAACCCATAAAATTTATATTTTTATGATCCTTAGAGTATAACCAAACATCGCTAGGTCCGGTTTCATGAAACGATAACCGAGAACACAAGTTTTTCCTTGTTGACGCTTTTAACCCTTTAATCACGAAAGTTAACGTATTTATCTCTAACGACATCGAAACCTTGTGAAATTTTCGTCACTTGTTCTTGGGAGTATAATTAATTGTTACAAAGCTCCGGGTTCATTAAAAGGTCATTCAGAGGTAATAATTCAACATGTTGACACATTTAACCCTCGCGTCTTGTAAACTTTCAATTTCTTCCACAAACGGCTTCGTACGTTTCACAATTTATTCGTTTAAGGGTATAAACATCGTGTAGGGTCGTTGAAAAACAAAATTTTCAGATATTGACACCTTTGATCCTTCTACACATATACTTTCTTCGTTTATCAACTTTAGTCCCTTGAAATCACTTCGTTACACGTTTAAAGTTCATGACACGTGTCGTTACTATATTGAACGTGATTTTGCGAGGTATTACATCCTCACCCCCTTAAAAGAAATCTCGACCTCAATATTTACTGAAATAAATGAGGGTACTTCTGTTTCATTGTGGATTCAACCTTCCACGTGTATTCTGGGCCTCTACGGGCATCCCATTTTACTTTTACGATCGGTACATGCTTTCTTCGAAGCTTCTTAACCTGTCGATCCTCGATCGACAAAGGTTTTTCAATAAACTTCAAGCTTTCGTCAATCTGCACGTCCTTATGAGACATTGCTAGCGACTCGTCGGCTAGACATTTCTTTAAGTTGCAGATGTGGGATACATTATGTATCCCACTAAGTTCTTCAGGTAGGTTCAACTTGTAGGCCACAGTTCCGACACATTCGATGATCTCGAATGGTCCTATGTACCTTGGGCTCTGATGTGTGCAAAATGCAACATATAAATTACATCAATTGTGGCATAAAACTAACCCTTTTTTAGTACTAATGTTGGAAAAAGTGTGCTTTTGTCTTCCTTTTGTATTTTCAGGATTAAATGAGCTCAAATTAACAAAAGAAGCAAAAAGACATCAAAATCTAACATAAATACAAGAAAAGGAACAAGACGTGACATGCCCGACCCCACGACAACATCTTCCCAAGCAAAACAAGAAGACAGAAGACTGAACACGCCCCGTGCTCAGCCAGCACGGGGGCGTGCCCAAGTGTCAGCAGAAAAGACAAAGTGGTAGAAGCTTCTATTGCCCACCACGTGGCCGTGCTCAGCGGACATGGGGCCGTGGTCAACTATAAGATTCGCACAATCTAAGCAAATCTTCATAGTACAAAGATTCTTCTGCACACGGGGTCGTGCTCAGCGGACACGGGGGCGTGGTCAACTAATAAGACAAGCTGCATTAAATGAAGAAAGAGAAGGATGTGGACACGGGGCCGTGCCCACTGGACACGGGGCCGTGCCTGAGCTTCTGTTCAGCCTATAAATAGGAGTGCTTGGCTCAAGCTCAAACCATCCCTTGGCACACCACCTCTCTCACACTTCACCCACCACCCACCACCACCATAACACCATCATCCACCACCATCATCCATTATCCATCATAGAGTGTGTGAGTCGTCTCGGGATCCAAGATTGATCGTAAGAGTTCTTGACAATCAAGGCCATGTTTGCCTAAGTCTCTTACATCACTTGGTGAAGACAAGTGTCTAGTGTAATACTTTTTATTTCTAATCTTTTCGCACTTTTTACTTGGTTTTGTATTAATGACTTTAATAACTAGTTTCTTATGTTGAAGGTGATTCTTCCTTATCGTTTGTCCGTGGTGTCTTGACATTATTTTACTGTCTATATAAAATAAAAGATTTTCGCCATTCATATCTCCACGGTCTATATGGAGGTATGTTGGCTACCTGGTCGGGGGTTAAGGGAACGGTTTGGTAAGAGTCTTGCCATTGTTCAGCGTTTAGAGGTCCTGCAATGGACCTGGGTCAAATTTAGTAGGACCCCCTTCAATACTTAACGGTATTGGATGGCGGGGGTCCAAACTCTTTGATCCCCTCATAAGTTAACTACTATTAATACTATAACCCGGCTATTTAGGACTGTATCCCTGCTGACTCAGACTACTTAGTCGAGGGTAACGTCACCTCCAAAAGAGGGGCCTACCATAATTTGCATTAATAACTTAATTAATTATCTTTCAATAATCCGACCCTTTAGGATTGTATCCTTGCTGACTCAAACTACTGGGTTGAGGGTAACGTCACCTTCAAAAGAGGGGCCTACTACAATAACTAAGATAATCTCTTAAATAAGTGCAAAAGTGCAGAAATAATCAAAGGTTACACTATACACGAGTCGGAACCAAGTGATTCATCTTGTCTATCTGTTTTTCTTTTATTTTTATTTTCAGCATTTTAGTTAGTTTTTATTTTTCTTCGCTTAAAACATTTTTCTAAACTTTTTGATTTGATTAGACGTTGAGGATAAACTGGTACTAAAAGCTCTTGTGTCCTTGGACGACCTCAGTATCTTACCAACACTATACTACGCTCACGATGGGTGCACTTGCCCATATGTGTGTCTAGTGTTAGTAAATATCGTGTTTTATAAATTTAAAACTTGACTAAAAAAGTGTTAAAGGGGCTTAAAATATACACCTAATATATATAACACTCGACACCCATCAGGCTCAGCTTGCCCTTTTTTGCCAAAACGCATCACCCATTTCCAAGGTGACACCTTGAGTAATACTTTGTCACATACCTCGAATTTCACAGGTTTACGCCTTTTATCCACGTTGCTTTTCTGCCTATCCCTGGCAGCTTTGAGACGATCACGGATTTGGACAATTTTATCCGTCGTCTCGAGGACTATATCAGGTCCTGACAGTTGGGTTTCTCCAACTTCCGCCCAACAAACTGGCGTTCTGCATTTCCTTCCGTACAATGCTTCAAAAGGTGCTGCTTGAATGCTCGAATGATAACTATTATTGTACAAAAATTCAATCAAAGAAAGGTGGTCATCCCAACTTCCACCTAAATTAATAACACAAGCCCAGAGCATATCCTCAAGCGTTTGAATTGTACGCTCGCTTTACCATCTGTCTGATGATGATATGCGGTGCTGAAATTTAGACGGGTGCCTAGGGATTGCTGAAAGCTTTTCCAAAAATGTGATGTGTATCTTGTATCCCTATCAGAGATAATAGACACTGGCACACCATGGAGAGATACTATCTCATCCACGTACAGTTGAGCTAGCTTATCGGAGCTGTGTGTTTCTTTAATAGGCAATAAGTGAGCTGACTTAGTCAGCCTGTCGACTATAACCCAAATAGTATCATTCCCACGTTTCGTCTTTGGTAACTTAGTAATAAAATCCATGGTTACCATTTCCCATTTCCAAGTGGGAAGTTCAGGCTGTTGCAGCAAACCTGACGGTTTCAGATGCTCTGCTTTAACCTGTGCACATGTCAGACATTTAGCCACATGAGTGGCTATAGATTTCTTCAAACCTATCCGCCAATAATTCACCTTTAGATCCTGATACATCTTATCACTGCCTGGATGAACTGAATATTTCGAACTATGAGCTTCCTGAAGGATCACGTCTCTAAGTCCTCCATGAATAGGGACCCATATTCGACCATTCAATCTAAGGATCCCATCCTTGCCATATGACAATTGATCGACAGTTACGCCTAACTTCTCAATCGAATAGTTAGTTTCTAACACGGCTTCCTTTTGAGCAGCTAATAGCTTTTCATTCAAGCTGTTCTTTAGTTCAATGCTTTTGGCATTGATTCTAATAGGATTAATCCTTTCCTTCCTGCTCAAAGCATCAGTGACTACATTTGCTTTGCCTGGATGATATCGAATTTCACAATCATAATCGTTTAATGTTTCCATCCATCGGCATTGTCTCATGTTAAGATCTTTTTGGTTGAACAAGTGTTGAAGGCTTTTATGGTCAGAATAAATCACACACTTGGTTCCATATAAATAATGCCTCCAAAGCTTCAGTGCAAACACAACGACACCCAATTCCAAATCATGGATGGTGTAGTTCTTTTCGTGCACCTTTAATTAACGTGAGGCATAGGCAAATAACCTTGCCCTTCTGCATAAGCACACAACCCATGCCGGTGTGTGATGCGTCGCAATATACAACAAACTCTTCAATCCCTTATGGCAATGTCAACACAGGAGCATTGCTCAATTTTTGTTTAAGAATCTCAAAAGATTCTTGTTGCTTGGGACCCCAATCAAACTTTATATTCTTGCGAGTTAACGAAGTTAGAGGTGCAGCAATCCTTGAAAAGTTTTCGATGAAACGCCTGTAGTATCCTGCTAGACCTAAGAAGTTGCGTATCTCTGTAGGTGTTTTCGGTGCTTGCCAATTCATAATCGCTTCGATCTTAGCGGGATCCACCTGGATACCATGCTCGCTTACCACATGTCCAAGAAACTGGACTTCACGAAGCCAAAACTCACATTTGGAAAACTTGGTGTAGAGCTTTTCTTGCTGTAGAAGTTTAAGAATACACCTGAGATGTTTTTCATGATCAGCTTGATTCTTGGAATAAATAAGTAT
Organism: Helianthus tuberosus; assembly: GCA_030545235.1. Lineage (NCBI taxonomy): Eukaryota > Viridiplantae > Streptophyta > Magnoliopsida > Asterales > Asteraceae > Helianthus > Helianthus tuberosus. The sequence goes on along the minus strand of CM060435.1, from coordinate 38,760,370 downwards.
GTCATCAATGAAGACAATGACAAACTTGTCCAGATATGGTTTGCAAACGCGATTCATGAGATCCATGAATGCTGCAGTCGCATTAGTGAGCCCGAAAGGCATCACTAAGAACTCGTAGTGGCCATAGTGTGTTCTGAATGCGGTCTTGTGCACGTCTTCGTTTCTGACCTTCAACTGGTGATATCCTGACCTTAGATCGATCTTTGAAAAGTAACTTGCTCCTTGTAGCTGATCGAACATATCGTCGATCCTGGGCAATGGATATCTGTTCTTAATTGTAACTTTGTTCAACTCGCGATAATCAATGCATAAACGCATTGGGCCATCCATTTTCTTTACAAATAGAATTGGTGCTCCCCAAGGGGATGAGCTAGGTCGAATAAAACCCTTGTTCCAACAAATCATCCAACTGTGTTCTCAATTCTTTCATCTCAGTTGGCGCCAATCGATAAGGTGCTCTTGCAACTGGTTCTGCTCCAGGAATGATATCGATTCTGAATTCTAATTGCCTATCTGGAGGTAATCCAGGTAGTTCTTCAGGAAAAACATCTGGATATTCATAAATAACAGGGATGTCTTCGATCTTGGGCTTTGGTTCATCAATGGTTACCTGTGCCATGTAAATGACACAACCTTTCTTCAAACACTTTGATGCCTTAAGCATAGACACTTGTTTAGGTAACCCATACTGTGTATCTCCTTGTATTGTTAATGGCTCACCATAAGGAGTCTTGATAACCACTTGCTTCTTATCGCATACAATTTGGGCTTGGTTATGAGACAACCAATCCATGCCTATCACTATGTCAAATCCCGCCAATTTCAACGGAAGCAAGGATAGCGGAAAAGAGTGATTCCTAATGGATATAAAACATCCATCTGATACTGTTGAAGCACTCTCTATGGTACCATCAGCCAATTCTACCTCATATTTTATGCTTAGAGTTTTAACAGGCAGGTTAAACAACTTACAAAATTTATTGTCTAAAAAAGACTTGTCTACACCCGAATCAAACAACACTCTAGCATAAACATCATTGATAAGGAATGTACCTATTATAACATTGTCATTCTGAACGGCCTCCTGAGCATTCATTTGAAAGACCCGGGCATTGGTCTTTTTAGCCTCCTCAGGCTTCTTTGCAAATTGTGGGCAGTTGGTCTTGATATGCCCCTTCTTGTTACAATTGTAACAAGTTGTATCTTTCATTTTCTTGCAATTCAGTGTTCTATGCTCTTTTGATTTGCAGATCCCACAAACTCTAGGCTGTGATTGTTGTTGCGATTTCGATTCGAGTCTGCACTTTCCAAAATGATTCTTTCAGCAGGTTTTACACTTGGGCTTCTCACCTGTTTGTTGGGTGTCCTTTTTAAACCCAGAACTCTTCCTGTGATCTGAGTTCCCTTTTCTTTTCTTGTCGGAGTGATGAGAACTCTCATCCTCCAGCTTTCGCTTTCCTTCATCAAAAGCTTTGACAGACTTGCTCCTGACAACATCAAGTGTAAGAGATAAAGATAGATCTCCCACTGACCTGTATGTGGTAGGTGTCACACCCCGATATTTCCACGTTCTACCGGTGGGCCAGGTAGGGGAGTATCGTGACGTAGTTGATATCATTATAGTCAAACAACACAATATTTAAATGCACAGCGGAAGCAAAAGATAGATTCATTTCAACCAAATAATATTGTAATATTAAGTATCACAAGTAGTTGAAAATAATCCACAGGTGGATCAAAATAAAGAGGATACATTGTTCAACAGTTTTATGTCATCCAAGCTTGCGAGACTTATTGTGGATGCTAGGAGAAAGCCAGCCTATTACGAGTTGTCACACCCCGATATTTCCACGTATTACCGGTGGGCCCGGTGGGGAGTATCGTGACGTAGTTGATATCATCATAGTCAAACAACACAATTTTAAATGCACAGCGGAAGCAAAAGATAAATATATTACAATCCGATATAAAGTAATATCGAATATTACAACGGAATGTAAGATGGATCCACAGGCGGATCTAAAATAGAAAGATAACACTGTTCAACAGACTTTAACATCTAGAGCTTGCGAGACTTGATTAATGATGCCAGGAGTAGCCAGCCTATTTCGTCTAGTACCTGCACTTAACCTTTTTTTGGAAAATACGTCAGTTTACACTGGTAAATACAACTTAACTGACTCATTTTGAAAAGAGTTTGAAAATTAATTTGAATGCACATGGCACAAAACTTTTTATAACTTGGGATAATTATTTGTATATAATCTTGTATACAGTTTTACTTATTTGTCGTCCGTCAGGGTCGGTTTGTAGGGCCGGTCTAGATTAACTGACACGCCACAGGTATAATGCCCACAAGGATTATTTCCTTTAAGTGGATTACCAGTTTTTTACATAATGCATCTGTCAGGTGTACGCCTACACCCCGTGCTTAGGTCGTGGCCATTTCTTTGAATGATGCCAAGGATATCCGGGACATGGTCATTTAACCCCCAAAGGCCATACACCAAATAATACATATTAAACGGGTCATGCAAATACATTAATCACAGTCCGATTTAAATGACTACACACACCCGACCAAGCGGTACTTTTATAGTACCGTATCCCAAGCCCGTATAGGGAAAATAAGTTAAGAGTATTTACCTGAGCAAATTTATACAATTTATCCCAGCCGTATACCACCAAGCAAGTACAGATAGCTTTTACTGGGCTCCTAAATCTGGAACGAAGGTTTTTAATAACCTATTAGATTCCTAACGGGTCTTATTTAAGCCTATGCTTAGACCGGTTAGTTTTAAAGGAGGATACGGTTCAAAACGCTTGATTAAGCGAGAACCGGACTAGAATGTGGTTTAGACTCGACAAGCTTGTATACTTGTGTAACAAGGGTAAACTAAACACATTCTGGATTTTGAGATAAAATGATAAGGTTTGACCCGTTTCGGCTAATTTATGCAAACTAGTTACATAAGCCGATCCGAACGCGAAAAGTGCGTAACGGGTAACCAAAAGAGTCATGAACAGGTTTCCTAGGTTAATATGCCTTAAATATGTTGTGATATCAGTAGGATACCTTCCATTATGCCCAAAACGAATTTAAACTCAAATTATGCCCCGTAGGGGTATTTTGGTCATTTAAAAGGTTATAAAAGAGTTTATATATTAATCTGAGTTTCAGGTCTAATTTATTCATTAAAAATACTTAATTTAATAAGTCATATCAGTAGGGTATTACACATATGTGAATTTTATCATTTATAACCAAACTATGCACCGAATGGGCATTTTGGTAATTTCACATAAGGTTTAAAGGTCAAAATTAGAATTATGAGTTTAAAACTTTTGCCTAATGTTTAATTATGAAAATTTACTAAAAATATCAGTAGGTGTCAAGTCTTATATATTTAAAATAGTTCTAATACATATTATGCGCTTAAAACGCGTATAAAGGCGGTTTTAAGCGATTTCCGGGTTTTTAAAGAAAAGCTGATATTTTTATCATTCCAGAAAGCTTAAAATATTTTATTAATCATATAAAATCAGTAGAAAAATGTTTGGGGTCAAAATGTTTTGTAAAACTCATTTTATAGCCAAGAGGGCAAAATCGACAATTACCGAATAAAGCTTAGAACTCTAAGTTATGCTCAGCCTAAAAATAAATAAAAATCTTCAAAAATCACAAAATATTATTTTATATCAGTAGGTAAAAATTTTGGTATAAAAATTTGGGTTTAAATAGGCTATATGCTAATTATGTCGTTTAATTAATAAAAAGCTTTTCATTTACGCTAATGAGCATAACTCCTAATCTAGACCTCAAACTGATGTCAAATTTTAGGGACAAGTTTATAAATCAGTAATAAAGGTTTCTATTATTTTATATTTTCAAAAATATCGTTTTAAGGTCAAAAGGGCATAACGGTCAACAATTAGGCATATAACGGAAACATGCATATGAATCGGATAACTAAGGAACCAAGTTGTATAACCTCAGAGGGTTACACCAATCTATAACATGGTCCTAAAGGAATCCTAAGGTATATCTAAACTAAGCTAAATCGGGTTAGAACTGAAAGTCAAAGCAAAAGTCAACTTTTGCGACTTTCGTATCCGAACCGAGCCTATACTTAGAATTGCCGGGTTGAACATGCTTAGACATGTTCAACTAATATTTACCAAGTTATTAAAGTGAGAAAACTGATTTTATGGTTTCTTATATTAATAGTTATGAATTTATTTAAAACGAACCCGTTTGACTTTTATTTGACCCGACAATTTAACTAAGTAAACGTGGTAATTAGGAGGTGCCCTTTTTGAGGGTTTAACACCTACCTAATTACGGTCACGTAGCCATGTTCGTTTTGAACAATGGCTCAACCGTTTAAAAGTCAAAGCGTTTATCGAAAACGCTTGACCTTTCGACTATAAACGCTAAACGACTTAAACTAAGCACGAAAGAATACTTACAAGAGTCCAATGGACTGAAAGAGGTTCTCAAGAAGCTCAAGACCCTCAAAGAATTCAGAGGAATCAAAAATGAATGAATGGTGCAAGTGAAACCCAAAATCAAAGGGGGTATTTATAGGATTTTGAGAAACGTTAGGATCGTTTCTCGTAAACCGTGATTCAATCTCAGCCGTACACCTCAAGCCCACTGATTTACAAAACCATGGGAGCCCATAGATTGCTTAGAAAACCATTTGCAACACTCACAAACAGCTGGAACAGCTGAAAACAACATTCTGCTGATCTGGTGGTGCTTTACGGACTGTATGAGGTCCTGTATACGGTCCGTAAGGACCAGGTCTGATCAGCACAACTTTCATTTGTTGACAGTTTTGGCCCCTGCACCTCCAAATGTCATTTCCGGCACATCTAAGGCCCGTTAAACCATTTTTAAGGCTCTACAATGATGCCTAAACATAGGGAACATGAAACATGCTCAAAAACATGTTGGATGTCGGTTCGTTTGGTCGTACGGTCACGTTGTTCGGTTAATTACGACGAAACACGGACGGATGCGAAAAACGAACCAAATTACGCGACGAATGGAATTTTATCAAGCCAATCACTAAAATAAAATATTTTGGTTCTTACATAAGTTTTTGGGTGTCCGGGTATATTCAGAATGTGAGATATGCGCGAAAATGCAAACTTGTGCACTTTTTGACACTTTTAGTCCCTGCATGACTTAAAAGTTTATTTTTGCGCACCAAACACCTCCAAGCCTATATCTAAGTTATATAAAGAATAAATAGGGTATGTTTAACTCATGGTTATATTCTGGAAGGTCCGATACCCTACGAGTTGACATACTTTAGCAGTTTGACGCAATTAGTCCTTTAATCGCACAAAGTTGCGTAAAATGTCGTTTACTGACATCCAAGCCTTCCATGGCCCATAATGGGAATTCCCAAGCATATACTTAAACATTACTACACTCCTGTTTGCTTAAATGGTCACCGAAAGGCGTAGATTCAAAAGTTGACGCTTTAGGCCCCTCTGTTGCGCAAACTTGCACATCTCATCATTTAATAGCATTGAAGCCTCGTCTAATTCATATTAGACATTCTTGAAAGTATTATTAAACATCACGATGCTTCAGGTTCGCTAAAAGGTCATTCAGAGGTATAATTAAACATGTTGACACTTTTAGCCACTCTGATTTGCAAAGTTGCGCGTAACTTTACTTATAGGCATAAAAATCTTAGACGGACAATAGTTGGCATTCCCGAGAGTATAATCAAATATCATGAAGCTCCCGATTTGTTAAAAGGTCACTCAGAGGTAAGAATTAACATGTTGACGCTTTTAACCCATCTTTGCGCAAACTTTCAATTAATTACGCAAACGGCTACACTCGATCGACAAGTGGCTCATTTGTGAATATAATCATCGTGAGAGGTTATTCAGAAACTTATTTTTGGTATGTTAACACTTCCAGTCCTTTTATAATCAAGGTTTTCGATTTTTCTAAAATTTAGTCCCTTAATTTCAGTGTTTGACTTCATTAGGGTTTATTACACGTGTCAATACACCATTGGACGTGATTTTACGAGGTGTTACACGAGTAGTACCTGCACTTAACCTTTTTGGGAAAATACGTGAATTTACACTGGTAAATACAATTAACTGACTCATTTTGAAAAGGTTTAATAAAATTGATTTGAATGCACGTGGCACAAACTTTTATAACTTGGGATAATTATTTGAATATAATCCTGTAAAAGAATTACATGTTTCTTATGCGTTCAGTAGCCCGGTTCGTGCCGGGTTAAAGATCAATAGACACACCACATTATTTATTTAGGCACTGACGGGTGTACGCCTACCACCCGTGCTTAGGTCGTGGCCATTTTGTAAAATGATGCCAAGGATATCCGGGACATGGTCATTAACCCCCCAAAGGCTTTAAGCAAACAAAATATTTCCAACGGAGCATATCAATGGTTTAACCTCTATTCGATTAAAGATTCAATGCCCGACCAAGCGGTATTTTATATACCATACCCCAAGCCCGTATAGGGAAAATAAGTTAAAAGTATTTACCTTTGCAAGTAATAATCACAACAAGCAAGTGCACGTAGCTTTTACCGGGTCTTCTGGAACGAAGGTTTATAATAACCTATTATAAATCTAACGGGTCTTTAATTAAGCCTAAACTTAGACTGGTTAGTTTTAAAGGAAGATACGGTTCGAACGCATGATTAAGCGAAGACCGGAATAGAATGTGATTTAGACCCGACAAGTTTAAAGACTTGTATAATATGGGTAAACTAAACACATTCTGGATTTTGAGATAAAAATGATAAGGTTCGACCCGTTTCGGCTAATTTATGCAAACTAGTTACATAAAACGAACCGAACGCGAATAACACATAACGGGTAACCGAATGAGTCACTAACAGGTTTCCTAAGTTAATATGTCTTAAATATGTTGTGATATCAGTAGGATACCTTCCATTATGCCCGAAACGATTTTAATCTCAATTTAAGCCCCGTATGGGTATTTTGGTCATTTTAAAGATTATAAAAGAGATTAATTAAAATTATGAGATTCGGGTCTGAAATAATCAGTAAAACAACTTAATTTAATAGTTCGTATCAGTTGGTGATAAGTCTTATATGACAAAATGGTTTTAAACCCATACTATGTGTTTAATACGCGTAAAAAGCCGTTTTAAGCGATTTCCGGGATATACAGGAAATCTGGGTTTTCTGATCAGGTTATAAAGTTCAAAATACTTCATTTATTATATAAAATCAGTAGCAATTGGATTGGTGTCCAAATATTATGTAAAACTCATTTTACAAGCAAAAAGGGTATAATTGGTAATTACCGAATTAAGGCAATAACCTTAGGTTATGATCAGTTTAAAAATAATTAAAAATCTTCAAAAATCTCAAAATATTATATTACATCAGTGTGTAAAAGATTTGGTGTCAAAAATTGGGTTTAGATAGGCTTTACGCTAATTACACCGTTTAATTAATAAAAAGCTTTCTAATTACGCTATTGAGCATAACTCCTAATCTAGACCTCCAACTGATGTGAAATTTTAGGGACATGTTTATAAATCAGTAACAAAGATTATTGTCCTCTCACATTTCCAAAATTCTTGTTTTATGGTCAAAAGGGCATTATGGTCAACATTAAGCAATTAACGGAAACGTGCAAACTAATCGGACAATCAACGAACCAATCACAGAGGGTTGTACTAACATATAACCTGGTCCTAATGAAGCTCTAAGGAATTTCTAAACCCATCTAAATCGGGTCAGAACTGAAGTCAAAGCAAAAGTCAAAGTTTTGCGACTTTCGGTTCCAAACCGAGCCAAAACAGAAAATTGTCGGGTCGGACATGCTTAGACATGTTCTTGCATTGATTACCAAGTTATATGAGTGGCAAAACAGGTTATACGCCTTCTACATTGCTAATTATGCGTTAATTCGAAAAACATAATTTAGTTGACTTTTTATAACATACTTTGACCCGACAAATGATCTAGTTAGAGCGGGAATCAGAGGGTGCCCTTTTAAGGGTTTATTGCCCACATAATTATCAACTTATAACTACCTTTACTTTGACTAATCACTGGACCATTAGCGATTAATCGTTAAGTGAAACCTTAATTACGACGGTTTGACTTTTAAGCTATAAACTAAGTAAAACATGATTAAGGAGGGTTAAGGAAGCTTACCAAGGTCCAATGCACGATTAGTGATGCTTAGGGGGTGGCCTTGAGCTCCAGAAATGATCAGAAGTTGAGTATGGAATGAATGATCAAAAAGTTGCAACTTAGTGCTCTATTTATATGGGTTTTAATCTCCCATGATCATGCCAAGCAAGTCTAGGATGGAACCAAGATGCTTACAAGTGCCCCTATACTCTAAAAACCATTTTAGGCAGCACATGGTATGCAAAACAAGCAATTGGAGTCGGTTAAAGGGCTGAACAGACACCTGTCTATGTTTTCTGGTTCTGGCAGTCGTAGGCGGCCCGCGTAAGGATTGGCAATAGCCTTACGCGGCCCGCGTGAGGGTGGTGGTCAGGTTACACAAGTTTTAACTTTTGCATTTTGGCCCCCGGTCCTTTTAAAACTTGTTTTAACTTCTTGTTTTGCACTTTGAGCCCTCTAAATTGATTTATAAGGGCTTCAAGACTTATACCCACTTTGTCGAGTCCTTGGTTAACTTTTGATTACCCGAAAAATCATAAATTTCATCGTTGACGCTTTTAACCCCTCATATACGAATTTTATCATAACTTTCTCATACGATAACGAAACTTGGTGAAATTTTTATCATGCATTCTAGTGAGCATAATTAATCGTTACAAAGCTTAGGGTTTGCTAAAAGGTCACTCAGAGGTATACCTTAAATAGGTTGACACAATTAACCCCTGTAGTTTGTAATCTCTGACTTTCTTTCACAATTAGTTTCATATGATCCATGAATCATTCGTTTAAGGGTATAAACATCATGCAGGGTTATTGTAAAGTATATTTATCCATTGTTGACATTTTGAACCCTTATATTCACATACTTTCCTTGTTTGTCAATTTTAGTCCCTCTAGAGTATTCTTTCACACGTTCAAAGCTTATGACACGTGTCAATACATTATAGAACGTGAATTTTCGAGGTGTTACATCCTCACCCCCTTAAAAGAAATCTCGATCTCGATATTTACTGAAATAAATCAGGGTACTTTTCTTTCATTGTGTACTCTACCTCCCACGTGTACTCGGGACCTCTACGGGCATCCCATTTTACTTTTACGATCGGTACATGCTTCCATCAAAGCTTCTTAACCTGTCAATCATCGATCGACACATGTTTTTCAACAAACTTCAAGCTCTCTTCTATGTGCACATCTGTATATGGTATGACTAGTGATTCATCAGCTAGACATTTCTTCAGATTGCAGATGTGGAATACATTGTGAATACCACTGAGCTCTTCAGGAAACCTTAACTTATAAGCAACTGATCCGACACATTTGATGATCTCGAATGGTCCTATATACCTCGGGCTTAACTTGCCCTTCTTACCAAATCGCATTACCCCTTTCCAGGGTGATACTTTAAGCAACACTTTGTCACCTACCTCGAATCTCAGAGGTTTACGCTTTAAATCTGCGTAGCTTTTCTGCCTATCACTGGCAGCTTTCAGGCGATCACGAATCTGGACAATCTTATCCGTTGTTTCAAAGACTATTTCAGGTCCTGTCAGTTGGACATCTCCAACTTCCGCCCAACAAACGGGCGTTCTGCATTTTCTACCGTACAAGGCCTCGAAAGGCGCGGCCTTGATGCTGGTATGATAGCTATTGTTATACGAGAACTCGATTAATGGCAGGTGGTTATCCCAACTACCACCTAAGTCAATCACACATGCACGAAGCATGTCTTCCAATGTTTGGATTGTACGCTCACTCTGCCCGTCCGTCTGAGGATGGTAAGCCGTACTGAAATTTAAGCGCGTGCCCAAAGATTGTTGGAAACTTTTCCAAAAATGTGAAGTGTATCTAGTATCTCTATCAAAGATAATAGACACGGGTATGCCATGTATAGATACAATCTTATCTACGTACAATTGGGCTAACATGTCGGAGCTATAAGTCTCCTTAATGGGTAGGAAATGTGCTGACTTAGTCAGTCTATCTACTATCACCCATATAGTATCATTTCCTTTCTTTGTCTTTGGTAACTTGGTGATGAAATCCATTGTCACCATATCCCACTTCCAAGTGGGTAGTTCAGGCTGTTGTAGCAAACCTGACGGCTTTTGATGTTCAGCTTTAACTTGTGCGCACGTCAGACATTTGGCCACATAAGTGGCTACAGATTTCTTCAAACCTATCCACCAATAGTTTGACTTTAGATCCTGGTACATCTTATCAGCTCCAGGATGAACAGAATATTTAGAACTACGGGCTTCCTGGAGAATAACATCCCGAAGTCCTCCATAAACTGGAACCCATATTCGTCCATTTAGCCTTAGGATTCCGTCTTTGCCATAGGATAACTGTTCTTCAGTTACTCCTAGCTTTTCAGCAGGATAGTTAACTTCCAATACAGCTTTCTTCTGTGCAGCTAACAACCTCTCATTCAAACTATTCTTTATTTCCATGCTCTTGGCATTTATTCTAATGGGTTTAACTCTTTCCTTTCTACTCAAGGCATCAGCGACTACATTCGCCTTGCCTGGATGGTATCGGATTTCACAATCGTAATCATTCAACGTCTCCATCCATCGGCGCTTCCTCATGTTTAAATCCTTTTGGTTAAATAGGTGTTGGAGGCTCTTATGATCAGAATAGATCACACACTTGATTCCATACAAATAATGCCTCTTTAGTTTTAGTGCAAATACAACGCCACCCAACTCCAAGTCATGGGTGGTGTAGTTCTTCTCGTGCACTTTTAACTGTCGAGAAGCATAGGCAATAACCTTGCCTTTCTGCATAAGCACACATCCCATACCCGTGTGCGATGCGTCGCAGTAAACCACGAATTCCTCGATACCTTCAGGCAATGTCAAAACAGGAGCATTGCTCAACTTTTGCTTGACAATATCGAAGGATTCTTGCTGCTTAGGACCCCAATCGAACTTAATATTCTTCCAAGTCAAAGATGTTAGGGGTGCAGCAATCCTTGAGAAGTTTTCAATGAAACGCCTGTAATATCCTGCCAATCCCAAGAAACTGCGAATCTCTGTGGGCGTCTTTGGCTCTTGTCAATTCATGACAGCTTCAACCTTAGCGGGATCTACCTGGATTCCGCGTTCACTAACCATATGCCCAAGAAATTGGACTTCACAAAGCCAAAATTCACACTTAGAGAATTTGGCGTAGAGCTTTTCTTGATGAAGCAGTTTCAGAATGCAATAGAGGTGCTTCTCATGGTCGGCTTGACTCTTCAAGTAAATAAGAATATCATCGATGAAGACGATGACAAATTTATCCATGTAGGGCTTGCAGACGCGGTTCATGAGGTCCATGAATGCGGCTGGTGCATTAGTGAGTCCAAAAGTCATCACTAAGAACTCGTAATGACCATAACGAGTCCTAAATGCAGTCTTATGTACATATTCATCCTTGACTTTCAGTTGATGATATCCCGACCGTAGGTCGATCTTGGAAAAGTAACTCGCTCCTTGAGGTTGATCGAACAAGCCGTCGATCCTGGGTAATGGATACCGATTCTTGATGGTAACTTTGTTAAGCTCTCGATAATCGATGCACAGACGCATCGACCCATCCTTTTTCTTCACAAACAGGATTGGTGCTCCCCAAGGAGATGAGCTAGGTCTAATAAATCCTTTGCTTAACAAATCATCTAGTTGAGTTCTCAACTCTTTCATCTCCGTTGGTGCCAATCTGTAAGGTGCTCTTGCAATAGGTGCTGCGCCAGGAATAATGTCAATCCTGAACTCCACTTGCCTATCTGGGGGTAAACCAGGTAGTTCTTCAGGGAATACTTCTGGATATTCAGAGATAATGGGTATGTCTTCGATCTTAGGCTTAGGTTCATCAATAGTTACTTGCGCCATGTAGATAACACAACCCTTCGTCAAACACCTTGATGCCTTGAGCATGGACACTTGCTCAGGCATTCCGTATTTAGTATCTCCTTGGATTGTTAAAGGCTCGCCATGAGGAGCTCTGACTACCACTTGCTTCTTAGCACAAACGATCTGGGCTTGGTTGCGAGACAACCAATCCATGCCTATTACTATATCGAAACCGGCTAATTTCAAAGGAAGTAAAGACAATGGAAAAGAATGGTTCCTAATGGATATAACACATCCATCTAACACGGTTGACGTTGTTTCTAAGGTACCATCAACTAATTCCACCTCATATTTCACACTTAAGGTTTTAACAGGTAAATTCAGCAATTTACAAAACTTATTATCTACGAATGACTTATCAGCTCCTGAATCGAAAAGCACTCTTGCATAAACATCATTTATGAGGAAGGTACCTGTGATCACATTGTCTTCCTGAATAGCTTCCTTTGCATCCATCCGGAAGACCCTTGCATTGGTCTTTTTCCCATCTTCAATCTTCCTTGCAAGTTTTGGGCAGTTGGACTTGATATGCCCTTTTTCGTTGCAGCTATAGCACGTAGCATCCTTAATTTTCTTACAATCTAGAGTTTTGTGCTCAGAAGACTTGCAAATCCCACATGCCCTTGGCAGTGATTGGGATTTCGACTCATATCTGCACTTCCCGAAGTGCTGTCTCTTGCAGATTTTACATTTGGGTTTATCACCCGACTGATGACCATCTTTCTTAGATCCAGAACTCTTTTTGTGGTCATTGTTTCCCTTGTGTTTCTTATCCGAACGTCGTGAGTTGTCATCCTCACGCTTTCTTTTCTCGGCATTTGTGTTCCTCAGCGATCTCTGTCTGACCGCGTCCAGTGTGAGGGACAAAGATATATCAGCTACAGATCTGAAAGTAGCTGGCCGAGAGGCTTTTACACTTGCCTTAATCTCTAGGGCTAAACCCCCAATGAAACGAGCTATTCTTTTGGGTTTCGGGGTCACAAGATAAGGAACCAACCTTGACATTGTATTAAAGCTCGTAAGGTAGGCTTGACAATCCAGGTTCTTCATAACCAACGACAAGAAATCAGATTCAATCTTCTCAACCTCATGCTGAGGGCAGTAGTTTTCCTTGATCAACGTCATAAACTGATCCCATGACAGATTGTACAATGGGATTTTTCCGGTAGCTTGGATTAATGACCTCCACCAAGCTAATGCCTCACCCTTGAATAACTTAGACACGAATTTCACCACATCCTTATTAGCGCAACCACTGATATCCACTACAGTGTCCATCTCATCCAACCATGTCATGCAGTCTACAGCTCCTTTTTCCCCAGTGAAATCCCTGGGTTTGCATGAAACAAAATACTTATAGGAGCAACCCTTATTACGGGGTTCTTGATTCAGTACGATCCTTTGAGATGGAACACTTTGCTGATTTGAAGAGTGACGATCGTCATCGTCTTTCTTTGGCTCTTCCTTCTTGGAGGGTGGCTTGCTGTGAGCCTCAGAATGAGTCTTAGGCTTGGAATGCGGTGCAGATAGGGTCCTAGTTCGAGTCCCGCTATATTCATTATACTACCGCTCTATTGCTTTTGTAGCAGCATTGTCTGTTAATGCTTGCAGTTCTGCACCCGCTATGTTAATTCAGGTATTATCATGATCCTCCCTTGGGTGACTGTTGATCTCATCCGAGTCAGCCATGTAGTTTGAACTGTTACATAAGATATGGACAATAATTTATTTGGGAGTTTATTATGGAATTGTCTTTTATGGCAATTCATTAACCATGGTAAACATAGACCATATTTGGTTAATTTGCTAATCATAGTTATTTAGGATTTTTATTATAATTTATCCTAATTATAAAACAATAACAGTATTATTAGTAGCACAAAAGGCCTAGTCACAGAGACAGTTCTAAATCATAAGCCATGATTTCAGAGAATCAAGGCATGAACGTTTGAACATAGTTCTTCACCTTTTTCTGACAGGGAGTCGTAGACTACTACTGTCTTTTGTCTTATATGACAATGAGTATGGCCCGTAGGCACTATATTTGTAACACCTCAAAAATTCATGTCCTATAATGTGTTGACACGTGTCATATGTTTAAAACGTATTATAGAAGGACTAAAGTTGACAAACATGGAAAGTATGTGAATATACGTATTCTAAGTGTCAACTGTGAATAAATATAATGTACTTTAACCCTACATGATGCTCATACCTTCAAACGAATAAATCATGGATCATACGAAGCTAAAAGTGAGAGATTTCAAACTACAGGGACTAAATGTGTCAACATGTTTAATTTATACCTCTGAGTGACCTTTTGACAAACCCGAAGCTTTGTAACTGTTAAACATGCTCACTAGAATGCACGATATAAATTCCATAAAGTTTCGTAATCGTATGAGAAAGTTATGATCAAATTCGTGTGCGAGGGGTTAAAGCGTTAACGTTGAAAGTTATGACTTTTCGGGCTAACCGGAAGTGTCCAGGGACTTGGTAAAATGGGTACAAGTCTTAAAGCCCTTGTAGGTAAATATAAGGGGGTCAAATTGCAAGTATTTAGCTCAGTTGCCCTTTCGAAAGGCCAAGGGACAATATGCGGAAACTTGAAAATGAAAAGGCAGATCAGAAGGGTTAAGGCGGGCCGCGTAAGGTCCATCAACACCCTTAAGCGGGCCGCATCAGGACATCAGATGCAGAAAAACAAGACAGGCTCCTGCAAACGCGCTAAACCGATCTTTTATCGACATTAATGCACCATGGGCGACCCCTAAACAGTCCTAGAGCATTAGGGACACTTGTGGGCAGCTTGTGGTGAGTGCTAGACCTTGGTGTCAACAATTTGTGGTGAAAATTCCACTATAAAAGGGCCAAGAGTTGTAACATTGTTCTTCACACCATTCTCTGCACTTCTGATCAATTCTGGAGCTCAAGCCTTCTCTCAACTGATCACATTTCGTGCATAGGACTTCAGTAAGTCTACTAATCCTTTCTTAATTGAGTTTTAGCTTAGTTTTAGCTTAAAAGTCAAACCGTCGTAATTAACGGTTGACTTTAAGATTAATCACAAATGGTCCAGTGATTACTCGAATCAAAAGTAGTTATAAGTTGGTAATTATATGGGTAATAAACCCTTAAAAGGGTTCCCCCTGATTACCACTCTAAACAGGTCAAAAGTCGGGTCAAACTTGCTAAGAAAAAGTCAACATGATACTTAAATTACAATTTTTGCATAATTAGCAATGTAGATCATATACAACCTGTTTGATCATTGTTATAACTTAGTAATAAGTGTAAGAACATGTCTAAACATGTTCAACCCGACAATTTTCTGTAAATACCCGGTTCGGAACCGAAAGTCACATAGTTTGACTTTCACTTTGACTTTCAGTTCTGAGCCGTTTAGGCATGTTTTAGAAATGCCTTAGAGCTTTATTTGGACCAGGTTACATGCTAGTATAACCCTCTGTGATTATACACTATGGTTCATTAGTTAACCGATTATTACGCATGATTCCGTTAATTGCTCAAATGTTGACCATTATGCCCTTATTACCTTAAAACGTGATTTTTGGAAATGTAAAAGAGTAGAAACTCTAATTACTGATATATAAACTTGTATGCAAAGTTTGACATCAGTTTGAGGTGTAGATTAAGAGTTATGCTCGTTAGCGTAAAATTAAGGCTTTATGTTAATTAAACGGTGTATTTAGCGTATAGCCTACTTAAACATACTTTTTGATATCAAATCTTTTACCCACTGATGTAATATATTATTTTGGGATTTTTAAAAATTTTTAATTAATTTTAGGCTGAGCATAACTCATAGTCGTAGGCTTAATCCGGTACTTGTCGGTTTGCCCTAACGGGCCATAAAATGAGTTTTACATATCTAAATGACTCCAAACCTTTTTGCTACTGATCACATATGATAAATAAATTATTTTAAGCCTTCTGGGAATATAAAAATATCAGATTTAAGTATCAAACCCGGAAATGGCCTTTAATCGCCTTTTTAAGCGTTTTTAACGCATATTATGTACTAGAAGTATTTTAAACATACAAGGGTTGATACCTACTGATATTTGAGGCAAATTATAATATTTTAACAGTAAGCAAAGTTTGTTAAACTCAGACTTCAGTTTTGAGCTTTTCGGCTTATGTGAAATTACCAAAATACCCATACGGGGCATAGTTTGGTTATAATTGATAAATTTCACATATGTACTTTATCCTACTGTTATAACTCATTAATTTGAGTATGTTTACTGATTACATCAGACCTGTAACTCAGTTAAACACTTAAATCCTTTTACAACCTTTAAAATGACCAAACTACCCCTACGGGGCCTAGTTTGTGTTTAAACACGTTTCGGGCATAATGAAAGACATCTTACTGATGTCACGACATATTTGAGGCATAATTAACTTAGGAAACCTGTATATAACTCTCATGAATACCCGTCACGCTTATTACGCGTACGGTTCAGTTTATGTAACAAGTTTACATAAATTAGCCGAAACGGGTCAAACCTTAACGGTTTTATCTCAAAATCCAGAATGTGAATAATAAACCCATATTAAACAAGTCTTCAAACTTGTCAGGTCTAAATCACATTCTATTCGGTCTTCGCTTAAATCGTGCGTACGAACCGTATCTTTGAAACTAGACGGTCTAAGCTTAAGCTTAATTAAAGACCCGTTAGGATTCTAATAGGTTATTATAAAACCTTCGTTCCAGATTAGGAGGACCAGTAAAAGCTACGTGCAATTTTCTTATTGTGATTTATACATTGCTCAGGTAAATACTTTTAACTTATTTTCCCTATACGGGCTTGGGTTACGGTATATAGCATACCGCTTGATCGAGCATCAAATCCTCCACCGTTGAGTGGGTAATTGACTAATTTGATCGGCTCATTTAAACAGTCTTGTTACTTAAAGCCTTTGGGGGGTTAATGACCATGTCTCGGATATCCTTGGCATCATTTTACGAAATGGCCACGACTTAAGCGGTGGGTGTAGGCGTACACCCGTCAGTGCACAAAAGAATATTGTGGTGTGTCTATTGATCTTTAACCCGGACTTGATCCGGGCTACTGAACGCACAAGGAATATGTAATTCGTTCACAAGATTATATATTTAAATAATTCTCCCAAGTTAAATAAAAATGTGTAGGATCGAGAATCGATCTGAACGAGTCTTCAGAAGAGCTCTAAACTGATTCAAAGGCGGAATTCGATGAATCAGAGATTGTATCAGCTTGATATTCACTATTAACTGTCTCTTATATTGATTCTAGAATGTTTACAGACGAGGAGACACTTCGGCAGCACTTCGGCACCGGAATCCAAAAGTTACAAATGAAATGACAACATGACCTATTTATAGGAAGACCAGGTCATCTGAGCTTCATACGAACTGGACAAACCCCAGTTCGTATGAAGTGACCACTTCGTTTGAACTTCCACTTCGTTTGAACATCCACTTCGTTTGAACATCCACTTCGTTTGAACATTCATGCGAACTTGACATCATTCTTGTTCAGATCCGCAACGAATTCAAGACTCGATATAAGACGAAGTCGACAGACGCATGCACCAACAGACTCCCCCTCGAATGTTGACGAGTCTTAAGTGTCGATTCTTCAACGTCTTCAGTCTTTATCAGTCTGAACGTGTAAGCATCCTCAAACTTTATCTCTTTCTCCTCTTTAGCATAAACAGACTCCCCTCGAACAATCTTTCCTTGGATGTTGATTGCAGTTTGACTTTCACAGAATCAGGATCATGACCTGGCTCTATACTCAGACTTCAGAATCCAGGCTATCCTGCACATCCTCTACCCAAAAGTAAATTTTCACAAATTTAACATTTTACAAAATTTATACAACCAAACTCTCCCTCAAATTTATTCAGGATGATTTAACAATGTTAATAACTGATGAACCACATGTAGATAAAAATTCAAAATCTTTTCTCATTTATACACACACTCTCCCTCACCACATGCTCATCATGTTTAGCACTAGGAATTTTGAAAATCAGTTATCCAACTTCAGTTGTCGAAAATCTTTTTGGATTTTTCAAAATTTATGCTAAAACACACTGAAAATCTTTTTGGATTTTTTAATGAAATGAAATACAGTAAAGAAATTTTTACAGACAATATTTTTGTGAGTTTGTGTAAGAGGATCATATCAGCTTCTGAGACAAATCACCAACACCGTTAAGCTTCATTACATTTTAAGCTCTAAACAATTCACTTAGATTGTCAGTATACTGATCCACTTAAATTTTCACACAAAGTTCAACTCCTTCGAGATATGATATTAATGTATTAAGAACTTAAACTCAATCGCGTGTCCCACCTCAGAATATACTCCCGTATCCAGATCCCAATATTCAGTCTTACAGGTAATAATGACACAAATGATATCTGTAGGGGTTAATAAATTATGAAGAATCATGAGAGCTCAGGTCAGAACTACCGTTCAGCAGAGAGATCATGACTCAACTTTTGGGTGTGTCCCCTTTAGAGGATTTTTTTTACAACAGCATTGCTAAGCAATTTTATTGTCTTATCATATATGCTGAGGGTGATGCTATGTTTCAAGCATTGCAGAAAGTATTATTCGAGGACTAGGTCAGAACTTCCATTCAGCAGAAGTCCAAGAATAATACCCCAGATATCACTGAGTATAAAGACCTAGTATATCAGAAAAAGAAATCTTTCAAACAAGATTTCGGGGGTTACCCATATATCCGAGAGATGTTTCCCCACGATATAAGCAAGTTTGAAATTTAGGTTTATATCTCGTCACAATCTACTAAATGTGCAAAAACCTACTGGCACATCATCAGTGAGACCGTTTATCACTTTTAACTTTCCAATTCTTTAGCATGTTGTGATCGTCCACTGATGTATTATCATTTCCTCTTCTTGAAAACAAAACTCATTTTTGTTTTATCATGTTTTTGTCTTTTTCAAATTTTCAAATGTTTTTGGATTTTCTAAAAATTCTTACTCCCCCTAAAATGCAAACACATTTTAGGAAATTTGAAAACAAACTGTACAATAAAATGACAACCAATATCGAATCACCTCAATTCGCCATTCACTTGGCATAAACAATCAGAACTCCCCCTCACAACAAACCATTTTCTCATTAAGATTTCAAAACACTTAAGTTTGTTTTAATCAAAATGATTTTTCCGGAAAATAAGTTTGTTTTTACCACTTGTAAAGTTGGGGATGTGGTTCATCATTTTGTCTTCAACCACTTGTAGAAAATCAAGTACAAATTAATGTCCCTGATTTACCACTTGTACGAAAAATCCAACTAAGAAAGATAGATGCCGATTCCTGCTCCACGCTTACAAACCTGGGAGCTCCGGCAAGTCAGGTTTTTCATTTAAACAGATTCACCCAAGCCTGACTGTCCTTGGGTGATTTTGAATTCTTGTTCAACAATGGTGGAAAATTTGCATCATCCATTGTTAGACCATAATTCTCAACTTTTACCTCAACACATGGCTCTTCTGGCTTTACCACACCAGATTCATCGCCTGATCGTGGCTTGTCTGACTTTAACGAGTCAGATTCATTGCCAACAACTGGCTCCTTTGTTTCCGGAGAAACAAATTCATCGCCAGGAAGTGAATTCTCCACTTTCTTTTTCTTCCCTTTCGTCCTCAGATTTGTATCTGATGAATCCATTTTGCTAGATTTATCATTCTTTGGAGAGCAAAACGATTTATCAGAACTGTTATTAGCTTTGACGGCTGAATCCGAGGACAAAATCCTTTCGAGATACTCTCTCGCCTTCTTCCTCTTCTTCCTCAGTCTGTCTTTTTGCCCCTGCGAAAGCTTCACTTTCGGTTTTAGAACTTTCTGTTCTTGAACTTTAGGTTCTTGAACTTTCTGTTCCTTGGGCTTTGCTTTGACATTGACTGGTTTCTTTGCCATTTTCTAAGATTCAGCCCTCGATCTTCCCTTTGATCTCATTGGGCAATATCTGGTAATGTGGCCTCTGATTTGGCAGTTATAGCATCTTCTCGTCTCATAACTCCAATTCTGGCAGTTAACAGCAATGTGTCCTCTCACACCACAAGTATAACACACTCTGTTATCGTACCAATCACCACATTCAGATCATAGCACTGTTTGGCTTGGTGATAATCATTTCTCCTCTTGTTTGCTGGATTTGACTTTTGAGCACTGTGGTCAAACCTGCACCACTTATTACCAACAGTTTTTGAGTTATGATTTTCCAATTTTTGTGGTTTTTTATCACGATTGGATGATTGAACTGATGAGCTTTTATTTTCTTTTTGAACATTTTTCGGTTTTTTATCCTTTTGTTTTTGTTCCACATTCTTCTTTACAGGTTTTTGCGATGAGCATTCACCTTTTTCAGTAGAATGTAAAACAGTTTCTTTAAACATTTCATTTAATTTCAAGAATATTTTTCTTTTTTCAATTTCATCATCAGTTTACTCATCACAATCTTCAATTTTGACTTTGTCAAAATTTGTGACATTGTCACTTATTAGAACAGAATTGATCAGTTTTGGACAAGGAATCGAAGAAGTATTCGCAAAACCTTTCAATTTCTCTTCAAGTTTTTTGATTTTATTCCGAGCATTTTCAGCTTCTTTTTCAAGTCGAATAATCGTCTGAAGATGAGAGTTTATTGTACTTTGTTTTTCAATGTTATTCTTGCTAAAAACAGATCTCTGATCTTCAAGAATCTTTATTTGACTTTGAAATTCTTTTTCAGATTTTACTTTTTCATTTTCAAAAAAATTTATTTTCTTTTCAAATTTTTTTTCATTTTCTTTCAAATTGTTGTTTTCTAATGTCAAACTGTCCAAATCACTTAACAGTTTGACATTTTCAGATTTCAATATCTCAAAATGTTTATGCAATTCAAGAATCTGTTTATCATCAGCTTTCTTCTCATCCTTGAAAGTTGAAATTTCTTTAACCTGTTCCTTCAAATCTTTGATTTCCAATGTCAAACTTTCCACATCCTTCAAAAGTTTGTCATTGTCAGCTTCAAATTTATCACATTTAGAACATACTGATTCAGTATTTGAAGATCCAAGCTTTTCAGATTCTTCATTCTTTGAAATTTTCTCTGTCTCTTTCCAGAATGTTCCTACACAAAAAATTTTAACGAAATCAAGAGGATTCGCATTCTTATCAATATAACAACCCCTCTTAATGTCATAGTTCATGACATTTTTTTGCTGCAAGACACACACATATTCTTTTATCTATTTCAACAATTACATTCAAACTTATGTTCTCAAGGTTTCTTTTTATTTTATCCATCAATTCTCTTTTCTTATTATCATTCTCATAACTGTGTGTTTTGAGCTTTTTGAAGAGCTCTGATGGACGTAATTTTGAGAACCCAGAGAAACCAGAATTCAATTTTAGATTTTTCAAAATATCATCCCATTCTGCAGGTAATGCATCTGCAAGCTTTGATACTTTTTCAGCATCTGTCAACTTTATCTCATATATTTTCAATTTGTCCAGTAAATAGTTAAATCTGCTTTCCAACTCCTCCAATGTCTCATTCTTTTTACACAGAAAATTTTC
Organism: Helianthus tuberosus; assembly: GCA_030545235.1. Taxonomy (NCBI): domain Eukaryota; kingdom Viridiplantae; phylum Streptophyta; class Magnoliopsida; order Asterales; family Asteraceae; genus Helianthus; species Helianthus tuberosus. Next base: position 38,738,677 of record CM060435.1, on the reverse strand, counting down.
AAGTCGCATAATCCAAATCCTTTTATCATCTTGTTCATAACTGCTATACCAACCATATCCATCATTTAATCATTCAATATGATCATTTTCTTTTTCATCAAATATTTTCGCCATATTTCAACCACAACCTGTTCAAGCGAAATACCAAGTTCAAACTATATCCTCTTTCAAACGAACTGACGAAATCCAAACGAACTGGATTTTACGCGAACGGAGGTTCAAATTCACTTCGTATGAACTGAACTCTCAAACGAACTGATGAATCACCCTTCGTGCGAACTTGATCAAACCTCAAACGAACTGAGAATTGATGCGAACTGGATTGTTTTCCAACAATCTGAACTGTTCACACGAACTGATCTGAAGTTCAAGTTCAAACGATCTCAGGTTCACACAAACTGCGTTCTCCAAACGAACTAAACCGAACCTCAAACGAACTGAAATCTTCACACGAACTCGGATTAAACTTCAGACGAACTGGAAGTTTACTTCATGTGAACTGAGGGTAATTCCAAACGAACTGAACTGATCTCTCACACAAACTAATGGTTCAAACGAAGTGGAAATTTCAAACGATTTAACTTTCAAACGGACTGAAAGTAAATTTCACACGAACTGGACCTTTTTATGCGAACTGAAAGTCAATTTCATACGAACTGGACCTTTTCATGCGAACTGGACTTCAATTTCATATGAATTGGACCTTTTCATGCGAACTGGAAGTCAATTTCATACAAACTGGACCTTTTCATGCGATCTGGACTTCAATTTCATACGAACTGGACCTTTTCATGCGAACTGGAGTCAAATTTCAAACGAACTGGATCTGATTCATACGAAATGAAATCCGATTTCAAACGAAGTGAAACAATTTTGAACAATTTGATGAGTTTTTGTCAAAATTGATATCCTAGGCTTATACTACAACATATTCCGATCACAATGAGGTGAATTTCGTTCAAAATTGTCCACTGATTCGTTGTAAATCTGAGTTCGAAGTTCTGTTCGTGGAAATGTATCAAGCTTCAAACGAACTGATCGTTTTTTTTATCAAATTGATTGAGTTTTACTTTGAATTTAGGCCTGAAACTTTTACAGATTGATTAAAACATAATTTCGCTTGTTATGAGCAAAAATCAGTTCATTTTATCTGAAAAATCTCGTTTTACTTAAAAAAAATGTGACAGAAAGGTGTAGAAGCAGAAATTTCATGAAATCAAAGCTGAAAAACCAAGAGCTCCTCCTCCTGAGCTCTGATACCACTTGTAGGATCGAGAATCGATCTGAACGAGTCTTCAGAAGAGCTCTAAACTGATTCAAAGGCGGAATTCGATGAATCAGAGATTGTATCAGCTTGATATTCACTATTAACTGTCTCTTATATTGATTCTAGAACGTTTACAGACGAGGAGACACTTCGGCAGCACTTCGGCAGCACTTCGGCACCGGAATCCAAAAGTTACAAATGAAATGACAACATGACTTATTTATAGGAAGACCAGGTCATCTGAGCTTCATACGAACTGGACAAACCCCAGTTCGTATGAAGTGACCACTTCGTTTGAACTTCCACTTCATTTGAACATCCACTTCGTTTGAACATCCACTTCGTTTGAACATTCATGCGAACTTGACATCATTCTTGTTCAGATCCGCAACGAATTCAAGACTCGATATAAGACGAAGTCGATAGACGCATGCACCAACAAAATGTTTATGCCACGTGCATCCAAACCAATTTTAAATCATTTTCCAAAATGAGTCAGTTGATTGTATTTACCAGTGTAAACTGACGTATTTTCCCAAAAAGATTAAATGCAGGTACTATGCGTAATTGGCTGGGATTTCTCCTTAGCATCATTAGAAGTCTCGCAAGCTTAAGATGCCTGAAGTCTGTTGAACTATTGATTTTATTTTGTTTCCGATCCATCTGTGGATAAACATCCGAATATTGTGACATTTGACATTACAATATTAAATTCGATTGTATTATATCTTTTAAAATTGCTTCCGCTGTGCATATTAAATATTGTGTTGTTTGACTATTATGTTGCCAACCACGTCACGATACTCCCCCACCGGGCCCACCGGTGATACGTGGAAATCGGGGTGTGACAATATTACCAATGGATGGTCAACATATGATCATTTTAATTGATGATTTAAACCCATGATTTATAGATCATCTGGTTAGGATAAGAATCTTTTGAAGAATCCTAATATAAGAATGGCGTGTGTGATTTTAACGAATCACGTCTGCCAGGAGTGTTAACATGTTTTCAGATGTTAACAGGGATTCGAATATTTTAAACAGGTCTTACCATCTTGGCCAAGTCTTATAATGACATGCAGGCTAGGTTACACTTTTAAGATTCTTGTTCAATATTTAATGGGCAGATTATTTTAAAAGGAATGATTTTTGATTTGTTTATTTCATGTATAATATATTTATGCATATAATGACAAAAATGAAAATTTTTAAATATAACATTCCATTAAACATTAAAAGAAGTACACATTGCCCTAAACGGGACTTTTAACAGAAATAACTTGCCCACGCAGGGGCTAAACTGAAATACAAGTCCTCGCAGGGACCAATTACTAAAATAGATGTCTACGCAGGGACTAAAAAAAACAAGTCCACGCAGGGACTAAGTACATAGACAAATGTCCACGCAGGGACTTAATTGAATCAAGAATATACAATAATACATATAGGGATTTAATGATCCCTCTTCTTTCCCCATTAACAAGCTTGCTAGGCCCTTGAGGAAACCCCGGTTGTTCCTATGTTCTTCCTGAAAGTCTCGTTCCACCCTTCTTAGTCTTTGGAGGATTTCCTCCTGTTCCGGTGGGGAAAACCGTGGTGTCTGCGGCTGGTGCTGAAACGGTGGTCGAGCAGGTATTTGATACCCATGAGTTGGGTATCCCACTCCCTAAGTGGCTCCATATGGTCCTTCAGGATGAAGGGCGTTGTAGTTTGCCGCTACTTGATATGGGTCGGCTTCAGCATAGTTGTAGTGAGTGTGAGTCGGCTGCTCAAACGGATTGTACGCCGTTGAACCGGCGTATGTAGGAATCGGGTTATCAAAACCCAATGGTGGCGGTGGTGGTGCAATTGGTGCAGAATTCACCTCTAAAACTGGGTTTGAAGGTTCACCCATTTGTGGATCTTCATGCTGTGGCGGATAGTGACTGCCACTTGAGTGATGGGGGTGCTAAAGTGAAAACCCCCTCCTCGCGCGGATATTCGTGCGCCAGTTCTCCTACACCTTGGTGGTTCTAGAGGTGCTTGATGAACTGGCGGCGGTGGAGGCGGTGGTGAATCCTTGGAGGGATCCTGCTGCTGTTGCTGCTGTGGGTTATGAGAGGGAGTAAAATGCCACTCATACTGGTTGAACCTTGCTTGGTAACTGTCTGGACCACGGTAGGGTGATCCGTGGAAGGATGATCCATCAGAGATATCGATGGGATAGTTGGGTGTCCCAGATGGTGGTTCAACTGGATCTGTGTCCTCATCCATGTCCATTGCATGGTCTCCTGAGAAATGGTCTTCAGGTCCGAGTGGGTTAAAACCCACTGGTTCTTCTATATAGTTTGCCGGGTTGAATCGGCCCTGAAAGACAGGAGTGGGGTCGCCAAAGGAACGGTGCAAAACGGACCGCTGCAACGGCAAGAAGGAATGGCGGGAGTCTTCGGGCTCGTTTTCTGAGTGCGGCCCAAAGGAGTGACGATAGGGAGGTGTTGAGCTATACAAGATAGATCGTCTAGCGGGCTCTAAATGGGTCCTCCAGTTTCCCTGAGGATCGGCACTCATAGTTGTAGAAGGAGTCCGCCGGTGTGAAGGCCCGACTTCGTGATCATTGGGGGCGTTGATTGGCCCCTTACCTCGTCCTCCTCTTCGGAATCTTGGTGGCATTTCCTGTCAAAACAAATGAAAGATACAAAAAAGAAATATAGAGGACAAAGTTAGAATTAAAAACAATTTGGATTAGTCCTATATTCTTTGTCTAGACTCGAAAGTTTGGGAATGTGCAATTGTGTCACTGAGATTAAACACAAAAGGCTAGTTTTTAATTCACTCAGTGTTGGCTCTGATACCAACCTGTCACACCCCGATATTTCCACGTTTTACCGGTGGGCCCGGTAGGGGAGTATCGTGACGTAGTTGATATCATTATAATCAAACAACACAATATTTAAATGCACAGCGGAAGCAAAAGATAGATTCATTTCAACCAAATAATATTGTAATATTAAGTATCACAAGTAGTTGAAAATAATCCACAGGTGGATCAAAATAAAGAGAAAACATTGTTCAACAGTTTTATGTCATCCAAGCTTGCGAGACTTATTGTTGATGCTAAGAGAAAGCCAGCCTATTACGAGTAGTACATGCACTTAACCTTTTTGGGAAAATACGTCATTTTACACTGGTAAATACAATTAACTGACTCATTTTGAAAAGGTTTAATAAAATTGATTTGAATGCACGTGGCACAAACTTTTATAAATTGGGATAATTATTTGAATATAATCCTGTAAAAGAATTACATGTTTCTTATGCGTTCAGTAGCCCGGTTCGTACCGGGTTAAAGATCAATAGACACACCACATTATTTATTTAGGCACTGACGGGTGTACGCCTACACCCCGTGCTTAGGTCGTGGCCATTTCGTAAAATGATGCCAAGGATATCCGGGACATGGTCATTAACCCCCCAAAGGCTTTAAGCAAACAAAACATTTCCAACGGAGCATATCAATGGTTTAACCTCTATTCTATTAAAGATTCAATGCCCGACCAAGCGGTATTTTATATACCATACCACAAGCCCGTATAGGGAAAATAAGTTAAAAGTATTTACCTTTGCAAGTAATAATCATAACAAGCAAGTGCACGTAGCTTTTACTGGGTCTCCTATTCTGGAACGAAGGTTTATAATAACCTATTAGAAATCTAACGGGTCTTTAATTAAGCCTAAACTTAGACCGGTTAGTTTTAAAGGAAGATACGGTTCGAACGCATGATTAAGCGAAGACCGGAATAGAATGTGATTTAGACCCGACAAGTTTAAAGACTTGTATAATACGGGTAAACTAAACACATTCTGGATTTTGAGATAAAAATGATAAGGTTCGACCCGTTTCGGCTAATTTATGCAAACTAGTTACATAAACCGAACCGAACGCGAATAACGCATAACGGGTAACCGAATGAGTCACTAACAGGTTTCCTAAGTTAATATGCCTTAAATATGTTGTGATATCAGTAGGATACCTTCCATTATGCCCGAAACGAGTTTAATCTCAATTTAAGCCCCGTAGGGGTATTTTGGTCATTTTAAAGATTATAAAATAGATTAATTAAAATTCTGAGATTCAGGTCTGAAATAATCAGTAAAAAAACTTAATTTAATAGGTCCTATCAGTTGGTGATAAGTATTATATGACAAAATGGTTTTAAACCCATACTATGTGTTTAATACGCGTAAAAAGCCGTTTTAAGCGATTTCCGGGTTATACAGGAAATCTAAGTTTTCTGATCAGGTTATAAAGTTCAAAATACTTCATTTATTATATAAAATCAGTACCAATTGGATTGGTGTCCAAATATTATGTAAAACTCATTTTACAAGCAAAAAGGGTATAATCGGTAATTACCGAATTAAGGCAATAACCTTAGGTTATGATCAGTTTAAAAATAATTAAAAATCTGAAAAAATCTCAAAATATTATATTACATCAGTGTGTAAAAGGTTTGGTGTCAAAAATTGGGTTTAGATAGGCTTTACGCTAATTACGCCGTTTAATTAATAAAAAGTTTTCTAATTACGCTATTGAGCATAACTCCTAATCTAGACCTCCAACTGATGTAAAATTTTAGGGACATGTTTATAAATCAGTAACAAAGATTATTGTCCTCTCATATTTCCAAAATTCTCGTTTTATGGTCAAAAGGGCATTATGGTCAACATTAAGCAATTAACGGAAACGTACAAACGAATCGGACAATCAACGAACCAATCACAGAGGGTTGTACTAACATATAACCTGGTCCTAATGAAGCTCTAAGGCATTTCTAAACCCATCTAAATCGGGTCAGAACTGAAGTCAAAGCAAAAGTCAAAGTTTTGCGACTTTCGGTTCCGAACCGAGCCAAAACAGAAAATTGTCGGGTCGGACATGCTTAGACATGTTCTTGCATTGATTACCAAGTTATATGAGTGGCAAAACAGGTTATACGCCTTCTACATTGCTAATTATGCGTTAATTCGAAAAACATAATTCTGTTGACTTTTTATAACATACTTTGACCCGACAAATGATCTAGTTAGAGCGGGAATCAGAGGGTGCCCTTTTAAGGGTTTATTGCCCACATAATTATCAACTTATAACTACCTTTACTTTGACTAATCATTGGACCATTAGCGATTAATCATTAAGTCAAACCTTAATTATAACGGTTTGACTTTTAAGCTATAAACTAAGTAAAACACAATTAAGGAAGGTTAAGGAAGCTTACCAAGGTCCAATGCACGATTAATGATGCTTAGGGGGTGGCCTTGAGCTCCAGAAATGATCAGAAGTTGAGTATGGAATGAATGATCAAAAAGTTGCAACTTAGTGCTCTATTTATATGGGTTTTAATCTCCCATGATCATGCCAAGCAAGTCTAGGATGGAACCAAGATGCTTACAAGTGCCCCTATACTTTAAAAACCATTTTAGGCAACACATGGTATGCAAAACAAGCAATTGGAGTCGGTTAAAGGGCTGAACAGACACCTGTCTGTGTTTTCTGGTTCTGGCAGTCGTAGGCGGCCCGCGTAAGGATTGGCAGTAGCCTTACGCGGCCCGCGTGAGGGTGGTGGTCAGGTTACACAAGTTTTAACTTTTGCATTTTGGCCCCCGGTCCTTTTAAAACTTGTTTTAACTTCCTGTTTTGCACTTTGAGCCCTCTAAATTGATTTATAAGGGCTTCAAGACTTATACCCACTTTTTCGAGTCCTTGGTTAACTTTTGATTACCCGAAAAGTCATAAATTTCATCGTTGACGCTTTTAACCCCTCGTATACGAATTTTATCATAACTTTCTCATACGATAACGAAACTTGGTGAAATTTTTATCATGCATTCTAGTGAGCATAATTAATCGTTACAAAGCTTCAGGTTTGCTAAAAGGTCACTCAGAGGTATACCTTAAACATGTTGACACAATTAACCCCTGTAGTTTGTAATCTCTCACTTTCTTTCACAATTAGTTTCGTATGATCCATGATTCATTCGTTTAAGGGTATAAACATCATGTAGGGTTATTGTAAAGTATATTTATCAATTGTTGACATTTTGAACCCTTATATTCACATACTTTCCTTGTTTGTCAATTTTAGTCCCTCCAGGGTATTCTTTCACACGTTCAAAGCTTATGACACATGTCAATACATTATAGGACGTGAATTTTCGAGGTGTTACAGTAGGTCTGGATGCTTTCACATTTCCCTTGACTTCTGGAGCTAGACCTCCAATAAAATGTGTTATGCGCTTTGGTTCCGGGGTGACCAAGTAAGGAACCAATCGGGACATGGTGTTGAAGCTTGTAACATACGCTTGACAATCCAAGTTCTTCATGACCAAAGTCAAGAAGTCGGTCTCAATTTTCTCCACCTCATGTTGTGGACAAAAGTTTTCTTTGATCAATGCAACAAATTGATCCCAAGTCAAATTATATAACGGAATCTTCCCTGTAGCTTGGATTAACGACCTCCACCAAGCTAAAGCTTCACCTTTAAATGACTGTGAAACAAACTTCACAATGTCCTGTTTACCACAACCACTGATGTCAACCATGGTATCCATCTCATCGAGCCATGTCATACAATCAATGGCTCCCTTTTCTCCTATGAAGTCCCTTGGCTTGCATGAGACAAAATACTTGTAAGAACAGGTTTTAACACGTGGTTCCTGATTAAGCACGATCTTCTTAGACGGGACACTCCTTTGGTTTGATGAATGATGAAATTCATCTTTGTGAGATGTATGAGTCTTGGAAGGTGGTTTCGTATGAGGTACAGACTGAGTCCTGGTGCGAGTACCGCTTGATTCTTTAAACTGTCTGTCAAGGGCTTGAGTAACAACATTATCTATTAACGCTTGTAGGTCTGCACCAGCTACATTAACTCTGGTGGTATCATTTCTCTCCCTGGGGTGACTGTTAACCTCATCTGATTCAGCCATATAGCTTGATTGCTACATAAAAAAATGATGACAATGATTTATTCAGAAGTCTTATTATGGAATTGTCATTTTTTTGACGATTCATTAACCATGGTAACTTTAAACCATATTGGTTAATTTGGTAATTTAATCTATTTAAATTTTATTACAACTTATCCTAGTTTTAAACTATTATGGGTGTTAAAGTGGCACACAAAAGGCCTTGTCACAAGGACAGTTTTAAATTATAAGCCATGATGTTATAAGATCGAGGCATTAAGGTTTGAACATAGTTCATCACCTTTTCTTGACAGGGAGTCGTAGACTACAGCTGTCTTTTGTCTTTTAGGACAATAGATATGGCCCGTAGGCATTTCATCACTAATGGATATTTAAATTAGGTAAGAATAAGGAATTGGAATAATCCAATGCAAGGATGACTAGTGTGATTTTATCAAACCACATTTGCCAGGAGTGCTAACATGTTTTCAGATGTTAACAAGGATTTGAATCTTAAAAAGGTTTTACCATTAGGGCCATGTCTAAAATGACATATAGCTAGGTTACACCTTCAAGATTTTTCCTTTAATATTGAATGGCAGATTAATTATAAAATGGAATGATATTTTGATTTATTTCATATAATATATTCATACATATAACGACAAATGAAATTTAAATTTAAACATTTCATTAAATTGAAAGAAGTACATAACTGCCCTAAACGGGACTTTTAAAGAAATAACATTGTCCACACAGGGACTAAAATAAGAAATACAAGTCCTCGCAGGGACTAAATACATACATAAAAAATGTCCACACAGGGACTTAATTGAAATAAATAACAATACAATAAAATAAGGATTTTTAATAATCCCTCTTCTTCTTCCCCTTTATAAGGTTTGCCAAACCCTTCAGTAGACCGTGGCGGCTCCTACGCTCCTCATCTACCTGTCGTTCCACCTGGTTCAACCTTTGTAGGATCTCCTGCTGTTGCGGTGGTTGAATCTGTGGCGGCTGCTGTTGCGGAGGTTGAGGAGGTGGTGGGTATTGATACCCATATGCTGGGTACCCAGTTGGGTACGCAGCTTGAAAGGGTCCTCCAGGGTAGAGAGCATTGTAGTTCACCGCCTCGAGGTACGGGTCAACATCAGGGGCATTGTTGTAATTGTAACCCGAATAAGCTTGCTGCTCAAATGGGTTATACGCCGCTGCACCGTGGTAAGAAAGAATTGGGTTATCATAACCCATGTGCGGTAGTGGTGGTGCGACTGGCGCAGAGTCGACTTCAGAAACTGGGTTTGAAGGCCCACCCATTTGCGGGTATTCGTACAACGGCGGGTAGTTGCTGTTGCTTGAGTGTTGGAGGTGCTGAAGTGAAATCCCCCACGCACGGACATCCGTGCACCTGTTCTTCTACGCCTCAGTGGTTCTGGAGGCAGTTGCTGCTCTGGCACTGGTGGTGGTGGCGGTGGCGTAACCACCTGAAAATGCGGGTCCTCAGAAGGGACCTGTTGGTGTGATGGTGAGTAGTGGTGAGGGGGAGTGTACTCGCACTTGTATGTAGCCCATCTCTCAGCGAAAATGTCTGGGCCCTGTAAGGCGAACCATGAAAGGATGATCCGCTGGATATATCAATGGGATGCGTCGGCGTCCCAGACGGTGGTAGCTCGGGGTCAGGATCCTCGTCCATCTCCATATCTTGCATCTCAGGATAATGATCAGCTGGCCCCAAAGGGTTTGGACACTCTGGTTCTTGAACCTGGTTCATCGAATTGAACCGGCTTTGGAAAAAGGGTGTCGGGTCCTGGAAGTCACGGTGCGAACCCGAATGCTGCAAAGGTATGAAGGAATGGTGCGAATCGCTATGCTCCTCGTCTTGATGAGGTCCGAACGAGTGATGGTAAGACGGGGAGGAACTGAGGGAGACTTTTATGATAATTATTTGAAATAAATTTGTGGGCGTATGCATTTCTCTTTTGAATTAATATTCCCACTCAAAAAATGAAAAAGTAAAGTTTGTTTGTTATTGGGTATTTCTCATGATTTTCAACGAAATGATACTTAAACATTTTATATTGCAGATAATATATAGTTAGACTTTTTTATATCGCGGATATTGTCATACTAGTTTTCCTTTATTTTATATTTCCGGCCACGACTCAGATCGCAGGGCCGTCTCTGAAAATGATAAAAAGACTTTTGGGCCTCGCGCGAGATAAAAAAAATTGGGCCCTTCCCTATAATATAAACTTATCAGTCATATATAAAAAAACCACAATACGACGATAATTGTTAAAAAAAATAAACAAAATAAAAGTAGTGTAGCAAAAAGAAGTGTAATATGTGTAAAGATATACAAATTAGTTTGAAAATACGGACCTTTTCATACAAATAAAATTAATAAAATTAAATATTGAGTTCTTCTAAGTTTATATTGTAAATAGTTAAATGAGAAATAAAAAACCTACAATTTTAAATAAGAAAACATGTAAAGTTTGTTATGTAAATGGTTAAATGAGAAGAAAAAAATGAAAGAACTTGCAAATTTAGGAACGTAAAAATTCAAATGTTAAAATCAGAATTAAAACTAAAAAATAAGCTTACAAAAGTTACAATTGCTGTGAGTGCAGAAGCCAATCAAGCTGAAATTAGCCCCTTTGAGGCCCAAAGCCCAAACAAAAACAGAATATGAAGAAGCCAAAACAACCACAGTGGGATTCGAACCTTGAACAGCCAACTCTCAGGCAATTTCCGCATCCACTAAGCTAAAGTTGAGTTTGTATACTTAATACTACAAAACGTTTATATATAAAATATGAGTGGGGATCCTGCGGAAAGTGTGTTTTTCCTAGAAAGTCTAGGAAACGATCTTGGTCATCCAATGGGTGTGTTTAATAGTTGAGATCATCTTGGTGTGTCACACCCCGATATTTCCACGTATCACCTGTGGGCCCGGTGGTGAGTATCGTGACGTAGTTGATATCATCATAGTCAATTAATCACAGTTTAATGCACACCAGAAGTCTAAAAGTATTTATACAAACCGAGTTGAAAGTATAATAAAATATTACACAACTGATTATAAGTGGATCCACAGGCGGATCTAAAACAGAAAGAAATATTGTTCAACAGATTTTAAGTATCAAAAGCTTGCAAGACTCTTTATTTAATACTCAGGAGTTCCAGCCCATTACGCGTAGTACCTGCACTTAGTCTTTTTGAAAAATATGTCAGTTTACACTGGTAAATACAATTAACTGACTCTTTTGAAAATATTTAAGAAAAATTGATTTGAATGCACAAGGCACAAATATTCTTTTATAACTTGGGACAATTATTAAAATAATCTTGTATACAGATTTATATGCTTGTCGTTCGTTCAGGACCCGGGATGGAAGTCGGGACAAGATTAATAAACACACCACATAATATAAACCCACGGCGAGTTATCCTCAACAAGCGGGTATATCTTTTTACATACGCAACTGTCAGGTGTATGCCTACACCCCGTGCTTAAGTCGTGACCATTTCAAATGAATGAACCAAGGATATCCAGGACACGGTCATTAACCCCCCAAAGGCTTAGATCAAACAAAACAGATTAAAATGGGTTCTCTCAATGATTTAACCACTAATCGATTAAAGATTCAATACCCGACCAAGCGGTAATAATTTACCGTATCCCAAGCCCGTATAAGGGAAATAAGTTAAAAGTATTTACCAGAGCTAAAATATAGTTTTATTCTCAGCCGTATATCAAATCAGCAAGTACAATTAGCTTTTACTGGGCTCCTAATCTGGAACGAAGGTTTTAATAACCTATTAGATTCCTAACGGGTCTTATTTAACTTATAACTTAGACCGGTTAGTTTTAAAGAAAGGATTACGGTTCAAAACACAAGATTAAGCGAAGACCGGATTAGAATGTGATTTAGACCCAACAAGTATGAAGACTTGTATAAAATAGGTAAACTAAACACATTCTGGATTTTGAAGTAAAAATGATAAGGTTTGACCCGTTTCGGCTAATTTATGCAAACTAGTTACATAAACCGTACCGAACGCGTATTTGCATAACGGGTAACTGAATGAGTCATGTACAAGTTCCACAAGTTAATATGCTTTGAATATGATATGATATCAGTAGGATATCTGCCATTATGCCCAAAACGAATTTAAAACCAATTTAAGCCCCATAAGGGTATTTTGGTTATTTTAGTGTTTATAAAAGAGGTTAAACATTAAACTGAGGTTTTGGTCCAAAAATATCAGTAAAAACATTTATTTTAACAAGTTACATCAGTAAAATATCATACATATGTGAAATTTATCATTTATGGCCAAACTATGCGCCGTAGGGGCATTTTGGTCATTTCACATATGCTTTAAGGGTCAAATATGGAAATCTGAGTTCAAGACTTTTACTTACTGTTAAAGTATAAAAATTTGCTTATAACATCAGTAGGTAATAAGTCTTAGGCGTTAAATATGGTTTTAAACCATACTATGCGCTTAATAAGCGTAAAAGTCGGTATTTAACAATATTTGAAATGTTTATAAAATTTTGAAGTTTTGATCATTCTCTAAAGCTTAAAATATTTCATTTAACGTATGAAATCAGTAGGAAAAGGTTTGGTATCAAAATGATATGTAAAACTCATTTTATTAATGAAAAGGGCAATTTCGTCAATTACCGAATTTATGCTAGAACTCTATAATATGATCAGTATAAAATTTGAAAAAAAATTTCAAAAATCCCTAAATATTACTTTATAACAGTGGGTAGCAAGTTTGGTGTCAAAAATTGGGTTTAAATATGATTTATATCAAAAATGCCATTTAATCAACAAAAAGCTTTAGTTTTACGATATCTTGCATGTCTTTCATTTTAGACCTTAAACTGATGTTAAATTTCTAGGACATGCTTATAAATCAGTGATAAAGGTTTTTTTCTTCTCACATTCTCAAAAATCTCGTTTTTATATTAAAAGGGCATAACGGTCAACTTTTAAGCATTTAACGGAAACATGCAATGAACTAGTATTTCTATGGAACCATGTTGTATAACCTCAGAGGGTTATACTAACATATAATATGGTCCTAAAGGAACCCTAAGGCATATCTAAACTAAGCTAAATCGGGTCAGAACTGAAAGTGAAAGCAAAAGTCCACTTTTGCGACTTTCGGTTGCGAACCGAGTCTAAACTCAGAATTGTCGGATTGAACATGCCTAGACATGTTCTTATATTATTTATCAAGTTATTTAAGTGTTAGAACATGATCCATAACTTCAGCATTATCAGTTATGAATTATTTTGCAAAAATGACTCGTTTGACTTTTTGTTAAGAAGTTTGACCCGACAATTGACTGAGATATCGTGATAATTAGGAGGTGTACTTTTAAGGGTTTAACACCTACATAATTACCAACACATAGCCACTTTCAATTCAAATAATGGCTGGACTGTTAGTGATTAATCATAAAGTCAAAGCGTAATTACACTAACTTTGACTTTCGGTCATTACTCTAATGAAAACTTAATTACAGAGGCTAAGAACACTTACAAGAGTCCTTAGCACCAAAATTTAGACTAAGAGAGCTTCCTTCCAAGGTAGGATGCTCTAGAGAATGATTTTGAAAGCTCCAAAGCTTGAGAGTAAGTTTGAGAGTATGAAAATTGAACTTGCAAGTGAGAATGCTGCCCAATCTTCACCTATTTATACTACTAGAGGTTGCCACCAGATCATTACAGGTGTTAGGGCTCTTCTCTGATGATCACAGGTGTCCAAAATGGTTTTTAAAACCATCAAACAGTGTCACACCCCGACTTTCCACGTGTCACCGGTGGGCCCGGTGGGGGAGTATCGTGACGTGGTTGGCAACACAATAGTCAAACAACACAATTATATAAATGCACAGCGGAAGCAAAGGATAAATATTATTACTTTTCCGAATATAAAGTAATATCCAGTATTACAACGGAAGGTAAAGGATCCACAGGCGGATCTTAAAACATATCACTTGTTCAACAGACTTTAGACGCCTAGGACTTTCGAGATTCCTTATTAGCGCCCTGAGCTTCCAGCCAATTATGTTCAGTACCTGTCACTTAACCTTTTTGGAAAATACGTCAGTTTTCACTGGTAAATACACTCAACCGACTCATTTGAAAAGAGTTTAAGAAAATTGGTTTGGATGCACTTGGCACAAAATATATTGACACTTTGATTAAAATGCACAGAGGCAAAATTAATCTTTTTAATCTTGGTTAAGATACACAGAGGCAAAATTAACCTTTTTATCTTGGAACAATTATAGTTATAACCTTGTATACAGATTTACATGTTCGTTGTACGTTCAGGGCCCGATGTAGAAACCGAGTCAGATTAACAGACACGCCACAAGTATAGGCCCACAAGGGAGTGGGATACCGTTTCCCTTAGGCATCTGTCAGGTGTAGGCCTACACCCCGTGCGTAAGACGTGGCCATTTTATAATACAATGATGTCACTAGGATAACCGGGACATGGTCAACTTATAATACAATGATGTCACTAGGATAAGCGGGACATGGTCAATACAATGATGTCACTAGGATAACCGGGACATGGTCAACTTATAATACAATGATGTCACTAGGATAACCGGGACATGGTCAATACAATGATGTCACTAGGATAACCGGGACATGGTCAATTTATAATACAATGATGTCACTAGGATAACCGGGACATGGTCAATACGACGATGTCACTAGGATAACCGGGACATGGTCAATTTATAATACAATGATGTCACTAGGATAGCCGGGACATGATCAATACAATGATGTCACTAGGATAACCGGGACATGGTCATTAACCCCTAAAGGTCTTTATTTCAAACAATACAGATTAAACCGGGTTACTTCAATGATTTAACCATAATAAGATTAAAGATTCAGTACCCGACCAAGCGGTATTATTATACCGTATCCCAAGCCCGTATAGGGAAAATAAGTTAAGAGTATTTACGGTATCGTTATACCGTATTTCAACCCGTATAGGAAAAATAGATTAAGAGTATTTACGGTATCGTTATACCGTATTTCAAGCCCATATAGGGAAAATAAGTTAAGGGTATTTACGGTATCGTTATACCGTATTTCAAGCCCATATAGGGAAAATAAGTTAAGGGTATTTACGGTATCGTTATACCGTATTTCAAGCCCATATAGGGAAAATAAGTTAAGGGTATTTACCTGGGCTAGCTCCTGTCTTAATTAGCAAGAATCTAATAACTCAGCCGTATTCACTTAAGTAAGCGTAGGTACCATTTACCGAAATGCTCTAGTCTGGAATGATGGTATAAATAATTAATTAGAATGCTAACGGGTCTTTAATTAAGCATAAGCTTAGACCGGTTAGTCTTAAGAAAATATACGGTTCAAACGCATGATTAAGCGAAGACCGGAATAGAATGTGATTTAAACCCGACATGTTCAGAGACTTGTCTTATATGGGTAATTCATACACATTCTGGACTTTGAGATAAAACCGATAGGGTTTGACCCATTTCGGCTAATTTATGTAAACTTGTTACATAAACCGAACCGTACGCGTAAGAAGCGTGACGGGTATTCATGAGAGCCATGTACAGGTTTCCTAAGTTAATTATGCCTCCAATATGTTGTGACATCAGTAAGATGTCTTTCATTATGCCCGAAACGAATTTAAGCACAAACTGTGCCCCGTAGGGGTATTTTGGTAATTTCACATAAGCCGAAAAGCTCAAAAACGAAGTCTGAGTTTATCAACCTTTGCTTACTGTTAAAATATCATAATTTGCCTCATATATCAGTAGGTATCAACCCGGGTATGTCCAATATGATTTTAAGACATACTATGCGTTAAAAACGCTAATTAGGGCGATTAAAGGCCATTTCCGGGTTCTATACTTAAATCTGATATTTTTATATTTCCAGAGGGCTTAAAATAATTTATTTAACATATGAGATCAGTAGTAAAAGGTTTGGAGTCGTTTAGATAAGAAAAACTCATTTTATGGCCCGTAAGGGCAAAACCGACAATTACCGGATTAAGCCTACGACTACTAGTTATGCTCAGCCTAAAATTAATTAAAAATCTTTAAAAATCCCAAAATGATATATCATATCAGTGGGTATTAAGTTTGATACCAAAAAGTAGGCTTAACTAGGCTATACGCTAATTACGCCATTTAATTAACATAAAGCATTAGTTTTGCGATATTGAGCATAACTCTAAATCTATAAGTCAAACTGATGTCAAACTTTGCATACAAGTTTATATATCAGTAACTAAGGTTTCTACACTTTTACATTTTTATAAATCACGTTTTAAGGCAATAAGGGCATAATGGTCAACATATGAGCAATTAACGGAATCATGCGTATTAATCGGATAACTAATGAACCGAGGTGTATAATCACAGAGGGTTATACTAGCATGTAACCTGGTCCAAATGAAGCTCTAAGGTATTTCTAAAACATACCTAAACGGGTCAGAATTGAAGTCAAAGCAAAAGTCAAAGCTTTGCGACTTTCGGTTCCGAACCGGGTCTAAACAGGAAATAGTCGGGTCGAACATGTTTGGACATGTTCTTACACTTATTACTAAGTTATAACAATGATCAAACAGGTTATATATGTTCTAGATAGCTAATTATGCATAAAAGACATTTTAAGCATTATGTTGACTTTTTAAATAAAAGTTTGACCCGACATTTGACCTGGTTAGAATGGGAATCAGGGGGAACCTTTTTAGGGGTTTATTACCCACCTAATTACCAACTTATAACTACTTTAAGTTTGACTAATCGTTGGACCATTAGCGATTAATCGTTAAGTCAACCGTTAATTACGACGGTTGACTTTTAAGCTAATAACTAAGCAAAAAAAACTAAACCGAGGAAGGTCTAGCATACTTACCCAAGTCCTAAGCTCGAGTAGGAAGGTATTGGGTCTGCTCCTAAGCTCCAGAAGTACTCAAGAATTGCAGATGAAGGTTGTGAAGAATTGTGTAACATTGAAGGCCTTTTATACTAGTTGCAATGACCACAACAAGTTGACAACAAGGTCTAGGATCCATCCACAACTGATTAACACTTGTCCTAGTGCTCTAGGATAGTTTAGGGGCCTTTTACAACTGATAAAAACCGGTTTAGTGGGTCAAAATTGCGAAGAACAGGCAGCAGCCCGTTTTCTGATGCTGGGCAGAACCTTACGGACCGTAAGGTCACCAAGGTTACGGTCCGTAAGCTTGGTCTCAGGCACAAAAATCCCTTGTTCTTTGGTGTTTTGAAAGGGCAACTTGTAGGTTTCGATTTTGGGACTTATTATAACAATATGGGGCCTCTAAAATGTACTTTAGACATTTGCTAACCCTACCACTTTGGTTTATTTGTTTTGAATTCCAAAAGCAAGAACCGAACATAAAGGTTAACCGTAGAAACTTCTCCGTAGGAGCCCACCATTTAAATCATAAATCAATCAATGCTATATTTTACTGAACTTGAACATATTCTATATGTTTTTAATATGTTTGAGTCTTGGGATTTTTCTACGAGATCGTTCAGAGGTGCAAAAGTTAACATGGCGACACTTTTAAATCCTGTCAAACATTTGTATTAAACCCGGGTTTACAACGCGTTTTGTCTTACATGACACGTGTCGTTTTATTATTGAACCCGAAATTTTCGAGGTGTTACATCCTCACCCCCTTAAAATAAATCTCGACCCGAGATTTACTGAAACAAGGAAGTATTCTCTGCCTAAAGATGGCAATCTAACAGATGATTAGAAATTTGTATGATCTTGTTCGTTGCTTCCAATGCAACTTTCAGATCTAGATAATTGGACTTACCAATCTATTGTCCTAATCAATAGATTGTTTAATATTCCATTTATACAAGGTCTCCAAAGGGCAGCCTTGATATTTATTTATCAACTTTTATAGAAAAACTTATCTTAAGGTGAGAAGGTTATTTCAACCTCTGCTTAACAAATCTTAGGGAATAGCTAATCATTGCCGTTAGTCGAACAATTCGACTATTCTGGGCAGCTGATGGCAAATTCTTAATCGTTGTCTAAGTAGGGTTGCGGTAACAATGCATAAGCAAAAATGAACCGTCTTTCTTACCCAACCATATCAAACTCTTAGAATATCGAGTTAGGATATATGAATCCATATCTTAAAATTTTCTTAATCAGGTTTTCGGTTGTTCCATATTAAACATGGAGTTCTTACAACACTCTAACCCAAAGCGGGATGTTAATCGTAACTCTACCTGCCTCTAGAGAGGTAAACATGGTAAACTTAGAAGAAGATAGTTAAGATACGAGGAGACTACAGAGAGTTTCCATATCTCAGGCTCCAGTTCATCCAACAACGCTTGTGTCTAATATGTGACACATTTATGTTATGAGTCCACATATTTCTTTACCAGGGAATATGTATTTGGACAATTCTATTCTGGATATCTTCTTTGAATACCATTAGTTGACATTAGTACAATATGACCATTGGGATATCTCAGGGGTTCCATGTATTAAACCTCCATGCTGATCAGACATGGAAATAATCTATGGGACACACTAGGATACGCCAATCCTCATATGACACTTTTATCAAACATTGTTTGGCATTCGCAGGCGATAGAAAACAATGAAGAAAATAATTAAAATAGAATTATATATATTGTCGTACTCTTTCTGGGGAAGAGTACTCCAAATTCTTATGGTAGAATTATCTTCGAGGATGGGAGTCATAGACTATAACTGTCATCGTCTTAAAAGGCGATTCTCTTAACAGAAAGGTAAACCAATTAACATCACTAATGGATGTCTATATATCATTATCGTATTTAATGATATTAGTCATGATCACATCGATCATATTGACTATTAGGTTTGGGTATAATCCCCCCATTTTGAATAGGGGATCATAATGTTTGTGTCTCTTATGGACAATTTATTATAGCCCGTAGGCATTTCCCTCCGAAGGGATATTCATGGTATGATCATCTTTTCAGATGATATTAGTCGAGGTCGTACGGACCCTACCGACTATTATGCTTGGACGTATTCCAACCTCTTTAGACAGGGTCAAAGACCACTGCTGTCGTTGTCTTATCGGACAACAAATTTAGCCCGTAGGCACCTCATCACTCACGGATGTTTATAACATGATCATCTTATAAGATGATATAAGCCATGATTTCTGGATCATAAGGCAAATTAGGAATTTAAAGATTTCCAATATAGGGATGACTGTTGTGATTTTATCGAATCACATTTGTCAGGAGTGCTAACACGTTCCTAGGTGTTAACAAGGATCTGAATCCTTTGAATAGGTTTCACCATCTTGGCCGCGTAGGCTAGGTTTCACCTTTAAGATTCTTTTTAAAATGCATACTGGCAGGGAAGGAAGGATATTTATTTTATTCAGGATTTTTATCATAAATCCTAATTTATAAGTTAATAATAGCACAAATGGCCTAGTCGCGTAGACAAGTTTAATTTATAAGCCATGATTTCAGAGAATCGTGGCATTAAGGTTTGAATCAAAGTTCATTACCTTTTCCTGACATGGAGTTGTAGGCTACCACTGTCTTTAGTCTCAGAGGACGTTAACCATAGCCCGTAGGCACTTCCCTTATAAGAGATATTTATTACTGAATTGCCCCTTAGGGAAATTCATTAACCATGGTAAACAGAGACCATATTTGGTTAATTTATTAATCATATTTATTTAGGATTTCTATTATAATTTATCCTAATTATAAAGCATTAACAGTTTTATTAGTGGCACCCAATGGCCTGGTCACATGGACATTTATAAATTATAAGCTTATGATTTCAGAGAATCAAAGCAACAATAACAGTTTTATTTAATAGCACAAAAGGCCTAGTCACAAGGACAATTTTTTTTTTAAATTATAAGCCATGATTTCAGAGAATCAAGGTCTTTAAGTATATTAGCACAACTGGCTTAGTCACAAGGACAGATTTTAAATTATATGCTAGGATTTCAGAGAATCAAAGCAGTTGAGGTTTGAACCTAGTTCATTACCTTGACAGGGAGTCATTGCTACCACTGTATTTTGGCTCATGTGGAAATGAGCAAGGCCCGTAGGCGTTATATTACCACGTTTGGTTAAAATATGATCATCTTATTGATGATGTAAACCCAGGATTCAGAGATCATTAAACTGGGTTAGGAATCTTCTAAAGAGTCCTATATAAAAATGACATGTGTGATTATTAATGGATCACGTCTGCCAAGAGCGTTAACCTATCTACAGATGTTAACAGGGATTCGAATCTTTAAACAGGTCTTACCATCATGGCCCGGCCTTAAAGTGTCCCGAAGGCTAGGTTTCACTCTTAAGATTCTTATTAATATTTAACGTAGAGCAAAATTTGTCTTATGTTCTTGTCTAGACTCAAGAATGTGCAATTGTGTAACTGAGATTAAACACAAAAGGCTAGTGTTTAATTCACTCAGTGTTGGCTCTGATACCAACCTGTCACACCCCGACTTTCCACGTGTCACCGGTGGGCCCGGTGGGGGAGTATCGTGACGTGGTTGGCAACACAATAGTCAAACAACACAATTATATAAATGCACAACGGAAGCAAAGGATAAATATTATTACTTTTCCGAATATAAAGTAATATCCAGTATTACAACGGAAGGTAAAGGATCCACAGGCGGATCTTAAAACATATCACTTGTTCAACAGACTTTAGACGCCTAGGACTTTCGAGATTCCTTATTAGCGCCCTGAGCTTCCAGCCAATTATGTTCAGTACCTGTCACTTAACCTTTTTGGAAAATACGTCAGTTTTCACTGGTAAATACACTCAACCGACTCATTTGAAAAGAGTTTAAGAAAATTGGTTTGGATGCACTTGGCACAAAATATATTGACACTTTGATTAAAATGCACAGAGGCAAAATTAATCTTTTTAATCTTGGTTAAGATACACAGAGGCAAAATTAACCTTTTTATCTTGGAACAATTATAGTTATAACCTTGTATACAGATTTACATGTTCGTTGTACGTTCAGGGCCCGATGTAGAAACCGAGTCAGATTAACAGACACGCCACAAGTATAGGCCCACAAGGGAGTGGGATACCGTTTCCCTTAGGCATCTGTCAGGTGTAGGCCTACACCCCGTGCGTAAGACGTGGCCATTTTATAATACAATGATGTCACTAGGATAACCGGGACATGGTCAACTTATAATACAATGATGTCACTAGGATAACCGGGACATGGTCAATACAATGATGTCACTAGGATAACCGGGACATGGTCAACTTATAATACAATGATGTCACTAGGATAACCGGGACATGGTCAATACAACGATGTCACTAGGATAACCGGGACATGGTCAATTTATAATACAATGATGTCACTAGGATAACCGGGACATGGTCAATACGACGATGTCACTAGGATAACCGGGACATGGTCAATTTATAATACAATGATGTCACTAGGATAGCCGGGACATGATCAATACAATGATGTCACTAGGATAACCGGGACATGGTCATTAACCCCTAAAGGTCTTTATTTCAAACAATACAGATTAAACCGGGTTACTTCAATGATTTAACTATAATAAGATTAAAGATTCAGTACCCGACCAAGCGGTATTATTATACCGTATCCCAAGCCCGTATAGGGAAAATAAGTTAAGAGTATTTACGGTATCGTTATACCGTATTTCAACCCGTATAGGAAAAATAGATTAAGAGTATTTACGGTATCGTTATACCGTATTTCAAGCCCATATAGGGAAAATAAGTTAAGGGTATTTACGGTATCGTTATACCGTATTTCAAGCCCATATAGGGAAAATAAGTTAAGGGTATTTACGGTATCGTTATACCGTATTTCAAGCCCATATAGGGAAAATAAGTTAAGGGTATTTACCTGGGCTAGCTCCTGTCTTAATTAGCAAGAATCTAATAACTCAGCCGTATTCACTTAAGTAAGCGTAGGTACCATTTACCGAAATGCTCTAGTCTGGAATGATGGTATAAATAATTAATTAGAATGCTAACGGGTCTTTAATTAAGCATAAGCTTAGACCGGTTAGTCTTAAGAAAATATACGGTTCAAACGCATGATTAAGCGAAGACCGGAATAGAATGTGATTTAAACCCGACATGTTCAGAGACTTGTCTTATATGGGTAATTCATACACATTCTGGACTTTGAGATAAAACCGATAGGGTTTGACCCATTTCGGCTAATTTATGTAAACTTGTTACATAAACCGAACCGTACGCGTAAGAAGCGTGACGGGTATTCATGAGAGCCATGTACAGGTTTCCTAAGTTAATTATGCCTCCAATATGTTGTGACATCAGTAAGATGTCTTTCATTATGCCCGAAACGAATTTAAGCACAAACTGTGCCCCGTAGGGGTATTTTGGTAATTTCACATAAGCCGAAAAGCTCAAAAACGAAGTCTGAGTTTATCAACCTTTGCTTACTGTTAAAATATCATAATTTGCCTCATATATCAGTAGGTATCAACCCGGGTATGTCCAATATGATTTTAAGACATACTATGCGTTAAAAACGCTAATTAGGGCGATTAAAGGCCATTTCCGGGTTCTATACTTAAATCTGATATTTTTATATTTCCAGAGGGCTTAAAATAATTTATTTAACATATGAGATCAGTAGTAAAAGGTTTGGAGTCGTTTAGATAAGAAAAACTCATTTTATGGCCCGTAAGGGCAAAACCGACAATTACCGGATTAAGCCTACGACTACTAGTTATGCTCAGCCTAAAATTAATTAAAAATCTTTAAAAATCCCAAAATGATATATCATATCAGTGGGTATTAAGTTTGATACCAAAAAGTAGGCTTAACTAGGCTATACGCTAATTACGCCATTTAATTAACATAAAGCATTAGTTTTGCGATATTGAGCATAACTCTAAATCTATAAGTCAAACTGATGTCAAACTTTGCATACAAGTTTATATATCAGTAACTAAGGTTTCTACACTTTTACATTTTTATAAATCACGTTTTAAGGCAATAAGGGCATAATGGTCAACATATGAGCAATTAACGGAATCATGCGTATTAATCGGATAACTAATGAAACGAGGTGTATAATCACAGAGGGTTATACTAGCATGTAACCTGGTCCAAATGAAGCTCTAAGGTATTTCTAAAACATACCTAAACGGGTCAGAATTGAAGTCAAAGCAAAAGTCAAAGCTTTGCGACTTTCGGTTCCGAACCGGGTCTAAACAGGAAATAGTCGGGTCGAACATGTTTGGACATGTTCTTACACTTATTACTAAGTTATAACAATGATCAAACAGGTTATATATGTTCTAGATAGCTAATTATGCATAAAAGACATTTTAAGCATTATGTTGACTTTTTAAATAAAAGTTTGACCCGACATTTGACCTAGTTAGAATGGGAATCAGGGGGAACCTTTTTAGGGGTTTATTACCCACCTAATTACCAACTTATAACTACTTTAAGTTTGACTAATCGCTGGACCATTAGCGGTTAATCGTTAAGTCAACCGTTAATTACGACGGTTGACTTTTAAGCTAATAACTAAGCAAAAAAAAAAACTAAACCGAGGAAGGTCTAGCATACTTACCCAAGTCCTAAGCTCGAGTAGGAAGGTATTGGGTCTGCTCCTAAGCTCCAGAAGTGCTCAAGAATTGCAGATGAAGGTTGTGAAGAATTGTGTAACATTGAAGGCCTTTTATACTAGTTGCAATGACCACAACAAGTTGACAACAAGGTCTAGGATCCATCCACAACTGATTAACACTTGTCCTAGTGCTCTAGGATAGTTTAGGGGCCTTTTACAACTGATAAAAACCGGTTTAGTGGGTCAAAATTGCGAAGAACAGGCAGCAGCCCGTTTTCTGATGCTGGGCAGAACCTTACGGACCGTAAGGTCACCAAGGTTACGGTCCGTAAGCTTGGTCTCAGGCACAAAAATCCCTTGTTCTTTGGTGTTTTGAAAGGGCAACTTGTAGGTTTCGATTTTGGGACTTATTATAACAATATGGGGCCTCTAAAATGTACTTTAGACATTTGCTAACCCTACCACTTTGGTTTATTTGTTTTGAATTCCAAAAGCAAGAACCGAACATAAAGGTTAACCGTAGAAACTTCTCCGTAGGAGCCCACCATTTAAATCATAAATCAATCAATGCTATATTTTACTGAACTTGAACATATTCTATATGTTTTTAATATGTTTGAGTCTTGGGATTTTTCTACGAGATCGTTCAGAGGTGCAAAAGTTAACATGGCGACACTTTTAAATCCTGTCAAACATTTTTATTAAACCCGGGTTTACAACGCGTTTTGTCTTACATGACACGTGTCGTTTTATTATTGAACCCGAAATTTTCGAGGTGTTACAAACAGTCCATAGAATCGAATCAAAACATGCAATGGTGAAGGAAATGGCAGAACCTGCACCTGTGCATGAAATCTGCCTAGATCATGCCGCCGCGTCGCGCAATGGCAAGGAGAGGGAGCTGTGGCGTGACGCCACCAGGTGGGTTACCAGTTCAACAAGTTTCAAACTTGACCATTTCACCCCCTGGACCTTTTAGAATGTAATATTTTCCATTTCAAGCACATTTAACCCATAAAATTTATATTTTTATGATCCTTAGAGTATAAGCAAACATCGCTAGGTCCGGTTTCGTGAAACGATAACCGAGAACACAAGTTTTGCCTTGTTGACGCTTTTAACCCTTTAATCACGAAAGTTAACGTATTTATCTCAAACGACATCAAAACCTTGTGAAATTTTCGTCACTTGTTCTTGGGAGTATAATTAATCATTACAAAGTTCCGGGTTCATTAAAAGGTCACTCAGAGGTAATAATTCAATATGTTGACACATTTAGGTGGTGTTTGTTTTTTCTGTAGGAAAAGGTCTGCAGTCTGCGGACCACATATGCAGTCATCTGCAGAAGAAGAGGTGGACCAAAGGTCTGCAGTCTGCAAGTGGGAAGAGGGTTTGTTTTTTTTACTCCTCTCTCTCTCTCATTGTCTGCATCTTACCTACAACCAAACCCTCACACACACAAATGAAACACATACATTATCTTCTCCACTCTCCCTCTCTCGATTACCTAGAACAAACACAGAAAAATCACCATCTTCACAAACAAAACCCAACCCTCAGCCACACCCCATCTCCCCTCGAGCTACTGGACGGCCGACCACCACCACTGTCTGGTGGCGGCGGCGATGGTATAACTAGGAGGAGAGAGAGGGAGAATTGTAACACCCTAGATTTTTACCTTTAAATTTATACAAAATATAGTTTAAGTACACGTCTTTCATTAACAAAGATCATAAGTAACTAAAACCTTAGTCAACTAATGACTAAGTTAAAACGTTTCAAAAATTATTTAACATGTGTCTACAACCCATACACAAAAACTACATAGATCTAAAACATTGCGGAAGCTTCAAAACGGAGTGTTCGGTTCTTCATCTGACTGCTTGATCGTCACCTGTAAGATCTACCAAATTTACCTATGATCAAAACCATTAAAATGTTAGTTTTGACGTTATTGTATATTATAATCACTAAGTTGTGAAATAATAATGACAAACAACTATTCTGGATCCACCGTAAATTACGGTATCACCGTAATTTATGGTGAGTCTTGAAGATGTCTGGTCACCGTAAATCAGAAGATTTACACCGTAACAAGTATAACCTTTACCGTAAATTACGGTATTACCGTAATTTACGGTAAGACCTGGAAATCAATGTTTAGTTTTTTTTTTTTTTGTCTGGTTCAGCTCATTCAAACAAATCTTGTAATTTGCTTTTCTATCAACCCATAACATCAAAATTCTGATATTTCTAATAATGTGATAAATATTAACCTATAACATAAGACTATCCACCATATTCCGGAGTATATATATATCATGTTTCACTTGATTAATTGACCCGTTTGGCTCGTCTAAGGAAATCCTCCTATATGACGACTACCAACGCGTACCAACCGAACTTAAATAATCAATCATATAACGACTTCAAGGCTTATTTCAAAACAACTCTTATGCAAAATTCAATTACATATTTAATTCATCCGACAAAATAAATGTAACGGAACAAGTTACATACCTTAGCGCACGCCCTTCAACCGTGAATCACCACCGGCTTGTCCACTCGACGTTCCGGTATCTTGTCCTATAGAGTTCAATTCAAGACATGTTTAGAACTCTCTTCACATCATAATTCGCATAATACACCGAACATCATGATTATGCGTTTAACTCAAAATTTCAGTTTTTAAGCCTTCATAGAGGCATTTCAACAAACACTTTATAAGCAGATTTTTAAATGATCAAAACATCACATCTTTAGTTTATCATTTAACCCTATTTTCATATAAATCAATCAATTTACATGAATGTTAGCTTCAAATTACTGAAATCGTTCCCAGATTGCTAAAATATACTAGATTAACAATTTACTTCCTAGTGTTCATCCAAATACACATGACCCACTAACCACCTACCTTGGTGATTATGGATTCACCCAAAATTTCTTATGATATCAACTTCTATTGATCTAGGGTTTGTCCTTAGACACTATAATAGTTCCACAATCATCATAACATACACATGCAACCCTAATTCCAGATTTTTCCCAAATCATCAAAATTTCAAGTTGAGAGAAATCCTTAAATTTTACATACCTTGTAATCCTCTTGTGATGAGGATCACGATTCTATGCTCGGATTTTCGTTTGGACCAGATTTGCTCCTTCAATTTGTGAATTTTAGTAGAATTCTAGGTTTGAATGAAGTGGGTGTCGCCCCTGAGGATTTCTGGTCGACCAGGGATTTCAAGTGGGGTTAAGTTTGTGTTTTGTTTGGTTATTAGAATTAAGTTTTCAATTTTAACAACTTAAACCCCTTCACTTTGATCAATATAGATTTTAGTGAACTTTAACTCTACTTTATAGTTATTTCTAGACTTTTAACTAATTAGGTTAAAATTCCTAGTTAGTAAATTCTTGTTTATTTAAACCTTACTAATTCCAGTTTAAGGTTTTACATTTTTCGGGGTGTTACAAGAATGCAGGAGAGAGAGGAGAAATCGTGGAGAGAGAGAGAGACTGAAGACGAAGATGGAGCCGGCGTCGGAGGGCGGCAGCGGTGGTCTCAGGAAGGCTCGGTGATGTTGATGGTGTCTCCGACGACGGTAAACCCCTCCCTCCTGTTTATGTCTTTTATTTGCTGAAGATGATGTCGTTTTGTTTCCCGAAATGTTGAAGATGATGATGTTTTGGTTTGGGTTTTCAGTTCTTAGAAGTTTCGATTTGGGGGGTTTTGTTTGCAGATGAAGATGATGGTTGGTTGGTGGGTTTCGGAGGAGATGGTGTGTAGGAGGAGGTGGGTGTCGGAGGTGGAGGTGGTGGCGGAGTGGAGGTGGGCGGAGGTGGAGGTGGTGTCGGAGATGGAGGTTTTGGCAGAGGAGGTGGTGTCAGCTGGTGGGAGAAGAGGAGAAGATGTTTGAAGAGGTTTGCAGACTTGGGTTCATGTCTGCTTGGGGAAGAGGTGGGGAAGATGTTTTTGGTGAGAAACTCTTCAAGAAAACAAACAAGCTGCAGGATCTGAAGGTCTGCGCTCGTCTGCGTGACGCAGACATAAGTGCTCAGAAGAGTTTCTAACCAAAAAACAAACAGCACCTTAACCCTCGCGTCTTGTAAACTTTTAATTTCTTCCACAAACGGCTTCGTACGTTTCACAATTTATTCGTTTAAGGGTATAAACATCGTGTAGGGTCGTTGAAAAGCAAAATTTTCAAATATTGACACTTTGGATCCTTCTACACATATACTTTCTTCGTTTATCAACTTTAGTCCCTTGAAATCACTTCGTTACACGTTTAAAGTTCATGACACGTGTCGTTACTAAATTGAACGTGATTTTGCGAGGTGTTACATGGTGGCATTTTGGTAATATGTGTTTCTTAAAAATAGGATTATTTAATTAATCAGGGGTAGATATGTCATTTAGCTTGTTTTAAATATGGAAAAAATTGTCATTCCATAACCACCCCACATTTCTTGCGATTTTTTTTCTCTCTCTCTCTCCCTTTCTCTCTTCTCTCTCTCTCTTCCTTCTATCCTTCATGAAGAAACACATCAAGAAAACACATCGTATTAATCTGCTTGTTGTTAAAACACAAAGGTATTAATCTGCTTGCTGTTAAAACACAATGTCAAGAAATCCTCCAGCATTACCAGCATGGATGGTAAAACACAGCGTCAAGAAATCCTCCAGCATTACCAGCATGAATGTTAAAACACAACGTCAAGAAATCCTCCATCATTACCAGCATGAATGGTAAAACACAGCGTCAAGAAATCCTCCAGCATTACCAACATGAATGCTAAAACACAACTATATTAATCTGCTTGCTGTTAAAACACAATGTCAAGAAATCCTCCAGCATTACCTGCATGGATGGTAAAACACAGCGTCAAGAAAAACTCCAGCATTACCAACATGAATGCTAAAACACAACTGTATTAATCTGCTTGCTGTTAAAACACAATGTCAAGAAATCCTCCAGCATTATCAGCATGGATGGTAAAACACAACGTCAAGAAATCCTCCAGCATTACCAGCATTAATGTTAAAACACAACTGTATTAATCTACTTGCTGTTAAAACACAATGTCAATAAATCCTCCAGTATTACCTGCATGGATGGTAAAACACAACGTCAAGAAATCCTCCAGCATTACCAGCATGAATGTTAAAACACAACTGTATTAATCTGCTTACTGTTAAAACACAATGTCAAGAAATCCTCCAGCATTACCTGCATGGATGGTAAAACACAACGTCAAGAAATCCTCCAACATTACCAGCATGAATGTTAAAACACAATGTCAAGAAATCCTCCATCATTACAAGCATGAATGGTAAAACACAGCATCAAGAAATCCTCCATCATCACCCTTCCGCCGTCATCTCCGATTCTCTTCGACACCCTCCGTCTTCAACCCCCCACCTTCATCATCGTCTCCGGCTGTCACCCATCATAATCACCATCTTCATCTCCGTTCAACCATCTCCGGCTGTTAACTTATGACGACAATCACTTTCACCGTGAACTGAAATTAGGGTTTTCAGTTTGTGATGTAGAAGAAGACGGACAGGATTCGTTTTTTGCTTGCTGTTCACATCTTACTATGTTTCGAAAACCACCTTTGAGAAAATCATGGAGAAACAGTTTCCATAATTATGCATGTTAGTTAATGAAAGATAAAATTCCAAAAATAAAATAAAATGTCAAATTACACAAGTGCCCTTTTAGTTAAAATCCCTCCATGCCATGTGTCACATTCTTATTCCTTCCTAGACTTTCTAGGAAAAACTCATTTTCTACCCAACTCCTCCTCTATAAAATATATAATACTTGTTTTTAAACACCTTTGGGCCCTTGGATGTTTTGGGCCCTGTGCGTTGGCGCCTCTTGCACAGGCCCAAAACCGGCCTTGTCAGATCGGCCGGTCAGAATGAAAATTGTGGACATAGATAGTCCGATTAAACCATTTAAGTCGTTTTTATATTGATAGTTGATTAGGACGAGATTCTTACATGTGATTGGAAACTATATAATATAGCTTTCTTACGACATGGCTAAGTTCATGATCTAAAAGCGGAAAATGTTGCAACCTCAGTTGATTCTTCCATGGTCACTGTAGGGTTTTAACCTCTGGTTGTCAATCGGACCTCACAGGTTTGTTCTTCGAAAATAAAAACTTTAGATAAGAAATTAAAGAGTAGCACAGAAAAAAATGATACAATTAAAGAAGATTCAAATTGAAGGTTACTACGTTTTTTAAGGTAGCCATTTTAATTTGAATGAAAATGATACAACTTTTCCTCTAGCCTTTCTTTCTTATCTTTTCTTTTACATTTTCATTCATGCCTTTTCTTATTAGCATGTCCTAAAAAAGAAAAACTAAAGCTACTTATTTGTTTTTTTTTTTTTTTTTTATAAATTTGATGAGTAAATTGTCATTTTAGTCCTTGAGTTTTAACCAAAATTGCCACTTTAGTCCAAATAGTTTTTTTCTTGCCATTTTAGTCCAAATAGTTTTGTTTTTTGTCATTTTAATCCCTGACTTTTGTCATTTTCATCGACCACCACCACCTCCCACCACCCACCCCATCACAACCTTCTGCCATCGCCACATGTAGAATTTAGAGCTAATAACGTAAGTTAGAGGAAAAGTAAATTCGTAACAAACATTAAGTGAAATGGATGATCATTGTAATTAATGAAGTTGAAAGTACCCGCGCAATTTTTAGCATACAGAAGGATGTAAAATGTAAAATTTATGAAATTCCAATTATTAACCTCTATATATTTAATATCTCAAATAACATTATCAAGCATAACCAGAGATGCGTAAAAATACATAGTTCAGGAATTGAAACCAGTATTAAAACTGATTTGATAAGAACCTGTTAGGAACCAACCCGAACTATAGGATTGTAAACATGTTGTAACCCTATACTTTAGCATTAATTTGAACCCGACCAAAGCTGACATGAACTGGTCAAAAACCGCTTTTAAAGTGTCAAACCTATTAATTGACTTTCTTTAACCCGGTCCCAACCTGAATCGATTCTAACAAAACCATTTTTTACTTTTATGGACTCAACCCGGAAACCGGTTCCATCAAAGATCATGTTTGATCTTTGTTGACCCAAACCGGAACCGATTCCAACCCAAACAGGTTTGGAAAAAAAAACCCGGTTTGTGGACTCTAGTATAACTAGTTTTAAATGGGCTTTTTAACAAGGCCCATAAGCCCATTTGAATTCAAAGTCTGCCTGTCAGTCTATCTTTCATCCTCAGTTTCTGCCTCCTTATCCTCAAATTCAACACAATCTCATCGTCTTCTTCATTCCCTCTTCACCACCTCCATTAAACTCAAAATCTGTCACCAAATGTATGCATGAATTCACTTTTCATGTGTACCACCATCACTTGTATGCATATATACCATCTGTAGCACAAAACATGTCCTGTTTGCTCCCCCAATTCAAGTGGGTCCCCGATTCCTTCTCAGTTCAATTCAAATCCCACAATCATCACTCTTCAAACCTTCGTAAGATTACATTACATCTATTTTACTTTAATGTCTTAGCTACCCATGTCTGAAATTTAGGAGCTTTTTGTTTAATTTCAGCTGTTAAGTTGCCTGGAATTGGGATTTTGAGTATTTTGATTCAAAATTTGTTGTAGTTTAATGTAATCATGAGTTTCTCATGCTAAATTTTAATCAGTGTTATTGGTAATCAAATTAAAATTGCTGCATTTCCATTGTTTATATTGGAACTAGTTAAAATGCATCATATAAGTATCTAAATCTTGATTCCTGCCAAGTATGCAGTTAATATCAGTGATATATCGGTCCCCTAGTAAAATATAGGTGTCAAATATCGGTACCGATAATATCGGCGATATATCACTGAATTATTAGTGTTAAATTGCTATATATATAAATTCTTTATTAGATTAAATTACCGATATCTCAAATATCGGTCCTTGACCGATATCCGATATTTTACCACATTAATGAACACTTTATTTAACTAATGAAGCTAAATTAGGCTGGAAAAAGTGGCTTCATTGCTATAGAAGCTGGAAGTTTAGAGGCTTCTCATACCAAGTTTTAATAAACCTAAGTTTGAATTAGGCATACAAAGGGAGTTATTAGGTGCCAAAACTAAAAGCGAGCGCTTACTTGTCTTGCATTTTGTTTTACTACTTTCTTAGATACTTCTTGCCTTCCACAGACCCTACCTTATCGAGCCGGGGGACTGGAAGCAGCCTCTCTATTCCTACGGGGTAGAGGTAAGGCTGTCTACATCTTACCCTCCTCAGACCCTACCTTTGCTTTGCTATTGGTGGGATTTACTGAGTATGATGATGATGATGATGATTAGATACTTCTTGCATAAAATAAATGGTTATGACATAAAGATATGGTTGTATTGCTTTTAGACTTATAGAATTAGTTGCTAATTTGCATCAACAAGACTTAAAAGTCGATTAATGTCGTATTGTCATTGTCCCATGAGGAGTATCCTAAAGTTACATGACATAGGTTAGAATCTTTTGCAATATTAGATTAATATCACACGTCGAATTATAACTTAGCGCCATTAATATTAAGTTTACAGGAGTTTTGTTCGCCCGATTTGTCCTTTAGCTTTGCCACAAATGACTGTTATTAGAGTCATCCCATAATTTTTTTATGTGAAGACATCTCAAATAAGGATGTTGTGAGCATGATACCAATAACTTACAATGAAATTTCTTTTGATTTAGTTAAAGTTTCATTGATTAGAAATTAAAAAAAAAAAAACTAATATGCAAGCTTACATCACTTTTAACAACGAGGTAATGATGAAAACATCGTGAAAAAGAAAAAAAAAAAAACTTTTTAGTGTTTATTGTCTGCACATTAATTTTCAAGCTTTTATTATACATCTCCAATTCACTACCAAATCATCCTTAATTTGTAGTTTTACACAACCTGTAGTTTCTTATAATTATTACTAATTTATCTTTATATTCATCACAAGTCAGCTGTTTAATT
Source organism: Helianthus tuberosus (assembly GCA_030545235.1). Lineage (NCBI taxonomy): Eukaryota > Viridiplantae > Streptophyta > Magnoliopsida > Asterales > Asteraceae > Helianthus > Helianthus tuberosus. Next base: position 38,705,745 of record CM060435.1, on the reverse strand, counting down.
TGCACTCGGGATTGATTTTACTCTTAACGCTATAAAATGCAGCAAGATGCAGAGGGCCTGTTTTTTTCCTGACTCGGTGCATTTTATCAACCACAGCGCCACCTGTATCAACCGAATCTACAGTTCTTAAATTAGAGAAGTTACAATTATCATCTTTAGAAGTTCATTCAGATTCCGCTGCCGCTGACAGACAATGGTCCTCATCATCATCAACAACAGCAACAACTGGAGTGCTCGATATCGAAAAGTTCAAGCTACCATCATTAGATTCTCATGCAAATTCAAGTGCCGGTAGTAGCTCATGGGCCAATGATAGTGCAGTAGGTCAGGTCAGAATCTGCTAATGGGTCAGACAAACCAACATAAATATATTTCTTTTACATGGGCAATTAGGTAGTGTTCAGAAATGGCTGGGTTGAGTCTGTTGGTTGCCGAATCAAAGCACGTTTTGTCCTAAATTTTTAATTTGAGTAAAATGCTATTTTCGTCCCTGAGGTTTGGCCAGTTTTGCGACTTTCGTCCAAAGGTTTGTTTTTTCGCATCTGGATCCAAAAGGTTTGAAATCTTGCCATTTTCATCCGGCTCGTTAACTCCATCCATTTTTCTCCGTTAAGTCAAGGGTATTTTCATCTTGTTTGTTAACTTAAAGGGCAATTCCGTCTTTTGAATACTTGTACATTATGCTAAATGCTTGTACATAAAGTGAAAAAGACCGAATTGCCCTTTAAGTTAACAAAGAAGATGGAAATACCCTCGACTTAACGGAGACAAATGGATGGAGTTAAAGAGCCAGATGAAAATGGCAGGATTTCAAACCTTTTGGATCCTGATGCGGAAAAATAAACCTTTGGACGAAAGTCGCAAAACTAGCCAAACCTCAGGGACGAAAATGGCATTATACTCTTTTAATTCTTTTCATAACGATTAGTGTGTCAAATATTATTATAAAATAATTCAATGCAGTACGCAATACAAAGTTATGATTTTTGGTCACAACTATTTTAAATATTCTGTTATTTTTTTTTAAATAGTTCTAGTATCTACTTGCATGGTTGAATAAAGTTTCATGATTGTCACTATTTAGATAAGAGAATGTGTTTATTAAAAGTTGATTACCAACTATAACATTGATTAACGTGTAGTATTACTTACAATTTTATGATCTTATAATGAGAATACTAAATGCTTTATAATTTAGGTAAATAAAGGAACAACTTTACCTTCAGAACTTACCACAAGCGAATGTGTTGCGGCTGCTGAAGCGATCGCATTAGCAAGGGCTGCGGTTAAGGTTGCCAAGAGTGCAGCTGAAATGATGATGAATCACCAGCGCCCCAAAACATTAGACACTAACGAAACACCAAAATCACCTGAGCCCGATAACACCATAGACGGGATTGGGTCACAAATCTCCGAAGAATCGGAACCAACACCTGAAGAACTCAAGCTTCTAGAAGAACAGCTATCGGCTAGCATAGCTGTGAGATCAAAACGTCAAGTGGAACGGAAAGAACGGAGGATCAGGGCAGCAGAAAGGGCTGAATCCAGTAGCGTGTCGATGAAATCTATGGGCGGCAGAGGGCGGGGTGCCGCCAGTACTGTGGCGGTGAAGCCTGGAGTGAGTAGAAGACGTGGCGATAAAAAGGACGTTTTTGCTTTTTTGGGAGGAATGACTAATGCCAAGCTTTTAACTGCTGCCGAGGAAGTCGAACTTTCTAAAGGGATACAAGTATGACATTTTTTTTCTTTTTAGAGTAAAATGCCATTTTCGTCCCTGAAGTTTGGCCAGCGACCAAAGGTTTGTTTTTCCATATCTGGATCCAAAAGGTTTGAAATTTTACCATTTTTATCCAGGTCGTTAACTCCATCTGTTTTTCTCCGTTAAGTGAGGTATTTTCGTCTTTTTTGTTAACTTAAAAGGGCAATTCGGTCTTTTTCACTTAAAGGGCAATACACTATGAAACAGACCGAATTGCCCTTTAACTTTAAGTTAACAAAAAAGACGAAAATACCCCTAACTTAACGGAGAAAAATGGATGGAATTAACGAGCCGGATGAAAATGTCAAGATTTCAAACCTTCTGGATCCAGATGCGGAAAAACAAACCTTTGGACGAAAGTCTCAAAACTGGCCAAACCTTAGGGATGAAAATGGTATTTTACTCTATTTTGAGTTATGTTAAAAAAAGTACATTATTTAGGGGTGTTTGGATTTACGTTTTTTGAAACTGATTCATCTTATTTTTTGTTAATTTCTGAACTGTTTTCCCTTCTTGAATTCCGTGTTGTTAACATACAGAGCCTACTGAAATTGCAAGAAGTCCATAAAGCGCTGGAGGCCCGTTTTGGGGTGCCACCGACTTTTGCAGAATGGGCTGCTGCTTTAGGCATCGATCAGATACAATTAGGTAGACGTTTACATTATGGTGAAGAATGCAGGGACAAAATGATCAGAAGCAATATTCGACTTGTTATATCGGTCGCAAGAAGTTATTATGGAACAAAGGTCCATCTTCAGGATATTGTTCAGGTATGTATCAGTTCTTTAACGAGCCGGGCCAGTTTAGTTACAATATGAAACGGGTCAGGTTAGGTTGACCCACAAACACTTTTTTATCAGTTTTTTAATGAATTTAATCATGCAAAATGGTTTTGGAGGTTTAATGCATTAGAAGTACACTATGGAAGACTTCTTAGCCCATTTGACCCATTTCATTTGTAGATAAATATAAAAGTAAAATGCCATTTTCGCCCCTGAGGTTTGGCCAGTTTTGCGACTTTCGTCCAAAGGTTTGTTTTTCCGCATCTGGATCCAAAAGGTTTATAATCTTGCCATTTTCATCCGGCTCATTAACTTCATACATTTTTCTCCATTAAGTCAGGGGTATTTCCATCCCTTTGTTAGCTTAGAGGGCAATTCGGTCATTTTCAGGGGTATTCAATGTTTTTACATAAAGTGAAAAGACCAAATTGCCCTTTGATTTAACAAAAAGACGGAAATACCCCCTGACTTAACGCAGAAAAATGGATGGAGTTAACGAGCCAGATGAAAATGGCAAGATTTTAAACCTTTTGGATCCAGATGCGAAAAAAACAAACCTTTGGACGAAAGTCGCAAAACTGGCCAAACCTCAAGGACGAAAATGGTACTTTACTCTAAATATAGTGATACGTTTCATTTGGAGTAACCGAAATACATCCATTTATAAGTAAATTAGTTGAATCGCTATCTATATTTGCTACATTTGATGATGTGGATATTTTCACAGGAAGGAATCCGAGGCCTGGTGAAAAGTGCAGAGAAATTTGACGCTTCAAAGGGTTTCAAATTTTCGACATACGCGCATTGGTGGATAAGGCAAGCGGTACAAAGGTCACGTGCTGAACAAAGCAGGATAATTCACGTTCCGGTAAGAAAACGATACCGTATACGTCATTTCAATGCTTTGACTTAACCGAAAAGTTCTCATTTTTCCATTTGACAATAATACAGTATTATATGGTGGAGGTGCAATCTAAGGTAAATGAAGCCAAACATCGATTGGATAAGGAGCTTGGAAGAAAACCTACTCGTGCGGAAATCGCAATCGATACGGGCCTTTCCGTTAAGAAGATTCAATCTGCCGAACAAGCCCCTAAGCCCGCCCGATCTATTGATATTCCTATCGGGTTTGATAACAAGACCAAGCTCACGGTTTGTCCTCATCTTGTTTTTTTCACTGTACTTGTCATGTGGGTTGGGTAAGGCTGGGTAAGACGCGAACACGATAAGACACAAACCCAAAACAGGTAAACTCGACACGAGATCTTATCGTGCCAGATTTTCCAAACACGAACCTGATAATAAACAGGTTACATGAAATGACCTGTTAAGACACGAATACGACCTGTTATAAAATATATAAACTTCACTCCCAGGTATTTTTTATTTAAAAGTAGGAGCTCCACATATTTTTTGTATTTAAAATTATAAACGTGTCATTAACGGGTCTTAATAGGTATTTAACCTGTTAAGTCACGAAATTAAACAGGTTTTTACGTGTCGAACTGTTATAGACACGAAACCTGTTCAGGTTAAACGCGAAACCTGTTAACTTCGTGTAGGTTTGTGTCGGGTTATCGTGTTCGTGTAGAAATTGGCAGCTAGGTTGGGTGACAGGCTTTGTTTTCATAATCGGACCGACCGCCTTACCAGTCCACCAGTTGGAGCAATTTTAAACTCCGGTCACGTCTGGTTCTGAAAAGTGAAAACCGTGGCAGCAGGGCAATATGGGTTGGGTTGACCCACAACTTTTTTTCAAAAAAGTTACATATATTGTGAATAATTAGTGTGATGGAATAAATATGTGACTTTTCGGTTATTTTAGGACCTTATTGATGATCCGGACCAAGAGACACCCGAGGAGGTATTGATAAGGCAAACTATGTCTGAAGACTTAGGTAAAGTGTTGAGTACACTAAATGAAAAAGAGCAAAAAGTGATTAGGTGGCGGTTCGGGCTAGAAGATGGTAAAACAAGGACATTGCAAGAGATTGGGGATGTGCTGGGTGTGAGCCGTGAGCGGGTTAGACAGATTGAACTTAACGCGTTTCGCAAGTTAAGAAACACAGATAGAGCCGAGACCCTACGCCAATACTTGCCTCAATAGGTTTTACGATATATGCAAATGTGTATAGGGAAACCGTCGACACCAAAATGGGTCGGTCAAGTGAGTGTTTTTCTTGACTTGAGCCGGGTTTGGTGACTTTTCTGTTGACTCAGACCGGGACCATGTTAGGAGATGATTAACATTACAGGTTATGCAAGACCCGGGTATTTTTTCTTTTTGCCCCTTATTTATTTTATTTTAATTTTTTTTGCCTCTTTTGGTAATATTATCAGGATGTTTGATTGGTTTTTTATTCATGCATACAAGGAAAATGATTTTGTTTGGTTCTCCTTTGTTCACATCATCAAAATAAATGCCATTTTATTTGTTAAACTAGGTTAAATGATTGTGTAAAATCAAAAAAAAAAAAAAAAAAAAAAAAAAAATAGTAACTACGTTTCAATATTATTTTACTTGGACATTTTTTAAAAACAAAACCATTTAATTTTAATTTTTAGCCCAGTGACCAAAATTAAACAACACATGACATGAAACTTGATTATTATTTAATAACTTTTATTCTTCACAACTAATTCCTACTTTAGGTTTACTTAAGTATTTCTTTTATTTATAGCATTGACACAATTTTGAAAGTTGAATGGCTTTTTGTAGATGTAAAGTTAGGCATGTATTTTATATTCACGAAGAATCCTTATCATTTGTTAAAATTTAATATAAAGTTACACTTTAAAAAAAAAAACTAAAAGCGCTAAACCACAAAACCGAATGGTCTCAGTCAAGCCAACCAACTCGGCCTGTTCGGCTTGGCTTTTCCAAAACCACAATTAGTTGTTCGGCCCAAAATTTTCGTCAAAACCAGCCAAACTAGAACGTGACCAACACTGATAAAAAACAGTAATAATCAATGACTTCAAGATTTGCCCAAAGAACTGTTGATGCATTATATGATTATAAGACCAGACATCAACTGAATTCACCAAACAGATCTACAAAAAATCCATCAGGAACAAGTATCATGACTACATAACCAAAAATCATATAAACAAACGCGACCATGCAAATCCTAATCTATGTCGATGGGATTGTTCATAGAAAACCCATCTGCTTTCTCCAGTAATTCTAATGGAAAATCATCTTTAAGGATCTGAACTTTGAACTTAACACGACTCTTAGAGTCACCTTCCATCAACTCGAACACACATGCATCTCCAAGTTTAACGTCGTTTTCTGTCATGAACTTTCCCCATTCTTCAATTCCAAACTTTTTGTTGGCCTGATCACCAGCGCAAGGTAGGTCCCACACCTTGTCGCGGTAAAAGATTTTAGCAGGGATTGTAGTAGCTGGAAGCTTAACCGACAGTTCCTGTGGGATGTTCTACAATTGCAACAATGGGTGATTCGGGTCAAAACTAACACTTTTCGACTGGGTCAGGCCAGGCCAACAAAATTTCTATAAACTATATTTGTGCCTGTTAGCTTCTTTTATAGCTAACATATCAATTAAGGAATATTAGATTTTAATAATCTCAACTATTCGTCATTAGCCGCAAACAGTCCCAACTTCAAAAATAACCACTGGCAGTCCCAACTATTGATATATGAACACCAATGGACCCTGACTAACAGAACCCTAACGCCGTTAGTCTCCGGTCAACGGAAAACCGTTTTCGGCCAGAAAAAGGTTTCTAAAGGTCCGATCTAAGGTTACAAAGAGGTTTTGGACGAAAATGTTGAGTTTTCCGGCCAAAAAGTTGAGTTTTCCGGCCAAAAATAAGTTTTCCGGCGAAAAAGAAGTTTTCTAGCGACTTAGATAATTGGGGCTTTTACTAGAAAAAAAGTTACAAAAGGTCCGTAATAAGGTTAGAAAGTTGTTTGGGACAAAAATGTTGAGTTTTCCGGCCAAAAATGAGTTTTCCGGCGAAAAACGTTTTTACGGCGACCAGAGACTAACGGCGTTAGGGTTCTGTTAGTCAGGGTCCATAGGAGGCCAATATGTTAATAGTTGGGACTGCCAGTGGTTATTTTTGAAGTTGGGACTGTTGGCGGCCAACAACGAATAGTTGAGATTATTAAAATCCAATATTCCATCAATTAATCGGGTCAAAAAATTTCTATAGACTATCATTAAATATTATTACTAGTTTTGCCCGTTAATTTCCTTTACAGCTAACTTTTTTTCATTTTGACCCGTTTCACTTGTTAGAGATACAACATAACCGGGTCTACCCATTTTTGAGGCCAGTTAGTTTCTATAAACTATCAGCGTGTAAACTATTATAACTTGTCTGACCGTCTCGTTTCTTTTATAGCTAAACATTTTCAATATGACCCGTTTCACCCTTTAGAGATACAACATAACCGGGTCTACCCATTTTTGTGGCCCGTTAGTTTCTATAAACTATCAGCGTGTAAACTATTATTACTTGTCTTACCCGTTCGTTTCTATTATAGCTAAACATTTTCAATAGGACCCGTTTCACCAGTTAGAGATACAACATAACCAGGTCTTACCCACTTTTGTGACCCGCTAGTTTCTATAAACTATCAGATTGTCAAAATATTAGTCGTTTGACCCGTTAGTTTCCCTTATGGCTAACCTTTTCGATTTGGCCCATTTGACCTATTAGAGATACAACATAAGCACACCTGACCTAACCATTTTTGTGGCCTGTTAGTTTCCCTTATAGCTAACCTTTTCAATTTGACCCGTTAGAGATACAACATAAGCATGCCTAACCATTTTTGTGGCACGTTAGTTTCCCTTATAGCTAGCCTTTTCATTTTGACCCGTTAGAGATACAACATAAGCATGCCTAACCATTTTTTTGTGGCCCGTTAGCTTCCATAAACTATCAACTTGTCAAATACTATTACTCGATTGACCCGTTCGTTTCCTACTTTCCTGTATAGCTAACTTATACAATTTGACACGTCAGAGATACGACTCAACCGCGTCTACCCATTTAAGTAAATAAACTAAAATCTTCACTTCTACCGTTCTACATAAGATTAGGTTAAAGCCTGTTTAGTTTCGAGTTTCACCTTTTAGATTATAAAAGTCAAATGTAGTATATCTTCTATCATAGGACATGAGAATTACCACTTGAAACCTCTGTGATTTGTCAATAACAACATAGAAATACGGGTTCCCTGATAACGGCCAAAATTCAGCATCACCAGTTTTGGTTGATTGTCTCTGCATTTGAAGATCCATCTGAAGAAAACAATTTCATGATATCAAATAATTAATCATTTTAACGATTTTTGTACGAAATCATGTCTAAAATTGGCAAGCAAAGTCTAGAAAGTTTGCTAGAGAAAATAGTAGAATTAAGTGAACTGTTCATGAACAGTTCGACGAGAAGTTTGTTTATGTTCGTTTATTTAATAAACAAACAGACACAAACATAAAATTTTGTTCATGTAATTAAACGAATGAACATGATCAGTTGAACACATGTTTCATTCGTTCATATAACGTCTGTTTCTGTTTATTCATTTATGTTTGTTTATTTACGTAAGTTATATGTGTGTTTATATTTTTTAATATTTAATACAAAAGTTCATTTATATTTGTTCGTTTGTGTTTGTTTATCTGTGTCCGTTATGTTCATAAACCATTTGTTTAAAATGTTAACAAACGAACACGAGAATGTTCATTTTCTTAACGAACAAACATGAACAAGGAAATCCGTTGGTCTGATTGTCCGCGTTTAGTTAAAGTTAAATGAACAAACACTAACAACTAACATGCACATGCTAAACCCCTATTTTTCCGGTAATTGAGAGGTTATTGCGATCAATGACCTAAATGGAATAAAAGCAACACATGATTTAACATTTTAACCTAATATGAGGAAGATTCAATACGAAATGTGTCAAGATCAAATCCACGTAAAATAAACCCTAAAATCAGTGTTCAGGATTACGTAACTGAAGAATGCATACACGGTGTATGATACATCTGATCAAGTGATCAACTTACTAATCGTACCTATCGTCAATGACGGACGGCAGACGGTCGTACGGACGGACGGGAAAGTACGTACGGACGGAGGCGCACTGACGGCCGATTATATGATCGTGAGTAGCGAATGGAAAAAGATCAAATAAATGAATTGAAAATTAGGGAGTTACTATTTGACGTTTAAATTTGACCTTTATTTTTTCCATAAATAACGTGTTACATGTCACTATTCTTTTATACTTTTTGTGAATAACGTGTTAGTTGTTACTTATTTTTTTAACGTTTAACAAAGCAATGATTAACCGAAAGTTAACCAAACATGTGATCGGATTTATTCTATCCAACTAAAAATGTAATTCGATTTATTAAATGAAATTAGGTTAAGTTCACTAGTGTTTTAAGTCGTACGAAACCAATGGTTTACCAAACAATCTTTTCAAATTATCGAATTAACCGAACCACTTGCAACAGAAACCAATTGGTTGTGAAAATTTAAAACTTAGAAACATTGGTTATATGTTTAGTTTTAACATATTACCAAGTTTGTGAATAGTAACTTTGACCATTTATCCTGGGCTTCACCTAAGTCCCGCCCCTGCATACAATTACCAAGTTTGTGAATAGTAACTTTGACCATCTTTGACCTATCTTTTAAAAACCAGTTCAAACTGGTCAGTAGTACCGGTTTAACCGTCTGGTAGAACCAGTTAAACCGCCCGGTACACCAGGTTGAACCACCCAGTTAAACCGTTTCGGAGCCTAATCCGATGCGGTATAAAACCCGGATTTTAAAACATTGCCTTTGACCATTTTTTGTCTATCAACTTTGACCATCTTTGACTTTCTTTTTTTTTTTTTTGACCTTTTTTTAATCTTTGAATTTCCCTTTTAAAAATCTCACTTTTTTACAATTTTCCTTTTTACAATCCTACCTGTAAATTTGACCAATTTTGACTTTTTTTTTAAGATTGACGTCGAACAAATTCCCGCCACAACGCACGAGTAATTTTACCAGTTATGTAAATAACACGGCCAGATAGGGTTTTGTTAGAAAATTTTACAAATAACATACGACTAGTTATATCGTTTTCTTTAGAAAATAACAAGGTGTGGTGTATTCTATACTGCTTAAAACTTGATTTAAATTTATACTAAATTGACTCATACCAAAACTATGAACTAAAAGCAGAAACACAACAATTATTCGATAAATCAACATTAAACTAAGTGTCATAAACAACACATAACCACACCCTAAAGCCCTACGTTCATCATTCTCACATACGAAAGCAAGTAAAATTACCCTTCTACCCCAGCCAAACGCCTCGAGAAACAAAGGCGCCAACATCCTACCAGCAGGGGCACAATAGTCATTTTCTAGCGGGTTCAAATTTCAACCCGGCAAATTTCCAAAGCCCATTTTATGTGCTTCAACTTTAAGAGACTTGAGGTACTTAACAGCTTCATCAAGAACATCAACTGTGTTCATTTCCGCGTTACCACCAGGAACAATTCCTCTAAGAGACTTCACCATCTTTTTCATCTTCTCACGCTTTCCCGAACTACCCTTTGACCCATGAGACGATGTTGACCCGACCCACTTGTTTCTTCGTCTCGAAGAGCAAGAATCAGATGTATCATACGTGTCATCTCCATACGTTCGTGCTGTGCTAACCTCGTCGTCTTCATATTCTTCATTTTCATCCTCGTCGTCATAGCTCAACAATGCATCAATATCTGCCGAATCTTCTTCTGTAACCCTGGGGGTATATTTGTCTTTTTGCATCGGTGCAGTGTTTATACCAGGGTTGTACATGACCTGGTTACAGTTATCCGTCCTGTCGAAAATTACGTAGTTTCTCGGGCAATCCCATGATGGATGTAAGTCAACGTTTTGACCAAAAAACGAGCCCATTTGATCTTGATGTTGCGGGAAATTATGTTGGTCACCCTGCATTACGTCTTCTAACTAAATGCGTCTGAACTCTGAACTTGCACGTTTTTTATATGTAGTTTTGGTTTTCAGGGCTTAGTGTGATGCTAAAAAAACAAGAATCGTAAACGCGATGAGTAGTGCGAATGATGCACTTTCAAGTTATTTCCATTTTTTTGTACTGGAGAGATTTATGTTCCCGATTTGTAATAATCACCAACGACTAACCGATCAATATCTTTACTGTCTTCTAATGTGAAAAAATAACCGAAAGGACAAAAACAAGCTTTGACTAGGAAAAGTCAAGTCTACGTAACAGGCTTAAGCAACTGACGGAAATATTCAGCCTGTCACAAAAGTTCAAAACACAAGTCAACTATTATGTATCCATTAGTTTCAAACGAAGATGAACGTTGACTTTTGAGGTCAAACAGAAATTAATATGTATTTGATACTAACAATTTGACTTTTGAGGTCAAACAATTCATGGTTTTGGCTCTTGATGCATAACTGACATGATTTATTATTAAAGATTTTCTTATTAAAGCAGTTTTATATGTGATGTGAAATGATTTGAAGTTCTACTCTTGTACGCTTATAACTATGTATATAGCTTTTTGTAGTGTTTATTACTTGGTTGACCAGTGAAAGTCAAAGGGTGTGTTTTTTACAGTTTTACCTAACAATGGGTAAGATAAAGATAACAAAAAATAACAATTTCGCATTGTAACAGAAGTAAATGTTGGTCCATGGGTTCTAAAGAAAGATGAAATTTCACTTTTGAAGTCAAACAGAAATTAACATGTGTTCTTTATGAACACTTTGACCTCAAAAGTCAAAATGAATCATGCTTTTAAGAGTAAACTGCCAAAATGGTCCCTGAGGTTTGATCACTTTTGACACTTTAGTCCAAAACTCAAATCTTTTGAATCTGGGTCCCTGTGGCTTCAATTTTGCTGCCATTTTCATCGAAAATCAACTGATCAGATCTTTTAGTTAACATCTAGTTTTTCTGTCTTTTTTCTTTTGATTGAAGGGCAAAATGGTCTTTTAACGTTTTATTATAACAAATTAAAAAAATATGACCATTTAGCCCTTTATTAAAAAGGAGGAAAAAGACAAAATAACTGTATGTTAACTGAAAAATCTGACCAGATTTTGATTTTGGATGAAAATGACAACAAAATTGAAACCAAAGGGACCTAGATTCAAAAGGTTTGAGTTTTGGATTAAAGTGACAAAAGTGACCAAACCTTAGGGACTTTTTTGGCAGTTTACTCCGCTTTTAATTCAATATCGACATTATTAATGCTATGCTTTGAGAATGATGAGAATCAAATTGCATTCTACTCAATGTAACTATACCATTATCGTAAATTCTAATCCTTGAAAATTACTTGGTTGACCAAAAAAGTCAACATTTACCTGACAAACTTGCATCAAATTGTAATAGGCAATGATCCCAACACTCATTTTAGTTTTCCCGACTTCTTTCGCGATTTGAATCCTCCTTTGTGCAACACCAATGAACATTCTCAATAAAAAAACCAACAAAAAAGCCTGCAAAACGCGATATCCCGAAAGAAGTCAACATTTGACTTTTGAACACTCATACTATAAACAAAACAAGATGCTTCTCACCTTAGAAAGTCAAATTACAGTATGAACCGATAGAAAATCGTGAAAGAAGTCGTTCCAAAAGAGGTCCACGGCATGTTGCTCAACTTCTTCAAATTTATTTTTTATATTATTATGACCCCCCTACATCACAACATTAGCATATCAAGAATATAACAAAACCATAAATACATAAAAATTGGATAATAGATGTTCTAAACACATTTATAAACTGCAGAGTATGGTTGGTCAAATTTGAAAGCTTTGATCATTTATGGAGGTGTTTACAAATTTTTACAGCCTTGCACACAAATTTTTAAACAAATTTCTGTAATCACAGATAAAAAGTAAAGAAACATATAAGGACATAAATTGTATTTTTTTTCACTTTTACCAAAGTGGTTAGTTTTTTTTTTTTTTTTGAAAAATAAAATATGGTTCATAAATATAGTATGCATGTATATATATTAAACAGCAGATTCCAAGTCTCAAACTGTCAGCTGAACCTTTAAACTGTAGAACCCAAACAGGGAACCATATAGATGGCCAGCTTGCTTTGAAAAAAAAAAATCTGAATTCAAACTCCCAATAATTCTTGATCTATATATCAAACAAAAAAAAGCAGCAAAAAAAGATGAAAGCCTCCTGGAATTTGATAAAAAAAAATCATTAAAGTCAAAAGCTGAAACACACCCAAATTCAGAACCTAGGCAAAAGATCATAATTTAAGAAGATCTTGATCTCTTTTACAATAAAGCTCTGAATATTTCTTGATCATTATTATGAAACAAAATAACCCATTAATATAATAACAACTGCTGTAATTCAAATGATAAATCAGTTAACAAACATAACCAAATTGAGATTCTTGAAACAAAAAAAAGATCAAAACTTTATGAAACAAAACTCCAAAGATCATCTTGATCTCAATAAATACCAGTTAGTTAAACCCCAGATACCATCAAACATAAAAAGCTCAAAAAACACAAGAAATTCAAAGATGAGAAGAAACAATTCATACCCAAGAAATTAAGAAGAATATTGGATAAAGATGAAACCTTTGGAAAGAAAGTGGTGTTGATATGGTGTGAAATGAGGGAGACAAGTAACATGGAGAGAAGTGGGTGGGTTTTGATGTTGGGTGCAGGGGACAGTGGGTGCTTTTTTCTTCTTTTTTGTTGCAGGTGAGAGTCAAAGAGAGAGAAAGTGGGTCGTTGGATGGGTTTGTGGGATGAATTGTGGCCGTTGGATTGGATATAGAAAGCACGCGTGAGCATTATGAGGAGGATGTTTGACAACATGTGTGATCTTGTCGCAAATCTTAATCTCTTGGAGTTTGGTTTTTAGCATTTAAAACGCATGTAAACATCTTGTACAGTATTTAGTGTCGAATTTTATCAATATACTTGTATTTTGGATTTTTTTATGGATAAATCCTATTGTTTGACCACGTAGCTCGGTTGGCATCGGAGGGAAAATGAAAATGCAGTGTTGAAGGTTACAGGTGTCAAGTTTGAATTCGATCATAATCAGGTTTTACCATAGTGAGCATTTTGGGCGGCATGTTTTTCCCCGAAGATGGTGGGCTTGGACTACCCAGCGTTGTCTAAGTTCATGGACTTAATGAGTCTTGTTGATCCCTGATGCTTTGGGATAAAGCATGCCAGAGGCCTCACAAGCCAGGCGAGACCTTCATTCAAAGAAGGCTAACATCCGATTGACCCATGGGTCTACATTTTTGTTACGTAACTTATTTATTTTATATTTTAGTTTTATTACTATTGTTAAGTCAAGGGATTAGGATGTTATTTTGGTTTAGTTTGGAGGTGTCTTGTGTAAGTGTCTTGTTTATTTAATTGGTTTACGTATGGAATGCAATCAGCCAGAATTTGAGTCAAATTTCCTTCTATCTCTTAGCTTTCTTATTCCCCAAGGTTTTAACCCTATCAAGGGTATCGGAGCCGTTCCGATCTCCGGTCGGAATTACTTTTGATTACCATGACTAACACTCGCAATCAAGAAATTGACAGCACTCTCAAGGAACATGGCAAGGCAATCTCAAATCTCCAAGAAACCCTAGCCACCATGTTGAAACAACAAGAACAGTCGATGAAACAACAAGAAGAGATCTTACGAGCACTCAAGGAGCATTCAAGCGGTGGCAGTTTTAGCGGCGACGGAGGCGGCTTCAGTGGCGACGGAGGCGGCCCTGATAAGGGGCTGTTTAGCGATGATTCGCGGACGGTTACTCGGCCTATGCGGGTCGGGAAGGTTGAATTTCCTCGGTTTTCAGGTGAAGATGTGGAGGATGGGCTGCAACCCGAATATGTCAAAATAACACCTGCTGTTAACGCTTCAAAACTTCCGTTGCTTCCAGATCCAACAGGAGTCCCTGGGCCACCAGCAACTATTAACGCAAAGCGCTTGTCAGGTGAGGAACTAGAGTTAAAAAGGTCAAAAGGAGAATGCTTTTGGTGCACTGAAAAGTTCGTTCCAGGACACAAGTGCAAAAAGAAACAACTTTTTGTGATTAATGTGGAAGGCGATGAGGAAATTGAACAAGACGACAATGGTTAAGGATTGAATTGAAGAGCTTACTTTTTGAGGGCAAAAAGTAGGTTAAGGGGGGAGTATTGTTACGTAACTTATTTATTTTATATTTTAGTTTTATTACTATTGTTAAGTCAAGGGATTAGGATGTTATTTTGGTTTAGTTTGGAGGTGTCTTGTGTAAGTGTCTTGTTTATTTAATTGGTTTACGTATGGAATGCAATCAGCCAGAATTTGAGTCAAATTTCCTTCTATCTCTTAGCTTTCTTATTCCCCAAGGTTTTAACCCTATCAATTTTCGGAGGTTGTCCATTTACGAAAAATGGAAAGAGAAGGTTCATCTTCTTCCAGCAGCTCAGATGCAAACGGCTCTGTAGCTAAGAAGTCAAATCCGTTGACTCCTGACAACTTGAAAAAAGTTGGAGAAACTAGTCTTCGGCCTAGTTATGCGGACAAGACAATAATGCCAGCAAAGGATGATTCAAAGTTCTACGTGATATTTGAGGTCCAAATGCAGGAATCTATGATGATTGGGACATTGTATCCAATCTAATAAAGGAGACATCTTTCGTCCACAAGAAGTACAAGACACTTTTTCAAGCTCAACAAGAAGCAGATAAGTATCAAGCTAACTTCGGAAGCAAGAAAATAATCTTCAAAGCACCAATATTAGTGCCCAAAGTCCAGAATCATACTGGTCAAAGAAGACAGGTGTTCTTCATAAAAGAAAAAGAAGAAGCTCCATCCAAAGATCCATCTTCAGAGATTTTAGAAGGAATAAGCTTCCCAGATTTCAGAATCCTATGGTCCAAAGCAAGAGCTCTCTCCATAAAGGATTATGAAGCAGAAAAGATTTATTCAGACGATAAAAAGTCCAGAAGTCTTTTCGTAATCTGTCCTGATGCAGATGCAGTCTTCACTTACCAAGCTTTTTGTGCAGGGTTAGTCAAGACCATTTATCCCAGCAAGGATCTTAAGGAATTAAGGTCATTTCCTAAGGGATTAAGAAAAGCAGTTGGAAAATTCATCCAAAAAATTGCTAAGGATGCTAATATTTACATCCAAGTCACATCCAGCATTCCAGACTGGGTAGATGGAAAAGTCCTTCCAGCCTATCACTACATTGAGCTAGGTTTAGCGGCAAAAAGAGAAGTTCAACTGTCCAAAGTCATAAACGAGGAAGACGACTTCATCAGCATGGGAATCTATGCCTACCGAGTTGAAAAGATTATTTCCATAATCCAAAAGACTCAAAAGCTTAATTCAAAAAGCAAAACCAAGGTCAATTATGCCAACCCAAATTGCCTGATCACCAGCGCTACAGGGAAGACGCTCTGTCAAGAAGATCAACGTGCAATCCAAGCGCTTGAAGACAAGATCTTAAAAAATCAGATCTCAGCAGGTCCTACCACAAAGAAGATGCTTTGTGAAAGGCTCCAAAAGGTCGACAAAGACCATCAGTGCGCATTATGTAAAAGCACCAAAGTTGATAGGGACACTACACCAAAAGCAGATGCTTTGTCCACTACCAGCAGTGAGGGGTCCTTCACAATAATTCTATGAAAAACGTAAGCACTTACGTCATTCAAAAGAAGACAAGCGGCTACAGCTGTAAAGGCATCTTTAATAATTCAATGAAATTATTGGTAGGTCTTGTAAGAGGAAATCTCCGTCTATATAAGGAGCAATACCTCATAAGGAAACGATATCCCCATCCCTGGCTGACATCCCAAATCCTCTCCTCAATTCTCAATTTGAGAATTCCCTCGTACCTTTTCTCACCCACTTTTACTTTTCATGTTTTGAACTTTCTTAAGTTCTAAGCATGTGTTTTAGTATGGAGTAGAAACTCCTTTAAGGGGGTTATGTAAATATCAAGAAGTTCTCCTTCGGGAGACAGTTATGAAATAAAAACTCCTTTGTAAACCTCTATCTTTTATCTTTTATCATGAAAGTTTTTATTTTGTAAAACCTGGAGTCTTGGAGCCCGTTGAAGTACCGCTTAGGCAGAAGGCCGTTAGGGAAAGAAGGGTTGGATTGGTCCCTTGCAGAAAAATTAGAAACGATCAAGAAGAAGATACAAGGAGAAGAAAGGTATAAATTTTATTTTAAACTGTTAAATTACTTCAAGATTGATATTTCATATCTCTTCTTAAAATCTTAAAAAGAATTTATTTCAACACAAAAACTAAGATTTTGATTAAATCAAAAAATGATATATATAAACAAACACAAAAAGAAATCGATTAACAACTATCGAAACAAATGATTTTTCAATCTAAAAAACTTAGTCAAAATATGACTACAAAAAATAATGAATTTTGTAAATTCAAAGGATTAATTCCACAATTAAACAATTTCAAAATTGTTTATGTTAGTCAACAATTGTCGACTAATAATTTAGAATTCATATTCGAATTATCGATTGATTATTTTAATCGAACGAATAATTCATTTGAATTTTATATTCAAAATACTATGCATCTTTTGAATTTTATATTCAAAGTACTATGCATCTTTAGAATATTATATTCAAAGTACTGTGCATCTTTTTCATTTAATCGATCGATTAAATTCAAAAGATTCTTTTCA
This sequence comes from Helianthus tuberosus, assembly GCA_030545235.1. Taxonomy (NCBI): domain Eukaryota; kingdom Viridiplantae; phylum Streptophyta; class Magnoliopsida; order Asterales; family Asteraceae; genus Helianthus; species Helianthus tuberosus. The sequence continues at coordinate 38,688,477 of CM060435.1, read as the reverse complement.
AAATCAAAAGAAATAATTTTATATTCTAATTTGTAAATGATATTTACAAAAACCAGGTATACAATGAGTATACACCAAGATTTCCTTAAAAAAGAAATCCGTCGGGTTAATCAAGAATTAACCATAAATCAAAGTCTAATTAACCAATTAGAACAGTCTCTTAAGAGATCACCTAGAAATAGGACAGCTGAACGTGTTCAGTTTAATGGTCTTAAAGCTAACCGCTTTAGCCAATGAGTCTTAACCAGACCATAAGACTCCTAAAGGACTTAATGAACCCTTTAGTTGAATTTATTAAAAATTCTGAAGTACCTCCGCATAGTGGTATCAGAGCCTTGTTGCTCTTTTTTAAAAAATAAGATGTTTTATTTCATAAATTAATGGAAAATAACAATCTTTTTAAAAATGATTCTGATGAATCTGAAGAAATAACTGAAGTTTTAAACTTTAGTGAAAACGAAAAAGGTTTTGTATCAGATTACATGATTAATTCTGATCAACTAACAAAAATTAGTAAGCTTAAATTCAAGCTTGACACTAAACATGTTTTTAATCAACCAAAAACTTTACAAAGTTTAGTTTCTAGAGCTTTTTCTAGAAAAAATAAAATATTTTATTGTTTCAACACTGAAGAACTTTCAGTTGACATAAAAAATACAGCAGGTGAAGTTTATTTGTCACTCTTAACAAAGGGTGAAATAGCAAAAAAACTTTTGCACATTAAACCAGAGTTGAGAAAGTCTCTCAATATGGTACACATAGGAGCGGTTAAAATCCTCCTAAAAGCTCAGTTTAGAGATGGAATTAATTTTCCTATAAAAATGGCACTCGTTGATAATAGAATTATCAATAGGCAAGATGCTCTTCTGGGAGCAATTCAAGGTAATTTAGCATATGGTAAATTTATGTTTACTGTCTATCCTAAATTTGCTTTACATCGAGATTCAAAAGATTTCGACAAAACTTTAAGTTTCATACATCAGTGCGAAAGAACTGATCTTATGGAACCAGGTAATAAAGTGTTTACGATTAATTATTTAATCTCTTATGCTTATCTTGATCAACAAATCACCTATAAAGATGATGATATACAAATTTGGTTTATTAGAATAAATCAAATTAAAGAAGATTTTATGTTAAGTCATAAAACAAAATCCCTTAATATTAAAAATATTAAGAAAAACATTTTTGCTTCTAAGCAAAAAAAAATTATTGAGCTTAGAACTAAAAAAACAATTATATCTGTAACATGACTACTCTTTTAAAATTAGAGAAACTTGTTAAAGATTTAATTAAAAAGTTGGATAGTCTATCTACCAACGAAAATCTTGAGGTGACTGCTGCAAAAATCATCAAAGATGTTTCAGACAAAATTGATGAAAAAATGGATTCAAAAACTTTTATGCCCAAAAGGCAAAAAGAAAAAATTGATGATGAAAAAAGCTTTCAAAAGTATTCATTTCCAAACTTCAACGTTGGAAATCCATCTCTAGGAAGTTCTAAAAGTCCGAATGCATTATCATGGCCTTTCGGATCAACTTCAAATGACCAATAAAGGTCAAGCAAAAAACTTTTTAAGAAAAATAAATCTAGAGATTTCTAGACATTATTTATTTTTAGAAAGAAATAATCAAAGAATTATTGAATTACATTCGGATTGGAGCATTCATCCTTATGACAAACTTTTTGAATTATCTGATTTAAAAAGAAAAAATTCTTTTATGGAAAAGGATATTCAAAGATTAAAAGATAACAAGATTATCTTTTCTTGTGGATAAAATGAGTTCCATCGTTCAAAAATTGGAACAAATTTTAGATGAACAATTGGATACCCTTCCAATTAAACAAATAAAAGAACTTGTTAATCTCATTACTTTGGATGACAAAGAATGTGAACAAAAGTTTTCTGAAGATAAAATCTTAAACGAAAGATATTTTCCTTCTGAAAATAAAGAACAGGTCTTTGTTTTGAAGAATGAAGAATCAAGAACCTTTCCTGTTAAGAAAGAAGAACCAGAAACTGAAGAAAGTTCTTCAGATATGGAAATGTCTCCGAGACAAAGAACTTACCATGCCTCTACTAGCAAAGGTAACAAGCGTAGAAAAACGGATACGGAATTTTCCATGCCGTATCATAAAGGTATACCCGATTATAATAGTAATGATAATGGTAGTGCAACTACTATTAATACTATTAAAATTGATTGTATCTTTAACCTCGATAAAAGAAAAGAGGTAATTGATAAATGTAACACTGAAATCACTCTAATCATTCAGACTAATTCAGTAGAATTCTCTCAGGCTAAGGCTTTGTTATTATTAGTAGAGCATAAGTCTGCAGGAATCATACAAAATTTCATCAAAGGGACAACTTGGGATGAAACTTTGCATGGTGGAGATCTTTTTGATCAAATCATAAATGCAATATACATGACGTTTTTAGGTCTCGATCTCATTACAGATAAAGACCGAGAAAATCAAAAAATATTGGAAAAAGCAAGACAAAATCTTGCTAAGGCACAACTTTGTGACATATGTCTGTTAGACGATTTCACTTGTCTTTATGAAACTAATTTGTATAAATTAGGCACAGGTGAATTTCATCCAAGGATTGATGCTTACTTAATGAAAATTCTCATCGTCGGAGAAAAGACGAAGGAGCGTTGGAATAAAGAAAAGAATCAATTTACAATGCATTCTCTTGGGTTTGCTACAAGAATTGTTAAAGAAGAAATTGCATCCTATTGTGATATTTCTGACAAACAAAAACAGTTAAAACGTTTTAACGAAAACTGTTGCAAAAAACTCGCTGAGTTACCACAATTATCTTTTGGCTGTGAACCAACAAAAGATAAAAATTATTTCAAAAAGAAATATAAAACAAAAACTAAAAAACGTTTTTGGAAAACCAAGAAAAGAAAGTTTTCTCCTGGAAAATACTTTTCAAAAGAAAAACCTAAGGTTTGTCCTCAAGGTAAGAAAAAATGTCGTTGCTGGATATGTTCTGAAGAAGGACATTATGCCAACGAATGTCCCAACCGACAAAAATTTCCGGAAAAGATAAAAATTATCTTAGAAGCCGAAATTGAAGGATATTTTCCTTCTGAAAATATTTTTGATGGCTATACACAAGTATATGCATTAGAAATATTAGACAACCTGTCATCCGATTCTTCTACAGAAGACTCAGAATGAAATCCAACCACTCTTTTAGTTGGGGGGGATAAAGATAAACAAAACGATTTTGAAATTTGTTTATTCAAAAAATTATTTATTTCCAAATTTTATTTTTATTTTTTTACCATAGTGAGCATTTTGGGCGGCATGTTTTTCCCGGAAGATGGTGGGCTTGGACTACCCAGCGCTGTCTAAGTTCATGGACATATGGGGTCGTATTTTGCCATTGTGTTACCTCGAGGTAGTCGTGGTTTTATTCGTTGGCCGTTCGAAAACAAAATCTTATTTTTCACTTAAAACCTAGTATAAACTGTAAAGGTGGGTTTATAATATTTTTCAAATAATATATGTATGTATGTTAAAAAAATTATTGAACTTTTAACACTAGCTAGTTGATTTTTCACCCGCGCGTTGCGGCAGGGACCCAATTACTACAAAACGCATGTCGGCAATGGCAAGCAGATACATAATATCAAAACATAAATAAAAATTACGTGGTAAGAATAGTCATTCCGTCCTAAAAAAACGATTTTAAATAACCTAATATATAATAATAGGACCCACACGTCCTAAACGTTGGAAATTCAGTTGTTTTCAGTTCAGTTATTACGGTGCTAACGCATTAAAATATGGATGAGCTCGGTACCTGTAACGGCACCGAAAGTACCGATCCGGAAAATCATCGAAATTAGATACCGGCAACGAAAATACTTGGTACAATACGGTATGGTATTTGAAGGTAAAAATCAATAAATACAGGTATGGTGCTAGACCGGTGTCGAACCGAAAATAACGATTCTGAAAATGCTAAAAGGTGGGTACCAAATTGGTACCGAAAATGATTTGGTATAGTAAATTTGGTACCGATACGATGCCAGTTTGATTACAGGATTCGACACGATTTGCTCATCAATAATCTAAATATCCAAGTTAATTTTACATACTACAATTCATTCATTACAGAAAAAGCCAAAAAAGAAAGCGAAATAAGTTGTTGTGTATATAAAACCTCATTCAAACGAATACAGTTTACTTACTGTGTATATGAAAAGTAATCTAAACGGTGCAATTACTTGCATTGCTACGTTGCTACAGGATTTGAGGAGCTCGGTACCAACCGGTACTGAAAATACCGTTACCGAAACCCCCAAAAGTGGGTACCGGTACCGAATATATCTGGTACGGTACGGTTCGGTACCAGTCGGTACTGGTACGACACCGGTATTTGAAGGTAAAAACCGGTGAATACCGGTGCCGAACCGGTAACGAAAATACACTCGATTTGGTAAATTTGATACCGGTAACGATACCCGATACCATTTGCTCATTACTTAGTGAGTTACTATTCATTCAAGTTGTTTTATTAAGTAAGTTACTATTCATTCAAGTTGTTTTTTAATATATATACTAGTAAGATTTTTCCCGCGCTTCACGGCGGGAATTCGGTCAGTATCGGTTCGGTTTACTATGGTACCGGCAATTGCTATAGTAATCGAAATATAAAACCTTACTGATGTTGGTTTGTTGATATCGGTTAGGTTCATTTGCGTTCTATGTTTATTTTTATTAACATTGTGATATACATTTACTGAAAACGGATAATATCCCGCTAGCATACCAAACCGAACTGAAAATGACTAACAACATCCGTACCGGTATATATATTTTTGTTGTTTTTGTTTTTGATAAACTAACATCGTATCATTACCATACCGTACCCAACCGAAACGAACATCAGTACAGTTTTTGTCTGATCGTTTGCATCTTTTATAAAGGATACGGTGTCTCTACTGTAGTGAACCGAACCAAAACCGGAAAACAACATCGGTCTTGCTATTGGTATTTTTAATTGTTTTTTTTATATACGAACATAGTATCATACCTAACAAAATGGGTACCAAGTACTGGTACAATATGAATTGATCGATACAATTCTTGTATCGATATTTGTTTTTATCGTTTTCGGTGGATGTAAAACATGTATTGATTTCTATATTGAGTTCATGCAGTATCATACAAGTACCGTAATAAACCGAATCGATACCGATTCAATACTCGCGGTGACATATCATCACAATGCACATGCAAATAACTTGAAATGTTAAAAATGATAAAACATAGATGTGATTCTATAAATTTTAAAATATTAACAAATGCAAGTTATTGCTAAAAAAAATTAAGTAATAAATAAAATGTAAAAAAACATGAAGTACTATTCATGAGAAGTCTTAATTAATAATAATTAATATATGTATAATATATAGGTAATGTAAGTTTTCCTAGTTTTAAAAAGTATATATGATAATTCGCTTAGTCTTCCGATTCAGAAGTCTACTTAGGTGCTGTTTGTTTTTTCATATGTAAAATGTCTGTAGTCTGCGAACCACATCTGCAGGCATCTGCAAGAGAAGATGTGGCCCAAATGTCTGCAGTATGCAAGAAGAAGAGGGTTTGTTTTTTTTTTCTTCAAAAAACAACTTCACCCACAAAACACACTCTCTGCTCTCTCTCTCTAGAAACTCTCTCTCTCTCTACAACCACCACCACCACCGCACCACCTCTGCCACCACCACCACCACCGCACCACCTCCGCCATCACACCACCGCCATCACACCACCGCCTCTCTCTCTCTCTCTACAACCACCACCACCACCGCACCACCTCCGCCACCACCACCGCATGTCTCTCTCTCTCTCTCTCACGGGTCTCTCTCTCTCTCACAGATCTCTCTCTCTCTCTACGGTGGTGCGGTGGTGGTGGCGGAGGTGGTGCGGTGGTGGTGGCGGAGGTGGTGGTGGTGGTGGCAGGAAGAAGAAGAAGAAGGGTGGGTGGTGTGTGAAGATGGTGTGTGAAGATGGTGAAGCTATAATTCATAGCTTTTTTTTTTAAGCAAACAAAAGCTATTTTAAGATCTTTTTTTTTTTTAAACAAACAGTCTTCAAGGGCTTATGTCTGCCCGCCCGCAGACATAAGCTCTTTTCAGACAATATAAGCAAAAACAAACAGCACCTTAGTTTCACAAAATGCTTATTAATGAGATGAGTTGCTTAGCACAGTCAAGTTATAAGACAAAGAAAAGTGTAGGTAACAATCTGATATATATATATATATATATATATATATATATATATATATATATGGGAATGTTCTATGCAGAACACTAAATATTGCGAGAACACGCAGAACAAAATGAATCACTCATTTTTTTAATCCTAAAAACCTAAAAAGTAAATGAGAATGTTATAAATGTAAGATTTATTGTTTCTCACACTAGAATTTAAAACAAAATATGAAAAAACTTCAGTTTTTAAATAACCTACACACATTTAGGTTATATGTAGGCTAAATTACCAACATTTATGTAGACTATGTGTAGGGCAAAATATATGATTTTTTTTATGTATATAATACACATATGAATGTAAGAAACATAAAATTTAAGAAATATGAACCTTCCATCCCTAAATTTAGTGATTTAGATTTGTTCTCGCAATAATTAGTGTTCTGTAATGATCCTTATCCTATATATATATATGGTAAAGTTCTTGTACAAATAAACCTAACATACTAAACATACAAATTGAAGGAAAACTCAAAAAGACAAGGTAACATTTTTGTAATTATCAATAACTATCAAAGTTACTCTACAAATATACCTAAAAAACCTAACCCCCCCCCCCACCCCCAAAAACCTAAAAAAAACCTAACCCCCCCCCCCCCCACCCCAAAAAAACCTAAACCCCCCACCCCCCAAAAACCTAACACCCCCCCCCCCCCCACCCCCCACCCAAGCTAAAATGCTAAAAACTAAACCCCAAAAAAAAAAAAAAAAAAAAAAAACACACAAATTATTTTTTTTAACATTTTTTATTAAAAAATCGCTACTTTTAGTAGCAGCAAAAAAAATTTTGCTAACAAAATGTAGCGATTTTTTAATAAAAAATTTGTGTGTTTTAGGTATTTTTGGTTGAGTTCACATTTGTATAGTAACTTTGATAGTTGGTGATAATTACAAAAATGCCACCTTGTCTTTTTTAGTTTTCCTTCAATTTGTATGTTTAGTATGTTAAGATTATTTGTATTTGATCTTTTGCCTATATATATATATATATATGTCCCTATATATGTATATATATATAGTGGGAATGCCCGCACGTTGCTGCGGGTACGTTTGTTTTGATGCTATGTTAACTTGACATAATATAGTAGTATTTAAACACGAACTTATCCTGAATAGAATTTTAGTTTTTTCAAAAGTATATCAACACCATTTTGTTCAATAAATGAATGACCTGAATCACCAAAACATGTTAGCAGAGATGTCATGTACAAATGCCATACTATATAGACCCAAACAGATACAAGTTCAAATGAAAGCAGAATGGCAGCCGCAACGACTTGCCACACAACAAATTGCAGCGAAACAGCTGCCCTGCGCCAACATTATACAAAACAAGTTCCATTGGGTGACCCTGCCGTTGCCATTGGGTGATGTGCCAAAGCAAGTTCAGGTTGAAACGAGTAAATGACTCGACATTAAGTTAACAACCCGAAGAACAACATCTAGAGAAAAAACCGAGTGGGGGAGGAAAAAACAATCAGTGCATTCACCGTAATCGGCCAAAAAGATTGGGATCACAGTGTCTCCTTCAACAACTTCATGTACACCTTCTCCAACACTCTCTACAATCCTTCAGTGTAGCAGAATGAAATTGTTATAATCTGGTTTATATGATTTGCAGTAATAAATGCATCATTATTAACGCATAATTTTATTAGAGTTAAATGCCATTTTAGTCCCTGTGGTTTGGGCCATTTTGTCAGTTTAGTCCAAAGGTTTCATTTTTAACCTGTGGGTCCAAAAAAGTTTCACAGTTGCCATTTTAGTCCACTTGGTTAACTTCATCCATTTTTTCTGTTAACGAGAAGGCCAATTTGGTCATTTTGTATGTAATTCTGTTAACTAAAAGGACAATTCAACCATATAAAATGACCGAATTGGCCTTCTCGTTAACAGAAAAAATGAAAGAAGTTAACCCAGTGGACTAAAATGGCAACTGTGAAACCTTTTTGGACCCACAGGTTAAAAATGAAACCTTTGGACTAAACTGGCAAAATGGCCCAAACCACAGGGACTAAAATGGCATTTAACTCATTTTATTATTATAAAGAAGAAAACAACATGGGACTATCTGCAACTTAAAAATGGTCCGTTGAGATGCAAATAATAACTTTAAATCATCATAAAACAAATAAAAAGTTTAATGTTCAAAATAACAAAATACTTTATTTTTATGGTTTATATGGATAATCACGCAATAGCCATTTAACTAAACATATTACCCAAAATAACCATCAACTTTTTTAAAGTATTATAAATTTGACCTTTATAAATGATTTCATCCGGTCAAAACACACCACATGTATCAAAATACCCATTTTAAGGAAAAATGTTAACCAATTTTGCAACAATTATATATATGTGTGTGTAAGAAACTAAATATCAAGAAAAACAAATACCTCATCAAGGTAATCAATGTCAAGATCACCGGAACCATCAATATTACCAAACACGAACTCTAAAAGACGACTTCCGTCACGACCCTCTTCATATTCATCATCATCATCTGCCAATCAAAATTTGTTTAGAAATCACTGTGTTTGTCATTGAAGCTAAAGAGTTAAGTCTCAATTTTATATACCTTCATCACGGCCATCAGTGCCCCTACCATCTTCACAGGGGCGGATCTACGCTTATTTAGGGGGTTCCCAGGAACCCGTTCGGTTTGAAATTTATAGTGTCAAGTTATATACAAAAAGTTGAAGGAACCCCTTAATATTTGGTAACGGAACCTTATAAACAAAACTGCAGATTGGTTTAGTGGTAAGAATCGCGCTTGTTATAGCTGAAGTCCCGTGTTCGACTCTGCTTGAGACCGTTTTTATTCCATTTTTTGGCTTCTTTTTTTAAAATTCAAAATCTAATTAGATTAGGGTTTAGTACTTTAGTTGCCCTTGCCGCTTTCTTCATAATCCACCCAGACACAAATACCAAACAGAAAACACGCCTTGGACGCACCATTTTTCAGCCTTGGCCTACAATTCTCCTCTTTCTTGCTCATCTCGATTGATTTCATACAGAACCAGGTACGAGTTTCAGTTCCCCACAGTTTGTGATTATCATGTTGTCTCAGTTCCCCACTTGTATCAGTTTGCGAGGAAGATTAGGTGATTTATGGTGTAAATTGATGTTCTTACCTGAAGTGGGTCTTATATCTGTTCAAATTATATTTTTGTGTAGAAGATTAAGTGAATTATGGTGTATATTTTTTATATATGAAGAGACGGTAATAGTTTATATTTGTAAATCAGTTTGACTTTTTGTTAGTTAAATGAATTTGAGATCAAGCGAAAGCAGATACTTCAAATTGTATATTAGAAAATTCAAGAAAAATGTTAAAAGTGAAACAATCATGATGTTCAAATTGTATATTGACATGTTTCTTTAGTCGTGATCTGAATTGATATGTTTGTTCAAATTAGACGAACATATTTTGCTTAGAGGTCTATATCAGCTGCAAGGGAAAAAAAATAATTTTCCACAAACCCAAGTTGGTAGTGGTTATAAGTTAAGGCGTTTTTAATTTGACCCGAACCGTCGAACCGATCCATATTTTTTATGCCGGACATATGATATTGAAACATAAAAAAGTGAACCCCTTGAAAAAAATTCCTGGATCCGCCACTGCATCTTCAGAAGTATTATCAGCATTAGAATCCATTATTTAAGATGAAATCTGCAAAATCAAATGTATCTATTTAGCATCAATAACAAACATTTAAAAAATAAAAAATGATGGAAAGGGGTGCAGGAAAACAAACCGATCGGAGATGTATGAAGGAGGGGAGAAGGCATAATGCAACAGGTGTTGAAAACTTGTAGTCAACGTTTGCCACCAACCGTTACTTTATATGTCAATCCTCTTACCTAACCGTTACTTTCAAAACAATTATTATACAAATCAAACAATATAAGGCTACTCGGTATGGTGATGGACCATCCTTGGAGGATGATCCGCCACGTAGGCGCCACGTCATATTCCTCCCAAGGATGGTCCATCCTCCAAAACTAGAGGGCATGGTAAGATGGTCCTAGTTATCATCCTCCACCACTTTTATGTTTTTTTATTTTTTTGAGTAAACTGCCATTTTGGTCCCTGTGGTTTGGCCAGTTTTGCCACTTTAGTTCAAATCTCAAACTTATTACATCCAGGGCCCTGTGGTTTGTATTTTGTTGCCATTTTAGTCCAAAACTCAAATCAGGTCAGATTTCTAAAAAAAAACCCTGCTATTTTGTCCTTTTCTGAAGGGCATTTTGGTCATTTTGCCACCCACCCCCACCCACACCCCTCTCTCCTTTTCTTCTTTCACTCTCCTCTGCATTCTTCATTCTTCACTTTCCTCCTCCAAATCAAACAACAACATCAATACCCTACGAAGACTTGATCGACATAATCATCATCGTCTCGAACAGATCATTACCGCCTCCACCCTTCACTTTCCTCCACCACCATACCTTACGAAATAAGCACAAAAGTCTGCTCCACCTCCGGCCACCGCACATGCCGCCGTTACATCTCCTCCGCCATCACCGTCCTCCTCGCCGCCGCCGCCGCCATCTACTTCCTCTGTTTAGGTTTTGTTTTGTTTCATCTAGGGTTTCAGTTTTTAGGGTTTTTTATTTTGGTATGTAGTTTTGTTAATTAATGCTGTTAGAGTGTTTGTGCTTACCGTTTTTATGTTGTTTTGAAGTTAATTTGGTTCTAGAGACTGATTTTTGTGATTTCTGTTGTTTAAGACGATGATGATTTATGTGATTTCTGTTGTTGAAGACGACGATGGTAGGTAGTTTTGTTAATTTATGTTGTTTGATTGAAGATGATGGTGATTTCAGTTGTTGAAGACGATGATGATTTATGTGATTTCTGTTGTTGAAGACGATGATGATAGGTAGTTTTGTTAATTTATGTTGTTTGATTGAAGATGATGGTGATTTCTGTTGTTGAAGACGATGATGATTATGTCGATGATGGTGATTTCTGTTGTTGAATACGATGAACGAGATGGTTGCAGGTTGAACGAAGGTGATAAAGATGACTGGGAACAGGTTGCAGGTTGATGATCGGTGGATGGTGAAACGGAGATGAAGATGATTTCTGTTGTTGAAGATGATTGTTGAAGATTTTAACAATGATCTGCAGATAGAGAGAGAAGAGAGAGAGAGAGAGAGAGGGTTTTTTTTAAATGACCATTTTGCCCCTTCAGAAAAGGACAAAATAGCAGGTTTTTTTTTGAGAAATCTGACCTGATTTGAGTTTTGGACTAAAATGGCAACAAAATGCAAACCACAGGGCCCTGGATGTAATAAGTTTGAGATTTGGACTAAAGTGGCAAAACTGGCCAAACCACATGGACCAAAATGGCAGTTTACTCTATTTTTTTTAATCTTCAACTTTTTTTTAACATTTAACAAATAAAGTAACAAAATATTTTCATTAATATTAAAAAACATTACATAAACTTAAAAAAAAAATTAAACTTAAATAAAATAAGCTACTAGTCTTCGTCTTCCATGTCTTGGCCGGGTTCGTTTTGAGCGTTGTTCCAAATGTACTCCACCAAGTCCGCTTGTAGGTTATGATGTGTGTACTCGTTACGTAAAGCGAACATGTTCAAATCTTGTTGTTCCGCACTAACTGGAACATAATTTCCAGTTGACGCGTCTTCGTCGTACTCGCATATCGCTCTACCTTCGTCTTCAATGACCATGTTATGAAGGATGATACAAGCGTACATAATGTGTCGTAACCTCTTTGGTGTTTGCGAACGTGCTGGATGTTCAATGATGTGCCATTTTTTTTGTAGAACACCAAAAGCCCGTTCAATATCTTTTCTCGCACCCTCTTGAAACTTCGCAAACTTTTTTCTTTTGTCGTCTGTCGGGTGCGGAATAGTTTTAACGATTGTCGAGTACTTTGGGTATATCCCATCGCCTAGATAGTAACCTCGCTTGTATTCCACCCCCGAAACTGTAAAGCTTGTGTCTGGACCTGTACCCGCCACTACATCCTCAAATATTGGTGACTGGTATATGATGTTAAGGTCATTGAGCGAACCAGGTAGACCAAAAAAAGCATGCCAGATCCAGAGATCCTGTGACGCAACCGCCTCTAGAATAATAATCGGATGTCCATGATCTCCCCTAGTATACTGACCTTGCCATTGGACTGGGCAATTCTGCCACGCCCAGTGCATGCAATCAATGCTCCCGAGCATTCCTGGGACACCATGTCTCTGTTCGTGTGCTTGATATAATTTTTGAACGTCGTTTGCGTTCGGTTTCCGCAGGTATCGCTTGCTATACAATTTGACAACCCATTCGCAAAACTTGTGCAAACATCGACGTGCGGTTCTTTCAGACATCCTAATATACTCGTCTAATGCATCGGATGCGTAACCGTAAGCAAGTTGGCGAATGGCCGACGTGCATTTTTGTAAATTACTGAAACCCCTTAGCCCCCTAGCGTCGTTCCGCAATGTAAAAAACGGATCAGACTGGGCCATGTCGCCTGCAATACGTAAAAACAGTGGACGACTCATGCGGAACCGACGTCGGAAAATCTCGGCTGGGTACACGGGTTCGTCGGCAAAATAATCGGCTAGTATTTTAGCGTGGCCGGCTATAAATTTAAAACGAAACATAAATGAAATTAATTATAAAATACATTTTCAAATCTATATAAAACATAAGGAAAAAAAAGTAAAATACCTTCTTGGTCTCGGTTATATTTTGCTCGTCTAGTTAGCCGTTGGGACGACCCTTGATCATCCGCCATGAAGACTTGAGCCGCGTTCATAATCAAGTTGTGCATAATATCATCCTCTTCCGAAGATGATGAATACCACGCAGACGAAGCCGATGAAGACATAGAAGAAATTGAAGAAATGGAAGACATGGGTGAAGCCATGATAATTTTTGAGCGAGAAATGGGGTGGTAGTGGGTAAAAAACGGTATAAAATATGATGAGTTTTTATAAAAAGGGAAGAGTGGTTATAAAATGTGAGAGAGATGGGGTGGTAGTGGGTGAAAAGTTGTGAAAAAATGGTTAAAGAGGTAAGTATTTATAAAAATGGAAGTGAAATGGGGTATTTTTTGAATTATAACCGTTTGAAAATTTATGTTTAATCAGAAATTAATTTTCTTTTTCAACGGTTACTTTTTCTTTGGGCCCCACCACATTTGGATCGTCGCAAACGGCTAAGATCGGACGGGGAGGACGGGACGCGGGGGGCGGCACGGTGTTCCCTCCGTCGCCGACGCACGACGACCCGGGGCCGAACCCCATACCGACTAGCCTAAATGCCTAAATGTTTGGAGTTACTTTTATTAATTGAAAAAAACATCATCTCAACTCTTAATAAATTTAATCAATTAACCTAGACTTTTCATATGTCATATTAATATTATTTTAATATTATAGTTACACATGTGCCAAAATTCCTAAAATGCCCCTAAAGTGTCTTAAATTTTTGAAGAATGGGCAAGTTTACCCCCTCTAAAATAGCTTGGTTCACTTGTATATGTTGCTTGAAGATGTGTACACAATGGAAAATTACCAAAAGGATAGAAATCCTAGTTCTCTTAATAAAGGTATATAGATATATAGAGGACAGTTAACGTACAATACGACTTAACGTACATCACGTACGACAGATAATTACGCATGTTCATTTGAAAATCACGCACGTTATAAACTAAAAAAACCCAAATCACGCATGTTGGAAAACATTAATCACGCATGATGAAAAAATTAATCACACACGTTGTTGTACGTGATATACGTTAAGCCGTATTGTATTTTACACTTTTCATATATATATATATATATATATATAAGATCGTAAGTAACTAAATGCTCTATATGTGTAAATTGGAAGCGATATTCCCCCTTATATCCAAAATAAGTAGAACCATGGAATTCTCTCCGAGAGTTGCTGAACTAACGACTATTAGAAAATAGAATTAGCAACTTTAACACGAATTTCAAGTGGATGAGATTGATCGAGTGGTCTCAGTTGGAGATGATTGCATGTGTTTATTTGAACGACATCCAAGTTGGGGAAATGGTTGAATTTGCCAGCAGTGTGAAAGGAATAGCCTTGAATATTGAGAATGAAAATGTAGGGACTGGTGTCTTTAGTAGTGATATTGGTATTAAAAAAGATCTTGTCAAGTGCATCGACTCTATTGTGGATGTCCCTGCGGGAGAGGCTATGCTAGGACGTGTGGTGGACGCCTTGAGAGTACCTATTAATGGAAGAAGCATTTATAAATTTTTAGTTAACGTATAATTTTTTTAACAATTTATATATTTACTTTGAATATAAATCGAAGAGTACAATTTCGTTCAGATTTTTTTTCATTGATGTAAATTTGTATTAGAAGCTAAGTGTATACAATACAAAGTAATTTTTGGATTTTTCATTAATGTAAACTAGGTTAAAACCCTGTGTATTACACGGGTTGTATAAGTGTAAATTTATATAATAAATAATAAAAACGATCTATCTTTAAAAAAAGCCCGTGTATTAAACGTATTTAACAAAATATAATGTCATATATTAATACAAACAATCATCAAGATTTACACCACAACGAACTCTTTCGGGGCAAACCATTTGTTTTACATGAAACGCTGCTCCAAAACACTCATTAACAAAAAACCGGTTCCTTCTAGTAAGGGGTTAGTATAAACAACACATACACATAATAATAATAATAATAATAATAATAATAATAATAATAATAATAATAAATAAAATAAAGAAATAAAAACCAACCTGCATGCAACTTCAATTATGTTAATTATCATAATCTTTCATTTGGAGCATACAACATAAAAAACCCGTAAATGCATTACCACTCTGTTGAATACATTGTTAATGATAAGCCGTAAAAAGTTTTTTAGTATTATTTACTTTTTAATATTATTATTATTATTATTTTATCTTTTATATAGTAAATGAAAATCTTTTATAAAAAAAGGGTATAGTATTATTTACTTTTAATAATAATAATATTATTATTATTATTATTTTATCTTTTATATAGTAAATGAAAATCTTTTATAAAAAAGGTGTATCCTTATCTAAATTTTTGTTTAAAATTATTTATAGAAAAACAAATATTTATTCTTATCTAATTTTTAGTTTAAAATTATTATTGTTATTTAACATAGATAAATAGGAAAATAAGTTGAGAAAGCATGAGGAAGTGACACATGTTAAAAAAGATTTTTGTTTATTAGAATAGGAAGATTTGTATTAGAAGCCAAGTGTATACAATACAAAGTAATTTTTGGATATTAAGAGGCTAGAAAATGTTACGACATAAAACTCATATTGTATCGACATATAAAAAAATAAAACTATGCATTTCATGTTATATTAAATATTACTACTTATCAGATTAAATTATTATTTTAAAGGCAAAAAAAAGAAAATAAAATTATATGTCAAATTTGATCTACTAGGAGAGAGAGAGAGAGAACGCATGATTATAAATCATGATTGGTGTAGTTTTTAATAACAAAGATAAATTACAATAGCATGAAAAGTTGTTCTAAAGTTTACAATATAATAAACTCTAGTATAAAATATAATATTAGACACGAGGCAGCAAGCATGTTTTGAAACCAATGCACTTTTTATTATTACTTGTATCACGACTATCCCCCACACCAGCTCAGTTGGAAGTTGGGCCGGTTGGTTTCTTTGGAGACCCCGGTTCGACTCTCGGGTGTAGTGAAAGGTGTGGGGACCAGACAATAATGGTAAGAGCTTGTTAGCCAATGGTACGCAAGTTCAAGTCTGAGCCGTCCCGGTTTTATCCGGCCATTACTCCAGCGGGGTATCTCGTGTGGAGGTGGTACGGTTCCGGGCGATAGCCGTAGCCAAGTCTGACTACACCCAGCGCGGGCCCGGTTAAGACAACGTAGTCTTGGTCAGATCTTGGTTAGGGTCCCCGACTTGGGGATGTGAATACCTACTAAAGAAGTTCACCTGTCAAAAAAAAAAAAAAAACTTGAATCACGACTAATTTAAAAAGTATATATGCATAGAAAAGTGAAAGTCAGAAAATGGAAAGTACACCAAAGATGAGGGTTCATTTATGACTGAAATTTGTAAGAGTAATCCCGGGCATTCTTTGGGTTGTTATAGTAGAGTGGCTACACCGTCGCAAGGTGTGCACTTAGAATAACCTGATGAGGCTAGAATAATTTAGAACCTCATGGTCTCTCAGGGGGTGTTTGTTTTTTCTTCAAACATCTTCAAGGGAGCTGATGTCTGCAGGCGCGCAGACATTACTCTTGAAGACTGTTTGTTTTTTTTTTAAACAGATCTGAAAATGGCTTTTTTCAGGTTAAAAAAAAAAAACTATAACACCCTTACTTCAAACATCTTAAAAAAAACCCTTCTCTCTCATCTTAAAAAAAACCCCTCCTCCCTCATATCTCGACCACCACCACTGCTCATATCACCCCTAACCTCTTTATTTTCTCTGTTTTCATCATCTCCTCAACAACTATCGAAACCCTCTACTCCATCAAACCACCATTACCGGCAAAGCTAAGCTGAAGAAGCACACGACCAAAGAAATCCAGGCGAAAGTCAGACTCCGCCACTACTACCAGAGGCGGCGACAAGGCCGGAGTTGTCGAACGGACATCAAATCGATGCAGATATCCACCATGAATCGAAGCTGCCGTACGATGAATCGACAATTACAAACGTTCATGTTGTGATAGATTGAACAAATGAAATTTGTGTTTATTCTTGTGATAGATTGAGAAGATTCCATTGGATGTTTTGGATTTTCTAATTTGGTGTATCGTTCTATTGGTACATTTTTCTTTTTTGTTCTTGTATATCTTTTTTGTATGTTGTTTGTCTTGAAAATGACAAATGAGATGTTTTGAATAAAATTCTAATTTCATATGTTAGTTGAATTGCGTTTTATCTAAACAATTTGTATTGATGTTTGTTTTGAAATGACAAATGAGATCTTGTGAATTAGATTCTAATTCCATATCTATCTATTATAATAAAAGAAACCAATAAGTGACACGTGTCATTCATTGAAGGCGTCTACATTTGTAATTTTCTGTCTTTTCATACTTATCTTATATCAATTAATTAAATAATAAATAATCAATTAATATTAAATCTTATCTTACTTTGAATGTCGGATAGAATCATTCTATTTTTTCTAATATATTATCTTCAAATTTAAGTTATAAATTAAAATATTTTTTAAATAATAACACAAAACAATAATATTAAACTTAAAAAAACAATAATACGCTCATATAAAAAATTTAAAGTACAAACAAAACATACAAAATAACTTATTAGACATTAGATCAAACTTTAAAAAAAACACTAATTAGGAAGAGAAGCTAATAATATAATTTTGTTTTTGATTTTTCAAATTGGGGTTCTAATCAATTCGTATTAAACTTAACCAAGTTTGTGATTTGATTCGAATTAAACCGGACCAAATTTATGATTTTTTAAACAAATCCAATAACATATTATTTACTATACAAAATTACATTTATTTAACCCGTATAATACATGGTGTTTTTAAAGATATAACTTTTTTATTATTTAGTATATATTCGCACCGCTTGCGGTATACAAGGTTACAAAATTACATTTATTTAACCCGTGTATACACAGTGTTTTTAAAGATATATATATTTTTTAGTATATATAATTAGATTTATTCAACCCGTACAATACACGGATTTTTATTATTTGGTATATAAAATTACATTTATTCAGTACAAGATATAGGGTTCTTAGAGATATAATTTTTTTGTTATTTAATATATAAAATTACATTTGTTCAACTCGTGTAATAATCGAGATTTTTAAAAAATAACTGTTTTAATTTAGTATATAAAATTACATTTATTCAACCCGTGTAATACACGGGGTTCTAACCTAGTGTTAGTAATATTGGAAAATAAAAAAAAGTTAATGTAGTTTGTACAGACGATATCAATTTTAAAAAACAAATAGTCTTATATTTTCAGCTTGAAGAGCTTCAGACCACATCTTCAGTTGCAGATATGAAAACAGATGAAATCAGCTTGCAGACAGTTTTTGTCTGCAAAAACAAACAGCACCTAAGTCTTATCTCACCCCTAATATATCACTAGGCTATAATGTTATGAACATTTTTTTAACGGCAACAACACTTTATATATATATATATATATATATATATATAATGTAAGTATCTATAGAAAACTCACTTTTATTTAGAAAACTTGGGAAACTCTAACCTCCCGAATTTAAAAAAAAAATTACACATGTTATATACATGTTTTTAAAGGTTTTGGGAAAAAAATCAAAAAAACGTCGAGTAGATATTTAAAAAAAATAAACAAGTTTTGGTGTAACACATGTTACAAATATGTCAGATGAATGTAACATATGTTACACCAAAACTTGTTTATTTTTTTAAAAAATATCTACTCGGCGCGTTTTTGATTTTTTTTGCCCAAAACCCTTAGAAACATGTATTATAGCATGTATAATTTTTTTCAAAAAAAAAAAACATCGGGAGCTTTGAGTTTCCCGTGTTTTCTAAATTAAAGTGGGTTTTCTATACATTCTTCCCATACATATATATATATATAGGTAAAGGGTACTGCACAAATTCCCTTATCGTACATTACGTACGCTACAATCTCAGCCGTCAGATCATCTTCCCGCAATGAAAATCGCATGTTTTTTTTTTGTAATAATTTCGCATGTGATAATTTTGATGAAATAGCAGGTGTTTTTTTGTAACAATTTCGCATGTGGTAATTCAATTTCGCATGTGATAATTTTGATGAAATATAAGGTTGTTTTTTTGTAACAATTTCGCATGTGGTAATTCAATTTCGCATGTGATAATTTTGATGAAATAGCAGGTTGTTTTTTTGTAACAAATTCGCATGTGGTAATTCAATTTCGCATGTGATAATTTTGGTAACAATTTCGCATGTGGTAATTCAATTTCACATGCGATTTTCAATGCGGGAAGATGATCTGACGGCTGAGATTGTAGCGTACGTAATGTACGATAAGCGCATTTGTACGTTAACCAGCCCCTATATATATATATATATATATATATATATATATATAGTGTAATTATCTATAGAAAACCCACTTTAATTTAGAAAACCCGGGAAACTCTAACCTCCTGAATGTAAAAAAAAAATATATATATATATATATACACATGTTTTTAAGGTATTTGGGCAAAAAAAATCAAAAAAGCGCCGAGTAGATATTTAAAAAAAAATAAAAAAGTTTTGGTGTAACACGTGTTACAAATATGTCAGATGAATCTAACACGTGTTACACCAAAACTTGTTTATTTTTTTTTTAAAATATCTACTCGGCGCTTTTTTTATTTTTTTGCCCAAATACATTAAAAACATGTATATAACATGTGTATATTTAAAAAAAAAAAACATCGGGAGCTTTGAGTTTCCCGGGTTTTCTAAATTAAAGTGGGTTTTCTATACATCCTTCCTATAAATATATATAAAGAGCCAGCAAGAAACTGGGAACAAACAAACACAGAACAAAGAATGCACAAAAGACAAACATTACAAAAGATTGACAATATTGAAACCATCCAATCTTCCCACGCAGGAGCCTTCAGCTTGGTTCTATTATTGATCCAGAAAAAGACATCCTCCTCGATAAGGTCGACCGTCTTCCTAACCGGAACAAAAGTGTCTTCAAACGTCTTTAAATTTCTCGCTCCCCAAATTCTCCAAACAATCGCCATACCAACTGTGTACACCATGCGTTTCCACACTTTATAATGCCATGAACATTATTTATTCATCTAGTACCTTAAGTTTGTAACTTCTAAATAATACCTATAAAATTTGTTTTTAGCAATTATATTTTACAGTTTACACCTAAGTTTTTTATTTGTTGTGTCAAATAATATGATATTACTTAATTTATGTGTTTTGTAACTTTTAATATATAATGTTTAAAAAGTGAATATGGTGTTACAATATGTTTATTTTTAATTAGGGGTGGCATAATGGGTGGGTTGGGCAAGTTTGGGTAATGAATTAGGATGAGTATGGGTTAGGATGGGTTTGGATTAGGATGAGTTTATTAAGAAATGGGTTAGGATGGGTTTGGGTCAAGATGAGTTTTTGTCAAGATGAATTTGGGCATGATAGGCTAAAAATAATTTTTTTTTTTTTTTTTTAGATTCAAGATAGATTATATTTCATTCCAAATTTGCAAATTACAAACAAGTGGCAGGTAAACGGGCAACAAGCTGCGCCGCAACCCCCTTTTGAATTGCAAAACCAATCCTACTAAAGACGAAACGACCCTTAAAGGTTGAGAGATTACTATTCACAACCTGTTGGACCCTGTTTAGAAATTCCACAGCCTCTGGGGCTAGGGAACCAAATGTATCAAAAGCGAATGGGATAAACACATGTTGATTCTCTAAACAAGCCTTCTCGTGTTTAGCGACTTTGCTTGATTCCGCTTTCAACGCAGCTTGGCCAGCAGCAAACCCATTATCCCTGAGCCCAACAAGAGGGGACACTCCTGTAAGGTCCACACAAGCGTGTTTCCCCTGGCCCACCCAAACACAAGAATATCAGCTGGTCGAAGAGTAGACCTCCCATCGAGCGGATCCGTCAGAAAGTTCACCGGAGCCTCCTTTTTCGACGAAATCCCCGCCCGCTTTAAAACATCAAATAGAATATCCCTTACCAAATCATGCCTGTATTTAAAAACCAGGCAACTCCTTACAATGCACCGCATGCTCGCCAAAAGTATCTAAACAAACCTTGCGGCAAACTGGGCAAGGCTCATCAACCGGAAACAGAGGGATCATTAGCTGGTATTTAAGAATTGCCCGGTATTCCACTGCCGACATGTGTTGGCCTAGACCTTCAATGGGGATGACTGTCAGGAAATCCTGAGCATGAGGAGCCCGGAGACAATCGAACACGGCTTTCTGACGAGGGGATAGACTAAACTTCTCTCCCAAACTTTGGACAGTTCTACTAAATAGGGCACTCGCCAAAGCATTCTGGGCTTTAGGAGGGGCGGTGTCCTTATTAGAGAAACCGCCAAGATCGAAATCCGGAAGGGACATATGCATGCAATCCAACGCACACACATAATCAGAATCTAACCCGACAATACCACAGTCCCGAAGAATGTGGTCCTGCAAACTCCAAGATTGTGCCCTCGAGGCCACGAAAGCAAAAAAAAAAATCAAAAAAATCAAAAAAAAAAAATCAAAAAAATAATAAAAATTAAAAAATAATAAAAATAGAAGAAAATTAAAAAAACAATAAAAATTGTAAAAAATTAAAAAAAAAAAACATCTAAACCAAAACAATTCCTGTTACGTCGATCTTTATAGCAACAAGTTACACGTGCAAGACGTTCTAAGAGCATATAAACTTGTTTGGTTTAAAATATGGTATATGTAACACCCAAACTGGACTCAAAACTTCAATCAAACTTCTTTAAGATGTGGAACCTGGGAGCTTTCCTCTTATAAAGAGGGCTAAATCTTTCGTAGGGGGGTAAGGATGGTGCCGAGGTCTTAATAGAAAGCGGTTGATAGTCCCGTCTGCTAGGCTTTTCCGAACTTCCCTTCGCCTTTCTATCTCTTAGTTAAGGGGGGTTTCAGAGAATCATCCGAACGAGATAAGGTTGTCAAATGGGGGAAGAGGAACGAGAGGCGTCCCTGGCTCACTAGTAGGTGACGAGGGGATTCAAAAAAAAAGGGCTCATTTCACCTGCCCATGCATTCGTTCGGATCCATTCTTCCTTCTTTACCTTTTCAACCCACCCTTACTAGCTAATAGGGCTTACTAAAAAAGCGAATTTGCCTCTTCCTGGTAATGAATTAAGCGGCAGCGAGGAGGTCCGGTTAATATTGCAAAAGAAAATGGTCAATGGGAAGATCTGTAGTACAGCCTAATAACAGTTTTCTTCATTCTGCTTTTGGTCAATGAATGGTTTCAATTAAGAGATATTGGTACTTTAGAACTATCTCATTGACATCAAAGTTGCGACCTTTTTCTCCCTCTCTGCCTTCTTGGCAGATGGAGTCCTCTTCAATCTTTCCAGTTCCACCATAACAACATCCTGAACAATCTCAATAGAGTTTAGCAGCAACTTCTGGGGTGTTAACTCTTCACCTTCGTTACCAACGATACTAGTTATCAATGGAACCTTTCTAACCTTTTTAGATGAATTTGGTGTCGGTAAACAAACCTCCTGCTCACCAGCAGCCTCATTTGTTGGGATTCGCCCTTCACCATCTCCCATACGAACCCTTCTTCTTTCAACCGCCTGTGTAATAAGTTTGTTTACGAATTAATAGAATTGATCAATAAAGACAGGCTTGTTAATGTAACGGAACATGATAAAACTAAGATTAACAAAACTTCACTAGACTAGATAATCATATATCAAAAGAATAGGGAAGTTAACGGAAACCAGCATACAACGATCCAGCCACATTTGTGGGTTCCCAGAAACCCAATGCGTTTGAAAAAAAAACAGTAAGAACTTTATAGAATTTAGAAAAAAAATAGTGAAATGTAAAGAGAACTTACCAAAAAGAACCCATTAGAATAAAATCCTGAATCCGTCACAAAGCATACCTGAACGACATGACTGATGTCGCGAAGAGGAGTATGCAGATAAGAAGATGGTAGACCATTGGTGATTCAGTAGTTCAGAATACATATTACTAACTGATTTACTGCAACATGGCCACCATCATCATCTTCAAAGAAGAATCAAATGTTTACTGACCAAAATAATACCCTTGTTTAAATTCATATCATCAAATTCTGCACTCAAACTATATTCATACCCAAAAAGGAACAGGCTGCTTCATGTCTATACCAAAAACAAAACTAAACCTTTAAAGAAAAAAGGTAAAAAAACTAGGAGCCCAATCATTAGTAAATGATTAATCAAACATGCCTACCTGATCAACCTTTCTAACTGTGCTCAACGAGAGTAGAGTCTTCTTCTGTAAGTGTGCACTGAATCTAAGAAAGAAAGATTCAATCAATCCCTTCAATATCAGAAACGCACAACAAGTAACAACCAAGAAAGAACCAAATTAAACTAATTGAACATAATTAGACCAAAACTAACAAACATTATACCCGAACAACATGAGTGATGTCACGAAGAGGAGTGCGTGGATACCAAGCAGTCAGCGTGTTGCCTCTGCGCCTATTAACAGTGATTGGCGTTCCAAAAAACCCTCTTCCAGAACCACCTCCTCTGATTGCAGACCGAAAAGGAGTCCGGCTAACACTCCTTTCGCTATCATCGATATCTGGAAGTGTGCCTATGCTACCTACTGCCATTTGACGACGACTGTACATTTCTGCAATGTCATCCTTTGGCCTAGATATTCTGTCTCTTGATTCCAGCGTTTTTAAACTGCAAATTGAATACATCAATAATAAGCGAATAATTTGTGAAAAAAATGCAATTCAACAACACATAATCTATCCAGAAGTTGACCTAGGGTTTTGAATTCAACTAAAACATACAAATGCAACTCAAAGAAATTCATATGTATTTCTCATGGTATATCTCTTGATTCCGGCCGGCATTTTCAATCGTTCGAATACAGTATATATCAATCAATAAGCGAACAATTGATGAAAGTGAGTAAACATATTCCATTGAACAACACGCAATCTATCAATAAGTGAACCCAGGGTTTTGCATTCAACTAAATTGGAACATTGTAAACCTAAATTGTTGTACATAAAAGCAGAACTTGTCATAGATCTAGAAAATCTAAATTGTTGTACATAAAACCTAAATTGTTGTACCTAAACTTGCATTTCAACCTGGTGGATAGAACCGCCCTTTTGTCAGAAGTTCGGACCCGATGCCCGTCCATTTCCTTATGGGTGGATTTTCTATATGGACAGCCGACCAGATTATATGTCGGAGACGATCATATTTGGTCCACCACTGGGGTTCAGCAGGGAGACCCCTTGTGGCCTCTTCTCTTTGCCTTAGTTTTGCATCCCCTCATTCATCAGATACGAGATAGATGCAAGTTACTCTTCCATGCTTGGTACTTGGACGATGGTACGATTATAGGAGATGCTAAAGAGGTGGCTAAAGCTTTAGAAATCATCAGGACTAAGGGGCCTTGTTTGGGGCTTCAACTTAACGTCAAGAAAACAGAAGTTTTTTGGCCATCGTGCAATGGAGTTAAGGCGCAAAAGGGTTTGTTTCCTAGTGGGATTGGAAGGCCGGTGTCGGGTGTCAAACTCCTCGGGGGCGCTGTTAGTCGGGATGCGGGTTTTATTAGTAGGTTGGCCGTGAAAAGGGCATCTTATGCAGTGGATTTGATGAGCTATCTTCCACATCTGCGGGACCCTCAATGCGAGCTTCTCTTGCTGCGCTCTTGCATGGGTGTTGCTAAGTTGTTGTTCGGCCTCAGAACGTGCCAACCCACGTTTGTTGGGGGAGGCTGTTTCGGTTTTTGACAAAGGCCTTCGGAGAGCTATTGAGGATATTGTGGTTTGCGGGGGTCCGTTTTTTGGGGATCTTCAATGGAGGCTTGCATCCCTTCCGACCCGTTTTGGGGGTTTGGGTTTATGTTTGGCTGAGGATGTATCTACGTATGCTTTCGTGGCATCGAGGGTGCAATCTTGGAGTTTGCAGGACCACATTCTTCGGGACTGTGGTATTGTCGGGTTAGATTCTGATTATGTGTGTGCGTTGGATTGCATGCACATGTCCCTTCCGGATTTCGATATTGGCGGTTTCTCTAATAAGGACACCGCCCCCCTAAAGCCCAGAATGCTTTGGCGAGTGCCCTATTTAGTAGAACTGTTCAGAGTTTGGGAGAGAAGTTTAGTCTATCCCCCCGTCAGAAAGCCGTGTTCGATTGTCTCCGGGCTCCTCATGCTCAAGATTTTCTGACAGTCATCCCCATTGAAGGACTAGGCCAACACATGTCGGCAGTGGAATACCGGGTAATCCTTAAGTACCGGCTAATGTCTGTTTCCGGTTGATGAGCCCTGCCTAGTTTGCCGCAAGGTTTGTTTGGATACTTTTGGCGAGCATGCGGTTCATTGTAAGGAGTTGCCTGGTTTTAAATACATGCATGATTTGGTAAGGGATATTCTGTTTGATATTTTAAAGCGGGCAGGGATTTCAGCAAAAAGGAGGCTCCGGTGAACTTTCTGACCGATCCACTCGATGGGAGGTCTACTCTTCGACCAGCTGATATTCTTGTGTTTGGGTGGGCCAGGGGAAAACACGCTTGTGTGGACCTTACAGGAGTGTCCCCTCTTGTTGGGCTCAGGGATAATGGGTTTGTTGCTGGCCAGGCTGCGTCGAAGGCGGAATCAAGTAAGGTCGCTAAACATGAGAAGGCTTGTTTAGAGAATCAACATGTGTTTATCCCATTCGCTTTTGATACATTTGGTTCCCTAGCCCCAGAGGCTGTGGAATTCCTAAACAGGGTTCAACGGGCTGTGAATAGTAATCTCTCAACCTTTAAGGGTCGTTTCGTCTTTAGCAGGATTGGTTTTGCAATTCAAAAGGGAGTTGCGGCGCAGCTTGTTGCCCGTTTACCTGCCACTTGTTTGTAATTTGTTAGTTTGGCATTTTAATAAAAATTTC
Organism: Helianthus tuberosus; assembly: GCA_030545235.1. Classification (NCBI taxonomy): domain Eukaryota; kingdom Viridiplantae; phylum Streptophyta; class Magnoliopsida; order Asterales; family Asteraceae; genus Helianthus; species Helianthus tuberosus. Next base: position 38,662,486 of record CM060435.1, on the reverse strand, counting down.
GATTTAAAATAAAAAAAATCTAGAAAATAAAGCTGTAAATTACCTGATAACTTGAGTAATTCAGATCTCGGTGAGGTTCAGGTGAAATAAAGAACAGAGTGAGATTTCCCGCGAAATAATTATAAATAAATAGTATTAATTAAAGAAGAAGTCCAAAGGTTTCCATAATTATAAGTCCGCCCGTAGTGGGGCGTTTTTTTTAAAAAAATTGAAAAAAAACGCCTAAAAACGCCCCTCCCACCATTACATGGGGCGTTTTTTTTAAAAAAAAATTCAAAAACTTGAATTTGGCGTGTTTTTGATAACGCTAAAGGGGACTTTGGAACCGGCGTGATTTTTAATGTGGCCAATGGGAGTCTGACAACCCCACCCACTATTGCATGTGATTAGTTTGACCAGCCACTTTTGCATCCATTTGTTTCCTTTTGTTTCCTTTTTTTTTTTAAATGATTGAATGGGGGTTATTGGCATAATGCCCCACTACGCCACTTTTGCTATAATGCCCCATTGCTGACTAGGACGCCACGTGTCGGATAATGCCCCATGGTGGGGGCATTATAACCCACTACCACTACACATGGTCTAATTATGGAGATGCTTTGAGGAACTTGAAAAAAAAACTAACGAAAATATTACGTTTAGATTAACTGTATAAAAAATAATCAGTTTATTATCATTTTTATTACGTAAATTTTCGTAACATTGTTTTAAACCGGCCAGTTTTTTTAAACATTACACACATATTAATAATTGAAGGTTTTGACAGTAACTAGGGGTATTTTAGGAACTTTAATATAAATTACACGTTGCAGCTTTCAATACCTCCACCGTTTCATATGCCTCCAAATTGCTTTATCATGAATGTTTTTTAGGGTTCCGTCGTATATGGGGATACGGCGACGTCGGTAGTGGTGAACAGCGACGACGACCGCGGCGGTATTAGTGAACAACGCCGGCGACTTAGCAGCTGCTGGCCCTGCAGGTGTGGATGGTCATGACGGTGGTTCAACATGATTGGCACCACCAGCGCTAATTTCAGACAATCGGAACCGCTGGAACCCTTATCGACTGGAGAAACCGCCAAAAGTTCTTCGCTACATGGTTAGTTGCATCTCTCAATTTTGTTTCATGATCATGAAATCTGTTTTGTTTTTACGCTTTTCTATGACCTAATTTTGCTGAAAACTGGATCGTTTTGTTTAGACTTTTAAGTGAAGGAATGGATGTAGAGACAAGCATAGTCACGGCCATGTGAAGTTCGTGTGGTGCTCCAACTACGGCAAGTGTTACCCTATGGTCATTCTGTTTTTATCTTTACTTTGTTATATGTGTTGTTACAATCCAAATTGTTAAATCTAGAAGGATTCAGGTGTAGAATTGTTCCGTTCGGAACAAGACTCATTTTAATTATCACAGTGTGTGCTTTTTCTGCAATTGTTGGATCATATTGGTGCCTTTCCTGATTCACAGATTTATTTATACACTTTGATCTAATGTGTGCATCAGATTGTAGTTAAGTTAAATATATAAACCCACTGAAATTTGAGTAGAGTAATTGATTGTTTAAATAGAATCACAAAAAAAAAATCATGTGAGTAAAGTAATTGATTGTTTAAACTTTTTAAACGGTCGACCCGAAACACGACATGATTTTAAATGGGTTCGACATGAATATATATATGGGTCGGGTTAGAGTAGAAGAACTCAACCCGAAACCCATCAACCTGACATAATTGACACCCTTGTCTATGAACATTACACTTATTAGACTTCGTAAACAAGGACACATGAAAAATTCATATCAGTTTCTAGCAAGAATGCATGATGATTCATTAATTCTAGCACTATAGCATTGAATTATCTGCAAATTAGAAACTTATATAAAGCTGTGATTAGGGGTGTGAATTTCTGACACGACCCGAAAACCCGGCACGAACCTAACACGAAATTCCCCGGTTTAGGTTTAGTCTAAGCGGGTTCGGGTCAGCTTCAGGTTGAACCCACGAACACGTTTAGGTTAGCGGGTCGAGTTCGGGTCAACCTGGTTGGGTTTGCGGGTTGATCCGTTTAACACACATATGCTATAGTATATTTTTTTACAATATATTTTATATCATAAATAAAATGTGGCGTGTATTTTATGCCATGATTATAACTTAAAAGGAGAAATTAACAGAGATTTTAAAATTTAAATATGCTATTATTATATACATTTGTGTTTTTTAAGTAAATATTAATTTTAATATATTAATTTCAGTAAAAAAATTAAAAAATTCGGGTTAAACGGGTCGTGTTCGGGTGAATATGTATGATATGATTTTCGGGTTCGGGTCGGGTTCAACCCGCCAACCCGTGAACACGACCCGTTTAACACCCCTAGCTATGATTATATGTTAACAGAATCTTAGATTGAATGCAATTTCTTTTTCTTTAGTGTCCTTAAATGCGGAACATTTTGAGGGGATGTGTGTCGATTTTACCAAGTTTCTCAATCAGAGGTTCTCACTAACTTACAGGTACTAATTTCACATTAACATTTGTTCATTAAATTGGCGCAAAACTACAGCTGGACATTTTGACCCGTTTACTTAAAAATGGGTCGGTTTGTGTTGTGTTCAATTTCAAACAGGTCATATAATTATAACATGTCAAACGGGTTGAAAAATACATACAACCTTCTTAAATTTGAATTGTTTCTATTTAAGATTTTGTTTAATAACGCATTAGTTAATAATGCAGTAAATAGTTTTTCTGGGTCAACCTGACTGAAACAACCCCCCCCCCCCCCCCCCAACCCATCTCGCAACTCTTTAATTCGACAAGCCGATTTTAATGTTAAAGCACCCTCATGGGACCCACGGAGATTCCTTCTCAATATGCTGAAATAATAAAAAATCCGACTGCACACTATGCTTTCAGTGCTAACTTATGCATCCCAAGGTGAGTTATTTACATTTTACAATCCCGTCTTATCGATCTCAATCTTAACCGTCGATCTAATGATCTGACCCTGATAACGCTGTTTGATGGGCGGTAGTTGATGCTTTTTGGAAGGGTTTTGACCGATGGGCGGGTCAACTCTTGAGTCAAATGTGACTTATCAGATAATCTTAGCATGACTGCCGATGCCAGGTAGATTGGTTACAAGTAGTTACATAATTGCTTTATTATCTAACATTGTTTTGGCTGAATAAATTTAATATTTATAAGATCTTTTTTCTTTTTTTTTTTCTACTCAGCTAACAAGTGAGCCGCACATGTCGAATGGAAAGTTTAACATCGACTATAAGGTAACTTATATATCTTGTAGGCTCTTTATAACACATACATTATGCATGCTAGCTTTTATTTTATTTTTATTAGTTATATCATATGTCACGAAGCAACCATTTCGTCGGGTCCTTTATATGTTTCAGATTGCCAAGTAAATGAATATGTATTTTCCTTTTGTGATAGTATTTAATTAATTAATTTAAGAAAAACGAGTTGACTCGAGTTATACATAAGTTGAGTAAGAAAACATAGTTTCAACCTCGAGCCCATGTTAGATTTGGTTTACCTTAGCTCTTTCGTTGAACACACTACTCATATGTAATTATAACTTTTTCTTACACAAAATAACAAAAACGTAAAAATAATTTATGTTTTACGTAGTGTCTTACTCAAATCTTTATGGGCTTGCATTGCAGATGCCATCCCTACTAGAAAAGCAATGTACTTGCAAATATATATTGCAGAAAATTGATGCACCAGATGTTTTGCAACGACAGGCTATGTTGGATGGACTTCATAAGTTTGGTACTTGGGTCTTTATTTAGTTTTTGTCGAGTTGAGCATCTACCGGATGCACATAGAGTCACATGACATGATGTCAAACCTCTATACAAATGGCTCCATGCCACTCGTCATATAATCAAAGTACCTTTCCCTTTCTTTCTTTATTTGTAAACAAGAAAGCTTTAAGATATAGATATTCAATCGTGGTTATACTTTTTTATTAGGAATGGCATTCCACCCTATAGACGGCACATTGCGTTATTATTGATGGAAGCTATCTGGACAGCAAACATTCACGACTGCATTCGTGGGAAGTTATAGCCAGTAATGGGTGCAGGGTACCACATAATTCATCACACCACTAATCACTATAGCTAAGTTTATAGGTCACCTTAAGCTCTTTTTGCTCAAAAAGTACACATGTTTGTTTTAGTTGACTTGTCATGTTGGCAGTTGGTATGCAAATGAGTCTACTTAACTGCAGCTAATGAATAATATCGGTAATCATGTTCCTGGCAAATAGCTCTATTTAGCTACTCTTGGTGAATCGTGTTAGTAATCATCTTCATGAAGCGCGGCGCAACGCGCACGCGGGATAATATCTAGTTCTATTTATATACTATTAATTTGGAACATTTGTGTGCATGTTTGGTTGTAAATTGTTCTTAAGTGATTGTACCTTAATCAAATAATGGTTTCATTATCTTACCAAATTCAATTTGTTTTGTATGCAGGTATGGTTGTAAATTGTGCTTAAGTGGTTGTACCCTAATCAAATAATGGTTTCATTATCTTACTATATTCAATCAGTTTGATCCATTCAAAGTTGTGTTGTTTTATTTGTAAATTATTATTATTTATAATAATACTAGTCTAAGATCCCGCGAGTTTCGCGGATGGTTTAACACAAACATATAATATCTACTGGCATTGAAGCCCATGTAGATCATCACTTTTGTTCTAGGCCTTTCCAAACTTAGGCTTCACGTCTAAGGGTTGAAACAGGTCTCAAACAGACAATACACGACCCTAACCGGTACAAACCCATAACCGAACAGAGTGATCACTTCCCTTTCCAAAAACCTGTTACATACCAGCGAACCTTTAATAGATCAACGAAAGGTCATGGTTTTCATCTTTTGATTGACATCAATTTTATATAAACTTCAATATCTAAATTCTTATTTAAATTCATATTAATATACCCAGGGATGATATCCTTGAAAACATCATCAAACTCAAATAAATTCAACTTGTAGTCTTTGTGAGGAAGCAAATTTTTAGAAGACATAATGCTAAGTGGCTTATGGAACTCCCTATGCAGCTGAAAAATAACAACAAAATGTAAGCGTTAAAACTTAAACAAAAAAATAAGTTTGATGAATGCACATGCCGACGTAACATATGGAAATAATTTGTTAGTGTCGTAACATTAACAATATGCATATTGCATGTTTGAATTTGATTGCTTAGTGTTGGTTCCATCTAATGTATAACAAACAGATTATCATCACTCATCTATTATCACATTTTACAAAAGTAGACTTGAGTCAACAATGAGAAATTTATAAAAGGAGCCTTGAAACTTGTAATACCTGAAGAAAACGCTCAAGTCTTGCACTGGAGTGTTCGAGCCCTTAACCATCTTAACCATGAGTGGCAACACAACTAACCCAGTCTAGCAGCCACTTAGCCTCATCACTACTCAAGAATTGATCAAATATAACTTGGGCCCATTGGAAAAAAAAGTCACCAAACTGAGCTTGCCACAATACCAGTTAATTACGTTTTTCCATTGAGTAGCCCAAGTCAAAGCACAACACACCAAACTCCGAAAAAGAACTTTATATCATCATATAAGCATCAAGAAAAATGTAAAGAAAAAAATATAAGAAATCATGTATAGATGTTTATACAAAAATGCATTGACCTGTTGCTTACGGTTTACTCATGTTGATTCATCATTACATGATCCAACAGACAATAACACTCCCCTGTTTCTTGATCATGCACAACAGAATTCATGTGACTGAAAGCACCTCTTTCAACATCTTGACCGCTTAATATTAATTAACATGATTACCACAGCCGACATCATCGAGACCCTAGGACACCAGCTTCGTAACCTGCTGCAATCGGAACAATCACAAACCACCACCATCGTCCACCCAGTGCACCACCGTCATTATCTTGTCTACAACCAACACCACCTCCTTTGTTCTCCCTCTTCATAATCTGAACAGGTCGGCTGACCATAGGCAGAAAATGAGTTTGATAACTTTGTAAGAATCGAAACAGGGAAAAGAGGATGAATTACCTGAAGCTATTCAGTTGTAAAACATAATGGTAGGAAACAAAATGACCCTAACCTGAACCAAAGTGTTAATTTTGCTGCATCATTCCACATCATCAGATCATTAACCGGTGTCCCAATCCGATGAAAATCATACCTGTAACCTAATTAAAAAAAGATAAACTAATTAATTAAAATCAGAGCAAAGAAAATGGTTACCGGATCCCACACTGCAAGCTTCAACTTCTAACCAATTGTAGGATAAAGAACTTCAATGGTAGTTTACTCAAAAGAATAGAACTTTTACCAACTTTTGAATCCCTAATCAGCAACAAATTGAAACCTTGGTACGTGAACATGGTACCAAACGCTTGCATTAGTTGTATGCAATATTCAAGCTGTCTAACACCAACAAATATGCAGAATCCGAGAACTTGGGTAACAATCATGAAAATAGTTCCATGATCGATTGACACTTTGAATGGATCAGCCTGTTTCATCAAACGGTTTAAACGCTCATCCTGTTTCACCAAACAGTTTAAACGGGTCAGCATGTCTCATCAAATGATTTAAACTGGTCAGCATTAAACAGTTTAAAGTGGTCAGCCTGTTTCATCAAACGGGTTAAAGGGGTCAACCTGGACGTTTACATAACGATCGCTGTTGTAAAATGTAGGTTGTTTTATATCGACTGCTGATTCTGCTGGTCTATGTAAAAAAATATGTATGAAAAGAGGTTGCAGCTTTATATCAGCTATGTTTGATATGGGTCAAATAAGTTGTATTAATACTCATAAACAAAACACAACCATAACAAATTGCACCCTAAACCATGTATAATACTCATAAAACAATGTCCTAAATTTTATTTCTTTAAATAAATACTGACTTTAGGACTTAACAAACCTGTCCACGTCGCCACTAAAGTCGAGGACGTGCAGCCTCGGCAAGAATCCTCAGTTCCAACTATTCTTCGAAATTCAGATTAAGAAGTTGATATTCGTTAGAAATGATTAATGTAAGAACCTAAAGTAACTCAAGCTACATAGATTCCTTAGAAATAATACATAACCTTTTAAAGCTCTAACACATGGTATCCTAATCAAATGACTTACAAATGGTATCTTAGAAGTGTTGTCAATCAGAGTAGCAATCAATCCAGTAGCAAAAAAAGGAATCCCAATCCACTACATAACTGTAAGAGTCATCAAAGCAGCGAGAAGGGATATTATCATAGAATTCCTTTATTGTGTCCCACGGCCCATCATCAACTCCAACTAATAAAATTGATAGTGGAAGGTTGCTGACAAACGGCATGGATTATACTATCAACAGAATTCTGACATCCTTCCACATTTCAAGAAACTTAATCAAAATAAACGGCATGGATTATACTCAAAGAACAACAAAGGATGAACAATAGCTCAACCAAACCAAACTAAACACAAAAGACAGAAAAATGAACTAACCGATGAACGGCGTAGAGGAACTGCAGACAATGTACGTCATGAGCTGAAATAACAACAAAACAACAATAAGTTACAAAAATGTCATGGATTATGCTCAAAGAACAACAAAGAATGAACAATAACTCAGCCAAACCAAACTAAACACAAAAGACAGAAAAATGAACTAACCGATGAACGACGTAGAGGAATTGCATACAATGTAGGTAATAAGCTGAAATAACAACAAAACAACAATAAGTTACAAAAACGATCTAATCTTAGTAAGATCAACTACACAAAACGGAAATAACTACAATTAAAAAATCTCCAAACCTTATCCTTTAATCATCTGCGATATGATCCTCGTTTAACCTCCAGACTACATAGACATCAAATTATGTTAAATTAGGTTACGTAAAACATATTAATACCTCTAGATTAACCGGCTCAACGATTTAGTCACTCAGGCTAGGCATATATTAAATTAGTTATTATTTAGTAGTTGCTGGTATGGTTGACCCAATACTCTTTTCCCATATAGTTTAATCATATATATAGTTTTTATACACACTTTTATGCTAAAAATACACTTTAAGAACCATTAGACCTGTTAAGGGTTAAGCATAACCGGTCAAATGGGTCAATCGTGTCTTAAAGTGTGAGAGAGATGATTACAAAACTTGGATTATTCCAGCAAGAATCTAATTTTTTTATATAGATTTGAGTTTGGAGGTTTTATGCTTTAAAAATATACACTTTAAGATATGTTCGACCCGTTTGTCGGTAAACTGGGTCAAAATTTATATTAATTAATACCTGAGCATCTATTAGTCGGTGAACTGTCGTCTTGCTTGATTCCTGAAGTTCGCCTGCTATTAAGATCTCATCCAGTATATAATAAGTCTGCAAAAACGAATAAGTCAACAAATATATAAGAACTGGTGTAACAGATTAATGTAAATGAATCAAAACCATCAAGGAATGATGCACATATGTGACTCTTTGATTTTTAATTAATCATAACCATATGATGCTCCAGAACCTAATGAAAATGGAAGATCAAGTCTAGTTCACAAACCTTCAGTGCACATATGTGACTCTTTGAAAATGGAGATCGCATTTGGAACCCTAGTCGCTTGTCATTGAAAATCAACTATCACCAAAACCAGTCATCTCAAGCCGCCGCTGATTCGCTGAACACCATCACTGCCTCTGCTTGGCTTGAAACCACCAAACCATCGCCATTGTTGTAACAACTGAAAAAAAACATGTATTTAGAATCCTTTATAGCTAACAAAGCATGATTTTGTTCAAGATGTCAAAATAAACTACCCTTTCGGTCTGATGGCAACACACTCTTGCCTGATTTTACCAAATTTCCATCAGTCATCCCATGTTTGACGAAATTCCTATCAGCATTTCTACTTCCAACTATCACAAACTTGAAAGTCTCGAGCAACCAGGTCAAAACTTCTTGTTGTTACAACTTACAACAGATGATGAGAAGGCAATCGATATAGAACAGATGATGCAGTTTAACCAGACCTGTAAATATGTATTTTTCCACTCGAGTTGAGCCTGCTGATGGCCTAAAGGCTCGAGCAACCGGGTCAAAACTTCTTGTTGTTGTTGAGATCTGCACCAGTATAAATATCATGGTCAATAAGGTCAACATTGACCACCATTTTCATTAGCTTCTCCACATTCATATGCCATAAACACATACATAACATCAACACAACATTCTTGAATTAGTTACCAATATGAATAGACATCAAAAAAGGGGTATCACAGTTGCAATCATGCATCAGTTAAATCAAATAAGGATTCAAAATAGGGGGAAAACCATAATTTAGCAAATAAAACAGGGTTCCTGACCAATTCAGATTTATACGGATCCAAGAGCAATAAGAGATAGATTATAATCCATTAATAAATACAGAGAATGAGTAGGAAAAAACCTGTCCAGGCATAACTTCTTCGTTGGTTCCACTGATGTTAATTCCGGCACATAAGCAAGCCGTGTAATGTGCATCTGATATGTCTCTTCCAAATGACTTATCCGCGCCAGCACCACAGTAGTATAGACCCTGTAGTTTTAAAAATATATATTAATTAAAATAACAACTGTTGTTTCTATATGTGGCAAGATGGGCAGGTCAAAATGGGTTCGGATCAAAACCGAAACTTCTTGTCCAAAATATTTTAAACTTTATATGTATAGGTGTTGTGTCAAATTTGATTAAAAAAATGATGAATAGTACCTGTGGACCAGGTTAGCCTCTAACAGGCCATCCCAAAGGCCACTTCAAATCTGGTTGAAGCAAAGTGTACTCTTGCTCAATTCCAAACCTAAAATCAGATTCGGTTAACCAAATTAATCAGTTAGTCTGAATACAGAATATTAACATACACCGACCTCTGTCTATTTGTTTTTCAAATGACTTAACGCCCCTCTATATAGAAAGGAGATATAGACGAACCTGTTAAAACAATAAAATCTTCTTGTTAAAGCTCAATTTGCCCACAATCATTTAACTAAACACAGATTGAAAATAAAATAGATGAAGATCCATATTAAAGAATTTCATGATCAATCAATTTCCCTACACTTTTTTACCAGAATCTCATACTTATTACCTACAATTTTTAACCTCTTATTACCAAAATCTCATACAAAGTTTGACATGGAAATTAGTAGTGACCATTAAAATCAAATGTCTGACTAAATATATTACGTACTGTGAACAAATTATGAGGAAAATAAAAATATAACCTGTGAAGTAAGAACCCTAGGGATGAAATTAGGGCATATCGAAGTAAAACCATAAAAACCACTAAAAGCAATAATACAATTGAATCAAATAAAGAAAATCTTGTTGAAAGACGAAACAAATGTCTCCGGTGTAACCCAACTTCGGTAGTATACGAAATAAAAAACCCCAAAATCTCCACTAACGAAATCAATTAATCTTGAAACAAAACAAATTAAAAATCAATAAAGAAAATGTGGCGAAAAATACCTCATGAAAGTATAGAGATTGAAGGGGCTTCGACCAGGCTACTTGTATGAGCATCATTTGGATATAGATTTTACTCTCCAACCAAAAGAAGATGTGTAAAACACAATCGTATGTGGACTCCAAGATTATTGCATATTTCTGCACAATGGGGATTGAAGTGGAAAGCAAGCTCATAGAATACAATTTCCTGCAAAATAAATGAGAACTGAATATAATTTCTAGAAAAAACATAAAGGCACTTACAGACTCTATGCGATAGGAACTATACAATTTCTAACAGTTCTGAATACATGTCCAATCTAACATTTGTGCCAAACATAAAAACACCCAATAGGAACTATACATATTCAAAGAACACGAGCACCAAGACAAAATAATGAATGAAGACTCATCCTAACCAAGACAAAAGAACACATACGGCAACACAATTGAGTAAACATACCTTTGAATTGATCATTCTTTATATATATATCATACATCCAATCCTAAGCTTATGATTAAACATATCACAAAATTCTGTCACAAGACAAAACCAGCAAGCATTAATGCGATATCTTAATAACATAACAATCAGTCCCCAAATAGATGACTAATAGATGCAAATCTCGATATGAATATAAATATATACATATGAATTTATGTTCTAGATCTGCGTGCAAAACATCAGAATATGTAATTTCAATCGAATTCAGAAAAAAGTAATAATAACTGAAACATAAGATGTAGGATAAAGAGAATCAAAACAACGAATCGAAACCCTAAATTTTCAAGAGTATTATATTTAGCTTGCTTGAAGGTATCGTACACATGATTGAGAGAAATCCACATAAAAAAAGGATGAATAATCCAGTGAGTACAAACATGTTGATTGAAAAAGAATGAGCAGATGGATTGGATGATAGAAAGGGGTTTCTGGAGCAAAACCCTAGATCCCGAGTGAAGGATCGAATTCTTAATCAACATAGATGAAGCCATAGATGAAGCCATAGATACCTTCAAGCAAGCATTGAATAACATACCTGTGAAGACATACCTGTGAAAAAATCTTATACAACCATTGAATAACATACCTGGAACGGAAGAACAACACAATGATAATCGATTGATTGAAGATTAAGCAGCGATTGAAAGATCAAAAACGTTTGAATCCTCTGATTAAACATAGACAGTTTGCGTTAATAATGGAAACGCATTGATAATTTTCTATAAGAATTTCAACTGATTGAAAATTGATTGGTTTCCATATTTTCATTAGGCGGTTTCACAAAATGAGGAGAAAGGAGGAAAAGCCCGCTCAAAACTCAATTATCTGGCCAGAGAGCATTGCCACATCAAAAGTCAAAAAGTCAAAATTATTTTGCTTTAGTATAATAGATAGATAATTAATTTAGCCAAAATCTTGTATAAATATAATTTGCAACATAGTGATGCAATGGTTGTTGTAATGTATGCATTATGGTTTTTATAGTGGTAATGATATATATTATATATAGATTACGATGAACCTGTCAAACGGGAAAAAATAGACGCGGGTTCATCGTAATGCACGAGTGCTAGATGAACTTAGTTATTTTATTCTATGTTTTACGGTTCGGTTTAATTTCTTCGCATTAACACACCGCAACTTCAGTGTTAGTGGTCGCTGGCAGTACTGTGGCATTAGTGCTCGCCCCCGCCACAACGCGGGGGCTACTTAATACTAGTTTCTTTTAAATCGTTTGGTTTTTTAAAGTATGGTTAAGTAAAATCGTAAAGTGTTTTTCAATGATTTTGCATCACATAACCGGTTAGATATCTGCACATTTTTGCATCTCATATAGTAAAAGTAAAGGCATATATAATCAACGTCCCACCACAACGCACGGGTTAGCGTCAACTCGTTTTATTTTAAACACAAACAGAGCCTTATCAAACAGAAAATTTTATTATGAATCATAAACTTTTATATTTGAACCAACCTCGTTTTTTATAAAACATATCAAAATATAAATAAAAATAAATATATCGCAGCATCATGTTCACTTCTATAAAACCTTATATATTAGGAAATATTACAAGTTTTGTCCTTTATCTTAATACCACTTGTCAGGCGGTGTCATTTTTAACGAATTTTGACAAGTTTTGCCCTTTACAAGAAATTTTGTTTCATGTTTTGTCCTTTAGGATTAACCCAGTTAGATTTTCTTGTTAAATCTTGTCACCCAAGGGTATTTTAGTCTTTTTACCCATTTATTTCAATAGTCAACCCTAAAATATTTTGTTTTATTCTTTTAAATAATATTAAATAAATTGGTAAAAAAGACTAAAATACCATTGGGTGACAAGATTTAACAAGAAAATCTAACTGAGTTAAGCCTAAAGGACAAAACGTGCAACCAAATTCCTTGTAAAGGGCAAAACTTATCAAAATTCGTTAAAAAGGACACCGCCTGATAAGTGGTATTAAGATAAAGGACAAAACTTGTAATTTTTCCTATATATTAATTAAATACTAGATTTACTACCCGCCACAACAGCGGGATCGTAAAACCCTGCTGGATAGCATCAATGACACACTGTCGCCAACGACAACTAATACTGAAGTTACAGTGTGTTAATGCGAAAAAATAGGTTGCAGCGTAAAACTTAGAAAATAATAATTAAGTCGATTTAGGACCCCACACGTTGTAATGAACCTGTCAAACGAGAAAAAAAAAAACAGACGACGTAAAATGTTGAACCACACATGCACGTTGAGTCGTGCTAGCTTGCAAAATATAGTACGAAGCGTAAAACGAAACGTAAGAACGTTAAACCACATATGGATGTTACGCCGTGTTAACTCGCAAAATTTAAAACGAAACGAAAAACGAAAAATCTGTGAAATATGAAAAGTGCTGGGACCAAAGTTGAAAGTAAAAAAAGTTGTGAAGTTAAATTGCAATAGATAAAAACTTTTGAGTTAAAGTAAAAAAGTCTAATAGATTTGTGTTAAAAGTATAATATCAAAAACTCTCCAAGATTTGAGTACAATAGCTATATATGCATAAATATATTGTTAATTTATAGTTTGTTAATTATTAAAAAATAAAAAACATAAATTAACTAATATTACATCCTTTCGTGTAACAATGAAAAATGTGGCTTAAATAGTTTCACTCAAATCTGAGTTGGGTTGTTTCTTCCAAATTTAGAAAACTAGGGGGTTATATTTAAACATTTAGACCTAATTTCATGAGGTTTATCATCTTCCCCAAATTTCCACAACTCAACGACGCTCCACTTTCCGGCGCCGGCGAAACCACTCCCATATTTTATAAGGTAGATCCCATCATTCCAATTACATCTGCACATGTATTTCAGCATGATCACATGCATTAAATGCTTGACACAGACCTTATCGAATACCCAACCTCCGGCTGACGTCAGCTGGATCCCATCACTCCCATCTTTTATAAGGTAGATCCCATCACTCCCGTCTTTTATAATGTCGAATACCCAACCTCCGGCTGACGTTAGCTGGATCTTCGGTGACGTCAAGAGCTTTTATCCTCGCTTGCTACAAAAGAACAAACCGTTAGCCTCGTCACGGGGGACCCCGGAAGGGGGATCCGTGACCAAGCTCCGGCGTGAGAGTAAGTAAACTTGCCGGGAAATAAAAGGAGCTTCTTCCGATGAGGATATTCACCGGAAGATTCCTTCTTTGGTGTGAATCTAATTAATGAGTGTATGTAGTAAATGTGGGGAATGTTGGTCGGAGTTTTTAATGAGAGGAGAGTTAATGAAGAGGTAGTAAATGAGAGAATGCCGGAGATTATACCTGCCTTGGCTCTTTCTTTTTCCTTCTTATATAATAGCAAGCCCTTATCTTTGTTAAGGGTTTTCCCATATGTGATCCGACGGCTTTTGGAGGTTCTTGGGAAGGTCAGACACGTGTCTGACCCCCAACGGTAGGATATCCCTCTTCATTAATAGTCTGCCGGATAAGTACAGTGATTTAGACCGGAGCCGCTTCTTGTCAAGCATTTAATGAGCTCTGCTCTCCTTAGCTGTTTCCCGCCCATTGCAATAGAAGGAGAAACCTTAGTGAACAAGGTTATTCTGTCCAGTGGGCCTTTAAGTAACTGGGCTTCTAGAGAAAAAGGCCCAAAGTGGGTGAAGTAGGTTTCCCCACTGGCCCGTCGTCAAGTCATCTTTAGTCCCTGGTTCTGAGACCCGAGGCTCATGATCCGGGGCTGAGTCACAACTACTTGAGAGGGATGGTTTCTCCTTTGGTGGGCCCACTCTGGATCAGTTACTGCTTGCCATTCGTATTAATCATAACATCGCCGAAATAACTGTAGCGGGAGTTAATCCCCTAGTAGCACGTGCCCATTTTTGAATTTTGAAGAGACCGCTGATGTGACGGTTACTTGCATGTCAGCGATATCTCTTTAAAAACCCTATTTGGCCTTTTCGATTTCTCATTCAAATTTTCTGACCCCCTTTTCTTCCCTGCCACTATCTTCCTGCATTATAATCTCTTCTAACCATGAGTCGCGGTGGCCGGTCTTCGATAAGGTCTGTGTTGACGGCGAAGGACTTGAAATCCTTCGTTGAGGCATACAACATCCCGGATCGATTTTCTCCTTCCTTGCCCGGCCCTAGTGAGTCGGCAGAATGTACGCCAGACAGGATACCTATTTACACCCTTGCCTTTTCTTCCTGTGGGGTCCGATACCCCCTTTCTGCTTTCAAGGTTTCTCTGCTCCGTCACTTTGGCGTCCACTTCTCACAGATTCATCCTTTAGGGTTCATGAGAGTGGTTCATTTTGAATTGTCCTGTGCGGCTATCTCAGGGGAGCCCTCTGTTCCTCTGTTTTGCATGTTTTACCGGCTTATCTCCGACGGAGACTGGTTTACCTTCGCGAAACGACAGAACAATGTTTCGAGGCCTTGTTACAGTTTTATGCCCACTTCTACTAATCCAAAGGACTGGAAGTGTAGATTCATCTTTGTTTCAGTCGCTATGTTGCCGGATTCCCCTTTGCCAAAGGATCTTGACGCTGCTATCGAGGACACTATTCCTACCCTTTCTACAGCCGAGACCGTTCAATGGAAAAGGATGTGTGACAACCCAACGAGGGCGTTCACTTTCTCCGAAGGGATGCTTGCTATGGGGGGGCTAAGTCCCTCTTATCCAGTCCGCCCGAGGGCTTTTTTCGGCAAGAAAGGTACCTTTTTGTTCTTGATTTGCTTCTTATATCCATTCTCCTTTTTTATGTCTTTGAGGATCTTGTAGTCATCTTTAGCGTCTTCTTTTTGTGCAGAGATAACTTTGTGGAGGCTTCTCCAGGGTGATTCAAAGGATGTAAAATATGTGGTTGATAATGAGGTTGATCCTAGGTTGAACGCGGAAGCACAGGTTACAGGGGGGTCCGTCCAGGCAGGAGGTTCTGCTGCCCTGGGTGGTAACGAGGAGAATCCTTATGGTGAGGAGGAGAGTTCCCCCGACTTTCCTCCTGTCCATCCCTCTGGTCAAAGTGACGACGAAGACGTGGAGATACAGTTAGTTCGCAAGAGGAGATCTGCTAGTCCCCAACCGGCTCCTGCACCTCGCAGCATCCGTCAGAGGCTTCGGAGTGCCAGTGGTCAGAAACTTCCTCCTCCCTCTAGAGCTGCTTCTGACCTTCCCCCTGCCGGGGTCAAAGGTTCCCTGTCTAAACACTTGAAGTCCTCAAGCTTAGTGAGTGCTCCTTTGTTGGTAAGCTTTCTTTTCTCCTGTTTTCTTTTTCTTTGTCTTTCTGTGTCGTTCCTGATTGTTTCTTTTTTTGTTTCTTAGGGGAGTTCCCTGGAACCTATAGAAATTCCAACTGGTCCCTCTCCTTCCCGTATCCGGGACAAGGCCTCCGAGGTGGGGATGGCTCGCTTTTCCTCAGCTTTCGAGCTTTCTCCTTCACATGCTACTGGGACTAGCAAACCCACTATCCTTGAAGGCCCTGTTTATCGTTCCCCTCTTGCCCCTTTGTTTGCCGACGCCCTCCCCTCTACTTATGTCCCTAAATGGAAGGTAACTAGTTCCTCCGTGATAGGGACTCCTGAAGCTGCTAGGGACTTTCTGAACCATGCTGTCCCTCCCTCTCATAAATTTGTAAACTCCGCCCTGAGGGATGATCTCTTCGAAGATCAATACAGTATGTCTTTGTGTGAAAGCTTTTTCAGGGGTGTTGGGATGCTGCAAAGGGTTGATGATTTGAGGAAGGCGAACGAAGGACTCAAGGCTGAGCTTAAAGCTTCCCAGTCGGTTGTTGCTGGGCTTAGGGGCCGGGTGGTTGATGCTGAGAGGAGATTGCAGGAGGAGAAGGTGCATAGTCTTCTCCCCCCCCCCTTTTTTATACATACATACTCACTGATCCTTTGTTTAGGGAGCTGGAGCTATGCTTGAGAGGAAGGAACGGGCTTGGGAGCGGGAGATGGCATCGTTGGTTGAGGAGAAGGAGGAGCTTGCTGCTGAGCTGAAGCATTTGAAGGAAGTCGGCTCCGTTTCCCAGGAGCAGCTCAATACCATGTATGCAGACTATGGGGTGACTTCCGATGATAACCAGCGATTGGCGGGGGAGAAGCATTGGTTGATTACCGAAGGTTTTGGGGCTTTTCTCGCTGCTGTCGCTCAATCGGAGGACTTTAAAAGTGGCTTGGAGGAGGTCTACAGGGCTTATAGGGATGTTGGCTATCAGGCGGGGTTAAAGGATGGCTATGCCTATTCCGCCCAAGGCTTGGGTAGAAAAGAGACTCCTCTTTATAATTCTAAGGCAAAAAAGAGGCTGTCCAAACTGAACGAGGAGTTTGGGCGTAAAACCCCGGCCATCCTTGCCAAAATCCTGGAGCATCCCTTGATCTCTATTGATGAATTAAAAGCCCTGTTCTCCTCTGCCGGTCCTTCGTCTCCACCGTCTCTTTCCGGGGGTGATCCCCAATGAATTCCAAACACTTGATACACTTCGATATGGTTGTAATAACTTTAACTTGCTTTAGGATACTTGTGTGTTTTGCTTGACTATCTTGGGTGGTCTTTTGTGTTGGGGACCGCCTAGACCTTTAACCGTATGGCTTATAGTTATGCATAGCCCTTTTTGCCTTGTAGCCTGTTCCTTGTCTTGCCTGTTTTGCTTTTGCAGGGGTTCTTATTGGAGGTCGTCTTGGTGATTTCCTGGGGATTTTTAGGCTGTTTTAGCGAGGAGCTATGTTTTCGTTTTATCTTGCTGTGTTTGCAATCTCGTACATTACTAATTCTTGCCCGAGTTATTAGGGCTTTTCTTTGTATATGTACTTTGCAGTAAATGAAGCAGATTTCCCTTCGTAGTTTTGTATATACGGGTGTGTTTGCATTATTTGTTTTTTCTTTTCGTTGTTTGCTTCGTTAAACTGTGATTGTCTGTTCGAGGCCAATCGGTGGACAAGTTTATAACGCGGTGCTATGTTTTTAACTTGCTTTGTCCGTTTTGGGTTAGCTAGACCCTTATTAGCCCCACGGCCGGGCTTTTGGGCATGCTTTGAATGCCTCATACACGTGTGTTTGTTTGTTCTAGTTTTAGATTTAATGGTGTCCCTAGGCACGTCTGCCCAGGTGCAATTGTCCATTGTTTTCTCAAAATGGGACGTTTTCGTCCGTCTTTCATTTAATCTTTGGGGGTTTATACTTCCCGTCATAGATTGTTTACAAAAGGTTCGTTTTCTTGGGGGAAAGGCCCCCGTACATATAGTTATCTATTACAAAAGTGGCTCTTGGCCGTTTTCCTTGGGGGTATACCCCCTTACATGTAATACTTCCTGAGCTGCATGAGGTTCCAGGTCCTGGGAACCTCCTTGCCTTCCAGCGTTTCCAACCTGCAAGTCCCTTTGCCATTCGCCCACGTGACTCTGTAGGGTCCCTCCCAGTTGGGGCCTAGCTTCCCGGTGTTTTCTTGCAGACTAGCCTCGTTGGCTCTAAGAACTAGATCCCCTGGGACGATGTTGAGCTTCTTCATCCTGGCGTTGTAATAACTTCCCAGGAGCTTTTTGTATTGGGCCTCCTTAACTGCTGCTATTTCCCTTCTTTCCTCCAACAAATTTAGGTTCATCCTGAGGTCCTGCTCATTCTCCTCATCCCGAAGCTTCATTCGGGCAGTTGGGGATCCGATCTCAGCAGGGATGACAGCCTCCGTCCCATAGGTAAGGCTGAACGGGGTTTCCCCGTTGCAGCTTTTGGGGGTGGTTCTGTATGCCCACAACACAAATGGAAGTTCTTCCAGCCAGCCTTTCTGTTTCCTCCCAAGCCTGCCCTTCATTCCTTTGATGATGCTTTGGTTGGCTCTCTCCACTAACCCGTTACTCTGGGCATAGGTAACAGAAGTAAACACTTGCTGGATCCGCATCTGCTCGCACCATGGTTTGAAGGGTCTTCCAGCAAACTGGACCCCGTTGTCACTCACCAACTCCTTTGGAACCCCATATCTGCATATGATGTTATCCAGCACGAACCTTCTCATCTGGTCTCCAGTACTCTTTGCCAGGGGCTTCGCTTCAATCCAATTAGTGAAATAGTCAATGGCTACCACCACGTATTTGACCCCTCCCGGACCCTCCGGGAAAGGTCCAATTATGTCGATGGCCCATTTCTGGAATGGCCACGACGTCGAAACTGGTACCATGGGGTGTTTGTGCCGATGGGTCATCGGTGCATGCACTTGGCAGTTGTCACACTTCTTGATTTCCTCAGATGCCATTTCATACATCCGTGGCCAGTAAAACCCCGCATTCATTGCCTTTCTCACTATTGTTCTTGGTCCCGAGTGCATTCCGCAAATCCCCTCATGCATCTCCCTAACCACATATTCGGCTTCTTCCACATCAACGCACTTCAGGGACGGGCCCAGATATGACCTCCGATATAGCTCTCCTTCGATCAGTTCATACTGTAGGGCCCTGACCCTTATCTTTCGGGCCGCCCATTCCCCTTCGGGTAGGGTTCCATCCCGGAGAAATCTGACTATTGGGGTCATCCATGTTTCTTGAGGACCTTCGACCGTGGCAACCTCTGCTGTGTTAAGAGAGGAGGATGTCAGGACCTCCACTTTGACTTCTTTCGCGAGATGGTCGAATGCTACCGAGGCTAATTTGCTAAGTGCGTCAGATTTCCTGTTCCTTCCACGAGGGATGTACTCCAGTTTGAAAGTTTTGAACACCTTAGCCATCTCTTTAACTTTCTCCACGTATCGAGCCATAGTGCTATCCTTGGCTTCATATTCTCCTTGGTACTGTTTTACTACTAGCTGTGAATCAGTGCTGGCTTCTACGTGTTTTGCTTTCATTTTTTGTGCCAGCCTCATCCCTGCTAGGAGGGCCTCATATTCTGCGGTGTTGTTGGTGTTCTCGAAATCCAGCCTTACGGCATATGTCAGCTCTACCCCCTCAGGACTTAGTAGTGTGATTCCGGCTCCACTTCCCTCTTCACTGGATGCTCCATCAGTGAACAACTTCCACACCGCCTCGTCTTCCTTCTCTCTTTCTTCCTTCTCTAAGGCTTCCCATTTTAACAGCTCCCTCTCTTCGTCCTCAGGGACTTCTGCCAAGAAATCGGCCAGTATCTGTCCCTTTATGGCTGTCCTAGGCTTAAACTCCAGGGAGTGCTCCCCTAACTCCACAGCCCACTTAGCTAGCCGCCCAGACAGCTCCGGCCTCCTGAGTACCTTCTGAAGGGGCTGATCAGTCATTAAGGCAATCTTGTGTCCTTGGAAATATCTCCTGAGTCTCCGGGATGCGAAGACAAGAGCTAATGCGAGTTTCTCCAGAGGCATGTATCGTTCTTCAGGTCCTTTAAGCGTTCTGCTGATGAAATATATGGGGATCTGTTTCCCTTCTCGCTCTACCATCATGACCGCACTTATGGTCGTTTTTGAGGCGGATAGATACAGGAGCAATGGGTCCCCGGGTACTGGGGTGGCCAGCATTGGGAGCTTGCAGATGTATGCTTTCATTTCTTGAAAGGCTACCTCAGCCTCCGTGGTCCATTTAAACTTGTTTGTTTGGAGGCAGTCTTTCAATACTTTCATGAAGGGAAGGGTCTTGTCAGCCACCTTTGATAAGAAACGGTTTAATGCTATTAGTCTTCCGTTTAATTGCTGGACATCCTTCAGGGACCTGGGGGATCGCATCTCAGCCACCGCCTGGGTTTTCTCCGGGTTTGCCTTGATCCCACCCTTGGTGACCACTACTCCCAGGAAATTCCCTTCCTCTACTCCAAAACAGCACTTCCCAGGGTTTAACTTCATGTTCACATCCTGCATAATGTGGAGAGTCTCGGCTATATCGCTTATCATGGCCGTTTCCGTCAAGCTTTTGATAACAATATCATCAACGTATACCTCCAAGTTCCTTCCTCGCTGCTCCCTAAATAGGGTGTTCATGAACCTCTGATATGTGGCCCCAGCATTCTTGAGGCCGAAGGGCATCTTGGTGTAGCAGAACGTCTCTTCGTCTGTGATGAAGGCGGTTTTTTCCTCGTCTTCTATTGACATCTGGATTTGGTGGTATCCCTTGTAGGCGTCCAGGAAACATTTCAGGGGGTATTGAGACAAAGAGTCTACCTGGGTGTCTATCTCCGGGAGAGGATAACAGTCCTTAGGGCATGCCTTGTTTAGGTCTTGGAAATCGATGCACATCCTCCATCCCCCGTCTTTTTTCTGAACCATGACTGGATTAGCAACCCAGGATGGGTATTTAACTTCTCTGACTATCCCCGCTCTGAGTAGCTTCCGGGTTTCTTCACAAGCAGCTCTCCTTTTATTAGGTCCCATACTCCGTTTCTTTTGTTTCACCGGCTTTGCCCATGTAAAGGTGTTAAGCCTGTGCTCTGTTAGACTCCTTGGGATCCCCGTCATGTCTCCATGTTGAAATGCAAATACATCTATGTTATGGAGGAGCAACTCCTTCAGGGCACTCTTACATTTGTCACTCAAGCGACTTCCCACCTTGACTGTCTGTTCTGGGAACCTATCACAGAGGATCCACTTTTCCACCTTCTTTCCCTGGGATTTCCCCTTTAGATACGGAAGAAACTACTTCGTAGGCGGATTTAACCCATGCAAGGCCTTTTGGTGTTTGAAATACCAAAGCTCCGTGGGGGGTGGATGCTTGTGCCTGCAGATCTCCAATTCCGGGTCTCCCCAAGATTGCGTTGTACTTAGAGGGTGGCCTGACTACTGTGAAGGTCAGATTTACCGTTCGGTCCCGATCCCCTACACCAACTGTGAATGGGAGCTTGATCTTCCCCAGGGGATGTGACACACTGTTGTTGAACCCTACCAATGGGATGGAATCTTCCTCCAACCTATCTCTTATGTCCCTATCGAACCTAAGAAAGTAGTGTTCGTATATTACCTCAACGCCTGATCCTCCATCCACATGTATTCTAGCTACCTTGTGTCCAGCTATTACAGCTGAGATATTCAGCGGGAGTCGTTGTACCTCACTTTCTTCTAAGTATGGCATAAGGATGTGAGCTTTCATGCAGTCCGGGAAGCCTAGGATCCTGGCCTTTACACTTCGGGTGGTATCGAACTCATTTCTCCTCCTAATCATATCAACATCTGCCCTCCTTGGCTCCCTTGCATCTCTTCCCTTGCGATCCCCTCCCCCCTCCTTGATTTCCTTGACCAAATGGGTCAGTCTTCCCGTTTTCACCGCAGCCTCTATTTCTCTTTTGAGGTACATACAGTCATCGGTTTTGTGCCCGAAACCTTTGTGGAATTCACAGTATTCGTTTGGTTGTGCCTTTGGTCCCGGTTTTATGGGGGGTGGCCTTGGGAAAGAATTCTTTACCCTCTCTGTGGCTAGTATCTCACTTGGAGTCTTAATGAGAGGGGTGAAGCTATCGGAGTAAGGAGGGGGGCCTATCCCTCGGGGTCTGTAGGGGGAGTATGAGGGCCTTACCCTGTCATGCAACATTCTATCAAAGG
Source organism: Helianthus tuberosus (assembly GCA_030545235.1). Taxonomy (NCBI): domain Eukaryota; kingdom Viridiplantae; phylum Streptophyta; class Magnoliopsida; order Asterales; family Asteraceae; genus Helianthus; species Helianthus tuberosus. The sequence goes on along the minus strand of CM060435.1, from coordinate 38,639,991 downwards.
CAGGTTTCCGGGAATAGGGTGTACCTTTATCAGGAGGTCTTGCAACCGGGGCAACCCTTCGAGGTGTGGCGTCCGTCTCCTTTGCCTTGCTGACCGTATCTTTTCCCCGGACAAAGGCCCGGACTCTGTCCATGAGATTGTCAAAGGAGGGTGGAAACTCCTCCCCCAGCTTTTCACACAGCTGTGCATGTTTCAGCCCATTTATGAAACCACTAATCTTCATGACCTCCGGGACATCCTTGATGTTCATACTTTCTTTAACGAACCTCTCCATGTATTGGTCTATTCGCTCATTATCCCTTTGTCTGATGTGAAGGATTTCGTTTGGATTTTTGACCACCTTCCTCTGCTGGCCAAAGTTCCTGAGGAATTTCTCGCTCAGTTCTTCATAGCTATCTATACTCCCCGGGGGAAGACTATCAAACCAAAGCCGGGCTCCTTCCGTTAGGGTTTGCACAAACATGTGGCACCATACTGGCATGGGCCACCTTCCTAGCTGCCCCGCTCCTCGGAAGGCGTGCAAGTGATCTTCTGGATCTCTCGTTCCATCATATCGATCAAAGCCTGGGGGTAGCTTTGTCTTGGGAGGCATATGTGCTTCTGAGATTCTCCTTGTGAACTTTGAGACCTCGGCTAAATCTCGTGGCAAGTATGGTTGGTCCAGGCCGCCGTCACCAGAGTTGTCTTTCCCTTTTTCTTTCTCCCTGGACTTCTGGCCTGTAATCAGATCCTCCCTTTCCTCAGAGGACATCTGCCTTAGGACAGACATAAACGTTTACAGCTGGTCACTGCTGTTGTTCTTGTTTTGAAGGTTTGTTCCTTCCTGACTGGAGGGTGTGTCAAAAGAAAGCCTGGCCCTGAGGCTGTCGAGTTTTTCCTGTCTCTTTAAGTCGTCAAGGTACTTAGTTAACTTTTCCCTGTGCATGGCCACAAAATCAGGAGTGATATGTTCCGTTTCTCCCGGATTTTCTACCTGGTTCTCGTTACCTTCTTCGTTAGTAATATCCTCTACGGTGACCTTATCCAACTCGTTTTGTGCCGTTTGAGTGACACGCGAGTTATGTGGAGTTGTCATGTTGTTTCTGGCAGGATAAGCTACTCTTTAGACGTCGAGTGTTGGTGTGGGAACACCGGACAAGCTGATGTCCCACGGATGGCGCCAATGTCGAATACCCAACCTCCGACTGACGGTAGCTGGATCTTCGGTGACGTCAAGAGCTTTTATCCTCGCTTGCTACAAAAGAACAAACCGTTAGCCTCGTCACGGGGGACCCCGGAAGGGGGATCCGTGACCAAGCGCCGGCGTGAGAGTAAGTAAACTTGCCGGGAAATAAAAGGAGCTTCTTCCGATGAGGATATTCACCGGAAGATTCCTTCTTTAGTGTGAATCTAATTAATGAGTGTATGTAGTAAATGTGGGGAATGTTGGTCGGAGTTTTTAATGAGAGGAGAGTTAATGAAGAGGTAGTAAATGAGAGAATGCCGGAGATTATACCTGCCTTGGCTCTTTCTTTTTCCTTCTTATGTAATAGCAAGCCCTTATCTTTGTTAAGGGTTTTCCCATATGTGATCCGACGGCTTTTGGAGGTTCTTGGGAAGGTCAGACACGTGTCTGACCCCCAACGGTAGGATATCCCTCTTCATTAATAGTCTGCCGGATAAGTACAGTGATTTAGACCGGAGCCGCTTCTTGTCAAGCATTTAATGAGCTCTGCTCTCCTTAGCTGTTTCCCGCCCATTGCAATAGAAGGAGAAACCTTAGTGAACAAGGTTATTCTGTCCAGTGGGCCTTTAAGTAATTGGGCTTCTAGAGAAAAAGGCCCAAAGCGGGTGAAGTGGGTTTCCCCACTGGCCCATCGTCAGTGGCTTAAATAGTTTCACTCAAATCTGAGTTGGGTTGTTTCTTCCAAATTTAGAAAACTAGGGGGTTATATTTAAACATTTAGACCTAATTTCATGAGGTTTATCATCTTCCCCAAATTTCCACAACTCAACGACGCTCCACTTTCCGGCGCCGGCGAAACCACTCCCATCTTTTATAAGGTAGATCCCATCACTCCAATTACATCTGCACATGTATTTCAGCATGATCACACGCATTTTTTATATTTTAGCAATAGCAACTGAACCGTGGTCTTGATGGATTTTAGTTATTGTCCAAAAGAACGATCAAAGTTTTTGTTCTTTTAATAGTTTTGACATCGATGATTGATTCGGTTTTGTTAGGGATCTTGTAAGGAGAGTGTTTTTTTATCTGAAAATCTTGCTTTAAAATAATGTCTTGTACGTGTTCGATGAAATGCGTGAGAGAAAATTATTGTCATAACACTTCAGATTGCTTCTTTGTTAGTTTATAATTTTCTAAATTTTTATATCCAATGTAACATTTAATGACATGGGTGTTGTTAAAGATTTAGTTTTATTGGCTTTGTGACTCTTTGGATCTCCATGATATTGTTTTATCTTAATTTATACAGGGCATGGGTATGATCATTGATCCATATGGGTGCTCATGTTGTTTGTTGCTTATTGCTATAGAAATTTGGTTGATTGATGGTATGGTCCAGATTTAAGACAGAAGATTACAGAGAATTTAAAAGATATTAGGAGCTTAATTCAATATTTTCATTAATGCCTACAAACAAAGTACGTCGGCTCATATATATCGCCATACAAAAACAAGTACCCACTATGATTTACCAACCCACTGGCCACTACTCTTCTACTAACCAACTAAAACTCACTGACCCACTAGATAGCAATCAGAGTAGGTGATGGATATGAAAAGTAGAAATCAAATAAACTACGGGCGAAAAGACATACAGAAAACACCACGCAATCAATCCGTAGGGCAGTCTAACATGTGTTTGGGATACAGAAATCACCACCTAAACTTGTGATTAGATTCCAAAGATCACCATTCAAGTTGCCAAACTTGAACTAGCAATGGAGAATTAACTTCAACTCACAATCAAAAGAGATAAAATTAAAACAAAAATTGATCAGTTTAAGAGAATGGGTCAGGATGGGCCATTATCTTTTTTACCCTAACAACTCATCTACGCTCTCATCTTTTCTACTCTACCAGTACGCTCTCAATTTCTACCCAAATACTCCCTTAAATCAACCTATTAACAATCTATTCTACACTTCTTGATCGATTGAAAGGTATGAATTTCACTTTTGGTTGATTTATTTTCACTATGCATTCTAAACTTCTTCTTAATTGTTCAATTTCAAATACACATCGAAACCATAGTTAGGAATCCGTGAATATTCATGACGATTTAGATGTCGTTTGAGTTGTATGTTGTCTTGTTTGATGGATTCACATTGGGATTTTGTAGTTTTGTACTACCCGAGTTGTTGGATACTTAGATTCTTGTTTTGGGAAACTGTAGTTTGTGGTATGATTGATTGAGGTTAATGTGGTTGTTGCTGTAAGCAAGTTTCTACATGTTCTGGTCTTGTTTTGGCCTCTAATTTGCTTTAACTTTTGTTGATGGTTGAAAATGGAGTTACTGTTCGAGTGTTGGTTTGACCCTATGTTGGTTAGTATGATGGGATCACATTAGGATCCTAAATTTGGTTTCTTTTTCGCTTTGTTGCCGACTGTCGTGTGGATTTGTTAGTTTGTCTTGCTTTGTTTTATTCTGGGGTTTTAGCTTACAGATTGTATTTTGGGTTGTGTTGGTTAGTATGATGGGATCACATTAGGATCCTAAATCTTTGACATATGATTTTATTGCTTTCATGGCTGATTTCTAATGTGACAGCTGAGTCTGATGTACCCATCTCCTACAAACACATTATCGCTCTGGGTCCTCTATTGGTTACCTGACCGACCCAATTGCAACACTAGGTCCAGGCCTGGACGCCTGGTCAGTACCAAGTGCTTGTCCGTACCTAGAAGCAAACAACCAAGCACCTCTGACCATCTTCGTGACACCCAACCACCACTGATGAACACCGTATCCACTGATACGAGTCCGTGAGTTTTCTGAATCGCATATCTCAACCTCTCTGTTCATATGTCAACTCGTTACCCGTGCCTAAACAAAGCAGAACCACCACCTACAAGCACCACGACACCCACTCCACTTCCTATGGTAACCTATTTAATGTGTTGATCTATATCTTATTAATCAAATTTGACAAAGATCGAGCAAAGCACTATACGCCAGTAGCGCTACACATCCATAAGTTTTTGTACAAAACTAAAGTTAGCCAAGTATTCATCAAGATTTCTCAAGTATCAGCAAATGCCAATTACTTAACTGGTACATGACATATATACAACTGCTCATGAAACAATTTTTTGAGACAACAATGAAACAACCTGTTTTATTATTCTGCATACTAATCTGCTTATATCTTTAACTATTCAAATGTATTAAGCTGAGATCGAAGGTACATCATAACATCAGTTATGTTATGTAGGAAAAGTGCAGATCGTTATTTTATTTTATTTTTATTTTTTTTCCTTTTTTTTAATTTTTTTAATTTTTTTTCGTTTTTTAATTTTTTTTTTTATATTTTTTTTTTTCATTTTTTATAATTTTTTTCAGTTTTTAATAATTGATTTATTCTCAACCCATCCTGATCCAAACCCATCCTGACCCGAACTCATCCTGACCCAAACCCATCCTGACCTTCTTCTTTCTTTTACCCATCTTGACCCAAACTCATTCTAACCCAAACCCATCCTGACCCAACAACCAATCCAATCCAACCCATTCATTTTGCCACCTCTAGTTTAGTGTTTTGCTTATGCTTGATAAGATTTAGGGAGTTGTAATGGAATTGGTTTGTTTATCTGTTAATTTAGGTACAAAAGGTTGAAGCTTCTTCCATCATAAAAAGTTTTGATATAAAGAAAGATGAGTTTGTTTCAGCAATGGGCTTTCATAGTAAAAGAAGCATTAGACAAAAGCTTTCTAGTCGCCAAATTCTTCTGTGGTGTTCATGTCGCCAATACCTACCTCTGCTCTACCGCTCTGGTAAAAACCAATCTTTACATCTTTTTATATATTCTTGAGTAAAATGCCATTTTCGCCCCTGAGGTTTGGCTAGTTTTGCGACTTTCGTCCAAAGGTTTGTTTTTCCGCATCTGGATCCAAAAGGTTTGAAACCTTGCCATTTTCATCCGGCTCGTTAACTCCATCCATTTTTCTCCGTTAAGTTAGGGGTGTTTCCGATTTTTTTTGTTAATTTTAAAGGGCAATTCGCTCTTTTTCATTTTATGTACAAAGACCGAATTGCCCTTTAAGTTAACAAAAAAGACGGAAATACCCTTGACATAACAAAGAAAAATGGATGGAGTTAACGAGCCGGATGAAAATGGCAAGATTTCAAACCCTTTGGATCCAGATATGAAAAACCGTACCCTTGGACGAAATTTGCAAAATTGGCCAAACCTCAGGGACTAAAACGGCATTTTACTCTATATTCTTTTTGTCGAAGTTTCCCCTTTAGTAAGCTCTAACAATCAGCTACCTGCAGGTTCAAGGTCCTAGTATGCTCCCTACCTTTAGCCTTACTAACGAGCTAGTCTTGCTTGAGAGAATCTCAACCCGAAACGGTAAAGCGTGTACCGGTGATGTGGTCATACTCCAGTCGCCTGAAAATCCAAGGAAGTTTGTCACCAAAAGAATTATTGGAATGGAAGGTGACAAAATTACCTACATTGTGGATCCCAAAAATAGTGATAGCACCGAGACCATTATTGTATGATTGATCTACAGTTTAATTAATTTATTTTTTCTTATTTTGAGTGTGGGTTTGTGTGATTAACATTTTGTTATTGATGGTTAAGTATTGTATATATGTAGGTTCCAAAGGGACATGTATGGGTTCAGGGAGATAATATTTATAATTCTTATGATTCGCGGAATTTCGGGCCTGTTCCTTATGGGCTACTTCAAGGCAAGGTCTTTTGGAGGGTAAGCATTACTAAACCTTAATTAATTTTCAAAACCTTTGCCAATTTATTTTCTTTTATGTATTGTTTAATTTTCAATAGTCTTCTATGAAATGTTAATTCCTAAATCAACTATGCTACGGGAAAGTAGTAGTTTTTTATATGCCTAAGGTAGAAATCATGAAGTTTCAGTAGATAATAATGTGTATAAATGGTTACAGATATGGCCTACAAGTGCATTTGGATCAATTGGGAGGAGACCAGAAACTGTTGACCCTGCCCTTAAGGTACATTTTTAATGTTTACCGGCGCGCATGAGGTCTTTGCTGACCCCGCCGATTTCTAAGGCTTGTATGTTGAATCTGGCGATGTAGACGTATAGTTTGTATTTGTTGAAATTGAGGTCCTATTTGTTTTGATCGCAGGTCTTAGAGCAGGCAAACCAGTCATGACTATATTGGCTGTGTTGCATTTGGCTGGCAGTGACAATCCTTTTGAGGGATTAAATTTCTTATATTTTTGGAGTAATAATTGAAACATCACTTGTTTACCTTTGAGGCAATGTATAATACCACATAGCAAGTTTGAAAATAATACTAGTTTTAGACTATTTGGAACTTTTTTTTTTTGTAATTCCCCATGATTGCCCTAGTGAAGTCATGTTTTGCTGCTTTTTCATGTGATATGGATGTGTGTGTTCTTTTATTATTTTCTTTTGACTTTTGTTTGCGTGCTCAATAAGGGTGAACGGGGTGGAAGCGGTAAAGGGTGCGCGGTAAACCCCTTTACCTCGGGGGGAACACCGCCGCAGACCCTTTATACCGCGTGGCAAACTTCAAATGCGGGGACTCTTCATCGCACACAAATATAACCGTTGGACATGAAAGATGACCGTTGGAGGTGCTTTTTAACGGTTATATTGCCGTTTGATTTAAAAAAAACAATTAAATACCTCATAAATATTACATTCCTTTTTTTCACCCAATTCACAAACTCTCAAAGCATCCTATGGATAGACAAAACAAGGGCGATGACGAGAAAAAAAGTTTCGGGTTCTGCTTCGAAGGCGATGGGGCGCGGCTCGCAAAGTAGACGAGGCGGATCGAGTGTGTACCAACCCAACTTTCCACCACCATTTTTTTTTCACAAACGGGTTTTTACAACACCCAACCCAAACTCAACTATCCACAACAATTTTTTTCATTACCACAAGGTCCCACGATGGTTGCAGCGGGTGTGTACGAGTATCCTACGGAAGCCTAAAACGTTTTTGACCCGTTTGCTTATCGGAGTCCACCGACTCAATCTTCAAGAGATAATGTTGAACACATGCTTCCCATTACCATGTAGTTTCTAATTTTTTTATGGTTTTATTTTTTAGTAGGTTTAAGTTTATGTAATGTTTTTTTTTTAATTTAGTTAATGTAATTTTAGTTAGTTTATTTTAATTTAATGTTCTTTTAATCTAATGTACTTTTATTTTGTTAAAATTATGTTTTATTTATTAATTAAGTAGTTAAAAAAAAGAAAAAAAAATTAGTTTACCCCATGGTATGAGTGGAAACCACCCCTTATTTTTTTGGGTGATACTATACACCCCCCCTATTTACTAATTACACCCCCCCTATAAAAACATCACATCCATCAATCCATCCATCAATCATTTGCTTTTTGTTTTTAGTCTTTTTAGTCTTTTTGTTGTCTTTTTATTATATTTTAGTGTCTTTTTGTTATTATTATTATTATTATTATTATTTACTATTAGTTTTTTTTTTTGAACGGCAAATTTGGATCACTGACGGACCACTGGAGTATCATCGTGCCACCAGAGGAACCACCCGATCATATCCATCTCCACTAAGCATAACGCCACACCAATTCAGGAGGAAACCCAATAAACATGGGAAAACCCCCTTGTGGGAATCGAACCCAGGACCTATTGGTCCCAAAGTCTTATCCCACCACCAAGATGCCACTAATTATTATTATTATTATTATTATTATTATTATTATTATTATTATTATTATTATTAAAATTGAAAAAAAAACCCGTGTAAAATGATCATATTATTGGTGCCTCAAATTATTGGTGCATTTGAGAGAATAAATGAAAGTGGAACAAACTCAAATTATTGGTGCCTCAAAAAACCGTGCAGTTGATATGCATTCGTTTCATTTACTTCTTTTTTGATGTAGGATTCACTTACTTCTTTTTTTATATGCATTCAAATTATTGGTAAAAATTATGCTATTAGTTTCTTCTTAAAAGAGGAGCTTCGGTAGTAGCCTTCGCTCTCTACAGTTAAAGAGATGTCTGGATTTTCAACAGATCAGGTATAGTTTTTAATTCCCATGTTTCAAGTTTCAACTTAGTTATATAATCTAGCTAGGTTAAGGGTCTTGTTTTAGTTTAAATGAGTTTGTTTGGATAATATATATTTTGTAACTACTTAAGCTTGTTCACCTAATATTTTGTAACTAATATTAGTTCACTTTTAGGTGTTCAAGTCTCGTGAAGAGTTGATGGAATGGGTTAGAAACACCGGACGTAGTCTTGGTTACGCTATTGTGACTAAAAGATCGAAAGCTAAAAATGGCTACGTGTCTAAAGTTGTACTTATGTGTGATCGTGGTGGTGTGTATAAATCAGATAAAGATTCAAGTAGAGAGACCGACACTAGAAAGATAAATTGTCCGTTTGAAATGGTAGGGAAATTTTCAAAAAAGAATGGTTCTTGGACGTTAAAAGTAAAACCTGGTGAGCATAATCATCCACCCGGAGAATATATGGAGGGACACCCAATCCTCAAACGATTGACACCTAATGAACACCAATTGGTGGCAGAGTTGACGGGGAAGGGTGTGTTCCCAAAAGATATTTTAGGTGTTATGAAGGATCGTGATGAAAATAATGTCTCTACAATTAAAAACATATATAACGCACGTGATAAAATTCGAGGCACAGTCCGTTTGGGAACTCCCAAGATCATGATTACTCTCAAGAGCCTGCAAGGCATAGTTCATTTACGAACTATCAAGAGCAGGATTACACTCAAGAACCTGCAAGGCATAGTTCATTTGTGAACTCCCAAGATCATGATTACACTCAAGAGCCTTGGAGACATAGTTCATTTACGAACTATCAAGAGCAGGATTACACTCAAGAACCTGCAAGGCATAGTTCATTTGTGAACTCCCAAGATCATGATTACACTCAAGAGCCTTGGAGACATAGTTCATTCGGGTATCTAGAGACTGATGATTATGTTGGTTACATCAGTCCAGGCGTGAACTATCAAGTGCCTGGTGAAACAAGTCCGTTCATAAATCAAGATATTTACGGAAAAAAACCATTCAAGGACGATCCTGGTGAACCAAGTCCGTTCATGACACAAGATACAGACGGACAAGGTTTTTTTACCAACCTTTTAAACACACCGGGATATGATTTCATGGGGTTGAACCAAGATATTGTCGGACAAAGTTCTTTCGCCAACTCTACAAGTGCGCAAGGCTATGACTTCATGGGGTTGAACCAAGATCAAGCATCACAGGTGATACACAACTACATTCATCTAATTCCAAAAATCTTCCATGCGTATGTTACACGCATACATAACGTGTTAGGTGATGGAAATTGTGGGTTTCGGGCGACAGCTTCTGCTCTCGGGTACGGTGAAGATGAATGGTTATTTATCCGGAGATCACTGATGGAAGAGCTACTCGAGTTTAGAAATAAGTACACTAAGGCTTTCTTAGGCTCATTCAAAGATGTGTTCACGTCCTTGGCTTGGTCAGGATCGGGGTTTGCACCTGAAAAACACTGGATGATTATGCCAGAGGCAGGATTCTTGATTGCGAACAAGTTTAATGTGATCGTTCATTTTTTATCTCAAGAAAAAAGAAACAGTTCTACTTGTTTTTCGCTTTGGAGAGGCCCTCACGAGTTCCCAGAAAAAAAAATAATTACAATTGCACACGTGAATGGTAACCATTTTATAATGGTAGAATTGCAAGGAGAGTATCCAATTGCCAGCACAAACAACCTATGGAAATTAATGAGAGAAAATGATGCAGCTGGCTGGGAGAATATATTTGAATCACGTCAAAATATGTATAAGTCTTGGATAGCACAACCTGCTACATTTGGGGGGTGTATAGATTAAACCTCGGTATGTAAATTATTAAATGATAATAATTTTGTAAAAAAGTACTTATTTTTATATAGCTTTTGTTACAGCTATAAATATAATTTGATAAATTATAACAATAAAAACAAATAATAAAAACTATATCATTACTACTACTAATAATAATAAATATAATAATAATAAATATAATAATAATAATAATACTAACTAATTAAATAATAAACAAATACTAAATAACTAATAATTAAATAAATGAATAAAAAAAAGACAACAAAAAGACAAAACAGGCTAAAAACAAAAACCAAATGATTGATGGATGTGATGTTTTAGATAGGGGGGTGTAATTAGTAAATAGGGGGTGAGAATAGAATGAGCCATTTTTTTTGGCAAGATTGGTGTATAAGACTATCCGCATCAGTGAAAGGCTATCATTTCTACAAACAGCCTAATCAGCATGCCACGTCAGCTTTTCACTTATTCTTCCCACAAACACTTTTTACCCACAACAATAACATATATATCCTTCCCACAAACAACCTTATTATAATTATTTTATTAAATTTAAACTAAATAAAAAAAAGGACCCACCATTCCCCCATTCTTCACCATTCTTCCTCAAGAATCCTTAAGAATGAACACCCTCCATGTCATCCTCTACAACACCCACTAATCCATCCCTCTCACAAATGCCCTCCACATAGGCCAAGAATCACCTACAAACATCCTTGATGTGGATAGTCTAGGAGGGCAATTGACATGACACATCATAATTGGGTGAGTGGAAATTTCCCCATCTCACGAGGGGTGCATCCACTTCACCCCAACAACAAACAATTAACAACCCAAAAGAAATAATGACAATAACAATTTTTTATTAGAGTGCTGTTAAATGCGCTGGGGAGAATAATGTGTCAAACAAGTCCAGGTTAAACGAATACATTTTTTATACGGAAACTAATTACATAACTTTAAACTTACACCAGTCCGATCAAACACGTGTCAAACAAGTTCAGGTTAAAACGAATACATTTTTTGTACGGAAACTAATTACATAACTTCAAAATTATACCAATCCGACCAAACGAGCGATTTCTATTTAGATCTGTATTTAAACCACAAAAAACTGACAATCTTCACATCTTTAATGATTTCCTCTATCTTGACTTTCTTAGAACATTTGGTGTGGAGGGCCATGAAATGGGGCGTTATGCGACATGTGGCAGCTACGTCAGCACGCCTTAGAAAAGTGGCGTAGAGGTGCACAAAAAACCGGAACCGGAACCGGAACCGTACCCGCGAAAAAAACCCGGAACCGAGTATTTTTATAACTGGGTATTTAGGAACCGAACCCGTAACTGACCCTACCGGATTTCCATGCCCACATCGTGTGGTCTTATTAGTAAAATGTTTCTTGTTTCTTGTCTTCCATATCCTCCCTCCAACAAGCTATTTGCTTGGCGTGGACTGGCTTCCATGCCAGATTTCCATGCCCACACCGTGTGGTCTTATTAGTAAAATGTTTCTTGTTTCTGGTCTTCCATATCCTCCCTCCAACAAGCTATGATAACAAACTCTTGAAAAGTAACCTTTTTGCCACCATTCAAACCAATGAACTTCCAAAAGACCTCTCAAAGAAAATGTGAATATCCCAGGAACGTTGCACCACGAACTAATGATATGGCACATCACCGTAGCCACAAGACAAGCATAAAAAAATATTTGTCTTCAGAATGTGGACCAAGGGTCTTGAGAAAGTTGGTAATTGAAAATTTGAAATAGAAGAACTAATATGACTATCAAAACATATATAAAAGATTGGTGTTACATACAACAACCCTTAATATCGAAACCATATAAAAAAGAGTTGGCTCTTTCACCTTCCATCTCAAACCTCCCCTTTTGCTGCTTTCATTCTCTCAGTTGATCAAAAAAATGGTTAAATTTTTGCAGTCATATCTTGATACCTGCAATTTAAAAGGGCTGATTCTAAACACACCCCCTCCCCCTCCTGATTATACCCCCCTTGTGCCGGTCCCACGCAGTCCCCACCTGTAAGTATGTGAGAGGAGAAGGGTGTAAAAAGTAATTAAGGGGGGTGTAGAAAGTAACACCCTTTAAAAGTCAATAAAGTTCTCAACTTTCTTTCTGATTTGTTTTTTCACGTAACCAAAATATAACGAGAGAAAAAATAGCCATAGATTCACATACTAAACGATAACAAGGTGTGGGACAACTAGCACTAACTTTGGCCAAAAGACAAAAAAAATGTTTGATAAAATTAACGAGTAAGGACATCAATTTGTCAGAGTTAAAAGTAGACAGTGGTGTTCTTGTTAATTAAAATTTTGGATCTAATCTCTAACTTTTAAAAATACACGGATGGTTACTCATGGTTTGTGCTTTGTAACGCATTTTGTCCCTAATACCGGATCCAGAACCGAACCAACCCTTTCCCGCTCAAAACCCGACTCCAACTTAAACCGGTCTTGACCAAGTTTGACCCAAACCAAAACGGGTTCCTAGGGGTGTCAATCGTGTCAGGTTGATGTGTTGGCGGGTTGATGGGTTGCGGGTTGGTGGGTTGATTGATGGGTTGAAGTGTTCAACCCGGACCTGACCCATATAATAATTTGGGTCGAAGATTTCAATCCTAACCCGACCGATATAATTTTGGGCCATCCCGAATCTGACCCGTTTAACCCGTATTTTTAAATGAGTCATACAAGTTGACAAGTTATAAGCGAGTTGTTGGGTTTAACCAGGTTATCGATAACATATTTAATGATGAGTATGAGTTTGACAAATAAATAATATAATTTGCCAAAACTAACATTATTATACCTAACCATGTAAAATATTAATAGAAAAAAATATAAAAATTTATTTTTTCTAAATAGTTAAACGGGTTGATGGGTCAATCCAAACCCGACAAGCTACGTCGTGTTCCCGAGTTTCATTTAACGAAGGATAAGAAAGGATAAGGGATTTTAAAGAAAAATCGTGTTCCTGAGTTTTTTTAAGAAAAGAAATGAAGAGAAATGAAAGGAAAACTTAAGTAATTTTTTTTTCATTTTAAATCCTTCCAAATTGAAAGATTTAGAAGGAAACCATTTTTAACACATTAAATCCTTCCGAATTGAGGAGATTTAGAAGGAAACCATTTCTAACACATAAATCTTTAGTTCTCTTTTTATTTCTTTCGAACTTAGAAACACGATATTTAATTAAATCTTTTCTTTCCACTTATTTTCTATTCTCTCCTTATGTGGTGTTTGGGATTCCTTATTTTTGCCCTCCTTTTGACTTATAGCTTGATAGTGTTTGGGAAACCCATAAGTCTTTTTACAATAACTTATAGCTTGTGTTGTAAAAAGCCAATTTTGAGAAGTCAGGAATAGGGATGGCAACAAAACCCAAACTCGATGGGAAAACCCGATACCCGAAACATACGGGACGGGTATGGGTTCGGGTAATCGGGTATGGGACCGGGTATGGGATTTGTTTTAAAAATTTGGGACGGGTATGGGATTTGGTGTTATACCCGTTTACCCGACCCGATTACCCGATTATATATACCCGTTTACCCGATTTTATATACCTGTTAACCCGTTAACATACTCCATATAAATATGTAATTTTTTTTATAAGTTATAATGTATTATGTATTTAGTCACAAATCCTAAAAAAGTAATTCCCGCCCTATTATAGATATATATTTACCTACCTTAGTTAATAGTTACCTCCAAATCCCAAAAGAGAATCAGCAGGTGGACAAAGTTTTTGGCTGGATGTGGTCTTTTTTGGTGAAAACAAACTACTGAAACTGAAATGGAGGATAAAGGATGCACCTATTTGACTTGAATATATATTAGGCTTTTATATCAGAATTACATAATTGTTTTTGTTCTTTTGAATGTGTATTGGTTAAAGTATTACTGATGCTTCTTTTGAATATGTATTGGTTTAAAAATGAACTCTAATTGATGGTAGTAGCCTACTAGCCTATGATTTTTATCGCGTTCCAGACTTTTGTATTGGTTTCAAACTCAGCATACATTGATTTTTACTCGTTGATATCCGATGGTTATGCCCGATACCCGAAACCCGCAAGCATACCCGAAACCCGTGGGTATGCTCGACACCCGATGGGTAATTACCCGTCCCATACCCGATGGGTTTTGGGCCGGGTATGGGACCAATTTTTGTAACCGGGTATGGGGTTGGGATTAGCTATACCCGCCCCATACCCGTCCCATTACCATCCCTAGCCAGGAATTGCAACTTCTCAACATGAAAAAGGACTTTTGAAGAAATATTACCATAAAACCCTTGTTGCCATCTCAAACATAATCTGCCACTGCCAGCGACATTGAACATCAAATTGCCACCGTTTTCAACCGCTTCTGCATATCAATCTCCGCTGTTTGCGTTGCCGATTTCTCCTAAAATCTTCAGGTTTTGTTTACTTACTCTTGTTTAATCCTAAATTTTCCTACTTCGTTTCTGTTTGCTTAATTGGATTAGTTTTAAAATGTTGAAGAAGAGACAGAGACACTTGATTTCTATGAAAATAATGTTTTGAATTTGAAGCACAAGGTGGAGAAGATTGGGATAAACTTTGATTCCTGTACTCCGGAACACAGTGCCGTATAGAAACCATCTTCGATCTCTCTACAAATCTCGCTATTCGCAGTTACCTTGATATTCGAGCAATCGATTGAGTTCAGGTGATTTCATCAAGTGAACTATTGTCGTTTACCCTAGACAGGTGGAGTTTGGTTAATTTCAAGGTATTGTTTTTTTAGTGCATTTTTGTTTTAATTTATCAATGGATAATTAAGTTACAGTAATTGGCTGATTTTTATAGGTTATCAGTAGGGTTTCTACTATCATCAAGTGTGTACTAAATTACTTTGCAATTTCTATAGATTATAGATGTTGTTTTATGTTATATTGGGTAATAATCATAATTGGGTTTATCTGAGTATGTGCAATTACTGTAATCAATTGGCCATTGGTAAATTCAGTTCTCATATTGAATGTGATCATGTTCATAGGTGATTTGATCAAGTGAGCAGCTATTGTGATTTTCGCTAGATTGGTTTGGTGGAGTTTTGGTGATTTCAAGGTATGGTTTTTTAAAAATTGACTGCATTGTTTTGATTTATGTTCAACTAATCTATGCAAGTATGTGAATATAGAATCTACAGTTTTTTAATATTTAGAATGTTCTTGTTTTTAGTTTCTGGTATGCCAGTGTAAGGATTATACCGATTATGGCCCGGATTATTAAGTATACGGTCCGGTCCTTGGGTTATATATTTCAAGATTTACAGTTCTCAGGTCGCTCTGGTCTGAACACAAAGAAAACCGAATAAATTTCAAGTTTGGGAACTGCAGATAGTGATCTTGTTAGAAAACAACTCTATGATGTCTGCTGTTGTTCTCCATTTTATAAATTGGCGCTCGTTAATACCCGTACCTATTTTTGTCAAAAATCCGTTCTAACCCGAACCAAAATGATCACTTTTTAAAACAACCCATTATGCCGGAACCCATTTTGACCTGAACCTGCCTCCCCGCATGACCAAACCAGCCTGTTTTTCCAGGTATACACCTCATTAAACGACAATTAAGTCCCTCAACTATACAACATGTAACAAAAACTGCCTCGCATACTCTCTACTCAGCCCCACATCTTCGTCCCTTCTTATCGTCGTGTTCATCTTCTGATCGCCGTTGGTCTTCGTCTTCTTTGACCGTAGGTTCGATTCACAAATTTCTTTTCAAATCTATTAGCAACTAGGGTTTTTAGCTTTTTAAATCTATCTTGGATAATGCATCTTATTTGGCAATTCAAATCAATATACATTAGCAAGTTTCTTGATTTCAATTAATCAACCACATCTTGTTTCCAGTTTAATTGCCTTAACAAGATTTATTTGTGGTGATCATCATCTAAAATTCTAATCCGGGTGATCTTGATGACAATTTATTGATCAATCTCACTGATCACCGATTATTTTAGTGACTTTCTGTGTAGGACTAAGTAGATGGAGTGGTTCATGATATTTGCTTCGGTAGCTGTACTATGGGTGGCTTCTCTCTGCAAAATTCTTCATGCATCATTCTATCCGTATCGATCTTCCTTCTTAAATAACGGTGGTCAGTGATCCTAGAAATATTTGCTTTAAAATATAATTATTTATGTTTATTTTGGTCACTTTAATAACTGTTTTCTGAATGTGACAGCCGGATCTTTGCAAAAGAGAAATGTCCTGCTAGTCATTGCCCATCCGGATGATGAATCGATGTATGGTTAGAACCCTAATACTTTTTTTTCTGGATTATTCTACCCGCTAAATCAGTAAATACTGGAAGTTAATAAAATCTCTAGCATCCGTAACTATGAGTTCTTGATCGCCAGTTCCCAAATTCAAATTCAGGAAAGTTATTGATTGTATGGTATTGAACTATTTTGTTGGCAGGTTCTTTTCACCAACAATCAATCAGCTGACTTCAAGAGGGCATAATGTGCACATATTGTGCATGTCAACCGGTAACATGTTGGTAGACATTTTTGTTGCATATAAACTTGCTAACAAGTTCCCAGTTTTAGTTTTCTTAACACCAGAGAAAGAGCTTTAGATGAAAATCAAATTAGATCCCGATTAATTTTTAAAATTTTCTTAATCTCATCAATTAACTTTTTTTTTTAAATTCCCTAGTTAAGTCCCAATTAATTTCTGAGTTGTTTAGAGATGGAGCTTGCATTCTTTGTTCCGTTTTGAGTGTATATGTTTTTTGAATCCTATATGGTGTCCCTACTACATGAGTTGTCGATGTGACATATATTTGATGTTGTATGTTGTTAATTGGTTTGCAGGTAATGCAGATGATATGGGAAATATTAGAAAAGAAGAGCTTTATAGGGCTTCTGCTACCCTTAAGGTGATATATTGTGTTACACAACATTGAGATGCATAATCTGCTTGTATGTTGCCTTTTTCTTACAATACGCACCATCTTCCATATTTTATAGTACAGTTAAAAATTTTGGACAAAAAAGTGTTTCGGGTCAACCCAACATGTTTTGACCTGATACCTAAACCTGCTCGTTTTGCAGCCTCTATAGAAAACGTTATGCAGCCTTGAGGCTGCTAACATCTATTGAGTGTACCTACCCTTTTTCAATACACAAATTGCAAGTTCCTCTGCCTCATGAAGTGTACGTGTGCAACACAGTATTGTTCCTTTTAAGTTGTTTCAGAATTCAGACTTTGAAATTTTTTATATAATTAATTGGCTTTTTGTATCAAATTCATATTATATGAAAGAAGCTACATTTGGAGACGTTATAATCAATCGACATACAAAGATAAACACATACGTGAATGGTAAAAAGCACTTCACATGAGTGCACTTGTGTTGTCACGTATGATAATTACTTGATCATGCAGGTTCCTATCCAACAAGTGACAGTAATGGATCATCCAGATTTTCAGGTTTATTTTTATTGTCGCTGAAAAAATATTAATCCGTTGTTTACTTTATGTCTATGAATACTATCTATTTGTAATAATCTCCAGGATGGTTTTGGAAAAATATGGAATACTAGCTTGCTATCAAAGATCGTGGAGAAGAAAATTCATGTTCATGCAATTGGCATTGTAAGTTCGGAGCTCCCTAAATGTTGCACATTTCTTGTTTAATAACACATATACGTGTCGTATATTTATGTGAATTATTTATTTGGTTTAATAATTAGGATTCCCATTCTTTAGTTGTTTCATTTTCATGAATGTTGATAAAACTTATCTTCTTTTAATTTGTTGCAGATAATTACTTTTGATAACTATGGTGTGTCAGGTCACTGTAATCACCGAGATGTAAACCATGGAGTGCGGTAAGTGTCATTGTTTTGTGAAGCTTACGTATTCTTGACCTACCATGTTTTGGAATTTGAATGTTGATAGGTGAACTCATCAAGCTTTAAGTATTATATGTGGCGTGTGTGCATTATGAATAATAAGACTTGTGGAAGTAATTATTTCTTTTTTTCTTCTACCAGAAGGTTTATGCTTGATACTTCACAACAAGATATTGAAGCCTGGGAGCTGGTATATTTTTTCTTTTACATTTTTTATGATTTTGTTCTTTAAATTTGCTATTGCAAAAACAAAAAATAATAAAAAAATACCCCCCTAAAACTTTGTAATGGTGCTATCATCTATTTCTTCCAATATGTTCCAAATGTTAGCCCTTTCTCTGGAAATACGATTTATATACTTCTTTCAAGTCGTTAACTTTAATTGCCTCCAAATTTGAAAAGTTACAACTATTTTCATCCAGCTTTAATGCAATTTTTGCTACGATTTCTTTTGGCCAAGTAAAGTATTAGTTACATTCTTTCTAGAGATCATCTTGTGGAAGGCCGCAACATGCGTTTTGTTACGTTTGACTTTTCAGTAGTCAACATGCTCTGTTTGTGTTTTCTCAGGTAAGTACTAACATAATTCGCAAGTACAGTGGACCGGTTGATATCTGGTTTTCCTTATGGAGTGCCCAAAATTCTTTGAATGGACAAATGCATTGCTTGCTAAATGAAAATCCACGTAGAAGCTATGCTGCAATGTCACAACACTTGAGTCAATGGGTATGGTACGTATCAATTTTGTTTGTTTGTTTGTTTATATATCACAAATACAATTTTGGCCCTTGGGTTATTGTTTTTTTTGTTTTTTTTTTTAAATTTTGGAAACGGGTCAAACAGGTAGAATAGAGAAAATAGCTAGACAAAGACCCGTGGTATATGCTGACCCATTATGAACCTGTCTATATGGTTATGCTTAGAAATGACTTGTAGCATTGGTCCGAATCGTTGTTTATGTCACTGGTGAATCTTTCAATCTCTATATCTTACTAACATTTGTGCATATTTTCAGGTTTAGGAAGCTTTTTGTTTCATTTTCAAGTTATACATATGTAAACACTTTGAAGAAGATTAACAAATAGGCGATCATCTACGAAGATTTTTGCAATCGATTAGTAGCAGGTGTTCATTTTTTTTAAATTTATCGATCAATGTTGATACACACTTTTTAAGGGTTTCTACCAATCTGTAATCATGATCTGTTTTCTAAGATTATTGTATAATAGATTCCGATTAAATATAGCATTTGGTGTATGTATTATGTAACCTGGTAGCACCCGATACACTTTTATTCGTTTTGGAATCGATGTTCGTTGAAACCATGGATGTGGGTTGGTGTTTCTGTCTTCAACAAGTGTGCAATGTTAGCAGCTTGTTTGATTTGATCATGATTCTGATTGGTAAATGTATATAACTAGATATAAAATCTAAGACTCGTGCCCAGGGGTGGCCAAGACGGCTATGCCATTGAGATGCGGAAAAGGTGGTGACAAAAACGTGAGCCGGTGGTGTGAATGGATAAAGGTCCCCATGCTATTGTGGCGGAAAAGCGCCTTGCCAGTCTTGAGATCCTTCAAAGTAATACCAAACAGATCAAATTCGTTTGACACATGATTGTTACGAGTGAATTTATGAACGGGTAAACTACTTCTAATAATTTAAGGTGAGTATAGGATATCTTTAACTTGATAAGTTTTAGTAGGTAAGTGATGAAAACCAGGATCAGATCCCTTAATTGTCAAACCTTGACAATTCCCAGCATAAATAGTGTTTAAAGAAGATGATGGCAAAGGGTGTTGAATTTTACGTTGTTCGTTGCTGAGGTTAGCTCCGGCTCTAGTGTCCATATTCCACGGGTCACCCGTTTGATTGATCTTCATGTTTTGAAAGTCGGCTCCAATATCTGTGGGGCTTAGAGCCTTAGAGCATTATATCCAACATTAATGGGCTAGTGAAATAGTAAATTAGCCTGGTTCTGATTTGGGCCAGATGGGCCACCCGTGTTAGGCCAATGATTGGGCCAGCCCCCTTGTTAGGTTGGATACAGACAAGGAGGGATACTCCAAAGAGGCCAAGGCAAGAAAAAGTTGTTTGGTTTTTGACCAGTGGGTCACCCATAGTCGTCGCCCCCATAATTTGGACAAACAACATTTTTGCAAAGGGTAACCTTTTTAATAATTGGATGAGATCTAGTGATCCATTACCTATATATTAAATTTAGAATTGAATAAATAGTAATATCATCGTCACTAATGGATGAACAAATGGTATCGGGTACCGGTACTGGTACCCGGTTTTACCAAATCGAGTGTATTTTTGATATTTATTTAATATATGGCAAGCTACATTTTTAATTTTACACATTTTTTTATTTAATTAACCAAAGTGTATGTAACTTAAAACATGCTAGCTAATGGCTTGACACCGGTCACCATCTTTCTTTGATTCACACCTGGCCTGATGATGGTGGTGGTTCATGGTTGTAGTTATGGTACGCGTTCATTAGATTTGTGTTTCGGCCTTTTTTAATAAACAATTTCTTTTCAAAACGACAAAACAAATGCATACAAACGAAACCTCAGGACTCTCACTTCCTTATAACATGGTCACAGGTATATGAAACTACAAAAAGAAATAGAACATTCATCAACAACTATATAAATCAACCTATTCAGCCTTGATCGAGTTGGCTACATCGATCACAAATCGGTACCTAACATCAGATTTCAACAGCCTTTCCATCGCGGTGTTCACGTAGTCTATCGGTATAACCTCTATATCTGCAGTTATCCCATGCTTTGCTGCAAAATCAAGCATTTCCTGAGTCTCTTTAATCCCACCAATGTTACTACCAGCAACAAGCTTCCTTCCTGTTAGAGACCAAATGTAACACCATGTTAGCTTGCAGACCTAAAAGCGAACAGAATTCAATGGTCAAAATTGTTACCCATGATCAAAGAAAATGATGCTACTTCAAGTGGTTTTTCAGGTGCACCAACAAGGACAAGCTTTCCATGGGGTGTAAGTGCATTAAGCAATGGTGCAATCGGATGATTTGCGGACACTGTGTCGATGATGCCATCAAGTGTACCCCTAACAGCCTATTAACATGATCAAAACTCAAATCAAAATCCGAAACATCTACTAATTACCAATATTATTATTTAGTATAAAATCTCACCTCCATCTTTTGTTCATCCTTGCTGTTTATGAAATGGTCAGCGTAAAGTCCCTCAATTGCTTCTTTCTCCTTAGCAGAGGTGGTGCTAAAAACAGTAACTTGAGCCCCAAACGCCTTGGCCATCTTCACAGCAACATGACCGAGCCCACCGAGACCAACCACACCCACTTTCGTACCAGGCTTGTCCAATCCAAAGTACTTGAGAGGGCTATAAGTTGTGATCCCAGCACATAGCAAGGGTGCACCAGAATCAAGTGGCAAGTTCTCCGGCCAACGGAGTACAAAATGCTCATCTGAAACCATGTGATCGGAGTACCCACCGTACGTCTGTGTACCATCAAAGTTGGGGACACCATAAGTTAATACCTGCTTCTCGCAGTACTGTTCATAGTCAGAAGCACAACTTTGACATGATCTGCATGATCCCACCAAGCACCCAACCCCGACTTTGTCCCCAATTTTGAATTTCTCCACTTTGCTACCTACTTCTGTCACAACACCAACAATCTCATGCCTGTGTTGTACAATCAAAAAACAA
This sequence comes from Helianthus tuberosus, assembly GCA_030545235.1. Taxonomy (NCBI): domain Eukaryota; kingdom Viridiplantae; phylum Streptophyta; class Magnoliopsida; order Asterales; family Asteraceae; genus Helianthus; species Helianthus tuberosus. Next base: position 38,618,268 of record CM060435.1, on the reverse strand, counting down.
TTTTAATTAACAAACACTAACAATAAATATAAAGCTAAATAATACGTGTCAGATCATCATCATCATCATCATCATCATCATACTCAGTATATCCCACCAATAGTAAAACTAAGATAGGGTCTGAGGAGGGTAAGATGTAGACAGCCTTACCTCTACCCCGTAGGAATAGAGAGGCTGCTTCCAATGAGACCCCCGGCTCGATTGTAGTTTTGCATCAAGCTTTGGACATAAGGCACATAACACTCAGCAATTGAGACAAACGCCGATTAGTGCATGTACCCCCTTGTCTTTCGGCTATCAACGCCACCACATGATGCATCCATCCCCTCTTTTAACGTTATTTTCACGAAATTAGTAAAATACCGTTAAAATTAGTGCACTTTCACTTTTGCCCCCCGAGCGCCTGATAGGAATCATATTCTAGTCTAAATTGTCATTGTCTATTGTTAGAGGGGGTCAAGTGCAATTTACTCTTATATAAATAAGTGTCAATAACCATAGTGAGGTAAGGAGAGATATTATTCAGTTTGTTAGGCTCCGCTTGTGCGTGAGAAGGGCATAGCCCTGGACCACTTCGGTGGTGATTATCTTGTATCGTCTTCTTCAATCAAGTAATATAGTTACATATTTGTTTTCATCATCTCTTTCAAATTCAAACCCTATCATTGGTCCGACCTGCCTACTCTGCTCTACATTCATCTTCAATTTCAGATCCGTTTCAATTTTCTGTTCCTGTTCAATTTCCGATTCAGATTTCTGATTCAACTTCTGATCTATTTTCCGATTTCAAATCAATCGCTGGTTTCACACCTCTGTTCCTGTTCGAGTTCCAGATCTCTCCAGTTCGTTTTATTTTCTGATACAATCTCCAATATGGTGAATACCTCTACTCGTCTGGACATTCAGGATCAATTGATTAAGAAGCTTCAGAGTGATATGGCAAATCAGTCTTCTCGACTGGATTCCATCGCTGCTACCTTAGATGCGTATCGGGCGGAATCCGTTGAATTTCGTAAGGTAATGCTCGCGTGGATGAAGCAACAGGAGAAGAGGATTGATGACAGTTCCTCAAGATTTGAGTTCGCCGGTACATCTCCACGAACTTCTACAGAGTTTGATAGTAAAGTAAATGTACAGATAATTGGTACAAATCATGATGAAATTGGTGTTTTGGAAAATAACCGTTCTGAGGAGCATTTAGATGAGGTTATTCATTCCTCATATATTGAGTTATGTGACATTCTAAAGGGATCAGGTTCACCTCCTGCTTATGGTGTGGATATGTCCACTCTAGGGTGGGCACCTACTCATACTCTCATTTCCGATTCCATCCGAGTTGCGACTCCGGCGGGTAATTCCCAATTTGGTGTGTTCGTGTCCTCACCAATCTCTAATAATCACCCGAGTTCGGACCGAATTGGTAGTAAATTGCTTGATGTTCAAACCTTTGGGTGGAAACCGGGTTGGGACTTTGGTTGGCTCGACTATGCCCGACCTCCTGTTTTTGCTTCGAAGCTGTTTGTGTTGGATGCGGATCCTAAACCACCTGACCCGTATACAAACCTTAAATCAGATTTGTTATGGAAACGGTTTCATGGTTGGTGCAAGACTGCAAGTCAGGTTGCTGCGGGTATGGTTGGTTCTTATCTTTTGTGGGTAGTGCATGGGCAGGGGCGACCACCTGAAGACGCAACCACGACGTCGGCGATCTCCACATAAGATTTGCAGTTAGCCGATTCCAGTCTTGAGGACAAGACTGTTTTGAAGGGGGAAGTAATGATAGGAATCATATTCTAGTTCTAGTCTAAATTGTCATTGTCTATTGTTAGAGGGGGTCAAGTGCAATTTACTCTTATATAAATAAGTGTCAATAACCATAGTGAGGTAAGGAGAGATATTATTCAGTTTGTTAGGCTCCGCTTGTGCGTGAGAAGGGCATAGCCCTGGACCACTTCGGTGGTGATTATCTTGTATCGTCTTCTTCAATCAAGTAATATAGTTACATATTTGTTTTCATCATCTCTTTCAAATTCAAACCCTATCAGCGCCCACACATATACATTATTATATGAGCATGCCGCAAGCGGGGCGTATGTCAGATCAAAAACATAATTCCATTAAATAGTAATAGGGGGGAAATTGTACCCTGGAGTAACCGGGTAGTTGGTAAATCCCCATTCGTTCTTGACAAAGTGAAGATCCGAATGACAGATTCCGCAGTAAAGAACTTTGAATCTGACATCTGTCTCCCCAGTAGCCCTGTAAACATACATACAACAAATAATATATTATATCAGCAACATGAACTCGTAAGTGTGAATAACATAACTATGAATGATAAAAGAATACCTTCTGGAGAAGGTGAGAGGGGAAAGTAATCCAGACGTGTCGCGGGCCGCATAACCATACGCCTTGATCGGATGCTCGGATTCCGGTGATGTTGCCATTGTATATGTGTTGTGGATTGAAATGGTAGTTAAAAATGATTGTTGATTGTAATGGTGGTTAGTGGGTGGGTATAAATGGGCCAATTAGCACCCACACTACGTAAGCCATTGCATAGGACTGATGCCGGTTTTTCGGAGCATTCATATTATTCAAAATTTATCGAAGCCTTTGAATTATTCAGTGCATGTTGATGATGTCACGGCGGACGGTCAACTGACATGGCCTTTTTTCGTTATTAAAGAGTTGTCTAATCCAACTTTGCTTGCTTCTTTCTTTCTTTGTCTAGACATGACATGTGTTTCCTTCTAAATTTTCTTAAAAAAAAAAACGGTTTTTATTGAAAAGTTTGTTAATTTTCATGGGTGTACCTATCTACACACCATTTTACCTATCTACACACCATTTTACCTATTTACACACCAAAAAGGTGTTTTTTGTCCTTATATGCACACCCTGCAGTGTCGAACTATGGCCAAAACGCGGTGTTTTGGTCCGGTTAACCAGACAAAGACTGACGGGTGTCTGACGGGTCTGTTGACCGGACCAAAACGCCGAGCTTTGGCCGCGTTTTGGTCCTATCAACCAGACAAAAGACTGACACCCGGTCTGGTTGACAGGACCAAAACGCGGCCAAAGCTCGGAGTTTTGGTCCGGTCAACAGACCCGTCAGACACCCGTTAGTCTTTGTCTGGTTAACCGAACAAAAACGCCGCGTTTTGGCCACAGTTCGACACTGCACGATGTGCATATAAGGACAAAAACACCTTTTAATGGTGACTATCTACACACTTGGTGTGTAGATAGTTTGGCCATTTTTTATTTGATTGGCTTAGTTTTTGTCATTTTAGAAAAAATAGTTAGTTTTTAAATATATTTTTTGTTATTGTATTATTACGAGTTGACGCTAACCCGCGCGTTGCGACGGGACGTTGATATACACAATCAAATACCCTTTGATTGCTAATTTCCATTTTTTGAATATCGTCGAAGATGAAGAGGTTGCTTGATAGGTTTATTAATTTTGAAGCGATTTACCACACTAGGGGAAGCATCCACTAAAAAGTGGATTTTGCCTAAGTAGCCTAAGAAGGATTGTGATGATGACATGTGGTACTCCTAATAAGTAGGAATGAAGGGCATTTTAGTCGTTATAAATAGGAGTGAAAATGACATGTGGCACCCCTTTTGTTTTTAAAAAATATAAACAAAAAAAATCTAGTATAAAAAAATCTAGCACAAAAAAATCTAGTACAAAGAAATATAGCACGAAAAAATTTAGCAAAAAATGTAGTACAAAAAAATCTAGCACAAAAAAATTGAGGAAAAAAAAATTTAAGACAAAAAAATCCAGCACAAAAAATTTAGCACAAAAATATAGTAAAAAATTCAGCACAAAAAATGTTATATAACATAGAAATAGAACACATTTAAATGGGTTTTTTTAGTCTTCATATTTTATATAGCAATATGGTACTCAAATTAAAGATAAAAAAACGCTCGATTTTACGGTGAAATTTTATGAAAAAATAATGTCGTATAAAAAAGTTATGAACGTTTAAAAAATGAGGGTGGAATATGCATGTGACTTGCATGTGGAGAGAGAAAGTCCATAAATATGATTTTCCCAAGATACCCTTGCACTTCTCCTTTCTCCTACCCTTTCATCTTAACCATTGATTTGAAAAATGAATGGTTAAGATTTCTTCTTAGGCTACTTAGGGAAAATCCACTTTTTAGTGGATCCTTCCCCTACCACACTAACAACCTTACCAATAATTTAACTCACACAATAATAAACAAATATCAGCATTCAAATGGTTTTTTCTATACAAAGTGTTAGGCTGGTCGGTGTGAATGCGGGGACCGAGCTCGGGGAGTCCTTTTGTCGAGCGGTGAATGAATGCCGGCTTCAATTCGGTGAGTGGGGACTTGGGTTTTCGGTGTATACTCACCGCTGAGGGGAAGATGAGGGAATGAGGAGAGAGGGGGTTTAATGGTGGGTCCCAACCCATTTCAACCAATCAAATTTTTTTTTTAATTCTTTATCACTCTTTAGGTGTTTGAATCATTGCCGGTGATTGAGTGCAAAATTGAGAGTGAAATAGGGACTTGACATGGCATGATATATTGTTAGAGAATGACTCAAACACCCTAAAGTGTTTGAATCATACCCTCCACCCTTAACACATGAGTTTGAATATATTGTTGAATATATAAAATTGAAGTTAATGGTTTACACTTAAAAATTAAAACTTCACATAAATGAAAGAAAACACTACTTAAAGCAGTTTTATAAAACTGAGATAACTGATTTCCATATAGAATCTCTAAAACATTCACTTCTAACTACAATTTTACATCCTAGTAAGAGACGTAAATTTTTGAATTACAATATAACGATGTATGGTTATAAGTTATATTATAACCATGTATATAGTTATATTTTTTACATCCCAGTTATAAATTATGTTAACATTTTACATCCCAGAAAATCCCAGTTATAAATTTTGTTAACATTTTACATCCCATGAAAATATAAGTTAATTTTCTAAAATAAATGTAGTAGTTTTTGAAAATATATCAAAATTAACCACCTAATAGACCAAACAATTCAATTGTATTATACATATTTTTCTTCGGAAATGACACTAAAAAATAAAAGATATTTCCCATTCCCCTGGTTTTTATTTTGCCAAACAAAACCATCTTTCTTATGGTTCACCAACTTCACCACCGTTTCACCTTCACGCACGACCACTTCAATATCCCGTGCCGATCTTCCACCAATTTCGCCCTCTTCGACACCGCTCCGCCACCGCCGTCCGACGCAGCCCGTGCCGTCAGCAAGTCGGTCCTTTTTTTTTTCTTCCGATTTGGATGATGTTGGGCGAGTTTTTGATCTGATTCAGATCGTTAATACTTTTGATTTGATTATGATTTTTACAGGATTAAAATGCCGATTGCACAAATCGTTGCGACTTCTGTGATATGAAGTACCGCTTCCAAGTATTACAAAAGGAAAATTCCACCGGTTCTGAGAATTACGTTGATTAAACAAATCGTTGGATGAAAGAAGCCGTGAAACCCTAGTTCAAACAGACATGTTGATTAAACAAACCATTGGGTCAGGTTTGAAAAGGCATGTCTATGTGATGATGGCACCCTAAGTTACTAATTGTATAAGAGTATAATTGGTAAAGTTTGTTAAATGAATTACAATGTAAATAATTGCATATGACATAACTGACCGTTTACCTATCCAAGTATTATGTTCATGAACATTAGTTTGTGCTCATTTGTTTCCATCAACGTTCGTTTCGTTCATTCCTTATATTAACAAACAAACACGAACAAGTTCATTTCCTTAACAAATGAACACAAACATAAAATCTTGTTCGGTAAGTGTTCGTGAACGCATGTATTTCTTAACAAACGAACACGAAGTCCGGTTCGTTTGCAGCCCTAATTTCCACTTCTTAATCACCACACAAGCTTCTTTTTTACCCACTACAAGCAACTATAGTCTATAGGTGATCTTTTCATCGGTCCGATTTTTAAAACATCGCTTTTAATAATTTTAAATGGACGTGAACTAAATATATTAACACTCGTTTTTTCATGAATCGTGCCTTCTCAGGAGCATCAAAACCCATGTTTTTTTGCACAAACCCAAACGTAAATAGGCCATCCGTAGTAACAAAAATGCAAATCGGGTGATTACTTCTTTACTCTCTCCTGCCTCACTCACAAACCTTATAACTGCCTAATTTTTCCTCCCTCCTCTCACATTCTCCGGTATGAAACGTTCCTTACCATGAACTTCAAACCATATTCTCTCCTCCACATCACAACTCTCTTTCTTAGGCTCTTCCACCTCACCAAAAACGCCTAAAAAGCCAAAACCACAATCCTACGTAAATATAAAAGTTGAAGTGCCTAGTTTAAAACATTAGCAACAACAAGGACTATTTCTGAAGTTTAGGTGACAAATGAAGGGTCTTTTACTCTTTTCATATTAAAAATGATCTCTGTACCTTCTTCTTCTTCTTCCCCAAACAAACTATCGTGGAACAAGCAGAGCTTCCGCTTTCGTCAATGGCGAAGATACCTTCAGCTTCCACTACTGCTGAAACTACTGCCACAACAGCTCACAGGTATCTTCAATTTCATAATCTCTACTTCAATTTCAGTTTTTATCACTCTCGAATTTTGAAATCAAAACCTAGTGATTTCAAACGCTAAAATCACCTGAATGTGTTAGGTTTTGATATGATTAATACAGCGATTACACGTATGATAGTTGAAACCAGAGTTTGATGGATGAATATGTAACTTTGTATTTGTTATTACTCTCGCTTTCGAATTCTAACGTAGCGATTATATACCGCTAAATTTACATGAATGTGTTAGGTTTTTATATGATTTATACAGAGATTATAACTGATAGCGAGGTTGAAGTTAGCCGAAACTAGTTTGACAGTTGAGAATCTGTTCTTCAATTTTAGTTATCACTTTTCGCCTTTCGAAATCAAACCTAGTGATTATCAAACGCTAAATTCACATACATGTGTTGGTTTTTTTTTTTTTTTTTTTTTTTTCTGATTCAAACGACGCTACTTCAATTGCAGTTATCACTCTTGATTCACGAAATCAAACCTAGTGATTTTCAAACGTTAAAGTCACGTGAAGTGTTAGCTTTCAATCTGATTCCTACTACGATTACAACTAATATAGAGGTTGAAGTTAGTAGAAACTCGTATGACAGTTGATAATCTCTTCTGAAATTGCAGTTATGGTTCTCGCCTTTCGAAATTAATCCTAGTGATTTTTTTATCTGATTCATACGACAGTTACAACTAATATCGAGATTGAAGTTAGTAGAAACTCGTATGACAGTTGATAATCTCTACTTTAATTGTAGTTATCACTCTCGATTCACGAAACCAAACCTAGTGGTTTTCAAACGCCAAATTCACATGAATGTGTTAGTTTTTGATCTGATTTACTGCAATGATAACAACTAATGTTGAGGTTGAAGTTAGTAAACACTTGCCTGACTGTTGAAATCAAGACTTTGAGCTTCGATTAATAGAAACGTACATTGCTTATGTTTTTTATTTTACAGGAAAATGGCGTTGAGGCCGAGGTCAATGGTGTCGATGAAAGAAAGTGGTACAGCAAAGAGGCCTAAAATTGGGGCGGCTAAGAAGAAGTCATCGAAATTAGATGCTGATAAACCTAAAAAGCCACCCACCGCTTTCTTCTATTTCCTGTATGTGTTCTTTTAGTTTTGTGATTTAATCCCCTGCATATGTGTATGTGTGTGCACTTTAAATTCCAACTGAATTGGATGTATAGATTTATGTATAAATTGGGAAAAATCTAGGTGTTATGGGGTTTAGTGACTTGAAGAAAGAGATTGGTTGGATGTATATAAACTTTCCCTAAACCCTAGAATGAAATCAGCAGCAATTATGAAGTTGTGCTAATCAAAAAGCAAACACAAATAGTACTCATAGGTTAGTGGCCCTTGTGGAACATGAGTGGATCCTATATAAGGTCAACTCATTAGATATAAGCTTTCAATCTTTTTCCACTTGCAATGCATGAAGTAAAGTAATACTGTGGGGCCCTTTGCACCCATTACATTCTGATGCATGATCAGTAACTAATAAGAATTTGAACTTTCTATTCTTTGATCCCAGAGGATATAGTAGCGAAAGTAGTGATACTGTTGGACTGGATTACTTTAAGTGCAATTATTGGTCATTTGTCACAAATAGTTAAACATGTGTTTGAATAATCTTAATATTTTTTGAATGGATTCTGCATTCAAAAAATTAGGATTACATAACCATTTGATTCTTTCTCATAACGCTCTCCGTTAATGTATCATGGTTTTCTTTTTTGTGTAACCATTATGATTTCAAATATTGAAGGGAGGATTTTCGTAAGGAATTCCAAGAGCAAAATCCAGATGTCAAGTCAATGCGTGAGGTGCTCACTGTAACTCATTCTTCATCATCCGACTATTTTTTACATAACTTTTCAACAAAATCGTATTCTTTGTTCTGCCACCTAACATGTATGTGCCTACAAACTCATTTTGCAGATTGGCAAGGCTTGTGGAGAGAAGTGGAAGATCATGACTTATGAGGTTTGTATTGTTTTAAATTTTGTATCTTCAGTTGTTTATTACATTATTGATTATTTGAGAAATTTTGATAAGTTTAGAGATTAACATGGTCACTCACACGATGTCAAATGAGGTATTTTCTACATATAAAAAATATATGGATTCCTTAAAAATTGAGAAATTTTGATAAATTATGGTAATGCTAGATTCGGTTATGGATTATGTAAGTGACAGGAAGCAACATCAAAATGTTCAGTTTGTCAAAGTTATTTCATGATTTTACGCACAATTTGCAAGAACACGTGGGTTTAAGTTTGAACAAATTGTGGGAATCTACATTCTAAAAAGACCACCGGATTTGGTGCTTTTAGACTTTAGTTCCAGATTGTTTATTCTTCTAAACTATAGTTTTTGTTTTTGCATTTTGGCAGTTTGGTGGTTGTTTCAAAAAGTAAAGTAGAGTGGTTTGAAGTAGTATCTTGTAACTTAGCTGAAGAGTCATCTTTTGCGTGTGTATTCATATATTGATTACTTTTATTATTTAGTTATAAATTGTGTCTACGTACTTGGTATTTTCCATCAAATTTGGGTGTAGCTGAGCAATGACACCTTAGTATTAATATATTTTGGTATGTGGTGTTTTATTATAGGAGAAGGTGCAGTACTATGACGTTGCGACAGAACAACGAGCAAAGTTTGAGAAAGCTTTGGCAGACTATGCTAAGAGAAAGGTGCGCATGTTTTTTTCTCACCGTAACTACTGTTCTTTACTTTGAAACTTAGTGGTGTTTGGTTTGACGGAGTAAAAACAGTGAAATGAGATTAATAGTAAAAGGGTGTGTCAGATTTTAGGGAAAATATATGAGAATCAGCATTTAACCCGGCCTGTGTTGACCCGTTACACAGTGGCGGATCTAGAAAATCTTCATAGGGGTAACGTTTTAGAAAAAAAGGGTAACGAAATCGAAAAAACTTCAAAAAAACATCAAATTTTTCCAAAATTTACACCACCGCATGAGCGCCAAGGGGTAGCGGAGGCTACCCCTTATCTTAAGGTATGTCCGTCCCTGCCGTTACACATTGTGTCTGACCCACCCAAGCAACATGTATCAAGTAATTAACTAATTATACTTGTTGCAGTACCAACTTACAATCAAACTCATACCCATAGTGATTTTTGCTAATGTAGAATACCGTTACCACCCATCAGTTTTATTATACCATATTATATAATGGATTAGGATCAAATACAAAGGCTCCTTAAAATAAGAAGTGTACAAAGGCTTCTAAAAAAACCCACTAAAAAAAAAAAAAAAACTAAACACCCACCACCACCCAAAAACCTAACCCCCCCCCCCCCCCCCCACACACACACCCAATTTTTTTTTTTGTTTTTTGCCGGGGGAGAGGGGGGGGGGGGGGTTAGGTTTTTGGGTGGTGGTGGGGTGGGAGTGGGTGGGTGTTTAGGTTTTGGGTGGTGGTGTAGTGGGTTTAGGTTATTGGACACTTGTCAATCTATAAATCCTTCTTACACTTCTTACAATTAGGAGCCTTTGTAGAATAACTTAACCAATTATATAATATAGGTATTGCAGCAACTGTGTTTATACGCACCAATAAAAACCTTAATTGCAGGAAAATGGGGAACATGACGAGTTTGATGAGGATTCAGACTCAGATTATGATGAATGAATATGTTGCTTTTGACCTCGTAGAGATTCTATTTAGTTGTCACAAGTATTTTGTACAGTGAGATATTCAAATGTGTCTTCTGGAACCAAGTGCATGTAAATTATTCTCTGTGTAGATTGAAGAAAAATAGAACCTGAACACAAATGTGAGTTTTTGTTGACAAAGGTTTGTGTTGCTATCCATTAATGAAACCAATAGAGTAGAGTATATTGTAATGGTTCTTTGGAATCAAACACGTGATTGCTTATAATGACTTAAAAATGACTGCGACAAAAGTCGAACAGTGTTGATGCCAAATTTAGATACCCTCTACAGAAGAGGGTTTTTGTAATAGTCTAGATTTTCAATATCATATCGAATTTTCCTGAAGAGTATTTTCTCTCGGTCAACTTCATGCATTATTGGTAATCAGGCATATCTATCTAGAAAAGTTAAAACTTGTGAAAATTGGAGTTATGCATGCTAAACAAAGTAGCAATCAACCAACCATCACAATAACTATAGAAATCTTCATCATCTCATGTTCAAAAAGAACTTAGGTTACAAATGTAGAACAAATTAAACTCTAGAAATGTGAGTTTACAACATCAAAGTAGTTATGAAAATAAAGAGCATAGTCTCATGATAAGAAAGATACTAGATAAACAATTAGATGCAACACATTAGAAGAAATAAGCCACAAACGACACAACGGCTGCAACTAAAGCTGGCACTTGCAACGCCGTTCCAGCGCTCTCCATTGACGGGGAAGGTGCTGGTGCGGCCGCAAGCTCCTGAGCCATGGTTCCACAACTGGTCAGGGCCATGAGGACCATGATTGTGATGGTGAGGGTAGTGGCTAGGTTGACAGTTTCCATTTGGTGAGTGTTTATTAAGTTGTAGAGATTAGAAAGCTAGATTGGTTATTTTGAGTAGTTTGTATGAGTGTGATTAATGGCTTTTTATAGTTTTAAAGAGGTGGTTTAGTGGGGATTAAGAGAGGAATCTAACAGCTAATCACATGGGTAATATTGTTTTCAAAGCAAAGGCATAATCATTTGACAGTAAGTGGGTGTCTAATGCAAACTCTTAAACTATGCTCACTTCCATTTGGCTATTGTCTTCCAGACTGGACAATTTGTACACCAAATAAAATAAACTAGAAAACAAGAAAAGCTAAACAAAAATAGAAAAGCCCAACACGACCCTATATTTTTTTTTTGAATGACAAATTATCAACATCGACTTATCGCACTTTTCCATTGGAAGCTCAGTCTCACTAAGGCCAGATGGTCATTCATTACAATAGGGCTCACACGGGCACAGAGATTGACACGATGTTCAATTGGATAAAAACCCCATAAACACCCCTAGCCAGAACAGTGTCCCCACCCAAAGTGCAATTTGTGTCGGGTTCAAATAACGAACCCGAACATGACCCATAACTTCCAAAAAAAATTAATCAATAAAGTATGTAATAGCTATCTTTTAATATAAGATTATCGGATTTTGTTATTGAATTATTAATTATGGATATTAATCAATATTGTTACTGATTTTCAAAGTGGCAGCTCTAGTGGTATCCAGATGACCTTCTTTAGGGCAGGTCATCGGTTGGAGTCTTGTTTGTGACAAAATGTTATGCGCGAGCCATGGGTTTTACTACAATGGGTCTTCGGACGGTGTAGTTCCCTTGAAATTGGTGACGGGCCATGTCACCAACGTTGTATGCGATCATGGATGTAGGTAGCCTTTTGCTTATAGGTGTACCCGGGTGGCTGGGCTTTGTTGGACGTTCAAAAAAAGTATCTAATATTCCGGTTACTTTTTTTAGGTTATTGTTTATGTGTTTGTTACTTTACTGAACTTAATATTTTGATAGCTAGAATCACCTATAAAGAATTCCCTTATGTTATGTTCTGGTTGATATAAATAATTAATTTCTCATATTTGGTTTTTATCTAAATGTATGCTACAACATATCTAGTCTTTTTTTTTTTTTTGATACAATTTCGCATATTAAAAGAGAATCCATTGGTTAGTAAACAATTAGCATCGACTCACAAAGGAATAATTTACATAGAACAAGTTAGCAACAATCTCAGGAAAAGAAAAAAATAACTATTTTAATATTAAAATTTTCCTTCTTCAATACGTGCACGAAATTAATTTAATGCAATATTATTTTGTTTGTTATTTCTATGAAAATAATATAGTACTATTTATGACTTCTTTGTAGTTTTTGCGTTTCATGTATTCGAATTATGGATTCTTATAATTTAATGAGTTAATTGCATAGTTGGTCCCTGTGGTTTGCACAAAATAACATACTTAGGTACTAATAGTTTAAAATCACCTTCTAGGGTGTTAACTTTTCATTTTGTAACGTTTGGAGGTATTAACTTCTAAGGTATTAACATAGGTAGTCCCTGTGGTTTGCACAAAATAACATACTTAGGTACTAATAGAATGTGATTTTAAGCCTACAAATAACGTTAATACCCCCAAACGTTACAAAATGAAAAGTTAATACCTTAGAATGTGATTTTAAACTATTAGTACCTGAGTATGTTACTTTGTGCAAACCACATGGACTAACTATGTAATTAACTCTAATTTAATTGTATGATCATATAATGATTAACAAAAATAATTTTTTTATTTATGTTAAAATATATCTTGTTATAAATCATATAATAATTAACCAAATTATTTTTTATTTATTTATGTTAAAAGACATTTTGTTACAACTTTACTGTTTAAGGGGCTTTTCTCGATAAAAAAAATTCAAATAATGATTTTTAATGGGTAATATGACAAGTTTAATTTGATTTTTTTTTTTTTTATAGAAAGAAGTATAATAAGTAAGAAAAGAGATACGTTTAGCATAACACTTATGCAAATGAATTATTGCTAGCAATAAAGCAACAAGCTGGAATTTAAAGAAGGTATATACATAGTGGTTGGACTAGGGAGTGAAGTTTATGAAACAACTCAAAACATTAGATTTTGGGTTGTTATGTTTAACCCTTAAATGTGTGATGCCTTCAATTAAACATGTTGTGTTCGATGTGTCAGGTTGACTTGTTTAATTTAATGGGCCACGTTCAGGTTGATTTGTTTAACCTTGTTTAATTAAACATGTCGACCAACTAACCCGTTTAGCCCATTCTAATAACAGATTCCGGGCCCGATCTACATATATAAGTTTGATTAGACTCGTGAGACTAAAAGAATTTAGTTATATATAAAAAATATAATATTTTTTATTTATTAAAAATAATAAATATTATTATCTATATGTTTATGATAAATATAAATTTATAAAATTGTATTATGTAATATATAAAAAAAAAATATAACATAAATACATACAGAAACAGTTGTTACTTGTTACCCCTTCTCCGTCCAAACCCCCGCCGGAAACAACCATCTCCCCTAACCCTCCAATCATGGTTCTCACTAGATTCAACAAACTCGAGGGTTTGGGGAGAAATGGTCAAATCGATAACGCGGTTAAGATGTTTGAGAACTTGAAAGAAGGGAAATTGTGTGTGCTGAATGCTGCTATTTTCAATGCAATGATCTTTAATTTTATATCGATTGGAGACATTGATGAATGTTTAAAGTATTACGATGCTCGGTTGAGGAATAACTGTGAACCAGATATTGATACTTATGTGACAATAATAATCTTTGCTCTTCTTAAAGCTCGAAGGGTAGCGGATGCACATGAACTGTTCGATGAAATGCTTGATCGGGATATTACGCCCAATAACCGCTATCATTGAATCGTTATGTCGTTACGGCCCACCACATGCTGCCATGATATGTATAAGTAAGCAAAAGAAGCAAAGTGTACGATATCGTTAAACGCTTATAAGATACTGCTTATGCGACTCTCGCGATTTGGTAAATGTGGTATGCTTTTGAAAATATGGGATGGAATGGAACAAAGTGGTTATGTTTCTGATGTACAAGTTTATGAACATATTATCAACGGGCTTTGCAACAATGGTCGACTTGAAAACGCTGTGGTCATCATGGAGGATTGTTTGAAGAAAGGATTTTGCCCTAGTAGACTTATTTGTGCTAAGTTGAATAACAAACAAACTGCTTGATTCAAATAAAGTTGAGATGGCTTATAAGCTTTTTTTAAAGGTTAAAAAAAGTCGTCATGACCGAAATATTGGAGAGCTAAAGGGTGGCACTTTTGAGATTTCACAAATATTTGCAATTCAGCAACGGGCCTAAGTATATTTTCTCAGGTTTTTATATCTCTCACTCTCTGTCTCTCAAGTGTTTATGTTTATTGTTATTTATTTGCGCTTTATTATTTGAGTTCTCCTTCAAATGAAACTGCTCAAGTCAAAAGTGTTCATAAGAGTAGAAAAGGGGAAGCGTATAGTATTAGGAGACTAGGAGAGTGTAGAAGAATCAAAGTACAAAGAAAGAACTGCAAAGGGCCTAACAGTTTAGAAGATAATAAATCATAGATGTTCAGAGTTTGTAACGATAGAACCTGTTATGTTAATTAACTCTTAAGAAGTAATAACATAATAGTTTATTAATAAAGTTCTTTGGTTGGCAACATAGTTTGAAAAAATGGCTGAGGCGAGACACCCAAAAAACGAGTCTGAGACGGCGCCTCAAGGGGGTTAATTTGTATGTGCGGCCAATAGGGCTGAGACGGTAGAAAAGATGCGCCTTGGGGGGTTTTGATGTTTTTGACTTTTTGTGTCAATTTCAAACATTTAATGTCTTTTTTATGCGTGTTTTTGATGAATCTCATGATGAAATTAGTTAGTATTTTATTTTTTATAGGATATATAATTATTTTATTAATATTTTAATTATGCCTCGGTTCACCTCAAGGCGTACACCTTGTGAGGCTAAGGGAAAATGCCCCGAGGCACGATTCTGTACTTTTAAACCTTGGGTGGCAAAGCTAGTTTGGTGCTTTTAAAACCCACTTGGTGAGACGATTTGTAAGTTGTAAGAGTGATCACTACTATCATTAGTGAGACGTTGAAGTGGTGATCATTACCGTCTTAGGGAGACATGAAGAGGTGAATTGTGCCTTATTAGTGAGAAGATTGTAAAGGTGACCACTACCTTGATTAGTGAGACCTTATTAAGGAAACATAAACTCCATCAAGCAATAAACAGAAGGTGGGTTACTTAACATCCATCCAAATTCCAAACCACTATAAATTTTGTGTCTTGTGTTGATTTCTCTTTATCTTTAACGTGTTCAAAATCGTCTTCTAAACACAAGTTCCTCAAACAAATATCTCCTCAAGTGGCCGTTAAAAAAACCTATTCACCCCTCTAGGTTCTTACACATGGCATGTGACGAGACACCCCTCGTCCCTGACTTACTCTCACGCTAGAGCTTGGTCATGAGGTCTAACCCTCAGGGAGACATCCGAACCTTCAATGCAATTTCATATATGCAACACCGTTGTACCAACAACTACCTAAAATTAGCAATTAAGGTCACCTTGGAAAGCTGACTATTTTTCTTCTTGGAAATTGGATTAATGGACCGACTCACCGACCAATCTTGCCTTGACCAATCCGAAATTGACAAATTTTAGTGCCATATACCTTAATCAACTCATCAATCAATGCATACGGTGAGTTTGTTGATGTCTGACGTGTGTAACCTCTTGTTTTTTTATATGGATTATAATATGGTAGCTATCTGCTTTCGTAAAATTTGTGGTATTGAACACGTGGTTATGTCACCGTTAGCTCTATAAATTATATGTGATTTTGCTTTCATTGAGAGGAAGATAATCCACACAAGCATAATTAGCGGTGCTTTGGCACCTTACTCGTCTACTTGAGATAACAATTTCTTGAGGTAAATTTATGGTTCCTAATTTCATAAATCTGCATATGATTCAAATCAATTTTGATTGAATAAGAATTATTTTCTTAACTAGATAGAACGATCTTGTTAGATCCTCTTCCTATGCTTAAATGGCAATCCTTTTAAATATTTAAAATCTAGGGTTTACTTTCTTGTCTGTAAATGGATACATAGTTCGTGTTGTCTTAAAGTGTTTGTAAATTTTATTGAAGAATTTAGAACGGATTTTCGTTGTTAAATGGAAATTATAGAGAAATGTAACTCTTAATCTTAATTTTTCTTCCCATTTATTGATTTTTTTTTTGTTCAAGGAAATATTATGTCTTTCTTCATCTATTTGAGATTAAAAGAATTGTACTAATTAATGACCTTTTGTCATGTTTATCATGTGCTTGCCGATCCGAAAGAAGGAAGATGGTTTACTTTACGCAATTACCCATTGAAGTTGTGGAATTGATCATCATCATGTTAGCGATTTCCTCTAACGGGGTCCGCGAAATTGCAAACATTTCCGCAACGTAAATATTCACTGCTTATTTATTTATTTCTTTATTTTTTTTATAATGCTACTTAGATTAGATTGTTTTAATTAATGAGTTCATTGCAAACTTTCTCCAGTTGCCAGCTCTTTAAAAAAATTACAGAGCGAGCACACATCCTAAGGGAAGTCAACTTTCATCGTTTGACTTTGACTGAGAACTTTTCTATGCACCGTCACCCCAAAGACCTCCTTTGCGTGTGTACCCAAGTTGGAAATCAGGCTGCCAAGAACATTTTCGCGAAGGTAATAATGTAGGACCCACATCTATACAATCAAAGCGGGTCAAATTTACTCATCCACAATAATGCGTCGTGTCTTGTTGTTTTGTTTTGTTTTGTTTTGTTTTGTTTTGCAGGCGCTCTTATATAATGACGAGTGGTTCAAGCAGTTGATAGTAGTAAGCAATCAAGACGCACTTCATTCAAGGGTTTCATATAGTGGGCTTCTAGATTACCATTCGATTGTGAGATCATTTATCCTCCATGGTAGCTATGCAGATTTGGTAAAGATGTATGACTACTTGGTCAACTATGTGCTCTCGTTTGTTGGATACAAAGTGGCTCGTAGATTCGGTATCCTTGATGCTATCTACATTATGTGTTCTGAAATGGCTAAATTACTTCAAGAACATCGTCGTAGGTGTCTTCCTCCAGTTCAGAGCACCGCTATCCCCACTAAACAAAGCTATCAAGTGCGTGAAGAGCGAAAGAAAGTGCTTGTGATATTTGATCAACTCTTTCCATCCAGACCACCTGTTTGAGTTCTGGATGGGACTTCTATCAATAATAATAACAATATATGAATAAGTGCTGTTTGCAGCAGCATGTTTGTTATTTACAAACTCTTCTAGTTAAAGTTGAAAGAGAAACACACAATAAGTTTTATAGTTTATACATAACTATAAGGGTGGAGGGAGTGGTATATCACTAGTTGAGTGTTTGAGTTATTTTCTAGCCAATAATATCTCAAGTCCTCATTCCACTCCCAATTTTGCACTCAATCACTGGCAATGGTCAAACACATGTAGAGTGGTAAAGAATTTAAAAAAAAATGTGATTGGTTGAAAAGGGTTGGAACCCACCATTAAACCCCCCTCTCTCCTCTTTCCCTCCTCTTCCCCGCATTGGTGTATACTCACCTATTAAACTCCTCCCCGATCACCGAACCAGGACCAACATCCCCATCACCGCTCGGCAACCCCCCTCCCCGATCAAGTCCCTGCTACTATACCTTCCACCCTAATAATTACGTAATTTGCATCATATTTTGTTGTGATTTGGAATTTTAGAGTATTAACAAACTATAAATAAACAACATTTGTATGCATATAGGTGTGTACCTTATGCTTAGGGTGGTTTTCAAAAAAAAAATTTGATGTTTCATTTTTAACCCAAATCTATTTGTTTTTCTATTTATAACACAAAAAGTTTTCATCTCTTGCAATTCAACCTTACAACTTTTGTACTTTCAACTTTGGTCCCCACACTTTTCATATTTCGATGATTTTTCGTTTTAAATTTTGCGAGTTAACACGGCGTATCGTGTGTGTGGTTCAACGCTTTAACATTTCGTTTTACGCTTCGTACTAGATTTTGCGAGTTAACACGGCTCAACGTGCGTGTGTGGTTCAACGTTTTTACGTCGTCTATCTTTTCCCTGTTTGACAAGTTCGTTACAACGTGCAGGGTCCTAAATCGACTTAATTATTATTTTCTATGTTTTACGCTGCAGTCTAATTTCTTTACATTAATACACCGTAACTTCAGTATTGGTTGTCGCTGGCGGTGGTGTGGTATTGGTGCTATTCGGCACAGTTTTACGCCCCCGCCGCATTGCGGCGGGTGGTAAATCTAGTTAAGATACAAAAAAATGAAAAAGTTCTGATTCATGTGTGTATGTGTATATGTGTATGACATGATTGATTCAGCCAGAATTTGAAGGTAGATGGTTGAAACTTTTGAGGTTTACCAACCAATAATAGAAGTTGGCAAACTTATCTCCTACTTTTGTGTCTTGGATTTTATTTTGAAAATAAAATTTAATTGTGTAGTATGTATGTATGCTTTGAAAACAAAATTTAATAAAAGAGTAAACCGTCAAAATGATTTGGTTTAGTCACTTTTGTCATTTTAGTTCCAAACTCAAACTTTTTGAATCTGGGTCCCTGTGGTTTCAATTTTGTTGACATTTTCATCCAAAAGCAAAATCTGGTCAGATTTTTCAGTTAACATCCAGTGTTTTTTGGTTTTTTTCTCCTTTTAATAACTTATTCTTATTTCAATAGTTAAAATTGATTTTTGTTTTCATGTGCCAATTCATTTTTGTTTTCTTTAGTCACCATACATACGCAGAGCAATTCCAAATTCGTCATTTCAGTTCATTTTCGTTTTCCTATGTCACCACACATAGTGCAGAACCCTCCGTCAAACAAACATACTCATCCTTCCAATACCAACCACCACCACCGCCAACTACCACCGTCACCAACTAACTTCAACAATCAACTACCACCATCACCAACACTAAGGCTGGAGGGTGAGGTATAAAGACCCTAGGGGCTTTATCACGCCACGTCTGATCCACCTAGGCGCCACGTCATAGGGGGGCTTTAAAGCCCCTCCCTTTAACTTGCATGCAATGGTTTAAAGCCCCCATCATCATTACCTAATTATTATTTTTTATTTAAATTTAAACATTATTTAATTTTGATATATTAATTTAAAACTCATAATTTAAATAAAAAAATACAATGCCATAGTTTAAATACAAAAAATACAATGTCATAATTTAAATAAAAAAAATACAATGTCACTAAAAAAATCACTCGTCGTCTCCTCCTTGTTCACGATAAAACCAAATCAACCGCTAACGCACTATGTGCGGCTTCAGACCGCATTTCATGTGCATTCTTCACTCAGTCTTCCATTGTTGCTCGACCTCCTCATCGGTCGAGTCACCCTCATCCGCTAAAAACTCTTTGTGATAAAAATTCGCAACGGACGAGAGGAAGTGGGGGAATCCATTTTTTTTATAGGAAATGGTTTGTAGTTTGAGGTTGTATGTGTAGGTTTCTGGTTTTGGTTTGTATAAAATGGGGTGTAAAAGGTTAGTATATATATAAAAGTTAAATAAAAAAATAATAAAGTAGTCGTTACTTTTGGACCGTTGCCAACGGTCATTGGCCAAACAAATAGAACAAAGGCGTTTAAAAAACACGCTCCGGACCTTTTTTTGAAAAAAAAAACGCCCAGGGGAGGTTTACAGGCGTTGGGGGGCGTTTTTTTTTTGGGAAAACGCCAAAAAAACCCCACTACGGGTGGTCTTATAAGGAATGGTTGTTAGACTATCTCCAATGGGAGATCCATAATCCCATCCAAGATGACTTGGAATAAATCCTTGCTTAAGGGGCCATTGGAGAACATTTGATTTTGGTATATGTATATCCGAAAGAAAAATCCTTCTGCAAAGGCTTCATTTGTTTTGGTTAATGTGCTAATTTCTTTATTTTATACTTATTCTTTCTAACATTTATTCAAGAAGAATTAAACTATTTTACTAACTTCTCATTTAAAGGCATAAAATAAGAGAAATTTTTGAACGGGTTTCATATACAATGACCATTAATTCATATATTTATGTTTTTATATACTTTTTATTTTTTATATTACTTATATTAATTATCTAATCATTTAATTATTAAAATCCATTTCAATAATTTAAGTAAGTAAACTTAAAGAAAAAATGGGTGATGATGTGAAAAATGTAAGGATACGTAAAGATGTTTATATGGTTGGAGATGAAGTTGTGGGTTTTTAAGGATTTGTAAGGATGTGACGTGGCAGCTGATTAGGCAGCTAAGACGCCTAAGGGCGCGATTTGTTTTTTTTTTTTTTTTGAACGGCAAAGATTACATAAACACTCCTCCTAAATTACATCAATTCTACCCCATGCCAGGATTTAAACCCTGGTCTCTCCCCCAGAGACACAAAGCCTCTACCACCCCACTAAAGTGGTGATGGCGCCTAAAGGCGCAGTTAGCATTGGAGATAGTTTTAGTGTTTTTGAATAGTTGTGAGTGAAGGAGAGAGAAAATATATGAGAATTTTACTGTTCATTTGTAAATATATGGGAAAAATATATGGAGAGAAAACCTTATAAATTTTTTAATATTTTTAGAAATGTTTATAACGGGCGGAGAGAGAAAAAGTAACGAGGTATAAAAATATTATTTAATTGAAAAGGAGAGAAAAATTAGTCGTTTTTAGTGTAAATATACGGATATGGATCAAGTTTTCATCGTGAATTTAAAAAGTTTTTGTTTACACTTAAAGAGTTTTTGTTTATACTTTTTAGCGACATGTCTCTTTTGTTTCTTTCGTAGTCATGAATATTTCTTTAATTATCACTTTTTAAATGGATATACACTGTGGTTGCATAAGCCGTGACATGCAAACGAATCCTTCAACAAAAACTATAAATCTTCATCATCATGTTGAAAAAGAAATCAACTTTAGCTACAAATGTGGAATAAAACTCAAGTTTGAAACATCAAAGTAGTCATGAAATTAAAGAGCATAGTTTCATGACATATAGTAAAGTCGGAAAGATACTAGATAAAATAGATACAACGCATTAAAAGAAATAAGCCACGAACGACACAACGACTGCAAGTAAAGCTGGCACTTGCAACGCCATTCCAGCGTTCTACATTGACGGGGAAGGTGCTGGTGCGGCCCCAAGCTCCTGAGCCATGGCTCCACAACTGGTCAGGACCATCATTGCAATGGTGAGAGTTGTGGCTAACTTCACAATTTCCATGTTATATTAAGTTGTAGAGATTAGAAAGATTGGTTTGTATGAGTTGGAAGTAAGGGGTGTGGGATTAATGGCTTTTATAGAGGCAATTTAGTGGGATAAGAGAGGAATCTAACAGCTAATGACATTGGTAATATTGTTTTTAAAGCAAAGGCATAATCATTTGAGAGTAAGTGGGCATCAAAGCAAACTCTCTAAAAGTAGCACTTAGTTTGGCCATTGTCTAGCTAGGCTGGACAGTCTTGATATTTACCCTTTGTAAGTAACTTATTTTTTCTGTGAGATAAAATATGAATCAATTCTAAAGGTGGCGGATCTATGAATCTTTTCCAGTAGGTTTCTTTTGGTAGATTCTTACTAAATTTTTTTTCCAAATCATACAAGGTTTCACTAATTTTTTTCCCATTTTTTTCAAACCGAGGGGGTTCCCGGGAACCCCAAAAACCCCCTGGATCCGCCCCTGGTTCAAACTTGAGTAAATTGAAGATGATTTTAATTTCCTTAGATCTTGTTTTTCGTGGAAGTTGCGTAAAACGCAACTTGCACTAGGAACATGGCCTTCAAAGGGGGCAACAGACTTAAAACCTGTGGAAGCTGGATTTAAACTTGAGACCTAAGGTTGTTCTCATGCGCTTATTGGTGTCACCGCATAAGGGTAATTGTTGAGCACTTGTGTTAAGTTTGTTACTCCTCCATCTACATTCATCTATCTCGTTTGAAGCGAGTTAACGTTACAATGTACCCACATATCATCGTTTATACTTACATAAGACTCCTGCTTTTAAGCCTTATATTCTTTAATACCTTGTAAATATTTGAGCTTGAGCAAACCTCAACTCAAGCTCGAAGTTAAACAAGTTAGGTCAGCTCGGCTCATTTATCTTAACAAGCTGAATTTTATGTTCGATCCAACTTGTATAAATTAAAAATAAATTTATTATTTAAAATAAAATATATTAGGAATGTTATTATGATTGATGGTTACAAGTGAGCTCGTTATGTTATAAGACTGTGGGGTATGGGGCTTGGGTTGGGGGAAAACGGCCAAGCCACCACCCCGTGTGGGCTTGAGTTGGGGCGTGACCCTTGGGGATTGGGTTTGAAGCCAGGCGTGGGGCGAGCTAGCAATCTGATGTGGCGGCCTCCTATTCGCTTTGTTGGCCATGTCATAGCGGGTGTTTGAATTTTAAATTCTAACCGTTTGGCCAAGCCAAGCGGTCACCCCAACCCCCAACAGTCAACATCTCCTATCAATGTAACCCCAACCCCACCGGCTACCCCATCCCAAACCATCGCTGTCCACCGCTACCCCAACCATAACCCACTTGATCCCACGAACCCGCTACCCCAACCCGAAGAAGATGGCCTCTTGGACCCACGAAGAAGAGTTAGCTCTCGTCACAAGTGTCGTTGACGCAATGAAGGGGCGACAACCCGGTCAAACACGATATTGGCCGGAAGCCTTTGCAAGCTACCGACATAACGTCGGACACGACCAACACAACTTAAACGCGTGCCAACATAAATGGCGCGAGCTACGGCCGAAGCTTGATCGTTTCAAGGCCTACTACGAAGCCGTTCCGAGCGGTGAGTTAAGCCACGAGGACCGGGTGGCGGTGGCGAACATTGAGTTTCGAGGCAAGGAGCGAAAGGCGTTCGACAAGCTCGCGCTTTTTGAAATTTACCTAACGCTCTAGTTTTTTTTTTTTGTAATTTTTAGGAATTATGTAATTTTAGGCTTTTTTTTAAATGTTGTGTGTATTTTTTAAATTTTCTGTATTTTTTTTTAATAACCTGCCAACCCACGCGGTGCACCCACGCCCCGCCATACCCCACGGACACGTCACTCGGCGATGTGGGGGCTCGAACTCCACGTGTCAACTCATGCCCCCAACCCAAGCCCCACCATACCCCACGGTCTAACTTATAAACACTAGAATTGGAATTTAACTTAAACGAGCTAACAAGATTTTCTTGGCTCAAGCTCAGCTTCTTAACAAACCAGGTATAGCTTTGCCTGGCTCGTTTATAAACGAGCTAATTACAAGCAAGTTTTTAAAGTGGGCCACGAGTCTTTTTAACCGCTTTAGTTATGTAGTTTTTGCGTGTGAACGTTCTCTTTATACTAATTGACACGTAAAATTTCTAGATCAGTTTTCGAGAAAAAGACTTCATTTATGAACCAACAAATCAGATTATTGTGTGTGTGATCGAAAAATGTCATCATTGCACTTTAGCTTAAAGTTTAATTACTCTAAAAGGCTATCTTTTTTCGTTTTTCTTATTATTGAAAGCCACTTTCAATAATGTGAGCCATGTGGGTGTTATTAATTATTATTGTTTTGTTTAAAACATAGTTCAGTTGGGCCCAGTATAAAGATAAACAAGCATTGGAATTTACATAACAATAATAATTGCAGTAAACAGGTAATAAGTTGCGTCGTAACCCCAAATAAGAATGAGAAGGTGCATATATATATATATATATATATATTCTTTTTTGGAACTTTAACATATTGTTTGGGGATCTTTGATGCTTATAGAGTGACATCATTAATTTGTGCAACATATATGTGGCTTGGATATGATAGAATGGAGATATATCTTCATTGATGCATAGCCTTTTGCATTCAAATTATTGTAAAAGCTTTAGACTTTCTACTTTCTTGCATTACACTTTGAATTAGTATTATTTTGAAGTATAGTTTATTTATCAAGAAGTATAATGCTTTTAGAAATATCTTAACCCGCCCTTTGGTTCATCTCACTTCGATGTTAGAGACTGCAAACATCGTCCGCGGTTTTTTTTTTTATTATTTGTGGAGGAAATGCAAAACCGGGTTCATAACTCCGGTTTTAAATGTGAAACGAGGGCTGTAAAAGTCTAGTCCACTTGAGGTATGTGAATTTAGAGGTGTGCATGGATCAGTTTTGAGCTCATACTAAACCAAAACTGAAATTTTGAGTCAATAACTCTGGATTTGGGTCGGTTTTGTACAAAGAATGTTTGCCAGAGATCTGGTTAGTAACACCATTGTTCTAAAAAAACCCTAGTTCCTGAATTCTACATATTACACCATTTAAACTTGGTTTATAATTATATTGGATTGGAAAGGAATAAACTATAAATTACCTTAAATTTTGTTATATTGTGTTATTCAAGTTATATCTAATATTTATATTTGAGTGAACATAATATAGAAATGTTTTATTATGATGATATGTCATTTCCAACCGAGAAGATATGTCATTTCTCAACATAATGATATTGTGATGATGTTAGGCAATCTCGGAATAACAAATGATCAAATGTACTTTGGATTGAAGTTTCAAATGGATTTCATTTAGGTAAGTTATTGAAGTCGAAACGATTGATTGATTGATTGATAAAGAGAGGATGATCAACAACTTCTATGTTCCGGAACGATGTAAGTGGATACCAAATAAGTGTTATATTCTGGTTTGGAGGGTCGAAATGGAGCGTATTGCGACATTAGTGGCGTTAAAGAATAGGAACTTCAATGTGGAAGACACCTGCTGTCTGATGTGTAATTTTGGAGACGAGGATGCTTAACACATTTTTACGTCGTGCCTCATTGCTACGGTTATTGGATGAAATTACCTCACTTGATACTATTCGAAAATAAACCTATTAAGATCGAAGACATCATTGGCGAGATCAAATTGGTGGGGTTTTGTGGTTTAATAGTAGATACAAAAAGATAAGGTCCCTTCGCATAACTGGTGTAAATTTGTAATCATGGGTTTATGGCCGCGTCAATTTGAGGTTTGGCGCTGTTTTTATTGAAGTTTACTTTTCAATAAAAAAAATGAAGTTGAAACAAAAGTTTTTAAGGGGCAAATAAATAGGTTTTGCTACACAATGTAGACTCACTAAGTTGGTTTATGCAGTAACCAGAAATTAATAAAATTTTCATCACATCTCACATGTTCAAAAAGAACTTATGTTACAAATGAGGAATCAAACACTAGAAATACAAGCTTGAAAATCAAAGTAATAAAAAAGGACACATGTTAAAAAAGAACTTATTGATAAGACAAACGGCATTGCGCTTTAGAACAGATAAGCCACCAACGACACAACTGCCGCAAGTAAGGCAGACACTCGCAACACTGTTCCATCGCTCTCCATTGACGGGGAAGGTGCTGGTGCTGCCCCAAACTCCTGAGCCATGGTTCCAGAACCGGTGAAGGCTATGAGCACCATGATGGCTAGTGCAGTGGCTAACTTGGCACCTTCCATTTTGGCGAGTGTTCTTTGTGTATATTAACTTGTAGAGCTTAAAAAGATTAGTATAGTAGTTTGGATGAGTGTGGGAATTGAAATATGATTATGGATTTTATAGAGGTGGTTTAGTGGGGATTAGTGGAGGAATCTACCAGCTAATGACATGGTAAATATTGTTTTTTATACAAAACCTTTTTCATTTGCTAGTAAGTGGGTATCAAGTTAGGAGAACTTTAAAAATACATGCCTATTCATTTTTCCATTGTGTACCAGGCTGGATAAACTTCACGCAACTCGTATATGTGACTTAATCACTCTCTTTGGTACGTTATAATTCGATTGTGACTCACCCAAATGAATCATATACGTTTTGCTATAGTGCAGGGTTTTTCGTTAGTAGAGGCGAAAACAGACAAATAAAAAACGGCTCAACAAATGACAGTAAACCGTAACAAAAAAAGAACTTTTTTTTTTTTTTTTTTCTAACAGCAACTTAAATATACACTATTTGCACACAATGAGGCTTGAACGTTCGTCACTCAAATCAGTTCTAGTATTAAATTTAGCAAACACTAGTTAGTGCTAATTGTTAGGGGAGGGGGGGGGGGGGGGGGGTCACTAGTGATAAAATTCTATCACTCCCAATATCCAATCAACTCATGCCATGTCATCACCCAATATTGTATCACTAGTGATAGAAATATAGTGGGGGTGGTCACTAGTGATAGAAAATAGCTATTTAAAAATAGCTAACAAAAGTTGAGGGGCTAAATTTGAACTTTTCATCAAAGTTCTATTAATTCAATCTCTGCAAAACAAATATAACGACAAAACAATCTCTGCAAAACAAATAAATCAACGCGTGATATTTACTACGCGTTGTAAATATAACGCGTGATGGAGAAGGAGGCGGCGGAGTTCGTGGTCGATTAACGCGTGACGGGACGTCCATCACGGACCGCCCCGCCTGGCCTTAGCGTACGCTCTTGGTTAGGAATCTAAAACTAATAAATATTTATCAAAATTAAAAAAATATATATAAAATTATGAAGTATTAAATAATAAACTGATTTATTACAACCGATCATCAGCAGCTTATATAGAAAAAATGTAACCGGTGTACTAGTACACATGAAAAAGGTATTACTAGTGACACTTTTCCAAAAGAATGAGTAAAATATATAAACTTTTGGGTTTTATGAACGAACACATGATAGTGTTAGTGGCCTTTTGTTGGTCACTAAGTGACACATATGAACATCACCATTTCAAACATGATCCCTTGAATAAAGGTTCACCTCTTGATGATCTAACATAGCAACGTCTGAGAGCTTTCACTTCACACCCAAGCCGACTCCAAACAACCTTTCTTCAATAAGATTGATCGATAGATTGACAATTGGAGTACTGAAAAGCTTTCTCAAAGTCAACCTTAAATGCAACAAGACAGTTATATTCGTCTTTTAAATTGGAGTGAGCATGGTTCGGTTCAGTTCAGTTATGGACCAAAACTTGGATTTCGGATTTTTCAAAACCGATGGTTTAATTAATCATTGGTTTTAACGTGGGTCAATTTAAGCTAGTTTTAGTTAATAAATCGTCAAATAAAAAATCAAAAACATGTAAGTTTATAAAGAAGAATGAGGGGCAAATAATGTATTACTTATAAATAATCGTAACAAAACTTTTATATATAGACACACACATATACATATACAGTGGCGGAGCTTGAACGAAAACTCAGTGCGGGTCAGACTCTCAAAATCCAAATCAGTGGGGGCCGGACTACAAAAAAAATCAAAATTTTCGGTAAAATCAACATGACTACGAGCGAAAATCGGTGGAGGTCGGGCACCCTCGGGCCACAACAAAGCTATGCCCAGTATATATATAAACAAAAAAGATATAAGTTTGTTTAAATGGCCCCTCGGTTCGGTTAATTCAGTTATTAATCCACCTATAATCATCGATTTCTCAATTGATTGGATTGTTTCGATTATTTGGTTTTTTTCTCACCCCTATTTTCACTATCATGAATAGTTTTTTTTAGAACATTAACTGTCACACACCCATCTAATCTACTGATAATTCTACTCCACAGTCTATAGTAGGACTCAAACCCTGGATCTCTAGGGGAGGGACACCATTTAAATACGTAGATACCATTGACGAGGCTTATTTCTCTTTGGTCACTATCATGAATTATTAGTGCTTAAATCCATTGTTAGTTGGACAAGAAGTTATGGATGAAACTTTCCTCTTATTAATGCATCAAAATGTAGGGGTGAGCAATAATCGAACCGTTAACTAAAACCAAACCAAAAACTGATAAACCCGAACTGAAATTAACCGAAAATTGGTTATCAGATATTTTTTGTACCGTCGGTTAACCGAAATTAACCAAACCGAATCATTTAAATCTTCATATCTTTCTAGCTTTTATACCTTCATTTTATTTATCTATACATCAAATTCATGTATTTATATATCTATTTCATGTATTTTTACATCCATTACATGTATTTCTAAACAGAAATTTTAGCCAATGTTTGGTTTGGTTATCAACCAAACCAAAAACCGACAATAACTGAACCGAACCGTGCACACCCCTAATCAAATGTTTCTTGATATGGATATGTTGACACAGCACAAAAATACTGCATGAACCTAAAATAGAAATATGATAATTTGTATGTGTTGTGTTATAGATCATCATAATGATCAATAAGTAGAAATAGTTATACATACATATTAGGAAAAATTACACTTTTCGTCCTTTATGTTTGTAGCTAGTTGCAATGGATGACATTTACCTTTAATAATTACAGTCACAGACCTTTATTTTGAAAACCTGTTACATCTTTCGTCCTTTACCCAAAACCCAGTTAAAAAATTTGGTTAAGTTACATCACGTGCAGAGCACGTGAGGGCATTTATGTCCATTCAAAACCCCAACTACCCACCATTTAAAAGCCCCCATTTCTCCCCCAAATCCATGTCCATTGGGGTGTTTGAATGGACATAAATGCCCTCACGTGCTCTGCACGTGATGTAACTTAACCTGATTTTTTAACTGGGTTTGGGGTAAAGGACGAAAGATGTAACAGGTTTTCAAAATAAAAGACTGTAGCTGTATTTATTAAAGGTAAATGTCATCCATTGCAACTAGCTACAAACATAAAGGATGAAAAGTGTAATTTACCCTACATATTATATAATAATTAAATAAATAGTTATTGGATTTTATCACCCCTAACTATTGGCTATTGCCCGCTGTCACCCCCAACTACCACTTTGACCCGCTACTCTCAACTTAACACTTAGTGTGTTCTGTCACCAAGTCGTTAACTGATCACTAACTTTTTATCCTCTTACTAAGCTTTTGGGGTGTCCTAAAATCCCTATGACACCCCCAAAAGTATAGTAACAGGGTCAAAAGTTAGTGATCAGTTAATGACTTGGTGACACTAAGTGTTAAGTTGTGGGTGACGAGCGTCAAAGTGATATTTGGGGTGGCAGTGGCCAATAACCAATAGTTAGGGGTGATAAAATCTAATAACCCTTAAATAAATAACAAACAAGCGAAGCTTTAGTTTGAAATTTACTCAGGAGACAAACTCGTGCTTTACACATACATAAAACAAGTTGAGCTCGAGCTCTATTGTGTTAAACGACCCGGCTTGTTTACCTAAACTGATTGTGTGTGTTAGTTTTAAAGTTAAAAAGAGAAACAAGCATCACGTTTTAACGGTTAAACCTAATTATTTTATATAATATGTTATTTCTGTTGGGAATTTGAGTGTATTAACATACACTGAAATAAAATAAAATAAGATTTTTTTGTTATACGGTCATGTTTGTGTCAACCCATAAAAACTCTATAAAAACTCTATAAAAACTCTTATTGTATTTAGATTCATGTGTCTGATTCAGTTGATATTATGTTTTCGTATTCGTGTAGGATTTAACTTGCCTAACCTATGAACAAGACCACCTTTGTGGCTCCGTTCGTCCCGTAACCATCATATAAGACATAATATAGGTTAAGGACTTAAGGCGTTAAGTCTCATTTTTTAGGAAGTGATTGGGCCATACCTTAATGAACCAATAATTTATATTTGGGCGGTGGGTATGAGCCCAATGAACATATGTAGCCCAATTAAGTCTCACTTTTTAGAAAGTGTTAGGGATGAAGAAAGCAAAAACTATAATAATGATAAATTGCCCATAAAAATTAAAGCATTTAACATGAATTATTATGAGTTAAGTCGTTAAGACCTCGGACTCATGTCTCCAAATATCATGTAAACAATGAAACAAACAATAACCTGATTACACACTTTCAAACCTAAATTTGATCCTCTTCAACTCTCTGAATGAATGCAGTAAAAACTAAAAATAATAATCAAAACATGTACCGTTTAGAATTTAAAAGAAAAAAAAGAGAGAGAATACCGTTGTCGGTTGAATTGCCCAAGGATTTCTTGCGATCGCTGGATAAAAGAAGCAATGCAAGAAAATGAATATGTTAAATAAGTTTGGGTGCCTAGAATAGTACCACAACCCTTCATCAAGATTGGGCACCATAGCCTTTCCTTCCTCTTTTAACTTCTCATTCTTGCTAACAAATGTGTGAAGTTGGGTGTCCGCGAAATAGGCGTAGACGATGCCACAAACGCACACAACTAATGCGATTACGTCCCATATGTTTAGTGGCTTGTTCACTGAGTGAACGATGTACAAGGGTAGACATACACCAAATAGAAATACCTGGTTTACAAAATTGTAAATTGTTTACTAGATTTACCAAAGAGAAGTGATTAAATCCGCAAGAATAAGATTCTACATGTATTTTTTTTTAAATAAGGGTGACACCAACATAACATGAAATTTGTAGGTTACGGCTTCTGTCTTCTTGTTTTGCTTGGGAAGATGCTGTCGTGGGGTTGGGCATGTCACGTTTGTTCCTTTTCTTGTATTTATGCTAGATTTAGCTGCCTTTTTGCTTCTTTTTGTTAATTTGAGCTTATTTAATCCTGAAAATACAAAAGGAAGACAAAAGCACACTTTTTCCAACATTAGTACTAAAAAAGGGTTAGTTTTATGCCACAATTGATGTAATTTATATGTTGCATTTTGCACACATCAGTTAATAATAAAAATCATACATATTTTTGTTATGAAATTGAATTATTTCTTTTTTGGTTGAGAATTGTAATATTTATAAAGTCTCCAAAAAATACAAAGCATTATAAAATTCACCCCCCCCCCCCCTTAAAATTTATTTTTTTGTGTATTTTATAGGCAAAAACCCCGATCGCACCCTTCAACTCTGTCTCCACACCCTCAGCATGAACTTCATCCCTTCCAGAACCAGCAGCAACATTCTCAACCACTCTCTCCGTCTTGTCAACCTCAACATCATCCTCCTTACCCTTCCCCTTCGGGTCAGGATGGGTAGGAGATAAATCAAGAGGCTTTGAAGGAGGAGACGTGGGTGGAGTAATTTTGGAAACGTCAATCTTAGACCCAGAACGGGCAGATTTAGAAGATGCTGCAACAAAACACAAGTAGTCATACTCAAAAGATAAAGAAAGATAGATGAAGCTAAAAATAGATAAAATGAAAGAGATCATACATCGTGGAGCAGAGGAAGATTTGAATATCTTCTCCAAACGATTGCAAGTCTTCTTGCTAAACACACCCAAGTCAATCTTCGACTCTGAGGGTGCAGCAGTTGATCCTTCATGAATTTTGATTTTTTATCAGATAATGCAGCAGCAACTTGCGCATCAAGTTCGCGCTTCTTATCCTCAAGAATTTTTCTTTTCTTCATCAACTCCGTTAAAGTAGCATCATCATCCGGGTCACGGGCTGAACGTTTGACTCCTGCGTCTAAACCAGATAGTGTGTCAGAAACGACAACGTAATCCAAGAAAGAGGACTTGGAAGAACGCTTACGAGGTGTTTCAGCAACAGGCTCCTCAGCTGTTTTTCCCTCAGCCCTCTCATCTTTCTTCTTCTTCCTTGTCTCTGCTTGCTCAGCAACACCATCTTGTGGATCCACAACAGGAGTAGGTACAGCCTCGCCGGTAGGCACTTCAGTGGGTTCACTCGAAAGGAGAATAGGCTCCTCTCGAGTAGGATTACCATCAAAATCAGTTTCATCTCCACTATCATCACCTAATATTTAAGTATATATGTATGCGTGTATATATGTGTGTAATTTATATTTATGTATATACATGTTTATATATGTATGTGTATATGTATATATACACTAATTAAAAATAATAATTCAAGCCGAAACAAGCCGAGTGGACCATTGCTCACGCTTGGAGGTTTAAATGTTAGAGAAACAATCATTAGATCACTTCCGTTCCATGTCATGTGGCATCTGTTCATGTGGCAGTGATAATATTATTTGTAGTTATCGACCTCTTATTCAATCCATTAATAATTCGTTATCTTATATGGGATATGTAACAGGAAAAGCCTCTATTATTTACGTCAACTCTTATTACAGATTTAAAACCATTGTAGCATTTTCATCATAGCAAGAGAAAAAGAAAAGACAGTATGGACATTGTTCATCGTACATTTTGATTTGGCACTTATTATAAAAATCAATATACGTTAACTCTTATTTAAAAGCAAGCCATTATATAAACATGTATGGATTAAAAGTACATGTAAAGTCATTAGATCTTAGCATATAGTGTTAATAATAAAAATGATACATATTTTTATTATCAAATTGAATTATTTCTTTTTTGGTAGAGAACTGAAATATTTTTAAAGTCTCCAAAAAAGACAAAGCATTATAAAATTCATTTTATACAAAATGAACTATTGTGATTAGTGAACACAATGATAAACAAATATTTCACTCACAAATCAATTAACACGAAAAGGAGATTTAAAGAAAATAAAAATAATAGACAAATAATAATCTACGTGTTTGACAGTGACGTGCAACAATTCTTTCCCGCCAAAAAACTCAAAACTCCCCCTTATATATCAGTCACCTCTCACAATTCTTACACACATCTATCAGATCTCAGTCTCACAACTTGAAGAAAAAATGAGAGGACCTCATATCACTGCTACTATTGTACAGAGGATCTTGTACTCGAGGTAATTTTTGCTTTTCGGTTTCCTTTTATAATCTATGAGTTGTCACTGATTGTTGATCTAATTTGTTAATATAACCGTTTAATTTATTATCTGTTGTTACGATTGCGAGCAATTTTCTTCAATTTCGTTAACATTTTCTCCTGAAAATTTCTCTGCAAACGGATAGATATTTTGTTGATCGATCTCTGTTTTCAATCGTGTTTTGAGGATGTTTACGTCTGATTGATGCGTTGTTTGATTATTTATGTGCACACGGATAGATTTTTTGTTGATCGATCTCTGTTTAAAGATGTTTACGTCTGATCGATGCACTGTTTGATTATTCCTTCGCAAACGGATAGACATGTTGTTGATCGATCTCTGTTTTAAATCATGTTTTGAGGATGTTTACGTCTGATTGATGCATTGTTTGATTATTTCGTGTTGTTAAAGCGCAACGAAGAAGATGAAGAGTACAACAAAGAAGGAGAAAGCCTCTAGTAAGGATTCCGGTGCTCCAAAACGTCCTCCGTGTGCTTTCTTCGTCTTCATGTAAGTACGACTTGTTTCAAACTTCCAGATCTGAACAGATCTATCGATTAGTTTGTTGTTTTACGATAACTTATGGTGCGTTTTCTCATATCACAGGGAGCAGTTCAGGAAGGATTACAAGGAGAATTTTCCGGACAACAAATCAGTCACTGTAGTACGTTTTTTAGATTCATTTAACCTAGATTTTTTCATTCTCATATTTAATCAATAACTTCTGAATGATATGAGGATTTTGATCATCATTTTGATATGTAATCTATGACTTTCGTATGATCTGTAGTACGTTAATTTTTAAGATTCATTTAACCTAGATTTTTTCATTCTCATATTTAATCAATAACTTCTGAATTGAATGATATTTGATGATTTGATGAATAAGAAGAGTCGTCGATCGTCTTCACTGTTCAGTCACCGATGAGTTTTCAAAATTCAAACAACTTGTTAAGAGCTTAATTTTGATATTGATTAGGTTTGTTGTTCATTACAGGTTGCTAAGCAAGGAGGAGTCAAGTGGAAGTCTATGTCCGATGCTGTAAGA
This sequence comes from Helianthus tuberosus, assembly GCA_030545235.1. Lineage (NCBI taxonomy): Eukaryota > Viridiplantae > Streptophyta > Magnoliopsida > Asterales > Asteraceae > Helianthus > Helianthus tuberosus. Next base: position 38,584,324 of record CM060435.1, on the reverse strand, counting down.
TCTATTCTTCTAGACACTTCATTGAACAGTTGGAGCGCATGTTTAATTTTGTGTGATAACTCTGTGCGTAGGAGAAAGCTCCTTATGTGGCAATGGCAGCAACGAAGAAAGCGGAGTACGGAATTGCTGTGAAACAGCACAATGATGATCTCGTAATAATTCTTATTTCTTAAAATTTCAACAAATTGTTTTATGAATTATCTTATCTCACACTTTCTCAACCGTATCGGTTATGTGATCTGTCAACTGTTAGAATGAAAAGGAGAAGTCGGCATCTACTTCAGAGATTAGCGATGATGAAGCTACCTCTTAGGTAGTGTTCTAATCGAACCGATCGATACAATTCCAAAGTTAACTTTAGTTATCGTTATATTTTATGGTCATAGTCATGAGTTATGAGTTCTGATTGTGTTTGCAGATTGATGATGGAGCTCTTTACAAATTGAAGGAGGTGTTATGGTAGCAGTATTATAGTAGTAGTAGTAGATATTATGGTTGCATATTATAGTAGAATAAAGCCTGATGTTGCTTATGATGTTATGACATGATCCATTAGACATTTTCATTTTAAACAACTATATCAACTTACCAAGATATATATACGAAATTACAAAAAAATGTTATAGTGTTCTTAAATTGGAGGAACTTATTTGAAAGGTGAAACTTGTGATGTGATATTTCAGTAATATAATGTTTCAAATTCCAACATATTTGATCCCATCCTTTATGAGAAAGCATACCTTTTGTTGGATTTTATTCTAAAACCAAACTTATATGAATGAATATTAAATTAAGAAAGCCGCTTCTTTTTAATTGTTTTTATAGTTTCTATATAAAAATAGTTTAGATTTCATCACTGGTATGGGCATTAACAAAAATGATATGGTGTTAAATAGTGTTTTCATATCTTTATAAACAAACCGATTGTACTACATTACACATAATATTGTTGACGAAAGTACTAGTACCATTCGGATTTCTTTATCTATAATCAATAACAATTAATAACTACAAATATTCAATTGTTTGTCTATTGTATCATCGTAAGTTTCAACTTGCAAATGTCAATAAATGACTAGTGTTTCTTGTTACATTCATACCTTTATCGTTTGATTGATTTCAAGTAAATGATTTGAATGCTATTGGTTCTGAATTCGTCATTTGGTTTATACTAACTGTATATTTTTTTTAATCTTTTTGTTTCTAATTCAAGTGTTTGCTAAGTGGAACTCTAATATTTAAACCCTAATTCCTAAATTCGTAAATCTTAAATGGCTAAATTTGGTCATGTTATGCATTTGATGTACTGCGTGTGATCCCTCAACTCCATGTTTGGCTTAGCTTTTTGAAACAACTTATTGACTTATCGCCCTTTTTGAAAAATTCAATAAGTTAAAATAATGTTTGGACAAGTGAAAACGACTTTTTGAAACAACATTTTGTATAAGGTGCATAAGTCATTTTGAAAAGCTAGGAAACCTTGGCTTTTTAAAACTCCTTTTTAACTTTTCATGAAATATTACCTTGTCTCATCTCATAAGACCGTGGGGTTTGGGGCGGGGGTTTGGGGCATGGGTTGACACGTAGACTTCGAGGGGCACCGCTGGTCAGTTGCATGTTGGGTCGGTATGGCGGGGCGTGGCTAGCCCGCGTGGGTTGGCCAAGTGTCAATTATTATAAAAAAAATTGAAAAAAAACCTAAAATTCTTATAAAAATACACACAAAATAAAAAAAAAGCCTAAAATTATATTAAAATTTCCTAAAAATTACAAAATCCTAAAAAAGGATTACGAATCTAAAAACAACATAATTAGACATATAAAAATAAACCCCTAATTAAGCGTTAGGTAAATTTTGAACAGGGTGAGCTTGTCAAACGGCTTCCGCTCCTTGCCCCGGAACTCGATGTTGGCCACCGCCACCCGGTCTTCGTGACTTATATCACCGCCCGGGACGCTGTCGTAGTAGGCTTTAAAACGGCTGAGCTTCGGTCGTAGTTCGCGCCACTTGTGTTGGCACGCGTTTAGATTGTGCCGGTCGTTCCCCACGTTGTGCCGGTAGCTAGCGAAAGCTTCCGACCAGTAACGGGTCTCACCGGGTCACAAGCCCACCCGAGGTGGTGACTTGGGCGTTTGTACCCAACCCACGCCCCAACCCCTGCCCCATACCCTATAGTCTAAGCTCATCCATACACTTTTTAAAACAACTTATTGACTTTTCCTACCTCATAACCCCATTCAAACACTTTTTTAAAAACAACTTTTGGATAAGTCATGTAACATCCGTTAAAAATGGGCTCCCAAAATCCATAATGCTTTTTTTTAAGAGACTATTTTTGTCAATGTTGGAACTCAAAATATCAAAATTCATAAAGCTTTATTTTTTTAAAAAATAATTCCAAAACTTAAGGGACTAAAGTTGTTATTATTGAAAACTTATTTGAAACCCCAAACCACTACCCAGAAGCCCCGCTAATCTGACTAAATCTCCGGCAGGTCAAACTTAAATACGACAAGTCCGTAACTTACCAAATACACACGAGAATTCGTCTGTGTTATTACCAAATCATTTGGCAATCATCACTAAGTATTTTACGCGCTTAAAAATCGTTCCATAACAGCCAAGTGGTGATCAATCATGATCCTTCTTAATCAACGACTTCAACACCCAATACAATCTATGTCCGTTTCGAATGAAAAGTCGTACCAATCCAGAAACCATTTTCGATCCTTTCCCCACTTTGCTCTACTCTCAATTTTACGCTTGGAACATGTTGTGAACCATCGGGGACCTTGCCGAAGACACGGAGACGTGCCAGCGATAACCAGAATTCACGTCGAAGACTAAGTCGTCATTACGTTCAGTATACTTTTTATCTCCATTTAGTTCGTTTTGTATTCTGTAATATATATATCCAAGAAGAACTGTTGTCATGTTAATCAAGCATGAAGTTAAAATCTCTTGTTTTACGTTTTTTTTTTTTTGGTTTCTATGAAGAAGAAAGTGATACAGTCGAACAAACTATCAAATGGAATAGAAATTCAAAACTTAATAAATCTATTGACGTGGGGCAGTGTATATGTTGTTGTAACTTGGCCGGAGGGCGCGTATTCGCCCCGGCCTCTCCTATATCTTGGCTGTATATTTTCTTTTTTAACTAAACCAGTACATGAGAACGCCCAATTGTTGAGTGTTATGTGCCTTGTGTCTAAGACTTGATGCAAAACTACTATCTAGTCGGGGTCTCACTAGAAGCAGTCTCTCTATTTCTACAGGGTAGAGGTAACACTGTCTACATCTTACCCTCCTCACCCTACCTTAGCTTTGCTATTAATGTGATTTACTAAGTATGATGACGACGACGACGACGACATTAATTCAAATTACTAGATAAAATATGGAAATCACAATTAGGCTACTCAATATGGGGAACGGCTTTGGACTGTCCCCCACCGGCGCCGGTTCTCTCTCCATGCCCCCCCCCCCAAGCGGCGTCCTCACCGTCCACCACCTGACGTTTTCGACGGCCACAAAAAGACAAAAACAACCATCCCCCCTCTCACACACCTATACATACAATATATACATATACATTTTAGGTCCATCCCCCCATTTCCATGCCTCCATCCTCTTTACCCTATCCTACGTGGTGCCTACATGACGGATCATCCTCAAAGAGGACCATCACCATACCGCATAGCCTTGTATTCAAAAGTTTCAACTTATAACTTTTAGCATGATCATTATTTCTAGGGTATTTATTGTTCATTCTTAGACATTGAATTTTTGACACATATTCAGTTAGGTTGAAGGGTGTGGGGGCGCCACCCAGGCCAAGTCATCAACTATAGTGCCCCGGGGTGCTATACCTCCACACCCAGAGATTTAAAGGGGGGCGCTATACAAGTGGCTCCATCATGTTAACGCCAAAAATGAAAGGTTCAGGTGGGGCCCACTAGATTTAATCCAATGAAATTTTTTATTTTTTTTATTTTGTTTAATAGGGGCCCCATCCACACCATGCAAATTAAAGGGGCTCCATATATAGCTCCATCCACACCATGGATCCTACGTGTCGCTTACGTGGCCTGATAAAGCCCTTAGGAGGCTCCAACCACACCCTCCAGCCTTAGAAGCAGACGAGCAGTTGCTGCTGTTAATTTGGTTGAAGGAGAAAAACGATCTGATGTGTACTTTGGGATTGCTTGCAGGTTAGGGCTTTTAAACTAAAAATTGGAAATCAGTTTTCTTTTCATATTTTTTTAAGAAAATCAAAATTTTATTGAAGTATGATTTAGATGGACGGGTCGGGTAGCCCGTTGAAAGGGTGGTTTTAAGTAAGGATAACATAACAAGTAAACACCTTACGTCTTTTTTTTTTTATAAAATTTAACGCGTTGAATATTATTACAAAAAAGAAAAATATATTTACATTAACAATCTACATCTTTCAATAAAAACAACCTAGGTGGTATTTTACTTTAAAAATAGGATCTCAACTCTCAATGAACATGTTCTTTTCATAATTTAAAACTCTCGCCTGATCCAATTGTGATAAAAAAAATTCCTTTCATAAGTCAGTTTTTTTTTTGGGTAATAGGCATATCCTGGCAAAAAAATATTTAATAAAAAGAAAAAAAATACACTTTTAGTTACTTTCTTAATATAGAATTATGGATTTCTAATATACCAGAGGGTTTGTAGCCTGGGGGTTTTAGGTGTGTAGATTGAGGGTTCTAGACTTCTAGCACTATGGTGGACAATGGTGTAGATTTAGGGGTAGTTTTAGAGGTTGTGTGAGTTAGGCGTTTTAAAAAAACGTGTCTGAAGTATAAAAGGTTGTTTATAATGATTGTTATAAAAACTAGGTTATTTGCTCTTCACATGAGTTGCAATTTGATTCAGGAGGCAAAGCATAGTATTTTTAATCATATGATACTTTTTTTTTCTACTATGACACCTCGTTTTAACCCGAATCTATTTTGGTCAGAACCTGTTTTTGACATGTACTTATGTTACAATTGTGAAGAATATGACCATACTCGTGCTTTAAAACGGCTGAGCTTCGGTCGTAGTTCGCGCCACTTGTGTTGGCACGCGTTTAGATTGTGCCGGTCGTTCCCCACGTTGTGCCGGTAGCTAGCGAAAGCTTCCGACCAATAACGGGTCTCACCGGGTCACAAGCCCACCCGGGGTGGTGACTTGGGCGTTTGTACCCAACCCACGCCCCAACCCCTGCCCCATACCCTATAGTCTAAGCTCATCCATACACTTTTTTAAAACAACTTATTGACTTTTTCCTACCTTATAACTGTGACAACCCTCAAAACCCCATGTATTCCGTACAATTCATTAATGATAATTAAAGTGTTTGACGACTGTGTGGAATTACTTAACTGCTTTCTGATATCTGTGTTACTTACATGTGCGTGTTAGCATACTAGTAGTATGCAGAAAACTTGACTAAATGGTCCTGAATATTTTCCTATGTGTTAGAAATTAATTGTGTTACAAAAATATATGTATAAGACGCCTTACGGAACAATTAAACAACTTAACGAAACAGTATCCGACCGAACAACCGGACATTACCCGGGACACTAAATTTTGCCAAACACATTATTTATTTATTTCCTGGCTAGTCGTGATCCCCGAACACCCTAACACCCGCTAAAAAGCAAATAAATAACATATGTGAAAGTTATACTTGAGATCTAACTTATGGTTGTCATTTACTTGAAATGTTACACCCAACCCCCCCCCCATTAGAACCGAAAATCAGCCCCAAGGACCCCACCATATATTTTCTCCATAATCTCATGATCTTGCCAAGATTATATCTTCATAATTTAATAGACCTTGCTTGTAGATCTCATCCTAATATATGAAGATATCTATATATGTATGGCACAAGGATTCAATGTCATTTCACCAAGATTCACACTCAACCCTCATCACTCTACTCTCTCTCTCTCATTCGACTCCACCACAACCGAAACCACATCCCACCACCTTCATCATCCATCTCTTCCATTTTTTTTTACAAGTTCCATTCAAGTTTGAAGGTGATCCATGGATGTTGCAAGTTGAAGGGCATTCGAAGGAGCTTTGTTTCTTGCATTTTCATCATCTTATTCACTAGAGAATCATCCCTAGCTATAAGCTAGTAGTAAGCCCTTGTTTAACCCTTGATCATCTTACTCTTATGGCTAATATTTGTAGAATAATGTTTATTTCACAAGAACACTAAAAAGGGTTTAACCAAGAAGATGAAACATGATGTATTCGTGTTAGTATGAAATTGTTTTGATATGTACTGAGTATTTGCTGATTTACTTGTTGATATTGATGTGTGATATTGTTACGATCACTAAATATGATTAACGGGATCAACCGAACACAAACTAGTAAGCTAAAGACTAAAAACAGAAACTGTCCAAGCTTTACAGCCAACTTCAGTTGGCTGTAACAGGACCATAACTTAACGAAAAATGTATTTTCTGAAGCCTAGATTTATGTGTTATAAAATACGGTTCTAATGGCACCAGAATCGTAATTTTTGGACTTCGTTTACTATTTTTAAAGAACCGATTCGTAACAGCAGCTTAAGCTGAATTTTGACAGCAATAAATGGGTGTCGTACTTTCAGTCATAACCTGAGTTTTGTGATGAATCGGACCATGAAATTTGTACAGTAGATGACAACCGATGCATTTGTAATTACCCCACTGGAAATTCGTAAATCGGACACTCGATGAATTTTTAATAAATTGTTCCGTGGACTGTGGTCAGAAATACATAAATCTGAGTTCAGTCCGGAATATGAATTTTTATAAAATATTGGTAATGAACCGGACCCCGATATTTTTACACAATAAAATATGGAACGTTTAAGACATCCTGTAAAAATTTGGGAATTTTTGGAATAATTTAACTATTTTATTAAAATGTCCGAAAACATCCGGTTTTGAATATAAATGCTGAAAAGACATAAGTTGTGACTCGCGTGTCTAAATGTCGAGTATGCTATCTGTGAATGATCTAACATGTTATATATGTTATGTGCATTATCGTATGTTTTATTTTGAGTGGGGAATGGATGGGAAGTATATATGGGCATAAACCGTTAAAGTGATGCATGTTATGTGATAGATACGTGTAGGAACTTTGTGTTCTATTTGAAGTCACTAATAAACTAAGTGGTAATCGTACTAGGACGTGATTGACCGACCTTGACTGTTAGCTACTTTTGAGAGTCAAACCGAGCAACCGAGGTGAGTTCACACTCCTAAGGCATGGGATTCCCGGTGGGTTGGGAATGGGATTGAATAACTACTCGTACTATCATTACTATTAAACTACTTTTCACCGTCCTCGGATTGAAGGGCACGTACGTAAAACCTACGTACACTCACACACGCTACGGTCCTTGGATCAAGAAGGGCACGTACAAACACGACTAGTCGACACATGGGAAGCCCCCACTAATCTTCGCACACATGTTTGGGAAACCGCGATACGGCCACTAATCATCGCACACATGTTTTGGAAACCGCGATCCGGCCACTAATCATCGCAAACATGTTTGGGAAACCGCGATACAGATAACTAAGATACTTGGTTTACGAAATGAACAAATGATTCACGAACACTATAACTAAACAACCAACTGTGAATTCACTCAACTTTGTTGTTGACTCTTTGTTACATGCCTTGCAGGTCGTTAGGTATCTATGGAGCTTGCATCGGAGTGGGAAGAGTCGTTGTGGGACATGGACAATTGTGTACCATGCTAAACATTTGAAACGTTTAAACTTATGATTTGGTTTTAAACTTTATGCTTCCGCTTGTAACTTAAACTATGTTTTGTTTAAACACCAATTGTATTGTGTTGGATTTTACAAACTACTTACATGCTTGTTCAATATGATTGGTGGCTTGATCCTGGTCACGTCACGCCTCCAAGCAGTGGTACTCCGCATGGTGGATTTTGGGGGTGTGACAATAACCCCATCCAAACACTTTTTTAAAAACCACTTTTGGATAAGTCATGTAACATCCGTTAAAAATGGGCTCCCAAAATCCATAATGCTTTTATTTATTTTTTATAAGAGACTATTTTTGTCAATGTTGGAACTCAAAATATCAAAATTCATAAAGCTTTATTTTTTTAAAAAATAATTCCAAAACTTAAGGGACTAAAGTTGTTATTATTGAAAACTTATTTGAATCCCCAAACCACTACCCAGAAGCCCCGCTAATCTGACTAAATCTCCGGCAGGTCAAACTTAAATATGACAAGTCCGTAACTTACCAAATACACACGAGAATTCGTCTGTTTTATTACCAAATCATTTGGCAATCATCACTAAGTATTTTACGCGCTTAAAAATCGTTCCATAACAGCCAAGTGGTGATCAATCATGATCCTTCTTAATCAACGACTTCAACACTGAAGGGGTAAGGTCCCAAAAACCTCATAAAAAGGATTTGAGACCATACCACAAACCAACCTTTTTAGCCGTTCGACCTTACGCGGCCGCGCATTGGTCTTGCAAAGAAGAAGAAGTCAGCGATTCATAATCGCGCGTCCAAAGGAAAACATAAATCCTTGCGCCTTCTCCCATTTAACAAAGGATTAAAATCCTTTGTTCAATACCTCCGCCTAAATATCCAGACTTGGATATTATTTTACCCAGACTTGGGATTTATTTGTCTGTGTCCACACAGCAAGGTGTTACACCAGATTACAGCAGTAATCTTCTAGAAAGAAATACAATCGTGCACCACCCAGGCGGTTATAACCGTCTGGACACGTGTCATTACTACAGGCAAGCCTGGAATCACAACAAAGGCATGCAATTGGAGAATAATCTCCACTTAAACACTTCCCACGTGGCAATCCCCCAGCCATAGATCAAACCACGATCCGTGTGCATACACATCGGATGACAATTTGACGTTGGATCAAAGAACTTAACGGAAGAAAATATAACCGCTACGGCGTTAGCATCTTCCGTCATCTTTTCAATAACAGGTTTTCCCTCCCAAACTCCCGGTTATAAATAAGAGAACTGTTCAGGTATAAACTCAGATTACTCTCACTCCTCAAATACTTATCTTCTCCGATACCAATACTTATTCTCACGCCGGAGTCGGGTCAAGGAGAGAACCCCCCCTCTCCCCTTGACGAGGCTAACGGTGTTCTTTTTTGCAGAATCACCGGAGAAAGAATTCCATTACAACTGAATCAACCGAGAGAGAGCTAACCTTTTATGCAGATTCAAACCCCCTAACTATCTCGGTTCCGACCATTTAAGTTAGTGTTTCTTCATTGGCGCCCACCGTTTCTCAGTTTTTCTAGTTTCTATCTCGTTTCGATTTAGTTCATTCCGTTTTCTGTTTTTACACATGGCAGAAAATTCGTCTTCTCACCGGCAACCTGGTCCTCGACCAAAAGTCGGAAACAATTTCCAAATAGAAGGATCCCCAGAACATTGGGTTAACAGATGCCAAGCTGCTTTAGACACAATGCAAATCGCCAGATCTGATCTCCCAAACATCAGATCTGGAAAAGAAATCAATACTACAAAATTGGACCCACCAACACCACGTCGGGGGGACATCCAATCCAACCAATCCAGAGATAGCAGTTCTCAGAAACAAATACACATGGTTCAAGGAGGTCCGTCACGAAGACCAAATAAACGAAACTATGATCAACATTGGAGAGAACAGCAAGTCGTGTTCCCTGTTGTTCCTGGGGGCCCTCAGGAAGAACGACCAGTGATTATTACTGGTATCTTCGGACATTACCAGACGGACTATATGTTTCCAGCATAATTTATCCAATTACATACATGTACAACCTGAAAAGCATGTTCTACAACAAACTGCTGCACAAAAGCGCAGGGAGTTCATAACCGTTCAGATCTATTCATGGAGAAAAACTCCAGAGTACTGGTTCAACAGGTTCCAGATCGCCATGAACCAAATTTTGCACAAACACTCCAAAGTTGGGGGTTTTATTTAAGCTCTATGATCAACGAAGCTGCAGATCTAAGGTCGCATAACGCATAACTTCCGGAGCTTTGCTTCTTGGGCTATAAGCCTTGACTAATACGGTTTTCGTCAAAACCTAGGTACTACAAATTCCTCTAAAAGATCCTTTTGATTTTTCCTTAAACAAAATGAGGGAAAAAGAACAAATCCCAGAATTCTTTTACATAACGTGAACACCTTCTAGTATACACTAAACAGTTGGTGCTATCACTTATAAACATTTAAACTGGCACTTATGCTAATTCAAGTGCCATGACTTTTCAACATGAAAGTGTTACAACCTGACACTTATTTAAGCTATAACGGATATATATGCACAAGCTTAAGAGCACGTCAGTTTCCATGCGGGTCAAATGTTCCTTTACAAGCACGTAAGTCGCCATACGCGCAGGCTTCTTTACATTTGAGCACGTAAGTCGCCATCCGCGCTTGCTCCCTTACATACAAGCGCGTAAGTCGCCATACGCGCATGCTTCTTGACATTTGAGCACGTAAGTCGCCATCCGCGCTTGCTCCCTTACATACAAGCACGTAAGTCGCCATACGCGCATGCTTCTTGACATTTGAGCACGTAAGTCGCCATCCGCGCTTGCTCCCTTACATACAAGCACGTAAGTCGCCATACGCGCAGGCTTCTTTACATTTGAGCACGTAAGTCGCCATCCGCGCTTGCTCCCTTACATACAAGCACGTAAGTCGCCATACGCGCATGCTTCTTGACATTTGAGCACGTAAGTCGCCATCCGCGCTTGCTCCCTTACATACAAGCACGTAAGTCGCCATACGCGCAGGCTTCTTTACATTTGAGCACGTAAGTCGCCATCCGCGCTTGCTCCCTTACATACAAGCACGTAAGTCGCCATACGCGCATGCTTCTTGACATTTGAGCACGTAAGTCGCCATCCGCGCTTGCTCCCTTACATACAAGCACGTAAGTCGCCATACGCGCAGGCTTCTTTACATTTGAGCACGTAAGTCGCCATCCGTGCTTGCTCCCTTACATACAAGCACGTAAGTCGCCATACACGCAGGCTTCTTTACATTTGAGCACGTAAGTCGCCATCCGCGCTTGCTCCTTTACATACAAGCACGTAAGTCGCCATACGCGCAGGCTTCTTTACATTTGAGCACGTAAGTCGCCATCCGCGCTTGCTCCCTTACATACAAGCACGTAAGTCGCCATACGCGCATGCTTCCTGACATTTGAGCACGTAAGTCGCCATCCGCGCTTGCTCCCTTACATACAAGCACGTAAGTCGCCATACGCGCAGGCTTCTTTACATTTGAGCACGTAAGTCGCCATCCGCGCTTGCTCCCTTACATACAAGCACGTAAGTCGCCATACGCGCAGGCTTCTTTACATTTGAGCACGTAAGTCGCCATCCGCGCTTGCTCCTTTACATACAAGCACGTAAGTCGCCATCCGCGCTTGCTCCCGTACATTTAAGCACATAAGTCGCTATCCGCGCATACTCCTTTAAGTCGCCATACGCGTATTCTCCAAGCAAACACACATACGCTTGCTCCTTCATAAACGCACAACCCTGACAATCCATGGAAATACGCTAGTACAACCAATCAACGAGCACCAAGTTAAAAGGACACAACTAGCAACTATTCCTCACACCGGGAACGCGCAACAACTAGCCAAGCAATTCAACAAGTCAGACTTATACAGGCAAGGTATTTTTTCACTTTACGGGGCCCACACCCTATTAATGCAAAAATTATCTTTACATGTTATTGTTTGTTACAAATTGCATGTAATTCCTTTGGTATACGCGAAAACAGTATGTTGAACATTGTAAGCCTCATGAACGTTCTAAAAAATAGCAAGCCTCGTGCACAGTCTAGACTTACGTTCGCACATGAGCACAATACCATTTTCATTCGCTATACCTAAACAAAGTAATTATACACATGCAACATATTGTAATTCAAACATAAACACAAAACATGAATGCATAACATTGCATCAACAAAGGAAAGTGACTAGTGCAGCAAGGCACCTTTAGCATCATTTACAGCAGCAAAACATCAAAACGTTCATTACAAAATAAACGCCAAAAAACATAACTGAAGCCTCATCAGAGGTATACAGTACCCCCCCCGAACACCCTAACAAGGGGGAACAACAGCCAGCTCAATCTCCCCATCAACAACTGGTATCCCTTCATTCCCAAAGGAAGGATCAGAATAACACCTGTTTTGACGTCGCCGGTACGCAAGCAAAATCTTTCCAGTTAACCGGAAGATACTCCTTCAAGCAAAGGCTGATCTTTCCAGATTAACCGGTACGCCAGATCATGACAAAGATTTTCCAAAAAAAAAAAAAAATCTTTACAAAAATCAATCTTCTCATAGAAGATTTCTTATGTCTCGCTCCCAAAAGCATTTCCCTCTCATAAGTCCAGTGCTCCACTTACTTGCATAAGTACAACACTAGACTGGGGGGACTTGAAGGGGTAAGGTCCCAAAAACCTCATAAAAAGGATTTGAGACCATACCACAAACCAACCTTTTTAGCCGTTCGACCTTACGCAGCCGCGCATTGGTCTTGCAAAGAAGAAGAAGTCAGCGATTCATAATCGCGCGCCCAAAGGAAAACATAAATCCTTGCGCCTTCTCCCATTTAACAAAGGATTAAAATCCTTTGTTCAATACCTCCGCCTAAATATCCAGACTTGGATATTATTTTACCCAGACTTGGGATTTATTTGTCTGTGTCCACACAGCAAGGTGTTACACCAGATTACAGCAGTAATCTTCTAGAAAGAAATACAATCGTGCACCACCCAGGCGGTTATAACCGTCTGGACACGTGTCATTACTACAGGCAAGCCTGGAATCACAACAAAGGCATGCAATTGGAGAATAATCTCCACTTAAACACTTCCCACGTGGCAATCCCCCAGCCATAGATCAAACCACGATCCGTGTGCATACACATTGGATCGAGACAATTTGACGTTGGATCAAAGAACTTAACGGAAGAAAATATAACCGCTACGGCGTTAGCATCTTCCGTCATCTTTTCAATAACAGGTTTTCCCTCCCAAACTCCCGGTTATAAATAAGAGAACTGTTCAGGTATAAACTCAGATTACTCTCACTCCTCAAATACTTATCTTCTCCGATACCAATACTTATTCTCACGCCGGAGTCGGGTCAAGGAGAGAACCCCCCCTCTCCCCTTGACGAGGCTAACGGTGTTCTTTTTTGCAGAATCACCGGAGAAAGAATTCCATTACAACTGAATCAACCGAAAGAGAGCTAACCTTTTATGCAGATTCAAACCCCTTAACTATCTCGGTTCCGACCATTTAAGTTAGTGTTTCTTCAAACACCCAATACAATCTATGTCCGTTTCGAATGAAAAGTCGTACCAATCCAGAAACCATTTTCGATCCTTTCCCCACTTTTCTCTACTCTCAATTTTACGCTTGGAACAGGTTGTGAACCATCGGGGACCTTGCCGAAGACACGAAGACGTGCCAGCGATAACCAGAATTCACGTCGAAGACTAAGTCGTCATTACGTTCAGTATACTTTTGTAATTACTTAGTTAATTAATAAGGATCAAATAATGTTTGCTATTAAATAATTGGTTTTGTAATTACTTAGTTAATTAATAAGGATCAAATAATGTTTTACAAAAACCAAAATGGCTTAACTTGAATGACTTTTTGATATATCATTTCTGGCCAAAGCTGACTTGATACATCTACTTATCGTTCAAGTATTACAAAAGCTATGTTGTGTGTGCATCATAAACATGAATGTCTTAATTTCTGGCCAAAGCTGATTTAATTCATTCATAGATGGCATACTCAACAAGTGCATAACTAAAGTGATTGTCTCAATTTCTGGCCAAAGCTGATTTGTTACAACCACTTTGCACATATGCTTAAATGATTACACTTCTGGCCAAAGCTGTTTTGTCTTCGTTTAAGTAGAACTTTAAATAAGTCTATTATTTTGATGTTAGTAATAGACATATCACAACCTCTTCACATAATGATCCTTATATTAATGATCCTTAATTAAGTTTTATGATCATTTCGTCTGCCTTATTCTTAGTACCCATAATTTTACTCACTATAATTTTCTTCTATAAGTCTATATCTCATCCACTCTAATTCCTAAGCCTAAAATGTTTTACTTTGCTTAAAGTTTCTATAAGAATTAGCTCTTAAATTAAATCCTTGATTATCTCTTAAGACACGATAATCCTATTGCTCTCTTCTGATAAAGCACTACAGAAGAAAAGTAGAGCATGATGATTAGGATAAATCGAATATGATGTCTCTTATGATAATCAAGAACTCTCTAACATAATTGCTATCACTAAAGTTATTCCAGATTAAATCTTTCCTAAGACTAATCTATTATTGTGGAATAATCACAAGAACTCCTAAGATACATGCCTTCATTTAAAATTCTAAACTATAAAGTTAAGTGGTGTATGTGAATACATTATAATGTACAATACCATGACCCATAAAGTTAAGGGCTTACGCATGGAAATAAGTACATTTTTCCAGTACATTACATACTAAGATTTTCACTTGTACAATTTGATGCCTTATAAATCAACTATAACACTCAAAAGTACCAAAGTATAATGAGTGTGTTGATAAGCAACATATGTACAAAGAAATAAATGTTTGAAGCTGGAAAATAAGATGTTATTCACCTTACATAAGTCAAAGCATCGTTAACACAAACTTTGATATAATAAATCTCAGAGATATCTCTTACGTGATTGATATCATAACATACTGAGATAGACCCAATGGGATATTAGTTCTGTTCCATAAGTTTAACATTAAATGGGTCCTTACGTATGTAACAAACAATACTGCTCTTCCTTTAGAGGATAATAGGATAAATGAGATTATTTATTTACGCTTCATTAATTGGAAGCCTTATGTAAGTTTAAGTCTATACTCGTTTAGATATTACTCACATTGCAACACACTAGATATGTCTAGATTAATGTGAAGCATCTAATGGAGTATTACAATATCTTTAAAAGAGACGAGAAGCTACAATTTGAAGAAGAAGTGAGAATTAAAACCGGTTTATTACTCTAACTTTGAGATATTCAAAGATGACAAAATGTAATTTCGGGTATATCTTTATGTCAGCAGACAAAACCTATTTCATGGAGGAGTCATAATGTACTGATATTAACAACCTAAGTTATAACGCCATAATATAGTCACTAAATGTTGTTGGAAATTTATCAGTGGACTCATAAGTTGATTAACTCCATATAATTAATGTTTTGAAGACTTAGTGTGATAAAGTCAGTTACCATAACTCCTTGAACAGTAACAGTTCAAGAGGTGCTGCATTAAGTTTCGATACACAATTAATTATTCGTTTATGAACGAATTGAGGAAACTAAGTTTTGTATCGAATACATTCATGATATGCTTAAGGATCCTATAACTGAAGGGCTATTACCCATAAGTCTTATTAAGAGAGCTCAGAGACGGGTATTAATTAATGGCCATGCGCAACCGCATATCGTACTATGAATGAATAAGTATTAGTTAATTTTCCTCATCAGTTTGATTTTGTATGTCTCTAAGAATATGTCAAGCTAGCATAATGGCATATAGACAAATATAGTTACAAATCAAACAAAGGGCTTATGCGTATTTTGATCATAACGATTAAGTTTTAAATTAAGGCTATAGTATGATTAATGGGGGTCCTGAGTCGCATAATGATTCAACGGCTATATTTTTCTGCTATAGTACTTGTTTAAGGCTAAAATGAGTGTTAACTCCTGATCAGGCTTATCTAATACTCATAGTAAATGATTACTCGGCTAAGTGGGAGAATGTAAGATTAAATATATTATGGTATAATATTTAATCTAGTAGCCATTATAATCATTTACATTATATAGATCAAAATATATAATAACCTATTAAATAATTAGTTGGTAATTATTGATGGACCATATTACCCTTATTAACTAATTAGGTTTCCTCCTGGGTGCTTATATAAGGAGAGTTATGTGGAGGTTAAGGGGTTACTCTGTTACACAGTTAGACAAATTCACAAACCCTAATAGCACATAACATCAATCTCGCCTCCATCTCCATAATCGAATCCCCTATTCGGTTTCTTAGCCACCATCATCAGTCAGCACCCTAAGGAGGAACCAGACCAAGATGACAATCATGTCAAACCTTATTTGCTGCGTCTCCATCTGGATTCTCTGCTAGCCTGTGCTGATGCAATCAAAGGTATGTTTTATTGTTTTCCCTCATGAATAAACAGAACTGAACCAACATGGATTAATCTAGAGAACTTAGGGGATTGATTGCTTCAAATAAAGACGCCACTCATCAACATATGACATCTTATCAGGGTCCATATTTGGTAGGTCACATGTCTGAAGTCTTTCTATTATCTTTGTCGTCTTACCAGGAAGCTTGGCTACAGCATTGACACTTGCCTCTCTTTGCTCTATCACACTTTCATTGCATTTGACTGTTATGACTCGCGGTATGTTAGTGAAGCAAGCACACAATATCTCTGCAATAACTGTTTTTGGTAACTGGTTCTGTGTTGTTTTCAATAATACCGATTGTTGGATTGCTTTGTTACTAGACAGCTTGAGTGGTGGGCTTGGACCACTAGATTGTTGAGCTGCTACTTCTGGGCTTTTAAAATGAAGTTGAAGGACTGCAACCGTAAATGTGTGACATTCTCTGCATAATCTCTCTCTCTAGTTGGCAGTTGCAGCGTATGTGACTTCCTGCATCTAGTTTCTAGGGTTTTAACATCAATTATTTGTCTATTGTAGCAGCACTGAGCAGTCGTAACTCATTACTCGTAAGTTTCTTCAACTTGCAAATGTCAATATATGACTATGGTTTCTTGACTTCACTTAGATTGATTCATGTTCGCTTGATTTTAAGTGAGTGTTTGAATTCTATTGGTTCTAAATTCATCAAATGGTTTACTATAAATGTTTTTTTTTCTTAAATCTTAATCAAGTGTTTGCTAAGTGGAACTCTAAATTGAAGCCCTAAATTTGATCATCCTATGCATAATGTTTAAGAAAGGAAAGACCATGTATCTTACCTGTTTTGGCTTTTACGACTTTTCTGATGAACCACTAAGATCTTTGTTATCATGAACCACTAAGAGAAGAAAGACCATGCATCTTACCTGTTTAGGCATGTCATTTCAATTTCATTAACTGTTTGAAATTGAACATTTAGCTAAAGCTTGAGTTGGAAATTGTTCCTTTCACATGTAGTTCTAGTTGGACAGCTGATATGAGCACCACACGACCTCTAGCCTTATATGCCAAGATCGTAAAACTCTAACCTCATTAAACAAGTTTTAGGATTGGTCACCTGAAGATGGGTAAGGGACTCTAGATAGGCAAAAAACTTAGCAAACATATTACATATACATTAAGCAATCAATGGTTATATGAAAGAAATTTGAAGTTTCATACATAAAACTTGCTATAAAAAAGAACAAAATAGAGTACGAATTCTAATTGAAAGATGGTCATTAAGATGCCTTATGATCCATGGACAATCCAGTAACTGTAGAATTCTTCTGCTTGCATCACCTTCGAGAGACCTTAAGGGATTGATCGCTTCAAACAAAGACGCCATCCTTCAATATATGACATCTTATCAGGGTCAATCCTTTGTAGGTCACATGTATGAAGTCTCTCTATTATCTTTGTAGTTTTACCAAGAATCTTGGCTGCAACCTTGACACTTGCCTCTCTTTTCTCTATCACGCTTTCTTGACATTTGACTGTTATGACTCGCGGTAAGTTAGTGAAGCAAGCACACAATATGTCTGCAATCATGCCACTTAAAAGGGCAAACAACTGTTTTTATGGTAATTGGTTCTGTGTTGCTTTCGTCTCTAAGCAAGATGTTTCTGCAATCCGGTACATTGAATTGGCAGCAATCAACTCCTTAGGAGGGTTCTCCACCATCTCTCCATTAATACCTCCATTGAGTTTGGTCACAATTTCTTTATCATCTGGAAAAAAGCCGCTAAGAAGAAAAATTGCTTTATCATCCTCCCTTTTAAGATTTTTGTAGCTCATTTCAAAAACTTTATGCACAATGTTATCGTGGTCTTGAAGATCATGATGTTGTAAATTGGAAAGTGCCTCTTTCCATGCCTCCTTTTTGTTACCACTAAGACTTTTGGCAATTGTTACTATAGCAATCGGTAAACCACCACATTTCTTCACCTATCCGTTGGAGTTCGTCCTGATCACCATCCAAATGGCAAATTCTAAAAAATAAAGTTTTTGCTTCAATGCCACTTAAAACGACTACTCTAAAAATTGAACCAATTCTAACACCCATTTGGATGCAAACATTCTCAAATCATGACGTGAACAACAATTTTAACCCGTTTGGAAGAGGACTTAGTCCAAAGTCGGTGAGCTGCACTTCCTTCCAAATATCATCCATTATTACCAAAATTTTCTTTTAACCTTGTTCTGACTTCACCTCGAATATTTTAGGAAGACGATCAGCCCTTGCATCTTTTGTTGTTTCAACCAGCGTGTTACCAATGTATTCTGCAATAGCTTTCTAAAGAGAAGTTGGGTCAGTGTTTTCCCTAACAACCACCTTCACGACCAAATCGAACATTTTTAAATCTTCCATAGCCTTCTTTATTTGTTCCATCATCGTGGTCTTACCCACACCACACCACCCCATCCCACACAGTGCAATCATCCTATGGGACTCTTCATTTGACTGAACGGCTTTTAGTGCATTATTAAATATCAAATCTCTAGACTCAAAGTTGTCCCCTGAAGAAGTATGGTCCCAACTTCATGCACACATGGCAGGGACCACACCACTTTTATCTAGCATGGCGCCTACATCAGCAATGCATATCCAGAAGCTTCTAGAAGCTTATGGAAGAAATCGTAGGTGACACCAAAGATGCTCCTCCAGACAAAAAGGACGACACGTGTCACCAGTAATCGGACGCCAACTGGACCTGCAAGATAATCCTAGGACAAGCCGACAACCACTGTTGCAATTCCCCTATCTGGGAAAATAACGGCGTGCCACGTCACCCACTACCCTGAGTACGACAGAGGAGACCAAGAGGATATTCCTCATGGTCGGACAGCTGGCGCTTGGTAGCAGCTGGCAAGGCCTTCCTTCCCTCCTTCATCCTTCGGCTATAAATAGGACACTCCTCCTTCAGGTTGGACATTCTACTCTCTCTCTCTATTTCACCTACAACACACACTATTCTCCTCAAAACAATACTTATTCTCATGCCGGAGGGTGGTCACAAGGAGAACCCCCCTGTTCCCCTCCTAGTGGCGAGTCACCAGTGTTATGTTTTGCAGGAACCAAGCAGTCGGGGAGTGGAGAAAGAGATTGAACCCCAAACACGAGACGACCGAACTGGTTAACCTAAGCGTTAACCAGTGTTTCATCATTGGCGCCCACCGCATCTTTTTGCAAACCAATTTCATCTCTTTTCTCTTCAAAAACACTCTCTGAATGGCTGAACAAAACCCTTCTCTTCACGTAGACGGAGAAAACTCTTCCTTTGAGTTGCACACGGACACCGTGCATGTCCAAAGGCACCAAAGGAACAGGACCATCAGAGGAGAACAAGTGAACAATGAAATACCTGATCTCTTTCAAAGCACTTACAGAGTTATCAACCAAACCACAACTGGAGCTAACAACCAAACACCTCCTGGAGTCACCAACCAGACAACTCAAGGAGTCCAAACGCCGAACCATGGTGCTGGTCCTTCAGCATCATCGGCTCAGGCACAGTTAAACTTCTCGGCAATCTTAGGGCTACCTGAAGGAGAAACTCTGGCCTCCTGGCATGCCAAACAAACAGCATCTTTAAACTTGGTCTATGCGCCGTTAAATTGTGTCTGAATTTGATTTAGTTTATGTTGATGTTAAATTGTGCCTGGATATAGAGTTGCAAACATGAAAAAAACACTATCTATACCATAAACATCTAACTTTGATAGATCTCATCTATCTTTATTTAATGGTGTTAGCAATTGCTATGTTAATCAATTTACAAATAGTTACTTAAATATTTTAAATTGTGCGACTTAAATGTAAGATTTTAAGTTAGTACGTATGACAATTCGATGTATGAGAATACAAGAACAATTGTAGTTACTAATCGCAACCGAATAAAAAGTCATCATTATCTTAAATATAGAAACAGTTATTGATGTTCTTAATAGTTGGATAAGAAGTCTTTGTGATATTAAAATATGCAGTGCGTTTGGATGGGGTTAATCATATATACCCGGACCGCGGACAGGTAAACTACTAGTTATTTGTAGTTATCGACCTCTCCATTAATAATTCGTCATCTTATATGGGATATGTAATAGGAAAAGCCTCTATTATTTACGTTAACTCTTATTACAGATTTAAAACAATTGTAGCATTTTCATCATAGCAAGAGAAAAAAAGACACTATAGGCATTGTTCATCGTACATTTTGATTTGATACTTATTATAAAAATCAATATATATTAACTCTTATTTAAAAGCCATTATATAAACATGTATGGATTAAAAGTCAGTTACTGTAACATGTAAAGTCATTACATCTTAGCACATAGTGTTAATGATGTGCGTTAGGTGTATATGTAGGTTTAAGTATATTTTAAGCCCTTTTACACTTTTTTAGCCAAGTTTTAAATTTATAAAACACGATATTTACTAACACTAAACACACATATGGGCAAGTGCACCCATCGTGAGCGTAGTATAGTGTTGGTAAGATACCGAGGTCGTCCAAGGACACAAGATCTTTTAGTACCGGTTTATCCTCAACGTCTAATCAAATCAAAAAGTTAGAAAAAGGTTTTAAACTAGAAAAATAAAAACTAACTAAAATGCTGAAAATAAAAATAAAAACAGATAGACAAGATGAATCACTTGGTTCCGACTCGTGTTTAGTGTAACCTTTGATTATTTCCGCACTTTTGCACTTTTTAAGAGATTATCTTAGTTATTGTAGTAGGCCCCTCTTTTGAAGGTGACGTTACCCTCAACCCAGTAGTTTGAGTCAGCAAGGATACAATCCTAAAGGGTCGGATTATTGAAAGATAATTAATTAAGTTATTAATGCATATTATGGTAGGCCCCTCTTTTGAAGGTGACGTTACCCTCGGCTAAGTAGTCTGAGTCAGCAGGGATACAGTCCTAAGTAGCCGGGTTAAAGTATTAATAGTAGCTTACATATGAGGGGATCAAAGAGTTTGGATCCCCGCCATCCAATACCGTTAAGTATTGAAGGAGGTCCTACTAAATTTGACCCAGGTCCTTGCAGGATCTATACACTGAACAAGGCAAGACTTTTACCAAACCGTTCCCTTAACCCCCGACCAGGTAGCCAACATACCTCCATATAGACCGTGGAGATATGAATGGTGAAAATCTTTTATTTTATATAGACAGTAAAATAATGCCAAGACACAACGGACAAACGATAAGGAAAAATCACCTTCAACATAAGAAACTAGTTATTAAAGTCATTAATACAAAACCAAGTAAAAAGTGCGAAAAGATTAAAAATAAAAAGTATTACACTAGACACTTTGTCTTCACCGAGTGATGTAAGAGACTTAGGCAAACATGGCCTTGATTGTCAAGAACTCTTACGATCAATCTTGGATCCCGAGACGACTCACACACTCTATGATGGACAATGGATGATGGTGGTGGATGATGGTGTTATGGTGGTGGTGGGTGGTGGGTGAAGCTCGGGCACGGTCCCATGTCCAGTGGGCACGGCCCTGTGTCCACATCCTTCTCTTTCTTCATTTATTGCAGCTTGTCTGTATTAGTTGACCACGCCCCCGTGTCCGCTGAGCATGACCCCGTGTGCAGAAGCATATCTGTACTATCAAGATTTGCCTGGATTTTGCGAATCTTATAGTTGACCACGGCCCCGTGCCCGCTCAGCGCGGCCCCGTGGTGGGCAATGGAAGCTTCTACCACTTTGTCTTTTCTGCTGACACTTGGGCACACCCCCATGCTCAATGAGCACAGGGCGTGTTCAGGCTTCTGTCTTCTTGTTTTGCTTGGGAAGATGCTGTCGTGGGGTTGGGCATGTCACGTTTGTTCCTTTTCTTGTATTTATGCTAGATTTAGCTGCCATTTTGCTTCTTTTGTTAATTTGAGTTCATTTAATCCTAAAAATACAAAAGGAAGACAAAAGCACACTTTTTCCAACATTAGTACTCAAAAGGGGTTAGTTTTATGCCACAATTGATGTAATTTATATGTTGCATTTTGCACACATCAAATACCCACACACTTAAATCTTTGCTTGTCCTCAAGCAAAACTCTTTATAATATGGCTTTACACTCCCAAATGGAATGGGTAGAAGAGAAGGTTTTTGAGCTTGTCATAGAGTGTCGGGATTTCCAAGATTCTTTATTAAGTTTTATTTTTATTTATTTACAATCCTATTCGTCATGATTTATTAAAAACTTTTCATAAGATAAATTACTTATTAGGGCATAACATGCCTCTTTAAAATTCCATTTATATACAATTTCACATACCTCACGGGGATCACTCAACACTCGGCCGAAAATGTATTTTAGTGGATCACTCGAGAGCGGCATGGAACTTACTCCTACCATAAGCTTACCAAGCAATCAATCCTCCTCCTTTTTAATTATAAACCTTTGTAAATATCAAGAGGACTTTTTGGGTGAAGGGTTAGGCTTGGGTTAAAGGTAGGTGGTTGGGTTAGTGGTTAGTGAAAGGGCGAAAAGCGTAACAAGCGTCGGTTTTCGTAAGACTTTTTATTATTATTTTTTTTGCAACTTTTATTTTGATGAAGCTTTCATTCAAACAAAGTTATTTTTGATAAACTTGTTTCTTTATTTCTCTGTTGCTTCATCATCAACACATTTTTTTTATTTTTTTGAAAAGTCATACGTAAAACCGAGCTAGCTACTAAAACAAAGGGTTAAAAATAAAAAGGGTTTTGGTGGGTGAAATGGTGTTTGGTTTGGGTTATGAAATGAAAAGGTTTAGGCTCAAAGGGGCTAACAAGGGGGATTTTGGGTAGGTGGTAAAAAAAAGAAAAAATAATGGTGTAGAAATAAAAAGGGTTAGTCCTAATGCCTCCATCATTTACTTACTCGGGTTTAAGTTGGTAAGGACCGGGAATGTATCGTCGTGGCAAGTTCTAGAGTTGTAAGAACCAAGCGGCTATTCACACAAGAAACGAAAAATGAGCATTTAATTTAAAGATATGTATTTGTATGCTCAACAAAGGCTCAAAACTCACTTTTGTGGGAATGGGTTTTTATGTGATCAAGTATATATAATTTTAACTAAGCTTGTCATGCCTTTTCATAATTTTCTTATGTTGGTTCTTTTTAACACGACGCTATCGGTTGTAAATTTGTAAAAATATAACCTTTTTAGAATTTTGAAATTCCCAAATTAAACCTTGACAAGTAAAAAAAATGAAAATTTTTGAAAAAATTTGGGGTGATTAGCGGTTCCAATAGAGTTTTGTGTAAGGCTTGTTATTAGGACTTGCAAGATTCAAGGTTTTAGCATCCCCCCCACAATTAAATTACACATTGTCCTCAATGTGTCCCAAAAATAAGTTTTTAGGTTGATTGAATGTGTAAAAGGTGTGAAAAAGCAAAAATTTGTGTTACTGGGCGTCTGGACACGGCCGCTTGTTGTCCGGGCACGGCCCCGTGTTCAAGTGCCAGTAACAAAATTGAAAAAGAGAAACAGAAGCCTGGACACGGGGGCGTGTTGGGTGAACACGGCCCGTGTCCAGTTTACCTGAACTGGGTATTTTCTGCAGACTGTGCAGCACGGGGCAGTGTTGGGCGGACACGGCCCGTGCTGAACTTACTGTAATGAAGAAATTTTTGTCGGATGGTCCTGTTTTCCTGCATGGGGTGCTGGTTCAAGTTTCCCTTGTATCCTTTGCCATCTTGAGTGTGTTTTATTCCTGAAAATTAAAACTAACTAGAAAATATAAAAATAAATCTAAACTAAACTAAGGATAGTTCCGCGGAATGCCTCCGTGGTGCGCCACGTTTATAAGGGTCCTTGGCTAGACCCAAAGCCGGGTCATATGTCATTCAAGTGGGATGTTTTGCATCCCATGTTACACCATCGGAGAGCGTCATCCAAGCTTGAGTCTATGACCTTCATGTAGTTGACCGGGTCTTCGTCTTCTACTCTTTTTCCAACTCCAAACTTCACTTCCTCGTCCCCAAACTTCAATGTTAGTGTTCCGTCATTCATATCCACCACTGCTTGGGCGGTGGCTAGAAATGGCCTCCCGAGAATGAGAGGGACATCGGCGTCTTCCTCCATGTCTAGGATGACAAAGTCGGCCGGGAAAACGAAATTGTCAACTTTGACCAATAGATTTTCAGCGACACCTTGTGGAAATTTAACGGATCTGTCGGCGAGTTGTATGCTCATCTTTGTAGGGCTTGTTGTTCCTAGGCCGAGTCGTTTGAACATTGATGTGGGCATGAGGTTAATGCTAGCCCCAAGATCGGCTAGTGCATTACGAATGGGGGATTCCCCAATTGAGCAAGGAATCGTGAAGCTTCCGGGATCAATTTTCTTTTGCGGGAGTTTGTTGAGTACTAAGGCGGAGCATTCTTCGCCTAAGTTAACTAATTGCAATGACTCAATTTTCCTTTTGTGAGTGAGGAAGTCCCTCATAAATTTTGCATATTTAGGCATTTGGGTTAGGACCTCGATAAAAGGAATATTAACATGCAATTGTTTTAGTAAATTTTCGAACTTTGCGAATTGCTCATCGGTCTTTTGACGATTTAACCGACCGGGGTATGGAACCGGAGGAGTCTTGGTGGGCTCTTGATTTGGTGGAGAAGCCTTTTCTGGTTGGGGCGCGGGTGGAGTCGTGGTTTGGCTGGATTGGCTTCTTTCAACCGGCGGTAATGGAGCCTCCTCGGGACCCACGGTTCGGTTTCTCAATGTGATGAGATGTACTTGCGCTTTTGGGTTGGTTTCGGTATTGCTTGGTAACGCGCCTTGTGGTCTCTCGGAGAAATTTTGAGCTACTTGATTTAATTGTTTTTCAATGTTTTGAATGCTAGCTTGTTGATATCTAAAATTCGATTCCAATTGCTGAAATTGATCCGAGTTTTTCTTTTCGATGTCGGAGATGAGGCGAGATACAGTATCTTCGAGCCTTTCTCGTCCACCTTGTTGTTGAGAAAAGTTTTGTGGTTGTTGAAAGTTAGTTCGTTGGTTTTGTTGGTTACTACTATTGCTGGGATCTCTCCAACCAAGGTTAGGGTGGTTACGCCATCCTTGGTTGTAGGTAACCGTTGGTGGATCCGACGGCCTAGGTCTATTATTGTAACACCTCGGAAATTCACGTCCTATAATATGTTGACACGTGTCATAAAGTTTAAACGTGTGAAAGAAATATTATGGAAGGACCAAAGTTGACAAATGTAGAAAGTATGTGAATATACGTATTCTAAGTGTCAACTGTGAATAAATACAATGTATATTAACCCTACACGATGCTCATACCTTCAAACGAATAAATCATGGATCATACGAAGCTAAATGTGAGTGATTTCAAACTACAGGGACCAAATGTGTCAACATGTTTAATTTATACCTCTGAGTGACCTTTTGACAAACCCGAAGCTTTGTAAATATTAATTATACTCACAAGAATGCACCATAAAAATTTCATAAAGTTTCATTAATGTATGAGAAAGTTATGATCAAATTCGTGTGCGAAGCATTAAAGCGTAAACGTCGAAAGTTAGGACTTTCCGGGTGAAAATAAAGTTACCCGGGGACTTGGCAAAGTGGGTATATGTTTTAAGGCCTTAGTAGATCGATTGTGGGGGTTTAAAGTGTAATAAATAAGTACCTATTCGAGTTTTGAAGAGCCAAGGACTGAATAGCAAATGAAATCAAAATGCTGATCTGCAGGGGGGGTCGCGGCGCGTGACGGGTCCCTCGCGCTACGCGAGGGGTGCCCAGCTCCGCAAAATGTTGCTGATTCTCTGCCATTGCGTATTTTCGCGACCTTTACCCGTTTTTCCACTTCTCCTGGCCCCTAAAACATCCCCTAAGCCCCTAGGACACATGTTAATCGATTGTGGGCACTAATAGACTTAGTTGTCAATCAAATGTGGTGTGTGGAACCACTATATAAAGCCCTTCAAGTTCACAACTTTCCTCACACCTTCTCCTGCATTTGTGGATGATTCTGGAGCTCAAGCTTGCTTCCTAGTGATCATATCTCGTGCATAGGACCTCAGTAAGTATTCTTCTTCTTCTCTAATTGAGTTTAGCTAGGTTAATTAGCTAAAAGTCAAACCGTCGTAATTACGGTTTGACTTCGAGATTAGTCAATAATGGCTCAGTCATATCTCGAATTAAAAGTAGTTATGAGTTGGTATTTATGTGGGTAATAAAACCTCAAAAGGGTTTCCCCTGATCACCACTCTAACCAGGTCTAATGTCGGGTCAAACTTTTAATTAAAAAGTCAACATAATGCTTAAAATGTCATTTATGCATAATTAGCTATCTAGAACATATATAACCTGTTTGATCATTGTTATAACTTAGTAATTAGTGTAATAACATGTCCAAACCTGTTCAACCCGACTATTTCCTGTTTAGACCCGGTTCGGAACCGAAAGTCACATAATTTGACTTTCACGTTGACTTTCAGTTCTGACCCGTTTAGGCATATTTTAGAAATGCCTCAGAGCTTTAATTGGACTAGGATACATGTTAGAACAACCCTCTGTGATTATACACCTTGGTTCATTAGTTATCCAATTAATATGCATGTTTCCGTTAATTGCTCATATGTTGACCGTTATGCCCTTATTACCTTAAAACGTGATTTATGAAAATGTAAAAGTGTAGAAACCTTTGTTACTGATATATAGACTTGTATGCAAAGTTTGACATCAGTTTGACTTGTAGATTAAGAGTTATGCTCATTATCGCAAAACTAATGCTTTATGTTAATAAAATGGCGTAATTAGCATATAGCCTAGTTAAACATACTTTTTGGTATCAAATCTTTTACCCACTGATGTAATATATTATTTTGGGATTTTTAAAGATTTTTAATTAATTTTAGGCTGAGCATAACTCGTAGTCGTAGGCTTAATCCGGTAATTGTCGGTTTTGCCCTTACGGGCCATAAAATGAGTTTTACACATCTAAATGATTCCAAACCTTTTGCTACTGATTAGTTATGATAAATAAATTATTTTAAGCCTTCTGGAAATATAAAAATATCAGATTTAAGTATCGAACCCGGTAATGGCCTTTAATCGCCTTATTTAGCATTTTTAACGCATGGTATGTTTTAAAATCATATTGGACATACCCGGGTTGATACCTACTGATATAAGAGGCAAATTATAATAATTTAACAGTAAGCAAAGGTTGATAAACTCAGACTTCAGTTTTGAGCTTGTCGGCTTATGTGAAATTACCAAAATACCCCTACGGGGCCTAGCTTGGTTAAAAATGATAAGTTTCACATACATGCTTTAACCTACTGATGTAACTTAACAAATTGAGTATATTTGCTGATTACATCAGACCTGTAACTCAGATTATCACTTAAACCCTTTTATAAACTTTTAAATGACCAAACTACCCCTACGGGGCCTAGTTTGGGTTTAAACACATTTCGGGCATAACGAAAGACACCTTACTGATGTCACAACATATTTTAGACATAATTAACTTAGGGAACCTGTATATAGCTCTCATGAGTACCCGTCACGCTTATTACGCGTACGGTTCGGTTTATGTAACAAGTTTACATAAATTAGCCGAAACGGGTCAAACCTTAACGGTTTTACCTCAAAATCCAGAATGTGAATAATATACCCATATTAAACAAGTCTTCAAACTTGTCGGGTCTGAATCACATTCTATCCGGTCTTCGCTTAATCGTGCGTACGAACCGTATCTTGAAACTAGCCGGTCTAAGCTTAAGCTTAATAAAAGACCCGTTAGAATTCTAATAGGTTATATTAAACCTTCGTTCCAGATTAGGAGAAACAGTAAAAGCTACGTGCATTCTGCTATTTGTGATTTATACTTGCATCAGGTAAATACTTTTAACTTATTTTCCCTATACGGGCTTGGGTTACGGTACATAGCGTACCGCTTGATCGGGCATCAAATCTCCATGCTTAGTGGGTAGTTGAATAATTTGATCGGCTCGTTTAAACAGTCTTGTTTACTTTACAGCCTTTGGGGGGTTAATGACCATGTCCCGGATATCCCTGGCATCATCTTACGAGATGGCCACGACCTTAGCACGGGGTGTAGGCGTACTCCCGTGTATAACTCACTTAAGGTGGTGTGTCTATTGATCTTTAACCCGGATTTGATTCGGGCTACTGAACGCATAAGTAACATGTAATTCGTTCACAAGATTATAATATTAAATAATTCTCCCAAGTTAAATAAAAATGCTTATGCCATGTGCATCCAAACCAAATTTTCAATCATTTTCCAAAATGAGTCAGTTGAATGTATTTACCAGTGTAAACTGACGTATTTTCCCAAAAAGACTGAATGCAGGTACTAAACGAAATTTGGCTGGATTGTCTCCTAAGCATCAATAAAAGTCTCGCAAGCTTAGGATGCCAGAAGTCTGTTGAACCATAAATGTTATTTTGTTTCGATCCGTTCTGTGGATAAACACCGGATATTGTGACTTTGATTACAATAAATAAATTCGGTTGTATCTTATTTTTAAATTGCTTCCGCTGTGCATTATTATATTGTGTTGTTTGACTATTACGTTGCCAACCACGTCACTATACTCCCCCACCGGTGACACGTGGAAAATCGGGGTGTGACAGGTTGGTATCAGAGCCAACACTGAGTGAATTAAACACTAGCCTTTTGTGTTTAATCTCAGTTACACAATTGCACATATCTAAACCTTCGAGTCTAGACTTATAACCTAGGACAAATTCCACCTTATTCGGTTTTCGTTTCGTCCTTTAAATTTTATATTTTGTCATTGTTATCTTATGCTTTATTAACAGGAATATCAAAATGCCTCCAAGATTTCTCCGGACACGGGGACGAGGACGAGGGAAGGGGCCAGTTACAGCCCCCAACGACCATGAAGCAGGGCCGTCTAATACACGAGCTCCAGCTGCGACGGAAAGCGAGGACCCCCGCCGAAACAGGCGCAACCAGTTCAAACCAGCAAGGCGATCCGTTTCGCACAGCTCTACCCCTCCGGTCCACAACTCATATGGACCTCATTCAGAAGACGAGCCTAACAACCCTCTGCCTTCATACATACCACTTCAGAGATCCCTATCTCATCATTCATATGGAGACCCTACACCTATCTTTCGGGGACAGTTTAACCCGGTAGGATTCATCCCTGAGCCCGTGGGTTTTAACCCACTGGGTCCAGAGGACCACTTTTCAGAGGATCACGCGGATGATATGGACGAGGATACGGATCCCGTCATGCCGGCAAGTGGTACTCCAAACCATCCGATCGAAATCTCCGACGGATCTTCTTTTCATGGATCACCCTATGGTGGTCCAGATAGTTTCCAAGCCCTCTTTAATCAGCACCAGTGGTATTATACACCATCACACCACTCGTCGTCTCATGGGCAGCATCAGCAGCAGCAGTCTCAGCAGCAGCAGGAGCCACAGCCACAGCCGCATCATCAAGATTCATCCGAGGATCACCGATTTGTGGCAGTTACGCCACCACCTCCACCGCCACCAGTTCAACCGGCACCTCCTCAACCGCCAAGGCGTAGGAGAACCGGTGCCTGCATGTCGGTGCGACCAGGGGACTTTCATTTTAGCTCCCCACGGCAGTCAAGTGCTAGTCACTACCCGCCATACCAGGAGGACCCACAAATGGGTGGACCCTCCAACCCTGCTGTACTACAACCACCGCCGATGGGATTGGATAACCCAATCCCGGCATATACGAGTGGCATGGGATACAACCCGTTTGAACCCCCAACGCATCACGACTATGGGTACGCGGAGGCTGATCCGTACATGTTAGCAGCAAACTACAACACCCAAGGACCCTATGGGGATCCATGGGGGGTGAGTTACCCGACACAGGGATACGCGATACCTCCTAGACCCATCATCCGGACTCAATCGCAGCCACCTAGATTCTCACCACCCGAACACGAAGAACTCCTGCAAAGGATAAATCAAGTGGAACGGGTAGTTCACGAAGACCGCCGGGAGAGGCAAACATTCTTCCAGGGATTAGTGGGATTGATCAAGGGGAAGAACAAGAAGGATCTTTGAATCCTTCCACAGTTATTTCCTCCTGTATTTACTGTTGAGCCCCTGCGTGGGTATATTTGGTATGTTGCTTTGAGCCCCTGCGTGGGCATGCTTGTTTGTTTGAACCCCTACGTGGGTGTATTGTTAGCGTGAGTCCCTGCGTGGACTATTATATTATGTAGTCCCTACGTGGACATGTGTGATATTTAGCCCCTGCGTGGGCATGTGTGTTAATTAACCCCTGCGAGGATAAGTTTGTAATTTGAAAGACCCGTTTAGGGCAAGTGTGTAATGCTTTGAATAATTAATGGAATGTTGTTTTTATAAATTTCATGTTTGCCATTCTGTGCATAAATATTTACAAATGAAATAAATAAATTAAAATCATTCCTTCTAAATTAATCTGCTTATGTAATTATTTAATTAAGGATCTTAAAGTGTGAAACCTAGCCTCGTGTCAAATATAAGACCGGGCCAAAATGGTAAGACCTGTTTAAAAGATTCAAATCCCTGTTAACATCTTAAAACATGTTAACACTCCTGGCAGAAGTGATTCGTTAAAAATCACATGTCATTTATATATGTATAAGGATTCTTTAGAAGATTCCAAACCCAGTTATATGATCTCTGAATCATGGGTTAAGATCATCAATTAAGATGATCATATTTTACCATACGTAGTATTATGATGCCTACGGGCCCAGCTCACTTCCACATGAATTAAAAAACAGTGGTAGCTATGACTCCCTGTCTGATAAGGGTAATGAACTAGGTTCAAACCTTAAAGGTCTTGATTCTCTGAAATCATAGCTTATAACTTAAATTGTCCATGTGACTAAGCCTTATGTGCTAATATATATTGTTATTGTTTATGTTTAGGATAAATTTTAATTGAAATCCTAAATTAAATACGATTAATAAGCTAACCAAATATGGTCTCTGTTTACCATGCTTAACGAGTTACCCTAAGGGGTAATTCCATAATAAACTCTTAGATAAAATATTGACCTTGTTTTCTGCAACAGTTCAATTCAAATGGCTGAATCAGATGAAATCAATAGCCATCCAGTGGAGCCAAATGTGAACGCCCAGATTACGTTAACGGGTGCCGAATTAAAAGCGATCATAGACGGCGCTGTCACTCAGGCTTTGGAAAGGCAGTATGATGATTACAGTGGTACTCGAAGTAGGACCCACTCTGCATCACATTCAAAACCCAGGACACATTCAGAGGCTCATAACAAGCCTCCTCCCAAAAAGAATGGACCCAAGAAAGACGGTGATGACCGCCAGTCCACCAACAATCAAAGTGTCCCATCTCAGCATATAGTACTGCATCAAGGGCCTAGTAACAAGGGTTGCACTTATAAGTACTTCGTGTCTTGTAAACCCAGGGATTTTACTGGGGAAAAGGGGGCCGTCGACTGTATGACTTGGCTGGACGAAATAGACACGGTGGTGGATATCAGCGGGTGCGCTGAAAGGGATATAGTTAAGTTTGTGTCACAGTCCTTCAAGGGTGAAGCATTGGCATGGTGGAGATCTCTGATGGAGGCCTCCGGAAAGATCCCGTTGTATAGCATGTCGTGGGATCAATTCATTGCCCTGATCAAGGATAATTTCTGTCCTCAACATGAGGTGGAAAAGATAGAATCTGACTTTCTATCGTTGGTAATGAAGAACCTCGACTGTCAAGCTTATCTGACAAGTTTCAATACGCTGTCCCGGTTGGTTCCCTACCTGGTAACCCCGGAGCCAAAAAGAATCGCTCGCTTTATTGGTGGTTTAGAACCCGAGATCAAGGCCAGTGTTAAAGCTTCTCGGCCAGTTACCTTCAGGTCTGTAACTGAAGCCTTATCCCTCACACTGGATGCGGTCCGCCAGAGATCGCAAAGGAATAAGGAGGCCGAGAAGAGGAAGCGTGAAGATGATGGTTCACGAAGGTCGAATAAGAAACACCGTGGGAACGGTGATAACAAGAAGGGATCTGAATCGAGGAAGGACGGGCATAAGTCTGATGAGAAGCCCAGGTGTAAAACTTGCAAGAAGCATCACTATGGAAAGTGCAGGCTAGAGTCGAGCTCTCAGACTCAGTCAAAATCCTTTGCTTGTGGAATTTGCAAGTCCACGGACCATAAAACCCTGGATTGCAAAAAGATAAAAGACGCAACGTGCTACCGTTGCAATGAGAAGGGGCACATCAAGACCAACTGCCCAAAATACAACAAGAAGCCTGAGGAGACTAAGAAGACTAATGCCAGAGTCTTCAGAATGGACGCGAAAGAAGCTGTGCAGGACGATAATGTCATAACAGGTACATTCCTTGTAAATGATGTCTTTGCAAGAGTACTTTTTGATTCAGGCGCAGATAAGTCTTTCGTAGATCATAAGTTCTGTAAATTGTTGAATTTACCTGTCAAAACCTTAAATGCAAACTATGAGGTAGAGTTAGCAGATGGTACCATAGAAACCGTCTCTACTGTGTTAGATGGATGTGTTATATCCATTAAGAACCATTCTTTTCCTCTGTCTCTACTTCCGTTTAAGTTAGCCGGTTTTGACATAGTTCTGGGTATGGACTGATTATCTCATAACCAGGCCCAAATCGTCTGTAACATGAAGCAAGTAGTGATAAAGACTCCGTCTGGCGAGTCACTTACCATTCGGGGAGATACCCAGTATGGACTACCTGAGCACGTGACTATGCTCAAGGCTTCCAAGTGTTTGAAGAAGGGGTGTGTCATCTACATGGCACAGGTGATTATTGATGAGCGCAAACCAAAGTTAGAAGACATCCATGTCATCTCTGAATACCCAGAAGTGTTCCCTGAAGATCTACCTGGGTTACCACCAGATAGACAAGTTGAATTCAGGATAGATATCATCCCCGGAGCCGCACCAGTTGCTAGAGCGCCATACAGGTTGGCACCCACAGAAATGAAGGAGTTGCGGACGCAGTTAGATGAATTGCTGGCTAAGGGTTTCATTCGACCTAGTTCATCTCCTTGGGGAGCGCCAATCCTGTTTGTCAAGAAGAAGGATGGGTCGATGCGTCTGTGCATCGACTATCGCGAGCTTAATAAAGTCACGATCAAGAATAGATATCCATTGCCCAGAATCGATGATTTGTTCGATCAGCTTCAAGGGGCAAGTTACTTCTCAAAGATTGATCTGAGGTCAGGCTACCATCAGTTGAAGGTTAAGGATGAAGACGTTCACAAGACTGCATTCAGGACTCGTTATGGTCACTACGAGTTCCTCGTGATGCCTTTTGGGCTCACTAATGCACCAGCCGCATTCATGGATCTCATGAATCGCGTCTGCAAGCCTTACTTAGATAAATTTGTTATCGTCTTCATCGATGACATCCTTATTTATTCTAAGAATCAAGCTGACCACGAGAAACACCTTCGATGTATTCTCAAACTTTTACACCAAGAGAAGCTCTATGCCAAATTCTCTAAATGTGAATTTTGGCTTCGTGAAGTCCAATTTCTTGGACACGTGGTCAGTGAGCGTGGTATCCAAGTGGATCCCGCTAAAGTTGAAGCTGTTATGAATTGGCAAGAGCCAAAGACGCCTACGTAGATTCTTAGCTTCCTGGGATTGGCAGGATACTACAGGCGTTTTATTGAAAATTTTTCAAGGATTGCTGCACCCCTAACTTCCCTGACCAAGAAGAAAGTAAAATTCGTTTGGGGCCCGAAGCAGCAAGAGTCCTTTGATGTTTTGAAACAAAAGTTGAGCAACGCTCCTGTACTTACCTTACCTGAAGGCGCCGAAGAATTTGTAGTTTATTGTGATGCATGACACACTGGCATGGGGTGTGTGCTTATGCAGAAGGGCAAGGTTATTGCCTATGCATCACGACAGTTAAAGGTGCACGAAAAGAATTACACCACCCATGACTTGGAGTTGGGTGCAGTTGTGTTCGCACTAAAACTGTGGAGGCATTATCTTTATGGAATCAAGTTTGTGATCTATTCTGATCACAAGAGCCTCCAACATCTATTTAATCAGAAGGAATTAAACATGAGGCAACGCCGTTGGATGGAAACTTTGAATGACTATGATTGTGAAATCAAGTATCATCCCGGCAAAGCGAATGTAGTCGCTGACGCCTTGAGCAGAAAGGAAAGGGTTAAACCCATTCGAATCAATGCCAAGCGCATGGAAATAAAGAACAGTTTGATAGAAAGGGTGTTAGCTGCACAGAAGGAAGCTGTGTTGGAAGCTAACTATCCTAATGAAAAGTTAGGAGTAACTGAGGAGCAGTTAACTCTTAGCAAGGACGGAATCCTGCGATTAAATGGACGAATATGGGTTCCAATTTTTGGAGGACTTCGTGATGTAATCCTCCAAGAAGCCCACAGTTCCAAATACTCCGTTCATCCTAGAGCTGATAAGATGTACCAGGATTTGAAGGCAAATTATTGGTGGATAGGCTTGAAAAAGTCTGTAGCCGCCCATGTAGCAAAATGCTTGACATGTGCGCAAGGCAAAGCCGAGCATCAGAAACCGTCAGGTTTGCTACAACAGCCTGAACTTCCTACGTGGAAGTGGGAAATGGTAACTATGGATTTTATTACCAAGTTACCCAAGACGAGGAAAGGAAATGATACGATATGGGTTATAGTTGACCGACTGACTAAGTCAGCTCATTTCTTACCCATCAAGGAGACTTATAGCTCCGATATGCTAGCCCAGTTATACGTTGATAAGATTGTAGCCTTACATGGCATACCTGTAGCTATCATCTCCGATAGAGATTCTAGGTACACGTCACATTTTTGGAAGAGCTTCCAGCAATCTTTGGGCACACGTTTGAACTTCAGTACGGCTTACCATCCTCAGACTGACGGTCAGAGTGAGCGTACTATTCAAACGTTGGAAGACATGCTGCGTGCATGTGCGATCGATTTGGGAGGTAGTTGGGATAAGAACCTACCATTGATCGAATTCTCCTACAACAATAGCTACCATACCAGCATAAAGGCTGCGCCTTTTGAGGCATTATACGGTAGAAAGTGTAGATCGCCAGTTTGTTGGGCGGAAGTTGGAGAAGTCCAGTTATCAGGACCAGAGATCGTGTTCGAAACGACGGACAAGATTGTCCAAATTCGTAACAATCTCCAAGCTGCCCGGAATAGGCAGAAGAGTTACGCTGATCCAAGTCGTAAGGATTTTCACTTCGAAGTAGGTGACAAAGTCCTACTTAAAGTATCACCCTGGAAAGGAGTGATGCGATTTGGTAAGAAAGGCAAACTAAGCCCGAGATACATAGGACCTTTCGAGGTTATCGAACGTGTCGGGTCAGTTGCCTATAAGTTGAACTTACCAGAAGAGCTCAGTGGAATTCACAATGTGTTCCACATCTGCAATCTAAAGAAATGTTCCGCTGACGAATCACATGTCATGCCACATACAGATGTGCAGATAGACGCGAGCTTAAAATTTGTTGAAAAACCTTTGTCGATTGAAGATCTACAGGTAAGGAAACTTCGAAGGAAGCATATACCTTTTGTAAAGGTCAAATGGGATGCCCGTAGAGGTCCCGAATACACGTGGGAGGTTGAGTCCACGATGAAAGAAAAGTACCCTTACTTATTTCAGTAAATCTCAGGTCGAGATTTATTTTAAGGGGGTGAGGATGTAACACCTCGGAAATTCACGTCCTATAATATGTTGACACGTGTCATAAAGTTTAAACGTGTGAAAGAAATATTATGGAAGGACCAAAGTTGACAAATGTAGAAAGTATGTGAATATACGTATTCTAAGTGTCAACTATGAATAAATACAATGTATATTAACCCTACACGATGCTCATACCTTCAAACGAATAAATCATGGATCATACGAAGCTAAATGTGAGTGATTTCAAACTACAGGGACCAAATGTGTCAACATGTTTAATTTATACCTCTGAGTGACCTTTTGACAAACCCGAAGCTTTGTAAATATTAATTATGCTCACAAGAATGCACCATAAAAATTTCATAAAGTTTCGTTAATGTATGAGAAAGTTATGATCAAATTCGTGTGCGAAGCATTAAAGCGTAAACGTCGAAAGTTAGGACTTTTCGGGTGAAAATAAAGTTACCCGGGGACTTGGCAAAGTGGGTATATGTTTTAAGGCCTTAGTAGATCGATTGTGGGGGTTTAAAGTGTAATAAATCAGTACCTATTCGAGTTTTGAAGAGCCAAGGACTGAATAGCAAATGAAATCAAAATGCTGATCTGCAGGGGGGGTCGCGTCGCGCGACGGGTCCCTCGCGCTACGCGAGGGGTGCCCAGCTCCGCAAAATGTTGCTGATTGTCTGCCATTGCGTATTTTCGCGACCTTTACCCGTTTTTCCACTTCTCCTGGCCCCTAAAACATCCCCTAAGCCCCTAGGACACATGTTAATCGATTGTGGGCACTAATAGACTTAGTTGTCAATCAAATGTGGTGTGTGGAACCACTATATAAAGCCTTTCAAGTTCACAACTTTCCTCACACCTTCTCCTGCATTTGTGGATGATTCTGGAGCTCAAGCTTGCTTCCTAGTGATCATATCTCGTGCATATGACCTCAGTAAGTATTCTTCTTCTTCTCTAATTGAGTTTAGCTAGGTTAATTAGCTAAAAGTCAAACCGTCGTAATTACGGTTTGACTTCGAGATTAGTAAATAATGGCTCAGTCATATCTCGAATTAAAAGTAGTTATGAGTTGGTATTTATGTGGGTAATAAAACCTCAAAAGGGTTTCCCCTGATCACCACTCTAACCAGGTCTAATGTCGGGTCAAACTTTTAATTAAAAAGTCAACATAATGCTTAAAATGTCATTTATGCATAATTAGCTATCTAGAACATATATAACCTGTTTGATCATTGTTATAACTTAGTAATTAGTGTAATAACATGTCCAAACCTGTTCAACCCGACTATTTCCTGTTTAGACCCGGTTCGGAACCGAAAGTCACATAATTTGACTTTCACGTTGACTTTCAGTTCTGACCCGTTTAGGCATATTTTAGAAATGCCTCAGAGCTTTAATTGGACTAGGATACATGTTAGAACAACCCTCTGTGATTATACACCTTGGTTCATTAGTTATCCAATTAATATGCATGTTTCCGTTAATTGCTCATATGTTGACCGTTATGCCCTTATTACCTTAAAACGTGATTTATGAAAATGTAAAAGTGTAGAAACCTTTGTTACTGATATATAGACTTGTATGCAAAGTTTGACATCAGTTTGACTTGTAGATTAAGAGTTATGCTCATTATCGCAAAACTAATGCTTTATGTTAATAAAATGGCGTAATTAGCATATAGCCTAGTTAAACATACTTTTTGGTATCAAATCTTTTACCCACTGATGTAATATATTATTTTGGGATTTTTAATTAATTTTAGGCTGAGCATAACTCGTAGTCGTAGGCTTAATCCGGTAATTGTCGGTTTTGCCCTTACGGGCCATAAAATGAGTTTTACACATCTAAATGATTCCAAACCTTTTGCTACTGATTAGTTATGATAAATAAATTATTTTAAGCCTTCTGGAAATATAAAAATATCAGATTTAAGTATCAAATCCGGTAATGGCCTTTAATCGCCTTATTTAGCATTTTTAACGCATGGTATGTTTTAAAATCATATTGGACATACCCGGGTTGATACCTACTGATATAAGAGGCAAATTATAATAATTTAATAGTAAGCAAAGGTTGATAAACTCAGACTTCAGTTTTGAGCTTGTCGGCTTATGTGAAATTACCAAAATACCCCTACGGGGCCTAGCTTGGTTAAAAATGAAAAGTTTCACATACATGCTTTAACCTACTGATGTAACTTAACAAATTGAGTATATTTGCTGATTACATCAGACCTGTAACTCAGATTATCACTTAAACCCTTTTATAAACTTTTAAATGACCAAACTACCCCTACGGGGCCTAGTTTGGGTTTAAACACATTTCGGGCATAACGAAAGACACCTTACTGATGTCACAACATATTTTAGACATAATTAACTTAGGGAACCTGTATATAGCTCTCATGAGTACCCGTCACGCTTATTACGCGTACGGTTCGGTTTATGTAACAAGTTTACATAAATTAGCCGAAACGGGTCAAACCTTAACGGTTTTACCTCAAAATCCAGAATGTGAATAATATACCCATATTAAACAAGTCTTCAAACTTGTCAGGTCTGAATCACATTCTATCCGGTCTTCGCTTAATCGTGCGTACGAACCGTATCTTGAAACTAGCCGGTCTAAGCTTAAGCTTAATAAAAGACCCGTTAGAATTCTAATAGGTTATATTAAACCTTCGTTCCAGATTAGGAGAAATAGTAAAAGCTACGTGCATTCTGCTATTTGTGATTTATACTTGCATCAGGTAAATACTTTTAACTTATTTTCCCTATACGGGCTTGGGTTACGGTACATAGCGTACCGCTTGATCGGGCATCAAATCTCCACGCTTAGTGGGTAGTTGAATAATTTGATCGGATCGTTTAAACAGTCTTGTTTACTTTATAGCCTTTGGAGGGTTAATGACCATGTCCCGGATATCCCTGGCATCATCTTACGAGATGGCCACGACCTGAGCACGGGGTGTAGGTGTCACACCCCGACCGCGTAAAACAACAAATCGCGGCGGAAACATCGGGGCGTGTTGCAACAGAATTAATGTTTAATAACCATGGATATCAAAAGTGTTTCGTTTTATTAAACATTGAGTAATTACATCGTCTGGAAATCTAAATACACTATTTAAACATAGTCTATCATTGTTATTGAGTCACTAAGGCCTTGTCCAGTCCTATGTGAGCATGCATCTTATCAATCGATATCATCCAACAATACCTGAAACATATGTGAAAACGAGGTCAGCAAAGAAATGCTGGCGAGTACATAGGTTTTGTGAAAATAAGATTCATGACTTCTGTTTAAGAAAATGTTTAGTCATGAACCTTGTAATTTGCTTTGTCTTTGTAAATCATTTGAAAAATAATAAGTTCGGATGATAAGTATAAATAAGAAAATAATGCATGATTAAATGAATAACCATGTAAATGAGTTTGCATAAGATAAGTTGTTTATAAATCAATGTCTTGTGAAAAGTATGTTATTTGTATAAAATGTTCTATGTCTCAAACTGAAATGATTCAAATAACGCTATGATATGTAATACCATACAAACACTTATATATAGGAAGTACCAGCGGCGTATCCACCATGTTTGTATCATATTACACACGCATCGTTACTTAATCACTTAACCAAACCAAACCAAACCAAACAATGTAAAATGTCTATGTTTAAATCAATTGTCAAATGTATTGAATAATATGTCAAAGTATTCATGTCAAGATGTAAATCATGTCAAAATGTCTATGTCAAATATCCATGTCAAATGTCTATGTCAAAATATCCATGTATGGCAAGTGAAATGTCTCAACTAAACCATATGCACAAAAACAAAGTATTGAAGTAAAACTTGGTTTAAATCAAAGTTATGTTTTGTGGGAAATACATGATCAAATGTCAATCATGTACAAATGTTTACCCAATCGTTAAACCATCTTGTTTTAATCGTTCAAATCGTTCTTGTTTTAACAAACCCTTACCAAAGGGTAAGTTAATATTTTAATTGTGAAACTACTTTATGGTCGATTCTCTAATAACATTCAAACCTTCTTGACGCGTTCCTCGTTCCAACTCGCTCTCGTTCTCGTTCTTAACAAACCCTTACCAAAGGATAAGTTAATAATTACAGATTCAGTCGCTACCCACAACCCCCACACATAACAATGGGTGCAGTAAATAACGGGATTTGTCAGATCCTATGGTATCATAACCTAATACTGGTCGGCTTGATCATTGCTAATGAATGTCATCGGTCATGTAAACTACAACCAACAAGTTTGTTCACTTTTTGAAATTTGTTATTAGTTTTTGAAATCATTGTACTCGTTCTTGAAATCATTGTTAGCGTTCTTGAAATAATTGTTATTGTTCTTGAAACCACATTGTAATTGTTCTTGAAACCATATTGTAATTGTTCTTGAAACCATTGATAAAACATTTAGCACATATGAGTCACCCCAAAACAGTTGAAAACAGTAAAAGAGGGGAATAATGTACTCGCCTGGGAGTGCTTAGGAGTCTTGAACAACTACCAAGTAAGCTAGAGGAGTCCCGGAAATCAAACGGTACCTAATATAGGTAACTACATAATTAACCCGGACCTAAATCGGAAGACTGGGTAGCAGGAGGGTTTGTAAACCAAATGAGTGTAGGAACTCATATGATATGGTTTAACAAAGCCTACATACTAAATGAAACTTAACCTAAGTATTATCGACCCATCGCGACCCATTAAGGTAACTTATGCTACTTTAACGCGTCGTGCGCGTGAAACGCGTTCGGACCGTCTAACTAGCCCTATGACAAGTGTTATATGCCTAAACATGTTACATAATCAGTTATGTGACAAAGGTTTAGGTTACATATGCTTAATTACCAATTATACACGAAAAGGGTATTCTGGTAATTTACCTAAGGCATATAAACCACCTATCATACAACTACTCAAACGATGTGACCATAGGGTATAACCTCGGAAGGTTATTCCCTACCTACTATGGTCACCTAATGTATTTGGTCGGATCCTAATGATCGACCAAACTGGGTCGGGTTCGAAGGTATAAGCGATTTATCAGATCGCTTACCCTACGACCCTAGACAACGTGGTAATCAGTAGGCATAGTCCCAAGGGACTATAACCAACGTGATTACAATCACGTTGCGAAGTTCAAACGAACTTCGCATTGACCATTACTGGTCAACGCTGAAAGTCAAACAAAGTTTGACTTTCTGACTCGAAAAGCAGTAAAATAAGGAAAAGAACGAAAGAATACTTACGAAGGGTCCCCGAATGCTAATCCCGATTCAAGAATCTCAGGTATGAAACAATGGTTTCAACTTAGAGGTTCTCAAATCGGAATTCTAGTGATTTTAGCAATGGGGGGTATGGGGTATTTATAGGAATACCCGAACCGTTAAGATCGTTTCATGGAAAACGTGCCTTAATCCCATCCGTACATGTGTTGAAATGTCATGGTGTTTAGGTGTTTAAATTCCATCCATACATGTGTTGAAATGTCATGGTGTTTAGGTGTTTAAATTCCATCCATACATGTGTTGAAATGTCATGGTGTTTAGGTGTTTAAATTCCATCCATACATGTGTTGAAATGTCATGGTGTTTAGGTGTTTAAATTCCATCCATACATGTGTTGAAATGTCATGGTGTTTAGGTGTTTAAATTCCATCCATACATGTGTTGAAATGTCATGGTGCCTAAATTCCATCCTTATCCGCTGACTAAGCATTGTTAGAATGTGTGGTTGTGAATTAAACAACGGCTAATACATCGAATCTGGTCCCGAATGCGAAAAACGATCCAAATGACGTGACGAATGGATTTTTCTTATGGCGAACACTAAAATAAAATATTTTAGTGCTTACATAAATTTTTGGATGTCCGGATGTATTCAGAACGTAAGTTATGCGCGAAAATGCAAACTTGTGCACTTTTTGACACTTTTAGTCCCTGAATGACCCTAAAGTTTATTTTAGCACACCGAACCCCTCAAAGCCTATTTCTAAGCTATGTGAAGGATATATATGGTATGTTTAACTTATGGTCATGTTCCGGAATGTCTGTTACAGTTCAAATTGGCATACTTTCGCAGTTTGTCAAATTTAGTCCCTGTAAGCGATTTAACTTGTTTCTGCCATACCAAAGCCTTCAAAACTTATTTCTAAGTTATGTAAAGGTTATTTAAGGTATGTTAAGCCTATGTCACTATTCCGGAGTGTTTGTTGCATTAAACTGGTTATATTTACGCATTAGTGCGCGTATAACCTTCTAGCAAGCGATTTAGAGTTTGAAATCGAACAAGAGTTGATATGTGCAAAAGATACACATATTTTTACCAATCCAAAGTATGAAATATAATATTTCATTGGTTCGGTATTTGTTTGATGGCCGTGAAGGCACAGGTGTTACAGTAGGCGTACTCCCGTGTATAACTCACTTAAGGTGGTGTGTCTATTGATCTTTAACCCGGATTTGATTCGGGCTACTGAACGCATAAGTAACATGTAATTCGTTCACAAGATTATAATATTAAATAATTCTCCCAAGTTAAATAAAAATGCTTATGCCATGTGCATCCAAACCAAATTTTCAATCATTTTCCAAAATGAGTCAGTTGAATGTATTTACCAGTGTAAACTGACGTATTTTCCCAAAAAGACTGAATGCAGGTACTAAACGAAATTTGGCTGGATTGTCTCCTAAGCATCAATAAAAGTCTCGCAAGCTTAGGATGCCAGAAGTCTGTTGAACCATAAATGTTATTTTGTTTCGATCCGTTCTGTGGATAAACACCGGATATTGTGACTTTGATTACAATAAATAAATTCGGTTGTATCTTATTTTTAAATTGCTTCCGCTGTGCATTATTATATTGTGTTGTTTGACTATTACGTTGCCAACCACGTCACTATACTCCCCCACCGGGCCCACCGGTGACACGTGGAAAATCGGGGTGTGACAATTATCAATGTAGTTTACCGTTTCTGTTTGATCGTCTACT
The DNA here is from genome assembly GCA_030545235.1 of Helianthus tuberosus. Lineage (NCBI taxonomy): Eukaryota > Viridiplantae > Streptophyta > Magnoliopsida > Asterales > Asteraceae > Helianthus > Helianthus tuberosus. Next base: position 38,541,238 of record CM060435.1, on the reverse strand, counting down.
TCTTTCATACAACTCCAATTTTCATGTGGTCCACCGCACCCCTCACAAGCCATAACCGAGGCCGTTTTTGCCATTTCTAACTTTTTTGATTTTTGAAGAGAGGGCCTCGATTTGGGCTTGTAAAGAAGTGCTTTCATCAACCTTATGGGCCTCCAGGGCAATAGACTTATTACCTCGGGGAGTGTGCCACTGAAAATTGGTTTGAGCAATTTCCTCAATTTGATTATATATTTCATTTGGGCGACGATTACCTAGAAGTCCCCCGGAGCTAGAATCAAGTGTTTGTCTTGTGTGTGGCAACAACCCATTGTAGAAAGTGGATACTTGTTGCCATACCGCAAGACCGTGATGAGGACACTTTCTTAGTAGCTCCTTGAACCTTTCCCAAGTTTCATATAAGGATTCCCCATCCTCTTGAGAATATGTATTAATTTCAGTCATTAATTTAGCCGTTTTAGCAGGAGGAAAATACTTATATAGAAACTTTTGGGCTAGTTCATCCCAGGTGTTTACCGAGCCAACTGGGAGGGTGTTAAGCCAAGCCTTAGCTCGGTCTTTTAGTGAAAATGGGAACATTCGAAGGCGGATGGCGTCGTTTGATGCTCCGTTGATCCGAAAGGTATCACATATTTCTAAGAAATTAGTAATATGTAGATGGGGATCCTCGTCCGCAAGCCCATGGAAGGTTGCGGAATTTTGAAGCATTTGTATCAAATGCGGTCGAAGTTCGAAGTTATTGGCTTCGACATTCGGTGCATTGATAGCGGCGCCGAGATTACCTACAGTGGGCCGTAGGTAATCCATGAGGGTACGTTGGTCCGCCATTTGAGGTGGGTCCCCCTAAACTCTCTCTTGGTTTTTAGCCTTAAGTCTTTTTCTGAGAAAGCGTTCGGGTTCTTCTAGAAGTTCTTTTATGTCTCCACTAGAACTGGAGCTCATGCACTACGTAGGAAGTCCAAATGTGGCGTCTGGGTTCCAAGTCCTGCAATGAAAACATAAAAGAATATTGGTCAGAAGGTTCACCACGGCCCCGTATTCAGTGAGCTTTGATTATAAAAACTAACTAAAATGCTGAAAATAAAAATAAAAACAGATAGACAAGATGAATCACTTGGTTCCGACTCGTGTTTAGTGTAACCTTTGATTATTTCCGCACTTTTGGACTTTTTAAGAGATTATCTTAGTTATTGTAGTAGGCCCCTCTTTTGAAGGTGACGTTACCCTCAACCAGTAGTTTGAGTCCGCAAGGATACAATCCTAAAGGGTCGGATTATTGAAAGATAATTAATTAAGTTATTAATGCATATTATGGTAGGCCCCTCTTTTGAAGGTGACGTTACCCTCAGCTAAGTAGTCTGAGTCAGCAGGGATACAGTCCTAAGTAGCCGGGTTAAAGTATTAATAGTAGCTTACATATGAGGAGATCAAAGAGTTTGGACCCCCGCCATCCAATACCGTTAAGTATTGAAGGAGGTCCTACTAAATTTGACCCAGGTCCTTGCAGGATCTATACACTGAACAAGGCAAGACTTTTACCAAACAGTTCCCTTAACCCCCGACCAGGTAGCCAACATACCTCCATATAGACCGTGGAGATATGAATGATGAAAATCTTTTATTTTATATAGACAGTAAAATAATGCCAAGACACCACGGACAAACGATAAGGAAAAATCACCTTCAACATAAGAAACTAGTTATTAAAGTCATTAATACAAAACCAAGTAAAAAGTGCGAAAAGATTAAAAATAAAAAGTATTACACTAGACACTTTGTCTTCACCGAGTGATGTAAGAGACTTAGGCAAACATGGCCTTGATTGTCAAGAACTCTTACGATCAATCTTGGATCCCGAGACGACTCACACACTCTATGATGGACAATGGATGATGGTGGTGGTGGGTGGTGGGTGAAGTGTGAGAGAGGTGGTGTGCCAAGGGATGGTTTGAGCTTGAGCCAAGCACTCCTATTTATAGGCTGAACAGAAGCTGGGGCACGGCCCCGTGTCCAGTGGGCACGGCCCCGTGTCCACATCCTTCTCTTTGTTCATTTATTGCAGCTTGTCTGTATTAGTAGACCACGCCCCCGTGTCCACTGAGCACGACCCCGTGTGCAGAAGCATATCTGTACTATCAAGATTTGCCTGGATTTTGCGAATCTTATAGTTGACCACGGCCCCGTGCCCGCTGAGCATGGCCCCGTGGTGGGCAATGGAAGCTTCTACCACTTTGTCTTTTCTACTGACACTTGGGCACGCCCCCGTGCTCAGTGAGCACGGGGCGTATTCAGGCTTCTGTCTTCTTGTTTTGCTTAGGAAGACGCTGTCGTGGGGTTGGGCATGTCATGTTTGTTCCTTTTCTTGTATTTATGCTAGTTTTAGCTGCCATTTTGCTTCTTTTGTTAATTTGAGCTCATTTAATCCTGAAAATATACAAAAGGAAGACAAAATCACACTTTTTCCAACATTAGTACTTAAAAAGGGTTAGTTTTATGCCACAATTGATGTAATTTATATGTTGCATTTTGCACACATCAGTTAATAATAAAAATCATACATATTTTTGTTATGAAATTGAATTATTTCTTTTTTGGTGGAGAATTGTAATATTTATAAAGTCTCCAAAAAATACAAAGCATTATAAAATTCACCCCCCCCTAAAATTTATTTTTTTGTGTATTTTATAGGCAAAAACCCCGATCGCACCCTTCAACTCTGTCTCCACAACCTCAGCATGAACTTCATCCCTTCCAAAACCAGCAGCAACATTCTCAACCACTCTCTCCGTCTTGTCAACCTCAACATCATCCTCCTTACCCTTCCCCTTCGGGTCAGGATGGGTAGGAGATAAATCAAGAGGCTTTGAAGGAGGAGACGTGGGTGGAGTAATTTTGGAAACGTCAATCTTAGACCCAGAACGGGCAGATTTAGAAGATGCTGCAACAAAACACAAGTAGTCATACTCAAAAGATAAAGAAAGGTAGATGAAGCTAAAAATAGATAAAATGAAAGAGATCATACATCGTGGAGCAGAGGAAGATTTGAATATCTTCTCCAGACGATTGCAAGTCTTCTTGCTAAACACACCCAAGTCAATCTTCGACTCTGAGGGTGCAGCAGTTGATCCTTCATGAATTTTGATTTTTTATCAGATAATGCAGCAGCAACTTGCGCATCAAGTTCGCGCTTCTTATCCTCAAGAATTTTTCTTTTCTTCATCAACTCCGTTAAAGTAGCATCATCATCCGGGTCACGGGCTGAACGTTTGACTCATGCGTCTAAACCAGATAGTGTGTCAGAAACGACAACGTAATCCAAGAAAGAGGACTTGGAAGAACGCTTACGAGGTGTTTCAGCAACAGGCTCCTCAGCTGTTTTTCCCTCAGCCCTCTCATCTTTCTTCTTCTTCCTTGTCTCTGCTTGCTCAGCAACACCATCTTGTGGATCCACAACAGGAGTAGGTACAGCCTCGCCGGCAGGCACTTCAGTGGGTTCACTCGAAAGGAGAATAGGCTCCTCTCGAGTAGGATTAACATCAAAATCAGTTTCATCTCCACCATCATCACCTAATATTTAAGTATATATGTATGCGTGTATATATGTGTATAATTTATATTTATGTATATACATGTTTATATATGTATGTGTATATGTATATATACACTAATTAAAAATAATAATTCAAGCCGAAACAAGTCGAGTGGACCATTGCTCACGTTTGGAGGTTTAAATGTTAGAGAAACAATCATTAGATCACTTCCGTTCCATGTCATGTGGCATCTGTTCATGTGGCGGTGATAATATTATTTGTAGTTATCGACCTCTTATTCAATCCATTAATAATTCGTTATCTTATATGGGATATGTAACAGGAAAAGCCTCTATTATTTACGTCAACTCTTATTACAGATTTAAAACCATTGTAGCATTTTCATCATAGCAAGAGAAAAAGAAAAGACAGTATGGACATTGTTCATCGTACATTTTGATTTGGCACTTATTATAAAAATCAATATACGTTAACTCTTATTTAAAAGCAAGCCATTATATAAACATGTATGGATTAAAAGTACATGTAAAGTCATTAGATCTTAGCATATAGTGTTAATAATAAAAATGATACATATTTTTATTATCAAATTGAATTATTTCTTTTTTGGTAGAGAACTGAAATATTTTTAAAGTCTCCAAAAAAGACAAAGCATTATAAAATTCATTTTATACAAAATGAACTATTGTGATTAGTGAACACAATGATAAACAAATCAATTAACACGAAAAGGAGATTTAAAGAAAATAAAAATAATAGACAAATATTAATCTACGTGTTTGACAGTGACGTGCAACAATTCTTTCCCGCCAAAAAGCTCAAAACTCCCCCTTATATATCAGTCACCTCTCACAATTCTTACACACATCTATCAGATCTCAGTCTCACAACTTGAAGAAAAAATGAGAGGACCTCAGATCACTGCTACTATTGTACAGAGGATGTTGTACTCGAGGTAATTTTTGCTTTTCTTTTCAGTTTCCTTTTATAATCTATGAGTTTTCACTGATTGTTGATCTAATTTGTTAACATAACCGTTTAATTTATTATCTGTTGTTACGATTGCGAGCAATTTCCTTCAATTTCGTTAACATTTTCTCCTGAAAATTTCTCTGCAAACGGATAGATATTTTGTTGATCAATCTCTGTTTTCAATCGTGTTTTGAGGATGTTTACGTCTGATTGATGCGTTGTTTGATTATTTATGTGCACACGGATAGATTTTTTGTTGATCGATCTCTGTTTGAAGATGTTTACGTCTGATCGATGCACTGTTTGATTATTCCTTCACAAACGGATAGACATGTTGTTGATCGATCTCTGTTTTAAATCATGTTTTGAGGATGTTTACGTCTGATTGATGCATTGTTTGATTATTTCGTGTTGTTAAAGCGCAACGAAGAAGATGAAGAGTATACCAAAGAAGGAGAAAGCCTCTAGTAAGGATTCCGGTGCTCCAAAACGTCCTCCGTGTGCTTTCTTCGTCTTCATGTAAGTACGACTTCTTTCAAACTTCCAGATCTGAACAGATCTATCGATTAGTTTGTTGTTTTACGATAACTTGTGGTGCGTTTTCTGTCACACCCCGACCGGGTATAACATGCAACCGCGGCGGAAACGTCGGGGAGTGTTGTAACAGAATTATTGTTTCAAAACCATGGCATTCAAAGTTATATTTTATTTATCAAACAAGAGCGTTACATTGTCTCAAAACAGGAAATAAAGAGTTCAGAACATAATTAAACTAGTTCTATCTTTATTTTAAGTCTCTAAGGCACAGGTCCGCCCTAGTGTCACGATCATCATCCTATGCAAAAGCTCCTGAAAACACATGTGAAAATAGGTACGTCAGCATAAAAATGCCTGTGAGATACATAGGTTTTGTGAAAATAGGATTCATGACTTAAGTTTAAGAAAATGTTTAATAAAATTTAGTCATGAACCTTGTAAATTGTTTTGTTTTGTAAATCATTTAAAAAGCGATAAGATCAGATGATATGTATACATAAAAGAATAATACATGGTTAAATGAATAACCAAGTAAAATGAGTTGTATAAAATAAGTTGTTTGTAAAGCAATGTCTTGTGAAAGATATGTTATTTGTATAAAATGTTATATGTCTAAATTGAAATGATTCAAATAACGCTACGATATGTAATACCATACAAGCACTTATAAATAGGAAGTACCAGCGGCGTATCCACCATGCTTGTATCATATTACACACGTCTCGTTACTTAAATCACTTAAATAAACCACCAATGTATAAAGTCCATGTTTAAACCAATAGTCAAAAAGTCCTTGTATAAACCATGTTAAATGTTAAAAGTCTAAATGTAGTCAAGTAATGTGTAACAAATATTATGTATTGTAAGTAAAGTATTGTCACATAAACCAAATGTAGAAATGTACAAAACAAAGTATTTTGAATATATCAAAAAGTTATGTTTTGCAAAGTAAATGCATGTTACATTGATACAAACACTTATGTGGTAAGTTAACGCATACATTCAAGCCTTGAGACAGTCGGATAACCCTAAGTCAAGGTTATCAAAAGAAATGTTTTCGGATTCAGTCATTCCTTACATCCAAACAAATCCGGGATGTCAGGAATGGGATTTGTCAAGTCCTATGGTACCACTACTTACTACCGAGCGGCATAGCTAATGTTAATGAACGTATATAAGTCCCGTTTGTGCAAACCAAATGTTATAGCAAATGTAAACATGTTATATGAAAACAATGTACTAAGTATGCACACAATGGACATACATAGCATGAAATGTAATGTAAATCATGTACTATAAATGTACTAATGAACATAGCAAGTATATGATGTGAAAACAGGAAAGCACAAAAGTAACAAGCAGGCACATGTGTTCCACCCCAAAACAGTTTGGAAAAACAGTAAAAGAGGGGTCTATGTACTCACTTGAGATTGCTTAGTAGTCCTTGAGTAATAACCAAACAATGCAAGAGATCACGGATATCAAACGGCACCTAATATAGGTAACTATGTTAATATACCGGACCTAAAATCGGAGGATTGGATAGAATGAGGGTTCGTACACCAAATGAGTATGGGAACTCATGTAATATGGTTTAACAAAGCCCACATACTAAAATGAAACCTAACCTAAGTGCTTACGACCCATTTACGACCCGTTTAGGTAGCTTATGCTACTTTAACGCGTCGTTCCTGTAAAACGCGTTTGGAACGCCTAACTAGTCCTATGATAAGTAAAATATGCCTTAACATGTCTAATATTGTTACCAAATCAGTTTAGATACCAAAAGTTATGTTAGATATGCTTAAAATGAATTTTGGCGTAAAAAGGGGATTTTGGTAATTTACCTAAGGCATATAAACTACCTATCATACAACTACTCAAACGATGTGACCATAAGGTATAACCTCGGAAGGTTATTCCCTATACAACTATGGTCACCTAAAGTGTTTGGTCGGATCCTAATGATCGACCAAACGGGTCAGGTTCGAAGGTATAAGCGATTGATTAGATCGCTTACCCTTACGACCCTATATAAGCACTAAACTAAAAGTGACGAGCTAAGCATGTTAAAACATACTTAACTAAGTTTAGAAAGATGGTGTGGTATCAAAACAAACGGTTTTGATACCTAAGAGTAGTTTGGTTACAAAATACGCAAGAATACGTATTTTGGCCGAAACTACGACTCGTCACTGAGCCTAGATAACGTGGTAATCAGTAGGTATAGTCACTAGGGACTATAACCATCGTGATCAAGCTCACGTTATGAAGTTCAAACGAACTTCGCATTGACTATAAACTGGTCAACGTAGAAAGTCAAAGATAGTTTGTCTTTCGGACTCGAAAAGCGATAAAAGAACGAAGGAACACTTACAAAGGGTCCCTGAAAGCTAATCTTGATCCAAATAACTCAGGTATGAAGCAATGGCTTCAACTTAGAGTCTTTTAGATCAGATTTGTGAGGAATGAGTGAAGTTGAGGTGGGTATTTATAGTAAATGGACAACCGTTAGGATCGTTTCTCGAATAACGTGATCGAATCTCATCCGTACACGTGTTGGAATGTTATGGTAACTCATTTTGCCCCCACCACCAGAGATTGACATGTGGCATTGGCCATTGGGGGGTTGAAAGCTGTTAATCAGCAGCCAAAACAATTTTCTTCATCTGACCCCTGCTTACGCACCGTAAGACTTAGAACCTTACGGTGCGCAAGGACCTTGCAGGTCTGATACTTTCAAAAATGGCAGAACAGGCCCCTGAAGCTCCAAACTTGCTATTTGATGCATTTTTGACACATTTAAGCCCCGTTAACCCCATTTCATAGCTCTAAAATGAAGTTAAAGTATATGGAACTTAAAATGTGCTCAAAAAAATCTCGGATGTCAGTTCGTTTGGCCGTACGATTGCGTTGTTCGGTTAATTATGACGGAATGCGCATAAGCGCGAAAAACGATCCAAATGGCGTGACGAATGGATTTTTCTTATGCCAAACACTAAAATAAAATATTTTAGTGCTTACATAAATTTTTGGATATCCGAATGTATTCAGAACGTAAGTTATGCGCGAAAGTGCAAACTTATGTACTTTTTGACACTTTTAGTCCCTGAATGACCCAAAAGTTTATTTTAGCACACCAAACACCTCCAAGCCTATTTCTAAGATATGTAAAGGATATTTATGGTGTGTTTAACTTATGGGCACGTTCCAGAATGTCTGTTACAGTTCAAATTGGCTTACTTTCGCAGTTTGTCAAATTTAGTCCCTGTAGGCGAATTAACTTGTTTTTGCCATACCAAAGCCTTCAAAACTTATTTCTACGTTACGTGAAGGTTATTTAAGGTATGTTAAGTATATGTTGATGTTCTGGAGTATTTTTCGCATTAAACTGATTGCGTTTACGCACCAGTTTGCGTATAACTCTCCAGAAAGCGATATAGAGTTTGAAATTGAACAAAAGTCAAAACATGAAAAATGTAAAACATAACCAAACAAACAAACATTGGGATCAAATAACATTGTTTTATTGATAACTGAACTGTTCACAATGATTACAAGCACAGATGTTACAGTCTCCCCTACTTGTGGAAATTTCGTCCCGAAATTTATTTAGAGGAAACTCGTGGGAATAGATGCGGATATTTCGCCTTCATTTGATCTTCGCGTTCCCAAGTAAACTCAGGTCCACGTTTAGATTCCCAGCGAACCTTGACCAAAGGAATGCGCTTGCGTTTAAGCCACTTGACTTCACGTTCCATGATTTCCACTGGCTTCTCAACAAATTTCAGTGTTTTATCAACACGAATTTCGTCAAGAGGTATGTGGAGGTTCTCATCAGCTAAACACCTCTTGAGATTGGACACGTGAAAGGTTGGATGAACTTTTCCAAGTTCAGGAGGTAACTCAAGTCTGTAGGCTACCTTACCGATTCTTTCGACGATCTTGAATGGTCCAACGTATCTAGGTGCAAGTTTTCCTTTCTTTCCAAATCTAATCACACCTTTCCAAGGTGAGACCTTAAGTAATACACGATCACCGACTTGAAAATCCAAGGGCTTGCGTTTTGGGTCCGCGTAACTCTTTTGACGGCTTCTAGCTGTCTGAAGGTTATCACGAACTTTCTTAATCTTATCAGTTGTCTCTAAAATGAGGGCAGGTCCAGTAAGCTGAGCCTCACCGATCTCATTCCAGCAGACTGGTGAACGACATTTTCGACCATAGAGAGCCTCGAAAGGAGCCATGTTGATGCTGGAGTGATAACTGTTGTTGTAGGAGAATTCAATCAACGGAAGATGTGAATCCCAACTACCACCAAAATCGATCACACAAGCTCTAAGCGTATCCTCCAGAATCTGGATTGTTCTTTCAGACTGACCATTCGTTTGCGGATGATAAGCTGTGCTCAGATTTAGTTGGGACCCCATAGCGGATTGCATGGTTCTCCAAAAATGAGAAGTGAAACGAGCATCTCTGTCAGAAATGATGTTCAAAGGAACACCATGTCGAGCTACAATTTCATCCACATAGATTTTAGCAAGTTTGTCAGCAGAAAAATCCTCACGGATTGGCAAGAAATGCGCTGACTTAGTAAGATGATCAACAACTACCCAGATGGCATCATGACCTTTCTTTGTGCGCGGAAGTTTAGTAATGAGATCCATAGTAATGTTTTCCCATTTCCAAACTGGGATCTCTGGTTGCACCAATAAACCAGAAGGACGCTGATGTTCAGCCTTAACCTTAAGACAAGTAAGGCATTTTGATACATATAAGGCAATGTCTTTCTTCATACCAGGCCACCAATACTGAATACGAAGATCCTTATACATCTTATCTGAGCCAGGATGAACAGAATAACGAGACTTATGGGCTTCATCCATAAGCAAGGTACGAAGATCATCTTGGCTTGGGACCCATAAACGGCCCATGAAGTAATACGATCTATTGTCCTTCAGTTCAAGATCAGGTGTTATGTGATAGGGAAATTCCTTATCCATCAATCCTTGTGAAACACAAGATTGTTGAGCCTGAGAAATGCGGGCTTGGATATCGGATCGAGCTTGGATAACAGATTGAACACGAACACAGTGAAGCTTAGTACGTTCCTTACGACTCAATGCATCGGCTACGACATTCGCCTTACCAGGATGGTAGCGAATTTCGCAGTCATAGTCGTTTAGAAGCTCGACCCAACGTCGTTGCCTCACGTTGAGTTCTTTCTGATTGAAGATATGTTGAAGACTTTTGTGGTCTGTGAAAACCACACATTTTGTACCGTACAAATAGTGTCTCCAGATCTTAAGAGCGAAGAAAACTGCACCCAACTCAAGATCATGAGTGGTGTAGTTCTTCTCATGTATCTTCAACTGCCTCGATGCGTAGGCTATGACTTTGTTCCTTTGCAGAACACAGCCAAGCCGCAATTTAGATGCATCGCAATAAATGACGAAATCATCATTGCCCTCAGGCAAAGTCAGAACAGGCGCGTCGTAAAGTTTCTGCTTCAAAGTCAGAAATGCTTCCTCTTGTTTAAATCCCCAATCAAAGGGCTTGTTCTTCTGTGTTAGAGCAGTTAGAGGAACTGCAATCTTCGAGAAGTTTTCAATGAAGCGGCGATAATAGCCCGCAAGACCAAGAAAAGAACAAACCTCAGTAGGAGTAGTAGGCGTATCCCAATCCTTAATTGCACTGATCTTGGAGGGATCTACATGAATACCTTGTTCGTTGACAATATGTCCCAAAAATTGAACTTCCTTGAGCCAAAACTCGCACTTGGAGAATTTGGCGAAAAGTTGCTCTTTCTTTAGGAGTTCCAAAGTAAGACGAAGATGTTGCTCGTGATCAGCTCGCGTCTTAGAGTAAATCAAGATGTCATCAATAAAAACAATGACGAACTGATCCAAATAAGGCTTGCAGACCCTATTCATTAAGTCCATGAAAACAGCAAGAGCATTAGTCAAACCGAATGGCATAACTGTGAACTCATAATGCCCATAACGAGTGCGAAAAGCCGTCTTGGGAATATCTTCTTCATGCACACGAAGTTGATGATACCCAGAACGTAGATCAATCTTCGAAAAATAAGAAGTGCCCTGTAACTGATCAAAGAGATCATCTATGCGAGGTAGGGGATATCGATTCTTGTTGGTAAGCTTGTTAAGCTCACGATAATCGATACACATCCTAAAAGATCCATCCTACTTCTTGACAAAAAGTACGGGAGCACCCCAGGGTGAAAAGCTAGGACGGATAAAACCTTTGTCAGAGAGTTCCTGAAGCTGCTTAGATAACTCTTGCATCTCAGACGGTGCAAGACGATATGGTGCTCTGGCAATGGGATTTGCACCAGGTACGAGATCAATACGAAACTCGACTTGGCGTGCTGGGGGTAGACCAGGTAATTCTTCAGGGAATACTTCAGAATAATCCCGAACAATAGGAATATCTTGGATAGACTTACCTTTGCCTTTATCTGCTGTGACATGTGCCAAGAAGGCCACATAATTCTTTCGTAGATACTTCCGAGCTTTAAAACAAGACATGAGTTTGAGACCACCAGCAGGTTTCTCACCACGAACCTGTAGGATCTCGCCTGTTGAAAGCGGCACACGAACAATCTTCTCAAAACAAACTACAACTGCGTGATGCTTGGCTAACCAATCCATACCTACAATAACGTCGAAGCTTCCAAGTTGCATAGGCGTGAGGTCAATAGGAAAAAGATGGTCGTTAAAGTTCAACAGGCAGTTGCGAAGAACACAATAAAAAACAATGGGTTCACCACTAGCAACTTCTACTGTCAAGGGTTTTCCTAGTTTCGTTCTAGACACGCGAAGCAATGGCTCAAAAGATAATGACACAAAACTCTTATCGGCACCCGAATCAAAAAGAACAGATGCAGGCTGATTATTAACAAAGAACGTACCGTTCACCACTTCATTGTCTGCTTGTTCCTCTTGTGCATTCATGTTGAAGACTCGACCTCGAGCCTGAGCCTGATTCTGATTTGGATTCTAATTTTGGTTGGCTAGCCTTGGGCACCGGTTTCTGTAGTGGGTCAGATCCCCACAATTGTAGCACGAACCAGGACGGAAATGAGGTCGTGCAGCTTGACCTTGTTGCTGAGCAAGAGGCTGAGCAACTTGTTGGGCTTGGTTCTGAACTGCTTGGTTCTGGTTGACAGGGATGCGGCAAGTAGCGGCAAGATGACCAATTCTTCCGCAGTTAGTGCAATGACGACATTGGAGATGTGGTAGGTGATGGCCGTTACACCTGTTGCACAAAGGTGCATTGCCGAGATATGGCTTCTTGGCTAGTGGTTGCGCAGGCTGATTTGGTGCAGCTTGAGCCTGTGCAGTAACGACATAGTTTTGGGAAGCCTTTCGCTTCCTAGACCCCTTTGAAGAACCAGAATTCTTTCCATTCTTGTTTTGACCTTTCTTGCCATCTTCTTTTTCAGACGCCTGCTTCTTACCCTTGTCACCCTTTTTGTGCAGCTTTCCCTTTCTAACCTGCGACTCAGTCAATGTAGCTGCTAACTCGATCGCCTGACGGAGTGTGGTAGGGTTACTACCAGTAATGATGTCTTGCACTGAGTCAGGTAGGCCGTCGATGTACCTTTTGATAGCCTTGTCGAGTGGGGTAACCATAGTCGGGCAAAGCAGACTCAACTCCTCAAACCTATCAGTATACGCCCTATGTTCACCACTATCTTGCTTCAAATCATCAAACTCTCTCTCCAATGCTCGCAGTTCATGACGAGGACAAAACTCTCTCATCATAAGAGCTCTAAGTTCAGCCCATGTCTGTGCTAGAGCAACTTCTGCACCACGATCTCTCATAACCCCGTTCCACCATGTGAGATCCCTCTTCTGAAACACACTCGAAGAAAACTCGACCTTGCGATTTTCAGGACACTGAACGTGACGAAAAGTATTCTCAATGCTCTCGAACCATTGAAGAAGCCCAGTCGCTCCCTTAGAACCACTAAACTTGAGTGGTTTAGCCGAGTTAAAATCCTTGAATTTGCATGGAGCATTGTTGTTGTTATTGGCTTGGTTCCATTGAGCAAAGAGGTTTGGGAATTGAGCAGCCATTTGCTGCGCAATGATTTCTGCCAGTTCGGCAGTCGCTATCTGGTTTTCGCGTCGAGGAGACATTCTAAAAGAGGAAAACATGAAAGGAAACGAGTGAGATGATTGGATGAAGAGAATGAGATGAAACAAAATCAACAAACGCAAAGATGGTGGTCATTCGTCCGTACCGCAAAGCAAACAAATGACACACAGTGACTAATCAAAGTAAATGGGTCAAAAATAGTGTATCGCGAAGTCATGCTCGCCTATAAGTGAACACTCAACCCAAGAGTTCCCAGGTAAGAGTGACTGGTCCGATTATGTGGATTTGTACGAACACTCTAGCCTTAGACAGAAAACCCAGGGTACAGGTATTCACTCTTCCAGTTTGCACGTGTTCACTCTATTTAGGACCCAAAACTTTGATAAGATTTTGAAAACTCAGAGGGGTTCAAAACCATATAATAGAGAGTTCAAAACCATACAAGCACTTATAAATAGGAAGTACCAGCGGCGTATCCACCATGCTTGTATCATATTACACACGTCTCGTTACTTAAATCACTTAAACAAACCACCAATGTATAAAGTCCATGTTTAAACCAATAGTCAAAAAGTCCTTGTATAAACCATGTTAAATGTTAAAAGTCCAAATGTAGTCAAGTAATGTGTAACAAATGTTATGTATTGTAAGTAAAGTATTGTCACATAAACCAAATGTAGAAATGTACAAAACAAAGTATTCTGAATATATCAAAAAGTTATGTTTTGCAAAGTAAATGCATGTTACATTGATACAAACACTTATGTGGTAAGTTAACGCATACATTCAAGCCTTGAGACAGTCGGATAACCCTAAGTCAAGGTTATCAAAAGAAATGTTTTCGGATTCAGTCATTCCTTACATCCAAACAAATCCGGGATGTCAGGAATGGGATTTGTCAAGTCCTATGGTACCACTACTTACTACCGAGCGGCGTAGCTAATGTTAATGAACGTATATAAGTCCTGTTTGTGCAAACCAAATGTTATAGCAAATGTAAACATGTTATGTGAAAACAATGTACTAAGTATGCACACAATGGACATACATAGCATGAAATGTAATGTAAATCGTGTACTATAAATGTACTAATGAACATAGCAAGTATATGATGTGAAAACAGGAAAGCACGAAAGTAACAAGTAGGCACATGTGTTCCACCCCAAAATAGTTTGGAAAAACAGTAAAAGAGGGGTCTATGTACTCACTTGAGATTGCTTAGTAGTCCTTTAGTAATAACCAAACAACGCTAGAGATCACGGATATCAAACGGCACCTAATATAGGTAACTATGTTAATATACCGGACCTAAAATCGGAGGATTGGATAGAATGAGGGTTCGTACACCAAATGAGTATGGGAACTCATGTAATATGGTTTAACAAAGCCCACATACTAAAATGAAACCTAACCTAAGTGCTTACGACCCATTTACGACCCGTTTAGGTAGCTTATGCTACTTTAACGCGTCGTTCGCGTAAAACGCGTTTGGAACGTCTAACTAGTCCTATGATAAGTAAAATATGCCTTAACATGTCTAATATTGTTACCAAATCAGTTTAGATACCAAAAGTTATGTTAGATATGCTTAAAATGAATTTTGGCGTAAAAGGGGCATTTTGGTAATTTACCTAAGGCATATAAACTACCTATCATACAACTATGGTCACCTAAAGTGTTTGGTCGGATCCTAATGATCGACCAAACGGGTCGGGTTCGAAGGTATAAGCGATCGATTAGATCGCTTACCCTTACGACCCTATATAAGCACTAAACTAAAAGTGACGAGCTAAGCATGTTAAAACATGCTTAACTAAGTTTAGAAAGCTGGTGTGGTATCAAAACAAACGGTTTTGATACCTAAGAGTAGTTTGGTTACAAAATACGCAAGAATACGTATTTTGGCCGAAACTACGACTCGTCACTGAGCCTAGATAACGTGGTAATCAGTAGGTATAGTCACTAGGGACTATAACCATCGTGATCAAGCTCACGTTATGAAGTTCAAACGAACTTCGCATTGACCAAAAACTGGTCAATGCAGAAAGTCAAACATAGTTTGTCTTTCAGACTCGAAAAGCGATAAAAGAACGAAGGAACACTTAGAAAGGTTCCCCGAAAGCTAATCTTGATCCAAATAACTCAGGTATGAAGCAATGGCTTCAACTTAGAGTCTTTTAGATCAGATTTGTGAGGAATGAGTGAAGTTGAGGTGGGTATTTATAGTAAATGGACAACCGTTAGGATCGTTTCTCGAATAACGTGATCGAATCTCATCCGTACATGTGTTGGAATGTTATGGTAACTCATTTGTCCCCACCACCAGAGATTGACATGTGGCATTGGCCTTTGGGGGGTTGAAAGCTGTTAATCAGCAGCCAAAACAATTTTCTGCATCTGACCCCTGCTTACGCACCGTAAGACTTAGAACCTTACGGTGCGCAAGGACCTTGCAGGTCTGATACTTTCAAAAATGGCAGAACAGGCCCCTGAAGCTCCAAACTTGCTATTTGATGCATTTTTGACACATTTAAGCCCCGTTAACCCCATTTCATAGCTCTAAAATAAGTTAAGTATAGGGAACTTAAAATGTGCTAAAAAATATCTCGGATGTCGGTTCGTTTGGCCGTACGATTGCGTTGTTCGGTTAATTACGATGGAATGCGCATAAGCTCGAAAAAAGATCCAAATGGCGTGACGAATGGATTTTTCTTATGCCAAACACTAAAATAAAATATTTTAGTGCTTACATAAATTTTTGGATATTCGAATGTATTCAGAACGTAAGTTATGCGCGAAAGTGCAAACTTATGTACTTTTTGACACTTTTAGTCCCTGAATGACTCAAAAGTTTATTTTAGCACACCAAACACCTCCAAGCCTATTTCTAAGATATGTAAAGGATATTTATGCTGTGTTTAACTTATGGGCACGTTCCGGAATGTCTGTTACAGTTCAAATTGGCTTACTTTCGCAGTTTGTCAAATTTAGTCCCTGTAGGCGAATTAACTTGTTTTTGCCATACCAAAGCCTTCAAAACTTATTTCTAAGTTACGTGAAGGTTATTTAAGGTATGTTAAGTATATTTTGATGTTCCGGAGTATTTTTCGCATTAAACTGATTACGTTTACGCACCAGTTTGCGTATAACTCTCCAGAAAGCGATATAGAGTTTGAAATTGAACAAAAGTCAAAACATGAAAAATGTAAAACATAACCAAACAAACATTGGGATCAAATAACATTGCTTTTATTGATAACTAAACTGTTCACAATGATTACAAGCACAGATGTTACATTTTCTCATATCACAGGGAGCAGTTCAGGAAGGATTACAAGGAGAATTTTCTGGACAACAAATCAGTCACTGTAGTACGTTTTTTAGATTCATTTAACCTAGATTTTTTCATTCTCATATTTAATCAATAACTTCTGAATGATATGAGGACTTTGATTATCATTTTAATATGTAATCTATGACTTTCGTATGATCTGTAGTACGTTAATTTTTAAGATTCATTTAACCTAGATTTTTTCATTCTCATATTTAATCAATAACTTCTGAATTGAATGATATTTGATGATCTGATGAATAAGAAGAGTCGTCGATCGTCTTCACTGTTCAGTCACCGATGAGTTTTCAAAATTCAAACAACTTGTTAAGAGCTTAATTTTGATATTGATTAGGTTTGTTGTTCATTACAGGTTGCTAAGCAAGGAGGAGTCAAGTGGAAGTCTATGTCCGATGCTGTAAGATCTATTCTTCTAGACACTTCATTGAACAGTTGGAGCGCATGTTTAATTTTGTGTGATAACTCTTGTCACACCCCGAAATAATCAGAGCTGGCGTGACTGGACTGGTATCTTCATTGCACAGCGGAAGCAAAAAGTTAAGTCTCTTAGAAATTTAACTCCCGCTAAGTACTCGACTCCACATGGTTCTACTATTCCAACCGTGCCTTAACTTTGAAATGCAACCTGAGAAAGAAACATGCGAAAAATCAACAAAAAGTTGAGCGAGTTCATAGTTTGTTTGTAAAAGATTTGAAATTAATCTTTTGAATAACCGGTTTGCGAAGTAATATTGAGAAAACGAATTTAACCGGTTTGCGAAGTAATATTGAGAAAACGAATTTAGAAATCATTTTCTTGTCAAGTTATATGGAAACTTCGTATTTGTAATGTTCGTATAACCGTCAATGCCCACCCTAACTTTGACTCCATTCCCGCATAATCCTATGCTCTGAATTTGTATAAATCAAGTATTTCTGTAAGTATGTATATCCCTGGTATGTGTAGCAATAAGGAAAAAGAAATCACCAATGGGTTGCAAAGCCACTGGTATGTGTGATAAGGTGCAGGAAAACTCAAACCTAGCAAATTTGTACCGGGCTTCCGACTGGAAGACATAGTCACCTCTATGGGCCGCCCCGGCCTCATGGGTGTGGGCTTGCTACACCCAAATAGATCTATCACTCATGTCCCTCGGTCCTATGACGAGGATTAATGGCCTTAAGTGTTGTGCCCACCTTTCACAGTCTAGTAGTAAACCCTCCTAAAGCTAACCATACCATGTATAAAAATGTCTGTAAGTGTCTGTAATAATTGTAACATGTATTTTACCCCAGCCTCTAAGGCTGAACCTCTAGTATAATCCCATTCGTAACATAATTTAGAAATATGAGTTTTCGTTCGTTTCAAAACTTTGTGTGTTCTTGCAAAACGTGCATGTCTTTCCACCCCGAAAACATTAATAAAAATGTAAAACCGTAAAAAGGTGGGGTTATGAACTCACCTGAATTGTCTTGTGTGAAGCTAGCTAATTACGACTTTGTGATGTCGTTTCCAAGACTTTACTCGCTAGCGTGCATTCTACAATATTCCTAACACGGAATATCTCATAAGTTTCTAAATAAACGCAGTAACTAAACTACATGTCACCGAGCTCTACCGAATCGTTAACCGAACGATTCGACTGTAAGTGTTATCGTCTTGACTTGTAATAACCAATCAATGGTTGCTTTAATCCCACTAATAGCAGGGATGAATACTAATTCTTGGAAACAATTTAGTTTCCGAGTGACTTAGAATATATATAAATATTTATATATAAATATAAATATATTTATGAAATTGTGTTAGTTGTCCCGAATGGTCGTACGTGTATGTAATCAAATATTCGTATAAAAATAATACACGTTATAAACTCATATAATGTATTCCCGTGTTTCCCGAATAGTCGTCTTATACGTTGAAAGGTTACAACCTCGTTTGTAAGTTATAAGTGTCGTCGAGAATCGAGAATGAACGTACACTTATATTGACTTTAGAAAAATGCTTGGATTTCGGATATGTTTCCTTTGGTTTTAAAATAATTTATATATTTTAACGAAAAACGGGCAGAGTTTCCTCTGTTTTTGGACGATCCCGACAATACAAGTTGTCGATATATTTTCAAAACTCAATAAACAATGTATATAAGTTTCCGTCGTGTTCAAAACTTCCATTTTGGTCGCGTATAAGTCTAACACATAATTATATATTTCGTAAGGATACGTCGGTTCGTTTTTACCTAACATATATAAAATTTATATACAAAAATCCATCGCACGATTTCAAATAATCCTTATAATTTACTCGAAAAATATTTGTCGTTATACTAGTCGGGTCGGTTTGAGCTCGGTTTCGCGCTAAATGGTATTTATATAAATAAAATAACAAAATTCGCATCGTTTAAATTTTACCGAGCCTCGTGTTGACTGAGTTGACTGCGTTGACCAGCAGTTGACTGAGTTTGACCAGCTTTGACCACGTTTGACCCGTGTTGACCAGGGTTGACCGGACCCGAAACTGAACCGAGGCACTAAAAATGACCCAAAACTGCCTCTTGACCCGCGTTGGACCTGTTGACCGCGTTGACCCGAGCCCGAGAGCGTCCCGAACTTAAATTTTTCACCCGAGACAAAAGTGTTTCGTATGGACTCTACGGGTCACTAGGAGCCCAAAAATATAATTTTCGTCGAAAACGGACGGCCGGAAACTCGCCAAAACCATGTCAGAAGTCGGAATTTCGCCGGAGAATAAAATTTCTTGAAATGTGCAGAAATGCTTCTCAGGTCCCGATCTAAGCATCTGCAAAGTCAAAAGTTCAAAACGGACTCGCCGGAATTTGACCGGAAGGTCGCCGGAGTTGCCATAGAGCTCAAACCACTAAGAATTAGCTAAAACTAACCTCACCACGCGATCCGGAACGTCGGATATAGTCGAAAAAGTGTACTCTTGGCCGGAAAACGGCAGCCGGAAAGTCGCCGGAAAAATCTTCGGTCGCCGGAACCCCGCCGGAAAAGTCGCCGGTTGCCGGAAGTCGGCCGGAATTCTCGCCGGACTTGTTTCTAGAGAGAGAGAGTTGAGAGGATGTGAGGGTTAGAGAGAGAAAGGTTAGATGAAAATGAGAGATTTTAGGGGTAAAACCCTTTATATAGGGAGGGTTTTGTGGGCTTGGGCACATGGCCCACAAGCCTGTTTCTAGCATTTTGAATCGTCCGATCTCGTTTCTAAAGCCCGTTTTGCACCCGAACGTCGTGTAATGTCGTACAATGTCATTTTAGGATCAAGGATATGTAAAATAGCGTCGGAAGTTGACGGTTGACGCGTTCTTTCGTCGGTGCGTTAAAATCGCGAAATTTGCTCAAGAGGTCGTTTCTAATCCGTTTTTCGATCCGATTTCGACTGTAGGTACTAAAATTTCATTACGGAGCTAAATATAGCGTAAAATGTAAGTTCTAAAGGTGACAGGCGCCTCCGTCACTTCCGTTTCGTTGCCTATGCGTTTCCTGCTATCGCGTTTTTAGTTCACGTTTGCGTTTGTGTCGCACGGAAACCCAATAAATTCATAAAATTAAATTTATAAAATATTCGTAGAAAATCCGTATTTGTCGGCGTTGTCAGTATTTTGCACGATATCAGTTCGTTGTTTCAGATTCCACGCGAATCTTCATACGTGTACTGTAAAGTCGGATAAACGTCCATGGGCACTCCAAAGGCCTAATTAAGTTAATTTGTGATGTAAACACTATTTATTATCGCGTTAATAACCTGTTAATCACGTAATTAAGAGCCGTAAATCAACGGTTGTCACAACTCTGTGCGTAGGAGAAAGCACCTTATGTGGCAATGGCAGCAACGAAGAAAGCGGAGTACGGAATTGCTGTGAAACAGCACAATGATGATCTCGTAATAATTCTTATTTCTTAAAATTTCAACAAATTTTTTTATGAATTATCTTATCTCACACTTTCTCAACCGTATCGGTTATGTGATCTGTCAACTGTTAGAATGAAAAGGAGAAGTCGGCATCTACTTCAGAGATTAGCGATGATGAAGCTACCTCTTAGGTAGTGTTCTAATCGAACCGATCGATACAATTCCAAAGTTAACTTAAGTTATCATTATATTTTATGGTCATAGTCATGAGTTCTGATTGTGTTTGCAGATTGATGATGGAGCTCTTTACAAATTGAAGGAGGTGTTATGGTAGCAGTATTATAGTAGTAGTAGTAGATATTATGGTTGCATATTATAGTAGAATAAAGCCTGATGTTGCTTATGATGTTATGACATGATCCATTAGACATTTTCATTTTAAACAACTATATCAACTTACCAAGATATATATACGAAATTACAAAAAAAATGTTATAGTGTTCTTAAATTGGAGGAACTTATTTGAAAGGTGAAACTTGTGATGTGATATTTCAGTAATATAATGTTTCAAATTCCAACATATTTGATCCCATCCTTTATGAGAAAGCATACATTTTGTTGGATTTTATTCTAAAACCAAACTTATATGAATGAATATTAAATTAAGAAAGCCACTTCTTTTTAATTGTTTTTATAGTTTCTATATAAAAATAGTTTAGATTTCATCACTGGTATGGGCATTAACAAAAATGATATGGTGTTAAATAGTGTTTTCATATCTTTATAAACAAACCGATTGTACTACATTACACATAATATTGTTGACGAAAGTACTAGTACCATTCGGATTTCTTTATCTATAATCAATAACAATTAATAACTACAAATATTCAATTGTTTGTCTATTGTATCATCGTAAGTTTCAACTTGCAAATGTCAATAAATGACTAGTGTTTCTTGTTACATTCATACCTTTATCGTTTGATTGATTTCAAGTAAATGATTTGAATGCTATTGGTTCTGAATTCGTCATTTGGTTTATACTAACTGTATTTTTTTTTAATCTTTTTGTTTCTAATTCAAGTGTTTGCTAAGTGGAACTCTAATATTTAAACCCTAATTCCTAAATTCGTAAATCTTAAATGGCTAAATTTGGTCATGTTATGCATTTGATGTACTGCGTGTGATCCCTCAACTCCATGTTTGGCTTAGCTTTTTGAAACAACTTAAAAAAAAAAAAATTATCGCCCTTTGTGAAAAATCCAATAAGTTAAAATAATGTTTGGACAAGTGAAAACGACTTTTTGAAACAACATTTTGTATAAGGTGCATAAGTCATTTTGAAAAGCTAGGAAACCTTGGCTTTTTAAAACTCCTTTTTAACTTTTCATGAAATATTACCTTGTCTCATCTCATAAGATCGTGGGGTATGGTGGGTGGGGGTTTGGGGCATGGGTTGACACGTAGACTTCGAGGGGCACCGCTGGTCAGTTGCATGTTGGGTCACTCCGTCATAAAAAATCGATTTTAAATAACCTAATATATAATAATAGGACCCACACGTCTTACACGTTGAAAATTCGGTTGTTTTCAGTTCAGTTATTACGGTGCAAACACGTTAAAATATAGATGAGCTCGGTACCGGTAACGGCACCGAAATTACCGATCCGGAAAATCTTGAAATTAGGTACCGGCACTGAAAATACTCGGTACAATACGGTATGGTATTTGAAGGGTAAGATCAATAAATACAGGTATAGTGCTAGACCGGTGTCGACCTGAAAGTAACGATTCTGAAAACGCCAAAAGGCGGATACCAAATTAGCATCGAAAATGATTTGGTATAGTAAATTTGGTACTGATACGATACCAGTTTGATTACAGGATTTGGATTTGATACGATTTGCTCATCAATAATCTAAATATCCAAGTTAATTTTAGATGCTACAATTCATTCATTAAAAAAAAAGACAAAAAAAGAAAGCAAAATAAGTTGTTGTGTGTATAAAACCTCATTCAAACGAAATACAGTTTACTTACTGTGTGTATGAAAAATAATCTAAACGGTGCTATTACTTGCATTGCTACATGATTTGATGAGCTCGGTACCAACCGGTACCGAAAATACCATTACCGAAATCCCCAAAAGTGGGTACAGGTACCGAATATACATGGTACAGTACGGTTCGGTACCGGTCGGGACTGGTACGACACCGAGATTTGAGGGTAAAAACCGGTGAATGCCGGTGACGAACAGGTACCGAAAACACACCCGGTTTAATAAATTTAATACTGGTACCCGATACCATTTGCTCATCACTTAGTAATGTTACTATTCAATTCTATGTTTAATTTAATATGTTATTATATGTTACTGATGAGCTCGGTACCAACCGGTACTGAAAATACCGTTACCGAAATCTCTAAAAGTAGGCACAGGTACCGAATATACCTGGTACGGTACGGTTCGGTACCGGTCGGTACTGGTACGACACCGATAGTTGAGGGTAAAAACCGGTGTATATCGGTGCCGACCCGGTATTGAAAACACACCCGGTTTAATAAATTTAAAACCAGTACCAATACTTGATACCATTTGCTCTTCACTTAGTAATGGTACTATTCAATTCTATGTTTAATGTTTAATGTTTAATTTAATATGTTATTGGATTGTACTGTTCATTTACTTGTAATTTTAATATATAGGGTAATTAGAATAATGGGTATTGCAGTTTACTAGTTGATGCCTCGTCCGCATTGCGGGGTGATGGCCGAATAATTCTCAATCAATTAAAAAAACATTACTATAATTTTGCTAGGAAAAAACTAAAACGATGATAAGACCGTAATTTTCGGCCCAAGGCGAAACTGTAATTTTTCAAGACTTATGAGCAAGTGTTAGACAGCTCCTTAACACGAAAAAAATTAAATGGAGTCAGCCAATAAAAACAAAAAGCTTTTATAGTTTTACTAAAACAACTAAAACGATGGGAAAAACGTAATAGAAATCATAATTTTAATTCAGGGATAAAATCGTAAATTAAATGGACCAATGGGGGAGTGCCAGACAACTGCCGGCATAACTGTAATTTTACAATGGGGGCAAAATTATAATTTAACCTGGAAAACAAACAAAAACGATGGAGAAAATGTAAATTTAAGTTCAGGGCAAAATCGTAACTTGGCTATGAGGAAAAAAAACTAATGGCAAAACTGTAAATTTAAACGGGGCAAAATCATAATTTTGAACCGAGAGGGAAATTGAAATTTTTAGCTGGGAGCAAAAGCGTGAATTTATTTTTAAGTGGGGGTAAAAACATAATTTTGAACCGATGGCAAAATCGTAATTTTGAGGAAAAAAAACTAATGGCAAAAGTGTAAATTTAAACGGGGGAAAATCGTAATTTTGAACCGAAGGCAAAATTGAAATTTTTAGCTGGGAGCAATAGCGTGAATTTATTTTTAAGTTGGGGTAAAAACATAATTTTGAAGTGATGGAAAAATCATAATTTCAAAGCGGAATAAAATCGTAAATTTGTTGAGCCAATAGAGCAGTGCTGCCAAGTGGGGCTACCTCACTTTGTAGAGGCTCTTGCCTCTTAGTTTTTCTGTAGTGGGTCGGTATGCCCTGCTATAGCGCCCAAAACGCCCAAGAACACCGCCACAAGGGGCGGTATGAAGGAAAAATTGAGGGGGGGGGGGGAGACCTGTATAACGGCGGTATGGGGGGAGGTTTCAAACTTTGGACCAAAAAAAATTAGCTAGTGTTTTTATAATTAATTAATAAAAACAAAAATTAATAATTAGGTATTGATGGGTAGGGGCTTTATGACTACGAGCTCTAGTGATATAACGCCCCATAAAGCCCCTGTGTGACGTGGCACGACATGTGTCGCATAACGCCCCATAAACTTTCCTCTTATTAATGCATCAAAATGTAGGGGTGAGCAATAATCGAACCGTTAACTAAAACCAAACCAAAAACTGATAAACCTGAACTGAAATTAACCGAAAATTGGTTATCAGATATTTTTTGTACCGTCAGTTAACCGAAATTAACCAGACCGAATCATTTAAATCTTCATATCTTTCTAGCTTTTATACTATCATTTCTTCTTTTATACTTCCATTTCATGTGTCTATACCTTCATTTTATTTATCTATACATCAAATTCATGTATTTATATATCTATTTCATGTATTTATATATCTATTTCATGTATTTTTACATCCATTACATGTATTTCTAAACAGAAATTTTAGCCAATGTTTGGTTTGGTTATCAACCAAACCAAAAACCGACAATAACTGAACTGAACCGTGCACACCCCTAATCAAATGTTTCTTGATATGGATATGTTGACACAACACAAAAATACTGCATGAACCTAAAATGGAATTGTTGGGTTTGGGTTTACTCTAAATGTGTTTGGGTTCATTTTGACAATTTGGGCCGAATCTGTGAACATATATAGAAATATGATAATTTGTATGTGTTGTGTTACAGATCATCATAATGATCAATAAGTAGAAATAGTTATACATACATATTAGGAAAAATTACACTTTTCGTCATTTATGTTTGTAGCTAGTTGCAATGGATGACCTTTACCTTTAATAATTACAGTCACAGACCTTTATTTTGAAAACCTGTTACATCTTTCGTCCTTTACCCAAAACCCAGTTAAAAAATTTGGTTAAGTTACATCACGTGCAGAGCACGTGAGGGCATTTATGTCCATTCAAAACCCCAACTACCCACCATTTAAAAGCCCCCATTTCTCCCCCAAATCCATGTCCATTGGGGTGTTTGAATGGACATAAATGCCCTCACGTGCTCTGCACGTGATGTAACTTAACCTGATTTTTTAACTGGGTTTGGGGTAAAGGACGAAAGATGTAACAGGTTTTCAAAATAAAGGACTGTAGCTGTATTTATTAAAGGTAAAGGTCATCCATTGCAACTAGCTACAAACATAAAGGATGAAAAGTGTAATTTACCCTACATATTATATAATAATTAAATAAATAGTTATTGGATTTTATCACCCCTAACTATTGGCTATTGCCCGCTGTCACCCCCAACTACCACTTTGACCCGCTACTCTCAACTTAACACTTAGTGTGTTCTGTCACCAAGTCGTTAACTGATCACTAACTTTTTATCCTCTTACTAAGCTTTTGGGGTGTCCTAAAATCCCTATGACACCCCCAAAAGTATAGTAATAGGGTCAAAAGTTAGTGATCAGTTAATGACTTGGTGACACTAAGTGTTAAGTTGGGGGTGACGAGCGTCAAAGTGATATTTGGGGTGGCAGTGGCCAATAATCAATAGTTAGGGGTGATAAAATCTAATAACCCTTAAATAAATAACAAACAAGCGAAGCTTTAGTTTGAAATTTACTCAGGAGACAAACTCGTGCTTTACACATACATAAAACAAGTTGAGCTCGAGCTCTATTGTGTTAAACGACCCGGCTTGTTTACCTAAACTGATTGTGTGTGTTAGTTTTAAAGTTAAAAAAAGAAACAAGCATCACGTTTTAACGGTTAAACCTAATTATTTTATATAATATGTTATTTTTGTTGGGAATTTGAGTGTATTAACATACACTGAAATAAAATAAAATAAGATTTTTTTGTTATACGGTCATGTTTGTGTCAACCCATAAAAACTCTATAAAAACTCTTATTGTATTTAGATTCATGTGTCTGATTCATTTGATATTATGTTTTCGTATTCGTGTAGGATTTAACTTGCCTAACCTATGAACAAGACCACCTTTGTGGCTCCGTTCGTCCCGTAACCATTATATAAGACATAATATAGGTTAAGGACTTAAGGCGTTAAGTCTCATTTTTTAGGAAGTGATTGGGCCATACCTTAATGAACCAATAATTTATATTTGGGCGGTGGGTATGAGCCCAATGAACATATGTAGCCCAATTAAGTCTCACTTTTTAGAAAGTGTTAGGGATGAAGAAAGCAAAAACTATAATAATGATAAATTGCCCATAAAAATTAAAGCATTTAACATGAATTATTATGAGTTAAGTCGTTAAGACCTCGAACTCATGTCTCCAAATATCATGTAAACAATGAAACAAACAATAACCTGATTACACACTTTCAAACCTAAATTTGATCCTCTTCAACTCTCTGAATGAATGCGGTAAAAATTAAAAATAATAATCAAAACATGTACCGTTTAGAATTTAAAAGAAAAAAAAGAGAGAGAATACCGTTGTCGGTTGAATTGCCCAAGGATTTCTTGCGATCGCTGGATAAAAGAAGCAATGCAAGAAAATGAATATGTTAAATAAGTTTGGGTGCCTAGAATAGTACCACAACCCTTCATCAAGATTGGGCACCATAGCCTTTCCTTCCTCTTTTAACTTCTCATTCTTGCTAACAAATGTGTGAAGTTGGGTGTCCGCGAAATAGGCGTAGACGATGCCACAAACGCACACAACTAATGCGATTACGTCCCATATGTTTAGTGGCTTGTTTACTGAGTGAACGATGTACAAGGGTAGACATACACCAAATAGAAATACCTGGTTTACAAAATTGTAAATTGTTTACTAGATTTACCAAAGAGAAGTGATTAAATCCGCAATAATAAGATTCTACATGTATTTTTTTTTAAATAAGGGTGACACCAACATAACATGAAATTTGTAGGTTACGGCTTATGTCTTCTTGTTTTGGTTGGGAAGATCCTGTCGTGGGGTTGGGCATGTCACGTTTGTTCCTTTTCTTGTATTTATGCTAGATTTAGCTGCCTTTTTGCTTCTTTTTGTTAATTTGAGCTTATTTAATCCTGAAAATACAAAAGGAAGACAAAAGCACACTTTTTCCAACATTAGTACTAAAAAAGGGTTAGTTTTATGCCACAATTGATGTAATTTATATGTTGCATTTTGCACACATCAGTTAATAATAAAAATCATACATATTTTTGTTATGAAATTGAATTATTTCTTTTTTGGTAGAGAATTGTAATATTTATAAAGTCTCCAAAAAATACAAAGCATTATAAAATTCACCCCCCCCCCTTAAAATTTATTTTTTTGTGTATTTTATAGGCAAAAACCCCGATCGCACCCTTCAACTCTGTCTCCACACCCTCAGCATGAACTTCATCCCTTCCAGAACCAGCAGCAACATTCTTAACCACTCTCTCCGTCTTGTCAACCTCAACATCATCCTCCTTACCCTTACCCTTCCCCTTCGGGTCAGGATGGGTAGGAGATAAATCAAGAGGCTTTGAAGGAATAGACGTGGGTGGAGTAATTTTGGAAACGTCAATCTTAGACCTAGAACGGGCAGATTTAGAAGATGCTGCAACAAAACACAAGTAGTCATACTCAAAAGATAAAGAAAGATAGATGAAGCTAAAAATAGATAAAATGAAAGAGATCATACATCGTGGAGCAGAGGAAGATTTGAATATCTTCTCCAGACGATTGCAAGTCTTCTTGCTAAACACACCCAAGTCAATCTTCGACTCTGAGGGTGCAGCAGTTGATCCTTCATGAATTTTGATTTTTTATCAGATAATGCAGCAGCAACTTGCGCATCAAGTTCGCGCTTCTTATCCTCAAGAATTTTTCTTTTCTTCATCAACTCCGTTAAAGTAGCATCATCATCCGGGTCACGGGCTGAACGTTTGACTCCTGCGTCTAAACCAGATAGTGTGTCAGAAACGACAACGTAATCCAAGAAAGAGGACTTGGAAGAACGCTTACGAGGTGTTTCAGCAACAGGCTCCTCAGCTGTTTTTCCCTCAGCCCTCTCATCTTTCTTCTTCTTCCTTGTCTCTGCTTGCTCAGCAACACCATCTTGTGGATCCACAATTGGAGTAGGTACAGCCTCGCCGGCAGGCACTTCAGTGGGTTCACTCGAAAGGAGAATAGGCTCATCTCGAGTAGGATTAACATCAAAATCAGTTTCATCTCCAGTATCATCACCTAATATTTAAGTATATATGTATGCGTGTATATATGTGTGTAATTTATATTTATGTATATACATGTTTATATATGTATGTGTATATGTATATATACACTAATTAAAAATAATAATTCAAGCCGAAACAAGCCGAGTGGACCATTGCTCACGCTTGGAGGTTTAAATGTTAGAGAAACAATCATTAGATCACTTCCGTTCCATGTCATGTGGCATCTGTTCATGTGGCAGTGATAATATTATTTGTAGTTATCGACCTCTTATTCAATCCATTAATAATTCGTTATCTTATATGGGATATGTAACAGGAAAAGCCTCTATTATTTACGTCAACTCTTATTACAGATTTAAAACCATTGTAGCATTTTCATCATAGCAAGAGAAAAAGAAAAGACAGTATGGACATTGTTCATCGTACATTTTGATTTGGCACTTATTATAAAAATCAATATACGTTAACTCTTATTTAAAAGCAAGCCATTATATAAACATGTATGGATTAAAAGTACATGTAAAGTCATTAGATCTTAGCATATAGTGTTAATAATAAAAATGATACATATTTTTATTATCAAATTGAATTATTTCTTTTTTGGTAGAGAACTGAAATATTTTTAAAGTCTCCAAAAAAGACAAAGCATTATAAAATTCATTTTATACAAAATGAACTATTGTGATTAGTGAACACAATGATAAACAAATACTTCACTCACAAATCAATTAACACGAAAAGGAGATTTAAAGAAAATAAAAATAATAGACAAATAATAATCTACGTGTTTGACAGTGACGTGCAACAATTCTTTCCCGCCAAAAAACTCAAAACTCCCCCTTATATATCAGTCACCTCTCACAATTCTTACACACATCTATCAGATCTCAGTCTCACAACTTGAAGAAAAAATGAGAGGACCTCAGATCACTGCTACTATTGTACAGAGGATCTTGTACTCGAGGTAATTTTTGCTTTTCTTTTCGGTTTCCTTTTATAATCTATGAGTTGTCACTGATTGTTGATCTAACTTGTTAATATAACCGTTTAATTTATTATCTGTTGTTACGATTGCGAGCAATTTTCTTCAATTTCGTTAACATTTTCTCCTGAAAATTTCTCTGCAAACGGATAGATATTTTGTTTATCGATCTCTGTTTTCAATCGTGTTTTGAGGATGTTTACGTCTGATTGATGCGTTGTTTGATTATTTATGTGCACACGGATAGATTTATTGTTGATCGATCTCTGTTTAAAGATGTTTACGTCTGATCGATGCACTGTTTGATTATTCCTTCGCAAACGGATAGACATGTTGTTGATCGATCTCTGTTTTAAATCATGTTTTGAGGATGTTTACGTCTGATTGATGCATTGTTTGATTATTTCGTGTTGTTAAGCGCAACGAAGAAGATGAAGAGTACAACAAAGAAGGAGAAAGCCTCTAGTAAGGATTCCGGTGCTCCAAAACGTCCTCCGTGTGCTTTCTTCGTCTTCATGTAAGTACGACTTGTTTCAAACTTCCAGATCTGAACAGATCTATTGATTAGTTTGTTGTTTTACGATAACTTGTGGTGCGTTTTCTCATATCACAGGGAGCAGTTCAGGAAGGATTACAAGGAGAATTTTCCGGACAACAAATCAGTCACTGTAGTACGTTTTTTAGATTCATTTAACCTAGATTTTTTCATTCTCATATTTAATCAATAACTTCTGAATGATATGAGGATTTTGATCATCATTTTGATATGTAATCTATGACTTTCGTATGATCTGTAGTACGTTAATTTTTAAGATTCATTTAACCTAGATTTTTTCATTCTCATATTTAATCAATAACTTCTGAATTGAATGATATTTGATGATCTGATGAATAAGAAGAGTCGTCGATCGTCTTCACTGTTCAGTCACCGATGAGTTTTCAAAATTCAAACAACTTGTTAAGAGCTTAATTTTGATATTGATTAGGTTTGTTGTTCATTACAGGTTGCTAAGCAAGGAAGAGTCAAGTGGAAGTCTATGTCCGATGCTGTAAGATCTATTCTTCTAGACACTTCATTGAACAGTTGGAGCGCATGTTTAATTTTGTGTGATAACTCTGTGCGTAGGAGAAAACTCCTTATGTGGCAATGGCAGCAACGAAGAAAGGGGAGTACGGAATTGCTGTGAAACAGCACAATGATGATCTCGTAATAATTCTTATTTCTTAAAATTTCAACAAATTGTTTTATGAATTATCTTATCTCACACTTTCTCAACCGTATCGGTTATGTGATCTGTCAACTGTTATAATGAAAAGGAGAAGTCGGCATCTACTTCAGAGATTAGCGATGATGAAGCTACCTCTTAGGTAGTGTTCTAATCGAACCGATCGATACAATTCCAAAGTTAACTTTAGTTATCATTAATGGAATTTAATAATCCCAACTTTCACCAGTTGGCCGGCAACGGACCCAACTTTAAAAATAGCCACTGGCGGTCCCAACTTTTGACATTTTGTAAAACATTGGACCCTGTGTATTAGAAACCGACTATTTTACCCTAAAATTATTAATAATTTTATGTTTACTGGTTTTACATGATCCGACTCGACCCGACAGCTATCTCTTATAGATAATTTTAGGGTAAAATAGTCGGTTTCTAATACACAGGGTCCAATGTTTTACAAAATGTCAAAAGTTGGGACCGCCAGTGGCTATTTTTAAAGTTGGGTCCGTTGCCGGCCAACTGGTGAAAGTTGGGATTATTAAATTCCATTATTCCTTATATTTTATGGTCATAGTCATGAGTTATGAGTTCTGATTGTGTTTGCAGATTGATGATGGAGCTCTTTACAAATTGAAGGTGGTGTTATGGTAGCAGTATTATAGTAGTAGTAGTAGATATTATGGTTGCATATTATAGTAGAATAAAGCCTGATGTTGCTTATGATGTTATGACATGATCCATTAGACATTTTCATTTTAAACAACTATATCAACTTACCAAGATATATATACGAAATTACAAAAAAATGTTATAGTGTTCTTAAATTGGAGGAACTTATTTGAAAGGTGAAACTTGTGATGTGATATTTCAGTAATATAATGTTTCAAATTCCAACATATTTGATCCCATCCTTTATGAGAAAGCATACCTTTTGTTGGATTTTATTCTAAAACCAAACTTATATGAATGAATATTAAATTAAGAAAGCCACTTCTTTTTAATTGTTTTTATAGTTTCTATATAAAAATAGTTTAGATTTCATCACTGGTATGGGCATTAACAAAAATGATATGGTGTTAAATAGTGTTTTCATATCTTTATAAACAAACCGATTGTACTACATTACACATAATATTGTTGACGAAAGTACTAGTACCATTCGGATTTCTTTATCTATAATCAATAACAATTAATAACTACAAATATTCAATTGTTTGTCTATTGTATCATCGTAAGTTTCAACTTGCAAATGTCAATAAATGACTAGTGTTTCTTGTTACATTCATACCTTTATCGTTTGATTGATTTCAAGTAAATGATTTGAATGCTATTGGTTCTGAATTCGTCATTTGGTTTATACTAACTGTATTTTTTTTTAATCTTTTTGTTTCTAATTCAAGTGTTTGCTAAGTGGAACTGTAGGATCGTTTTGCGACCCGAACGAGTCGTTCAGAAGAGATTTATCAGTTTCAGAGGCGGAAACTAAGAAACTGAAGTCGAAACAGCTTACGTATCACTTTAACACTGATTATATTGATATACTATCGTTTACAATCAGTCTTCACACCGGCAGCACCTCGGTATGGAATTTCAGAACTATTACAAATGAATAAACATCACCCCTATATATAATACACATGATTTCGCTTGAAGCCTTTCAAGCGAAACCTTCTAGCATCTTTGAAGCGAAATTCTCACATGTGATTTGTCTTGTCTTGAAGCGAAATCCTAATCAACTCACATTCTGTTTTCATGCAAGCATGCCATTTCACGTGAAGTTGTAGTATGATGTCACTAGTGATGTCATGTGATGATGTCACTAGTGATGTCATGCTTGATCAGATCAGTAACGAAAACCCGAGACTCGACATAAGACGAAGACGACAGATGAATGCACCAACAGACTCCCCCTCAGATGTTGACGAGTCTTAAATGTCGAGTATTCTCAATCTTCAGTCTTTATCGGTCTTTTTCTTTCTTAGCATATACCAGGATCTTCTCTTTGGCTCTAACCTCGTCAGACTCCCCCTCTCATCATGATGGGATCGCCGTCTGGAATTAGCTATCACCTTGAGATCAATCCCTGGTTTTATCTCTTGCTCAGCTCAACTCCTGTACAAATTTTCTCACCACCACATAAGTTTTTACTTAAAACAATAAGAAAAACTTACTAGAAATAGTTATATCAAGTTCAAATTAATGACCCGGATTAACTAATCAAACTTTTCTTTCTTAAAATCAGTTTCTTTTTTAAACACACGCTCCCAAACCAGTTCATCCTGTTCAGCACTTGGAATTTTGAATATCAGTTCTCCAACATCAGTTGTCGAAAATCTTTTTGAATTTTTTTCAAAAAATGAAACACAAATGCAATAACAGAAATTAAATGCAGAAATGAAATATGTACAAACACTATTTTTGTGACTTCGTGCAAAAGGATCATATCAGTTTATGAGACAAATCATCAACACCGTTAAGCTTCACTTCATTTTAAGCTCTAAACGATTCACTTAGATTGACGATATTGTTGTCCACTTAAGCTCAATCTAAAAACTTTCAATCTGCTTACTGATACTTTAATGTATATTTAGATAGCACTAAATTCTTATGGACCCCACAATCTCAGCATATCCCCTCATCATGCAATACACTGACTCAAGTAATGCCTTTAAACTTTATCAACTGTGATTTGTGCGAAAATAAAGCAGAATGTTTAAACATTAACAATCAGGTCGATACTTCCGTATACGCAGAGAAAGTCCAATGTTTAAACAAAATAAGAAAAATAAAACAAGTTGAAGTTGTTTAGGCTTTAACCACCAGGTCGATACTCCCGTATACGCAGAGGTGATCCAAAGCTTAAACGAAACACCAAAGAAAATAAAGCAGAACGTTTAGGCAACAACATCCAGGTCGATACTCACGTATACGCAGAGGATGTCCGATGCTTAAACAAAATAAAGAAATAAAACAAGTTTAAATCTTTGCAAAATGAAATGCACAATCACAGCGACTTTTCAGCAAAGTTGTGAAAGTTCACAAACTTAACCAGTTTTATGTCTTTCGACAATCAGCGATTACTGAGTAGGCACACAGTCAAGAAGGACAAAACCAAGTACTAAACTTTCAACCGTGTTTCCCACTAGAACTAGGCTTTTTCATTTAAGTTTGTATCGTTATCGCAAATCTACTAGTCTAGCTGAGCCTATCGTCACATCTTTAGTGAGACCGTTTATCACTTTTTAACTTTCCATTTCTTTAGCATGCTGTGATAGTCCACTGATTTTCTATCATTTCCTCTTGTTTCAGCAAAACTCATTTTGATTTTTCAATTTTTTTGGCATTTTCAAATTTTCAAATGTTTTTGGATTTTCTAAAATTCTTACCCCCCCCTAAAATGCAAACACATTTTAGGAAATTTGAAAATAAACTGTACAAAAACTTGACAACATGATGAGAATCACTTCAATTCTCCATCCACCTGGCATAAACAATCAGAACTCCCCCTCACAACAAAACATTTTCCCATTATGATTTCAAAACACTTAAGTTTGTTTTAATCAAATGGTTTTTCAGGAAAATAAGTTTTGTGTGTCATTTCACAAATTCGGGGATCTTTCATCACTTTGTTTTCTTTCAACCACTTGTAAAAACTAACATTTGTAAGATTAATCCACAAACATCACTTGTAGAAAATCAAGTACAACTTAATGTCCCTGATTTACCACTTGTAAGTCGAAATATCACATTTGTGAATTTCTCAAGAAATGTGCCGATTCATGTTCCACTCTTACCAACCTGGGAACTCCGGCAAGTCAGGTTTTTCATTTAAACAATTTCACCCAAGCCTGACTGTCCTTGGGTGATTTTGAATTCTTGTTCAACAATGGTGGAAAATTTTCATCATCCATTGTTAAACCTGAATTCTCAGATTTTACCTCAACCAATGGCTCCTCTGGTTTTGACGAACCAGAATCATTGCCTGCACATGGCTTGTCTGACTTTGACCTGTCAGATTCATCGCCTGAAGGTGGCTTGTCTGACTTTGATACGTCAGATTCATCGCCGACCATTTTCTTCTTCTTATCTTCTTTCGTCCTCAGATTTGTATCCAATGAATTCGTGTTGCTTGACTTTGCCATCGAGGAAGTTGATTCATCAGAACTCTTATTTTTACCAACAGATGAACCCGAGGACAAGATCTTCTCTAGATACTCTCTAGCCTTCTTTCTCTTCTTCCTCAGTCTGTCTTTCTGCCCCTGAGAAAGTTTCACTTTCGTTTCTTGAACTTTAGGTTCTTGAACCTTCTGTTCTTTGGGCTTGACATTGACTGATTTCTTTGCCATTTTCTGAGAATTAACCCTCAATCTTTCATTTGATCTCCTTGGGCAATCTCTGGCAATGTGACCTTTGATATGGCAGTTATAGCATCTCCTCGTCTCATAACTCCAACTCTGGCAGTTAACAGCAATGTGTCCTTGATAACCGCATTGGTAACACACTCTGTTATCGTACCAATCACCATTTTCAGCCCAAACATTCAAATCATAGCACTGTTTGGCTTGGTGATATCCATCTCTCCTCTTGTATGCTGGATTTGACTTTTGAGCACTGTGGTCCAACCTGCACCACTTATTACCAACAATTTTAGAGTTTTCAATTTTTACTTTTTGTAATTTTTCATTACGATTGGATGATCGATCTGATGAGCTTTTATTATCTTTTTGAACATTTTTCTCATTTCTAATTTTTTGTTTCTGTTCCACTTTCTTCTTCAAAGGTTTTTGCTTAGAGCATTCTCCCTTTTCAGTCGATTTCAGAACAGTTTCTTGAAATTTTTCTTTTAATTTCAAAAACAATTTTTGTTTTTCAATTTTATTTTCATCATCGGATTTCTCATCACAATCTTCAACTTTGACATTGTCAAAGTTTGTGACATCGTCACTTATTCGAACTGAATTTAAAGGTTTTGGACAAGGAATAGTTGAAGTATTCACAAACACCTTCAACTTTTGTTCCCATTCCTTGATTTTACCTTCTAACTCTTTGATTTTCTTTTGAGCACATTCTTCCTCTTTTTCAAGTCGAATAATCTTTTCAAGATGAGAATTGATTTCAATTTGTTTTTCAAGATTGTTTTTACCAAACATATCTCTCTCATCTTTTAAAATTTTTATTTGACTTTGAATATCTTTTTCAATTTTTACTTTTTCATTTCCAAAACTTTTAATTTTTTCTTCAAAAACTTTTGCTTTTTCTTTCAATTTCTGATTTTCCAATGTCAAACTGTTCAAGTTACTTAACAGTTTGTCATTTTCAGAGTTCAGATTTACACAGGTTTCATTCAAAACAAGAATCTGTTTATCATCAGCTTGCTTCTTATCATTCAGCTCTTTGACTTCCAAAGTCAAACTTTCCGCATCTTTCACGAGTTTGTCATTTTCCGTCTTTAAGCTGTCACATGTAAAACACACTGATGCAGAATTCGAAGATTCATTCTTCACTGATTCTTCAATCTTTGAATCTTGATCTTTTTCCATCTTGTATGTTCCTGCACCAAAAAGTTTAACAAAATTAAAAGGATTCATACTTTCATCAATATAACATTTCCTTTTAATATCATATTTCAGATTCCTCTTTGTTGCAAGACATATTCGAACTCTTTTATCAATTTCTGTAATCACATCCAATTCTAAATCTTGTAAATTCTTTCCTATCTCATTCAAAAACTCCCTTCTTTTCTTTTCTTCCTTACGACACTCTGCAAGAACCTCATTAAAGAACTGATGTGGATTAAGCTCTTGGAAAAAATCTTTTCCTTTTAGCTCAACCATGAATTCATCCCATTTTGCAGGTAATGCAGTTGTCAATTTCAATATATGTTCATCAGTTGACATTTTAATACCCGTTCTCCACAAATTGTCCGTTAGAACTTTAAATCGTGCTTCCATCTCATTTAATGTTTCATCCTTTTGACATATGAAAAATTCAAAACTTTTAATCCAAATGTCCGTACTCACATTCCTATAATTGGTATCCACAGTTCTCATATACCAATTATTCAGGTTTTCAAGTGTATTATTTTCTTGTTCATCAAAAATCATTTCTGTCATCGTTCGAAAACACTCGACAAATCTGTAGTGACGATCAAATGAGTGAATCTAATCAGTGTCCGAATAAGCTAACCTATTCAACGTCCGAATAAGCTGACCTACTCAATGTCCGAATAAGCTAACCTACTTAACGTCCGAATAAGCTGACCTAATCAATGTCCGAATAAGCTGACCAGAATTTGTCCGTAAAAGCTGACCAGAATTTGTCCGTAAAAGCTGACCAGAATTTGTCCGTAAAAGCTGA
The DNA here is from genome assembly GCA_030545235.1 of Helianthus tuberosus. NCBI lineage: Eukaryota > Viridiplantae > Streptophyta > Magnoliopsida > Asterales > Asteraceae > Helianthus > Helianthus tuberosus. The sequence goes on along the minus strand of CM060435.1, from coordinate 38,504,329 downwards.
CCAGAATTTGTCCGTAAAAGCGGACCAGACTTGTCACAAAAGCGGACCAGACTTGTCACTTAAAGCGGACCAGACTTGTCACTTAAAGCGGACCAGACTTGTTCGTTCGAGCGAACCAGACTTGTTCGTTCGAGCGGACCAGACTTGTTCGTTCGAGCGGTCCAGACTTGTTCGAATAAGCGGACCTCAATTTTTACAGCGAATTCGAGCAAAAAAACTTAGATTTCTCCTAAACGATTAGGAATTTGGATCTGAAACTTTCCAGGATTTATCTTGATACTATTGCGCACAAACTGTTCAAATTTGAGCGAATTCCGACCATGAAATCTTTCTGAATCGAGAAAAGAAGGTGTAGAAATCAGAATTTTCGAGCGAAAATCGAGCTAAACAGTAAGAACTCTTCTTCCTGAGCTCTGATACCACTTGTAGGAACGTTTTGACGACCTGACGAGTTAATCAGAAGAGTACTTAGACTAGATCAGAGGCGGAATTCATTGATATAGTCTTCGTTCAGCTTGATTTCACTAATTAACGTCTCCTTTATTAATATGCTAACAATTTACAAGATCCGGAGACAAAATGGCAGGGCTTCGCTGTTACACCTTCAAAAACACACACACACCGAACTTCTCTGGATCGCTCATATGGTCCCCTATATATAGACTTTCTGGTTCGCTTTTATGGACATGTCCGTAAAAGCGGACCAGACATAATATGTCCGTATAAGCGGACCTCACAAGTGACATAAAAGCTGACCAGACTATTACCTTATGAGCGGACCAGACTATTGACACATAAGCGGACCACAATATACAATGACATAAACGCGGACCTAACTATACTTATGTGTTTCTTGATTTCCAATCACTCTACAAACAGCCCTAGCCTAAGACTCGAACTAAGATGTAGTCGACATACAACTGCACCAACAGGAACTCTAATATTTAAACCCTAATTCCTAAATTCGTAAATCTTAAATGGCTAAATTTGGTCATGTTATGCATTTGATGTACTGCGTGTGATCCCTCAACTCCATGTTTGGCTTAGCTTTTTGAAACAACTTCTTGACTTATCGCCCTTTTTGAAAAATCCAATAAGTTAAAATAATGTTTGGACAAGTGAAAACGACTTTTTGAAACAACATTTTGTATAAGGTGCATAAGTCATTTTGAAAAGCTAGGAAACCTTGGCTTTTTAAAACTCCTTTTTAACTTTTCATGAAATATTACCTTGTCTCATCTCATAAGACCGTGGGGTATGGTGGGGCGGGGGTTTGGGGCATGGGTTGACACGTAGACTTCGAGGGGCACCGCTGGTCAGTTGCATGTTGGGTCGGTATGGCGGGGCGTGGCTAGCCCGCGTGGGTTGGCCTAGTGTCAATTATTATAAAAAAATTGAAAAAAAGCCTAAAATTCTTATAAAAATACACACAAAATTAAAAAAAAAAGCCTAAAATTATATTAAAATTTCCTAAAAATTAAAAAAAATCCTAAAAAAGGATTACGAATCTAAAAACAACATAATTAGACATATAAAAATAAACCCCTAATTAAGCGTTAGGTAAATTTTGAACAGGGCGAGCTTGTCAAACGGCTTCCGCTCCTTGCCCCGGAACTCGATGTTGGCCACCGCCACCCGGTCTTCGTGACTTATATCACCGCCCGGGACGCTGTCGTAGTAGGCTTTAAAACGGCTGAGCTTCGGTCGTAGTTCGCGCCACTTGTGTTGGCACGCGTTTAGATTGTGCCGGTCGTTCCCCACGTTGTGCCGGTAGCTAGCGAAAGCTTCCGACCAGTAACGGGTCTCACCGGGTCACAAGCCCACCCGGGGTGGTGACTTGGGCGTTTGTACCCAACCCACGCCCCAACCCCTGCCCCATACCCTATAGTCTAAGCTCATCCATACACTTTTTTAAAACAACTTATTGACTTTTCCTACCTCATAACCCCGTTCAAACACTTTTTTAAAAACAACTTTTGGATAAGTCATGTAACATCCGTTAAAAATGGGCTCCCAAAATCCATAATGCTTTTTTTTAAGAGACTATTTTTGTCAATGTTGGAACTCAAAATATCAAAATTCATAAAGCTTTATTTTTTTAAAAAATAATTCCAAAACTTAAGGGACTAAAGTTGTTATTATTGAAAACTTATTTGAAACCCCAAACCACTACCCAGAAGCCCCGCTAATCTGACTAAATCTCCGGCAGGTCAAACTTAAATACGACAAGTCCGTAACTTACCAAATACACACGAGAATTCGTCTGTGTTATTACCAAATCATTTGGCAATCATCATTAAGTATTTTACGCGCTTAAAAATCGTTCCATAACAGCCAAGTGGTGATCAATCATGATCCTTCTTAATCAACGACTTCAACACCCAATACAATCTATGTCCGTTTCGAATGAAAAGTCGTACCAATCCAGAAACCATTTTCGATCCTTTCCCCACTTTGCTCTACTCTCAATTTTACGCTTGGAACATGTTGTGAACCATCGGGGACCTTGCCGAAGACACGGAGACGTGCCAGCGATAACCAGAATTCAAGCTGTACAAAGCATTTTTATAAGTATTTATTTAATTTTTCTTTTTTTTTTAACCAAACTTTGGGCGTAAAAAACTACCCCCTCGGGCGCGCCGTTTAAACCCAAACTTTACGTAGGGTGTTAAAATATACACATCTAGTTGTAAAAAAAAATCGTGGTCAACGGCCCCCCGCGGGGGTGGTTCTCGCTGGTTCTTACAACTCGAGGTGGTTCTCATTTTAACTTATTCCTATATATATATATATATATATGTGTGTATATAGGTAAATAATTATCTAATACGTGTCCATGCTTCGTACTTCACATGCCACAAGTCTTTCTATAATCTACGTAGTCTTACCAAGAAGCATGGCTGCAGCCTTGACACTTGCCTCTCTTTTCTCTATCACGCCTTCTTGGCATTTGACTGCCATGACTCGCGGTATGTTAGTACAGCAAGCACAAAATGACAATAACCTTTTGAAGTTTAATGGAAAGGCATATAATGACACTTTTTGAATTAAAGACGAGAGTTCTTGATGATCTACTGTTTGATAGAAAAAATATAGGACTTTGTTTTCACTCACACAACTTTTGACACCCTCTATCATCTCAACCCTTGATTTCTTGATCTAAGGATTCAATTCTTGTAGGTTAAAGACCTAAACCTTTTTTTTCTAGCTACTAAACTAGTGATTTTTTTAAACATGAATGTTTTAGTAAAAATATAAAGTTGATTTGGTAAGTTCAACTCCAAGCTTAATTAGCATAAAGTCAACATAATGTTTTTTGTATTTTTTAGTATAAATTCAACACAATTTTACGTGTCAACATTACACTTATCAGAAATTACATTTTTTGTGTTCTAATCCAGTCGGGATATTAAATGTAGAGTTAAGTTCACGTACAAACAACCTTATCGTACAAAACATACGAAAGGCATAAAAAAATGCGATGACATTTTCGTAATTATTTTCTCGTAGGGTAATTATCAAAATTACTCTACAAATAAACCCTAATTTGTAATCCTAATTTATTATCATGAAACAGTCAATTTCAATTTTATTAAGGCCCTAACTATCTGCACACCCAGTTTGCCTATCTGCACACTTAGGGTTTACCTACGCAGCGTATTGGTCAATACGCAGCGTATAGGGATACGCAGCGTATAGGGTTAACCCTATACGCTGCGTATTGACCTATACTCAGCGTATATAAACCATGGATCTCAGTGCCTAATAACCAATCATTGCACAGAAAACAAGGTTTATATACGCTGCGTATAGCTCTCTACGCAGCGTATATAAACCATTAGACTTTTTTGGGTCATTTTGGTAGGTTTGAGGGATCATTTTTTCACAAAGTTTATATATGCTGCGTATTGACCAATACTCAGCGTATGTAAAGGTCAGAAAATGTCATTTATGCCCTTGTATTGAGGCTATACGAAGCCAAATACAAGGGTAGTTGTGTCATTTTTGTCTTATATGCTGCGTAGTGATATCTAAGGAGCGTATATAAAGCTCCATTTTTGTATTTTTTTGTGTATTTCTTTGTTTATTTATAAAAAAAAAGGAAAATAACACCCGATACGATACTATACGATACGATATAACACCCGTATAGGCCTATAGGTGTGATTTAGTTCCCGTATTGACCTCGTATAAGCCTTTAAGTGTGATATCGTATCGTATAGGTGTGGTTTAGGTCCCGTCTAATCCTATATGCATATACAAGACCAATAGGAAACCTATACGAGACTTATACTACACTATACGATACGATACGATACGATACGATACGATACGATACTATACTATACAATAACACCCGTATAGGCCTCTATACGAGACTTATACACTATACACTATACGATAAGATACGATATGATGCAATACGATACGATACGATGCAATACGATAAGATAATTTAATTTAAACGATAACAATATAATATATTTGTATTATTTACGAATAATATTGTTTTTTATAAATAATTTTCTTTTTTTATAAATAAACAAAGGAATACGATAATTTAATTTAAACGATAACAAAACAATATATTTGTATTATTTACCAATAATATTGTTTTTTTATAAATAATTTTCTTTTTTAATTTTTATAATTCATAATATTTATATTATTTTTTATTTTTATAATTTATATTTGTATTATTTACCAATAATATTGTTTTTTTATAAATAATTTTCATTTTTTTTATAAATAAACAAAGGAATACACAATAAAAAAATACAAAAATGGAGCTTTATATACGCTCCTTAGAGGTCCCTACGCAGCGTATGAGACCAAAATGACACAACTACCCCTGTATTTGGCTTCGTATAGCCTGAACACAAGGGTATAAAAGACATTTTCAGACCTTTATATACGCTGCGTATAGGTCAATACGCAGCGTATTTAAAGGGTGGTAAAATTATTTTTAACCCCAAACCTGTGGTAAAATTATCTTTTTAACCCTTATAGTTTATATATGCTGCGTATTGACCAATACTCAGCGTATGTAAAGGTCTGAAAATGTCATTTATGCCCTTGTATTGAGGCTATACGAAGCCAAATACAAGGGTAGTTGTGTCATTTTTGTCTTATATGATGCGTAGTGATCTCTAAGGAGCGTATATAAAGCTCCATTTTTGTATTTTTTTTGTGTATTCCTTTGTTTATTTATAAAAAAAATGGAAAATAACACCCGATACGATACTATACGATACGATACGATATAACACCCGTATAGGCCTATAGGTGTGATTTAGTTCCCGTATTGACCTCGTACAAGCCTATAAGTGTGATATCGTATCGTATAGGTGTAGTATAGGTCACGTATTGACCTCGTATAAGACTATAAGTGTGATATCGTATCGTATAGCATAGTATATGTCCCGTATTGACCTCGTATAAGACTATAAGTGTGATATCGTATCGTATAGCATAGTATATGTCCCGTATTGACCTCGTATAAGCCTATAAGTGTGATATCGTATCGTATAGCGTAGTATATGTCCCGTATAGGCCTATAAGTGTGATATCGTATCGTAAAGGTGTAGTATAGGTCACGTATTGACCTCGTATAAGCCTATAAGTGTGATATCGTATCGTATAGCATAGTATATGTCCCGTATTGACGTCGTATAAGCCTATAAGTGTGATATCGTATCGTATAACGTAGTATAGGTTAAGTATTGACATCGTATAAGCCTATAAGTGTGATATCGTATCGTATAGCGTCGTATAGGTCACGTATTGACCTCGTATAAGCCTATAAGTGTGATATCGTATCGTATAGGTGTGGTTTAGGTCATGTATTAACCTCGTATAAGCCTATAAGTGTGATATCGTATCGTATAGGTGTGGTTTAGGTCCCGTCTAATCCTAAATGCATATACAAGACCTATAGGAAACCTATACGAGACTTATACTACACTATACGATACGATACGATACTATACTATACTATACAATAACACCCGTATAGGCCTCTATACGAGACTTATATACTATACATTATACGATACGATATGATGCAATACGATACGATACGATGCAATACGATAAGATAATTTAATTTAAACGATAACAATATAATATATTTGTATTATTTACGAATAATATTGTTTTTTAATAAATAATTTTCTTTTTTTTTATAAATAAACAAAGGAATACGATAATTTAATTTAAACGATAACAAAACAATATATTTGTATTATTTACCAATAATATTGTTTTTTTTATAAATAATTTTCTTTTTTAATTTTTATAATTCATAATATTTATATTATTTTTATAATTTATATTTGTATTATTTACCAATAATATTGTTTTTTTATAAATAATTTTTTTTTTATAAATAAACAAAGGAATACACAATAAAAAATACAAAAATGGAGCTTTATATACGCTCCTTAGAGGTCCCTACGCAGCGTATGAGACCAAAATGACACAACTACCCCTGTATTTGGCTTCGTATAGCCTGAACACAAGGGTATAAAAGACATTTTCAGACCTTTATATACGCTGCGTATAGGTCAATACGCAGCGTATTTAAAGGGTGGTAAAATTATTTTTAACCCCAAACCTGTGGTAAAATTATCTTTTTAACCCTTATAGTTTATATATGCTGCGTATTGACCAATACTCAGCGTATGTAAAGGTCTGAAAATGTCATTTATGCCCTTGTATTGAGGCTATACGAAGCCAAATACAAGGGTAGTTGTGTCATTTTTGTCTTATATGCTGCGTAGTGATCTCTAAGGAGCGTATATAAAGCTCCATTTTTGTATTTTTTTTTGTGTATTCCTTTGTTTATTTATAAAAAAAATGGAAAATAACACCCGATACGATACTATACGATACGATATAACACCCGTATAGGCCTATAGGTGTGATTTAGTTCCCGTATTGACCTCGTACAAGCCTATAAGTGTGATATCGTATCGTATAGGTGTAGTATAGGTCACGTATTGACCTCGTATAAGACTATAAGTGTGATATCGTATCGTATAGCATAGTATATGTCCCGTATTGACCTCGTATAAGACTATAAGTGTGATATCGTATCGTATAGCATAGTATATGTCCCGTATTGACCTCGTATAAGCCTATAAGTGTGATATCGTATCGTATAGCGTAGTATATGTCTCGTATAGGCCTATAAGTGTGATATCGTATCGTATAGGTGTAGTATAGGTCACGTATTGACCTCGTATAAGCCTATAAGTGTGATATCGTATCGTATAGCATAGTATATGTCCCGTATTGACGTCGTATAAGCCTATAAGTGTGATATCGTATCGTATAACGTAGTATAGGTTAAGTATTGACCTCGTATAAGCCTATAAGTGTGATATCGTATCGTATAGCGTCGTATAGGTCACGTATTGACCTCGTATAAGCCTATAAGTGTGATATCGTATCGTATAGGTGTGGTTTAGGTCATGTATTAACCTCGTGTAAGCCTATAAGTGTGATATCGTATCGTATAGGTGTGGTTTAGGTCCCGTCTAATCCTAAATGCATATACAAGACCTATAGGAAACCTATACGAGACTTATACTACACTATACGATACGATACGATACGATACGATACTATACTATACTATACAATAACACCCGTATAGGCCTCTATACGAGACTTATATACTATACATTATACGATACGATATGATGCAATACGATACGATACGATGCAATACGATAAGATAATTTAATTTAAACGGTAACAATATAATATATTTGTATTATTTACGAATAATATTGTTTTTTAATAAATAATTTTCTTTTTTTTATAAATAAACAAAGGAATACGATAATTTAATTTAAACGATAACAAAACAATATATTTGTATTATTTACCAATAATATTGTTTTTTTTATAAATAATTTTCTTTTTTAATTTTTATAATTCATAATATTTATATTATTTTTTATTTTTATAATTTATATTTGTATTATTTACCAATAATATTGTTTTTTTATAAATAATTTTCTTTTTTTTTTATAAATAAACAAAGGAATACACAATAAAAAAATACAAAAATGGAGCTTTATATACGCTCCTTAGAGGTCCCTACGCAGCGTATGAGACCAAAATGACACAACTACCCCTGTATTTGGCTTCGTATAGCCTGAACACAAGGGTATAAAAGACATTTTCAGACCTTTATATACGCTGCGTATAGGTTAATACGCAGCGTATTTAAAGGGTGGTAAAATTATTTTTAACCCCAAACCTGTGGTAAAATTATCTTTTTAACCCTTATAGTTTATATATGCTGCGTATTGACCAATACTCAGCGTATGTAAAGGTCTGAAAATGTCATTTATGCCCTTGTATTGAGGCTATACGAAGCCAAATACAAGGGTAGTTGTGTCATTTTTGTCTTATATGTTGCGTAGTGATCTCTAAGGAGCGTATATAAAGCTCCATTTTTGTATTTTTTTTTGTGTATTCCTTTGTTTATTTATAAAAAAAATGGAAAATAACACCCGATACGATACTATACGATACGATATAACACCCGTATAGGCCTATAGGTGTGATTTAGTTCCCGTATTGACCTCGTACAAGCCTATAAGTGTGATATCGTATCGTATAGGTGTAGTATAGGTCACGTATTGACCTCGTATAAGACTATAAGTGTGATATCGTATCGTATAGCATAGTATATGTCCCGTATTGACCTCGTATAAGACTATAAGTGTGATATCGTATCGTATAGCATAGTATATGTCCCGTATTGACCTCGTATAAGCCTATAAGTGTGATATCGTATCGTATAGCGTAGTATATGTCCCGTATAGGCCTATAAGTGTGATATCGTATCGTATAGGTGTAGTATAGGTCACGTATTGACCTCGTACAAGCCTATAAGTGTGATATCGTATCGTATAGCATAGTATATGTCCCGTATTGACGTCGTATAAGCCTATAAGTGTGATATCGTATCGTATAACGTAGTATAGGTTAAGTATTGACCTCGTATAAGCCTATAAGTGTGATATCGTATCGTATAGCGTCGTATAGGTCACGTATTGACCTCGTATAAGCCTATAAGTGTGATATCGTATCGTATAGGTGTGGTTTAGGTCACGTATTAACCTCGTATAAGCCTATAAGTGTGATATCGTATCGTATAGGTGTGGTTTAGGTCCCGTCTAATCCTATATGCATATACAAGACCTATAGGAAACCTATACGAGACTTATACTACACTATACGATACGATACGATATTATACTATACTATACTATACTATACAATAACACCCGTATAGGCCTCTATACGAGACTTATATACTATACATTATACGATACGATATGATGCAATACGATACGATACGATGCAATACGATAAGATAATTTAATTTAAACGATAACAATATAATATATTTGTATTATTTACGAATAATATTGTTTTTTAATAAATAATTTTCTTTTTTTTATAAATAAACAAAGGAATACGATAATTTAATTTAAACGATAACAAAACAATATATTTGTATTATTTACCAATAATATTGTTTTTTATAAATAATTTTCTTTTTTAATTTTTATAATTCATAATATTTATATTATTTTTTATTTTTATAATTTATATTTGTATTATTTACCAATAATATTGTTTTTTTATAAATAATTTTCTTTTTTTTTTATAAATAAACAAAGGAATACATAATAAAAAAATACAAAAATGGAGCTTTATATACGCTCCTTAGAGGTCACTACGCAGCCTATATGACCCTTGTTTTCTGTGCAATGATTGGTTATCAGGCACTGAGATCCATGGTTTATCTACGCAGCGTATTGGTCAATACGCAGCGTAGAGGGTTAACCCTATACGCTGCGTATTGACCAATACGCTGCGTAGATAAACCCTAATTTTGCTAGGGTTTGGTGTGCCAATAGGCACTTTAGTGTGCCAATAGGCACACCCTTTTATTAACTGTTTCGAGTAGAACATTGTAGATAGAGCTTGAGTTGGAAAATTGTTCATTTCATTTGTAGTTCTAGCTGAAGGATAGCTGATTGCCATTTCAACTTTTAAGTGAAGTATATACGAGGGAGGGCCTATAGCCTTATAAGTCAAGATCGTAAAATATTCATTCATTATGAACAAAAGATTTAGCAAACATACTACATATATACTATAACTACCCAGAGTTACATGAAAGATATTTCAAGTTTCATACATAAAATTTGCTTGAAAACAAATAAAAGAGCGATATATAATACAAATCCTCATTGAAAGATTGCCATTAATATTAAGATGCCTTATTATGGACATTCTGGTGGTGACTGTGGAATTCTTTTGCCTGGATTACCTTTGAGAGATGTGCAAAAGAATGGATTAATCTAGAGAACTTAGGGGATTGATTGCTTCAAATAAAGACGCCACTCATCAACATATGACATCTTATCAGGGTCCATATTTGGTAGGTCACATGTCTGAAGTCTTTCTATTATCTTTGTCGTCTTACCAGGAAGCTTGGCTACAGCATTGACACTTGCCTCTCTTTGCTCTATCACACTTTCATTGCATTTGACTGTTATGACTCGCGGTATGTTAGTGAAGCAAGCACACAATATCTCTGCAATAACTGTTTTTGGTAACTGGTTCTGTGTTGTTTTCAATAATACCGATTGTTAGATTGCTTTGTTACTAGACAGCTTGAGTGGTGGGCTTGGACCACTAGATTGTTGAGCTGCTACTTCTGGGCTTTTAAAATGAAGTTGAAGGACTGCAACCGTAAATGTGTGACATTCTCTGCATAATCTCTCTCTCTCTAGTTGGCAGTTGCAGCGTATGTGACTTCCTGCATCTAGTTTCTAGGGTTTCAACATCAATTATTTGTCTATTGTAGCAGCACTGAGCAGTCGTAACTCATTACTCGTAAGTTTCTTCAACTTGCAAATGTCAATATATGACTATGGTTTCTTGACTTCACTTAGATTGATTCATGTTCGCTTGATTTTAAGTGAGTGTTTGAATTCTATTGGTTCTAAATTCATCAAATGGTTTACTATATATAAATGTTTTTTTTTCTTAAATCTTAATCAAGTGTTTGCTAAGTGGAACTCTAAATTGAAGCCCTAAATTTGATCATCCTATGCATAATGTTTAAGAAAGGAAAGACCATGTATCTTACCTGTTTTGGCTTTTACGACTTTTCTGATGAACCACTAAGATCTTTGTTATCATGAACCACTAAGAGAAGAAAGACCATGCATCTTACCTGTTTAGGCATGTCATTTCAATTTCATTAACTGTTTGAAATCGAACATTTAGCTAAACCTTGAGTTGGAAAATTGTTCCTTTCACATGTAGTTCTAGTTAGACAGCTGATATGAGCACCACACGACCTCTAGCCTTATATGCCAAGATCGTAAAACTCTAACCTCATTAAACAAGTTTTAGGATTGGTCACCTGAAGATGGGTAAGGGACTCTAGATAGGCAAAAAACTTAGCAAACATATTACATATACATTAAGCAATCAATGGTTATATGAAAGAAATTTGAAGTTTCATACATAAAACTTGCTGTAAAAAAGAACAAAATAGAGTACGAATTCTAATTGAAAGATGGTCATTAAGATGCCTTATGATCCATGGACAATCCAGTAACTGTAGAATTCTTCTGCTTGCATCACCTTCGAGAGACCTTAAGGGATTGATCGCTTCAAACAAAGACGCCATCCTTCAATATATGACATCTTATCAGGGTCAATCCTTTGTAGGTCACATGTATGAAGTCTCTCTATTATCTTTGTAGTTTTACCAAGAAGCTTGGCTGCAACCTTGACACTTGCCTCTCTTTTCTCTATCACGCTTTCTTGACATTTGACTGTTATGACTCGCGGTAAGTTAGTGAAGCAAGCACACAATATGTCTGCAATCATGCCACTTAAAAGGGCAAACAACTGTTTTTTTGGTAATTGGTTCTGTGTTGCTTTCGTCTCTAAGCAAGATGTTTCTGCAATCCGGTACATTGAATTGGCAGCAATCAACTCCTTGGGAGGGTTCTCCACCATCTCTCCATTAATACCTCCATTGAGTTTGGTCACAATTTCTTTATCATCTGGAAAAAAGCCGCTAAGAAGAAAAATTGCTTTATCATCCTCCCTTTTAAGATTTTTGTAGCTCATTTCAAAAACTTTATGCACAATGTTATCGTGGTCTTGAAGATCATGATGTTGTAAATTGGAAAGTGCCTCTTTCCATGCCTCCTTTTTGTTACCACTAAGACTTTTGGCAATTGTTACTATAGCAATCGGTAAACCACCACATTTCTTCACCTATCCGTTGGAGTTCGTCCTGATCACCATCCAAATGGCAAATTCTAAAAAATAAAGTTTTTGCTTCAATGCCACTTAAAACGACTACTCTAAAAATTGAACCAATTCTAACACCCATTTGGATGCAAACATTCTCAAATCATGACGTGAACAACAATTTTAACCCGTTTGGAAGAGGACTTAGTCCAAAGTCGGTGAGCTGCACTTCCTTCCAAATATCATCCATTATTACCAAAATTTTCTTTTAACCTTGTTCTGACTTCACCTCGAATATTTTAGGAAGACGATCAGCCCTTGCATCTTTTGTTGTTTCAACCAGCGTGTTACCAATGTATTCTGCAATAGCTTTCTAAAGAGAAGTTGGGTCAGTGTTTTCCCTAACAACCACCTTCACGACCAAATCGAACATTTTTAAATCTTCCATAGCCTTCTTTATTTGTTCCATCATCGTGGTCTTACCCACACCACACCACCCATCCCACACAGTGCAATCATCCTATGGGACTCTTCATTTGACTGAACGGCTTTTAGTGCATTATTAAATATCAAATCTCTAGACTCAAAGTTGTCCCCTGAAGAGGTATGGTCCCAACTTCATGCACACATGGCAGGGACCACACCACTTTTATCTAGCATGGCGCCTACATCAGCAATGCATATCCAGAAGCTTCTAGAAGCTTATGGAAGAAATCGTAGGTGACACCAAAGATGCTCCTCCAGACAAAAAGGACGACACGTGTCACCAGTAATCGGACGCCAACTGGACCTGCAAGATAATCCTAGGACAAGCCGACAACCACTGCTGCAATTCCCCTATCTGGGCAAATAACGGCGCGCCACGTCACCCACTACCCTGAGTACGACAGAGGAGACCAAGAGGATATTCCTCATGGTCGGACAGCTGGCGCCTGGTAGCAGCTGGCATGGCATTCCTTCCCTCCTTCATCCTTCGGCTATAAATAGGACACTCCTCCTTCAGGTTGGACATTCTACTCTCTCTCTCTATTTCACCTACAACACACACTATTCTCCTCAAAACAATACTTATTCTCACGCCGGAGGGTGGTCACAAGGAGAACCCCCTGTTCCCCTCCTAGTGGCGAGTCACCAGTGTTCTGTTTTGCAGGAACCAAGCAGTCGGGGAGTGGAGAAAGAGATTGAACCCCAAACACGAGACGACCGAACAGGTTAACCTAAGCGTTAACCAGTGTTTCATCATTGGCGCCCACCGCATCTTTTTGCAAACCACTTTCATCTCTTTTCTCTTCAAAAACACTCTCTGAATGGCTAAACAAAACCCTTCTCTTCACGTAGACGGAGAAAACTCTTCCTTTGAGTTGCACACGGACACCGTGCATGTCCAAAGGCACCAAAGGAACGGGACCGTCAGAGGAGAACAAGTGAACAATGAAATACCTGATCTCTTTCAAAGCACTTACAGAGTTATCAACCAAACCACAACTGGAGCTAACAACCAAACACCTCCTGGAGTCACCAACCAGACAACTCAAGGAGTCCAAACGCCGAACCATGGTGCTGGTCCTTCAGCATCATCGGCTCAGGCACAGTTAAACTTCTCGGCAATCTTAGGGCTACCTGAAGGAGAAACTCTGGCCTCCTGGTATGCCAAACAAACAACATCTTTAAACTTGGTCTATGCGCCGTTAAATTGTGTCTGAATTTGATTTAGTTTATGTTGATGTTAAATTGTGCCTGAATATAGAGTTGCAAACATGAAAAAAACACTATCTATACCATAAACATCAAACTTTGATAGATCTCATCTAACTTCATTTAATGGTGTTAGCAATTGCTATGTTAATCAATTTACAAATAGTTACTTAAATATTTTAAATTGTGCGACTTAAATGTAAGATTTTAAGTTAGTACGTATGACAATTCGATGTATGAGAATACAAGAACAATTGTAGTTACTAATCGCAACCGAATAAAAAGTCATCATTATCTTAAATATAGAAACAGTTATTGATGTTCTTAATAGTTGGATAAGAAGTCCTTGTGATATTAAAATATGCAGTGCGTTTGGATGGGGTTAATCATATATACCCGGACCGCGGACAGGTAAACTACTAGTTATTTGTAGTTATCGACCTCTCCATTAATAATTCGTCATCTTATATGGGATATGTAATAGGAAAAGCCTCTATTATTTACGTCAACTCTTATTACAGATTTAAAACAATTGTAGCATTTTCATCATAGCAAGAGAAAAAAAGACACTATAGGCATTGTTCATCGTACATTTTGATTTGATACTTATTATAAAAATCAATATATATTAACTCTTATTTAAAAGCCATTATATAAACATGTATGGATTAAAAGTCAGTTACTGTAACATGTAAAGTCATTACATCTTAGCACATAGTGTTAATGATGTGCGTTAGGTGTATATGTAGGTTTAAGTATATTTTAAGCCCTTTTACACTTTTTTAGCCAAGTTTTTAAATTTATAAAACACGATATTTACTAACACTAAACACACATATGGGCAAGTGCAGCCATCGTGAGCGTAGTATAGTGTTGGTAAGATACCGAGGTCGTCCAAGGACACAACAGCTTTTAGTACCGGTTTATCCTCAACGTCTAATCAAATCAAAAAGTTAGAAAAAGGTTTTAAACTAGAAAAATAAAAACTAACTAAAATGCTGAAAATAAAAATAAAAATAAAAACAGATAGACAAGATGAATCACTTGGTTCCGACTCGTGTTTAGTGTAACCTTTGATTATTTCCGCACTTTTGCACTTTTTAAGAGATTATCTTAGTTATTGTAGTAGGCCCCTCTTTTGAAGGTGACGTTACCCTCAACCCAGTAGTTTGAGTCAGCAAGGATACAATCCTAAAGGGTCGGATTATTGAAAGATAATTAATTAAGTTATTAATGCATATTA
The DNA here is from genome assembly GCA_030545235.1 of Helianthus tuberosus. Taxonomy (NCBI): domain Eukaryota; kingdom Viridiplantae; phylum Streptophyta; class Magnoliopsida; order Asterales; family Asteraceae; genus Helianthus; species Helianthus tuberosus. Next base: position 38,489,079 of record CM060435.1, on the reverse strand, counting down.
TGGTAGGCCCCTCTTTTGAAGGTGACGTTACCCTCGGCTAAGTAGTCTGAGTCAGCAGGGATACAGTCCTAAGTAGCCGGGTTAAAGTATTAATAGTAGCTTACATATGAGGGGATCAAAGAGTTTGGACCCCCGCCATCCAATACCGTTAAGTATTGAAGGAGGTCCTACTAAATTTGACCCAGGTCCTTGCAGGATCTATACACTGAACAAGGCAAGACTTTTACCAAACCGTTCCCTTAACCCCCGACCAGGTAGCCAACATACCTCCATATAGACCGTGGAGATATGAATGGTGAAAATCTTTTATTTTATATAGACAGTAAAATAATGCCAAGACACCACGGACAAACGATAAGGAAAAATCACCTTCAACATAAGAAACTAGTTATTAAAGTCATTAATACAAAACCAAGTAAAAAGTGCGAAAAGATTAAAAATAAAAAGTATTACACTAGACACTTTGTCTTCACCGAGTGATGTAAGAGACTTAGGCAAACATGGCCTTGATTGTTGTCACACCCCCAAAATCCACACGCGGAGTATCACCGCTTGGAGGCGTGACTGACCAGGATCAAGCCACCAATCATATTGAACATATAAGTAATAAGTAAAAGTAAATGTAATCCATCACAATACAATTGGTGTTCAATCAAAAACATAGTATAGGTAGCGGAAGCATAGTATGAAAATCCAACGCAAGTGTTAAGTTTAAAGAGTCATAAAGTTTTCATCAAAACATCCACAATCCGTGCCCACAACGACCGCGCCTCCCGTGCAAGCTCCATGAGTACCTATGGTCCTGCAAGGCATGTAACAGAAAGTCAACAACAAAGTTGAGCGAGTTCACAGTAAGTAAGTTCGTTGTATAACAGTGCGTTATTAACTAAACCGTTTGTATGTTCAGTAGGTGGGGGCTTCCCATGTTGTATGTACTATTAGTGGGGGCTTCCCATGTTTGTATTTACTATTAGTGGGGGCTTCCCATGGTTGTATTTACTATTAGTGGGGGCTTCCCATGGTTGTATTTACTAGACGAGTTGTACCATAAGTGTTCTTCTTGACCCGAGAACAGTAGTACGTACGAGGTTTACGTAGGCTTTACGTAAGTGCCCTTCTCAACCCGAGGACAGTGGTACGCGGGGGTTTACGTAGGTTTTACGTAAGTGTCCTTCTTAACCCGAAGACAGTAGTATGTATGAGTTTACGTAGGTTTTACGTAAGTGCCCTTCGCCACCCGAGGACAGTGGTAAGTACAAGTATACGTAGGTTTTACGTATGTGTCCTTCATATCCGAGGACGATGGTAGGTAGTCTAGTAATAGTGAAAGTCCAAGTAATTGTTCAACCTCATTTCTTTCAATCCCATTCCCTACCCTCCGGGAATCCCATGCCTTGGTAAGAGTGTGAACTCACCTTGGTTTGCTCGGTATGCTAAACTATGTGCTCGCAAGTAATCAATCACGTCCTATAGTATGCACGTATATTCAATCAGTTCGTGTTCGTAATGTTTCGCATGCAACTAACATCACAGTATAACACAGAGTGTGCTTAGCAGTTAGCATCTTGTATCATGTAAGCAGTAAATCAAACTCATGCATCTTCATGTTTCACATAACAGCTTTCTCAGTTAATTCCAACATAGTTATCCAATAACACACTTAAGTGAGTTAATAAGCTTAACTGGATTATCATATATGACAGAGTTACATTTTAACAAAGTTACATGCATAACTTAACACAGTTAACATGCTTGACAGAAACAACATACTTATCAGTATTAATAGGCTAAACAGAATTAACAAACTAACAGTGTTAATTGACTAACAAAGTTAACAACTAGTAGAGTTATATGCTTAACAGAGTTGCATACTTAATTTAACAGAGTTAACATATCAACAGGATACTAACAGAGTTAACATATATTACTTAATAGACATAACGGGGTTAACATATAACATAATTGGGTTTACAGGCGACTAAAACAACTTTGTAATGAAAACACTTGGGTCACGAAATCCCAATGTGTTTTCGTTGGGATAAGTGTTTTCGTTGGGTCCATCCATCAATAACAACAGTTATGAAATCCAATATCTTAATCACCACTAACAATTATTCAATCATATACCAAAGCATCACAGCACCATGCATGACATCTAACATTTAATTTACTCTCATTACCCCATCATCACCTAAACCGTGGGGCCCTACATTACCGTCAAATGATTAAGTCACACAATCCAATTAGCCAGGTCATCGTCCATCATGTTCATTATTCTAGCACCCCTTGAACAATTTCTAATTCCAAAGCACAGATGTCACGCAAACCTCTCAATCCGATACATACATGCAACAATTCATATACAGTCATGTCCTACCAACATCATCAATCATCAATACAATCCATAAAATAATGGATTCTCACAATACCAATTAACACAGTTAGAACTATGATTATTATAATCTAAATCGTTCAACATAATTCAATCATAACAACCCTAGGCCTCTAGATCACAACAGGTTTCGCATAGAGTTATATAACAGATTGATCATATGTAGTTCTTTAAAGAATACAACCAACAACATAACCATATATATATTCATATATGAAAACAACTAAACGTGAGAGTCACTAACCGAACTCAGAATAATCAAAAAGAGACCTAGCTTCGAAGGAGAGGGGCTGCCGTCGGGTTTAAAGGAAAACGAGAGAGAGATGGGAATGTGATTAGGGTTTTGTCAATTACTAATTTCATGCACTTATAAAACGAATCCTATATTAAATCGATACTGGGCCCAAAGCCCATTCCATGTTTCGCCAGCCCACTCTCTAGCGAAAACACTAAAGTGTTTTCATCCAGAAGGGTTTTCGTGGAGGGGAGTAGAAGTGATTTCGGGTGAGTGAGGTTTAGGGTGGATAGGGGTAAATAGCAGAATTTCTACTTTTAATAAAACTGAACATAATATTAATATAAAACATGCATTAACATTCCCACATATAAGGCACATCATATATATCATATCATATCAGTCACAATACGATTTAACATATTACAAACGTGAAACAAACAAGTCATGTAACAAACAACTTAAACAATTAGCGGGTAATTAATGCGAAGATGGAAATCTTGGAAACTCGAGTTGTCACATTATCCCCAACTTGAAAGAAATTTCGTCCCGAAATTTAGCACGCGGTTACTGAGGAAGCTAGTAGTGTTGCGTAGTTTACTGGTTTTCCCGGGGTGTCACATCCTCCCCCCGTTGATATGGAATTTCGTCCCAAAATTCCGTCGTAGCTTCAGCCTCAGTAGTGGTTGTATTGTTTGCGAATAGTTGGGGATACTTTTGTTTCATTTGATCTTCGCGTTCCCAGGTGAACTCTGGGCCGCGACGTGAGTTCCAACGAACTCGAACGAGAGGGATTCTAGTGCGCTTGAGGACCTTAACATCCCAGTCCGTGATTTCAACTGGTTCCTCGACGAATCGCAACTGCTTGTCGATAGTGAGCTCCTTCAAAGGAACTATGAGGGTCTCATCTGACAGACACTCCTTCAGATTCGACACGTGGAAAACGTTGTGAACTGCACTGAGTTCGGCTGGTAGGTTTAGTCTGTAGGCCACCCTGCATACCTTCTCAATAATTTTGAACGGTCCGACATATCGCGGATTGAGCTTGCCTCGTTTTCCAAAACGAACAACACCCTTCCAGGGTGAGACTTTGAGTAGCACTCGATCCCCAACCTGGAGCTCGAGTGGTTTCCTGCCCTTATCGGCGTATGCTTTCTGACGGTCGCGAGCTGCCGCCATGCGTTGCCGTATCTGAGCAATTCTTTCCGTTGTGTCTACTACAAGTTCTGGACCTGTGATCTGACTATCACCCACCTCTGCCCAACAAATAGGTGATCGACATTTACGCCCGTACAATGCCTCGAATTGAGTGGCTTGAATGCTGGTGTGGTAATTGTTGTTATACGAGAACTCCACTAACGGGAGGTGTTTTTCCCAGCCGTTGCCGAAATCGATTACACATGCACGAAGCATGTCTTCTAAAGTTTGAATAGTGCGCTCAGACTGCCCATCCGTCTGAGGGTGATAAGCTGTGCTCATGTCTAAACGAGAGCCAAAAGATTTGTGCATCGCTTGCCAAAGTTCGGGAGTGAATCGTGCGTCACGATCTGAGATAATAGAGGTGGGCACCCCGTGCCTCGAGACAACTTCCTTAAGATATACGTCTGCTAAAGTGGAGAACTTATCCGTTTCCTTGATAGCCAAGAAGTATGCAGACTTTGTGAGTCGATCCACGATCACCCAAATAGTATCGTTGCCACGTTGAGATCTAGGCAGGCCAGTAACAAAATCTATGGAAATTTGCTCCCATTTCCATTGTGGTATCTCTGGTTGTTGGAGTAGGCCTGAAGGTTTCTGGTATTCGACCTTGATTCTCGCACAAGTCAAACACTTGCTGACGTAAGTTGCTATGTGGGCCTTCATGCTAGGCCACCAATACGTAGTTTTGATATCGTGGTACATCTTATCCGAACCAGGATGTACCGAGTAGCGAGACTTGTGTGCTTCATCCATCACAAGCTCTCGTAGGTTGCCATAGAGTGGGACCCAAATGCGGCCTGTTATGTAGTAAGCACCGTCTTCCTTTTGTTCTAATTGCTGCCTTGAGCCGCGTAGGGCTTCAGCCCAGATGTTTTCTGGTTTCAATGCTTCTACCTGAGCATCTCGTATCTGTGTAGGAAGACTAGATTGAATAGTGAGTTGTAAAGCTCATACGCGCTTAGGCGTAGTGTCCTTTCGACTGAGGGCATCAGCCACAACATTGGCTTTGCCTGGGTGGTACCTGATCGAGCATTCGTAGTCATTCAGTAGTTCAACCCATCGTCGTTGTCGCATATTCAACTCCTTCTGTTTGAAGATGTGCTCGAGACTCCTGTGATCGGTGTAGATGGCGCATTTGGTACCGTACAGGTAATGTCTCCATATCTTAAGCGCAAAAATAACAGCTCCCAGCTCTAAATCGTGCGTAGTGTAGTTCCTTTCATGAACTTTAAGTTGGCGTGAGGCGTAGGCTATGACCTTGTCACGTTGCATCAACACACATCCAAGACCCTGAATGGATGCGTCGCAATAGACCACAAAATCGTCTGTGCCCTCTAGCAATGAAAGGATAGGTGCGCTGCAAAGTCTATCCTTTAAGTGTTGAAACGCTAATTCTTGTGCATTTCCCCATCGATAAACAATGCCTTTCTGCGTTAGTGAGGTGAGAGGCTGTGCAATCTTGGAAAAAAAATCCTTAATGAACCTCCTGTAGTAACCTGCCAAGCCCAAGAATTGGCGAATTTCCGTTGGTGTACGGGGTGCAGGCCAGTTCTTAATCGAGTCTACCTTGGATGGATCAACGTGAATCCCATCCTTGTTTACCACATGGCCTAAGAAATGGACTTCACGAAGCCAGAAGTCGCATTTTGAAAACTTGGCGTATAGTTGTTCTGCTCGAAGGAGTTCCAAAATGAGTCTTAAATGTTGCTCGTGTTCCTCCTGACTCTTAGAATAGATCAGCATGTCGTCGATGAATACAATAACGAACTTGTCTAGGTACGGCTTGCACACTCTGTCACACCCCTGTTTTCCACGTGTCACCGGTGGGCCCGGTGGGGAGTATCGTGACGTAGTTGATATCATTATAAGTCAAACAACACAATATATAAATGCACAGCGGAAGCAAAGATAGATTCATTTCAACTTTAATAAAGTGTAATATTAAATATCACGAATAGTTGAAACGGATCCACAGGCGGATCAAAATAAAAGAAGATATTGTTCAACAGCTTTATTGACATCCAAGCTTGCGAGACTTATTGTGGACGCTTAGAAGACAGCCAGCCTAGTACGAGTAGTACCTGCACTTAACCTTTTGGAAAAATACGTCAGTTTACACTGGTAAATACAATTTAACTGACTCATTTTGAAAAGGGTTGAAAATTGATTTGAATGCATGTGGCACAAAACATTTTATAACTTGGGATAATTATGTGAATATAATCTTGTAAGGGATTTACATGTTACTCATGCGTTCAGTAGCCCGATCCGTAGACCGGGTTAAAGATTAATAGACACACCACAATATTGAGTTATGCACTGAAAGGTGTACGCCTACACCCTGTGCTCAGGTCGTGGCCATCTCGTAAGATGATGCCAAGGATATCCGGGACATGGTCATTAACCCCCCAAAGGCTTTAAGCAAACAAAACACATTCAAAACATAGCATATCAATAATTTAACCTCTATTCGATTAAAGATTCAATGCCGGACCAAGCGGTATTTTATATACCGTACCCCAAGCCCGTATAGGGAAAATAAGTTAAAAGTATTTACCTTTGTAAGTATAAATCACAATTAGCGAGTGAAGGTAGCTTTTACTGGTTCTTCTATTCTGGAACAAAGGTTTATAATAACCTATTAGATTTCTAACGGGTCTTTATTTGAGCCTAAGCTTAGTCCGGTTAGCTTTTAAGGACGATACGGTTCAAACGCACGATTAAGCGAAGACCGGATAGAATGTGATTTAGACCCGACAAGTTTGAATACATGTATAATATGGGTATACTAAATACATTCTGGATTTTGAGACAAAGATGATAAGGTTTGACCCGTTTCGGTCAATTTATGCAAACTAGTTACAAAAACCGAACCGAACGCGAAAAGGGCGTTACGGGCAACCATAAGAGTCATATGCAAGTTCCCTGAGTTAATATGCCTTAAATATTTTATAATATCAGTAAGATATCTTCTATTATGCCCCGAACGAATTTAAACTCAACTTATGCCTCATAAGGGCATTTTGGTCATTTAAAAGATCATAAAAGAGTTTTATTTGTAATCTGAGTTACAGGTCTGATCTATACTATAAATACACTTAATTTAACACGTTATAACAATAGGGTATGACCTATATGTGAAATTTATCATTTAAAACCAAACTATGCACCTTAGGAGTATTTTGGTAATTTCACTTAGGCTTAAAAGGTCAAAAATGGAAACCTGAGTTTATAAACTTTTACCTACTGTTATTATATAAAAATATACTAAAAACATCAGTAGGTATCACCCTTATATGATTAATATGGTTTTAGTACATACTATGTGTTAAAAACGCTTAAAAAGGCGATTTGGAGCCATTCCCGGGTTTTTAAAAGAAAGCTGATATTTTTAAAATTCCAGAATGCTCAAAATATTTTATTTATCAAATAAAATCAGTAGAAAAAGGTTTGGGGTCAAAAGGATTTGTAAAACTCATTTTATGGCTTAAAAGGGTAAAACCGTCATTAGCCGAATCAAACTTAAAGACCTATGTTATGATCAGCCAAAAATTAAATAAAAATCCTCAAAAATCCCAAAATATTATATTACATCAGTGGGTAAAAAGTTTGATATCAAAAAGTGGGTTTAAATAGGCTATACGCTAATTACGCCGTTTAATTAACATAAAGCTTTCAATTTACGCTAATGAGTATATATCTCTTAATCTAGACCTCAAACTGATGTCAAATTTTAGGTGCAAGTTTATAAATCAGCAACTAAGGTTTCTACTCTTTTACTTTTTCAAAAATCACGTTTTATAGTCAAAAGTGCATAATAGTCAACATTTAAGCATTAATCGGAAACATGCATATTAATCGGATAACTAATGAACCAAGTTGTGTGACCTCAGGGGGTTACACTAATATGAAACCTGGTCCAATTAAGGCTATAAGGCATTTCTAAACAATGCTTAAACGGGTCAGAACTGAAAGTCAAAGCACAGGTCAAACTATGTGACTTTCGGTTCCAAACCGAGCCTAAACTGAAAATTGTCGAGTTGAACATGTTGGGACATGTTCTTACATTAATTACCAAGTTATATTAATGATCAAACAGGTTGCTAGTATCCTACATTGCTAATTATGCTTTAATTTGAAAATAATCATTCTGTTGACTTTTTAAAGTAAGCTTTGACTCGACAATTAACATAGTTAGAGTGGGAATCTGGAAGTACCCTTTTAAGGGTTTATTACCCACCTAAATACCTACATAAAGGTACTTTTAATTCGTGATTAGACTGAGTATATTTTAATTAATCACGAAGTCAAACCTTAATTACGATGGTTTGACTTTTAGTTAATTAACTAAGCTAAACTAGATTAGAAAGGGTTAAGGCTACTTACAAATGTCCTAATTATGATTAGGGACCACTACGAAGATGGCTTGCAGACCAGAGAGCTCCAGAAAATCAGTTGTGAATGTTGCAAGTGCAAATGCCCAAATGTTGCAACTTCCATCTTCTTATATAGTGAACCCCATGAGCTTAGGATCATGCCAACATAGTCTAGGAAGGTTACAAGATGTCCCCAGGTGTCCTATAATGCTAAAAACCAGATATAGGAACCCCTGAATTCGTATACCACCTAAATAAGGCGGTGCAACCGTTTGGACAGGCATCTGCCAGTAAAATCGCCCAGATACACTGCTTACGCACCGTTACGTTACTGATGTTGAGGTCCGTAAGCATGCTTGCGCACCGTAACGTTCTCGATGTTGAGGTGCGCAAGCCTTCGCCAGAGACAAAAATCCTGTTTTTATTCAGGAACCTTACGCACCTCAACGTTCTGGGTGTTGAGGTCCGTAAGCTGCCTTGCGCACCTCAACGTTCCCGACGTTGAGGTCCGTAAGCTATCGCCAGAAGACAATTTTTTTTTTGTTTTTATTCAGGCTTTGACCATGCAATACTTAAATCTCCGAATCTCAAGCACTTTAATCAGTATAGGGACCATGTTTTCAGCCATTGCATGTCTAGGCATGCATTTACACACTTTGGCACTTTGTGGAAGGTTTTTATTGACGGAAATACCAAAGAATTTGCCTTGTATCCATGTCCAAAGTTATAAAATAAATCTATTATTTAGAATGGCCAGATTTATAAATATAAATCAGATGTTTGATATAATATACCCCGGTTAGGGATTTATTAACAGGTCGCTCAGAGGTATAAATTAACATGTCGACGATTAAATCCTACCGTACACCTTTATCTGGATCCGTATTTATAACACGTTTGCACAACATGACACGTGTCTTTATTTTATTGGACATGAATTTCTGAGGTGTTACATCCTCACCCCCTTAAAAGAAATCTCGACCTCGAGATTTACTGGAACAAATGAGGGTATTTTTCCTTCATGGTAGACTCTACCTCCCAAGTATATTCGGGACCTCTACGGGCATCCCATTTGACCTTAACAATAGGCACATGCTTCCTTCGAAGATTCTTTACCTGTCGATCCTCAATCGACAATGGTTTTTCCACAAATTTCAAGCTCTCGTCTATATGCACATCCGTGTGCGGTATGACTAGTGAGTCATCAGCTAGACATTTCTTTAAATTAAAGATGTGATAAACATTATGGATAGCACTGAGCTCTTCAGGCAAGTTTAGCTTATAGGCAACTGACCCGACATGTTCGATAACCTCGAAAGGTCCTATGTATCTCGGGCTTAACTTGCCTTTCTTACCAAATCGCATCACTCCCTTCCAGGGTGATACTTTAAGCAACACCTTGTCACCTACTTCGAAGTGAAAAGATTTACGCTTTGGATCAGCATAACTTTTCTGCCTATCCCTGGCAGCTTTCAAGCGATCGCGAATCTGGACAATCTTGTCCGTTGTTTCAAAGACCAAATCTGGTCCTGATAATTGAACTTCTCCTACTTCCGCCCAACAAATGGGTGTTCTGCATTTTCTACCATATAATGCCTCAAAAGGCGCAGCCTTAATACTAGTATGGTAGCTATTATTATAGGAGAACTCGATCAATGGTAGGTGGTTATCCCAACTGCCACCTAAATCAATCACACATGCTCGAAGCATGTCTTCCAGCGTTTGGATGGTACGCTCACTCTGTCCGTCCGTCTGTGGATGGTAAGCCGTACTAAAGTTTAAGCGCGTGCCCAAAGACTGTTGGAAACTTTTCCAAAAATGAGAGGTGTACCTTGTATCTCTATCAGAGATAATTGACACTGGTACGCCATGCAGAGCTACAATTTTATCTATGTATAATTGAGCTAACATGTCTGAGCTGTAAGTTTCCTTAATGGGTAGGAAATGTGCTGACTTTGTCAGTCTATCCACTACAACCCATATAGTATCATTTCCCTTCCTCGTCTTTGGCAACTTGGTGATGAAATCCATAGTCACCATCTCCCACTTCCATGTGGGAATTTCAGGCTGTTGTAGCAAACTAGACGGCTTTTGATGCTCAGCTTTGACTTGCGCACAAGTCAAACATTTAGCTACATAGGCAGCTACAGACTTTTTCAAACCAATCCACCAGTAGTTTGCCTTTAGATCCTGGTACATCTTATCAGCTCCAGGATGAACGAAATATTTGGAACTGTGGGCTTCCTGGAGGATAACATCCCGAAGTCCTCCATAAACTGGAACCCATATTCGTCCATTCAATCTTAGCATTCCGTCCTTGTCATAGGATAACTGCTCCTCAGTTACTCCTAGCTTTTCCTCAGGATAGTTAGCTTCCAACACAGCTTCCTTCTGTGCAGCTAACACCCTTTCGTTCAAACTATTCCTTATTTCAATGCGCTTGGCATTGATTCTTATAGGCTTCACTCTTTCTTTTCTGCTTAAGGCGTCAGCAACTACATTTGCCTTGCCTGGATGGTATCTTATCTCACAATCATAATCATTTAGAGTTTCCATCCAGCGTCGCTGCCTCATGTTCAAGTCCTTCTGATTGAACAAGTGTTGAAGGCTCTTGTGATCTGAATAGATTACACACTTGGTCCCATACAAGTAGTGCCTCCAAAGTTTTAATGCAAATACAACGGCACCCAACTCCAAATCACGGGTGGTGTAATTCTTCTCGTGCACCTTTACCTGTCGTGAAGCGTAGGCAAAAACCTTGCCTTTCTGCAATAGTACACAGCCCATACCAGTGTGGGATGCATCACAATACACCACGAATTCTTCTATACCATCGGGCAATGTTAACACTGGTGCATTGCTCAACTTTTTCTTAAGAATGTCAAAGGATTCCTGCTGCTTAGGGCCCCAATCAAACTTAACCTTCTTACGTGTCAACGAAGTTAGAGGCGTAGCAATCCTTGAGAAATTTTCGATGAAATGCCTATAATATCCTGCTAAACCCAGGAAGCTACGAATCTCAGTAGGCGTCTTTGGCTCTTGCCAATTCATAACTGCTTCTACCTTAGCGGGATCCACTTGGATACCACGCTCACTTACCACATGTCCAAGGAATTGGACTTCTCAAAGCCAAAATTCGCACTTCGAAAATTTGGCGTAGAGTTTCTCATGATGTAGAAGTTTGAGAATACAACGAAGGTGTTTCTCGTGGTCAGCTTGGTTCTTCGAGTAAATAAGGATGTCGTCAATAGCCTGTCCAAACGGTTGCACCGCCTTATTTAGGTGGTATACGAATTCAGGGGCTCCTATATCTGGTTTTTAGCATTATAGGACACCTGGGGACATCTTGTAACCTTCCTAGACTATGTTGGCATGATCCTAAGCTCATGGGGTTCACTATATAAGAAGATGGAAGTTGCAACATTTGGGCATTTGCACTTGCAACATTCACAACTGATTTTCTGGAGCTCTCTGATCAGCAATCCATCTTCCTAGTGGTCCCTAATCATAATTAGGACATTTGTAAGTAGCCTTAACCCTTTCTAATCTAGTTTAGCTTAGTTAATTAACTAAAAGTCAAACCATCGTAATTAAGGTTTGACTTCGTGATTAATTAAAATATACTCAGTCTAATCATGAATTAAAAGTACCTTTAAGTAGGTATTTAGGTGGGTAATAAACCCTTAAAAGGGTACTTCCAGATTCCCACTCTAACTATGTTAATTGTCGAGTCAAAGCTTACTTTAAAAAGTCAACAGAATGATTATTTTCAAATTAAAGCATAATTAGCAATGTAGGATACTTGCAACCTGTTTGATCATTAATATAACTTGGTAATTAATGTAAGAACATGTCCCAACATGTTCAACTCGACAATTTTCAGTTTAGGCTCGGTTTGGAACCGAAAGTCACATAGTTTGACCTCTGCTTTGACTTTCAGTTCTGACCCGTTTAAGCATTGTTTAGAAATTCCTTAGAGCCTTAATTGGACCAGGTTTCATATTAGTGTAACCCCCTGAGGTCACACAACTTGGTTCATTAGTTATCCGATTCATATGCATGTTTCCGATTAATGCTTAAATGTTGACTATTATGCCCTTTTGACTATAAAACGTGATTTTTGAAAAAAATAAAAGAGTAGAAACCTTAGTTGCTGATTTATAAACTTGCACCTAAAATTTGACATCAGTTTGAGGTCTAGATTAAGAGATATACTCATTAGCGTAAATTGAAAGCTTTATGTTAATTAAACGGCGTAATTAGCGTATAGCCTATTTAAACCCACTTTTTGATATCAAACTTTTTACCCACTGATGTAATATAATATTTTGGGATTTTTGAGGATTTTTATTTAATTTTTGGCTGATCATAACATAGGTCTTTAAGTTTGATTCGGTTAATGACGGTTTTACCCTTTTAAGCCATAAAATGAGTTTTACAAATCCTTTTGACCCCAAACCTTTTTCTACTGATTTTATTTTATAAATAAAATATTTTGAGCATTCTGGAATTTTAAAAATATCAGCTTTCTTTTAAAAACCCGGGAATGGCTCCAAATCGCCTTTTTAAGCGTTTTTAACACATAGTATGTACTAAAACCATATTAATCATATAAGGGTGATACCTACTGATGTTTTTAGTATATTTTTATATAATAACAGTAAATAAGACAAAGTTAGATATAAAACAAATTTGGAATATTCCTAAGTTCTTTGTCTAGACTCGAGAATCGAGGAATGTGCAATTGTGTAACTGAGATTAAACACAAAAGGCTAGTGTTTAATTCACTCAGAGTTGGCTCTGATACCAAACTGTCACACCCCTGTTTTCCACGTGTCACCGGTGGGCCCGGTGGGGAGTATCGTGACGTAGTTGATATCATTATAAGTCAAACAACACAATATATAAATGCACAGCGGAAGCAAAGATAGATTCATTTCAACTTTAATAAAGTGTAATATTAAATATCACGAATAGTTGAAACGTATCCACAGGCGGATCAAAATAAAAGAAGATATTGTTCAACAGCTTTATTGACATCCAAGCTTGCGAGACTTATTGTGGACGCTTAGAAGACAGCCAGCCTAGTACGAGTAGTACCTGCACTTAACCTTTTGGAAAAATACGTCAGTTTACACTGGTAAATACAATTTAACTAACTCATTTTGAAAAGGGTTGAAAATTGATTTGAATGCACGTGGCACAAAACATTTTATAACTTGGGATAATTATGTGAATATAATCTTGTAAGGGATTTACATGTTACTCATGCGTTCAGTAGCCCGATCCGTAGACCGGGTTAAAGATTAATAGACACACCACAATATTGAGTTATGCACTGAAAGGTGTACGCCTACACCCTGTGCTCAGGTCGTGGCCATCTCGTAAGATGATGCCAAGGATATCCGGGACATGGTCATTAACCCCCCAAAGGCTTTAAGCAAACAAAACACATTCAAAACATAGCATATCAATAATTTAACCTCTATTCGATTAAAGATTCAATGCCGGACCAAGCGGTATTTTATATACCGTACCCCAAGCCCGTATAGGGAAAATAAGTTAAAAGTATTTACCTTTGTAAGTATAAATAACAATTAGCAAGTGAAGGTAGCTTTTACTGGTTCTTCTATTCTGGAACAAAGGTTTATAATAACCTATTAGATTTCTAACGGGTCTTTATTTGAGCCTAAGCTTAGACCGGTTAGCTTTTAAGGACGATACGGTTCAAACGCACGATTAAGCGAAGACCGGATAGAATGTGATTTAGACCCGACAAGTTTGAATACTTGTATAATATGGGTATACTAAATACATTCTAGATTTTGAGACAAAGATGATAAGGTTTGACCTGTTTCGGTCAATTTATGCAAACTAGTTACAAAAACCGAACCGAACGCGAAAAGGGCGTTACGGGTAACCATAAGATTCATATGCAAGTTCCCTGAGTTAATATGCCTTAAATATGTTATAATATCAGTAAGATATCTTCTATTATGCCCCGAACGAATTTAAACTCAACTTATGCCTCATAAGGGCATTTTGGTCATTTAAAAGATCATAAAAGAGTTTTATTTGTAATCTGAGTTACAGGTCTGATCTATACTGTAAATACACTTAATTTAACATGTTATAACAATAGGGTATGACCTATATGTGAAATTTATCATTTAAAACCAAACTATGCACCTTAGGGGTATTTTGGTAATTTCACTTAGGCTTAAAAGGTCAAAACTGGAAACCTGAGTTTATAAACTTTTACCTACTGTTATTATATAAAAATATACTAAAAACATCAGTAGGTATCACCCTTATATGATTAATATGGTTTTAGTACATACTATGTGTTAAAAACGCTTAAAAAGGCGATTTGGAGCCATTCCCGGGTTTTTAAAAGAAAGCTGATATTTTTAAAATTCCAGAATGCTCAAAATATTTTATTTATCAAATAAAATCAGTAGAAAAAGGTTTGGGGTCAAAAGGATTTGTAAAACTCATTTTATGGCTTAAAAGGGTAAAACCGTCATTAACCGAATCAAACTTAAAGACCTATGTTATGATCAGCCAAAAATTAAATAAAAATCCTCAAAAATCCCAAAATATTATATTACATCAGTGGGTAAAAAGTTTGATATCAAAAAGTGGGTTTAAATAGGATATACGCTAATTACGCCGTTTAATTAACATAAAGCTTTCAATTTACGCTAATGAGTATATCTCTTAATCTAGACCTCAAACTGATGTCAAATTTTAGGTGCAAGTTTATAAATCAGCAACTAAGGTTTCTACTCTTTTATTTTTTTCAAAAATCATGTTTTATAGTCAAAAGGGCATAATAGTCAACATTTAAGCATTAATCGGAAACATGCATATGAATCGGATAACTAATGAACCAAGTTGTGTGACCTCAGGGGGTTACACTAATATGAAACCTGGTCCAATTAAGGCTCTAAGGAATTTCTAAACAATGCTTAAACGGGTCAGAACTGAAAGTCAAAGCAGAGGTCAAACTATGTGACTTTCGGTTCCAAACCGAGCCTAAACTGAAAATTGTCGAGTTGAACATGTTGGGACATGTTCTTACATTAATTACCAAGTTATATTAATGATCAAACAGGTTGCAAGTATCCTACATTGCTAATTATGCTTTAATTTGAAAATAATCATTCTGTTGACTTTTTAAAGTAAGCTTTGACTCGACAATTAACATAGTTAGAGTGGGAATCTGGAAGTACCCTTTTAAGGGTTTATTACCCACCTAAATACCTACTTAAAGGTACTTTTAATTCGTGATTAGACTGAGTATATTTTAATTAATCACGAAGTCAAACCTTAATTACGATGGTTTAACTTTTAGTTAATTAACTAAGCTAAACTAGATTAGAAAGGGTTAAGGCTACTTACAAATGTCCTAATTATGATTAGGGACCACTAGGAAGATGGCTTGCTGATCAGAGAGCTCCAGAAAATCAGTTGTGAATGTTGCAAGTGCAAATGCCCAAATGTTGCAACTTCCATCTTCTTATATAGTGAACCCCATGAGCTTAGGATCATGCCAACATAGTCTAGGAAGGTTACAAGATGTCCCCAGGTGTCCTATAATGCTAAAAACCAGATATAGGAGCCCCTGAATTCGTATACCACCTAAATAAGGCGGTGCAACCGTTTGGACAGGCATCTGCCAGTAAAATCGCCCAGATACACTGCTTACGCACCGTTACGTTACTGATGTTGAGGTCCGTAAGCATGCTTGCGCACCGTAACGTTCTCGATGTTGAGGTGCGCAAGCCTTCGCCAGAGACAAAAATCCTGTTTTTATTCAGGAACCTTACGCACCTCAACGTTCTGGGTGTTGAGGTCCGTAAGCTGCCTTGCGCACCTCAACGTTCCCGACGTTGAGGTCCGTAAGCTATCGCCAGAAGACAAATTTTTTTTTGTTTTTATTCAGGCTTTGACCATGCAATACTAAAATCTCCGAATCTCAAGCACTTTAATCAGTATAGGGACCATGTATTCAGCCATTGCATGTCTAGGCATGCATTTACACACTTTGGCACTTTGTGGAAGGTTTTTATTAACGGAAATACCAAAGAATTTGCCTTGTATCCATGTCCAAAGTTATAAAATAAATCTATTATTTAGAATGGCCAGATTTATAAATATAAATCAGATGTTTGATATAATATACCCCGGTTAGGGATTTATTAACAGGTCGCTTAGAGGTATAAATTAACATGTCGACGTTTAAATCCTACCGTACACCTTTATCTGGATCCGTATTTATAACACGTTTGCACAACATGACACGTGTCTTTATTTTATTGGACATGAATTTCCGAGGTGTTACACACTCGATTCATCAAGTCCATGAAGACCGCAGGTGCGTTTGTCAGCCCAAAACGCATAACCAAAAACTCATAATGTCCATAACGGGTTCTAAAGGCTGTTTTAGAGACGTCCTCTTCTCGGACTCTCAGCTGGTGATATCCTGATCTCAAATCAATCTTTGAATAGTAGCTCGACCCTTGCAGCTGGTCGAACAAGTCGTCAATGCGTGGAAGAGGATAGCGATTCTTCACCGCCACCTTGTTGAGTTCTCGATAGTCGATACACATACGGAAGGTACCATCCTTCTTCTTCACAAACAAGACTGGAGTTCCCCATGGCGAAGAGCTAGGACGAATAAAACCCTTATCCAAGAGTTCTTGTAGTTGCGTAGAGAGTTCTTCCAACTCTGATGGGGTTAAGCGATAAGGTGCACGAGCTATAGGTGCCGCTCCAGGAGCTTGTCACCATGAATTACCAAAGGTTCTTAACCAGCACGAGGAATGCGGACAATATTTTCTTTGCAAAGAATCCCTGCTCGATGTTGAGGTAGCCAATCCATACCAATAACGATGTCGAAACCATTACAACGTTGGGGTCATTCCTAGCATCATCCTGACCAATCATGAACACTCGACCCCTGGCACCATTGCCGTCGTTATTACCCCCGTTGTTGCCTCCATTGTTGTTCCCGTTTCCTTGGTTGTGGTTCTGATTCTGGTTCTGGTTCAACTGTGGGCAGTGTCTCATGAAGTGACCTTCAGTACCACACTGATAACATCCCTTGTTACCCTGCTGTTGTTGCTGATTCTGTGGAGCTTGTGGCTGCTGTTGTCAGTTCTGGTTTGCAGGACGTGAGCTTCTACAATCTTTGGCTCCATGACCAAGCTTGTTGCATCTCTGACAATGATCTTTGTTGCACGATCCGCTGTGGTGCAATTTACATCGATTGCACTTAGGGTGGTTTCCCCTGTATCCACCCTGACTTCGATTACCAAAAGACTGCTGCCTGGGGCTCCTGTACTCATCTGTTTTTCGCTGCTACGACTGAGACTGAACCGAAGTGGAACCCTTGCTCGAATTTCCATCCCACGTGTGTCTGTTGTCACTGGGAGCATCCGAAGTAGTTGTAGAAGCATTAATACGTTTCGGCAGTTTATTCTGTTCTACCGCCTGATCTGAGAGACGTTGAGCAAGACGAGTAATATCCTGGATGGTTACAAGGTTGGCCGATGTCACATGAATTTGATTTTCTTGTACTAAGCCCCTAAGGTGCAGCTTAATACGCTTGATGGGAGGATCCACCATAGTTGGACACAACACTGCCAGTTCATTGGATCGTTTCATGTACGCTTCTATCTCCAACCCTGCCATCTTCAGGTTAAAGAACTCCACTTCCATCTTGTGGATGTCATCACGACTAGTATTCACGTTTGATCAGTTCCTTAAAAATCATTCCATGGGGTGGCAATAGCAGCCGCCAGCCCCAGCATCTGAACATGCGCGTTCCACCAAGTTAGCGCAGTGCCTTCGAGAGTACTGGTGGCGTACTTCACCCTGCGAGCCTCAGGGCATTCACACTTCTCGAAGACCGATTCGAGCTTCTCCAACCAGTGGAGGAGTCCAACGGCCCCTTCAGTGCCACTAAAAGTACTAGGACGACAGTCCATGAAAGTTTTGAACGTGCACACAGGTGGCTGAGCATGTTGACCTGTCATGTGCGTAAGAGTAAACATACTTAAGCATGAGTGTTGGTTTACGAGAGTAGGATCTAAAGATCCAAGAGTAAGTGGTGATGGCAGGTTATACCTCCTGCTTGGGCAGCTGCGAGTGCTGCAGTAACTTGTTCAGTGATCAAAGCCGCCAACTGGGCTTGAGTTAGGTTAACGCGTCCACTCATGATCTTGATATCAAAGAGAACATGAGTGAGAGAGGTTGGCAAAAGTGCGATGACAGAAGAGAGTAAGCACATAAGTGTTTCAATCAACAGTTGTTACGTTTATCTAAGCATATCATGAGCAAAGTTCTATGTAATCTAGCATGTAGGCAATGTAAACATAAATCGTATCACCTAGAATGTTGAGTCTTGCACGTGGAGCGAAGCGACGTTGTGGATCGTTGAGCACTGTACAGGTTATAGTCTGGTTTTAACAAAACTTTTTCCCCTTATTAAAACCAAGTTCACTATAACCAATGGCTCTGATACCAATCTGTCGCACCCCCAAAATCCACACACGGAGTATCACCGCTTGGAGGCGTGACTGACCAGGATCAAGCCACCAATCATATTGAACATATAAGTAATAAGTAAAAGTAAATGTAATCCATCACAATACAATTGGTGTTCAATCAAAAACATAGTATAGGTAGCGGAAGCATAGTATGAAAATCCAACGCAAGTGTTAAGTTTAAAGAGTCATAAAGTTTTCATCAAAACATCCACAATCCGTGCCCACAACGACCGCGCCTCCCGTGCAAGCTCCATGAGTACCTATGGTCCTGCAAGGCATGTAACAGAAAGTCAACAACAAAGTTGAGCGAGTTCACAGTAAGTAAGTTCGTTGTATAACAGTGCGTTATTAACTAAACCGTTTGTATGTTCAGTAGGTGGGGGCTTCTGTCACAACCCCCGATCCCTTATTCCCAGGAACGGGCGGCCGCGAACTCAGTTTCGGTGGTATCAGTTATTTAATCTTGCAGCGGAATTTTCATCAGGACCGTAGTTAGGAAATGTTTATCAGAGTAAAACCACCTTCTTTTATTTTAATAATCATATGGGTAAAACCCAAGTTTCTTGTTACAACATACTTATAGGGATAAACCCTACTTTATTGAATTTAAAACATCGTTTATCAGGTAACTTTTATAGCCACATTTTTCCCAAGCCTTCAGTGCTCTCCAGCTGGCTTTTCACTAATTGGCTGTTCACATTGTGTTACCTGTAACATGTTTTAAAAACATTTGTCAGTCGGAAATACTGGTGAGTGAATCCCAGTTTAATCAAGAAACATTTTATCAATTAAAACAGTATTGAGAGCGATCACATTGTTTCTGTCTACACAATTACTCATTCAGTATTTGCCACTCGACCGGATCTATGGCTATGGTCAAATTACCCATTGGCTAACTCGTCGTCCAATGGTAATGCACTGTCATTCAGACTTACTACTACTCGTAGTAAATTTTGTATACAAAACCCCATAATACCGGCAGTAATTGAAGAACTACAAAGACTCAATCACCGCTTAATTTCATTGTAAAACATTTAAGGTTTTGTAAAACATTCCAAAAACATTAACAAAAAGAGGATAAACTCACATTGTTATCTTAGACTTCGTGTAAGGGTTTCCTGGGAATAATCTATAATTTACACAGATGCACATAGGTTAGTATTATAACCCTTTGAAAATATTAATGATACCCTCCCCGAGACGGTATTCCAATAACTACGTCGGGCAGAACCACGACAGTTATTACGGAACCCTAAATCAATCGGGCAGCGTATCTATTACGAAACTGGGGTTATAATACTTACAACGGAGCAGAACCTCGCTAATTAGGGGGTATAATACCCGAGTATTATGCCTTCTATTCAGAATTTGAGAGGAAGAATCGAAGAATGAACGATTTGAAAGGAGATCTGATGCGTTCTATATATAGGGTCTGATCTCAGTCTTCTCGCGGCCCGCGTAATACAAGGCAAGGCCTTACGCGGCCCGCGTTGACTCCAGTCAACAGAATAGCTTAGCTTGGTCATCAAGTAGGTCCGCCAGGTGTTGGGCCACGTGGCCGCACCGGGCTGCGCCACCTCTTTAGTCTCTCGCGGCCCGCGTTAATGTTAAGAGAACCTTACGCGGCCCGCTTTAACTTATAAATCAATGACATCATGTATCCGCCTTGAAACCGCCCGCGTAAAGAGTTAGGGTTGGTCTACGCGGCCCGCCTCAACTTAAATATTAAGTTTTTATTTATTTTTAATACTATCTAATATATTTGAGGCCCGTTTTCGCATATGGGGTGTAGTTTGGAACAGTTTGTGATATTTTAAAATATATTCGGGTGTCAGAAAAATATTCGGGAGGGTTGTTATATTTTGGGTACCACTCCTGGATTTATTTAATAGAATATATAGTGTACTCACACTTAAATATAGTAACCCAATTCCACTTTTATCCCTACGTCACGAGACAGAACCCCAACGAATTTAGGCAGAACCTTGACATACGTTACGGGGCCCTACGTCACTTGGACAGGGTATCAGTGCTCAGGGGCTACAATACTTAAAACGGGGCAGAGCTTTGTAGGATTATGGGGTGAAATACTAATAAAAATTGAATATATATATATATATATATAGGGGAGGGTTCATTGGGGAACACTAAAAAAGTGGGGAACCAGGGAACAGGGGCATTTTTGTCCAAATACTTTTCTAATTCTAAAAATCTCAACGGCCGGGCATTCAACCGGAAAATCATGTTCTTCATATTATCACCACCACAGCCACCGCCGGCGCCGGTGGATTCTTCATCACGAACAGAAATCGGCGATTCATCGTAAATGATTTCTGATTTCCAAGCAACTGAATAAGGAATCGAAATCGGCGATTCTCTGTAAATTGTTAGTTCACGGTTGTCATTGATTCACCGGTTCAACGTTTGTCTCTTAATTCTGGCAATCCGGTGCTTAAATCTTGTAGCAGTGTGCGAAACGGTAACCGGAAATGGAACGTGTACGTTTCTCAGTGAAGATATTTCGATGTAGATTCAGTAAAAACAGTTTGAAATCGATCCAATCATCGCGCATCAGGTAAATAGTTAACCTAATCTTCGAGTTTGTGTTTTATTTCATGAAATCCTTTAGGTTTAGACTGATTTTGATGAAACTATTAACCTAATTTGTAATGAATCGAGGAACATAATATCTCTACTAGGGCATGATGTAATGAATCGAGGAACTTCATGATGTAATTTTCTATATCAAAATTTTAATATTAGGGCAAATTTTACATGTTAAAGTTTGATTTAGTTGTACATTCTCTACTATAGTCAGACTATTGCAGGTAACAATGGTTGTGGCAGTGGTCCATTTGATGGTGACGGTAACAACGAACAATGGTGGCTATTTTATTTACTTCTATTGGGACGAATTGTTGCTTTATCCGTTGGATCCAATGAGGTTCTAGATGAGGGATGTAAATTTAGGTACTTCAACTATGGATCTCTTGTCTCATTTATGAAATTTTCTATTGTATATATCTGTTAGCGATAGTTCGGTACAGTTATATTAGCATGTAATCATCATATGATTGAACAAAACATGTTCAGGACACTAGTTTTATAAGCATGTGATGGTCTTTACAACCTTTGATTAATTAATATCATATCTATTAAGGACTTAGGTCATATTGAATGCGATAAAATCTCTATTCTAGCACTGCAACACTCAAAGAAACAAATGAGTAAAGAGAGAAGATCAAGGGAACATTAATAAATCTTAGATCGTTTAATGTGCTCAGTTTTATCTTTCTGTTATAGATTCTCTTGTTAAACGTGTGATTTATCTTTTTTACTCTGTTGCTGCTCAGACTGTTATGGCCAGATGCTTGATAGCATTGAATCAAAGCTGTTAGCATTTCAGTGAGAGGGTGTTAGGTATGTGATGACATTGCTAATATGTGCTTTCTATTATCAGACACATGCTAGTGTATTGTTCATTATCTAATATTTGCCACATCCCACATTGATTTCCTCATGGCCATTCTCTAATATATCGTGTTTTATTTTTTTCTTGTTATTGCAAATTTGTATTGCATCATGGAGGGCATGTCCTTCAGGCTGATGAAATGGGTCTTGAAAAGACTCTTCAGGTAAAATTTTGTTGGCAAGTACTTGATGATTTAAGCATTTTAAAATTTTGTGTAAGAAACTATGGATAGAATGTATTACAAATTGATAAGGCCACTAAATGCCTAATTGTGTAATTAGACAAATATTATACATGCAGAATATAGGTTGCTTTTGTTCGATTGATACGAATAAATGTAGATAGACTCGTTTAGGCTTGCAAGCCTGACGAGCTTAGGCTCGTTTACTAAACAAGATTAGTTTAGGTTCGGGCTCGGCTTGTAAACAAGTTTAAATAAACTCATTTCGGCTTGGCTTGTTTACTAGATGACTTTAGATAAGGGGTAAATGTTTTTAAATATTAATAAAAACTAGTATTACACTAAGGCTTGACGAGCTTCGCATGTTAGACTCGAGCTCAAGCTCAATAAATAAACGAGCTTTATTTTAGGCTTAAGCTCGGCTCGGGCTTGGTAAAGCTCGGCCCGTTTCGATCTTTTTTTAGTAGCTTATGGGTTGCTTGGCTCGTTTGCACCCGATTCCGTTATGAGTTATTTTGAGTAGCTCGGCTTGGTAAAGCTATGAGCTCAGTCAAATTCAAACCAACGATGACATTGATAGTATTGAAGAAATAGAGCAACAGGTGTTGGCTACGGAGGCAGCCAACATTAATGTATCATGGCTTCGAGCTCACTTGGACGTCATCCGCAAAAGGAAGGGGGCCAGCAAGAAGTGCAGTTTGCTTATGGAAACGAACGTGAACACTGTTTTGGTTAAGAAGGCTGCTCAAGTGGATCTTCGCGAGAGATGTGTGGAGTTCATGGCTGCGCAAGAACGGTCTGAAGAGGCTGAAAGATGTGTGATGGTACTCCATCTTGTTGAAAAGAATCTAAATGACAATATCTTGGAATCTAAAGGTAATAGAGACTCATGGGCAAGATAACCAGTTTTATAGGCTAACTATATCATGCTAGGATGCGTAATTATTACAAAGTTGCCCTGAAACACCTTATATTTTGTCAAACGGGGCGCTGCCTTTTTTTTACAAAGACGAGGGTTAGATTTTGTTTATACTGCACAACTCTAGAAAAACAGGTTTCCCCTGCAAGTATGTTTTGACAATCATTTCCAATCTGTGCATTGCATGTGTTAACACTATTATGTAGGTTTCTTTAATCAGCATTTTTGACTTTTGAAGAATGTTTTTGAATGTGTATCCCCTAAAGGGGTGGGTCGAGTGGGGCTATTCCGAATGATTTTATATACTTACTGCAGAGAATTACTGCATGAGTGAGGCTAAACGACGCAAAATATCACTGCATAATTTCGTCATTAATAAAACTTAACGAGCTTAAAGAAGCTGAAGATCTATACACCGAATGGGAATCCACTTCTGTAACTGGTGATTCATGGCTCCAGAATTTGATCCTTGCAGCCTATATTAACAAAAACAATATCAAATGGCGGAAGTGTTTTTTGAAAAATAGGTTGTTAGGAAAGGAATCGTTCCAAGTTACACTTCATGGGAGCTGTTTACATATGGTTATATACATGAAAAACAAATGAATGAAGTTCTGGAGTGTTATAAAAGGCGATCGGGTCGGTGAAGAAGTTGGACCCGGATTTGAAAATCGTTCGAGAAGTGTACAAGTTGCTTGAAGAGTATGGTAACATCGAGGGGGCTGAAGAAGTTTTGGTGACGGTTCGTCGTGCTGGTTTTGTATTTGCTACTTAAAGTTTATGTTAAAGCTGGTAAAATGCCATTGATTGTTGGTGAGAGGATGAAGAAGGATAGAGTGTTGATGAATGATGAATGATGAGACACGACAACTTATTAAGGTGACAAGTAATATGTGTGTGTCTGAAGTTTCACCATATCTTTAGCAGAAAATGAGGTTATTTTGTTTCAAACTTTGGGAACATTTGGAGTTAAGAAATGCTCTATTTGTATGCATAATTAGATTAGGTTATATTTGAAGTAATATACCAGTTGTGAAATTTTCTATTGATAACGCGTTCCAAAAACCATAGTCACAGGATTCGCAGACCTCCCCCCCCCCCCCACGTATCGCGAGCCAGATCGTCCATACCGGAATCGTGTACAGAATCGACTTGCACAGGAAATAAACCAAAGAATCATGGAATAGAGCAACAGGTTTACCAAGCCACTTTGAGCTCTTATCCTTTTTTGAGTTAAATTGTTTTCTTGATTTGTTCTTTATGTGTAAAGTTTTCTTGATTGAATCATGGAATATTACATTAATGTTGCTAAAGTTTTGACTGCGCCTTCTGTCTTGATTGCACATGTATTTGGTTGGTCTTTGTTTTACAGTATTGTGTTTTTGCTTCTTTGTGAGGAATGATTCTAAATTATTTTTTAATTATTTTTAAAATGTTAAGAAAATATTTTTAATATTTAAAAAAAATATTTAACAGGTTAAGAATTTATCTTTTTTATTTATAAACAAATAGTGCCCTGCTTGCGATGTGCACATATAATGTATATATGTGTGGGCGCACGGGAGGCAAAAGTGAAATGGTACTAACTTTAACGTTATTTTACTAATTTAGTGAAAATAACATTAAAAGCGGCGGATGGTTAATCATGCATCATGTGGTGACGTTGATAGCTAAAAGACACGGGGTACATGCACGAATCAGTCTCTGTCCCAATTGTTTGAGTGTTATGTGTCTTAGGTCCAAGGCTTGATACAAAACTACAATCGAGTCGAGGGTCTCACTGGAAGCAGCATCTCTATTCCTACCGGGTAGAGGTAAGGTTGTCTACATCTACCCTCCTTAGACCCTAATTTAGCTTTGCTATTGGTGGGATTTACCGAGTATGATGATGATGATACTTATAAACAAATGTTTAATCTTTTTAAATTATTTTTAAAATGTTAATAAAATATTTAACATCTTAAAAATTTCTCCTTTTAACATGTTAAGAGAATATTTAACAAATGTTTAGTCTCTTTAATATATTTAACATGTTAAGAATTTGTCTTTTTAAATTATTTTTATAAAGGTTACATTGAAATTCAAAATAGATGGAGTCAATGATAATCCTCTGTTTTTTGTTGTTCTTTGTTTTACAGTATGATGTTTTTGCTTCTTTGTGAGGAATGATTCTAAATTAGTTTTAACATGTTAAGAAAATACTTTTAATATGGTAAAAAAAATATTTAACATGTTAAAAATTTGTTTTTTTTTATTTATAAACAAATGTTTATTTTTTGTAAAGTATTTTTAAAATGTTAATAAAATATTAAACATCTTAAAAATTTCTCCTTTTAACATGTTAAGAAAATATTTAACAAATGTTTAATCTTTTTAATATATTTAACATGTTAAGAATTTATCTTTTTAAATTATTTTTATAAAGGTTACATTGAAATTCAAAATAGATGGAGTCAATGATAATCCTCTGTATTTGGTTGTTCTTTGTTTTACAGTATTGTGTTTTTGCTTCTTTGTGAGGAATGATTCTAAATTACTTTTAACATGTTAAGAAAATACTTTTAATATGGTAAAAAAATATTTACAATGTTAAAAATTTGTTTTTTTTTTATTTATAAACAAATGTTTAGTCTTTTTTAATTATTTTGAAAATGTTAATAAAATATTAAATATCTTAAAATTTTCTCCTTTTAACATGTTAAGAAAATATTTAACAAATCTTTAGTCTTTTTAATATATTTAACATGTTAAGAATTTGTCTTTTTAAATTATTTTTTATAAATGTTACATTGAAATTCAAAATAGATGGAGTCAATGATAAATCTCTGTATTTGGTTGTTCTTTGTTTTACAGTATTGTGTTTTTGCTTCTTTGTGAGGAATGATTCTAAATTAGTTTTAACATGTTAAGAAAATATTTTTAATATGGTAAAAAATATTTAACATGTTAAAAACTTTTTTTTATTTATAAACAAATGTTTAGTTTTTTAAATTATTTTTAAATTGTGAATAAAATACTAAACATCTTAAAAATTTCTCCTTTTAACATGTTAAGAAAATATTTAACAAATATTTAGTCTTTTTAATATATTTAACATGTTAAGAATTTGGCTTTTTTAAATTATTTTTATAAAGGTTACATTGAAATTCAAAATAGATGGAGTCAATGATAATCTTCTATATTTGGTTGTTCTTTGTTTTACAGTATTGTGCTTTTGCTTGTTTGTGAGGAATGATTCTAAATTAGTTTTAACATGTTAAGAAAATACTTTTAATATGGTAAAAAAATATTAAACATGTTAAAAAATTGTTTATTTTTTATTTATAAACAAATGTTTAGTTTTTTTAGATTATTTTTAAAATGTTAATAAAATATTAAACATCTTAAAAATTTCTCCTTTTAACATGTTAAGAAAACATTTAACAAATGTTTAGTCTTTTTAATATATTTAACATGTTAAGAATTTGTCTTTTTAAATTATTTTCATAAAGGTTACATTGAAATTCAAAATAGATGGAGTCAATGATAATCCTCTGTATTTGGTTATTCTTTGTTTTACAGTATTGTGTTTTGTACTTCTTTGTGAGAAATGATTCTAAATTACTTTAAACATGTTAAGAAAATACTTTTAATATGGTAAAAAAAATTTAACATGTTAAAAATTTGTTTTTTTTATTTATAAACAAATGTATGGTTTTTTTAAATTATTTTTAAAATGTTAATAAAATATTAAACATCTTAAAAATTTCTCCTTTTAACATGTTAAGAAAATATTTAACAAATCTTTAGTCTTTTTAATATATTTAACATGTTAAGAATTTATCTTTTTAAATTATTTTTATAAAGGTTACATTGAAATTCAAAATAGATAGAGTCAATGATAATCCTCTGTATTTGGTTGTTCTTTGTTTTACAGTATTGTGTTTTTGCTTCTTTGTGAGGAATGATTCTAAATTACTTTTAACATGTTAAGAAAATACTTTTAATATGGTAAAAAAAATATTTAACATGTTAAAAATTTGTTTTTTTTTTATTTATAAACAAATGTTTAGTCTTTTTTAATTATTTTGAAAATGTTAATAAAATATTAAATATCTTAAAATTTTCTCTTTTTAACATGTTAAGAAAATATTTAACAAATCTTTAGTCTTTTTAATATATTTAACATGTTAAGAATTTGTCTTTTTAAATTATTTTTTATAAAGGTTACATTGAAATTCAAAATAGATGGAGTCAATGATAATCCTCAGTATTTGGTTGTTCTTTGTTTTACATTATTGTGTTTTTGCTTCTTTGTGAGGAATGATTCTAAATTAGTTTTAACATGTTAAGAAAATATTTTTAATATGGTAAAAAAAATATTTAACATGTTAAAAACTTTTTTTTATTTATAAACAAATGTTTAGTTTTTTTAAATTATTTTTAAATTGTGAATAAAATACTAAACATCTTAAAAATTTCTCCTTTTAACATGTTAAGAAAATATTTAACAAATATTTAGTCTTTTTAATATATTTAACATGTTAAGAATTTGTCTTTTTAAATTATTTTTTTATAAAGGTTACATTGAAATTCAAAATAGATAGAGTCAATGATAGTCCTCTGTATTTGGTTGTGCTTTGTTTTACAGTATTGTGTTTTTGCTTATTTATGAGAAATGATTCTAAATTAGTTTTAACATGTTAAGAAAATACTTTTAATATGGTAAAAAAATATTTAACATGTTAAGAATTTGTTTTTTTATTTATAAACAAATGTTTAGTCTTTTTTAATTATTTTGAAAATGTTAATATAATATTAAATATCTTAAAAATTTTCTCTTTTTAACATGTTAAGAAAATATTTAACAAATCTTTTGTCTTTTTAATATATTTAACATGTTAAGAATTTGTCTTTTTAAATTATTTTTTATAAAGGTTACATTGAAATTCAAAATAGATGGAGTCAATGATAATCCTCAGTATTTGGGTGTTATTTGTTTTACATTATTGTGTTTTTGCTTCTTTGTGAGGAATGATTCTAAAGTAGTTTTAACATGTTAAGAAAATACTTTTAATATGGTAAAAAAAATATTTAACATGTTAAAAATTTATTTTTTTATTTATAAACAAATGTTTAGTTTTTTTAAATTATTTTTAAAATGTGAACAAAATATTAAACATCTTAAAAATTTCTCCTTTTAACATGTTAAGAAAATATTTAACAAATATTTAGTCTTTTTAATATATTTAACATCTTAAGAATTTGTCTTTTTAAATTATTTTTATGAAGGTTAAATTGAAATTCAAAATAAATGGAGTCAATGATAATCCTCTGTATTTGGTTGTTCTTTGTTTTACAGTATTCTGTTTTTGCTTCTTTGTGAGGAATGATTCTCAATTAGTTTTAACATGTTAAGAAAATACTTTTAACATGGTAAAAAAATATTTAACATGTTAAAAATTTGTTTTTTTTTTATTTATAAACAAATGTTTAGTTTTTTTAAATTATTTTGAAAATGTTGATAAAATATTAAACATCTTAAAAATTTCTCCTTTTAACATGTTAAGAAAATAGTTAACAAATGTTGTCTTTTTAATATATTTAACATGTTAAGAATTTGTCTTTTTAAATTATTTTTATAAAGGTTACATTGAAATTCAAAATAGCGGCAGTGGTGGGTTAAATTTTATCGTTAATAGGTAACATTGGTTAAATCCATATTAAAAAGTGAACGGGTCAAGGGGTAGAAAAGTCACCCAAGGTGTGCTTTTTACGCATAAAACCTTCTCAACTGTTTTATTCAGATAGATAGATTACTAGTGTAAACATCTAGTTTTGTTATAATAATATATATCACACTATATATTTATAAAACATTTTAAAAATGAACAAAAACTTTTGACTTGAAAAGCTAGATTTAACATGATAACTTGAAGTTATACATTTTTTTGGACTTCCTGGTTCAGCAGATATACCTTCAAATCAACCTACATTTGTCATCAAAGCTTTGTATTATAAGATGAAAATGAAAAGAAAAAAAAAGAAACAATTTTACAAAATTAAGATGGATTTGATTACTAGTTAAAGAGATCACGAGAGGCGAGTTAGTGATATCTCAGGCCCTGAACGACATCAAGTATATTAGAATTTATTATAAACAACGAAGTACAACCAGAACCAAATTTACCTTGTAACTTGCACATTTTAGCAAGCAAAAAGGATTAGAATATATTATAAACAACTGACTACCACCGAGTGCACCAAATGACCAAAATCATAAAGAAAGATGCAAAGGAAAAAATAAATAGAAGTTACCAAAGCGTGGCTTGAATAGTTGGAGTCTTCAAGAATAGACGGTGCGCCTTTTTAGCATCCTTTAGCAAAAGATTTCAACAAACTAACAGGGGGCACATGTCTACAACACCAACTTCATGTATAAAATGCACAGCATCAACCTGCTATCCCCTGCTAATCAACTCTTCAATCATATTTGCACCGAAACAACAAGTAACATTTGGGCCTTTAAAACATTTCTATGTTCTAACCATACACAAAAGTGTGAAAACATAACTAATTCTAATCCGGATGCATCATGCTCTTAAAAACGAAGTTTCATAGATGCCAAACAGTGTAAAAAATATAAGAAGACTACATATTCACAACTTGCAGCCTCAAACAAAACTATTTCTTATTCTAAACTTGCAGTTTCTACATCATATATACATACAAACATATACATATATGTACTCTATAATCAAAGAAACAAATAAGGTTAAGTATACCAGGCATTTGATCAGCAAGACCAAGGGCAAGAGCAAGCTTACGCATCTGAGGAAGACAAATATTCATACTTAAAATGACGAATATGCTAACGTCTTAGCATCCGCAATCTGCAGCATTGACTAAACCACCTCCACTAACAACTGCCTCAAAAACCTTGGTTCAGTTCCATCCAGTTCAATCAACAGCTCCAATGCCTCTTGTGCGGTGGCCTCTTGTCCATCGTTCAAAGCTTCCGTCAAAGTCGTCATCATCGCAGGAAGTAGATCTTGAAACCTATCCCTATCACCGGAGTTCAAACACAGAATAAAATTAATCACAGCACTTAAGGCGGCAATTCGCACATCGGAACTACCGGACGTAGTCACACTGCAAAAACACAACGTGAAGATGCTTAATATGCAGAAACAAAGTCTCGCCGATATACTGTGACAATTGAGTAAATAAGAAAAACGCAGACTCCTGAAGCGTAAAATTATCCAACGAAACAAACTAGAACATGAATGGTAACAAGCTCAGGCCCACCGTTACCCGGTAATATACTCGAAGCAAGTTCTGAAACTGTATCACACAACTTTTTCATGATAATTTTTGCTTCTTCTTGCTGCACACAAGTCAACAGTATAGATTTAAGTGAAGACCGAGTGCCCGGAGATAACATATTCCATATCAACATAAAAAGGAATATAATACTAAACCTATTTTAAAAAATGAACATAAAAAACCTATATATGATCAAGTGTTTGATAAAAATGTTGTTTAACTTTTTATATCATTTTAATTTTATTTTTTAAAAAAACTATATAAAAATCAAGTTGAAAAAAAAATATTAACATGTTAAAACCATAATTTATTTCTGAAAAAAGCAACAACACATGAACAAACATCTAAAAGTACTCATGAATTTCATATAATCAGGCTAAAATAAATAAAATTAAAAGAAAATAGCAAATAGGTGATACCTTAAACTGAGATCTAAATTCTACAAAATAAAATTTCATAGATCTAAGAGGAAATCGGTAACCGCTAAGATTTTCAAACAGTTTCGGAAATACAGATCTGAAAAAGTGAAAATTAGAACAAACCTAGATATTACATAGATGCTAGATAGATCTGAGACGAAATCGGTAGCGGCTAGGATATCCTAACATTCTTCGAAAAAGCAGATCTGAAATCACAATCGATCTCCGGCGACGCAGACAACAACACTCTTTAAAAAGCAGATTTGAAAACAAAGGTGATCTCCGCAAAATCGGACGACGGCAGTCTGCAAAAAGAAGATCTAAAATCATAGGTGATGTCCGGCGACGGGGACGACGGCTGTCTTCAAAAACCATATCTAAAATCACGACTGATCTCCGGCGACGAGGACGACGGTTGCAATGTACGGGAACAAGTCCAGAATAATCTAATTCATACTTTTCTAAAATTCCAAAAATACCCCTCCGCTTTTTTACCTTTAAAATATCTAATCTGATCTCAGCCATTAATTAACTTCATCCAAGGGTTCCTAAAGGGGTTCCCCTGTTCCCCACTTTTTTGTTGTTCCCCAATGAACCACACACTATATATATATATATATATAGAAATAGAGAGAGGCGTTCGAGAGATTGTAAGAAAAGGAGTTGTTTGCTTCTCTATTTATAGTGGATTAGCAACTTGGATAACACGTTTGAGATGCTTTCTTCTGCTCAAAGTTTTGCACAAAATCTTACACGTATTACTCCATGTAGAATTTTGAATTCAATGTTAGTTAGATTTTATTATTATTATTATTATTATTATTATTATTATTATTATTATTATTATTATTATTATTATACGTAAGTTATTATTATTATTATTATTATTTATTTTTCTTTTATGTATATCACCAAATGTAGGATCGTGTTCGCGACCTAAACGAGTCGGTTCAGAGGAGTTCAATCAAATACAGGTGCGGAAAACAAGTATTTGACATATAAACAGCTGAATCTTCACTTTAACACTGATTTGTATTGATATGAACACAAATACAATCAGTTCTCACACCGGCAGCACCTCGGTATGGAAATTACACAAATGTTACTTCCTATTTCGCTTGAGCTTGAACCCCTATATATAGAGATTGAGATTTCGCTTGGAATGGTTTCAAGCGAAATCGCTGATATGATGATTTCGCTTGAGCTGCTTCAAGCGAAATCCCTTACAATACATTCCTTCAAGCGAAATCTACTAACTCTCTCACATTTTCTCATTCTACATGCCCTGATCTATTCTAACTAGTATAAGACTCGATACAAGACGAAGTCGACAGATGAAGTGCACCAACAGACTCCCCCTCAGATGTTGACGAGTCGACTATCGAGTCACACCAATGCTGTGTCTTCACATCTTCAGTCTTGATCAGTCTCTGGGCTTTTCTCTCTCTATCTTCTTTTCCAGAATCACTGACTCTATCAGACTCCCCCTCACGATTTGCTGGGATCGTAGTCTGGAATTCACTTTTCACAGGTTCTTAGATCGTAATCTGGCACTTCATCACTCTCAGGTTTCAGAACCTGGCCAACCTGCAAAAACTCTACCCAAAAATAAATTTTCTGATAATCATTTGTGGATAAGATTTTCAAGTCTAATTTATCACTTGCAGGAATAACGTTTTATATAGTAAAAACTTTTCTCATTTCATTTCAACAATCTTCAAACACTTTCACCCAAACCATTTGTTCATCATGTTTAGCATTCGGAATTTTGAAAATCAGCTCTCCAACACCAGTTGTCGAAAATCTTTTTAAATTTTTCAAACTTTATGCTAAAACACACTAAAATCTTTTTGGATTTTTGACTGAAATAAAAATGCAGAAAATGAAATATTTACAAACAATATTTTTGTGAGTTCGTGCAAGAGGATCATATCAGTTTTTGAGACAAATCACCAACACCGTTAAGCTTCATTTCATTTTAAGTTCTAAACAATTCACCTAGATTGTCAGTATATTGATCCACTTAAATTTTCACACAAAGTTCAATTGATCCGAGATACGAGGTTAATGTTTTAAGCTCTTGAACTTATTCGTGTGTCTCACTACTTGAATATACTCCCGTATCCAGATCCCAATATTCAGTCTTACAGGTGAGTATACCACAGATGATATCTGTCAGGGGAATAAATTATAGTACGAGGGCCGTGAGAGCTCAGGTCGATCTTTCGATACGCAGAGAGATGACGGCTTCGACTTTTGGTGTGTCCCCTTTAGAGGATCTTTTGCATTACAACAGCAGCATATATCAATTTTATTGTTTCAGCATGCTGAGGGTTTAATGCTGTGTTTCAAGCATTTGCAGAAAGCATTATCCGGGGACTAGGTCAGAAATTTCTTTCAGCAGAAGTCCCGGGATAATACCCCAGATATCACTGAGCATAAAGACCTAGTATCTCAGAATAAGGGACCTTTCAAACAAGATTTCAGGGGTTACCTATATATCCAAGTTTGTGTTAACCCACAGAACAAGCAAGTTTGAAATTTATGTTTATATCTCGTCACAATTTACTAAATGTGCAAAAACCTACTGACATATCCGCAGTAAGATTGTTTATCACATTTTACTTTCCAATTCTTTAGCATGTTGTGATAGTCCACTGATGTACTATCATTTCCTCTATATGCAACAAAAACTCATTTTTGAATTTTATCATGTTTTTGTCTTTTTCAAATTTTCAAATGTTTTTGGATTTTCTAAAAATTCTTACTCCCCCTAAAATGCAAACACATTTTAGGAAATTTGAAAACAAACTGTACAAGAACATGACAACTGATATCGAATTGCCTCAATTCGCCATCCACTTGGCATAAACAATCAGAACTCCCCCTCACAACAAACTATTTTCCCATAGATTTCAAAACACTTAAGTTTGTTTTAATCAAATGGTTTTTCCGGAAAATAAGTTTTGTTGATTTTACCACTTGTAAAATTGGGGATTAAATCATCACATTGTTTTTCAACCACTTGTAGAAAATCAGATACAACTTAATGTCCCTGATTTACCACTTGTAAAATCAATCCAATTCAACTTATAAACCACTTGTAAAAAAATCACAACCATACAACTTAAACCTGCTTTTCAACCAATTTACCATCTTTTGGTTGAATTCTCAAGGTGCCGATTCCTACTCCTCGCTTACAAACCTGGGAGTTCCGGCAAGTCCTGCAAAAATTCTCAAAAATTTTCAATTTTCAAACAAACAACATAAGAATGATGCCGATTCATGATCCACGATTACCAACTTGGGATCTCCGGCATAGTCCTTAGACTATCATGGAAAACAAACTTCCATCCAAGTCTTCTCAGACTTGATGGCTTTCAATTCTTGCACAGTAGGGTTATAAGTTGCCTTTTTAGTTGCATAAAATTCTTTAACCCCCTTAACTTTCCCATTCAACATTTTCCCAAAAATTTTCTTAACACTTCCATTGAATGTTTTCTCGACATCAAACTTAGTTTTCTCTGTGTAAAACTGATTCGAGATATCAACCTTACCAATTTTCTGTTTAACTTCTTCAAATTTCAGTGATGGAAACTCATCATCATTCACTGAAATTTTCACCTCAACCTGTGGCTCTTCTGGCTTTGTGGAACCAGATTCATCGCCGACATTCACATCAACTTTCTTAACAACCCACACTTGGTTGTCATTCTCTTTCTTTTTATAAAAATTCTTTTTAGAACACTCACCAACCTCATAAGTTGAATTTTCAAAAATTTTAAGTCTGTCGATTGGTGGTTCAACATCAACAACTTTTTCTTTCAATTTGTTAGAAACTCCCTGTTTTGACTTGGCATTTTTCAGACAATTCCATGCAATGTGACCGAATTCATTGCATCTATAACAGGTTCGAGTCTCTCTTTGGTAACATATATCAGCTCCATTCTTCTTTCTTTCAGCAAGAAACTCCTGATTAGACTGTCTCCAGAATGGTTTCTTCTGTTCCTCTTCGGCACTTCCACCTGACACAAATTCTGTTTTTGTTTTAGAATTTTTCAAATTTTTATGATTTTCTGGTGGAATAAATCCTAATCCTTTCTTTTTGTAGCTACGATTTTGGTTTTGTTTCTTTTGAAAAACAGAACCAGAATTGTAACCCTTTTTCTTGTTTAACCGTTGTTGAACTCTTGAAGTGTACTTTTTAGGTTTTTCAGTAAGATTTAAATCTTTTATTTCAGAAATATTAATTTCTGTCATTTTGAAAACCTTTTTAATCATTTCAAAACGAACACTTCTTATTGGAAACTCTTTGTCAGGGTATAATTTGTCCGAATCATTTAAAGTGTATGCAACTTCAAATGCTTCATCATCCAAATTTGCTTTCGATAACAAAAATTCTTTACTATAAGACCGTTTAACCGACGACTGTGAACTGTTGACCGACGAACTCGAACTTTTGACTGACGAACTCGAACACCCAGACTCGGATTTTGACTCAGACTCCTCCTCAGTATCCAACACCTGATCGACCACCTTTTTGATTAACTCAAACTCATGATCAGTATCGGAAGAGGTAAACGTGACATCAATGTTATCTGGTAAAACGTCAGTTGTGTCGGTTTTTAGCTTTATATTTACTGCTTTTTCAAGTTGCTCCTCGTTTGGTTTTCTAGGAGAATACCCTTCCCAAATTGGAGGCGGACACTTGTTATATCTAACAGTCGGTTTCTTACCACTATCTTTCTTTTCCTTTGGCTTCTCGTCTTGAAAAGCTTCCATACCTGCAACAGTTGGGTAAATACGATCAATGAGATAATCAGAACTAGAATAGCTTTGTAACAAACGTCTAATTCTCTCATTCTCAATCTTCTCTGTTTCCAACTCTTGCTTCCATTTAGCACTTTCTTCGATGTAAAAGTTGATAGCTTTTTGCTTTGTCATCATAACCGCATTCATCATCGTAAGTGCTTGTTCTCGTTCTGAGTTTGTCTTTTGGAGACCAGTTACTGTTTTGTTCAAGACATCATAAGATTCTTTCACATAGTTGAGGTTGAACAGTAACTGTTCCTTCTTCTTCTCATACTCAGCGATGATGTCTTCTTTTACTATACATTCCTTGCATGCTTCCAAACACTTCATGCAAGGCTTGACGACTTCAACAATTTTTTCAACTTCTATGATCTTTTCAACTTCGATCACTTTTTCTTCTTCTATCACCTTCTCAGCTTCAGTAGTCTTCTCAGCAATACTTTCAACATTCTCTTTCTGAACAACATATTCAGATTTCATTTGTTGTTGTTCTTTAGCAGCTCTTTTCTCCTTCAGTTTCTCCATGCGATCTGCAAAATAGAAATGAAAACTTTCAGGAGAAAGATGAGATTTGGCAACATTAACATATTTTTCTTCCTCATCGTCACTGCTGCTATCAACTGATGTTTGATCAAACTCTACAGATTTTCCAGAATCAGCATCTGATACACCAGAATCAGAAGAAGTTTGATCAAATACAACTTCTTTTTCTGAAATAGTAACATTTTGAACACTCTCATCAGAACTTTGTAGACTTTCATCCGTATTTTCTGAAATTTCTCCAGATCTTTCTGAAAGTTTATCAGTACTATCTGACTCTTCATCTGTTGACACAGACTTTTCATCTTCACTTTTCACATTCTCTCCAATAGATCTCATCCAAGTAGCAAACAAATATGGCTCTCGAATGATCTTGGCAATGAACGCTTTGAAATCACCCTTTTCATCAACAAACATATCCCAGCTGAAGCCTTCAGGTAATCTCTCATCATCTTGATCAACTATGCATGCTTTCTTATCAGAAGATATGTAATTGTTCCAGTTGAAGTCTACCAAACATCCTCTTTTTGAATCCTCAATCTTCCTACCATGAGCCGTCTGTGAATCTTGTGATTGACCAACTTGCTGATAAATGGCTTTCCGGTAGTAATCATCTTTTCCAAACGGATTCTGAGCACCACTAGCTTCCCTGTTCTTGCACTCCCGCTTGAAATGACCTTTTTCCCTGCATCTGAAACAAGTAACTTTAGATTTATCAAAACCTAAAGTAGATACACAAGCATCAAGAAAGTCATTTCTCCCGGTAATTGTCTTAAACTTTTCAGCACGTCTAAGAACACTAGCAAGACACCATTTGATATCCATCAGTTCCATCTCTTCGGCGTCTATCTGATCGTAATCCTCTTTTGTGAGCATAGGATTTCCGATCCGACCTGCAACTAAACCTTCATACGAGATAAGCACGGAACCAAGTAATGCCATGTGATCTTTCGCAACCTCCTCAGAAAAACTTTGTCCATCTGGAAGATTTAGAGCTATGTTACATTGTATCACACAACCATTTCCTGTCTTTGTGCTCTGAGACTGAAAGCTTTCTGATGAACTCTTTGGATTAACACTCGGATATAATGAGAAACCACTGTTGTTTTTGTTTGAACTTTGATCAATCTTTTCTGTAGAATCCCCAGCACTAAACGCAGTCTGGATTTTCGGACTTCTCTCAGCTTCTTGAACCGGAATGCTACCTTTGTAATACATCTTCACGTCCTGTTGATCACTTGGGCTGTTCATCCTCGCGATCTTCTGTTGTTCCAGATCCTGACCCTCAATCTTTTCGATAAACTCACCAATTGATAACCCATCATAAACTCCTGTGTTTTTCAAAATCATCAAATAAGTTCCCCATTCTTTTTGAGGTAACGCATCAGCTAATTTGTCTACCCACTCTTCAGACTCTTTTTTTATACTAAGCATTGACATAGATCGCACAAGGTGACAGTATCTTTCAATCAGCTTCTTTGTGTCTTCACCTGGTAGACTGCTGAATAGATCAAACTCTTTCTTTAACAATGCCTTTTTGCTTTTAATCATTTTCTCGCTACCCTCAAATTTGACTTTAAGTGCATCCCAGATTGACTTTGCAGTTTTGTCATGCTGTAGCAGAATGAAAATGTCTTCTTTGATAGCTTGTTGCAACAGACTAATCATCATTTTTTCGGCTCTATACATATCACGTTCTTCATTACTAAATTCAGATATTTTCTTGTCAACTTTCAAATCAGTCTGTGGTAAAACATATTTCTTCAAAATACATTCCCATGACCTAAGATGGTTAGCCTGAACCCAGTTTTCGAATCTATCTTTCCACCCGTAGTATTCTTCAATACTCATCAATTTCGGGGGCTTTTGAGTGGTTCCTGTCTCGTTTTCCAAATTCATATTCTGAGCAATAGAAGATGAACTCGACGGTGTTGCAAACGCGTTGTAGAAATCATTATCCATGTTTCAGATCCTTTCAAGCGAAATAGTCAACCTGATTGAAGTAAAACTAAACAATTCTTTGAAGCGAAAACTTTGAAACGATCCTGAATAAAAAACCCTGAAGCGAACACCTTGAAGCGAAAACTTTGAAGCGATCCTGAATAAAAAACCCTGAAGCGAACACCTTGAAGCGAAAACTAACTCTTGTTTGAAGCGAAATTGTTGAAGCGAAATAGAATACTAATTGAAGCGAAATCAAGGTGTCGCTTGGAATTTCAAGCGAAATCCTCTAAAGAAAAACTAATATGTTCAAGCGAAATCCATTCGGAGGTTTGTTTCTGATAGTTTTAAACCGAATTTTGCAGTGAAACTTTCAAGGATTTGTTATCTTGTACTTTTAAGCAATCTGTGAGAAATTGAACAGGTTTTGACCGTAAAAAAATTCTGAACTGAGAAAAGAAGATGTAGAAGTAAGAAAACGATGTCAATTTCAGCTGAAATCCTGTAGAACTCCTCAACTTGCTCTGATACCAATTGTAGGATCGTGTTCGCGACCTAAACGAGTCGGTTCAGAGGAGTTCAATCAAATACAGGTGCGGAAAACAAGTATTTGACATATAAACAGCTGAATCTTCACTTTAACACTGATTTGTATTGATATGAACACAAATACAATCAGTTCTCACACCGGCAGCACCTCGGTATGGAAATTACACAAATGTTACTTCCTATTTCGCTTGAGCTTGAACCCCTATATATAGAGATTGAGATTTCGCTTGGAATGGTTTCAAGCGAAATCGCTGATATGATGATTTCGCTTGAGCTGCTTCAAGCGAAATCCCTTACAATACATTCCTTCAAGCGAAATCTACTAACTCTCTCACATTTTCTCATTCTACATGCCCTGATCTATTCTAACTAGTATAAGACTCGATACAAGACGAAGTCGACAGATGAAGTGCACCAACACCAAACACACACGTACACTTATATTTCAAAATGTTGAGTTTTTAAATGTTAATATTTTATTATTAATTTAATTACTTCACTCATTTGGCGCGTATAACTTCTAAAATATAATGTTGTATAAAATAATAAATATGCCATTAGAATGAGAATATTTGTATCTACATTTTGAACCAAGTTTTATTAAAAACAGAGTAGGTCCAAATATAATGTATTTTTTATAATTTAATTATTAAATGGTTCCTACACTTGCCCAAAATATCACATATTTCCATTGGTCAATTTACCCATGATGCATCCTTTTAATAACATAAATTTTTATATAATTTATATAAATAAAAATTTTGGGATTGTTACAGC
The DNA here is from genome assembly GCA_030545235.1 of Helianthus tuberosus. Lineage (NCBI taxonomy): Eukaryota > Viridiplantae > Streptophyta > Magnoliopsida > Asterales > Asteraceae > Helianthus > Helianthus tuberosus. Next base: position 38,449,405 of record CM060435.1, on the reverse strand, counting down.
TTCCCATGTTGTATGTACTATTAGTGGGGGCTTCCCATGGTTGTATTTACTATTAGTGGAGGCTTCCCATGGTTGTATTTACTAGACGAGTTGTACCATAAGTGTTCTTCTTGACCCGAGAACAGTAGTACGTACGAGGTTTACATAGGCTTTACGTAAGTGCCCTTCTCAACCCGAGGACAGTGGTACGCGGGGGTTTACGTAGGTTTTACGTAAGTCTCCTTCTTAACCCGAAGACAGTAGTATGTATGAGTTTACGTAGGTTTTACGTAAGTGCCCTTCGCCACCCGAGGACAGTGGTAAGTACAAGTATACGTAGGTTTTACGTATGTGTCCTTCGCATCCGAGGACGATGGTAGGTAGTCTAGTAATAGTGAAAGTCCAAGTAATTGTTCAACCTCATTTCTTTCAATCCCATTCCCTACCCTCCGGGAATCCCATGCCTTGGTAAGAGTGTGAACTCACCTTGGTTTGCTCGGTATGCTAAACTATGTGCTCGCAAGTAATCAATCACGTCCTATAGTATGCACGTATATTCAATCAGTTCGTGTTCGTAATGATTCGCATGCAACTAACATCACAGTATAACACAGAGTGTGCTTAGCAGTTAGCATCTTGTATCATGTAAGCAGTAAATCAAACTCATGCATCTTCATGTTTCACATAACAGCTTTCTCAGTTAATTCCAACATAGTTATCCAATAACACACTTAAGTGAGTTAATAAGCTTAACTGGATTATCATATATGATAGAGTTACATTTTAACAAAGTTACATGCATAACTTAACACAGTTAACATGCTTGACAGAAACTGTGACACTCTAGGTTTTTCCGAGGGAACACCTTGTAATTTCGTTAGGCGTATATATGTGTTATTAAATGAAAAGTTGCGTTTTACCTTAATGTGCTATGTGTATATATAATGTGCGGTATGTGTATAGATATATATGTGTGTGAACCGAACCCGACTCGAGACCACTCGGTCTCGAGTAAACAAAAACGGTTGGGCCGGATTGGGCCATATACCCCCCCCCCCTTCGAGCCCACTCGGAACCATTGTAGGGTGCACCACCCAAACCGGGTATAAAACCCATGCCCAAGCCCTCCTTCTCTCATTTGACACTCCCACCATTCACACACCCTCCTACATTCCTCCAAACCACTAAAACCCTAAGGTTCTAACATCAAACTCACCTCCTCTCCTCTCCCTCTCTCGGATCTAACCGGCGACAACAAAAGGGGCTCCCGGATCATCTCGGATTAGCTCATCATCACCACTCGGAACTTAGTCCATCAATCCTTCACACCTCTTCATCTAGCCGGTTAGTGCCTTTAGTTATTAGGTTAAAAATGATGATTTATGATATATAGAAACTATGTGATTTGTTGGATGTTTGAAGGAGTATATTGCTTATTAGATAATAGATTGTTATCAATATTTGAATGATGAATCGATGAACAATGTGTTTTATTCATAAACCTTATGAATGCCTTGAAATAACTATATGATATGGATAAGCTAGTGTGTTTGAATAAATGATTCATGCTAGAAAGTGTAAGGGAAATATTGTTTTGATAATATCTTGCTAAGGTGTTTTGTAGGATAAATGGCTATGTTATCCAAATTATGTTATCCGATTTATGTATATGAATTACGCTAGATATTTTGGGCAAATGTGTGTTCATATTATTTCATGCTTGAATAATCTCATGAAGAACATCATGAATATGTGTTAAATATGCATGAATATTTGATGAACATGATATGAATGTTGTTGAATATTTGAAATATGCTTGGTTTGATCTGATTTAGTTGGAATTTAGACAATAAAACATGTTATTGCAATATGGTTGGTTAGTACAAAATTACATGAAAACAGAATTCTATTGGTTAGTACATCAGAGGTTCTAGAAGGATTCTTGTGCACGTATCGGAGGTTGCGACTCGCAACCAAAACATGACAAATCGAAACATCCGGTTACGACTCGCAACCAAAACATGACAAATCGAAACATCCGGTTACGACTCGCAACCAGAGCATGACAAGTCGAAACATCCGGTTACGACTCGCAACCAGAGCATGACGAGTCGAAACATCCGGTTGCGACTCGCAACCAGAACATGACAAGTCGAAACATCCGGTTGCGACTCGCAACTGTGTGTTCTCGAGTCGAGACCACCTGGTCTCGACTGGGCTGTTAGTTATTGGGCCCAAGTGTATTAACTGTACATGCTTGTTACTGTTTAGGTGGGCTACGTGTTAACTGTTAACTGTTGCTGTTAAAGAATTTAGACGGGCCCAATGACTTATTGGATAATTATATGTTGTGCATGCTATGTGTTAGTTATGTGTAGATTATACGTGAATACTTGTACCCCAACTTGACCCATATTCGGTAACCATGCTAGGACGTGGTGACCAACGTGATCGACCGGGTAATTAATCTACCGAGCAACCCAAGGTGAGTTCACAACCTAAAGCATGTATTCCCGGTGGTTTGGGAAACGAAACTAAAAACAACACTATCCCCCTTATGAGGGATACAACTTACTTTTCTTCCCTTGTTATGGGGAACCTTTTAGTTAATTACTGTTTATACGGATTGCAACAAACGGCACTAAACGAAACTCTATCACTTAAAGTCCCTACTACATAATATCGATTAGTCGCCGGGGCCAGGCGAACGGGTTATTAGTTGATAGCGCTATTTAGGTCTTACCAACCTCACACCGTGCCAAGGTATGGGATCGGTCGTGAACTAATGTACTCAGGCATCCGTCAATGATGATAGAACATTGACATCGGGGCACTCTGCGGATACGCAACGGTCACCTAGTGTTCGGTATTGGAAAAACAGTTTAGTCGCTAACTTTTGGGGTAGCTCCCCATGGCATGTATAAACGGATAAATTAACTGGTGAAACAAGTTTTTGGTAATTAAAACTGGACAACTAGTGAACTCACTCAGCATTATTGTTGACCCCTTACTGCATGCTTTGCAGGTACCCAGTGACTCAGGAGCTTGCAGCTTGGGAAGTGTAGTGGTCGCCTAAACCCGCATGTTGGGTTCTAATTAATTTAAACTATGAACTTTGTTTAAACTATTTTACCTATGCTTCCGCTACTTGCTTAACTGTTATTTGAACCTAAACATTTGAACTTTAAGCTATGGTGTTTACTAACCATTATGGTTGGTGATCATCCTTACTATTATCCAATGCTCAGTATAATTGGTGGCTGGATCCTGGTCGGTCACGCCCTCAAGCGGACGGTACTCCGCAGGTGGAATTTGGGGGTGTGACAGATTGGTATCAGAGCCATTGGTTATAGTGAACTTGGTTTTAAAAAGGAAAGTCTTTTTGAGAAAAAACCAGACTATAACCCGTGACTCGTGACGACACTACACTCCAAGGGCAAGACTCGACTTATCTGACCTCATAGCTCGGACCCATGTTTACTTGCTTGATTCGTCTTATGCTTTCTGCTCTGCTATACATACTAGTGTGCCTAATTAGATAGATACACATCTCTCTTCTGTCTTATTCTCGCTACGTTACGACATCACCCTCATACTGTGTTTTCTGGCTAAGAAGACAATGAGTGGACGCGGAAGAGGAAGCGTTAACATGACTCAGGCTCAATTCGCTAACTTGCTCCACACGGTGGCTGCAGCTTTCGCAGCACACCCTGGAGGTCAGCCTGCGCCCGCGCAGCCACGTGTTTGTACTTTCAAAACCTTCATGGATGGCAAGCCTCTCCCTTTCAACGGCACTGAGGGTGCCATAGGCCTTCTGCACTGGATTGAAAAGGCCGAAGCTGTCTTTGCTGTCTGTGAGTGTCCCCCTGCTAACTGGGTTAAGTACGCGACTGGTACGCTTGAAGGAAACGCGCTATCATGGTGGAAAGCACAGATTCAGATGCTTGGTCTGGAAACTGCTAATGCTACTGCATGGGAAGATTTCAAGGACATGATCAAAGAGGAGTACTGTCACAGGGATGACATCCACAAACTTGAGAACGAGTACTATGCGCTCAAGATGGTCGGATCAGAGATTGAGACCTACACTAAGCAGTCCAACGACTATGCTGCACTTTGCCCAAACATGTCCCAACCTATGTATCGAAGGATCGAGTTGTACATCAAAGGCTTGGTCCCTGAAATCAGAAGTCATGTGACCTCAGCCAACCTCAATACCATACAGCCCGTGGTTCGTCTTGCTCACAAACTCACCAATCAGGCTGTGGAAGAGGGCAAGCTGCCCAAGAGGATTGGTGCTACTGCTGGAACTTCTGGCGATAACAAGCGAAAGTGGGATGGAAATCAGGGAAAGGATGCTAACCCCACTCAGGCCCCAGTTCAACAAAGGAAGACTGAAAGCAACAAGAGCCCGCAGCAACAGGGTGGCTATCGAGGAAACCACCCTAAGTGTAACAAATGTAACCGACATCACAGTGGGCCATGTGGAAAGGGTCAGTGTCAGCGATGCAACAAGATGGGGCACGAAGCCAAAGACTGCCGAAGCCAGTTCCCAGCTAGGCAGAATCAGCAACAACCACAGCAACAGCAGCAACAAGGAAACAACCGTGGATGCTTCAAGTGTGGAGCAACGGGGCACATGCGAAAGGATTGCCCTGAACTGAATCAAAACAACAACAATCAGGGTGCTGGGAACAATAACAACAATGCTGGAAATGGTGCTAGAGGAAAAGCTTTTGTGATTGGAGCCGGAGAAGCAAGGAACGACCCCAACGTTGTAGCGGGTAAGTTCCTCCTTAATGATCGTTATGTTTCCATGCTATTTGATTCCGGAGCAGATGCTAGTTATGTATCCCTACGTATTAGTAAGAAACTTAAGCTCACTCTTACGCCGCTAAGCTCTAAGCACACCGTTGAAATAGCTAATGGTAGAAACCTCGAGGCCTCACACATAATTCGTAACTGCAAATTAGAGTTGTCTGGTCAGACCTTCTGTATCGATCTTTTCCCCATCGTTCTTGGAAGCTTCGACGTCATTATTGGTATGGATTGGTTATCCCAACATCGAGCTGAAATTCTCTGCCAAGAGAAAGCTATCCGTATTCCCCGTCCCCCTGGCAAACCCCTTATAGTTCAAGGCGACAAGAGCGGAGAAGTCACAGGCATCATTTCATTCTTAAAGGCCCAGAAGTACCTACGAAAGGGGCACACCGCTATCTTAACACTCATTACCGACACACAGAAAATGGAAAACAGGATTGAAGATTTTCCAGTTGTATGCGACTATCCTGAGGTATTCCCGGAGGAACTACCTGGACTCCCTCCTCACCGTCAGGTCGAATTTCAAATCGAGCTAGCTCCCGGAGCAGCGCCTATAGCTCGAGCACCTTATCGATTAGCCCCCGCGGAGCTCAAGGAGCTTTCTACTCAGCTACAAGAACTTTTGGACAAAGGTTTTATCCGTCCCAGTTCATCACCCTGGGGAGCCCCAGTGCTTTTCGTCAAAAAGAAAGACGGCTCATTCCGAATGTGCATTGACTACCGCGAACTTAACAAGGTTACCATCAAGAATCGTTATCCACTTCCCCGTATCGACGACCTGTTCGACCAGCTGCAAGGGTCGAGCTATTATTCCAAGATCGATCTGCGATCGGGTTATCACCAGCTGAGAGTCCGCGATGAGGACATCTCTAAGACTGCTTTCAGAACCCGCTATGGTCACTACGAATTCCTTGTTATGCCTTTCGGAATGACCAACGCACCTGCAATCTTCATGGATCTCATGAACCGAGTATGCAAACCCTACCTCGACAAGTTCGTAATTGTGTTTATCGACGACATCTTAATCTACTCGAAGAACCAAGAGGAGCATGAACAGCACCTACGTCTTATTCTCGAACTCCTTCGCAATGAGCAACTGTACGCCAAATTCTCGAAATGTGATTTCTGGCTTAGAGAAGTTCATTTCCTTGGGCACATTGTCAATCAGGAAGGGATTCATGTTGACCCTGCTAAGATTGAGTCCATTAAGAATTGGCCTGTGCCCAAGACTCCGACCGAAGTTCGCCAATTCTTGGGATTGGCGGGATACTATCGAAGATTTATCAAGGGATTCTCTAAGATCGCTCAACCACTTACGACACTCACTCAGAAGGGTGTTGCTTACAAATGGAGCGAGGCTCAGGAATCTGCCTTCCAGGAACTAAAGAAGAACCTTTGTAGTGCTCCTATTCTTTCCTTACCTGAAGGTACCGACGACTTTGTCGTTTACTGCGACGCTTCTATTCAAGGACTTGGCTGCGTATTGATGCAACGCGAGAAAGTTATCGCTTACGCCTCGCGACAACTCAAGGTCCACGAACGGAACTATACGACGCATGACTTAGAATTTGGAGCTGTGGTCTTCGCGCTCAAGCTTTGGAGACACTACTTATACGGAACCAAGTGCACGATTTACACTGATCACAAGAGTCTCCAGCACATAATGGGACAAAAGGAGTTGAATATGCGGCAACGCCGATGGGTCGAACTCCTAAATGACTACGAGTGTGCAATCAAATATCACCCAGGCAAGGCTAATGTGGTAGCCGATGCCCTCAGCAGAAAGGAGACCAAACCCAAGCGTGTTCGCGCCTTACAGCTCACTATCCACTCGAACCTCCCTAATCAAATTCGGAATGCTCAGGTTGAAGCATTGAAGGCCGAGAACATCAGGGCTGAGTCCCTGCGAGGATCGAGACAACGATTGGAACAAAAAGAAGACGGCGCCTACTACGTAGCCGGGCGCATATGGGTTCCGCTTTATGGAAATTTACGTGACCTTGTGATGGATGAAGCCCACAAGTCCCGTTACTCAGTACATCCGGGTTCAGATAAGATGTACCACGACTTGAGGGCTACCTATTGGTGGCCTGGCATGAAAGCCCACATAGCAACCTATGTCAGAAAATGTTTAACTTGTGCAAGAGTCAAGGCTGAGTATCAGAAACCATCAGGCCTACTCCAACAGCCAGAGATCCCGCAATGGAAATGGGAGCAGATTTCCATGGATTTTGTTACTGGCCTGCCTAGGTCTCAACGCGGAAATGACACCATTTGGGTAATAGTGGATCGCTTAACTAAGTCTGCACACTTTTTGGCGATCAAAGAAACAGACAAGTTCTCTACCCTAGCAGAGGTATACTTAAAAGAAGTGGTTTCGAAGCACGGAGTGCCTACCTCTATTATTTCTGATCGAGACGCGCGTTTTACTTCTGAGTTGTGGCAAGCCATGCACAAATCTTTTGGCTCACGTTTAGACATGAGCACCGCTTATCACCCGCAAACGGATGGGCAGTCCGAACGCACCATCCAAACCCTCGAAGACATGCTCAGGGCATGTGTGATCGATTTTGGCAAGAATTGGGAGAAGCACCTACCGTTAGTAGAATTCTCCTACAACAACAGCTACCACACCAGCATTCAGGCGGCACCCTTTGAGGCATTGTACGGTCGTAAATGTCGATCGCCTCTCTGCTGGGCGGAGGTAGGTGACAGCCAAATCACAGGCCCGGAACATGTAGTCGACACCACAGAAAAGATTGCCCAGATTAGGCAACGCATGGCGGCAGCTCATGACCGTCAAAAGTACTACGCTGATAAAGATAGGAAACCGCAAGAGTTCCAGGTTGGTGAACGGGCTCTACTTAAGGTCTCACCCTGGAAGGGTGTGGTTCGTTTTGGAAAACGGGGCAAGCTTAATCCAAGATATGTCGGACCCTTTGAAGTTACCGAAAAGATCGGTACGGCCGCTTACAGGTTGAATCTGCCTGAAGAACTGAGTGCTGTGCACAATGTCTTCCACGTGTCTAATCTGAAGAAGTGCCTGTCAGATGAAACACACGTCATTCCTTACAAGGAACTTACTATTGACGAACAGCTACACTTTACTGAGGAACCGGTTGAGATCACGGATCGTGAGATCAAAACCCTCAAACGTAGCCAGATACCCCTCGTGCGAGTTCGTTGGAACTCACGCCGTGGCCCAGAGTTTACCTGGGAGCGGGAAGACCAGATGAAACGCAAGTATCCCCAGCTGTTCCCAAATGAAACCCCCAGCACTGAAGCTACAACTGAATTTCGGGACGAAATTCCAAACTAACGGGGGGATGATGTGACACCCCGTTGAAACGCCCTCACTTTTACTAGCTTGTCAGTGGCTGCCTTAACTTTCGGGACGAAAGTTCTTAAAACTTGGGGATAATGTGACACTCTAGGTTTTTCCGAGGGAACACCTTGTAATTTCGTTAGGCGTATATATGTGTTATTAAATGAAAAGTTGCGTTTTACCTTAATGTGCTATGTGTATATATAATGTGCGGTATGTGTATAGATATATATGTGTGTGAACCGAACCCGACTCGAGACCACTCGGTCTCGAGTAAACAAAAACGGTTGGGCCGGATTGGGCCATATACCCCCCCCCCTTCGAGCCCACTCGGAACCATTGTAGGGTGCACCACCCAAACCGGGTATAAAACCCATGCCCAAGCCCTCCTTCTCTCATTTGACACTCCCACCATTCACACACCCTCCTACATTCCTCCAAACCCCTAAAACCCTAAGGTTCTAACATCAAACTCACCTCCTCTCCTCTCCCTCTCTCGGATCTAACCGGCGACAACAAAAGGGGCTCCCGGATCATCTCGGATTAGCTCATCATCACCACTCGGAACTTAGTCCATCAATCCTTCACACCTCTTCATCTAGCCGGTTAGTGCCTTTAGTTATTAGGTTAAAAATGATGATTTATAATATATAGAAACTATGTGATTTGTTGGATGTTTGAAGGAGTATATTGCTTATTAGATAATAGATTGTTATCAATGTTTGAATGATGAATCGATGAACAATGTGTTTTATTCATAAACCTTATGAATGCCTTGAAATAACTATATGATATGGATAAGCTAGTGTGTTTGAATAAATGATTCATGCTAGAAAGTGTAAGGGAAATATTGTTTTGATAATATCTTGCTAAGGTGTTTTGTAGGATAAATGGCTATGTTATCCAAATTATGTTATCCGATTTATGTATATGAATTACGCTAGATATTTTGGGCAAATGTGTGTTCATATTATTTCATGCTTGAATAATCTCATGAAGAACATCATGAATATGTGTTAAATATGCATGAATATTTGATGAACATGATATGAATGTTGTTGAATATTTGAAATATGCTTGGTTTGATCTGATTTAGTTGGAATTTAGACAATAAAACATGTTATTGCAATATGGTTGGTTAGTACAAAATTACATGAAAACAGAATTCTATTGGTTAGTACATCAGAGGTTCTAGAAGGATTCTTGTGCACGTATCGGAGGTTGCGACTCGCAACCAAAACATGACAAATCAAAACATCCGGTTACGACTCGCAACCAAAACATGACAAATCGAAACATCCGGTTACGACTCGCAACCAGAGCATGACAAGTCGAAACATCCGGTTACGACTCGCAACCAGAGCATGACGAGTCGAAACATCCGGTTGCGACTCGCAACCAGAACATGACAAGTCGAAACATCCGGTTGCGACTCGCAACTGTGTGTTCTCGAGTCGAGACCACCTGGTCTCGACTGGGCTGTTAGTTATTGGGCCCAAGTGTATTAACTGTACATGCTTGTTACTGTTTAGGTGGGCTACGTGTTAACTGTTAACTGTTGCTGTTAAAGAATTTAGACGGGCCCAATGACTTATTGGATAATTATATGTTGTGCATGCTATGTGTTAGTTATGTGTAGATTATACGTGAATACTTGTACCCCAACTTGACCCATATTCGGTAACCATGCTAGGACGTGGTGACCAACGTGATCGACCAGGTAATTAATCTACCGAGCAACCCAAGGTGAGTTCACAACCTAAAGCATGTATTCCCGGTGGTTTGGGAAACGAAACTAAAAACAACACTATCCCCCTTATGAGGGATACAACTTACTTTTCTTCCCTTGTTATGGGGAACCTTTTAGTTAATTACTGTTTATACGGATTGCAACAAACGGCACTAAACGAAACTCTATCACTTAAAGTCCCTACTACATAATACCGATTAGTCGCCGGGGCCAGGCGAACGGGTTATTAGTTGATAGCGCTATTTAGGTCTTACCAACCTCACACCGTGCCAAGGTATGGGATCGGTCGTGAACTAATGTACTCAGGCATCCGTCAATGATGATAGAACATTGACATCGGGGCACTCTGCGGATACGCAACGGTCACCTAGTGTTCGGTATTGGAAAAACAGTTTAGTCGCTAACTTTTGGGGTAGCTCCCCATGGCATGTATAAACGGATAAATTAACTGGTGAAACAAGTTTTTGGTAATTAAAACTGGACAACTAGTGAACTCACTCAGCATTATTGTTGACCCCTTACTGCATGCTTTGCAGGTACCCAGTGACTCAGGAGCTTGCAGCTTGGGAAGTGTAGTGGTCGCCTAAACCCGCATGTTGGGTTCTAATTAATTTAAACTATGAACTTTGTTTAAACTATTTTACCTATGCTTCCGCTACTTGCTTAACTGTTATTTGAACCTAAACATTTGAACTTTAAGCTATGGTGTTTACTAACCATTATGGTTGGTGATCATCCTTACTATTATCCAATGCTCAGTATAATTGGTGGCTGGATCCTGGTCGGTCACGCCCTCAAGCGGACGGTACTCCGCAGGTGGAATTTGGGGGTGTGACAGAAACAACATACTTATCAGTATTAATAGGCTAAACAGAATTAACAAACTAACAGTGTTAATTGACTAACAAAGTTAACAACTAGTAGAGTTATATGCTTAACAGAGTTGCATACTTAATTTAACAGAGTTAACATATCAACAGGATACTAACAGAGTTAACATATATTACTTAATAGACATAACGGGGTTAACATATAACATAATTGGGTTTACAGGCGACTAAAACAACTTTGTAATGAAAACACTTGGGTCACGAAATCCCAATGTGTTTTCGTTGGGATAAGTGTTTTCGTTGGGTCCATCCATCAATAACAACAGTTACGAAATCCAATATCTTAATCACCACTAACAATTATTCAATCATATACCAAAGCATCACAGCACCATGCATGACATCTAACATTTAATTTACTCTCATTACCCCATCATCACCTAAACCGTGGGGCCCTACATTGCCGTCAAATGATTAAGTCACACAATCCAATTAGCCAGGTCATTGTCCATCATGTTCATTATTCTAGCACCCCTTGAACAATTTCTAATTCCAAAGCACAGATGTCACGCAAACCTCTCAATCCGATACATACATGCAACAATTCATATACAGTCATGTCCTACCAACATCATCAATCATCATTACAATCCATAAAATAATGGATTCTCACAATACCAATTAACACAGTTAGAACTATGATTATTATAATCTAAATCGTTCAACATAATTCAATCATAACAACCCTAGGCCTCTAGATCACAACAGGTTTCGCATAGAGTTATATAACAGATTGATCATATGTAGTTCTTTCAAGAATACAACCAACAACATAACCATATATATATTCATATCTGAAAACAACTAAACGTGAGAGTCACTAACCGAACTCAGAATAATCAACAAGAGACCTAGCTTCGAAGGAGAGGGACTGCCGTCGGGTTTAAAGGAAAACGAGAGAGAGATGGGAATGTGATTAGGGTTTTGTCAATTACTGATTTCATGCACTTATAAAACGAATCCTATATTAAATCGATACTGGGCCCAAAGCCCATTCCATGTTTCGCCAGCCCACTCTCTAGCGAAAACACTAAATTGTTTTCATCCAGAAGGGTTTTCGTGGAGGGGAGTAGAAGTGATTTCGGGTGAGTGAGGTTTAGGGTGGATAGGGGTAAATAGCAGAATTTCTACTTTTAATTAAACTGAACATAATATTAATATAAAACATGCATTAACATTCCCACATATAAGGCACATCATATATATCATATCATATCAGTCACAATACGATTTAACATATTACAAACGTGAAACAAACAAGTCGTGTAACAAACAACTTAAACAATTAGCGTGTAATTAATGCGAAGATGGAAATCTTGGAAACTCGAGTTGTCACAATTGTCAAAAACTCTTACGATCAATCTTGGATCCCGAGACGACTCACACACTCTATGATGGACAATGGATGATGGTGGTGGATGATGGTGTTATGGTGGTGGTGGGTGGTGGGTGAAGTGTGAGAGAGGTGGTGTGCCAAGGGATGGTTTGAGCTTGAGCCAAGCACTCCTATTTATAGGCTGAACAGAAGCTCGGGCACGGCCCTGTGTCCACATCCTTCTCTTTCTTCATTTATTGCAGCTTGTCTGTATTAGTTGACCACGCCCCCGTGTCCGCTGAGCATGACCCCGTGTGCAGAACCATATCTATACTATCAAGATTTGCCTGGATTTTGCGAATCTTATAGTTGACCACGGCCCCGTGCCCACTCAGCGCGGCCCCGTGGTGGGCAATGGAAGCTTCTACCACTTGGTCTTTTCTGCTGACACTTGGGCACGCCCCCGTGCTCAATGAGCACGGGGCGTGTTCAGGCTTCTGTCTTCTTGTTTTGCTTGGGAAGATGCTGTCGTGGGGTTGGACATGTCACGTTTGTTCCTTTTCTTGTATTTATGCTAGATTTAGCTGCCATTTTGCTTCTTTTGTTAATTTGAGCTCATAAGACAAAAGCACACTTTTTCCAACATTAGTACTAAAAAGGGGTTAGTTTTATGCCACAATTGATGTAATTTATATGTTGCATTTTGCACACATCAAATACCCCCACACTTGAATCTTTGCTTGTCCTCAAGCAAAACTCTTTATAATATGGCTTTACACTCCCAAATGGAATGGGTAGAAGAGAAGGTTTTTGGGCTTGTCATAGAGTGTCGGGATTTCCAAGATTCTTTATTAAGTTTTATTTTTATTTATTTACAATCCTATTCGTCATGATTTATTTAAAACTTTTCATAAGATAAATTACTTATTAGGGCATAACATGCCTCTTTAAAATTCCATTTATATACAATTTCACATACCTCACGGGGATCACTCGAGAGCGGCATGGAACTTACTCCTACCATAAGCTTACCAAGCAATCAATCATCCTCCTTTTTAATTATAAACCTTTGTAAATATCAAGAGGACTTTTTGGGTGAAGGGTTAGGCTTGGGTTAAAGGTAGGTGGTTGGATTAGTGGTTAGTGAAAGGGCGAAAAGCGTAACAAGCGTCGGTTTTCCTAATACTTTTTATTATTATTTTTTTTTGCAACTTTTATTTTGATGAAGCTTTCATTCAAACAAATTTATTTTTGATAAACTTGTTTCTTTATTTCTCTTTTGCTTCATCATCAACACATTTTTTTTTATTTTTTTGAAAAGTCATACGTAAAACCGAGCTAGCTACTAAAACAAAGGGTTAAAAATAAAAAAGGTTTTGGTGGGTGAAAGGGTGTTTGGTTTGGGTTATGAAATGAAAAGCTTTAGGCTCAAAGGGGCTAACAAGGGGGATTTTGGGTAGGTGGTAAAAAAAAGAAAAAATAATGGTGTAGAAATAAAAAGGGTTAGTCCTAATACCTCCATCATTTACTTACTCGGGTTTAAGTTGGTAAGGACCGGGAATGTATCGTCGTGGCAAGTTCTAGAGTTGTAAGAACCAAGCGGCTATTCACACAAGAAACGAAAAATGAGCATTTAATTTAAAGATATGTATTTGTATGCTCAACAAAGGCTCAAAACTCACTTTTGTGGGAATGGGTTTTATGTGATCAAGTATATATAATTAAATTTTAACTAAGCTTGTCATGCCTTTTCATAATTTTCTTATGTTGGTTCTTTTTAACACGACGCTATCGGTTGTAAATTTGTAAAAATATAACCTTTTTAGAATTTTGAAATTCCCAAATTAAACCTAGACAAGTAAAAAAAATGATGAAAAAATTTGGGGTGATTAGCGGTTCCAATAGAGTTTTGTGTAAGGCTTGTTATTAGGACTTGCAAGATTCAAGGTTTTAGCATCCCCCCCACACTTAAATTACACATTGTCCTCAATGCGTCCCAAAAATAAGTTTTTAGGTTGATTGAATGTGTAAAAGGTGTGAAAAAGCAAAAATTTGTGTTACTGGGCGTCTGGACACGGCCGCTTGTTGTCCGGGCACGGCCCCGTGTTCAAGTGCCAGTAACAAAATTGAAAAAGAGAAACAGAAGCCTGGACACGGGGGCGTGTTGGGTGAACACGGCCCGTGTCCAGTTTACCTGAACTGGGTATTTTCTGCAGACTGTGCAGCACGGGGTCGTGTTGGGCGGACACGGCCCGTGCTGAACTTACTGTAATGAAGAAATTTTTGTCGGATGGTCCTGTTTTCCTGCATGGGGTGCTGGTTCAAGTTTCCCTTGTATCCTTTGCCATCTTGAGTGTGTTTTATTCCTGAAAATTAAAACTAACTAGAAAATATAAAAGTAAATCTAAACTAAACTAAGGATAGTTCCGCGGAATGCCTCCGTGGTGCGCCACGTTTATAAGGGTCCTTGGCTAGACCCAAAGCCGGGTCATATGTCACTCAAGTGGGATGTTTTGCATCCCATGTTACACCGTCGGAGAGCGTCATCCAAGCTTGAGTCTATGACCTTCATGTAGTTGACCGGGTCTTCGTCTTCTACTCTTTTTCCAACTCCAAACTTCACTTCCTCGTCCCCAAACTTCAATGTTAGTGTTCCGTCATTCATATCCACCACTGCTTGGGCGGTGGCTAGAAATGGCCTCCCGAGAATGAGAGGGACATCGGCGTCTTCCTCCATGTCTAGGATGACAAAGTCGGCCGGGAAAACGAAATTGTCAACTTTGACCAATAGATTTTCAGCGACACCTTGTGGAAATTTGACGGATCTGTCGGCGAGTTGTATGCTCATCTTTGTAGGGCTTGTTGTTCCTAGGCCGAGTCGTTTGAACATTGATGTGGGCATGAGGTTAATGCTAGCCCCAAGATCGGCTAGTGCATTACGAATGGGAGATTCCCCAATTGAGCAAGGAATCGTGAAGCTTCCGGGATCAATTTTCTTTTGCGGGAGTTTGTTGAGTACTAAGGCGGAGCATTCTTCGCCTAAGTTAACTAATTGCAATGACTCAATTTTCCTTTTGTGAGTGAGGAAGTCCCTCATAAATTTTGCATATTTAGGCATTTGGGTTAGGACCTCGATAAAAGGAATATTAACATGCAATTGTTTTAGAAAATTTTCGAACTTTGCGAATTGCTCATCGGTCTTTTGACGATTTAACCGACCGGGTATGGAACCGGAGGAGTCTTGGTGGGCTCTTGATTTGGTGGAGAAGCCTTTTCTGGTTGGGGCGCGGGTGGAGTCGTGGTTTGGCTGGATTGGCTTCTTTCAACCGGCGGTAATGGAGCCTCCTCGGGACCCACGGTTCGGTTTCTCAATGTGATGAGATGTACTTGCGCTTTTGGGTTGGTTTCGGTATTGCTTGGTAACGCGCCTTGTGGTCTCTCGGAGAAATTTTGAGCTACTTGATTTAATTGTTTTTCAATGTTTTGAATGCTAGCTTGTTGATATCTAAAATTCGCTTCTAATTGCTGAAATTGATCCGAGTTTTTCTTTTCGGTGTCGGAGATGAGGCGAGATACAGTATCTTCGAGCCTTTCTCGTCCACCTTGTTGTTGAGAAAAGTTTTGTGGTTGTTGAAAGTTAGTTCGTTGGTTTTGTTGGTTACTACTATTGCTGGGATCTCTCCAACCAAGGTTAGGGTGGTTACGCCATCCTTGGTTGTAGGTACCCGTTGGTGGACCCGACGGCCTAGGTCTATTATCAATGTAGTTTACCGTTTCTGTTTGATCGTCTACTTCTTTCATACAACTCCAATTTTCATGTGGTCCACCGCACCCCTCACAAGCCATAACCGAGGCCATTTTTGCCATTTCTAACTTTTTGATTTTTGAAGAGAGGGCCTCGATTTGGGCTTGTAAAGAAGTGCTTTCATCAACCTTATGGGCGCCCGGGGCAATAGATTTATTACCTCGGGGAGTGTGCCACTGAAAATTGGTTTGAGCAATTTCCTCAATTTGATTATATATTTCATTTGGGCGACGATTACCTAGAAGTCCCCCGGAGCTAGAATCAAGTGTTTGTCTTGTGTGTGGCAACAACCCATTGTAGAAAGTGGATACTTGTTGCCATACCGCAAGACCGTGATGAGGACACTTTCTTAGTAGCTCCTTGAACCTTTCCCAAGTTTCATATAAGGATTCCCCATCCTCTTGAGAATATGTATTAATTTCAGTCATTAATTTAGCCGTTTTAGCAGGAGGAAAATACTTATATAGAAACTTTTGGGCTAGTTCATCCCAGGTGTTTACCGAGCCAACTGGGAGGGTGTTAAGCCAAGCCTTAGCTCGGTCTTTTAGTGAAAATGGGAACATTCGAAGGCGGATGGCGTCGTTTGATGCTCCGTTGATCCGAAAGGTATCACATATTTCTAAGAAATTAGTAATATGTAGATGGGGATCCTCGTCCGCAAGCCCATGGAAGGTTGCGGAATTTTGAAGCATTTGTATCAAATGCGGTCGAAGTTCGAAGTTATTGGCTTCGACATTCGGTGCATTGATAGCGGCGCCGAGATTACCTACAGTGGGCCGTAGGTAATCCATGAGGGTACGTTGGTCCGCCATTTGAGGTGGGTCCCCCGAAACTCTCTCTTGGTTTTTAGCCTTAAGTCTTTTTCTGAGAAAGCGTTCGGGTTCTTCTAGAGGTTCTTTTATGTCTCCACTAGAACTGGAGCTCATGCACTACGTAGGAAGTCCAAATGTGGCGTCTGGGTTCCAAGTCCTGCAATGAAAACAGAAAAGCATATTGGTCAGAAGGTTCACCACGGCCCCGTATTCAGTGAGCTTTGATTATAAAAACTAACTAAAATGCTGAAAATAAAAATAAAAATAAAAACAGATAGACAAGATGAATCACTTGGTTCCGACTCGTGTTTAGTGTAACCTTTGATTATTTCTGCACTTTTGCACTTTTTAAGAGATTATCTTAGTTATTGTAGTAGGCCCCTCTTTTGAAGGTGACGTTACCCTCAACCAGTAGTTTGAGTCCGCAAGGATACAATCCTAAAGGGTCGGATTATTGAAAGATAATTAATTAAGTTATTAATGCATATTATGGTAGGCCCCTCTTTTGAAGGTGACGTTACCCTCGGCTAAGTAGTCTGAGTCAGCAGGGATACAGTCCTAAGTAGCCGGGTTAAAGTATTAATAGTAGCTTACATATGAGGAGATCAAAGAGTTTGGACCCCCGCCATCCAATACCGTTAAGTATTGAAGGAGGTCCTACTAAATTTGACCCGGGTCCTTGCAGGATCTATACACTGAACAAGGCAAGACTTTTACCAAACCGTTCCCTTAACCCCCGACCAGGTAGCCAACATACCTCCATATAGACCGTGGAGATATGAATGGTGAAAATCTTTTATTTTATATAGACAGTAAAATAATGCCAAGACACCACGGACAAACGATAAGGAAAAATCACCTTCAACATAAGAAACTAGTTATTAAAGTCATTAATACAAAACCAAGTAAAAAGTGCGAAAAGATTAAAAATAAAAAGTATTACACTAGACACTTTGTCTTCACCAAGTGATGTAAGAGACTTAGGCAAACATGGCCTTGATTGTCAAGAACTCTTACGATCAATCTTGGATCCCGAGACAACTCACACACTCTATGATGGACAATGGATGATGGTGGTGGATGATGTTGTTATGGTGGTGGTGGGTGGTGGGTGAAGTGTGAGAGAGGTGGTATGCCAAGGGATGGTTTGAGCATGAGCCAAGCACTCCTATTTATAGGCTGAACAGAAGCTTGGGCACGGCCCCGTGTCCACATCCTTCTCTTTGTTCATTTATTGCAGCTTGTATGTATTAGTTGACCACGCCCCCGTGTCCACTGAGCACGACCCCGTGTGCAGAATCATATCTGTACTATCAAGATTTGCCTGGATTTTGTGAATCTTATAGTTGACCACGGCCCCGTGCCCGCTGAGCATGGCCCCGTGGTGGGCAATGGAAGCTTCTACCACTTTGTCTTTTCTGCTGACACTTGGGCACGCCCCCGTGCTCAGTGAGCACGGGGCGTATTCAGGCTTCTGTCTTCTTGTTTTGCTTAGGAAGACGCTGTCGTGGGGTTGGGCATGTCATGTTTGTTCCTTTTCTTGTATTTATGGTAGATTTAGCTGCCTTTTTGCTTCTTTTGTTAATTTGAGCTCATTTAATCCTGAAAATACAAAAGGAAGACAAAATCACACTTTTTCCAACATTAGTACTTAAAAAGGTTTAGTTTTATGCCACAATTGATGTAATTTATATGTTGCATTTTGCACACATCAGTTAATAATAAAAATCATACATATTTTTGTTATGAAATTGAATTATTTCTTTTTTGGTGGAGAATTGTAATATTTATAAAGTCTCCAAAAAATACAAAGCATTATAAAATTCACCCCCCCCCCTAAAATTTATTTTTTTGTGTATTTTATAGGCAAAAACCCCGATCGCACCCTTCAACTCTGTCTCCACAACCTCAGCATGAACTTCATCCCTTCCAAAACCAGCAGCAACATTCTCAACCACTCTCTCCGTCTTGTCAACCTCAACATCATCCTCCTTACCCTTCCCCTTCGGGTCAGGATGGGTAGGAGATAAATCAAGAGGCTTTGAAGGAGGAGACGTGGGTGGAGTAATTTTGGAAACGTCAATCTTAGACCCAGAACGGGCAGATTTAGAAGATGCTGCAACAAAACACAAGTAGTCATACTCAAAAGATAAAGAAAGATAGATGAAGCTAAAAATAGATAAAATGAAAGAGATCATACATCGTGGAGCAGAGGAAGATTTGAATATCTTCTCCAGACGATTGCAAGTCTTCTTGCTAAACACACCCAAGTCAATCTTCGACTCTGAGGGTGCAGCAGTTGATCCTTCATGAATTTTGAATTTTTATCAGATAATGCAGCAGCAACTTGCGCATCAAGTTCGTGCTTCTTATCCTCAAGAATTTTTCTTTTCTTCATCAACTCCGTTAAAGTAGCATCATCATCCGGGTCACGGGCTGAACGTTTGACTCATGCGTCTAAACCAGATAGTGTGTCAGAAACGACAACGTAATCCAAGAAAGAGGACTTGGAAGAACGCTTACGAGGTGTTTCAGCAACAGGCTCCTCAGCTGTTTTTCCCTTAGCCCTCTCATATTTCTTCTTCTTCCTTGTCTCTGCTTGCTCAGCAACACCATCTTGTGGATCCACAACAGGAGTAGGTACAGCCTCACCGGCAGGCACTTCAGTGGGTTCACTCGAAAGGAGAATAGGCTCCTCTCGAGTAGGATTAACATCAAAATCAGTTTCATCTCCACCATCATCACCTAATATTTAAGTATATATGTATGCGTGTATATATGTGTATAATTTATATTTATGTATATACATGTTTATATATGTATGTGTATATGTATATATACACTAATTAAAAATAATAATTCAAGCCGAAACAAGCCGAGTGGACCATTGCTCACGCTTGGAGGTATAAATGTTAGAGAAACAATCATTAGATCACTTCCGTTCCATGTCATGTGGCATCTGTTCATGTGGCGGTGATAATATTATTTGTAGTTATCGACCTCTTATTCAATCCATTAATAATTCGTTATCTTATATGGGATATGTAACAGGAAAAGCCTCTATTATTTACGTCAACTCTTATTACAGATTTAAAACCATTGTAGCATTTTCATCATAGCAGGAGAAAAAGAAAAGACAGTATGGACATTGTTCATCGTACATTTTGATTTGGCACTTATTATAAAAATCAATATACGTTAACTCTTATTTAAAAGCAAGCCATTATATAAACATGTATGGATTAAAAGTACATGTAAAGTCATTAGATCTTAGCATATAGTGTTAATAATAAAAATGATACATATTTTTATTATCAAATTGAATTATTTCGTTTTTGGTAGAGAACTGAAATATTTTTAAAGTCTCCAAAAAAGACAATGCATTATAAAATTCATTTTATACAAAATGAACTATTGTGATTAGTGAACACAATGATAAACAAATCAATTAACACGAAAAGGAGATTTAAAGAAAATAAAAATAATAGACAAATAATAATCTACGTGTTTGACAGTGACGTGCAACAATTCTTTCCCGCCAAAAAGCTCAAAACTCCCCCTTATATATCAGTCACCTCTCACAATTCTTACACACATCTATCAGAACTCAGTCTCACAACTTGAAGAAAAAATGAGAGGACCTCAGATCACTGCTACTATTGTACAGAGGATGTTGTACTCGAGGTAATTTTTGCTTTTCTTTTCGGTTTCCTTTTAAAATCTATGAGTTTTCACTGATTGTTGATCTAATTTGTTAACATAACCGTTTAATTTATTATCTGTTGTTACGATTGCAAGCAATTTCCTTCAATTTCGTTAACATTTTCTCCTGAAAATTTCTCTGCAAACGGATAGATATTTTGTTGATCAATCTCTGTTTTCAATCGTGTTTTGAGGATGTTTACGTCTGATTGATGCGTTGTTTGATTATTTATGTGCTCACGGATAGATTTTTTGTTGATCGATCTCTGTTTGAAGATGTTTACGTCTGATCGATGCACTGTTTGATTATTCCTTCACAAACGGATAGACATGTTGTTGATCGATCTCTGTTTTAAATCATGTTTTGAGGATGTTTACGTCTGATTGATGCATTGTTTGATTATTTCGTGTTGTTAAAGCGCAACGAAGAAGATGAAGAGTACAACAAAGAAGGAGAAAGCCTCTAGTAAGGATTCCGGTGCTCCAAAACTTCCTCCGTGTGCTTTCTTCGTCTTCATGTAAGTACGACTTGTTTCAAACTTCCAGATCTGAACAGATCTATCGATTAGTTTGTTGTTTTACGATAACTTGTGGTGCGTTTTCTGTCACACCCCGACCGCGTATAACATGCAACCGCAGCGGAAACGTCGGGGAGTGTTGTAACAGAATTATTGTTTTAAAACCATGGCATTCAAAGTTATATTTTATTTATCAAACAAGAGCGTTACATTGTCTCAAAACAGGAAATAAAGAGTTCAGAACATAATTAAACTAGTTCTATCTTTATTTTAAGTCTCTAAGGCACAGGTCCGCCCTAGTGTCACGATCATCATCCTATGCAAAAGCTCCTGAAAACACATGTGAAAATAGGTACGTCAGCATAAAAATGCCTGTGAGATACATAGGTTTTGTGAAAATAAGATTCATGACTTGAGTTTAAGAAAATGTTTAATAAAATTTAGTCATGAACCTTGTAAATTGTTTTGTTTTGTAAATCATTTAAAAAGCGATAAGATCAGATGATATGTATACATAAAAGAATAATACATGGTTAAATGAATAACCAAGTAAAATGAGTTGTATAAAATAAGTTGTTTGTAAAGCAATGTCTTGTGAAAGATATGTTATTTGTATAAAATGTTATATGTCTAAATTGAAATGATTCAAATAACGCTACGATATGTAATACCATACAAGCACTTATAAATAGGAAGTACCAGCGGCGTATCCACCATGCTTGTATCATATTACACACGTCTCGTTACTTAAATCACTTAAATAAACCACCAATGTATAAAGTCCATGTTTAAACCAATAGTCAAAAAGTCCTTGTATAAACCATGTTAAATGTTAAAAGTCCAAATGTAGTCAAGTAATGTGTAACAAATGTTATGTATTGTAAGTAAAGTATTGTCACATAAACCAAATGTAGAAATGTACAAAACAAAGTATTTTGAATATATCAAAAAGTTATGTTTTGCAAAGTAAATGCATGTTACATTGATACAAACACTTATGTGGTAAGTTAACGCATACATTCAAGCCTTGAGACAGTCGGATAACCGTAAGTCAAGGTTATCAAAAGAAATGTTTTCGGATTCAGTCATTCCTTACATCCAAACAAATCCGGGATGTCAGGAATGGGATTTGTCAAGTCCTATGGTACCACTACTTACTACCGAGCGGCATAGCTAATGTTAATGAACGTATATAAGTCTCGTTTGTGCAAACCAAATGTTATAGCAAATGTAAACATGTTATATGAAAACAATGGACATACATAGCATGAAATGTAATGTAAATCATGTACTATAAATGTACTAATGAACATAGCAAGTATATGATGTGAAAACAGGAAAGCACGAAAGTAACAAGTAGGCACATGTGTTCCACCCCAAAACAGTTTGGAAAAACAGTAAAAGAGGGGTCTATGTACTCACTTGAGATTGCTTAGTAGTCCTTGAGTAATAACCAAACAATGCTAGAGATCACGGATATCAAACGGCACCTAATATAGGTAACTATGTTAATATACCGGACCTAAAATCGGAGGATTGGATAGAATGAGGGTTCGTACACCAAATGAGTATGGGAACTCATGTAATATGGTTTAACAAAGCCCACATACTAAAATGAAACCTAACCTAAGTGCTTACGACCCATTTACGACCCGTTTAGGTAGCTTGTGCTACTTTAACGCGTCGTTCGCGTAAAACGCGTTTGGAACGCCTAACTAGTCCTATGATAAGTAAAATATGCCTTAACATGTCTAATATTGTTACCAAATCAGTTTAGATACCAAAAGTTATGTTACATATGCTTAAAATGAATTTTCGCGTAAAAAGGGCATTTTGGTAATTTACCTAAGGCATATAAACTACCTATCATACAACTACTCAAACGATGTGACCATAAGGTATAACCTCGGAAGGTTATTCCCTATACAACTATGGTCACCTAAAGTGTTTGGTCGGATCCTAATGATCGACCAAACGGGTCAGGTTCGAAGGTATAAGCGATTGATTAGATCGCTTACCCTTACGACCCTATATAAGCACTAAACTAAAAGTGACAAGCTAAGCATGTTAAAACATGCTTAACTAAGTTTAGAAAGCCGGTGTGGTATCAAAACAAACGGTTTTGATACCTAAGAGTAGTTTGGTTACAAAATACGCAAGAATACGTATTTTGGCGGAAACTACGACTCGTCACTGAGCCTAGATAACGTGGTAATCAGTAGGTATAGTCACTAGGGACTATAACCATCGTGATCAAGCTCACGTTATGAAGTTCAAACGAACTTCGCATTGACCATAAACTGGTCAACGCAGAAAGTCAAACATAGTTTGTCTTTCGGACTCGAAAAGCGATAAAAGAACGAAGGAACACTTACAAAGGGTCCCCGAAAGCTAATCTTGATCCAAATAACTCAGGTATGAAGCAATGGCTTCAACTTAGAGTCTTTTAGATCAGATTTGTGAGGAATGAGTGAAGTTGAGGTGGGTATTTATAGTAAATGGACAACCGTTAGGATCGTTTCTCGAATAACGTGATCGAATCTCGTCCGTACACGGGTTGGAATGTTATGGTAACTCATTTTGCCCCCACAACCAGAGATTGACATGTGGCATTGGCCATTGGGGGGTTGAAAGCTGTTAATCAGCAGCCAAAACGATTTTCTGCATCTGACCCCTGCTTACGCACCGTAAGACTTAGAACCTTACGGTGCGCAAGGACCTTGCAGGTCTGATACTTTCAAAAATGGCAGAACAGGCCCCTGAAGCTCCAAACTTGTTATTTGATGCATTTTTGACACATTTAAGCCCCGTTTACCCCATTTCATAGCTCTAAAATGAAGTTAAGTATAGGGAACTTAAAATGTGCTAAAAAATATCTCGGATGTCGGTTCGTTTGGCCGTACGATTGCGTTGTTCGGTTAATTACGACGGAATGCGCATAAGCGCGAAAAACGATCCAAATGGCGTGACGAATGGATTTTTCTTATGCCAAACACTAAAATAAAATATTTTAGTGCTTACATAAATTTTTGGATATTCGAATGTATTCAGAACGTAAGTTATGCGCGAAAGTGCAAACTTATGTACTTTTTGACACTTTTAGTCCCTGAATGACCCAAAAGTTTATTTTAGCACACCAAACACCTCCAAGCCTATTTCTAAGATATGTAAAGGATATTTATGGTGTGTTTAACTTATGGGCACGTTCCGGAATGTCTGTTACAGTTCAAATTGGCTTACTTTCGCAATTTGTCAAATTTAGTCCCTGTAGGCGAATTAACTTGTTTTTGCCATACCAAAGCCTTCAAAACTTATTTCTAAGTTACGTGAAGGTTGTTTAAGGTATGTTAAGTATATGTTGATGTTCCGGAGTATTTGTCGCATTAAACTGATTACGTTTACGCACCAGTTTGCGTATAACTCTCCAGAAAGCGATATAGAGTTTGAAATTGAACAAAAGTCAAAACATGAAAAATGTAAAACATAACCAAACAAACATTGGGATCAAATAACATTGTTTTATTGATAACTAAACTGTTCACAATGATTACAAGCACAGATGTTACATTTTCTCATATCACAGGGAGCAGTTCAGGAAGGATTACAAGGAGAATTTTCTGGACAACAAATCAGTCACTGTAGTACGTTTTTTAGATTCATTTAACCTAGATTTTTTCATTCTCATATTTAATCAATAACTTCTGAATGATATGAGGACTTTGATTATCATTTTGATATGTAATCTATGACTTTCGTATGATCTGTAGTACGTTAATTTTTAAGATTCATTTAACCTAGATTTTTTCATTCTCATATTTAATCAATAACTTCTGAATTGAATGATATTTGATGATCTGATGAATAAGAAGAGTCGTCGATCGTCTTCACTGTTCAGTCACCGATGAGTTTTCAAAATTCAAACAACTTGTTAAGAGCTTAATTTTGATATTGATTAGGTTTGTTGTTCATTACAGGTTGCTAAGCAAGAAGGAGTCAAGTGGAAGTCTATGTCCGATGCTGTAAGATCTATTCTTCTAGACACTTCATTGAACAGTTGGAGCGCATGTTTAATTTTGTGTGATAACTCTTGTCACACCCCGAAATAATCAGAGCTGGCGTGACTGGACTGGTATCTTCAATGCACAGCGGAAGCAAAAAAGTTAAGTCTCTTAGAAATTTAACGCCCGCTAAGTACTCGACTCCACATGGTTCTCCTATTCCAACCGTGCCTTAACTTTGAAATGCAACCTGAGAAAGAAACATGCGAAAAATCAACAAAAAGTTGAGCGAGTTCATAGTTTGTTTGTAAAAGATTTGAAATAAATCTTTTGAATAACCGGTTTGCGAAGTAATATTGAGAAAACGAATTTAACCGGTTTGCGAAGTAATATTGAGAAAACGAATTTAGAAATTATTTTCTTGTCAAGTTATATGGAAACTTCGTATTTGTAATGTTCGTATAACCGTCAATGCCCACCCTGACTTTGACTCCATTCCCGCATAATCCTATGCTCTGAATTTGTATAAATCAAGTATTTCTGTAAGTATGTATATCCCTGGTATGTGTAGCAATAAAGAAAAAGAAATCACCAATGGGTTGCAAAGCCACTGGTATGTGTGATAAGGTGCAGGAAAACTCAAACCTAGCAAATTTGTACCGGGCATCCGACTGGAAGACATAGTCACCTCTATAGGCCGCCCCGGCCTCATGGGTGTGGGCTTGCTACACCCAAATAGATCTATCACTCATGTCCCTCGGTCCTATGACGAGGATTAATGGCCTTAAGTGTTGTGCCCACCTTTCACAGTCTAGTAGTAAACCCTCCTTAAGCTAACCATACCATGTATAAAAATGTCTGTAAGTGTCTGTAATAATTGTAACATGTATTTTACCCCAGCCTCTAAGGCCGAACCTCCCCAGCCTCTAAGGCCGAACCTCCCCAGCCTCTAAGGCTGAACCTCTAGTATAATCCCATTCGTAACATAATTTAGAAATATGAGTTTTCGTTCGTTTCAAAACTTTGTGTGTTCTTGCAAAACGTGCATGTCTTTCCACCCCGAAAACATTAATAAAAATGTAAAACCGTAAAAAGGTGGGGTTATGAACTCACCTGAATTGCCTTGTGTGAAGCTAGCTAATTACGACTTTGTGATGTCGTTTCCAAGACTTTACTCGCTAGCGTGCATTCTACAATATTCCTAACACGGAATATCTCATAAGTTTCTAAATAAACGCAGTAACTAAACTACATGTCACCGAGCTCTACCGAATCGTTAACCGAACGATTCGACTGTAAGTGTTATCGTCTTGACTTGTAATAACCAATCAATGGTTGCTTTAATCCCACTAATAGCAGGGATGAATACTAATTCTTGGAAACAATTTAGTTTCCGAGTGACTTAGAATATATATATTTATATATAAATATAAATATATTTATGAAATTGTGTTAGTTGTCCCGAATGGTCGTACGTGTATGTAATCAAATATTCGTATAAAAATAATACACGTTATAAACTCATATAATGTATTCCCGTGTTTCCCGAATAGTCGTCTTATACGTTGAAAGGTTACAACCTCGTTTGTAAGTTATAAGTGTCGTCGAGAATCGAGAATGAACGTACACTTATATTGACTTTAGAAAAATGCTTGGATTTCGGATATGTTTCCTTTGGTTTTAAAATAATTTATATATTTTAACGAAAAACGGGCAGAGTTTCCTCTATTTTTGGACGATCCCGACAATACAAGTTGTCGATATATTTTCAAAACTCAATAAACAATGTATATAAGTTTCCGGCGTGTTCAAAACTTCCATTTTGGTCGCGTATAAGTCTAACACATAATTATATATTTCGTAAGGATACGTCGGTTCGTTTTTACCTAACATATATAAAATTTATATACAAAAATCCATCGCATGATTTCAAATAATCCTTATAATTTACTCGAAAAATATTTGTCGTTATACTAGTCGGGTCGGTTTGAGCTCGGTTTCGCGCTAAAGGGTATTTATATAAATAATATAACAAAATTCGCATCGTTTAAATTTTACCGAGCCTCGTGTTGACTGAGTTGACTGCGTTGACCAGCAGTTGACTGAGTTTGACCAGCTTTGACCACGTTTGACCCGTGTTGACCAGGGTTGACCGGACCCGAAACTGAACAGAGGCACTAAAAATGACCCAAAACTGCCTCTTGACCCGTGTTGGACCTGTTGACCGCGTTGACCCGAGCCCGAGAGCGTCCCGAACTTAAATTTTTCACCCGAGACGAAAGTGTTTCGTATGGACTCTACGGGTCACTAGGAGCCCAAAAATATAATTTTCGTCGAAAACGGACGGCCGGAACCTCGCCAAAACCATGTCAGAAGTCGGAATTTCGCCAGAGAATAAATTTTCTTGAAAATGTGCATAAATGCTCCTCAGGTCCCGATCTTAAGCATCTGCAAAGTCAAAAGTTCAAAACGGACTCGCCGGAATTTGACCGGAAGGTCGCCGGAGTTGCCATAGAGCTCAAACCACTAAGAATTAGCTAAAACTAACCTCACCACGCGATCCGGAACGTCGAATATAATCGAAAAAGTGTACTCTTTGCCGGAAAACGGCAGCCGGAAAAATCGTCGGTCGCCGGAACTCCGCCGGAAAAGTCGCCGGTCGCCGGAACTCTGCCGGAAGTCGGCCGGAATTCTCGCCGGACTTGTTTCTAGAGAGAGAGAGTTGAGAGGATGTGAGGGTTAGAGAGAGAAAGGTTAGATGAAAATGAGAGATTTTAGGGGTAAAACCCTTTATATTGGGAGGGTTTGTGGGCTTGGGCCCAAGGCCCACAAGCCTGTTTCTAGCATTTTGAACCGTCCGATCTCGTTTCTAAAGCCCGTTTTGCACCCGAACGTCGTGTAATGTTGTACAATGTCATTTTAGGATCAAGGATATGTAAAATAGCGTCGGAAGTTGACGGTTGACGCGTTCGTTCGTCGGTTGCGTTAAAATCGCGAAATTTGCTCAAGAGGTCGTTTCTAATCCGTTTTTCGATTCGATTTCGACTGTAGGTACTAAAATTTCATTACGGAGCTAAATATAGCGTAAAATGTAAGTTCTGAAGGTGACAGGCGCCTCCGTCGCTTCCGGTTCGTTGCCTATGCGTTTCCTACTATCGCGTTTTTAGTTCACGTTTGCGTTTGTGTCGCACGGAAACCCAATAAATTCATAAAATTAAATTTATAAAATATTCGTAGAAAATCCGTATTTGTCGGCGTTGTCAGTATTTTGCACGATATCAGTTCGTTGTTGCAGATTCCACGCGAACCTTCATACGCGTACTGTAAAGTCGGATAAACGTCCCTAGGCACTCCAAAGGCCTAATTAAGTTAATTTGTGCTATAAACCCTATTTATTATCGCGTTAATCACCTGTTAATCACGTAATTAAGAGCCGTAAATCAACGGTTGTCACAACTCTGTGCGTAGGAGAAAGCACCTTATGTGGCAATGGCAGCAACGAAGAAAGCGGAGTACGGAATTGCTGTGAAACAACACAATGATGATCTCGTAATAATTCTTATTTCTTAAAATTTCAACAAATTGTTTTATGAATTATCTTATCTCACACTTTCTCAACCGTATCGGTTATGTGATCTGTCAACTGTTAGAATGAAAAGGAGAAGTCGGCATCTACTTCAGAGATTAGCGATGATGAAGCTACCTCTTAGGTAGTGTTCTAATCGAACCGATCGATACAATTCCAAAGTTAACTTTAGTTATCATTATATTTTATGGTCATAGTCATGAGTTCTGATTGTGTTTGCAGATTGATGATGGAGCTCTTTACAAATTGAAGGAGGTGTTATGGTAGCAGTATTATAGTAGTAGTAGTAGATATTATGGTTGCATATTATAGTA